>OX463224.1:40485047-41763380 GCA_949820135.1 Sylvilagus floridanus
AGCTGATCATGTCTTATTTTCTCCTAGTGTTCATTTCGTTTCAATAGGTTTCCTCTTTGGTGCTCAGTTAATCATCACCAATCAGGGAAAACAAATGATATTTGTCTCTTTGGGACTGGCTTAATTCACTCAGCATGATGTTTTCCAGATCCCTCCATTTTGTTGCAAATGATCGGATTTCATTGTTTTTGACTGCTGTATAGTATTCTGTAGAGTACATGTCCCATAATTTCCTAATCCAGTCACTGTTGATGGGCATTTGAGTTGGTTCCAGGACTTAGCTATTGTGAACTGAGCTGCAATAAACATTAGTGTGCAGACGGCTTTTTGGTTTTCCAATTTAATTTCCTTTGGGTAAATTCCAAGGAGTGGGATGGCTGGGTTGTATGGTAGGGTTATATTCATGTTTCTGAGGAGTCTCCAGACTGACTTCCATAGTGGTTTAACCAGTTTGCATTCCCACCAACAGTGGATTAGTGTCCCTTTTTCCCCACATCCTCTCCAGCATCTATTGTTGGTAGATTTCTGAATGTGAGCCATTCTGACCGGGGTGAGGTGAAACCTCATTGTGGTCTTGATTTGCATTTCCCTGATTGCCAGTGATCTTGAGCATTTTTTCATGTGTCTGTTGGCCATTTGGATTTCCTCTCTGGAAAAATGTCTATTGAGGTCCTTAGCCCATCTCTTAAATGGGTTGTTTGATTTAATGTTGTGTCGTTTCTTGATTTCATTGTAGATTCTCGTTATCAGCCCTTTATCTGTTGCATAGTTTGCAAATATATTTTCCCATTCTGTCGGTTGCCTATTCACTTTCCTGACTGTTTCTTTTGCAGTACAGAAACTTCTCAGTTTGATGCGATCCCAATAGTTAATTTTGGCTTTGAGTGCCTGTGCTTTTGGGGTATTTTCCAAGAAGTCTTTGCCAGTACCTATATCTTGCAGGGTTTCTCCTATGCTCTCCAGTAATTTGATGGTGTCGGGTCGTAGGTTTAAGTTTTTGATCCATGTTGAATGAATTCTTACAACAAATTTAAACCTCCAGTCGTGCTGAACAGGGAGGGTCAGATTATTTTGAAACTTTGCTGGGCATTCTCATTGTAAGTTTCTGGAATTCATAAGCAAACATTATTTATCTGTTTGACCAGACACTCTAGTCAGTAACAAGCTTAGTAGTTTGCTTTTGTTCATCAGAATATTAAAAGGAAAAGAAAGATGTATTTGATCTGCTTACAGTATCATCAGAGTATGCATTATCAAGAAGCCAGATTAGAAGTTGAAACTTGTCTTAAACCAAGGTACTCTGACTTAGTGTGTGTATGTGTGTGTGTGTGTGTGTGTGTGTGTGTGTGTATATCCCAAGTGACTTTTTTTTTTGTTTTGAAAGGCAGAGTTGTCAGTGAGAGAGAGAGAAAGAAAGATCTTCCTTTTCGGTTGGTTCACCTCTCAGTGGCCGCTGCAGCCGGCGTGCTGTGGCCAGCGCACCGCGCTGATCCGAAGCAAGGAGGCAGGTGCTTCTCCTGGTCTCCCATGGGGTGCAGGGCCCAAGCACTTGGGTCATCCCCCACTGCACTCCTGGGCCACAGCAGAGAGCTGGACTGGAAGGGGAGTAACTGGGATAGAATCCGGCGCCCAGACAGGGACTAGAGCCTGGTGTACTGGCGCCACAGGCGGAGAGTTAGCCTATTGAACTGCGGCACCAGCCCCAAGTGACTTCTTAAATGCTACCCAAACACTTGCTCTGATTCTCAAATCTTATATTTCATTATAATGATATGTACCTCTGACATTTTAGATATGATATAAAATAGATATTTTGACTATATATGTCAGTTCATAGTATCAAAAGTGTGTATGTGTATACAAATGTATAGGCCATAAAATCAATTTCTCATCTAAATTTTAATCAAATGTGATATAGGCAAAAAAGAAAATCTTCACGTATTTACAAAATAGTCCAATGCTAGTAATTTGAATATCTTCTTTTTTTTTTTTTTTTTTTTTTTTTACAGGCAGAGTGGACAGTGAGAGAGAGAGACAGAGAGAAAGGTCTTCCTTCGCTGTTGGTTCACCCTCCAATGGCTGCCGCGGATGGCGCGCTGCGGCCGGCGCACTGCGCTCATCTGATGGCAGGAGCCAGGTGCTAGGTGCTTTTCCTGGTCTCCCATGGGGTGCAGGGCCCAAGCACTTGGGCCATCCTCCACTGCACTCCCAGGCCACATCAGAGGGCTGGCCTGGAAGAGGGGCAACTGGGACAGAATCCGGTGCCCCGACCGGGACTAGAACCCGGTGTGCCGGCACCGCAAGGCGGAGGTTAGCCTGTTGAGCCACGGCGCCGGCCTGAATATCTTCTTAAAAACATTTGTTTATTTATTTATTTGAAGCTCAGAGTAATACAGAGACATACACAGAAGGCGAGACATGGTGGAGGTGGGTGTGTAGATCTCCCATCTGTTGATTCACTCCCTACATGCCTGCAACTATAGGACTGGGCCAGGTCAAAATCATAAGCCTGAAACTCCATCTGGGTCTCTCATGTGGGTGGCAGGAGTCCAAGACCTTGAACCATCTTCTGCTGCTTTTCCAGGTACATTAGCAGGGGCCTGGATTGAAGTGGAAGTTGAGCAGTGGGACTGGAACTGGTATTTACATGGATTGTCAGACCCATGAATATCTCAAAGTTGTGCATCACATTTACTATTGATAAAGTTCTATTTGAGCAACTAACATTTCTAAAGTAGAAAATTAAATTATTTTATATATACAAATAGCCAATGACTAAATATCTTATGAAGAGCATCTATAATATGAAATTTACTACCATACAGAAAGAAAACAAAAGCTATATTCAAAATTCTCACTAAAGATATTTAACACATTTACATTTATGAGAATAATGGCAAAAATTACATCAAAAGAGAAATAAATGCCAATTTGAACCTCTTTTAAATAATACTACTGACATCAACTAAACAAAATTGAATGAAAATATATGACTTTCTGTTAATTTTTGAAGCAGCAAAAGAAAATATGAAATTTAAAAAGTTGAGATCTTTTTTATTTTTTATTTAAAAGTTATATTTGAGAGACAGAGAAAATGAGAAATAGAGGAGCAGAGAGAGAGAGAGAATTTCATGTGCTGTTTTTCACTGTTCCTATGCCTGAAATGGCTTAGATTTGGGCCATCATATAGGAATGCAACCCAGATTTCCAGCTATCACTGCTGCTTCACAAATTCTGAATGAGCAAGAAGCTAGATCCAAGAGTGATAAACAGGAATCAAACCAGGCCATCCAATATGAAATGCAAGCATTTTAATTGCTACACTAAATCTAAGCAGCTGCTTTTAAAATTGTCATTTTCATTGAAAAGGAAAAAAGAAGTGAAAAGGCAGAATGATGGAAAATACACACAAAAACATAAAGAGTGATACTTCAGTATAAGAGAGATGTTTCTCCTCCAAAATAAAGCCCTATTATTTCTATGGTACAAAAAATAAAAGATGAGAAAGACAAATAAAGGCAGATGAATTCTATATAGGTCACAAAGAACATGTAGATCAATCAAACAGTGCATTCATACATGCATTCATATATTTTAAATTATGAGATTCACATTTTGAACATATTAGAAGCCATTCACTGTGGTAGGATTTTCGTAATACTATAGCTAATGGGAACAAATGTTAGAGTTACAAATTTTATTTAGAAAGAATTCTCTTATAAACTCAGCACCGTCTGGGATCAGATTCTATGGAGTCAACACCTAAGAGTTAAGATGACCTAGGAGGTAGTCCTTGTCTTTCATAGATTGAAGCTCTGTTAAGAGATCAGTTAAATAGATATAAATATGAGGTATCTTCACAAAGTTCTTGCAAAATGCATATGAAAATATTATGCATGGATTTGAAAAAAATGCAACAGCATAAATGTATCTTTTAATTCAAATTTTCAAGAACTGTTTGACTTCCACTCATAGATTAACACATTCATAACATGTTGGTCCTTTTCTTTAATTAGCTCATTAGTTTAAAGGAAGAAAAAGGAATCAAGTATGTTACCATCATTTGGCTACTAACGTACTTACAAACAAGTATTCTTAGAGAACGACGAGTTCAGGAACCATTGGTCCATTTGGCAAATAGAAGTAAAAAGAAATGTAAGGAGTCAGCAAATGCTAAGATTTACATTGTTAGAAAACGGAACTGTTTCTCAACTCCAACTGGTAAAAGCTAAACTAAAAGGGCCTTCATCAGCAGCAATGAACTAAAATTCAGCCTCAAGCAGGAACCACATCAAGGTTATATCCATTAAAACTTCAAAAACAAAAATCCGCTGAATCTAGTGTCACATCTGCTCAGTCCTTTCAATTAAATAAAATGGCTTAGGAGAAAGAGATTACGGGAGTAGGTGTCTCTTAGAAGTTTCACAGCCTCAACATAACTGCTTCTAAGCCCAGAAGGAAGGGAAATCTCATAAAGAATTATTAGCATGTTTATTGGCAGATGTGATTTGAAGTCAAATAAATTGAAGGGCCACTGTAGTTTGGATATAGTGTTACTGTCAAGAGAAACAATAAGTCTGTACAAAACAAACCTGTTTAAGATCTTAAGTGCTTATTAAGTACCCCATCTCCTATTAGCAGAAAATGTTACAAGACACAGGGGTCTGTTTAATGGGGGTGTCATTATAATCAGCTTCGAGTGTGAGTTGTTCACATGAAAACTTTTATTTGTTACAAGTAAAGAAGGCAGTAGGGGCATGTTGTTGCCAAAAAGGAAATTAACTCCTCAAGAAACAGTTTTGTGGGTTTTTATAGCATGATAGGGGAGTGTCCAAGATAGAGAAATCGGCAGGGAATCCCACCATCCCAGTTCATACAATGTAAACTGCATATATTCTCATGGGTTATATGTTCAACAGTGGCAGAAATCTGCTGCACTGGGTAAATAATTTACTAATATAATAATGAAAATTCAGGTTAGATGATGTATATCTGACACAGACTGCTTTCTTGTAGCTCTACAGTTCATTGTTCGTTGGAGGCTGGTCTAAATATAATGTTGCAAGATAAGCCTTGCTGGAATATTCCTCTGGAAAAGAATCTCAAGAGAATACACTACTTCAAATTCTCTGCCCTTGTTTCTAGTGTCCCCCTTTTACCTAAATCCTACACTCTTAGTAAGAAAAGTGGTATGATAAAGCTCCTCATCCTTCAAGGAAAAAATACCAAAAATATTATGAAAATCTGGTCAATAGAGATAATAGGGAGGAAAAACACTTTCAAGACAGAAACAAAACCATAAACTAATCAATCATATGCACCATGAGAGGGGTGGGTTGAAAATCAGTGAAGGAACATACACAATACACGGCAATGATTTAATTACAAGCTGCAAGTGATTATGTAGATGAATTTTAGACAGATATTATTGCATGAAAATATCAAAGACTAAATAGGTTTTATGACATTCACAATCAGAATACTTGGGAAGGGGTTTATCAATGATTAGGGTACACAAAGGCATCTGTTGTGTGGTGGGTGGTAGTTTCATCAATGTCTACAAATGGGAACATTTCATTGAGCTGTATGTTTACAATGTGTACACTTACTGTATGTAAATTGTAGCTCAACAAATAGGAAGAAAAGGAAAAAAGGGAGAAAAAGAGAAAGGTGAATTAAAAATATGTATATGATCTAGAGATAAATTATGTACCCAGGTTGTCCGAAATTTACCTACTACCTCTCTATCACAAAAAAAGTACTTGGAAATGGAAAACGCTATCTGGGATCACCTGCAAGAAGTCTTTCAGGAAAATGTAAGCAATGGGCACGTTACTTTCACTACTTTGTTATGAAGCCTAGGAATGTTGTTTCTTCTTCTGTTGATTTGTGTATGAATGGCCTTCAAAAATTTTGTTGAAATTTGTATTTTGAAAAAAAGACTTATGCATAGATTCCAAATTGTTGGCACCAAAATAAATACATTTTAATTCCGTTTTCCATGAACTTTTCAAAGGAGAAACAAAAGTAGAAGCTAATTGGCCTCTGAGTCATGACTAGAGAACTGTGAAAGACACATGTCCAAAATCTCTCTGTATGATTTATTACTGGATTGTAAATATTTCATTGATAAATATCACACTTCAAGAGGTATGAGGAAATGTAAAATGTCATTAGGTTAAACAAAAACAGGGAAATCATTTATGGTAGAGAATGTGGTTAAAGTAAAATGCAAACATCAGCCCTGTGGTGATGGATTTAAAAAGAAAAAAAAAGGCTTTTCTCACTGTAAACACAGGTAGATTGTTACCATGGATTTTTTGAGAGCTCTAATCACAGCACAAGAAATCAGAAAAGTAAAGCAAGTGAGTTAGAGAGACGTGTGAATCTGTTTAATTTTTACCACACCTCTACAGTTTACTCCTTATTTCCAAAATCACTGCATGTAGTAAACAACAACAACAAAAAATAATTTATGAGAAATGAGCGTTTAGCCTAGTGACTAAGAAAACCCCCACCATCCTCTGTGTGATACTTGGGTTTTCTTTCCAACTCTGTCCCTTGTCTCCTCTCTCCTGATTTCCATGGGATGTAGGCCCTGTGAGAAAAGAGAGGCTTAAGTGGGAGACCTGGACTGAATTCCTAGCTCCTGGCTTCTGCTAGATTCATCCCCAGCCACTGTGGGTGTTAAGAGTCCCAACAACTGGACATTTGCTCTCTGTTTCTCCTTCTGAGGATCTCTCTCTCTGCCGCTGAAACAAGAAATTTAAAATTTTAAATAATAATAACTTTTCACTGAATTGTTTGCCTTTCATAGGAAAATAATCCAGTTTGTCATGTATTACAAAATGGAAACTCTTTTCTCAGTAGGTGAGATAAGTTTTGCTAGCTTTATATAATTATTTATCACTAAGTGAAGACATAAAAATATAAAATGTTGCAGTCTGCAAGTTGTTTAATTTTTAAGTGACTCAAATGAATTTGTCTTAAGTATGAGGTCATGAGGATTCTGAGGCAGCAGGGAAATTTGAGATGCTCATCAATGATATTTAGATGTTATGAGCTCAGGGTTACTATGAAAAGTTGACTGAGATTGTGTCCATTAACTGTACTCACTTTAAGGGATTGAAATGTGAAATTGCTGTAGGAAATGATATATTTCTTTTTGTACATTACTTGAATTTTAAGTTTCAATTGTTTTTAGGGTCATAAGTGCACATTACAATCTTAATTCAAAAACTTAATACTTCTTATTGATAGAGTTGAGCAGGGCTACACTACCAATTCAAATAAAACTAAAAACAGTGATGAAGATTATTTTATTATTAATTATTAAATTACTAAAATGTATATTTATTGAATTCCTATTGCATGCTAAGCATAACATAAGCATTAATATCTATTATAAAATTCATTGCAATCAAGTTAAGTAATGATGAAAGGAAACTTAAGTGTATTGATCTATGGATTGCCATTTTTTCAAAGTTGTGGGCTGTATTTATAGGTATATCAATAGTGATATGCTGATTTAAAAAAGAAAAGAAATGATACCCTACAGGAAAGCAAAATATATTTGCACTGATCTAAAAGAGATCAAGAATCCATTTGTTTAAACATAGTAGTAAATTCCATTCCATTCCCTTACCCTTATCTCTCTCCCATCCTGCCCTCTCTCTCATGATTCTCTCTTACATCTGCTATGTGTGTGTGAATATCCACCAGGCAGGAACTGAAATGCATTATGTAAATATAATCTCCTCAGAAGTACTGAAAATAGGTTTCCATTCCAGCACACATGATAAATTAATGGCAACATGAGATTTTTGTCCATGTTAATTAAATCATATGCCCCATGTATAAAACACACACATTTAGTCGAACAATTGAAGCTATGTGACTTCTTTATTTCTACATCTTTTGAAGATTTCTTTTTAGTTGAAACCAATAAAATGAGCTTAACTTCAGCCTTAAATATAGGAAAATAAACATGTGAGAGTGCAAACTTCCATATGCCCAGTTGGAGAAAATGTCAGGGCAGAAGCCACAATTAAAGACCATGTTGAGGGTCCTGCACTGTGACATAGTGGGTAGGGCCACCACCTACAGAGCTGGCATCCCATATGGGCACCAGTTCAAGTCCCAACTGCTCCACTTCTGATACAGATCTCTGCTGTGGCCAGGGAAAGCAGTAGAATGCCCAAGTCCATGGGCCTCTGCACCCCTGTGGGAGACCCTGAAGAGGGTTCTGGTTCCTGGCTTTGGGTTGGCCAAGCTCCAGTCATTGCAGCCATCTGTGGAGTGATCCAATGGATGGAAGACCTCTCTCTTTCTCTCTGCCTCTGCCTCTCTGTAATTCTGCCTTTCAAACAAATAAATAAATCTTTAAAAAAAGAAGACCATGTTGAGATGTTGAGAAAAATCAGCAAAATGAAAACAGCCTAAGAGATCACCAGAGCCCCAGTGGCAGAATCTTCTATACTGTGGTATTAGAATTCCTCTGTGATAAGATGCCCAAGGAGGGGTATCAGCAAGGGAGAGAAAGGTTTTGATTTATATTTGAAAAGGATGAACAATCATGTTAACTGTTATAGAATACCCGAGTAAGATGTTTGCAAAAATGCCCATTTTCCAAAAGAAGTAGCTATTGACCTATGCAAGAAATTAATCTATGGCTGGAGTAAAGTATGGGAGTTAAGAAAGTGTTTTTGTCTGTTAATTTGAAAATAGAGACATTATAATACTTTGTTGCAGATAAAAATTACAATTAGTATTTTCTTTGGTGACAGAGTCTGGGGCTGCATTGTTGGCTTCCAATCTTGGTTTAATTATTTTATCTATAAAATGAGTTTGAACATAGTAAACCATGGTAGTAAATGGGGCATAATGAGTTAAGACAAATATGAAATACTTAAAATTTCTCCTGGAACATTGAAAGCACTGCATATTGTGAACTATGTAAAGCAATCTTTTTGTTTAGGGGGAAATAGAAAATTACCAGAGAATGATCAATTAAATAGGAGTGAGGGAAAGGGGAGCAGTATGCAGTTACAGATTTGATATCTGGCTGGAGCAGGCATGGCTTATCGTGATAACAAGAGGACAATGTGTGTGTGTATGTGTGTGTGTGCGTGTGTGTGTACATGTGTGTATGTGCTAGAGGAGTGGAGAGAGGGAGAGGGAAAAGGAGAGGGAAAGAGACAGAGATGAGATATGGAGGTTGATTCTTCCCTGACAGGTAATTTATGAAGGAAAAAACCTCTTTTTTTCTTACATTTGGTCATGTATGATATATATCTTCCCAGAGAGTGGAGATAATGATTTATTCAGGGCATCTTTATTTGGATGACAAAATTAGGGCACATTTCTTGACTTTATATATTTTTATTGAGGTTAGTATTTTCTGAAAAACTGAAGCACATGTCTAAAATGTCTGCTGTGAAGAAGTGGACTAACTTTGTGACTACTGATTTTCTGTCCATTTAAAAGTATTTCAATATAATAAAAATACATAAAAGAAATGAATACTTAAATATGGCCATTCTGTCTTTTAAGGATAAATATTTGTGTTTATTAAATAAAAATATATAAAATCAACATTATTTTTTAGGGAATATCTTGACAAAGCTACAGATTTACAATTAAATTGACAAAATAATTTCCTTGCTTTTTTAATGTAGACATAAGGATACAATAAAACACTGATTAAAGATGCCATTATATTTAATACTAAGTTTTTATTGATGTTTGTATTTTGCTTTGGTAATCAAAGTTAGAGATGGCTTCCTCTCAAGAAACTGAATCAGCACTTGACTCACTATTATGGTTAGATAATACAGTCATATTGAACCAACATATCATTAAGTAAATGAAAATAATGTATCAGGGGAGATTTTGTAATTTCTGGTCAATAATTATGGTTAGTTTTATGGAATACCTCATCTGATGGTTTGTAATGTTTTTGTTTTATAAGCCATCTAAGTAGGTTTGTGTGAACTTTGCAGGAAAAAATACAGTTACATTTCTGGTTCTTTCTAAGTGCTACTATCAGCATGTTAGTTGAAGACATAGGAGTGTTTAGCTTTCTCATGATTTATTTGGAATAATTTGTCTTGTGATGTTAAATGTATGTATAGAAAAATATTTAAAAATACAAAAAGCTATGAGATTACTGACATGATAATGCTCAAAAATATTTATTTAAAATAAAAGCATCAGGTTTTAGCAAGCATTCTCTATGAAGTGCTCTGTAAACATAAAAAAGATTAAATACTTATTAGGAGATCACTTAATGCAACTTTAGTATACAAATTGAAATGAAAATAAAAGTGATTATATATAAGTATGTAGGATAAGTTGTACATCTGATCAATATGTACATAGGCATAACTATGATTATATTAGTATTATCTAGTGCAAAAATTGGCAGGTTTTCTCTAACGTACCCATTAGAGTTTTGTAGGTCCCTTAAGTCAGATGGTCTCTATTAGAACTCTGCTACTCTGTGGGTCTAGTATAAGTGAACAGGCACGGCTGTATTCCAATACAACCTGAGCAAAAGCCACCTGATCTATTAGATTTTCAAAATGGTAAGTTATGTAGAAAATTGGATTTGTATGCTTCTGAAAAACAATAATGCAGTTTAAGCAGCTAGAAAAATAGGATAATATAAAGGCATCTATATATAGATACAACTATGAATATGAATGTGGCTATAACTAAGATATTAATATCAATACTGTTTTGCAACATCTGAGGGTAGGAGAAATTATTTATTATATTTTACTTTAATTTTTATTTTCCTATCCTTAAATAATAGTGAAATGCTTTGCTCATAGTTTTCTTTTTTTTTTTTAATTTTACAACTGTGTTTATTTGAGAGCCAGAAGGGGAGAATAGAGAGAGAGACAGAAAGAGAGAGAGAACCAAAGCCAAAGCCTGTGTTGGTAGCACAGTCCTTTGTCTCCTATGTGGGTTATGGAAACCCTATTGTTGGAGTCTTTACACCTGTTTCCCAGGGCCTGCATTAGCAGAAAGCTGGATTCAGTTGCTGAGCCGGTATTCAACCATTATTCCATTGTTGGACATGAGCATCTTAATGGATAGACTAACTGCCCACATCTACATATATTTTTCAAAATAATTTTATGGACCAACACTTTACAGCTTGACATTCTGAAGTTAAAAAAGATAAATAGTGGTTTGGAGTGCGAGCACACACACACACACACACACACGACATACACACACTCTATTAACTGAAATTTCTTCCACATCTGCTTTATGATTCATCCTGTAATTCTTCAAAACTCCCTGTCGTAGTATAAACCATAATTTTCAAGAAATTCAACATCTAATAAAAAGTAATTAGAAGTTATATTAGCAATCTTGATTTAGGTGTAGGTACGCTAAATGAGTTATTTTTCTGTCTTCATACAAATTTTTAAGAAAAACGAGTATTCCATGTAATATAAATATCTCAGGATGTCATCGTCAGGTGGTTATTACAGATTCTGGGCCCATTCGATGCTTCCTTTCTGTTTCTGTGGTTGGAAAGCTGAGATGAGATTCTGGCCATAAACCCTTGAATCTGAATAGAGAACACCCAGAAAGGAAAGCACCAAATGCTATTGTCTTTATCAGCTATCGCCTCTTGGAACTGATTTTTTTTGTGAACAATACATAAATGGGTGTTGAAAATTCACAAACTATAGATATGTAACTCTGTATTTAATGAATTCATTATCTATTGGTAAGTGAGGGTAGTGAATAGAATTGACAGATTTCATGTCTGAAAACTTTCAACGGAAAGAAGCTAAACATTTTCAATTTCATTGTTGCAGTTAACCACCATCCACAATAGCAAATGTCTGACAGGGTCAGGGGTAGCATGAGAGATTGATGGTGCTAAATAAAGATAAAAATTGAGGGTACAGGGCATGACCCCCTAAAGGGACAGCTACTGCTCAGCTCTAGACATATGTTGGCATGTATTCCTATAATTCAACCAAAACCAGATAATCCTGATTTTCTATTCAAATACATATGAATACTCTACAGGACACATAAAATGCTCCTGATGCCTAGAGTCAATTTTAAATGAAGTTGGCATCATTAACATTCAAATATCAACATTGTACAGTTTATCATATTTCCCATGCCATTACTGAACATACTGATTATTAGTAGAATTCTCAAATTCGCATCAAGATGAAGAAAAGTTTCTCATAACAAATGTGAGGTACAATCTGGCTTCCATCAGTGTTTAGAAAAAAAAACACTAAAGATACTAAATTAAATGTACCCAAATGTATTAGAGTATACAGAATTGAAGACAGAGGAATTGCCAGAGAAATAAGTCTGCTTTCTTATATGCCCTATTGAATTTGCAGTACGTATATAAGTAAACTTTTTATTTGGACTTAGAAATGTGTATTACTTGTGTTCTATATACTTGAATCATGCCTGCCTAAGCCTGATGCCTGCATTAATAAGATCCCCCAAATATAAGAGCGCTTAGTTTCCTGACATGGATCTCCCCATCCTAACTGGGATCCACCTTCATCCAGTCATGGCACTTTCTTTTCAATTTGAAATTAAAGATTACACAGCCAGTAGGCTTATCTCATCTAGTAGATGCTGTGAGACATGAAGTAAAAAACCTGTCAGGAGAAATGTTTCTTGCCAGACCAGAGGATCAAGTTTTCAGAGAGAAAGGAGAAAAAATTTAAGATGGTTCACAGAGAACAGTTTAAAATGTGGGGAGAAAATGTTGACTGTATTCAGGTTCCTTGAATCCAGCTAGAAATCTCCTGAAATTTTATGGACCTTACCCTAGCCTTTTCAATAAACCACAGTACACTTTCAAAAAACCCCTCCTAATTTTGCTGAAATATTTAGAATTAAGTTTATCCTTATCATCAAGTGAGTTCTGTCAAACACTATACCTGTAGTTGTATTAATAACAATACTAGAGCCGGCGCCATGGCTCAACAGGCTAATCCTCGCCTTGCGGAGCCGGCACACCGGGTTCTAGTCCTGGTTACCCCTTTTCCAGGCCAGCTCTCTGCTGTGGCCCAGGAGTGCAGTGGAGGATGGCCCAAGTGCTTGGGCCCTGCACCCCATGGGAGACCAGGAGAAGCACCTGGCTCCTGCCATCGGATCAGCATGGTGCGTGGTGCGCCGACCACAGCATGCCAGCCGCGGCGGCCATTGGAGGGTGAACCAACGGCAAAGGAAGACCTTTCTCTCTGTCTCTCTCTCTCTCTCACTGTCCACTCTGCCTGTCAAAAACTAAAAAAAAAATAATAACAATAATAACAATAATATTATTCAGATATTTCTTCTTGGGTATGTTTTGGCTTAAATTATTTTTAGTTCATATAATGTGTTGAACTTATTTGCAGATTATCTCTTTATTATCCTTTTAATATCTGTGAAATCTGTCTTCATTCATAACCGTTGAAGTATTCCAATTACTATTCCTCCCATTTATGTATAGAAGAATAAAAAAGAAATGTATCATCTGAATAGTACTATTGTTATTAAAGCCTATGAGAGACTTTCCCATTGATTTCTGTCATATCTGTACATCTTTTGAGAAGAGGTTAGTCCTTTGCTGCAGATACCCTTTTTAAGAATGTTTGTACAGGTGCCAGCATTGTGGCATAACAGGTTAAATTGCTGTCTGCAATACCAGCGTCCCATATGGACGCTTGTTCATGTACCAGTTGCTCTGCTTCTGATATAACTCTCTGCTAATGTGTCTCAAAGAGTAGCAGAAGATGGTTCAAGTGCTTGGGCCCTGCACCCATGTGAGACCCAGATGGAGCTCCTGGCTTCAGCCTGGCCTAGCCCAAGTTGTTGTGGCCGTTTGGGGAGTGAACTATCTGATGGAATATCTCTCTCTCTCTCTCTCTCTAACTCTGGTTTTCAAGTAAATGAACAAACAAACAAAAAGAGTAATGTACAGCAAACAGTCTTGGAAGATAGATATATTGTCCTCTTTGGTATATAGAGCTTTGTTCACAGCTTTGGAAGATTGAGAGAGTTCCTGCTAGGGCAAATTACAGGGTTGGTACCTTTCCAGGTAACAATGAGATAAAAAAAAGCACCTAATTGATACCCTAATTCAAAAGGTTGAGTCAGTGTATCACTCTGGGATAAATTTAAATCTAAAACAGTGGGCCATAATGAAACATGGAAATGGAAAATTTAAGGGTGACATATTTTCTGTGCGAAGACTAGGAGGATTCTAGAGAAATAGAAATAAAAAAGGACTAAAGATGCTTTTACTTTTCGTGTTGATGATTTATTAGTTAACACAGCTTTTTCTCCTGAGATGGGATGAGAATAAGTGTGAGGAAGACTGTGTTACCTTTCCAAAGTGTGAGAACACATGTAACATAAAAAAGTTGAGCAACTAGAGGCAGCTTTTGTGTGGCTAAAACTGACCTGCTCTTTAATAATCATTTTTTAAAGTGAATATGTGTTGTGCACCTCCTACACATTCCAAGCACAGTGGTCTGTGTTCAAAGACTACGTATTGCAACTCTGTAAGACAGGATTTTGTGATTTCAAGTTGAATGTTTTTATATTCCACATAAGTCTTCTTATAATCCCTATATTTTGTTCTTCTAATTTATTTTATGTATATATTTTAAAGGCAGAGATACAGGGAAAAAGAGACAGAGACAGAAAGACAGATCTTGTTCATCTATTGATTCACTCCCCAAATATCCACAGTAGCTGAGACTGGGCCATAACTCAGTCTCAGTCTTCCACATTGGTAGAAGGGACTCAAATAATTGAGCCACCATCTGCTACCAGCTAAGGTGCACATTAACAAGAAGTAGAAATAGAATAGAAATAATAGAAATAGAATAGAAATAGAAAAAGAAATATAAATAGAACAGAATAGAAGTAGAATAAAAATTTGAACCCAGACACTCCAATATGGAGTGCAGTTATTTCACAGTGTCAACTGTTGCACCAAAAGTCCATTCTATCCCCCGTAAATTGAGGCATATTTTAGTTTATTTCTGTTGTAGCTTTGCTGTATGTTGTTATACAACTTGCAGTTATATGTATTTAATCTGTGTGAATTATGAGGAATTTAGAAGTGACTGCTTTTCAAGGGGACCACGTTAATGCAAAATCCCTAGCATCAAGGTGAGACCTGTAGGTAAGCACACAGTTGCAGGATACTACTGTGTTACTCATTGGAGAAAGACCTCAAAGGGAAGAAAACTAATGTTGACCAATTCCTGCTGTTTTATATTGAGCTTTTAGGAGAAAAGTCGTGTAATACCCCATCTTTATCACAGCTGTCTTTTGCAGAAAAATACTTTTAAAATAATTAACTATCCTAGCTTCAGTGAAAGGTCATAAAAGGACCATAGGATGAAAAGCTGGGGATAAAATGCTGGAGCATTTTTCTTTGAAGAACTTAGAGCACATCACATAGATGATCTAATGAATCCCTGCAATGGTTATATGAAATAGATATGGGATAAGTATTGTCATTCTTTTAGTGCTTTGCAGGGGAAATATAAAAATCATCAAATAGAATTTTCAAGCCCCTCACTCCAAGAGCTCAGTGTTGTATTTGTCTTCTTAGCTTTGGACTGCACCCCTAGATGTCAGAAAGGATGAACCATAATCTCTCAGGGGGATGTTTGATGTGATTCACGTAGGGCAAAACAGATTGCAGAAATTTATAACCTCTTTGGAGGAGAAAATAGAAAGCTATATTCAACGAGAGGAGGGGAAAAGTGCGTGCTATTGAGCAGCAATCACCACCAAGCAGAGGAGACTGCAAAGGCTTTAACTCAAACTGCTGAACAGAATAATTTTGTTCAGCTACAAAGTAAAAATAATTCTTAAGAGCCGTGGAGAGACTTGAGAGAAGCAGAAAAGATCCTGAAACGTAAAAGATAGAACAACTTCCCCAAGGAAAAAAAAAAATCTCACCCTTAAAATTGGTTAGTTGAGCAGTGGGTTCTTGGGTTTTTGAAATCTAAAATAAAGAATAACTTCTCTGCCAGGAGAAAGGTATCAATTTTTCATATGAAGATGAGACAAAAAAAAATAGATGCAGCACAAGGCCTGCCACTTCTAATCAACTGTGGTCATGTATTTGAAATGCAGTTTCTGGACTGGCTTCCAAATGAATTCTAGTAAAGATGGGATGTTTCAGAGCCTTCCTTTCAGTATCTGCATGTGCACATTTAAAAAAAAAATGTGTTTAATTTTATCTGAAAGGCAGGCAGACAAAAATAAACACAAATAGATAGAGCTCCCATCTTCTGGTTCATTCCCAAATATCCACAACAGCCAAGTCTTACCTAGGATGAAGGCAACAGCCAGGAACACAATTAGGACCTCCCACATGGCAGGAACCCAAACACCTACTGCCTCTAACAGCATTAGCTGTGGTAGCTGCAGGTAGAATCAGAGCAGAGCCAGAAGTCAGGCACAGGGACTCCAATATAGAATGCGGGTATCCCAAGTGATGTATTAACTAGTATGCCTAAGGCCCATTCCTGCCTTTGTGTCTTAATCACAGTACTCAACACTCTCACCCATATAGTCACACACACAGACACACAGCGAGAGAGAGAGAGAGAGAGAGAGAGAGAGAGAGAGAGAATTTCTGTCACAATAAAATATATTGAGCAACTTATATGTGTTAGTCATTGTCTTCATAACTGATGACCATATTTCCTTTTTTTTTCAATCCCCAAAGCACACATTTTTTTAAGCTCTTTTGAAGTTCCACCTTATTATTTAATTAGGTTGAATTAACTAAAGTTTAGTGGACGGTATGGAATTAAACAATACACAAAAGTTACTTTCATCACTACATATTTAGAATTCTAAATATCTAGGGGATCCATAGTTTTCATCTGTTTTAATCTATTAACTTCTTTCTCTTCCTCTTATTTGTCACAGTCATTCATCCTCCTACCTTAAATATAAGAATCCATCATTTTCTACTCTGGTTATTTGTATATGAATATCATTATTTTCCTATGCTTATTAATATTAGTTCTAATATATGTACCACATAAAAAGTGTGATGAGTTTGCTGATCGGCAAGACATTCATAATAAATTCTTTCCTCACTCTATTATGGATGCAAGATTGTTTACAGGGCTTATGCCAAATTGTCCTACTTAGAGTGGAAGTGTTTAGGCCAAAGTAATGTAAACTTTTGTATGTCAATTGTTTGTTCTTGCTGCTGATCAAAATCACATGCTGGAGTGTAACTGACAAGCAACATCCTCTTCCAGCTGTCTATAAGGGGATTTCTATGACTAAAGACTTCCCCTCCGTACCACTTTCTCCCAAAGGAAAGAAATGACCATGGATGGTCTGTAGTCATAGTAAACACTAAACCTGCCATGCCAAGTAGAAGAGTTTTTATTATGTTTAGTGGGGGTGACAGTTTGATTCTTAAAATGTTCACTTTGAAATTGAGTATCTTTGCTTTCTTCCAAAGATCTACCTTATTATGCCTCTGCATTCAAATTACTCCCTCAAGCGAATGTGTTTCCTTGTTTAAGATTTAGTATGTTTTTTGAACATGTACCACATTACAGGTCATCTAAGTAGCACTCAACATTACATAGAGAGGCAAAATGGGACTAGGTTCATGTTTTATGACAAATAGAGTCCTTTTAATAGTTTAAGACTGTGGTTCATAGTTTCTAGGTTGCCATAGAAGTGTTTGATAGCTTTTAAATGCCCTATTTTCTAGCTGTTTTCAGTATAGAGATACAACCTACCTGGAGTTGTTTGTCATATTAGTCATATAATAACTCCTTCATCTATCATAAATAAACCAAAACTTTTAGTTGAAAAGGGAATGATACCAAAATAGTTGAGCAAATTCAAGTAGGAAATGTATTTAATTAATGGTTTATCCTACTCCAGAGAAATTAATGTATTATTCACATGTATAAGTATTTATTCTCAAATTCTAAATATTTATGTTCTCTAAACTATGCAGTCTTACATTACTATTAATAGAATGAATGAAGAGCTGAACAGCCAAATATAAACTTAGAATAATGAAAATACTAATCATGTATATTATGTAATTTAAAAAAGGATATCATATGCACTTGTATAAACATAACATATAATTTGTGTTTTGCTTTCAATCAAATAATCATTTGTGATTTAAAAAAATCTCAGAGATTCAGTTTTTAGTAGTAATGAGTAAAACACTCCTATCATAAGTAGGCCTAATTAATTTCTCATGTTCAGGTAATCTAAATGGCTACATCACAGTAACCTAACAGTAAAATGTCTAGGTTAATTTGGAAAATGGAAGATAAATACCTAAAAAGCAAGTGGAAGAAACAGAGAGGAATCTGGGAAAGGAAGGAAGGGAGAGAGTGAGGAAAAGGGAAAGGGAGAAGGGGAGAGAGAAATAATCCTCGAGGTTCTTTATATGTACTTATTCTGTGGTTTATCAGTGTTGATCATATCCCCAAATACACAGCTAAATATCTAAATATCCTAACCACAAATGTTCAAATCCAGAAAATTATCATTCATAAAGTTTGAAAATCCCAAATCCCTAAGGTCTAAGTTCTTGAAAATCACCACACCATCACTGAAAATAAAAATCCTCAAAATCACAATTTCCATTTTTAAAAAAAATGCAACATGGATAAGGGCAAAATTCTTTTTAAAAATTATTAATTCATTCATTTTATTTGAAAGGCAGAGAGTCAGAAAGAGCAAGAAAAAGGGAAATAAGCACAGAAACCTCCCATTGGCTGGTCATTCTCTAAATGAAAACAGGTCCAGAGCTAACTGAGCGAAAAGTAGGAGCCAGAAACTCAGTCTGGGTTTCCTAAGTGGGTGGCAGGATCAAACCACTTGAGCCATCACCTGATACCTCCCAGGGTGTGCATTAGCATCAAGCTGGACATGGGAGGTGAGTCAGGACTTGAGCCAGTCACTTTGATACAGGCTACAGGCATCCCGGAAGAGACAAAACCACTAGGCCAAGTGCACACTACTACAGCAGGCAGTTTCTATGAAAGGTGTTAGTGTATTTTCAGTTGTACACAGTATTGTCATTACATAATTAACTGATGTTCTACTTCTGCCCCTTCACACATAGTACCATGTTTGCCTCTAAAACTCATTATTCCTCAGAGAATGAATGAAATTGACCAAGCTCAGTGACCTACTGAATGAAAAACACTTGCTGAGATGGAGGCTCCTCCAGTGTTACATAACACATTTGATGATTAATTATTCTTAGCTAGGAGTTAGTCATCAAATAATCTAGACTTTTTATGTTTACCACTAAATGTAAGAGCAAAACTGGTACGTATTTCATTTGTGTTGTTCAATAGGACTTTCAAAATTGTCCTCACAGTCTTTTATCAAATGTATAACTCATGTCCCTGTTGGACGTCAAAATTCTAGAGACTATCTGCTCATGTATGCATTAATGACTGGAAAAGGCAAAGTGTTTATAAATGTATATATGAAGATTTAGTGGAATTTGGAGGTGAAATGGCTTCCCATTGAATCATAAACCACAGTGGCAGATTTGGATTAAGATAAAATTAATTTTTAGAAACATGAACTTCAAGTTGTTACCAAACATACTTTGACTTTTGTATTCAACCCAGATGCATTTAGGGGGAAGTTCAGATGAGTAGATGGCCAGAGAATACAGCAGGGACAAAAACTTCATTGACATCCTTTCCTGCTGGTGAAATTCCAAAAGCATTTAGTGAATTACAGCTGCATTCCTCTGAAGAAGAAAAAAATAAATAAATAGTGAAGTTACTAATTGGTTCACAACAAAATTATGTGCAGATTAGGATAAAAAGATATACAACAATGTGGCTATTTGATCACCAGTATTGTGTCTGCCACATTTGTGGTATGTATATGAGTGAGTGCAAATAGATTTTATTTGCTTACAAAACAGCGTTGAAGCCTGGCACAAAAGATGTGAAAACTGATTAGAAAAGAATCATTTTCTGTGGCAGCTTGCTTATTTATAAATTCTATGTTTCAATATCATCATTTCCAAATAAAAATGTAAAATTATTATTAAAGTTTCCTTAAGAATATTTTTCTCCTTCATGCTCAGAATATGTAATTGCCATTTTTTCATGTTTACCTTACTTACGTTTTGTTTAAAATTAAATGTTTTCCAAACTTAAGTAATTTTCCCAAATTAGTCAGTATGTCAATAATTTGCTATCTTTCTAAGAATTTACCAAAGTTGCTTTATGTATTTTATTATATTTAGAAATCCTTATATTGACTCAGTTGTATCCACACTGAATAGTAAAATGACAGAAAACTGAACATATTGGTCTTGTTACATAAAAATTTTAAATTACAATATGCAATTAGAAGAGATTCCTATAATAAACATACAACTGTAACCTGTCCTCATCCTCAGATGAAGTATTCTCCAAATACACAGGTAGAAATGTTTAGTTGTTCTCACAACTATTAAACAGTGCCAAATTATCATGAGAGTCAAAATCACCTACAAAAGATTGATGTTGTTTTGTTCCAATTGACATTTATTTTCAGAATCAAATGGCTGGCTGGATTTGGCACACTTGTCACAGTTCCCATTTTTGATCAAGACACGTGGTTTACTGAACCTATGACTTGGGAACTTGCTGAGAAGTTCAAGTAGAACTTCATTAAGAGCAAAATGACAGAATATATCATTATCAATGTTATTGAGTATAAACTATGAATGCAGAGGTTTTGTTTCTTCTAGTTTGTTTCTTTTAATTTCTTTTTTATTTTTTCAACTTTTTTTTAATGAATATAAATTTCCAAAGTACAACTTTTGGATTGTAGTGGCTTTTATCCCCATAAGCACACTCCCACCTACAACCATCCCATCTCCAACTTCCTCTCCCATCCCATTCTTCATCAAGATTCATTTTCAATTATCTTTATATACAGAAGACCAACTTAGTATATACTAAGTCAAAATTTCAACAAATTGCACCCACACAGACATACAAGGTAAAGTTTGAGTAGTAGTTTTACCATTAATTCACATAGTACAACACATTAAGGAGAGAGATCCTACTTGGGGAATAGGTACACAGGGACTCCTGTTGTTGATTTAACAATTGACACTCTTATCTATGACATCAGTAGTCACCCGAGGCTCCTGTCATGAGCTGCCAAGGCTATGGAAGCCTCTTGAGTTCACCAATTCCGATATTATTTAGACAAATCCATAGTCAAAGTGGAAGTTCTCTCCTCCCTTCAGAGAAAGGTACCTCCTTGTTTAATGGCCCGTTCTTTCTGCTGGGATCTTACTCACAGAGATCTTTCATTTAGGTCATTTTTTTTTTTTTTTTGCCATAGTATCTTGGTTTCCATGCTGCAAAACTCTCTTGTTATTCCAAACCAGATCCAAATGCCTTAAGGGCTGAATCTGAGGCCAGAGTATTGATTAGGGCATTTGCCATTATATGAGTCTGCTGTGTATCCTGCTTCTCATGTAGGATCATTATGTCCTTTTTAATTCTATTGACTTTTATTTGCAGACACTGGTCTTATTTATGTAATCCCTTTAACAGTTAATCCTATCATTATGATCAATTATGAACTTAAACTGATCACTTTAACAAGTAATATGGCATTAGTACCTGCCACTTTGGTGGGATTGTATTGGAGTCCGCTGGCATGTTTCTAGCTCTACCATTAGCAGTAAGTCTGATTGAGCAAGTGCTGAACTGTACATCTCCTCCATCTCTTATTCTCACTCTTATATTTAACAGGGATAACTTTTCAGTTAATTTTGAATGCCTAAGAATAATTGTGTGTTAATTAAAGAGTTCAACCAATGGTATTAAGTAGAACAAAAAAATACTAAAAGAAGTAAAATAGTAAGTTGTTCCTTGACAATCAGGACAAGGGCTCATCAAGCCATTGTATCTTAGTGTGTATTTCACTTCAACAGGTTTCCATTTTGGTGATTGGTTAGTTGTAACCAATCAGGTAGAATGCATGATATTTGTCCCTTTGGGACTAATTTCAGTCATCATGATGTTTTCCAGATTCCTAAATTTTGTTGCAAATGATGGAATTTTATTTTGTTATTGCTGTATAGTATTCCATAGAGTACATGTCCCATAATTTCTTTATCCAGTCTTCTGCTGATGGGCATTTGGGTTGATTCCAAGTCTTAGCTATTATGAATTGAGCTGCAATAAACACTGAGGTGCAGACAGCTCTTTTATTTGCCAATTTAATTTCCTTTGGGTAAATTCCAAGGAGTGGGATGGCTAGGTCATGTGGTAGGGCGATATTTGGGTTTCTGAGCAAACTGTCTCCTATAGTGGCTTTAACAGTTTGCATTCCCACCAACAGTGGGTTAGTGTCCCTTTTTCCCCACATCCTCTCCAGCATCAGTTGTTGGTAGATTTCAGTATGTGAGCCATTCTAACCCAGTGAGGTGCAACCTCATTGTGGTTTTGATTTACATTTCCCTGATGGCTAGTGATCCTGAATATTTTTTCATGTGTCTGTTGGCCATTTGGATTTCCTCTTTGGAAAAATGTCTATTGAGGTCCTTGGCCCATCTCTTAAGTGGGTTGTTTGTTATGTTGTTGTGGAATTTCTTAATCTCTTTGTAGATTCTGGTTATTAAACCCTTATCAGTAGCATAATTTGCAAATATTTTTTCCCGTTCTGTCAGTTGCCTCTTTACTTTCCGGACTATTTCTTTTGCAGTACAGAAACTTTTAAATTTGATGTAATCCCAATTGTTAATTTTGGCTTTGACTGCCTGCGCCTTAGGGTCTTTTCTAAGAAATTTTTGCCTGTGCCTATATCTTGCAGGGTTTCTTTAATGTTCTCTAATAATTTGATGGTGTCAGGTCACAGATTTAGATCTTTAATCCATGTTGAGTGGATTTTTGTGTATGGTATAAGGTAGGGGTCTTGCTTCATGCTTCTGCAATGTGAAATCAGTTTTCCCAGCACCATTTATTGAATAGACTGTCCTTGCTACAGGAATTGGTTTTAGATCCTTGATCAAATATAAGTTGCTGTAGATATTTGGATTGATTTCTGGTGTTTCCGTTCTGTTCCATTGGTCTATCCCTCTGTTTCTGTACCAGTACCAGGCTGTTTTGATAACAACTGCCCTGTAGTATGTCCTGAAATCTGGTATTGTGACGCCTCCGGCTTTGTTTTTGTTGAACAAGATTGCTTTAGCTATTCGAGGTCTCCTGTGTCTCCATATGAATTTCAGCATCATTTTTTCCAGATCAGAGAAGAATATCTTTGGTATTTTGATTGGTATCATATTGAATCTATAAATTGCTTTTGGGAGAATGGACATTTTGATGATATTGATTCTTCCAATGCATGAGCATGGAAGATTTTTCCATTTTTTGGTATCCTCTTCTATTTCTTTCTTTAAGGTTTTGTAATTCTCGTTGTAGAGATCTTTGACGTCCTTGGTTTAGTTTATTCCAAGGTATTTGATTGTTTTTGTAGCTATTGTGAATGGGGTTGATCTTAGAGGTTCTTTCTCAGCTGAGATACTGCCTGTGTATACAAAGGCTGTTGATTTTTGTCCATTGATTTTGTATCCTGCTACTTTTCCAAACTCTTCTATAAGTTCCAATAGTATCTTAATAGAGTTCTTTGGGTCCCTTTAATAAAGAATCATATCATCTGCAAAGAGGGATAGATTTACTTCTTCCTTCCCAATTTGTATCCCTTTAATTTCTTTTTCTTGCCTAGTGGCTCTGGCTAAAACTTTCAGAACTATATTGAATAGCAGTGGTGAGAGTGGGCATCCTTGTCTGCTACAGATCTCAAATCTTTATTTTCAATAGAGTAAATACTAAATAGTTTAATATTCACTAGCTTATAATACTAAGTAGTTTATTATTCACTAAGTTATACAAGAATATCTCCTGAACACCAAAAATACAAATAAATGCATTAATATTTAGTTTAAGTGAATTTAAAAACATGCATTTTGAATAAACATTCTTCTACTTTTTTCTTTAGACATTCCAAAGAAGATATACTTAATACTAACAATTTCAATTCAGTAAGCACTGCATACAGTGTATAGAATTCTGTTAGAAGGGTAACAAATATTTACCTGTTCAATGAAGGTCAAAAAGGATTAATAATGCTAAACTTAATTGATGAAAAAAGAGCACTTATAGTTCCAGAAACACACTATAATAATAGCTAGGTATATTATTTTGAGAAAAATTATCCTGGGAAACAGAAAGGCAACATTCAAATAGAAGTGGAAATTTAATTCACATGAATAAAAGTTTAAAGTAAGTCACAGGAATATAGAAAAATACAGCATTACATGAAGAGAAGCAAACATTTAAAATGTATGTTCATAATGAATGTGTTCACATGTTTGAGTAATGAAAAACTTTTCCCTTTTTGCTTGATTGTTTAGCTTATTTTCAATTACAGAAGAAAACATTCTTGCACTACCATGAAAAATACATCTAAAAAATTTGTTCTGACTTTTTACATATTTTCATCCAAGCAACTGGAGTAGTTTGAATGTCCCAGAGAAGAAATTGATTTGACAAAAACAAATTGGATAATACAAAGAAGGTCAAATCAGAAGCCATTCCTGATTTAAATTATATCAAAGGAAGAAAGGTACAAAAAAAAAGTAGGCTGAGTGATCAATGGGCCCTTGGTGTAATTTGATGTAATATAGGTAGTTGCTACTTCTGGTTGCAAAGTCACTTCTAGGAAAAGGGGGAAAAAAGACTACTATTTAAGGAGTCTGTTTCCATAGCTATATTATGAATGCTTAAATGTATTTAAAATAAAACATACAGAAACAATTTCAGAACAAGTTACATAGAAAATATTATTTTACAATGTGTTAATATATGATATTAAAAACTCAGGTATGAAAATCTGAAATAAAAGATTTCATTTATTTAAAATAAGAGCTTTTAAAATAATTAATGAAGATATATAAAAGGGCTTAGAAGACAAGACAAAAACTTTCAATTAACTTCAACTATAACCTGAACATAACTGAGTACTATTATAGTATATTATAATACTGTTTTAATATCGATACGTATCTCTCTATAAAATATTCAATATAACTGCTTACATAAGGAAAAGTATTCTGACCAAGAATACCTGTGTGGATTTTATTTCAGGTTCTAAAAAAAAATAGATCAATTCATATAAGACATGTTGGCAAAAAATAAGTAATCTTACATTTCTCTAAAAGTATGAACCACAAACACCCTTACATTGTAAAAGAGTAAAACATTCTGACAAAAATTAGGGGAAAACAATATTTTAATGTAACTAACAGGTTACATTAAAATCTTTGGTGAATGTTATTAATAAAATGTGATAAAATAATTTGCTAAAAGAAGTGAAATAATTTCTGAATAAGAATAACATGATTCATTAACAAGATAGCACAAAACAAACAATAAAAGTCAGGAAAGCTTATGAAAAAACAAAGAACATTTTATATGCCTAATAAAACTTCATTAAAATATAAAAGCTTAATAATGTGGCAAAAAGAAAACTGCAAAAGTGGAGGGAATCCATTTTATTGAAGAAAGAAAGTAAATGAGGCAAATATTTTCTTAAACTAGGACATAGTTTCAACTAAATTACAGTTAAGAGTGTGATATTTAAGGGGAGATGTTTTTAAATTATATAATTTTTTACTGTCTGCATTGACATGAAATTTATCTATAAAAATAATAAATTTCTATAAACCTGAGATAAAATATTAGCTCTTCCAGACAATAAAATATTAAAAATGGGAAAAAATTTTTTCTTTTATTTTTCTTTCTTCTTTTTTTTTTGACAGGCAGAGTGGACAGTGAAAGAGAGAGACAGAGAGAAAGGTCTTCCTTTGCAGTTGGTTCACCCTCCAATGGCCGCCACAGCCAGCACACTGCGGCCGGTGCACCGCACTGATCCGATGGCAGGAGCCAGATGCTTATCCTGGTCTCCCATGGGGTGCAGGGCCCAAGCACTTGGGCCATCCTCCACTGCACTCCCGGGGCATAGCAGAGAGCTGGCCTGGAAGAAGGGCAACCGGGACAGAATCCAGTGTCCCGACCGGGACTAGAACCTGGTGTGCTGGCGCTGCAAGGCGGAGGATTAGCCTATTGAGCTGCGGCGCCGGCCTAGGGAAAAATTTTTAAATGTATGTCAATTCTGTTAAAACATATGTGAAGGAAAGGATCATATATAAAGGAAAGCACAAATCTCTAAAAAATATATTTAAATTTTATCCTTCTAAAATTTATCAAATGTTGTCTTACAAAAAACAGTGATATATCACATAGGACAAAAATAATGCAAAATTTACTTTTCAATCACTATTCACTAAAACTGGAAGGTTTTTTTGTATTTTTTAAATACATTTTATTTATTTGAAAGACAGAGTTGAATACAGAGGTAGAGATGGAGAGAGATAGGTCTTGCATCCACTGGTTCACTCTCCAAATGGCCAGAATGGCTGGAACTGAGCTGATCTGAAGCCAAGAGCCAGGAGCTTCCTCTGTGTCTCACTGTTTGTTGCTGGGACCCAAGCACTTGGGCATCTTCTGCTGCTTTCCCATGTGCATTAGCAGGGAATTGGATAGGACGTAGTACAGCTGAGTCAGGAACCAGTGCACATATGGGATGCCTGTGCTGCAGGCTGGGGCTTCAATCTGCTGTGCCACAGCACTGGCCCCTAGAAGTTGTTTTGAAACACAAAACAATGGCTCTTCCATTTGGAAACTTTAAACTGTATCATGCAAGTCAGTGCTGAAAGGAGAAACAAACTGAAATCATGGAATTTTAAATAATAATATAAATAATGTTCATCAAAAAACTATGTATAACAATGTTCATAGCAGTTTTGCTTGTTTTAGCCCTAATTTGGGATATCTGTGACAGCCTGAAACCAGAATATCTCAAATTTTCTAGATATCTGTGTTTTCTTTTATTTTTTGCTGTTTGTCTTCTTCACCTAGTATCTATTTTGATGGTTGGGATTTTTCATTGTATTTCCTTCTCTCTCATTTTTGTTGTTTGCTTTCACTAACTTGAAAGTATTAAGTAAAAGGCATCCATTAGTCTCACTGTCATTTTTAATGTCAGTTTACCCCACAAGATTCACCTTTTCTGCAGCTACTATTTAGAGTTTTGTGGTTTTCTTGCCATTTGTATTGTTTCTACAATGTGTATTTTTAAAAAAAAAAATTTTTATTGAGAATCATGAGACTTAATAATGTCAGTCCAAATAATACAAAGTGAGATTCTTCAGAGAAAATACATTTGTTTGGGAGTAGGAAAACATTGTATAATTGTGAACATGTGGGTGGGTGTTAAAGGAGATTGAGATAAGTGTAAATTATTGAAAGTAAAACAAGAAATTACGTAAATTTTTCTGGAACAAAACTTCTCAGCTGCAAGGATCAATAACAAAAGTCAGGTTGTATGGGCAATTGCTGGACAGTCTTTTGAAGGGTCTTTTATATAAAGTTCTAGTTGCTTTTTTGCAAAGTTGTGGTTTCCTACAACTTTGTTATTATCAGAAACGTATGCACGAGATCCCCTCTTTAATAACCTTCCAGTTTTTTGGGTTTTATTGTTAGAGTTACACACAAGTGTCTCCATTTTGATTCTGACAAATTTAACAATACCTAATGATTCATATTTGTTCCATTATTTGTATTGACTCTCATTCTGCACTTTTCTTTATTATGTGGCTTTTAAAAGTATTTACATTATATCGTGCGTCTTCCAACTTTGCTTCATTTTTTTTCAAAGTTGTTCAAAGTACTCTAGATCAGTTGTCATTCAATGTTGTATTTTAGAATAACTTTATTGATATCAGCAATTTTGCTGAAATTTTGGTGAATACTGGGCAATTTATATAAGATTAATTGGCTCTCATAAGGCACACAGGAAAAGTTGGCTTAGAGTAGGGTGAGAGAGGATGAGGTCACTAAGAAGATGCTTTCATCTCGCATCTCCCTGTGCTTCACTTCTGCCTTAGAACTGAGATTATACTGTTCTTGGGCTGGTCCTAGACAATGACTAAACAGGCCTGAGGTACACAGGTCTGAACTTTTGAGCTTGATGGGAAACTCCTTTTGTAAGCAATCTTTGCTGAAATCCTCTCCTTTGATCTAGCAGAAACTTGCCTTGATGCAAAAATGCAGATGAACTTCAGAGGAAAACATGAGACACTATCTATTATATACCTTCAAAATCTAAGATTGACCAGGTATATTGTCATGACCATTTTAGTCTGTTTCCTGTCCCATACATATTTGCCTCTCTGTGCAGAGCCAAAGATAAACTGTTTCATGTTTTCTATTGGTGTTTCTGCATAAAGAGGTACTCATGAATGGAAACATAGTGATATGAACTAACAATCCCTCTGATTGCAATTTTTCTCAAAAAGAATTTTTTGAAGACCATTTGAAAATGGTCTGAGCTAATGTTGTTGTCGAAATCTGAAATCTTGTCATGGTCCAACTGTTGATTGAGAACAAATTGGGGCTGAGTTAGAGGGAGTCCTGGCTCCAAATCCAAGATGCAGTGGGTCAGTGGATTCTGGATCACACCCAGTGGTTTTTTCCTCAGTCACTGAATACATAGTTGATAATAATATGGTTGGGAGTTTGAATAACCGCTTTATTGGAATAAAAGCCATCTTAGTGGAAAAGTCAAAATATCTCTAAAACTTCCTCCTCCTAGCCAACATAATATAATTCAACAGCAATATCACTTTAGAGTGGAGAGTGGCAGAAAATCATGCTATACTTTGAGATCTAGAAGATAGCAAAGTTGTATTCACCATAACCTGTTTATTTGCCATTCTAGTCCTTACAGAAATGTAATGCCTCCCTGACAATGGCAGCAGACTGCAACAAGCTCAATGTAATTGAAACCCTAATCCCACTGAGGTTGTGGTAGTGTTGCTACATCAGATAAGTATGACGTTATTACTGAACATGTGGTTATTGATTTGACAAGTTTATTAATTGGTATTACAATTCGGAAACAGGATCAGACACAGTTCTCATTATATAAAGTGGATATAATCCATCTTAAGAGTATTCAAAAAGACTGAAATCAAATGCTGTTGATTTTTGTGCATTGATTTTATATCCCACTACTTTGCCAAACTCTTCTATTAGTTCCAATAGTCTCTTAGTAGAGTTCTTTGGATCCCCTAAATAAAAAATCGTATCATCTGCAAAGAGGATAATTTGACTTCTTCCTTCCCAATTTGTATCCCTTTAATTTATTTTTCTTAGCTAATGGCTCTGGCTAAAACTTCCAGTACTATATTGAATAGCAGTGGTGAGAGTGGGCATCCCAGTCTGGTACCAGATCTCAGTGGAAATGCTTCCAACTTTTCCCCATTCAATAGGATACTGGCCATGGGTTTTTCATAAACTGCTTTGGTTGCATTGAGTAATATTCCTTCCATACCCAGTTTGCTTAGAGTTTTCATTATGAAAGGGTGTCATATTTTATCAAATGCTTTCTCTGTGTCTATTTAGATAATCATATGGTTTTTCTTCTGCAGTCTGTTAATGTGGTGTATCATGTTGATTGTTTTGCGAACATGAACCATCCCTGCATACAGGGATAAATCCCACTTGGTCTGGGTGGATGATCTCTCTGATGTGTTGTTGCATTCTATTGGCCAGAATTTTATTGAGGATTTTTGCATCTATGTTCATCAGGGATATTGGTCTGTAATTCTCTTTCTCTGCTGCATCTTTTTCCAGCTTAGGAATTAAGGTGATGCTGGCTTCATAGAAATGTTTGGAAGGATTCCCACTTTTTCAATTGTTCTTAATAGTTTGAGAAGAATTAGAGTTATTTCTTGAAATGTCTGTTAGAATTCAGCAGTGAATTCATCTGTTCCTGGGCTTTTCTTTGTTGGGAGGGACTTTATTACTCATTTAATTTCTGTCTCAGTTATGGGTCTGTTTAGGTTTTCTATGTCTTCATGGTTCAATTTAGGTAGGTTGTATGTGTCCAGGAATCTATCCATTTCTGATAGATTTCCCTGTTTGCTGGCATACAAGTCTTTGTAGTAATTTCTGATGATTCATTTTGTTTCTGTGGTGTCTGTTGTTGCATTCCCTTTTTCTTCTCTGATTTTTCATTTGGGTCTTTTCTTTTTTTAGGCAGTTGGGCCAATGGTATGTCGATTTTGTTTATTTTTTCAAAAAACCAGCTCTTTGTTTTGCTGATATTTTGCACCTCAATATTTATTGCAGCTCAATTCACAATAGCTAAGACATGGAATCAACTTAAATGCCCATCAAAAGTAGACTGGGTAAAGAAATTATGGGATATGTACTCTATAGAATACTATACAACATTGCCTGTTAAGTATAAGAGTGGGAATAAGAGAGGGAGGAGATGTACAGTTCAGCACATGCTCAATCAGACTTGCCCCTAATGGCAGAGTTAGAAACGTGCCAGGGGATTCCAATTCAATCTCATCAAGGTGGCATGTACCAATACCATCTCACTAGTCAAACTGATCAGTTTCAGTTCATAATTGATCATAATGATAGGATTAAGTATCAAAGGGATCACATAAACAAGATTACTGTCTGCTAATACTAACTGATAGAATTAAAAAGGAGAGAATGATCCAACATGGGAAGTGGGATACTCAGCAGACTCATAGAATGAAAGATGTCCTAAACAGCACTCTGGCCTCAGAATCAGCCCTTAAGGCATTCAGATCTGGCTGAAGAGCCAATTAGAGTATGTTAGGCATGGAAAGCCAAGACACTGTGGCAATAAAAAGACCTAAATGAAAGATCTCTGTGAGATCCCAGAGGATCTCAAAGAGGCCATCAAAGAAGGAGGTAACTTTCTCTGAAGGGAGGAGAGAACTTCCACTTTGACTATGGCCTTGTCTAAATAATTTTAGAGTTGGCGAACTCTAGAGGCTTCCATAGCCTTGGCAACTCATGACAAGAGCTTCGGGTGATTACTGATGTCATAAACAAGATGTCACTTTGTTAAGTCAACAACAGGGGTCTCTGTGCACTTACTCCCCATGTAGGATCTCTTTCCTTAATGTGTTGTACTATGTGAATTAACAGTATAACTAGTACTCAAACAGTACTTTATACTTTGTGTTTCTGTGTGGGTGCAAACTGTTGAAATCTTTACTTTGTATATACTAAAATGATTCTGTATATAAAGATAATTGAAAAATGAATCTTGCTGTGATTGCAATGGGAGAGGGAGTGGGAGCAGGAGATGGGATGTGTGCAGGTGGGAGGGAGGTTATGTAGGGAAAAGCCACTATAATCCAAAAGTTGTACTTTGGAAATTTATACTTATTAAATAAAAGTAAAAGAAAAAGAACTTTAGTCAAGACCTCAAAGACATATCAACACTGCTATTCATAATAGTCAAGATATATTTACAACCTTAATATTCATTAACAAATGAAGGGATAAAGAAAATACAATATAAAAGAATACAAACAGTGGAATACCACTTAATCCTTAAGAATGAAACATTATGTAACAACATGGATAAAACTTGAGGAAGTTATTCTAAGTGAAATACAACAGTTGTGTAAAGATAATATTGCCTTATGGGGCCAGCACCATGGCTCATTAGGTTAATCCTCCACCTGTGGTGCCAGCATCTCACATGGGTACCAGGTCTAGTCCTGGTTGCTCCTCTTTCAGTCCAGCTCTCTGCTGTGGCCCAGGAAGGCAGTGGAGGATGGCTCAAGTGCTTGGGTCCCTGCACCCACATGGTAGACCAGGAGGAAACACCTGGCTCCTGGTTTCAGATTGGCACAGCTCCTTCTGTAGTGGCCCTTTTGGGGGGTGAACCAACAGTAGGAAGACCTCTCTCTCTCTCTCTCTCTCTCATTCTATCTTTCAAATTAATAAGAAAGAATTTCCTTATTCCACTTACATGAGTTCTCTAAAAGATTAAAATTTATAGAATTACAGAGCAAATGATGATTGATGGAGACTAGAGGAAGTTAAATCTTTTGTAGTCCAAATATATTGCAAAGAGAACTGGATAGTGTGTAGTTACCTCAGAATAACACATTGATCCATTAGATCAAAAATAATATGTCAATCTAGAAGGACAAGCAACAAACAGCCAATGTTTTGGAAGTTTTGCTGAAACACATACTATAGAAGATGGGAGATAAACTCTGTGAGGATTCACAGATGGGCCACCTAAGTAATTTTTAAAAAATACTTCCAATGGCAAGTCTTCTTGGATCAGAAATACACCCAGGATTCAGGATATATCAATGCCCATTAAGGAATATGTCCATGAATGCTAGGCAGTCAACAGTAAATTCTTAGCTAGACCAATGCAAGACAGCTATTAAAATAAATAAAGGCTAAAATAGGCCATCCCTCAGGGCAAAGTAATGCTTGTGTGACTAGAATGACAGCATTTATGCTTGATAAGTAAGAGTCCTGAAGAGATTTTGCCTATAGTCTTGTGTAAAAACACATTCTCCCTAATGATGGAATTGAAAGTGATAATTTTACTAAGATTGATACATTCTATAGCTTAGCATTTTCATGTATGAATTCATTCATTCAGTACATTTGCTAGCCAGATTGTAAAAATCTCTGTGGTTAAAGAAGCTGGTAAAATTATGAATTTTACTGTTTTATTATTTCACAACCTGTATATAACTTTAAATATGGAAAAAAATTAAGTGTCAAACAGAACACTCCTAATTAATTTTTAGTGCTGCTGAAGAAGAAAACATGAGTTTAATGCATCTCTTTGTTAGCCCTATCTCTCATTACAATTATAGGTAAATAATAAGGCAAATATTTATATTGTTTCAAACACAAAAGATTGACCAAAAGTTCATTTTTCTTTTTTTTTAATTCTACTTTTCATATAAAGAAAAATAACAATTTAGTTTTAATTTAAAAGTATTATTTGTAGACTTTTTAAAGATTTATGTATTTGAAAGGCAGAGTTAAAGAGAAAGAGAGAAAGAAAGAAAGGTAGGAAAAGATGAAAGGAGAGAGACAGAGAAAGAGACAGAGACAGAGAGAGAAAGAGAAAGAGAGAGAGACTGAATCTTCCATGTCCCCAGATGCTGCAACATCCTGAGCTGGGCCAAGCTTAAGCCAGAAGCCAGGAACCTCATCTAGATCTCCCTTGTCAGTGCAAAGGCCCAAGAAGTTGGGCCATAATCCGCTGCTTTCCCAGGTACATTAGTATGGAGCTGGATTAGAAATGGAGCAGCTGAGATTCGAAGCGACATTCATTTGGGATGGTGGCGTTGAAGGTAGCAGCCTCCACGCAAGTCCCAGTGCACGCATTTTTAATGCACATTAACACAGGTCATTTTTTTAAATAGATGAAAACATACTTTGTTTTGCTACATGGAATCCCTGTGATTTAACTTGTTATACTTACAAGTCCTAATATTGCATCTAAAGCTAGTTGAGCTTCTTTCAAAAAAATAAATATAATATTCTCTAAATTGTCAGGAAAATTTACAGATATCAATATTTACCGCATGCCAACATGTAATTATTGATAATTTTTCTCAACAGTTTTCTACCTTATTTTATACATTGTAGACACTAATGTGATCATTTTCTTTGGTTGGATATTTCAGCATATTTTGTCCTGTACTTGGCTTTGTTTTCTGTATTTCAGTTTCTCTTAAAAGAGCTAATAATTCTAGACATCCCAGCCAGTTCTTTCTTAACCTTGTACTAACACTTTCAAATAATTCCTGACGTATGACTTCTTCCACTGGAAATATGCTTTAAGTAAGAAAATACAAATCTAAAAGTCTGTCACTTAAAAGCATCTTGATATAATCAACTTTCTCAAATTGCATATAAAATGTTTGTACCTTTTTATTACTCATATATGTGTATAAGGAATAGTTTAAACTGCCATTCTTACCTCAAGAAACTAAAAGTCACTATAATTATACAACTATTTTGCAATAAAAATAAACATTCTCATGTGAGAATTTGTAAGCATTAAAATTTGTAAGCATTAAAAAGGAAGGATATCCAATTTAAATTTCATTTTGTTTCAGATATGAAGAATAATCTTTCGCTGAGACTCATTGGAAGAAATTTACCATTTCAATCAGGTAAAAAAATAAAGAAACATGATAGATTATTTTATAGAATAAACCTCTCATTTTTGGGTTTTGGTCTTCTATTAAATATAAAGATGTCAACAAAACACTATGGATGAAACCAGTATCATAAACCAAAAGGATGAAGATTTGATTTCAAATGTCAATTCTCTCTCTCCCTCTTCCTCCCTCCTCTCTCCAAAGCCATGTATCTTTGTGTGTGTGTGTGTGTGTGCGCGTGTGTGTGTATTTGTGCAAGAGAGAGAGAGAGAGAGAAAGAGAGAGAGAGAAGGAGGGAGAGGGAGGGAGGGAGGGAGGGAGGGAGAGGGAGGAGGGGGGAGGGAGAAAGGAAAAGAGTGTGTGGTATGTATCTCCCTACTTTCCAATTATTTTCTTACAACTGAATTTTCTGTTATTGATTAGTTTAGTTTGTCCTATTGAAATTGTTTTTCTACATGTAGTGGTGAACTATGCCTGGACTCACATCCAACCACCTCCAAAACTTGCGACATAATACACTTTAGGTCAGCAATCTCATTAGAAATACACAGCTAGCACATAGAGATATTGTTCTATTTTCCAAGTAGCCATATTAAAAAAAGAATACAAAGAAACAAGTGGTTCAGTATCAGTTGCCCCTCAGTCCAACATCTGTGTAGGCTGCTAATGGTGGATGAGGAGACACAATCACAACATGAGTGAGAAAACTGAGAGAGAAGCTAAGCCAAACTGAGACTCAAATAATAACTCTCTTGAGAACCACCCTTGAGACCTCCCACTGGCTCCACATCTTGGCTGCCCCAGTTAGATCAGTTCTCTATCCTTAATCAGTCAACCATGAATGTTAAGACATCACAGTTTACACATTTGCATAAGTTTTGGAGAGACATGTCTTACTGTTCCCATAAAAATAATAAGGAATCTAAAATTCATGAAAATGGGGTCATAGAAGATTGAATAGAATATATCCACACTAACTTAATCTGCACTAGGATATAAAAAGAACAAAGAAAGGACTGTGTTTGCAGGGTCTGACTAATGGAAGTTTTTGATTAAGTGAAAAAAAAGGAGAAGGAAGAAGGAGGAAAAGGATGAGATCTAGGAGGAGAAGGAGAATATGAAGAGGAACAAGGGGAAGAAGGAGAAGAACAAGGAGAAGAAGAGGAAGAAGACTCAGTGAGTGGGACAGGAGGAGCCAAAACACAGACACTGCTGCAGCCAGCCTCACAACACAGCCAGCTGTGGGCTGTGAGCTGCCATATTACCATGTTAAGGTTGGATGAAATTGTTGCACCCCTCACCTCTTACAGTTTTAGCCAAGAGGGAATTCCACAGTCATCCACTGACTTTTACTTCAGCCTGGAAAACTGATGGGTCTCAGCAACCACTGAGCTCAGAGCAGGGAAGCCCACTTGCTTCCTTCTCTTCCTGCAGAGCACCCCACTTGGCAGCTAAAAGTCACACAACACACCTCATTTCTACCAGCATCATAATCAAAATAAGGGCAAGGTGTGGAGCAAAGGGCATATCTCCTGCATCTTCTAACAGCAATTGTGGAAGTTTGGAGGTGTTAGCCACAGAGCTATTCTCACACATTCTACTTAAGCAAGGGGGATTCACCTTAGCTTCTGGGGCTAACATCAGAAATAGCTCATTCAAAAATCCACTCCAATCCTCAGAGATCTGGGTAATGACCCTGCTATGCTCTGCAACACCAGGACTATAACAATTTGTTCTGAATTTCTCAGTGCTACTGGAATTTATCTGGTGAACCTACCTGCATTCCACCCCTCTGGACTCAAATCCTCCAGAGTAAAATCTCCTGTATACTTTGTAGTCACCCGATAGGACTGGAACAGGTCCAGTTCACATCCCTTAGTCCTAGGAGAAGGGCTGTTGGTATTTAAGCTGAAGCACCAATTGGACCCTCCTAGCAGAACCCGAGGAAAGGTCCATTCACATCACACCGTCCTAGAGCCACAACAGTTGGTGCCGCAATCCCCGGCATCACTCAGGCTTGCCAGTAGGACAGGGGGCATCCTTCCTTGTCTCCCTCAGCACCAAGCACAAAGCCCTGGCTATCACATTTTTCCAGGAAAACTAACAGTGAACTCTCTTGTGGGTCAAAGACACACTTCTATCCCTATGAACCACAGTAGATTAGTCCACTGTGTCACTTATAGATACAGCTGACATTAAGACAAAACTACAAGCCTGAGATCAATTAGAGCCAAAGTTAAAGCAGCAAGCAAGTGATACCCTACATACCAGCTAAACCATAAACAATTTTACAATAAAATTTGGTACATAAAGAAGAAGGGATAAATATACCAGGTGGGCAGACGTCAACATAGGGACACAGTAGACATTAAAAAACAAGGTGGCATGACATTTCCAAAAGAATACAGTATTCATCCAGAATTAGATGCTGATCTGATGGAAATCTATGAAACAGCAGCTATAGAATTCAAAAATAAGAAGTAAGGAAATGTGATGATATGCAAATAATAAAGATAGGCAGTTTAAAGAAACAAGGAAATCAATGAGTAATAAAAATGAAAGTATTACTAAGGAGACAATACTCATTAGAAGAACCAAATAGAAATTTGGAGATTAATTCTTCCATCAGTGAAATAAAAAACATAATTGAGAGCTTTAACAGCAGGATAGTGGAAGGAAAAAAAATGAAGGAAAAACTTTCTGACCTTGAGGACAAGAATTTTGAAATAAACAAATCAGACAAAAATGAAGGGAAAAGAATCAAAAACAATTAAGAAAGTCTATGCAAAATATGGGATACCATTGAAAGACCCAATATTTGTATTATAGGCATTCCAGAAGCAGAAGGAAAGGAAAAAGACTTTGAGAACCTAAATGAAATAATAGTTAAAAGTTTCTCAGATCCTGAAAGAAACATGGATATAGAGATACAAGAAGCTCAAAGAAACCCAAGCATACTCAGCCAAAATAGGTCTTCTCCCATGCATATCATTGGCAAACAGTCAAAAGTTAAAGACAAGGAAAGAATCCTCAAGGCAGTAAGAGAAAAGCATCAATTTACATATAATGGAAAACCAATTGTATTAACATCGGACTTCTCAGTGGAAACCCAAGGCAAGAAAACAGTGGTGTGGTATAATCAAGGTCTTAAATAAAAAAATTTCTGAGTCTGGCAATGTGGTACAACAGGTTAAGTCTACAGCACCAGCATCCCATTTGGGTACTGTTTCAAGTCCTGGCTCCTCCACTTCCAATCCAGATCCCTGCTAATGCACCTGAGGAAACAGCAGAAGATGGCCCATGTCTGTGGGCTCTTGTATCCACATGGATCCCATTAGAACATCCTGGCTCATGGACTCAGCCTGACCTAATCCCAGTAGTTGTGGCCATTGGGAGAGTGAACCCGTGGATGGAAGACCTCTCTTTCACTGTCTCTCCTTCTCTTTCTCTGTAACTCTGATTTCAAATTAATATGAAAAAGAGAAAAACTTTCAAGCAAAGGATATTATATCCAGTGAAACAATCCTGTAAAAGTGAAGGAGAAATGAAGCATTTTTCAGATAGGCAAAAACAGAGAATTCACCACCAACAGACCAGCCTTACCAGAGATTCTGAAGGACATCCTGCATTAGAAGTAAATATCATGAAAACACATGACATCACATAAAACAGAACAGGTAGAATCATTATTCAGTCAACAAAATGACAAGTCTTGGTTCTTTTCTACCAATTCTAACCTTGAATGTAAAGGGATTAAATTCACCAACCAAAAGCATTGGGTGGGCTGAATGGATAAAAAACCATGACCCCACTACATGCTACATACAAGAAACTCACTTCACAGAGATATATACAGACTAAAGTGAAGGATTTGAAAAAATATAACAGGCAAATGGAAACCATAAGTGAACAGGTATAGCTTTCCTGTTCAGACAAAAAAGACTTAAAATCAAAACTCCATAAAGAGATAAAAAAGGATATTATATTTTAATAGAAGGTTCTATTAAGCAAGAGGACATAACAATCATAAATATATATACAACCAGTGCAAGACCACCCAGATATACACAGTAAATACTATTAGATCTAAAGGGAGAGATATACTGTAATACAATAATAGTAGATGACATCTGTACCCCACTTTAATCAATGTGCAGATCATCCAGTCAAAAATCAATACAGATATATTGGAGTTGAAACACAGTATTGAGCAAATGGACCTAACAGACATTACAGGGCATTTTACCCAAAAGTTACTTAATACACATTGTTTTCAACAGGGCATTGGACAATTTCTAGGATAGACCACGAATTAGGCCACAAATCAAGTCTCAGAAAATCTTAAAAGATGGAAATCATGCTATGTGTTTTCTCAGATTATAAAGAAATAAAACTAGAAACAACAAAGAAGAACAATAGAACACTTACAAATTTTGGAAATTAAGCCACATGCTACTTAATGATAAAAGGGTCATTGAAAACATTAAAAAGGAAATAAAAAATGTCTTAAATTAAAATGAAACACAACAAATAAAAACCTGTGGAATGCAGTGAAAGTAGCATTATGAGGGAAGTTTATAACATTTAGTGCTTACATTAAAGAAGAGAAATGTATCAGGTTAAAGATCTAATGATGCATCTTGAAGACAGAGAAAACAAGAACAAACAAAACCCCAAATCATCAGGAGGTGAGAAATAAATAAAATTGAAACTGAAAAAAAAATACAAATAATCAACAAAACTAAAATTTTGTTTATAAAAAGATAATGGATACAGATAAACTTCTAGCTGGACTATCAAAGAAAAAAAGAGAAAAAACTTCAAATAAATAAAATTAGGGATGAGAAAGGAGACATTAAAACTGACACCATCTGCCGGCGCCGTGGCTCAATAGGCTAATCCTCTGCCCAGCGGCACTGGCACAATGGGTTCTAGTCCCGGTCAGGGCGCCGGATTCTGTCCCGGTTGCCCCTCTTCCAGGCCAGCTCTCTGCTGTGGCCCGGGAGTACAGTGGAGGATGGCCCAAGTGCTTGGGTTCTGCACCCCATGGGAGACCAGGAGAAGCACCTGGCTCCTGCCTTCGGATCAGCACAGTGCGCTGGCCACAGTGCGCCAGCCGTGGCGGCCATTGGAGGGTGAACCAATGGCAAAGGAAGATCTTTGTCTCTGTCTCTCTCTCTCTCACTGTTCACTCTGCCTGTAAAAAAAAAAAAAAAAAAAAAAAAAAAAAAAACTGATACCACTAAGATGCAAAGGATCATAAGAAACACTAAAAGAACTAAATATAAATAAGCTGAAAGGCCTCAAAGAAACTGATAAATTGCTGGATTTATAAAATCTGCCAAGATTAAATAAAAAAGATATAGACAATCTAAATAGACCCATAAGAAGTAATGAGATTGATGCAATAATCAGAAGTCTCCCATCAAGAACCTAATGGCATAGAACTGAATTATACAAAGCATGCAAAGAGAAAGTAACTCCAGTAGTCATCAAACTATTCCAAAATATTGAACAAAATGAAATCGTGCCTCTCTCTGATGGCCAGCATTACTTCAATACCAAAACCAAAAAAAGACACAATGAAAAAAGAAAACTGCCTACCAATATCCTTAATGAACATAAATACTAAAATTCTCAGCAAAATACTAGCAAATTGAAGCCTAAACCACATGAAAAAGATCATACATCACAAGTGGGATTTATCCCAGAAATGCAAGTGTGGTTCAGCAATCACAAATCAATAAATATAAACCACATCCATAGAATCAAGAAAACAAACCATTTTGTCATCTCAATAGATGCAGAGAAAGCATTTGATAAGATTCAACACCCTTTCATGATTAAAACCCTCCACAAATTAATTTAGAAGTAATAATCCTTAAAATTACAAAGGCCATGTATCAAAAATCAACAGCCTATATAATACTGAATGGGGAAAAAAACTGAAAGCATTTCCTCTCAGATATGGTTAGGACAAGGATATCCACTTTCACCACTTTTAGTCATTATAGTACTGTAAGTTTTAGCAAGAAAAATTTGGGAGGATAAAGAAATAAAAAGCTTCAAATTTAGAAAAGAGGCAGTCAGATTTTCATATTTGCAGATGATACGATGTTTTACCTGAAAAAATCTAATCACTCCACCAAAAAGCTGTTAAAGTTCATACACTGACTCAGGGAAGCTGCATGTTACAAAATAAACATTTAAAAAACAAGTAGCTTTTTTGTATGTTAATGATGAACTCATAGAAAAATTCATTCGTAATAGTCACAAAGCAAAAGCCAAGACCCTGGAGCTTTTTCCAATCTCCCTTGTCAGTAGCAGGGAGCAAAGCACTTGGGTCATCTTTTGCTGCTTTTCCCAGATCATTAGCAATAATCTGGGTGGGAAGTGGAGCACCCTGGATACCTGTGCCCATATGGAATGCTGGCATTTGTGGTGGTGGCTTTACCTGCTATACCACAATACCAATCCCCTGATTAATCACTTTTAAAGATCAATAGCCATATGCAACTAGTAGCTGCTATATTGATATGACAGACTTAGATCTTTGTATCAAATATGATACTTAATTAATCATATATTTTTGTGATTTTTTAATCATTTTCATATGCAACATTTTAGAATATCTCTTCATTACCAATAATCAGCTTCCATAGCTCAAGTAGGACGTATATACTCTAGGATATAATTGCTTAGTAATTTCCTAACTTCCTCCCATAGTTCTTAATAAATGTTTCCCCAACTTTACGATTTAGTCAAACACCACCTAGTTTGTGGTATTCAGCTCAATAAAGTTGGTTACATCCAGATTATGAAATCAACAATAACCAGTATCCTTTACTCACCAATCTGTTATTATAATAAATATCCAACTAGGCACAACCATTAGCCTTATCTTTAATGCTGTAAGTGAATTTTTTAATTTATAAATTTGAGTAAATAAAATCATAAAACTAAAATAAACTAAAATAAATAAAATCATGAAACTTTTTTTTTTTTTGACAGGCAGAGTGGACAGTGAGAGAGAGAGAGACAGACAGAAAGGTCTTCCTTTTGCCGTTGGTTCACCCTCCAATGGCCGCTGCAGACGGCACGCTGCAACCGGCGCACCGCGCTCCTCCGATGGCAGGAGCCAGGAGCCAGGTGCTTTTCCTGGTCTCCCCTATGGGGTGCAGGGCCCAAGCACCTGGGCCATCCTCCACTGCACTCCCGGGCCACAGCAGAGGGCTGGCCTGGAAGAGGGGCAACCGGGACAGAATCCGGCACCCCGACCGGGACTAGAACCCGGTGTGCCGGCGCCACAAGGCGGAGGATTAGCCTGTTGAGCCACGGCGCCGGCCGAAATCATGAAACTTTTATAACTGGATTTTCAGCACATTATTTTATGAGATTTTCCTTTGTTGCTGTATATATGTATGTAGTTCTAATTTATTTTCATTAATTCTGAAGGAATATTTCATAGTTCTCTTGTAATTCTCTGTTGCTATTGGATATTTTGCTCCATGTTTGCCTATTGCGTATCATGTTTTTGCCCAGCACATGGATGTATTGTGATTCCATAGATACTGAGAATGAAGTTGATGTGTTATTGGTTATAGGTATTTTCAGCTTTAGTAAATACTGGATAATATATTCTAATGTGACTATTAATTTATACTCTTCAAGCAGTGTATGAGAGTTCTCATTACTTCATATCTTCTTTAAAATTTGTTCTTGTTTTCCTTTTCCATTTAAGCCTTTCTGATGGCTGAGTAGGGTAATACTTTTTAAATTTAATTTCTTATTAGTTGAGAACTATTGAAGTTGAAAATCCATTACTATGGTTAATTTCTATTTAGCTAGCGGAAAGTCCCAAGTTTTTGATTGGATTCTTTGTAGTGACCTCCATTGACTTGTAGTTCTGTTTGTATTCAGAATAGGGATCCTTTCATAGTGTAACAGAGAAGCAGTCAGGGTTGAACCAGAGAAACAGAACCATAAGTAAGATACATGGATTCTGTTCTTTTATGATCAGTGTATTCTGGATCCCTTTCAAGAAATCTTTGCCTATGCTGAATTTATTAAGATATTTAACTGTTTTCTTGTAAACATATTCATCACTTAATGTGGAGAGTTTTAAAAAATTCATAGAAAAACATGTTTTTTTAATATTTGTAAAAACTTTTGTGGGATTTAATGGAACATTTTTGTAATTCTTTTTTTAAATTTTTATTTAGTAAATATAAATTTCCAAAGTACAGTTTATTGATTACAGTGTCTTTTTCACCCCATAACTTCCCTCCCACCCAAAACCCTCCCATCTCCTGCTCTCTCTCCTATTCCATTCACAGCAAGATTCATTTTTAATTCTCTTTATATACAGAAGATCAATTTAGTATATATTAAGTAAAGATTTCAGCAGTTTGCACCCACGCAGAACATAAAGTGTAAAATACTGTTTGAGTACCAGTTATAGCATTAATTCACATTGAACAACAGATTGACAGAGATCCTACATGAGGAGTAAGTGCACAGTGACTCCTGTTGTTGACTTAACAAATTGACACTCTTGTTTATGGCGTCAGTAATCTCCCTAGGCTCTTGTCAAGAGTTATCAAGCCTATGGAAGTCTTTTGAGTTCGTGGAGATTGATCTTATTTAGACAAGGTCACAGTCAAAGTGGAAGTTCTCTCCTCCCTTCAGAGAAAGGTACCTCCTTCTTTGATGGTCTGTTCTTTCCACTGGGATCTCACTCACAGTAATCTTTCATTTAGGTGTTTTTGTTTGTTTGTTTGTTTGTTTTTCACCAGAGTGTCTTGGCTTTCCATGCCTAAAATACTCTCATGGGCTCTTCAGCCAGATCTGAATGCCTTAAGGGCTGATTCTGAGGCCAGAGTGCTGTTTAGGACATCTTTCATTCTATGAGTCTGCTGCGTCTCCCACTTCCCATGTTGGATCGTTCTCTCCCTTTTTAATTCTATCAGTTAGTATTAGCAGACATTAATCTTGTGTATGTGATCCCTTTGATCATTATGATGAATTGTGAACTGAAATTGTTCACTTTGACTAATGAGATGGCGTTGGTACATGCCATCTTGATGGGATTGAATTGGAATCCCCTGGCACATTTCTAACTGTACCATTTGGGTTAAGTCAGCTTGAGTATGTCCCAAATTGTACATCACCTCATGTTTCAAAGATCGTGTATGGAGTTAAAAACATTTTGGCACCCCCCAAAAAAACTAATCATTTTATTTCATTTTTCCACAAAGGTTTTGAATACAATGATACATTTAGACTTAAAACCCACCTGGAATTTGATTTGGGAGAATGTTAGGAGCTAGGGATTAGCATTGCTTATATATATATACATATATATATATATATGTATACACATATATACACACATATATATTTATATATTCAGGTGACTAAGCACTAGCTACAAAATAGAGAATCCTTACACTATATAACATCAGTTTTTCATAAATCAGATTATGATATATGGGTAGCTATGGTAGAGTAGGTTAAAACAGAGTGACACATTAAGAAAAACAATATTAAGGATAACAAGAACTAAATAAAAATTATAGTTAGCATTTAAACAAAACCTGAGAATTTATAACGGTTTATTTACTTCTTAAACTAAAAGATGCCAGTAATTCCACAACAAGAAAATGACCAAAAATTCAAAGAGTAAAAAAGTCTGTTAGAGACATCAAAGAGAATCAGAACCGACAGGGCACTGAAATAAAAGTATCTTAGTGTTCTAGTTAGAGTACATACAAAGACACAGGAAGAGAAAGACAAGTCTCACTGACTACTGATCAAGGCATTTGTTAATCTGAGACCGGGGCATGTGGGTGAACCCAGGTTGTTTTTTTTCCCACAAAGGGCTGCTTTGAGACACAGAAAAACCATCTGAGACACTGGAAGCCTCAGGGTGATGTACAGGGAAATCTGGAAAGTTAGAGGACCAAGATTCAAAAGTGAAGAGAAGAGTAACTGAGGCTGACATGCTGATTTTCTCCCTCAGGGTTTTTGCCAAATGCATTTCAGTATTGGGTTGGAGGCTAAAGTACAAGCAAAAAAAAATTTTTTTAGGAAATATTTATTTATTTGAAAGGTAGAGGTATGGAGTGAGAGAGAAAAACAGAGAAATTCAATCCATTATACACCCCCCCCCCCCCCCCCCCCCCGCCGCACCCCCGCCCAGGTGGCTGCAATATATGGGCTGAGCCAGGCCAAAGCCAGGAGCCAGGTGCTTCATCCAGGCATCTCACATGGTTGGTCCAGCTGAAGCACTTGTGTCATCTCCCACTGTTTTCTCAGGCCATCAGCAGGGGCCTGGATTGAAAGTGGAGTGGCTGGGACTCCAACTAGTGCACATACAGGATTCAGTGTAGCAAATGTCAGCTTAGCCTGATAAGAAACAACGCAGGCCCCATAAATTTCTGAACAACAGGGGAGTTGCTAGGTAGCTCTCCCAAAAAAAGGAAACAAAGTTTACAGTTCAGAAACTAGGAAGGAAAGAGAACCAACTGAACACAGGTAGTTCTCCATTGAAATATCTACAGGTGAATGTCACAAAACAAGCAATACAGGAGACAGCAGACATTTATTTAGCAAAGTTAGACTCTTGTCCTAACTCATGTTAGTCCATGATTAGAGTTTGATGATCATTCTCCACATTTTTCTAAGCGAAGCAGGAATTAACATTTTTGTAGGAAGAAAATGTTATCTGTGCCCTCCATAATTCTTAATGTGCAGGTCCTGCTGTTTAAGCAGAAATATTTAGACATCCCCAATAGTAGGAACAGTGATAGAGAATCAAGAAGAAAAACAGCAAGTAGGCATTTATTCTAGGAGTTAATAAGCCTGTGTCCTATATCAGTGTCCCTAGGTTCAATTGCTGGCTGCAGCCCCTTGATCCAGCTTCCTACCAATGAGGATATCCCTTAGGAGGCAGTGGTACTACCTCAAGTAGTTGTGTTTGTGCCACCTATGTGGGTGACCTGGATTGCATTCTGGCTCCTGGCTCTACCCCAATACAGCCCCCATCCTTTGCAGGTGTTGCAAGGAGTGAATCAACAGATGTGCGGTCTCTTTAGCTGTCTGTGCCTCTGCCTCTCAAATAAATAAAAATTAAAGTAATTTTAAAAATATTCACAAATTATCAACAGGTTGAGTTAGTGGTCAGAGATTGTAAATTCACATTGTTAATATTTATAAATATCTGCTAATGAGATTAAGATGTATATTTTATAACTTAAAATAATTGAAATAAAACTTAATAAATAGCTTTATTGAACTCAATGCAGATTCGATAAAGAAAAATCTGTATTTATAAAGCAATGTGAGTCAATAGAGAATACCTATATCTATCACATGAAAAACAGAATTAAAAAATTGAACAAGGATGTTACATCATATGGATAATGAGTGGTCCTAGCAAGAAAAGAGGAAATTGAACACACATCATATGGAAAGATGTAATAAGCACACAGTTTTCAAGAGTAATGAAAAAATAAAAACTGTGCCATCCAAATTGCTGAGAAACTATAGCAGAATAAACAAATAAAACTATTTCAGGCCCACTCTAATAAAAGTTTTTATACAAAGACAGGGACATATTTTTAAATCAGAAGGAAAAATAAAAACTACAGCAACTTTTACAGGCTTCTCAAGACAATCAATATGATGCAGCAGTTGAGCTTTAAAAACTGATGTTGCATCTCTCCGACAATGCAATTCTCTTCTGTAATATGCATATTCAGGAATTGGTATCTGCACATCTATTTTTTTAAAAACTTTAGCAAATTCCACAAAATCCATAGCTTTATGTAAAATTAAAGCTATCCCTCTATTTAATTTTTCTTCTTTTCTTTCCCATTTATTCATTTCCTTTGCTACTGATATTTATTGATCATCTATAATTTCCAAAATTCATACTAGAACTAGAAAAAAAATGTTGTACAATAAAGAAAAAGTTTGCCTTTATTCTCTAATTTATCTTCTTTTCTCCCTTCTTTGTTTTGAGCTTTTCCTTTCTTTTCTTTTTGAAAATAATAACAGTGGATTAACTTATTTCCTTAATTAGGAAAGGTAATGTGTCTAGTTGTACTCTATACTAAGATTATAGTAATGCTTATAAGAAAGCAATGATGTTGGTAAAATGCATGATTGTTAGTTTGGTGTTAAATACTTGAGACCATGTTCTGATCAGTCATACTTATTTTGCTATTAACTCATGCAATTAATGTATAGGTCTTTTTTTTAGTGATTTGTTTATTCATTTAGAGACAGAGTTACAGACAGAGAGAGGGAGAGACAAAGAGGACTTTCATCCTCTGTTTCACTGTCCAAATGGCCACAATGGCCAGAGCTGAGCCTATCCAAAGCTAGGAGCCCGGAGCTTCCTTTGGGTCTCTCACATGGCTGCAGGGGCTGAAGCACATAGGCCACCTTCCACTGCTTTCCCAAGCCATCAGCAGAGAGTTGGATTGGAAATGGACCAACCAGAATCTTATCAGCGTCTACATGGATTGCTGGCACCACACAGGTGGAGGCTTAACCTACTACACCACAGCTCCAGCCCCATAATGCATGGGTCTTAAAGTGGAAGGACATTCACTCAGGGCCACCTTTGCAAATCCATATTGTATACTCTTATAACACTTAAATTTCTTTATAACCTTTACAATAACCATAAATAGGTATTGTTTAATTATTCACTTTTTGTTAGTTTTCCACCACCAGAATATATGCTTAAAAGATACACAGGAAAAAAAAATAGTAACCTAACAATAAATTGAAAATGGAATGCAAAAGAAAAGAGAAAGGTAGAGAGTAAGAAGTGAAGAAGTGAAGGAGAAAGAAAGAAGAGAAAGAAAGGAATTTAGGAGGGTGTTTTGTTCATAGTTCCTTATGAAAATTTATGAAGTAATTTCCAGTGTTTCAAAACATTTACAGGCAGTTATTATCTTAGTAGTGCTATCATATCTTTTGTAATGAGTATGACCCTGTAACTTGGTGTTTGACAACTGACAAATTTTAAGTTAGTGGAGCTATTCTATCTTTGGTAATAAAAAGTATGACCCTGTTACTTAGTGATTGACAGCTGACAGATTTTAAGCCTCATTCCTCCCTTACCTTTTTACTCCACATCTGGGCTAGCTGAAAAGAAAGTCTGAGTGTTTGGTACTTTATCCCCAACAGCAGATTCAAAACATGCAGCTTCAGCCTATGTGTTGGAAGCTTCACCCTGCCCCTAAAGGTAAATGCAGTAAAAATGCACTTTTCTCAAGCCTGTCAGAACTTTCAGAACTCAGGAAGAATGCACTGCTTCATCCGGAAATACAGACAACTAACCTTGTCATGTCTTCCTGGTGTTCAGTGATATTAGCAGTCTTGATAGTTGAACCAAGTATTAAATGGGATTCTCTTCTGTGTGGGTATAGAGGACACTCTGCAGTCACTGTGCACAGTCCATGTAAATTTTGATTTGAGATTATGTTTATACATTAAATGTATGAGATAAGTAATATAACTTAGCAAAAATGAAGTATTTTTTGGTAAAAAAAAATGCAAAGTCACTAACATCCAAAAGCCAGGATTTTGCACATTTTGTGCACTGTGTTTACAGATATAGTTTGGTAAAGAAAAAGCTGCTAATGTGATTGTCAATTAAATGAGCGTACTAGCTCTAAATCACAGGATTCGTAGAGTGATTTGATCTTCATGAAAGGTGAATATGGGCCGGCGCCGTGGCTCAACAGGCTAATCCTCCGCCTTGCGGCGCCGGCACACCGGGTTCTAGTCCCGGTCGGGGCGCTGGATTCTGTCCCGGTTGCCCCTCTTCCAGGCCAGCTCTCTGCTGTGGCCCGGGAGTACAGTGGAGGATGGCCCAGGTGCTTGGGCCCTGCACCCCATGGGAGACCAGGGAAAAGCACGTAGCACCTGGCTCCTGCCATCGGATGAGCACGGTGCGCCGGCCGCAGCGCGCCGACCGCGGCGGCCATTGGAGGGTGAACCAACGGCAAAGGAAGACCTTTCTCTCTGTCTCTCTCTCTCACTGTCCACTCTGCCTGTCGAAAAAAAAAAAAAAGGTGAATATGTCACATGTTTATCAAGGTTAAAAATAGAGCCTGCCAGACATCGATGATATAGGGTAATTTAACTATACAAATGGTTTTTATCTCAGATCTCTTGAAATTATTATAGAAGTCTATACAAAACTACACTATGATTATTAAATTATTTAATTCTATTCTGTACTTCAGGAGATTTCATTTTGATAGTCATTTCAGTAGACATAGAATGACATAAAATAGTAATAGGGAAGCTCTATTTTCTAAGACTGTGTTTTGAATAGTATTTGATGTTTTCTTCAGTACATTTTTAACATTTTTATCTCCATAAAAGAGAACCTTGATGCATTATGACTAGAGGAATCTTATTTTATTATTAATAGTTTACAGGCAGGCTAAACACCACAAATACTTTTCTTCTGACCTCTGAGATTTTATTCTTCTGTTAAGTAGTTTTTGGTCTTTTTTTATTCTTCCTTTTAGAAATATTTCTGAAGAAGAAAAGCATTAACTCTTCTTAAAATATTTTATGTAACCTGTAATTTTTATTTTGATTGCCACTGTTGGAATATTATTTGCCCTCTGAGATCATTTTAAATCAAAATACTTTTCTCTCACAGTAACATATCATTGTTTTATCAATTTTGTTAATTTAAAACTCTTCATTTCGAAGTGTGGCTTGGGAATCAGACATGTAAATTATATGCTGACAAGAAGTTAAAATATTTCATTCTTCTAATATACACATCCAGTTTAGCCAGAACAATTGATTGATGATATTATCCGTTTTCCACTGTGTGGTCTGGTCAGATTTGTCAAGTCAACTGGCTGTGTGTACTTGGATTGATTTCTGGTTCTCTATTCTGTTCCACTGATGTATGTGTCAGATTATTACACCAGCATCATGCTTTCTTAATTACTATAGCTTTGTAATATCCTTACAAGTCAGGTTTTGTGATGCCTCCAGCTTGATTTATTTACCTCCATTTCAGGATCACTTTAACTCTTCTGATTCTTTTGTAATTATGTAGGAATTTTAGCATTTTTTTTTAATTCTGTAAAAAATGCCATTGATATTTTGAGAGGAATTGAATTAAATCTGTAGACTGTTTTATGTGCTATTATCATTCAAATTATATTAATTCTTCTGACATATGAACAAGGATTCTTTTGTGTCCTTGATGATTTCATTCATCAGAGTTTTATACTTTTCATTATAGAGATCTTTCATTTATTTGGTTAAGTGAATTCTTAATTTTATTAAAAATTATATTTCTCATTAATGGGATTTTTTTTAATCCTTCAGCAAATCTGTTATTTCTTGTATGTTTATTTTGTAACCTGCAACTTCACTAATTTGATTTATCAGTTCCAATATCTTTTTGATGCATTTTTAGGTTTTTCTGTCTGCAAACATGGATACTTTGATTTCTTCCTTTCCAATTTTGATGCCTTTTATTTCTTTCTCCTACCTGATTGCTCTTGCTAAAACTTCAAATAATTTATTGAATAAAAGTGGTAAAAGTGGATACTTTTGTGTTGTTCCAGATATGAAGTATACTACTTGCTGCTTTTTCCCATTCTTTATGATATTAGCTGTTTGTCTGTCATATGCAACCTTTATAATTTTGAGATATGTTCTCTCTGTATCTAACTTGTGGAGGGTTTTTTTTTTTTATCATGAAGGGATGTTGAATATTATCAAACATTTCTCTACATCTATTTTTGTTCTTCATTCTGTTGATGTGATTTATGATGTTTATTGATTTACAAACGTTTAACCACCCTTATATCTCTAGAAGAAATCCCATTTGATCATGATTCCTTCATCTCACCATATACAAAAATCAACTCAAGTTGGATCAAAGGCTGGAATTTAAGACCTGAGATTTTGAATTTTCTGAAAGAAAATGTTAAGGAAACACTTCAAGCCATTGATGTAGGTGATAACTTCTTGGATAAGACCCCAAACACAAAGCCAAAACTAGACAAATGGGATTGTATCAAACTCAGAGACTCCTGCACATCAGAAGAAATAGTCAGTAGCATGAAGAGACATCCAGCAGAATGGGAAAAACAGTATTGGCAAGCTGCCTATCCAGCAAAGGGTTAATATCTAGTATTTATCAACAACCCAAACACTCACAACAGAAAACAACCAATCCAATTAAAAAATGGGCACTGGATCTCAATAGACAGTTCTTAAGAGAAGAAATATAAATGGTCAACAAGTATAGAAAAAATGCTCATCATGATTAGCCATCAGAGACATGCAAGTCAAAACCACAATGAGATATCTCCCATGTTAAAATGGCTATTATCCAAAACCCAGGAGTAACAAATGCTGGTGAGGATGAGGACAATAGGAAACTTGTATTCACTGTTGGTGGGAATGTAAATTAGTTCACCCACTGTGGAAAACAATATGGAGATTTCTTTAAAAATTTGAAATAGACTTGACATATGATCCAGCAATCCCACTACTCAATATATTCCCAAAAGACGTGAATGTATTATATCAAAGAGATACTTATTCCGTCACGTTTATAACAGCATTGTTCACAATATCCAAAATATTAAATCAACCAAGGTGCCAAACATTAGATGAATAAGAAGGAAATCATTATACACACACACACACACACACACACACACACAATGGAATATTGATGCTATTATTGGCATCAAAATAATTACATCTAGAGGACACCATGTTGAGTGAAAGAAGCCAGGCACAGAAAGACAAATATATCTTCTCTCTTATATGTGAAGTAATATTTTAAAAAAAAGGAAAAAAAATGCCTGTTTGTATAAGTTTCCATGCAAATGTAGTGAACTGGTAAATTACTAAGAATAACATAATACTGCAGTTTAATGACCTGTGACTATTTTAAAATGTACCATATATGAAAAAATTCACATCTTTTCATTTGGTTACTGTTTATAACCCTTGCCTATATTTCTGCTGAGCTAAAGTATTTTTTCCTTTTTATTTATAAACTTTTTTGTAGTGTAGCATTAAGCCCATGACTATAATATAAATTAAAAATGCCATCTCAAAAACTAAAAAAAGAGAATAATAAATATTTTAAATGAAATACTAAAAGCTTACCTGTACAGAGATGTATGTATATGCATGTGCATTGTAAATTGCTACTATAATAACTGTTTTGTACAGTGTGAATAATTATTATAATGAAGTAGTAGAAAAGTAGTATTTACTTTGCAACTAATTACTTTTCATAAGATTGAATGAAGATCATCAAAAGTGTAGATGTGGAGAGTGCTGATAGAAAATTATAGTTTACATTGATGCAATAAAGCCCCGAACAGAATGCACCTCACTTATTAATTCCTAGAAATCCCTTTATGTAACACAAATACAAAATTTGATCTATAAAAATAAGTTCTATTTTTCACAAAAATTATCATTGGGTTTAATTGCCTTTTTTTTTACTTCTCCCACCAATTATTCATTTAGTCTGAGAGACTTAAGATTCTTAACAACAGGACAAACATTATGGGTATTCCTTGGATTCTCAATTCTTTTGCATAAGATGGAGTCAACAATAGGAAAAATCTGGACTGTCTTGGTTGTGTATAGTTCACAACAGTTTTATATTTATATTTTAAAATGACTAGAGAAATAGTCAAAGTAAGAATAACATTTCATCATTGTGAAAATTATACAAATGTCAAATTTTAGTGTGCAAAAAGTGTTACTTGAAAAAAATGAAATAACATAACAATAAATATTTACTATTTGTTTAATAAAGTAGAAATCGTTTCAGCAATACAAATATATGTACTTATAAGTAAATAAAAAATTATAGTGCCTTCTTTCCATCTTTAGGAAACCAGAAATATTCTTCAAGGCACGGGGCAAAACAACCTCTTGTTTTTCTCTATCTCCAAGCTCTCACTATTGATCCCTTGGATTAAAAACCACTGAATGACTTATTTGTGAGAGCCCACTTTTATATTTAATGTTAATTAACTTTACAGATTCAACTAGTGATGTTCATGAAAAGCTTGATTTAAGGACTCTTTATTTAAATAATCAGATTATTATTTTCATATATTTCTTTGTACTTCGGCCCATTCCTACTGCATTGTTAGTTGGTATAGTTTATAAGCCATGTTTTTAATTTTATAAACTTTATTAATTATATTTTTTCATTATAAAAAGGAACAAATTTAATGTCTTTCATATAAACAGTTTTAAGATAATATTGATAATCTACTCACTATCCCCCCACTCCCATCTTACTTTTCTTTTAGTTTTTACAATGGCATGCTTTCAATTCTCTTTATAATCACAGGCTTAACCCTCTACTAAATAAAGAATTCCACATGTTGTAAATGGAAAGCCACTGTTCCTCAAAAGTATCAAGGAGGGCCATAAATAATAATACAATCTCAATATGTCAATATTGCTTATATGTATTATATTTGTTGTATTTTATATATTAATTGCACATATAAGGAAAAACATTTTTGTTTTCAGGACTGGATAGTTTCACTAAGTATAATAGTATCTAGGTGCATATATTTTGTTATGAAAAACAGAAATTCATTCTTTTTTATGGCTGAGTAGTATTCAATCATGTATATATTGCATAACTTCATTATTCAGTCATCTTTTGATGTACTTCTGGGTTGATTCCATCTCTTATCTATTGTGAGTGGAGCTGTTATTAACACTGTAATACACATAACTCTTTCATATGCTGATTTCATTTTCTGTGGATATATTTCTAGGAGTGAGATGACTGAGTCATATGATAGATCTATTTTCAGATTTCTGTAGAATGCCCATACTGTCTTCCATGATGGTTATATGAGTTTACATTATCAGCAGCATTGTTTTGGATGCCTTTTTCCTCACATCTGAGTCAGGATTTGTTATTTTTTGATTTGTGGGTGATAGTCATTCTAACTGGAATAAGAATTAACTGTTTCGATTTTGATTTGAATGTTCCTGGTGGTTAGCGATCCCGGACATCTTTTCATGTGTCCATTGGCCATGTCTTCTTATTTTGAAAAATTCCTGTTCATATCCTTCGCCCATTTCCTAACTAGATTGTGTGTTGTTGTTGAGTTTCCTGAGCTCCTTAATGCCCCAATTATTAGTGCATTATCAGACATGTAGCTTGCAGATATTTTCTCCCTTCAATCAGTTGCCTTGTTACTTTGTTGAGTAATTCATTTGTGCTGCAGAAGCTTCTTTGCTTTTTGTCAGGAACCCTCGCCAACAAAAGTCTTGCCAGCAAAGGTCCAACCCATGGAGTCACGACACGACCGCTGTTGATCGGTTCTCGAGGAACTTTTATTCTTAGTGATAGAAGAAGGAAAGGAGAGAGGGGGAGGGAAGCAGCCGAGAGAAAGGAGGAGAAAGACTGAGGAGACTGCTCCGCATTCCCGCCCCTAACATGGTCTTTTATCCATTCCCAGTCCCCCAGGGCTAGGGCGAGTAGTCCATCAATCAGATCAAACGGCATGCATAGTCTCAGGTCAAGGTGTATCTCATCCCATCAGGTCGTTTGCAAGTCTTTTGTTCAGGTTGTTTGCAAGTCTTTTGTTCAGCACTTACTTGACCTTATTCTGCTCTGCAGGATGAGGCAGTGCAATGAGGAGGTCCCCACAGGTGGCCAGCCTGTGGTTCCCCACAGCTTGATGTATTTCCATTTGCCTTTATTCCATGTGCTGCTGAGTTCTTACCCAACATGATCCATGATCATTGTGATTTGATTTTTGTATAGGTTGTAAGGCAAGGGTCATGATTCATACTCTTCTAATAGTTACTTTTTCCCCTATGTATAGAATCATATCATCTGAAAATAGAAATAATTTGACTTCCTCCTTTCTAATTTGTATCCCTTTTATTTCTTTTTCTTACCTATTGGCTCTGGCTAGAACCTCAAGAACTATACTGAATAGTAATGATGAGAGTGGACAGCTTTGTCTGTTTCTGGATCTTACTGGAAATGCTCCCAGCTTTTCCTCCATTCACTATGATCCTGGCTGTGGGTTTTTCATATAATGTATTGATTATGTTGAAGAGGGTTCCTTCTATACCCAATTTACTTAAGATTTTTTTCCTGATATAATGTTGTACTTTATCAAAAGCTTTCTCTGCATCTGTTTATAAATAATATGGTTTTTATTCTTCATTTTTTGTGATGTACCACATTTATTGATTTCTGAATGTGGAGCCATCCTTGCATAGCAGGGATAATCCCACTTGGACCAGGAAAATGATCTTTTTAATATGTTTTGAGAATTGATTAACTAGGATTGTTTTGACATTATTGCATCTGTATTCATCCAGGGGTATTGGTTTATAGTTCTGTTTTATCTTTTTCTGATTTTGTAATTAAGGTGATGCTGGCTTCAAAGGAGTTTGTGAGGACTCCTTTCCCTTAAATTGTTTTGAATAATTTGCAAGTAATCAGAATGAATTCTTTAAAACTTTGATAGAATTCAGCAGTGAAGGCATCCAGTCCTGGACTTTTCATTATTTGGAGGGTTTTTACTACCATATTGGTTATTGGTCTGTTTGGTTTTCTATGTCTTCATGACTCAATTTTGGTAGATTGCATGTTTCCAGAATTCTATTAATTTCTTTTAAATTTTCCAACTTTTTGGCATCAGATGTTTGTAGCAATCCTGATGATTTTTTTTACTTCTGTGTTACCCTTTGTTACATATTTTTCATCTCTGAATTTATTAATTTTAGTCTTCTTTCATTTTTTCTTTTAGGATTTTTGGGCCAATTAGTAATCAATTTTGTGTATTTTTTTTCACAAAAACACCTTTTCATGTCACTGATTATTTGAATCATTCTTTGCTTTCAATTTTATTTATTTCTATTCTAATTTTTATTATTTCCCCTATCCTACTAATGGTGGTTTGATTTATTCTTGTTTTTAAATTTCCTGTGATGCATTGTTAGACCACTTATTTGATATATCTGCAATTTCTTTTCTTTTTTTTCTCTTTTTTTTTTTTTTGACAGGCAGAGTGGACAGTGAGAGAGAGAGACAGAGAGAAAGGTCTTCCTTTTGCCGTTGGTTCACCCTCCAATGGCTGCCGCGGACAGCGCGCTGCGGCCGGCGCACCGCGCTCATCCGATGGCAGGAGCCAGGTGCTAGGTGCTTCTCCTGGTCTCCCATGGGGTGCAGGGCCCAAGCACTTGGGCCATCCTCCACTGCACTCCCGGGCCACAGCAGAGGGCTGGCCTGGAAGAGGGGCAACCGGGACAGAATCCGGCGCCCCGACCGGGACTAGAACCCGGTGTGCCGGCGCCGCAAGGCAGAGGATTAGCCTGTTGAGCCACGGCGCCGGCCCTGCAATTTCTTAATGTAGATACTACATAATATACTTTCCTCTTAACACTGCTTTTTCTGTATCCCATAAATTTTGATATACATTTTGTGTTGCCATCTTCATTCATTCATTTGATTTTCCTTTTAATTTCTTCTATGACCCACTGCTCATTGATGAGCATGGTTTTCAGTATCCATATGTTTATATACATTCTAGAGTTTCTTAAAACTTGTTAATTTCTACCTTTATTCCATTGTGGCTGGAAAAGATGCATGATATGATTTCAATTTTTTTGACACTGTTGAGATTTTCTTTAAGGCTTAGCATATGGTTTATTCTAGATAAATTTTCGTGCACTGATGGAAGAAATTCATGTTCTTCAGCTGTGGGATGAAATGTTCTGTAGGTATCAGTTAGGTTCATGTGGTCAATAGTGTAGATTAGCTGAGTTGTTACGTTGTTTATTTATTTATTTATTTATTTTGTCTTGGTGATCTGTCCATCGATGCAATTCGAGTACTGAAGTTTCTCATTATTGTTGTATTGGAGTCTATGTCTAGTTTTAGATCCATTAACATTTCTTTTAATTATCTAGGCACCCTGGAATTGGGTGCATATAGATTTATTATAGTCACATCTTCCTGTTGAATTGATCTGATAATCATTAGATAAGTCCCTTCTTTGATTTTTTAACAGTTTGTTCTGCTCTATTTTTTTTTTTTTTTGGTTATTAGGGTGGCTCTGCTCAGTTTTTGCTTTCCATTAGTATTGAATATGTTTTTCCATCATTTCAATTTCAGTCTGTGTGTATCATTGGTGGTGAGGTATACTTATTGTTGGCAACCATTGTCTGGCTTGATATTTTAAATAGAAAATGTATTCCATTTGCATTCACAGTTATCATGGAAAAATAACAACTTTGTCTTGCCATTTTTTTTCATAAACATTTCTATTGTTTGCTTTGGATTTCCTTTTTACTTTTACCATGAGATTTTCTACCTCCACATTTTTTTATGATGATGACTATTGCTCTCTGTTTCTGTTTGTGTCACATCCTTAAGTATCACTTGTAAGGCTGGATTAATGCTGACCAATTCTTTCAATTTCTGTTTGCTTTAGAAGGTCTTTATTTCACCTTCATTCATAAATAAGAACTCTTTTTGTTTTTCTTTAGGACTTTGAATGTCTCACAATTCTTCCTAACCAGTAGAATATCTGATGAGAAATATGCTATCAGTCTAATTGGAGATCTTTTGAAAGTAATCTAGCATTTATCTCATACATATTTCAGGTTTTTTTGTTTTTCTTTTGAAAGTTTTACTGTGATGTGTCATGTTGAAGATCTTTTCTGATCTATTAGGAGTTCTGTGTGTTTCCTGTACATGGATGTCCCTTATATTTCTCTAAGAGCATCTTTTAATTTGTTCATGCTTTCTACACATTCAGGAACTCTTAAGACAAGACAGCTATGGGTGTCTTAAGATACCTATGGGTCATTTGATAATATTCCATAAATCTCAAACACTATTTTTTTGGTTTTTCTAATTGTTTCTTGTTTTGTTTTGTTTGTTTTATCTGAGAATTTCCCAAGATCTGTCTCCTAGCTTGGATATTCTTCTGCCTCATTGAGTCTGTTGTAATGTTTTCCATTATATTTTTTTGATGCATTGAATTCTTCATTTCCAATATCTGTTCGATACTCTTCAATCTCTCTATCTCCTGGCAAAATTTTTCTTCCATGTCATGTATGGATTTCTTTACTCATATATTTCCCTCTTTTTGTTTTCAAATAACATTATCATCATTCTTTTGAATTACTTTTCAGATATTTCATCAATCTCTTTGTCTTCACATTCTAATATTGAAGTTTTGTGTTCTTTTATGGGAGTCAAAATGTCTTCCTTATTCTTGTTTCTTATATTTCTACATTTATTTTTAGGTATTTGTGTAAACACTTGTATTTTTTTTTCCTCTGAGGGCTTTTGCCTTTGAAATATGTCCCTGTGGCTTGGCAGATGTCTGCTCCTTCAGTGGATATCTAGAGGCATGTGCTGAGTGGAGCCAGAGAGCTTATGCCAGTGCTGGAGGATGGTGCAAAGTTCCAGGGTGGCATCATACTTGGGCATGGTAGATCACTATCTTTTTAGCAGGGCACAGGATATGATCTTTTTGGGTGGAATGATTACAGCCTCACACCATCTCTTCCAAGGTGAACTAGTTGTCCAGAGTTTGTTCACAGTTGCTACACTTCTCACCCACACAGGCACATGAACCATACAAAGCATCTGTGTGCTCTTCAGTGTGAGCAGGGAACCCTCTGTGATAATCGGCTCCAAGCACCCAGCGAACTCTGAGCCTCTGAAGCCAGATAGAGTGATTGACCAGAGAGCCAGCTATTTGCCTAATCCAAGTTTGTCAGTGCTCTGCTTGGCAAGTTGAGTCCTAGTGCCTTGATAGAACAAGGGGAGAGGAATAATGCACAGGCCTAAGTGGATGTTCCAACCCCTGCCAACCCTCCACTACAGACTTAAAGTCAATGGGGACCATGGATTTATCCCTCTGTTAAAATCCCCCAGTAGCTCATGGCTGTATCAGCCTCAGCTTACCTTCTTAAGATGGCACTTCCCCCCTGCTATTTTCCAGGTGCCCTTCAGGGGAGATGGGAGGAAAGCAATGTGTTCTCCCTCCACAGGGTAGAGTGGGCACCCTGCCAACCCCCCTCCTAACCCCCGCTAGCACCCCAGTCTGTGCTCAAAGTCACTGTGATCGATGAGATTTTCTCTCAGGCAAGATCACCAGTGACACAGCTGAGACTCTTCTCACCTTCCTCCAATAAGGTGACATCTCCTACAGCCACTGGCTGTGGGGTTACCAGTGATGTCCTTCTCACTGCTATGTGGTTGTACCATATCCATTTCTCCAGGGCATCGCTCTTCTTTCTGTACAATTTCCAATGAAAGCTTCTCCCCAGCTGTTCCCTAGAATGCAGTTTCTCCCTTCCCTTCATTCTGTTTTTGTGGAAAAATCAGGGCATCTTTTCTCTATTCAGCTATCTTGGATCCCTCCAACACAAACAATCAAGGTGCCAACAGTGTCTGTGACAGAGGAGGACCCACCCCTCAGTGGCAGTGGCTTCTTGCTGAGTTGCCATGTAATCCAAAAGGGCTAACCCAGTTCCCTCCAGCTCTTTTTAAAGGGTGTCATTAATCCCATTAATGAAGGTAGAGCTATTTAGACTTAATCATTACTTTCCAAATGCACAACCTATTACTATTATCTTGAGATTTAAATTCCAACACAGGGATTGGAAAGACACATACGTTCAAACCACAGCAATTTATTCAACAGTATTTTTCAGTACTTCAGATGTTTCTGGTATTTTTATAAAGCTTATGGTGCTATAGGATAATGTTTTTAAAGTTCCCCTGGGAAAATGTAATAAAAGAAAGATGATTGGCTTCAATTTGAAGCATAAAAATCATCAGGCCTCTCCTCACTCCAGCAACACATATTTCCCACAGCAGAAGTGGCATGCTGCTTGCAGAAATATACTAAATAAAGCAAATATCAGGGACCAACCCGAGGTTAGCATTGAATGCTGTAGAAACATGAAGGACAAGAAACCCTAGGTACCTAAGATTTCACTGGTTTGACTATATTTAGTTGAGCCATGGAGATAAAATTATACACATGAAGTGAAACAAAAGCAACCTGCCCCATATACATTTTTTGCAAATGAAGTTCAGAAAAGGTTGATATCAAAATGAAAAGGAATCAGAAAAGTCCAAGTCATCCAACTCAAGGCTCAATTTCTTGCATCATTTTTTCTTAATTCTTTTCATTTTCCTTTGTTAGCTGTTAAGTGTTTAGAATAGAAATTCAAAAAATATTGAGGGCAAGTTTATAAGAAACTCAAATTCTATTGTCATGCTATGGAAACAACATTTTGGCTAATGTGTTTAAATAGTTTCATGTCAGTCACTATTCGAATTGTTTGTATATGTGTATATATATTAATTTTATTATATAGTATGAGTTATGGAATGTCTTTAGATTTATTACATATTATACAATATATGTTATGAATTATTTGTAGCATTGTCTCCATATCACACGGATAAAAAATTTTAGAGTAAGGAAGTGTCAACTTTATACTCACAATATTTTGTAGAGCCAGGATTTAGAAATCATATAGCTAGTCTACACATCCAATACACTTAACCAGTAATTCCACCTTCTGAGAATATAATAAAGCAAATGCAATTTGAATAAGAAAGGAATTAATTTTGACCTGACATCTAGAAAATTGCTTTACCGAGTCACTGACATTCAAAATAAAGCACAAAATATTTAAATTTTTGGTTTTGTTTTCTCATTTTCAGATGCTTGATGTGAATAACTCAGAGTCTGTTCATCATGAGTTTACATCAAAACAGGAGGAGTAATCTTAGAAAGAAGTAAGTAAAATAAAATTTCTCTTGTGCTATTTTGACATAGAAGAATAGATGCTAATATTCTACCTTTTCCACAGTGACTGCTCTAAATTTTTAAGACAATCTTGCCCAAACGAACTCCCAGGAAAATTATTATGAACAAATGATTAATATGGTCATATTTCTGAGTTTATATGCACTATTCCCTTTTAATACTTTTATCTGCTCCATGTCTTAGCCAGAAGAATTTATGTTAATCCAGCTATTGGCACAGATTTTAGTCAGTTTAAGGAGCTTCTCTTCTCTTCTATGTCTTTTCTCCTAGATGTTTACCTCTCTTCTTCACCTTGATCTTCTAACTGCCATAAGGGTAACTACTGCTATTTATCAGGAGACTTGTTTTGACAAACAACCTTAATGGACACATGAAAAACACAATTCTACCATTAAAAGCAGTCTAGAAAAAAATATCAAATGATTTAACTATGGATAAATATATTTAATTGAAGTGTTATATGCACTTGTTTTAAAAAGCCATATAGTAGTATAAAGCTTATAATAAAAATACAGTCCATTTCCTGACTTTATGCATTACCAATCATAATAGAAAATACATATTTAAAAAATTCCCTATATAGAAAAATCAAATTTCCTTAAATACCTTAATTTTCAGTTAATAATATGATTTATTATGGATGATGTATATATGCTCATATTTTCCCATCAATCTAATTTCCCTGTTCCCAATATTCATTTAAAATAATAAAAAACAAGCTCAGTCTACCCACCCCTTATTCACACTTTCACTTTAGGTATTTTCTGTTACTCACTGTTGGCTACAGTCCAAAAATATTAAATGGAAAATTACAGAAATAAACAGTTCATAAATTTTAGATTGAGCACTTGTATTAGTCGACTTTTGTTACTACTGTGGTGATATACCTGAGGTAACTAACTTCATAAAGAAGAGTTTCTTTAGCTCACAGTTTTGGCGGCTCAAATCCAAGATGGGGCCGTCCCATTGGTTTGACATCTAAGGAGAAGGGTGGATGCCAAATGGTAGAGTGCTTGTAGAGGAAGATCACATGGTGAGCCAAGAAGCTGAGAGAGAGGCTGTGGCCTGACTCAGACTTTGGTATGAATCCTCTCATGAGAACTGAAGAGTTCAGACAGGAGATACCTTCTAAATGCATGCCTCCAATGACCTAAGGGTCTCCCCCTAGTCCCTACCTCCTGTTAGTTCCACAATCTCCCAATGGCATTGCCTTCAGGAAAAAGCCCATAACACATGGGTCTTTGGGGACTCATTCAAACCATAGGAGCATTGTTCTGCATAGCATGATAAAAAAATCTCATGCCTTTGTGCCTTATTTTGCCCAGGATATGAATCATACAGTGTATGTACTGGCTGACCATAAGTCACTTCTTAACTATCTTAGTTATCAAACCCATTGTCATGATACCACAATACTTTTGTTCAGTGAACTAATTTTAATTTTTAATGAATAGATCCAAAGTGCAGGAGTAGTGATACAAGGGAGATGTCAAAGCCTTAAAAAAATTGAAGAAATTGAAGGACAAATTAATTCTGGTATTCTGCAAAGCATTTGGGGAAAATTGTGGAATTTAATTAATTGAAGGAAGAATAACTAATAATGATTAACCAATGTGCTAGCTTAACTTATCTTTTACTTTATTCTGTCATATTATGATGACTTTAAGTATGCTTTATTTTATCTTTACAGTTTGAGATATTTTAGGAAAGGAATACTTCCCTTATCATTGTACCTATGAAGGTCTCTGGGACACTATATTACATAAAGTAGAGTCTCAATAAATATTTAATGATGTGGCATACATTACTTTTATTTACCTAGAGTGTCCCAAATCTGATTATTTGTATATTCAATGATTCTGAGTCTAAATCTCTTTGCAATCACCCCTCTAAAGGAAATGTCCAAACATTAGCAACATTCTCAATGGTTGCAACTTTATTATCTGGACAGAAAAATATAAAGCTACAGTATTAAAAGGCTAAATATTTAAGGAAACAGTTAAGTCCTTTAACTATTGCTTATACTTTGTATGCATACAGGTTATGAGTTGTACATGTAAATCTTTGAATTTTAAAAGTGCACCATCCTGGATATAATTTCCAGTTCCTTACATGCCAAGCCAGTATTCATCATCAACAGACTCCCAGCATATCTAAATCTTGGCGTTGTTATAACTGAAGGACAATTGCTTTCAGCATATTTCACTGCAGTTCTCTAGCTACCAATAGATTCTACTGCCCAGCAGGAAATGATGGCCTTCAGAGTCATAACCCCCTTCAAATGACTGTAACAAGAGTTCTAAAGGGTTTTTCTCACTGTGTTACTATGCACTATGTCTCATTAGGCTACCTACAGTGCAGTGGTTACAGAAAGACTTGACAGATCTAAAATGTCACTACAATCACTTTTACCAAGTGCTGTCACCCATGTTTAGTCTGCTTTTAGTTTTGTGGAAGGAAATGTGGAAAGGCCGTAAAGGTCTTTCTTAATGGGAACAAGCAATTTAGTCTTGGCTCTAAAATAAGGACTTTTGCTAAACTCTGTGAACATCCTGACAGAAATTCACTCTCATGAACACTGTATTTATTAAGATAAAGGTCACTCTATCTTCATGCATTCACCTACTCTATAGTTTATATGAAATGTATCCATTTATCTTGCTGTCTCTCTGGATAGGTCTGTGTGTATAAAACATGAGCATGAGTATATTCACTTGACAACATTCAATTTTATAACTGATTATAATTTTTGCAGCACCAATTTCTCCCACTTGAGTAGAAATTGAATTCAAATATAGGCAGGTATATCTGGCAGATAGAAGATGGAATATCAATACTGAAATATATATTGTGCATGTGTGCACAAGGCAGCATCCTAATACTAAACCCCAGAATCAGACTGATGTATTTTCCTATAACCCACCAGTGTTATATCCTATAAGTTGCCCAATGAAGGGGATATTTCCATAAAATTGAAAGTAAGGGGAAGAACAGAATCTGTGGCACTGTGCAAAAGTTTGCTCCAGAGGAAAATAGGAAGACAAGTTATACTACACATGTTCTCCTTCCCAATTGGCCAGATTGATTTAATTCCATAATATGGGAAGCAAAGGATTAAAGGAATGCAAGGAATATTATTGCTAAATAGTAGCCCTTTAAAATTAACAACAAATATATCACGAATAAGAAAAATGTTTCCTTTCATTCCCCACATACTCTAACTTAAATTTGTTGTTCTGCTGCTTTTGTAAATTCAGGAGATTAACAGTGTTCTTTCTAGTTTATTTGTTTAGTATAGCACATATTTTATATCATGCATTTTGTTAAGTGCTAATAGAAATTGTTTTTTACTTGGTTATCACAACCCTAGAGAGAATGCACTAAATGTAACAGAACTGAGGCACAAAGAGTTTAGGTACTTTGCCCACCATCACACACATAGGCAAGAGCAAAAGTGGGATACAGATTTGGGATTTGTAGCTCTGGCAGCTTTGCTCTTATACTCTGTCCTTCCTCTCTACTGATGTATTGTTTTTGTTGCTGGATGTGTTCACTTATTATAGTCAAATTTAACAGCAGGATGACTCCTGTTTACATTGAGTTATTCTGGAAATATTTTCAATGCATAACTTGTGATTAACTTTATGTTTACCCTGTTATATCAACTGAATTTATTAAGAATAGAATGAATATGGTGACAACTAACTGAGCACCGAAGGGGAAACCTGTTGAAGTGAAATGGACACTATGAGAAACAGTGACTTGATCAGCTCTTGTGCTGACTGTTGTTGTACAATGTAATACTTTATCCATTTTAGTATATTTTTTATCCTAGTACTAGTGGTTGAACCCTGTAATTAACACACAATTATTCTTAGGTGTTTAAATTTTAACTGAAAAGTGATCCCTGTGAAATATGAGTGGGAATAAGAGAGGGAGGAGATTTACAATGTGGGACATGCTCAATCGGACCTGCCCCAAATGATGGAGTTAGAATCGTGCCAGGGGATTCCAATACAATCCCATCAAGGTGGCATGTACCAAGGCCATCTCACTAGTCCAAGTGATCAATTTCAGTTCACAATTGATCACACTGATAGGTCTAAGAGTCAAAGGGATCACACAAACAAGACTAGTGTCTGCTAATACTAACTGATAGAATCAAAAAGGGAGAGAATGATCCAACATGGGAAGCAGGAGGCACAGCAGACTCATAGAATGGCAGGTGTCCTAAATAGCATTCTGGCCTCAGAATCAGCCCTTAAGGCATTCAGATCTGGCTCAAGAGCCCATGAGAGTATTTTAGGCATAGAAAGCTAAGACATTCTGAAAAACAAAAAAAAAAGAAGACCTAAATGAAAGATCTCTGCGAGTGAGATCCCAGTGGAAAGAACGGGGCCATCAAAGCAGGAGGTACCTTTCTCTGAAGGGAAGAGAGAACTTCCACTTTGACTATGACCCTGTTGGAATAAGATCGAAGTCGGTGAACCCTAAAGGCTTCCATAGCCTCGGCAACTCATGACTAGAGCCTAGGGAGATACTGACGCCATAAACAAGAGTGTCAAATTGTTAAATCAACTTCAGGAGTCACTGTGTACTTACATCTCATGTGGGATCTGTCCTTAATGTGTTGTCCAATGTTAAGTAATGCTATAACTAGTACTCAAACAGTATTTTTACACTTTGTGTTTCTGTGTGGGTGCAAACTGATGAAATCTTTACATAGTATATACTGAATCGATCTTCTGTATATAAAGATAATTGCAAATGATTAAAAAATCTTGGTGTTAAACTGGAAATTGCATAGATAATTAATCAATTCTTTAAAAAAAATCATGTAGGATCTCTGTTCTTAATGTTTTGTACATTGTGAATTAATACTATAACTAGTACTCCAATAGTATTTTTTACTTTGTGTTGCTATGTGAGGGCAAACGGTTGAAATCTTTACTTAATATATACTAAACTGATCTTCTGTATATAAAGAGAATTGAAAATGAATCTTGATGTGAATGGAAGGGGAGAGGGAGCGGGAAAGGGGAGGGTAGCGGGTGGGAGGGAAGTTATGGGGGGGGAGGCATTGTAATCCATAAGCTGTACTTTGGAAATTTATATTCTTTAAATAAAAGCTACATATATATATATATATATATATATATATATATATATGTATGTATGTATGTATAAAGAATAGAATGAATATAATATTAGTTTCAAAGCAGAAAGTATGGAGATAAAATCTTTCAGTTCCAAGATGGCAGAATATGGAGGGAGCCCATTGATAGTCCAGGAAAAGATAGTTTAATAAAAGTGGAGATAGTGTGTCTCAGGGAAGAGTTAGGGGTAAAACAGCAGAGGAAACTCTTCCAGAATTTGAGGGACATGGTAGATCTATGTAGAGGGAATGTGTGTCCATGGCTCAGGAGCCCAGCTGCCAAGAGTCTCCTCTGCACCAGTGTTGGAAACAGAGTGAGGCAACACCACAGTAGCCCAAGACACTGGCAGAAAAGCAGCAGGAAGAGCCTAGAGGAAACGAGGCTTGAAGCTCCATGGGGGAAAGTACACCAGCCTAACTAGAGGAGAGAAAAAAATTAAAGGGATGGTATGGACATGATTCTCTCTCTCCACTCTCCTTACAAATGCATGCAAGACAGTAGAGCAGGTGCCATTTTGGACATATGTAACAGCTGTACCAGCTTGGAGTTGCGCTTGCCCTCTGCCAAGCAGAAAAATCTGACTCTGGTGGGAAGTAATAACTGGAGACTAAGATCTAGTGAATGTGTGGGACATATGAACCAGGACTGTGAAAAAACAAAACAAACTGAAGTTGTGTGGCAGGACTCACAGTATGGCTGAAACCTGAGTAGTCTCAGTGCGAGATGCCACAAGCTTGGGTGGCCTTGGCTACACAGTAATAGACATTGCAAGGGAATCTGAGCTTACACTGAGGACTGAACAGATACTTTGTGTGGTCCTTGGAACTTAGCAGAGGAATATTAATCAATTTGTGCTAGTGCTCAGGCACTGATCGCCATTGAGGAGAAGAGCTCAGCTGAGCAGAATTACTTTCCTTCTGAATAAAAAAAAAAAGAGAGAGATAGAGAAGATTTACCATACCAAACCTGGGTGCCTCAACTTTGGCACACAGTTAACCCTGAAGAACTGAACAGAGCTCTCTGGCTACACCTACCACAAGCCTCTAGAGATTCACTAAAAGCAGATAGTCCACTTGATCTATAGTCATAGTATAACAAAAAAAAGCCACTACAGAGAAAAAAAAAAAGAAGGAAAAAACAAAGATTATCTCTACAACAATCACAAAAACTGAAGAAACAAGAACAAGGAACAATGCATTATGCTCCCAAAAGAAATGGCACTCCAGTACAAGATTATGAAGATGATGAGTTGAGGAAATGTAAGAAATGTAAATCAAAAAATTTACGATAAGAATATTTAGAATTATGAAGAACAAATTCTTGAACTATAGAAATCCATACAGGACAGGGCAGAAAATCTCTCATGAAAATGAAATCTTAAGGAAGAATCAAAATGAAATGAGGAATTTAGTGGAACATGAAATGGAGATATTGAAGAGAAATCAAAATGAAATGAAGAATTCAATACAACAAATAAAAAAGCACATTTAAGAGCCTTAAAAATCAATGATATAGAAAAGAAAATATCAGACTTAGAAGACAGAGCACAGGAAAGTAAACAGTCAAACCAAAAAAAAAAAAAAAAAGAGGAAATTAGAAATCTAAAAAATGTTGTTGGGAATCTACAGGATACTATTAACTCAACATTCAGGTTCTAAGAGTTCCTGAAGGATAGATGCATAAAAAGAATCAGAAGGCCTTATTAGTAAGATACTAGCAGAAAACTTCCCGGGTTTGGAGAAAGAAAGAGACATCCAAGTACAGGAAACACATAGAACTCCCAATAAACAAGACCAGAAGTGATCTTCACAACTACACATTGCAATCAAACTCACCACAATGAAACATAAAGAAAAGCTTCTAAAATGTGTGAGAGAAATTGTCAGATTACTCTCAGAGGATCTCCAATTAGACTCACAGCAGACTTCTCATCAGAAACCCTATAAGCTAGGAAGGAATGGTGAGATATAGCCCAAGTACTAAGAGAAAAAAACTGCCAGCCCAAAATATTATATCTTGCAAAGCTCTCATTTGTGAATGCAGGTAAAATAAAGACCTTTCATAGCAAACAGAAATCGAAAGAATTTGTTACCATTCCTCCAGCCCTGCGAAAGATACTTAAAGATGTGTTACACACAGAAAAACAGAAACACAGGCATCAATAGGAAAGAAGCTAAAGGAAGAAAATCTTGCAGTAAAAGATCACAAGGAAGTTCAAAGCATATATTAGATATATTTTTGGGTAAATGGCAGTGCAAAGTTACTACTTATCAATAGTCACATTGATACCTGTCACTCCTTCAGCCGCAAAAGGAACGATGCTACTTGCAGCCAATCGGTCTTCAAAAGACTTTTACTTAGAAAGAATAGGAAAAAGAGTGGGGGACCGGGAGAAGGGGGTGAGATGGCACGCACATTCTTTAAGGGGGAAAGATGGCATGCGTGGTCCTTTTCCCGCGGTCCACTTATATACAGAATTCAACCAATCACAGTCAATCAGTCACAGTCCATGCACAGAGCTCTCCAATCCGACACTTGATCACAATCAGCTGTGGAGTCCCGCAGCGGGCAGGGCATCAGCAACATCTTGTTGTTTACCACAATACTCAGCTAGATGGAAAGTTCAGTCAGCTGCTACATCCGCATTACTGCTATAAGCCAAGCCCAGCATGGGGGGTGGTCCCATGGCAGGCCTATCCATGGGTCCCCACAGACACCTAAAAGGAAACCTGTTGAAGGGAAATGAACACTATGAGAAACAATGACTTGATCAGCCCGACTGTCCAGGAACAACATACTGTTTAATTACTTTTAGTGTTTTTTGTTATACTTAATACCATTGACTGAACACTTTAATTAACACACAATTATTCAATCCTATCAAGATGAAATGTACCAATGCCATCTCACTAGTCAAAGTGATCAGTTTCAGTTCATAACTGATCATAATGATAGATTAAGCATGAAAGGGATCACATAAACAAGACTAGTGTCTACTAATACTAACTGATAGAATGAAAAAGGAGAGAATGATCCAACATGGGGAGCTGGATACACAGCAGACTCATAGAATGACAGATGTCCTAAACAGCACTCTGGCCTCAGAATCACCCCTTAAGGCATTTGGATCTGGCTCAGGAGCCCATGAGAGTATTTTAGAAATGGAAAGCCAAGACACTCTGGAAAAAAAAAATAAGCTGACCTAAATGAAAGATCTTCATGAGTGAGATCCCAGTGGAAAGAACAGGCCATCAAAGAAGGAGGTACCTTTCTCTGAAGGGAGGAGAGAACTTCCACTTTGACTATGGCCTTGTTTAAATTTAATCAGAGTTGGTGAAGTCAAATGGCTTCCATAGCCTTGGCAGCTCATGACCAGAGCCTTGGGTGATTAGTGACATCATAAATAAGGGTGTCCTTGTTAAAACAACAACAGGAGTCTTTGTCCTTAATGTGTTGTACTATGTGAATTAATGGTATAACTAGTACTCAAATAGTAATTTATACTTTGTGTTTCTGTGTGCGTGCAGTCTCTTGAAATCTTTACTTATTATATACTAAATTGATCTTCTATATATAAAGATAATTTGAAAATGAATCTTGATTTGAAAGCAATGGGAGAGGGAGTTGGAGATGGGATGGTTTCAGGTGGGAGGGAAGATATGAGGGGGGAAAGCTGCTATAATCCAAAGCTGATCTTTGGAAATTTATATTTATTTAATAATAGTTTAAAAAAAAAGAGAAAAAAATATTCACATTGAATGTAAAAGGCCTCAACTCTAATTAAAAGACACACACTGCCTGAATGGATTAAAATATAAAACCCTTTTATTTGCTGCTTACAAGAAACATATCTTTCCAACAAAGGTGCATGCAGACTAAAGGGAAAGGTCATAAAATAGATATTCCATGCCAAAGAAAGCAAAAAAGAACCGGCATAGCCATCTTAATATCAGACAAAATTAACTTTAATACAAAAGCTCTTAAGAGAGACAAAGAAGGGAACTATATAATGATTAGGGGATCAATTCAACAGGAAGATGTAACTATTATAAACGTATATGCACCTAATTAGAGGGCACTGGATTATTTGAAAGATATGTTAAGGGACTTAAAGGGGAGACTTAGACTCCAATACAATACAATTAGGGGACTTCAATACTCCACTTTCCGCAACAGACAGATCTACCAGATAGATTACCAATAAGGAAACAGCAGTTTTAATCAACACTATAGACCAAATGGATCTACCAGATATCTACAGAACTTTTCATCCTACACTTAAGAATTTACATTCTTCACAACAGTACATGGAACCTACTCTAGGACTGACCACATACTAGGCCATAAAGCACATCTCAGCAAATTCAAAAGAATTGGCATCATACCATGCAGCTTATCAGACCACAGTGGAATGAAGGTGGAAATTAGCAACTCAAGAATCCCTGGGGCATATGCAAACACATGGAGACTGAACAACACGCTCCTGAATGAACAATGGGTCATAGTAGAAATCAAAAGAGAAATCAAAAATTTCTGGAATTAAATGAGGATAACAACACAACATATCAAAACTTATGGGATACAGCAAAAGAAGTGTTAAGCGGAGAATTTGAAGCAATAGGTGCCTACATCTAGGAATTGGAAAGACACCAAACAAATGAGATTTCAGTGCATCTCAAGGATCTAGAAAAACTGCAGGAAACCAGACCCAAATCTAGTAAGAGAAGAGAAATAATTAAAATCAGAGAAGAAATCAACAGAATTGAATCCAAAAAATATTACAAAAGGTCAGCAAAATGAAGATCTGTTTTTTATAAAATAAAAAAAGAAATTCAGAAGGCACCAGGCTCACTTCATTAATCCTCAGCCTGTGGTGCCAGCATTCCATATGGGCACCAGGTTCTCATCCCAGATGCTCCTCTTCCAGTCCAGGTCTCTGCTGTGGCCCAGGAAGGCAGTGTAAGATGGCCCAAGTGCTTGGGCCGATGCACCTGCATGGAAGACCAAAAGGAAGCACCTGGTTCCTGGCATCGGATTGGCACCGCACCAGCAATCGGCCATTTTGGGGGTGAACCAACAGAATGAAAACCTTTCTCTCTCTCTCTCTCTCTCACTGTCTAACTCAACCTGTCAAATAAATTATAAAAAAAATAAAATTGTCACACTGTTGGCCCAATTAACTAAAAAAGGAGAGAAAAGACCGAAATCAACAAAATCAGAGATGAAAAAGGGAATGTAACAACAGACACCACAGAAATAAAAAGAGTTGTCAGAAATAACTACAAAGAATTGTATGCCAGCAACAGGGAAATCTATCAGAAATGAATAGATTCCTGGACACATACAATGAACCAAAATTTAAACATGAAGACAGAAAAGCTAAACAGATCCATAAGCACATTAGAAATTGAAACATATAGAAAATATTCTAAAATATAAAGGACCTCCCAACAAAGAGAACCCAGGACCAGAAGGGTTCACTGCTGAATTTTATGAGACATTTAAAGAAGAACTAACTCCAATTCTTCTCAAACTATTGAGCACAATGGAAAGAGGGGGAATCCTCCCAAATTCTTTCTATGAAACCAGCATCACCTTAATTCCTAAACCTTAAAAAGATGCAGCACTGAAAGTGAATTACAGACCAATATCCCTGCTGAACATAGACGCAGAAATCCTCAATAAAATTCTGGCCCATAGAATGCTGTAACACATCAGAGAGATAATCCACCCAGACCAAGTGCAATGTATCCAAGGAATACAGGAATGGTTCAATGTTTGCAAATCAATCAATGTGATATACCACATTAACAAACTGCAAAAAGAAAAGCCATATGATTATCTCAATAGATGCAGAGAAAACATTCGATGAAATTCAACACCCTTTCATGATGAAAACTCAGCGAATTGAGCATAGAGGAACATTCCTCAATACAATCAAAGCAATTTATGAAAAACCCTTGGCCACCCAACATATATTTATCAAGGATCTAAAACCAATTCCTGGAGCAAGGACAGTCTATTCAATAAATGGTGCTGGGAAAACTGGATTTCCATGTGCAGAAGCATGAGCCAAGATCCCTACCTTTCCTCTTACACAAAAATCCACTCAACATGGATTAAAGGTATAAATCTATGACACATCATCAAATTATTAGAGAATATCGTAGAAACACTGCAAGTATAGGCACAGACAAAAATATCTTGGAAAGACTAAAGAGGCACAGGCACTCAAAACCAAAATTAACAAATGGATTACATCAAATTGAGAAGTTTCTGTACTGCAAATGAAACAGGAGAGTGAAGAGGCAACCAACAGCATGGGAAAAAATTATTCGCAAACTATGCAACCGATAAAGGTTTAATATGCAGACTCTACAAAGAGATGAAAAAATTCCAGAACAACAAAACAAACAACCAACTTAAGAGATGGGCCAAGGACCTAAATAGACATTTTTCTTTTTTTTCTTTTTGACAGGTAGAGTGGACAGTGAGAGAGAGACAGAGAGAAAGTTCTTCCTTTTCCGTTGGTTCACCCCTCAAGTGGCCGCTGCGGCCGGCGTGCTGCGGCTGGCGTACTGTGGTCGGTGTGCTGTGGTCGGTGTGCTGTGGCCGGTGCGCTGCGGCCAGTGCACCATGATTATCTGAAGCCAGGAGCCAGGTGCTTCTCCTGGTCTCCCATGCAGTTGCAGGGCCCAAGAACTTGGGCCGTCCTTCACTTCCTTCCAAGGACACAGCAGAGAGCTGGACTGGAAGAGGAGCAACCAGGACACAATCCGGCACCCTGTCCGGGACTAGAACCTGGTGTGCCATTCCCGGAGATGGAGGATTAGCCTATTGAGCAGCAGTAACGTCCAAAATAGACATTTTTCCAAAGAGGAAATCCAAATGGCCAACAGACACATGGAAAAATGAAAAATTTTCAGAATCACTAGCCATCAGGGAAATGCAAAGCAAAACCACAATAGGTTTCTCCTCACCCCCATTAGATTGGCTTAAATACAAAAATCAACTAACAGAAGCTGGCAAGGATGTGCAGAAAAAGGGACACTAACCCACTGTTGGTGGGAATGCAACCTGTTAAAGCCACTATTGAAGACAGTTCGGAGATTGCTCAGAAACCTGAATATAGCCCTACTACATGACCCAGCCATCCCACTCCTTGGAATTTACCCAAAGGAAATTAAATTGGCAAATAAAAGAACTGTCTGCACCTCAATGTTTATTGCAGCTCAATTCACAATAGCTAAGACATGGAATTAACCTAAATGCCCATCAACAGAAGGCTTTATAAATAAATTATGGGATATGTACTCTATAGAATACTATACAGCATTAAAAAAAATTGTAATCCAGTCCTTTGCAGCAAAATGGAGGAATCTGGAAAACATCATGCTGAGTGAAATAAGCCAGTCCCCAACGGACATGTATCATATGTTCTTCCTGATCAGTGACAACTAACTAACTTTTAGAAGTGAAATGAACACTATGAGAAACATTGGCTTGATCAGCCCTTGTCATAACTGTCGAGGAACAACTTACTATTTTACTTCTTTTAGTATTTTTTGTTCTACTTAATATAATTGGATGACTCTTTAACACACAATCTTAGGCATTTAAAATTAATTGAAAAGTGACCCCTGTTAAATATAAGAGTGGGAGTAAGAGAGGGAGGAGATGTACAGTTCGGCACATGCTCACTCAGACTTACCCCTAATGATAGAGCTAGAAACGTGCCAGGGGATTCCAATTCAATCCCATCAAGGTGGCATGTAACAATACCATCTCACTAGTCAAAGTGATCAGTTAAATTTCATAATTGATCATAATGATAGGATTAAGTGTCAAAGGGATTACATAAATAAGACCAGTGTCTGCAAATAAAAATTGATAGAATTAAAAAGAACAGAATGATCCTACATGGGAAGCAGGATACACAGCTGACTCATATAATGGCAAATGCCCTAAACAGCACTCTGGCCTCAGATTCCGCCCTTAAGGCATTTGGATCTGGCTTGGAATCCCATGAGAGTTTTGCAGCATGGAAACCAAGATACTATGGCAAAAAAAAAAAAAAAAATGACCTAAATGAAAGATCTCTGTGAGTAAGTTCCCAGCAGAAAGAATGGAGCATTAAACAAGGAGGTACCTTTCTCTGAAGGGAGGAGAGAACTTCCACTTTGACTATGGATTTGTCTAAATAATATCGGAATTGGTGAACTCAAGAGGCTTCCATAGCCTTGGCAGCTCATGACAGGAGCCTCGGGTGATTACTGATGTCATAGATAAGAGTGTCAATTGTTAAATCAACAACGGGAATCACTGTGCACCTACTCCCCATGTAGGATCTCTGTCCTTAATGTGTTGTACTATGCTAATTAACAGTAAAACTGCTATTCAAACAGTACTCTTTACCTTGTGTGTCTGTGTGGGTGCAGCCTGTTGAAATCTTTACTTAGTATATGCTAAGTTGATCTTCTGTATATAAAGATAATTGAAAATGAATCTTGATGAAGAATGGGATGGGAGAGGGAGTGGGAGATGGGATGGTTGCAGTTGGGAGGGAGGTTATGGGTGGCTGCTATAATTCAAAAATTCAAAAGTTGTACTTTGGAAATATATATATTTATTAAATAAAAGTTGAAAAAAGGTTAAAAAAAAGTAGAAAGTATCAATACAGATAACAGAAGGTCACACTCTGATAATGAATTGAAATGGATATCTACCATCAATACTTATAATGATTCACTTTTTCCCAATAACATATCAGCTAAACAAGCTTTGCTAGTTTTTCAATAATTACATTATTCTTACATTTTACTACTTATAAAATGTTTACATAAATTTACAGAAGAATCCTATATACCAAAGTTATATTCATTAATTAATTACATGTGAGTTAGATCATATACCACATTTTCTGGGGAAAAAGATCTCTTTTCTATTCACTGTTTCCTTTCTGACTAGTTCTATTCTTTACTTAAGTCTGTTAGAAAAATTATTATGGTGTAGTATAATTTATACCTACAACTTTGAGCATAGCAATCTTGCCTATAATACCAAGACATATAACCTAATCAACAGATGAATGAAGTGAATTAAAAGTTGCTTTATAATAAAGCTTGAATGATCTGAATTTAATGTTGATTAAATACCTACTATTGGTATATCATTGTTCTAAGCAGAATACACACATTATCTACTATCTTCTGTATTAACAATGTATGTATAATATAATGTATGTATGTCTAATACCTATGTATTACCAATACACTACACAAGAAAAAAAATCTTTTACAAGTTATTTGTGGGGACTGCCAAAAGTTCATAGCTAATAAAATTAAAACAATTATTTTTGCACAAAATGTTTAAAATCATAGACTGTTTGAATTCCCTAATGTAAAGTGCTCAGAATCACAATGTAATTAAATGTGATTAATTCAAACTATGGTTGATTCAAACCTAGCTCCATCCATTGTTGTGCATTGCAGTTGGTTTAAAAGATCTACGGCCAACATGGTGGCTCAATAGGCTAATCCTCTGCCTTGCAGCACTGGCACAGCAGGTTCTAGTCCCGGTCGGGGCACCAGATTCTGTCCCAGTTGCCCCTCTTGCAGGCCAGCTCTCTGCTGTGGCCTGGGAGTGCAGTGGAGGATGGCCCAAGTGCTTGGGCCCTGCACCCCATGGGAGACCAGGAGAAGCACCTGGCTCCTGCCATCGTATCAGCGCGGTGCGCCAGCCGTAGCATGCTGGCTGCAGCGGCCATTGGAGTGTGAACCAATGGCAAGGGAGGACCTTTCTTTCTGTCTCTCTCTCTCACTGTTGATTCTGCCTGTCAAAAAAAATGTACATTTTGCTAAGTGTTTTTTGGAAGAAAACTCATGAGTTTAATATACATTTCATCTTAATTTTCTAAGGCCAAGTTTAATTTCATTATTTCAATTCCTATTCAATTAATAGGGATGCAATTAAAATGCCATATTATCATTTCTTACTATATTAATTATTATTCCATTGCCCATAGACTTTCAGAAGGAAAATATTACATTTGCCTCTTCAGTAAAACACAGTCATAATAGTAGTTTCTTTTCTGAATAAGTTAAGCTAAACTTTTCTACACAGACAAGTTCTTAAAAAATTCACAAATTACCTCTTAAATTTGCTTATATCCTGCTAAATCCTAATATTTTGGCTTACTAGGCTATGAAGAGTTTAAATATATAACTCTAAAATATATAACCACTCAAAACACGGAGCTTTTTCTGTTTTTTCCTTCAGATCACCCCATGAGAGATAACCTACTAGTCATGTTTGAGGCAAAAGCTTTATTCTACTCCCATCAGAATGGATGGTTTCATCCACTAAAATTGTGCAAGGGATTAAGAGATATACTTTGTTGTTTCTTTTGACATGTTTCAGTCAAGTAGATGGAAAGCAACTCATAGGAGGGAGCTCTCACCCACTGTGACATACTGAAGAGTCAGAGCACTGTGAAGCTGCTTAAATTTTATCTATTTTTCTTTAGCTCATACTGATTCCTAAGAAGAAATTCCTTACTTTTCTTTCTCCCTCTGAAGGAAACCACTGTGCTGAGTGGAAACGTCCTTTGAGGTCTCTCAGAGCTGGTTTATTTTTATTGTTCAGTTAAATGCTTTGGGAAGAATCAAAATGCCATATTTGAAATATAAAATGAGCTGAAAGCAGGAGCTCTACGTGAGCATTTCCTCTAATCCTGGGGTTTTGCAGGGATTTTCATCTGTAATGGGTGACTTTTGGTTTAGGAATTTTGAACTTTCAAAATATTTTTAGAAGATTTCTATTGCTTATTGAAAGGCAAAGTTACACACAGAGAACACACACACACACACATACACACACACACACACAGAGAGAGAGAGAGAGAGAGAATGAATGAGAGAAAGCTTCCATCCACTGGTACACTACTCCCTAATGGCTGCAACAGCCAAGGCAAGACCAGGAAGAAGGCAGGAAACTGGAACTCCACCCTCGGCTCCCACATGGGTGGCAGGGGCCTAGACACTTGGGTCATCTTCTGCTGCTTTCCCAAGAGTATTAGCATACAGCTGTTTGAGAAGTGGAGCAGTTGAAACTTGAAGTGGCGCACATATGGGATACTGGTGTCACAGGTTGAGACTTAACCTGCTGCTTCACAATGCCACATGCCAAAACTAAATTTGTATTCTTCATGTAAAATTGATAATGTATTTATCTTCAAGGTTTTTTAAAATTATTATTGTTACTTATGTAAGAAACTAGTTGACTGAATGCATGGCCAGATTGCGACATAACCCATCTAATGTTCATTCCTTAAATGTTTGCAAGGTCCAGTTAGGTTGAGTTCAGGAGCTGGGACTGAAATTCAGATTTATCATGTGGTATCAAGAACCCATTAGTTGAGAAATCACTACAGACCCCTGGGGTCTGCACTGGCAGGAAACTGTAGTTCTGACCAGAGCTGGGCTTCACACTCAGATCCTTTTTTAACCAAGAAGCTAAATGCCTGTTCCATATTTCATTTTTAACACAAAGTATATAGACCTGACCATGCCACACGATTTCATCCATCTTGGAATTTCAATTCATTGAAATTTCATTTAGTACTAGAATAATCAGAATGCGCTACCCTGCAATATGGAAGTTTAATTTAATTGTCATGCTAAATGAGCTTTGTAGCATTTAAGTTTTTTCTTTTCTAAGAATGTTTTGTTGACAGTTGCTAAGATGTGCTTCAGTAGTTTTAAAGTTTTCAATATGATAATCTTCTGCTTTTATCTATTTAGAAATGAATGCATTTTGAAATTCCTTATGAGATATATTCTTTTATATACTGTTTTATGAGGAAACTTTAGAATTAGTTTTCCTCTTTGCTCTTATCTTGGCATTTATAATATGACAATGTCACCGTTATTATTTATTTAATTCACTTAATTTCTGGGACAAATGCACTTTTTAACATTCTTAGATCAGCAAATATGTATTTAACTCACATTAATGTTTAGTGTTCCAAGATGATTTATAATTACTTTTACCTTGTGACTAATGCATGCTGTACTGAAAATTACAGTGCCTTTAGAGTTAGACAGTTGACTCAAAGCTAGGACAGCCTGTAACCAAGGGAAGATCCCAAAACTAGACAGACTTAGAAACAAATCTCAAATCCATAAATTACTCATTGTGAGATCTTTGATAAAAATGTAACCTCTGTTCCTTTATCTGTCAGATGAATATAAATGGTACTTAAATTTCAGAGCCAGAAATACTCATCCTTCACAATGGTTAAAGCAATTAAGCCTCAGTATAGTCACATTCCTATGAGCAAACTAAGGCTCAAAGAAATTCAAGAATACTCTTAGATTTACACCAATATTTGAAACTTTTTTTTTTGCTTTTAAAAACTTTTTTTATTTATTTTGAAAGTCAGTGTTGGCCAGCACCATGGCTCACTTGGCTAATCCTCTACCTGCGGAGCTGGCACCCAGGGTTCTAGTCCCGGTTGGGGCACTGGATTCTGTCCTGGTTGCTCCTCTTCCAGTCCAGCTCTCTGCTGTGACCCAGGAAGGAAGTGGAGGTTGGCCCAAGTGCTTGGGCCCTGCACTTGCATGGGAGACCAGGAGGAAGCACCTGGCTCCTGGCTTTGGATCGGTGCAGCACACTGGCCGAGGCGGCCATTTGGGGGGTGAACCAACGGAAAAGGAAGACCTTTCTCTCTGTCTCTCTCTCTCTCACTGTCTAACTCTGTCTGTCCAAAAAAAAAAAAAAAGTCAGTGTTAACAGAGAGGGAGAAGGAGATTTGGGAGGGGTAGTGGGAGAGAGAGAGAGATTGAGAGATTGAGATTTTCCTTAGACTGGTTCACTCCCTAGATCACTTTAATGGCCAGTGCCATCCATATCTCCCACATGGCTGACAGTGTACTAAACACTTGGGCCATCCTCCAGCATTTTTCAAGCCATCTGCAGGGACCTAGGTCAGAAGTGAAACAGCTGAACACACACAATAAGGAATGCTGGCATGCTCAGGCAGGAACCTCGTTATACCACAATGCCCACCCCACAAATAGTTGTTAATAGATAAACCCAGTACTAAAATAATTAATATTCATATCCTGCAATGGTATTTCTATTTATATATTCTAGAGCTCTTTTTAAATGAAAAATGAAAAGCAACATGAGAAATAGTATTTGCTTATGAAAACTTAGTACAATGAAGCAGCAGTTTATCTTTGATTTTTGTTTTAAGAGCATGTATGTTCTCCTGCTAAGACATCAGACCCCAAGCATGTCTGCTTTTCAGTAAAAAATAAACCTGTGTTCTTCCTTCAGGCAAGGCAGCCCCTTCCTTCTTTATCTCTTTCTTTCTCTCCACCTGTCTTTCATTCCTTCTCCCTTCCTTCCTTCTTCTTTTCTTCCATCCTTCCTTCCGTATATCCTTCTTTTTCCTCTCGATCATTGTCTTTAACCCACTATGCCATTTTTCTTCAGCTGTGAGCAAGCTATTTCTCTGTGACTAAGGAGGTTAAGACCAATATATCAGAGACTCTGGCCTCATATTGATCAATAACACAAGGCCTGAGCAGAAGTGAGGTGTTGATATAGAGGAAGGTGTCAAGGAAGGAAACTAATATGCAAAGATTTTAGGAGTGTCTGGACTTTCCCATAATCTTATTTTAATAAATATTTTAACTATTAATATTAATAATTAATAAATAATTAATTTTCAAATTTAACACATCCAAGAGCTATTTTATAATTTATATATTAGGAATTGGGTGTTACTGTGGTTAAAGGCATTAACTACACTCAGTAAGTTGGAAAAGTAGGGTATATAAACAAATTCAGCTCTCCAAATCACAGTATTTTACTATAAACCAACATTAAACACTAAAAGCCAATTAGTAGTACCTAACACTATATTTACATGATATTCAACATCAAAATTAGAATTTGGATCATTTTTTGGATATTGTAATGTTGTTAATTCTTAAATACTTATACCTACATACTATATGTATTTAGATGAACCAACCATATGTATTTGCTTTTGTGATTGCATTTAGGTACTCTCTGTGTATAATAATTTTAGACTTCAGTGTACTAAGTTAATAAATTTAAAGTAGACACAAATCAGAGCTTAAAATTTCAAATAAAAAGATCAGAGTGTGAAGGTGCTTGACCAAAACAAAAGCCAAGGTACCCAAGAAAAGTCTATAATATAGTCCATAATTATAATTATGATAGTAGTTATAATTCATAGGGGGCCTGCACTGTGATAGTGGATAAAGCTGCTGCCTGCAATTCCAGCATTCCATAAGAACCCCGGTTTGAGTCTGGCTGTTCCACTTCCAATTGAGCTCTCTGCTATGGCCTAAGAAAGCCTTAGGAGATGGCCCAAGTACTTGGACCCCTCTACCCATATGGGAGACCTGGAAGAAGCTCCTGACTCCTGACTTTGAATCAGTGCAGCTGTGGCCATTGTGGCCAACTTGAGGATGGAAGACCTCTCTTTCTTTTTCTGCCTCTACTTCTTTCTGTGTAACACTGACTTTCAAATAAATAAATAAACCTTTCCAGCCACTGGTTCACTCCCCAATTGGCCTCAACGGCCGGAGCTGCACCGAATCAAATCCAGGAGCCAGGAGCTTCTTCTGGATCTCACACATGGGTGCAGGGGCCCAAGGACTTTGGCCAATCTTCTACTGCTATCCCAGGCCATAGCAGAGAGCTGGATGGGAAGAGGAGCAGTTGGGACTAGAATCAGCACCAATATGGGATGCTGGTGCTTCGGGCCAGGGCATAAACCCGCTGCACCACAGTGCTGGCCCCAATAAGTAAACCTCTAAAAATAGTTATTATTCATAAAACACATGGGAAAATGTATTTTCTTTCTTCTTTATCTAGATTAATAGACATTCTACTCTTAGTTCTCATGTGAAGTGTCATCAGTGATGTTGTATAGCTTTTGTTGATAAGTCTTCTATATACTTGAAACTTGTAATCACATACTCTCATTGTTGAGGAAAACAAAATACCCAATGACAAATTGATTTCCTTTAATTTTGTTATGTGGCAATTTACCTTAATATGTTAGTAAATGTGTGAATCATAGGATGTTTGAATCATAAATGTTTGAAGAAACTGATTTTTTACTCATTGAAAGAGGCAGGAGAGTTATGTGTATTTTTGCCAATAACATAGTGTATTCTTTAGATGTGGGTGGCAAATTTACTTGAAAGTGAAAGCTAATACTGTTCAGCAATGAACCTAAAAATTTTTCTTTAATTTGGGTTGAGATTTTTTAAGATGAACTTGTTTATATAAAGGCAACAGATTTCATGTACTTATATATACAGCTTTTTAATCTTTCAAACAGAAATATTTATTCAGTGCCTAAAATACATAAAGTAGGATGATAGATAATTGAACATTCAGATGTTTCTTATGGTTACTTGTCAGCCATTCATGAATACAGTAATCCAAATGAGATATTCCAATTAGATAAATATAAATAATAATGAGATAGGCTTTTATTGTGGTATAACAGCTTACTGTTTGAGATTTCATTGTGCATTATCTTAAAAGTAATTTCTTCTGTAATACATTATCAAATATATTTATGTAATACATCATCAAATATATTTACAACCTAGAAATACCCCCTCACTTCATATAACAATTGACTATGTTAATATTCTCAGATGTTACGATTTGAAGGGAATTTTATTGCTGCCTCCCCTCATGTGCTTTATTTTTTAAAAAATATATTTAAAGAATACAATTTTTATGCATTTCATATATACAGATTTAGGAACATAGTGAACAATTACACCCTACCCACCCTTGTGCCCACACTTCCACCCTTCTTGTTCCTTTCTCTACTATCTTTACAAAGATCTATTTTAGTTTACTCTATACTCACAAGACTAACTCTACACTAAGAGTTCAACAAATAGTATGAGGGGAAAAAAAAAAAAACACTGTTTGCAACAGTAGACACAAGGATTGCAATCATCACCTGTAAATTACATTTATATTACATTTTATATACTCTGTTAGTTACCACACAGATCAGGGAAAACATATGGTATTTGTTTTTTGGGACTGGCTTGTTTCACTAAGTATAATGGTTTCCAGTAGCATCCATTTTGTTGCAAAAGACAGGATTTCATTTTTTTAAATCACTGGGTAGTATTCCATATATATATATATATATATATATATATATATATATGTCTATATATATATATGTATATGTGTATAATATATGTGTGTGTATATATATATATATATATACACATATATGCCATAGTTTCTTTATCCAGTCAGCAGTTGATGGACATCTAGATTAGTTCCATCTCAGCTATTGTGAATTAAGCTACCATGAACATGGGGGTACAGATTCCTCCTTCATATGCTGATTTCATTTCCCTTGGGTGAATTCCAAAGAGTAGGATTTCTAGGTCATATGGTAGACCTATTTTCCACTTTCTGAGGTAGCTCCATACTGTCTTCCACAATGGCTGCATTAGTTTATAATACCTTTTTCCCCTCATTCTTGCCAACATTTATTGTTTGTTAATTTCTGTATCAAAACTATTCTAATGGGGTGAGGAGAAACTACATTGTGGTTTTTATTTGTACTTCCCTGATGATTAGTGATCTTGAGCTTTTTTTTTTCATTTATCTGTTGTTCATTTGGATTTCCTTTTTTAAAAAAATGCCCGTTTAATCTTCTCTAAATAAGATCAAAGTTTGTGAACTCAAGAGGTTTCCATAGCCTTGGCAGCTCATGACAAGAGTCATGGGTGATTACTGATGCCATAAACGAGAGTGTGAATTGTTAAATCAACAACAGGAGTCACTGTGCACTTACCCCCCATGCAGGATCTCTGTCCTTAATGTGTTATACTATGCTAATTAACAGTACAACTAGTACTCAAACAGCACTCTATAATTTGTGTTTCTGTGTGGGTGCAAACTGTTGAAATCTTTACTTGGTATATACTAAATTGATCTTCTGTATATAAAGCTAATTGAAAATGAATCTTGATGAAGACTGGGATGGGAGAGGGAGTGGGAGATGGGATGGTTGACGGTGGGAGGAAAGTTATTGGGGGGGAAAAGCCACTATAATCCAAAAATTGTACTTTGGAAATATATATTTATTAAATAAAAGTTTAAAAAAATTTGCTTAATCAGCCTGACATGATGCTCAAAAAAAGAGACGTGCTTATTTCCAAGGAAGTTGTGGACATGTGTTTCTGTGATGGCGTTACCTTAAGTCTACACTGTGGTAGAATTTTAAAAGTTTGTGGAAGGACCACCAGCATTTCAAATCTGGAAGTTACAGTTATTTGTGGCTAGGACTCAGGTTTCTAGAGGACACAGCCTAGAGAACAATGAACCTGGGAATCAATCCTGGGGAGTAGAATTGTGCCCTAACTAAGGAGCATTCCCGATGCAAGAGTAGAGGTCCTTTTTAACATTTGCTTGGTAGGATTTTACAGTAGTTCTGAACAAGTGACTGCTCTGTACTTCTGACCTTCCCATTTTTTTATTTGACAGGTAGAGTTATAGACAGTGAGAGAGAGACAGAGAGAAAGGTCTCCCTTCTGTTGTTTCACTCCCCTAATGGCCGCCATGGCCGGCACTACGCAGATCCGAAGCCAGGAGCCAGGTGCTTCCTCCTGGTCTCCCATGTGGGTTCAGGGAGCCAAGCCCCTTGGCCATCCTCCACTGTCCTCCTGGGCCACATCAGAGAACTTGACTAGAAGAGAAGCAACTGGGACTAGTACCTGATGCCTCAACCGGGACTAGAACCCGGGGTACCATCGTTGCAGGTAGAGGATTAGCCAAGTGAGCCACGGCACCGGCCAAGAGTAGAGGTCCTTTTTAACATTTGCCTGCTAGGATTTCACAGTAATTCTGAACAAGTGATTATTCTGTACTTCTGCCCTTCCAATTTTTAGTGTGTTGCTGTCACCTGTGTCTTCTCAGTTGTGTATGTGTGAAGGAGATGTATTCCATAGGTGTATGGATGAAAGAGGAACCAACCTGAGGAACTAGCCCTAAAATGACTCCTCTGTATCTGGAATTGATTTAGATGAAGATCTTTCAAGCTTAATATGATTTTTGTGGGCAATCCCAGCAGTTAGCCTGACTGCTGGCAGGTGCAGGAGCCCCAGGCACATTTCTCCTCACCCCTACCTTCTGCCAATTAGGCAGACTGCTCTTGTGTAGCCCAAGCCCTTTAGGCTCACTAGATTGGAGAGGCACATTGGCACAGTTCTGTCCTACAGTCAGTGTTCCCCTGAGTTAGTTACACCACTTTTACCTGCCTTTTAAAAATTTACGTGGCTGTGAATAAACCCGGACATGTTCGCCGAAAAAAAAAAAAAAGTGCCTGTTTAAGTCCTTTGCCCATTTCTGAATCATGTTGTTTGTTTTGTTGATGCTGTTGAGTTTTTTGAGCTCTTTATAGATTCCAGATTTTAATCTTTTCTCAGTTTTCAAATATTTTCTGCCATTCTGTCAGTTGCCTCTACACTTTCCTGAGCATCTTCTTTGTAGATCGAAGCTTCTCAACTTGTTGTAATCCCATTTGTCAATTTTGGCTTTGATTGCCTGTGCTTCTGGAGTCTTTTCCAAGAAGTCATTGCCTATGCCAAAGTCTTTCAGAGTTCCCTAATGTTCTTCAGTAATTTGATGGTATTGGCTTGTAGACTTATGTCTTTGATCCATTTTGAGTGGATTTTTGTGTAAGGAGGAAGCTAGAGGTCTTATTTCCTAATTATGTGTGTGGAGATCCAGTTTTCCCGGCACCATTTGTTGAAGAGACTTTCCTTGCTCCAGGGATTGACTTTAGCTACTTTTTCAAAAATAAGTTGGTTGTGGATATGTTATTGATTTCTGGAATTTCTATTCTGTTCCATTGGTCTACATGTCTATTTTTTTTTTTTTTTTGCTAGTATTGTGTTCATTGTAACTGCCTTGTAGTGTGTCTTGGATTATCATATTGTGATGCATCTGGCTTTTTTTTTTTTTTTTGCATAAGTTTGCTTTAGTTATTAAGAGTCTCTTAGGGCCAGCAGCATGGCTCATTTGGCTAATCCTCTGCCTGCAGTGCCAGCATCCCATTAGGGCACCGGGTGCTAGTCCCAGTTGCTCCTCTTCCAGTCCAGCTCTCTGCTGTGGCCTGGGAAGGCAGTGGAGGATGGCCCTAGAGCTTGGGTGCCTGCACCTGCGTGGGAGACCAGGAAGAAGCACCTGGCTCCTAGCATCGGATCAGCACAGCACCGGCTGTAGCAGCCATTTGGGGAAGGAAGACTTTTCTCTCTGTCTTTCTCTCTCTCCCTATCACTATCAAAGAAAAAGAGTCTCTTGTGTTTCAATATGCATTTTTGCATCAGTTTTTCTAGATTTGAGAATAATGTCATTGGTATTTTGATTGGGATCACACTGAATGCATAAATTGCTTTATGTACTATGGTTATATTATTGATATTAATTCTTTCAACCCACAAACATGGAAGATTTTTCAATTTTATTGTGTCTTCTTCCATTACTTTCTTTACTGTTTTGTAATTTTCATTGTACAGGTCTTTGGCATTTTTGTACATTTATTCCAGAGTATTTAATTTCTTATAGCTACTATGAATGAGATTGATCTTAGAAGTTCTTTCTCGGGCCAGCACCACAGCTCACTTGGCTAATCCTCTGGCTGTGGTGCTGGCACCCTGGGTTCTAGTCCCAGTTGGGGCACCCGGTGGCTCCTCTTCCAGTCCAGCTCTCTGCTGTGGCCTGGGAGTGCAGTGGAGGGTGGCCCAAGTGCTTGGGCCCTGCACCCTCATGGGAGACCAGGAGAAGCACCTGGCTCCTGGCTTTGGATTGGCACAGCATGCTGGCCACAGCATACCAGCCATACCAGCCATTTTGGGTTGAACCAATGGAAAGGAAGACCTTTTTCTCTGTCTCTCTCTCTCACACTGTCTAAATCTGCCTGTCAAAAAAAAGTTCTTTCTCAGCCCTGGCATGGTCTATGTATACAAAAACTATTGATTTTTGTGTGTTAATTTTATATCCTGCCACATTACTAAACCCTGTAGGCTGAAAAGTTCTATAGATATCAGGTCCTTTTTGTCCATAGTGTCGATTAGTTCTGTTGTTTCTGATTGATTTTTCTGTCTAGTTGATGGGTCCATTGATGAAAGTGGGGTGTTGAAGTCCCCCATTACTAGTATATTGGAGTCTGTGTCTCCATTTAGATCCATTAACATTTCTTTTAAATAACCAAACACCCTTTCATTGAGTGTGTATACATTTATTATTGTAACATCTTCCTGTTGAGTTGTTTCCTTAATGATTCCATAGTGCCCTTTTTATCTTTTTAACAGCTTTTTTTTTTTTTTTTGGTTAAAGCCTATTTTGTCTGATATTGGGATAGCGACACATGCTCTTTTTTGCATTCCAATAGCATGGGATATCTCTTTCTATTTTTTCACTTTCAGTCTGTGTGTATCATTGTCAGTGAGGTGTGTTTCTTTTAGGTAGAAAATATATGGGTCCTTTTTTTTTTAATCCATTAAGCCAGCCTGTATGTTTTAAGTGGGAAGGCCATTTACATTCAAGGTTACTATTGATAAATAACAACTTGGCCTTGCCATTTTTCCATGAATGCTCCTATTTTTGACTTTGGCATTCATTTGCCCTTTTACTTGGAGATTTGCTGCCTTCACATTCTTCCATAATGATGATTAGCTTTCTGTGTTTCTGTGTATAACACATCCTTAGGAATCTTTTGTAAGCCTTGGCAGGTCATGACAAATTCTTTCAATTTCTGTTTCTTATAAAAGATCTTTATTTCACCTTTATTCAGAAATTAGAGCTTTTCAGAGAACAGTCTCTGGGCTGACAGTTTTTTCTCTTAATATTTAGACTGTATCTCTTCAATGTCTCCTACTCTGTAGGGTTTCTTATGAGCTATTAGCTGTGTCTAATTGAACATCCTCTAAAAATTATCTGGCTTATCTCTCATACACATTTTATTTATGTTCTGTTGAAAACTGACCACAATGTGTCATGTTGAAGCTCTTTTCTGGTCATGTCTATTATGAACTCTATACACTTCATGTATTTGGCTGTCCATTTCTTTCTCTAAATTAGGGAAGTTTTCTGTCATTATTTTGCTGAATTTTCCTTCTAATCCATTCTTTATTTACACATTTTCAGGAACTCCTAAGACCCATATATTGGGTCATTTGATATTATCACACTTAGCTCTAACATGTTGTAAATTTTTTAATTTCTTCTTCTTATTTTTCTTGTTTTGATCTGGCTGAATGATTTCCAGAGATTTGTCTTCTAATTCTGATATTCTTTCTTCTGCTTCACCAAGTCTGTTTTTAAGTCTTTCCTCTGTGTTTTTTATTTGACATATTGAATTAAACATTTATAGTATTTCTTTATCTTCACAATCTCAATTTCATGGGAAAATTTTTCATTCATGTCATGCATTGATTTCTTTAACTCATGAATGTGCTTCTGATTGCTTCTGAGTAATCCTATAATTAAAATTTGGAATTCAATTTCAGGCATTCTATCAGTCTTTTCATATTCACATTCTAATATTAAAAAGTTTTTGTTTCGTTTAAAGGGATCATGTTGTCTTCCTTATTATTTTTTCTTTAATTTCTACATTTGTGAAAATTTTTGTTTGTTCTTTTCCTGCTATAACTTTTATCACTGTACCATGCCTCTGTCAGTTAGTAGAGTGCTCTCTAGTGAATACCCAGAGGCAAGTGCTGGTTATGCCCAGGGAGCTCTGTTCAGTGCTCCATGGTGCGGCAAGTATCCTAAGAGACCTAAGCTTGGTGTAGTAGTTAGTTCTAGAATAAGATATTTCCCATCTTCCTTCCTTCTCTCCTCCTTCCTTTCTTGTTTTTCTTTTACTTTTTGTGATAATATACTTTGAATTTACTTTGTGACCACAAGCTTAATTCTCTACTGAATAAATAGTTCAACAACTAGTAAGTAGAAAAAACAGTTTTTCAGGAGTATACACAATGGCCAGAACCAATAATCAAATCTCAACATATCAATTTCACTCACATAATTCACATTTTTGTACTCTATATATTAGTTACCAAAAGTCAGAGAAAACAGGGTATTTTTCTTTTAGAGATTGCCTATTACACTAAGCATAATGGCTTCCACTTTCATACATTTTGTTGAAAAAAGATGATTTGCTTATTTATTCATTTGAAGGAGAGAGAGAAAAAGAGACAATGTGAATCTTAGATCTGCTGTTTAAAGACCCAAAATCCAACAAGAGCCAGTGCTAGGCTGTGCTGAAGCCAGAAACAGACTTCTGGTTTCTCACATAGGTGGCAGGAGCCCAAGTACTTGGGCCATCCTTTGCTGCCTTTCTAGTCACATTAGCAGGAAGGTACATTGGAAAAATTGTAACTGGGACTCAAATGGTCAATCCCCTAAGGGATTTGGGTGTGGCAATGAGCAGTTTAAGTATTGCAGCATACAAGCCTCTAGAGATTCACCAAAAGCAGACAGTCTACTTAATCTAGAGTCATAGTATAATGAGAACAGCCACTACAGCGAGAAAAAAAAAAAAGAATAGCTGCACAATGCAAAATAACAAACACAGAAACCAAGGAAACAAGAACAAGGAAGACAGTATGACGCCCCCCAAATGAACATGACACTCCAGTACAAGATTATGAAGATGATGAGATAGAAAAAATGCAAGATACAGATTTCAAGAATTTTATGATAAGAACATTTAGAAGTATTCAAAAACAAATGCTTGAACTATAGAAATCCATACTGGATAGGACATAAAATTGCTCTCGTGAAAAAGAAATCCTAAGGAGGAATCAAAATGAAATGAGGAATTTAGTAGAACATGAAATTGTGATTGAACAGAAATCATATTGAAATCAAGAATTCAATAGAACAAATGACAAATGCACTTGAGAGCCTTAAAAGCAGAATCAGTGAGATAGAAAAGAAAATATCAGACTTAGGAGACAGAGCACAGGAAAGTATACAGTCAAACCAAAGACAAGAAGAAGAAATTAGAAATCTAAGAAATATTGTTGGGAATCTACAGGATACTATTAAAAAACCCAACATTCAGGTTCTAGGAGTTCCTGAAAGCATGGAGACAGAAAAAGGATTAGAAGGCCTTTTTAGTGAGATACTAGCCAAGAACTTCCTGGGTTTAGAGAAGGACAGAGACATCCTAGTACAGGAAGCTCTTAGAACTCCCAATAAAAATGACCAAAAAATTCCTCACCACAACACATTGTATTCAAACTCACCACAGTGAAACAAAAAGAAAAGCTTCTAAAATGTGCACGAGAGAAATGCCAGATTATTCTCAGAGGATCTCCAATCAGACTCACAGCAGATTTCTCATCCGAAACAGTACAGGCTAGGAAGGAATGGTGAGATATAGCCCAAGTACTAAGAAAAAAAAAAACTGCACCCCGGAATATTATATCCTGCAAAGCTCTCATTTGTGAATGCAGGTGAAATAAAGACCTTTCATAGCAAACAGAAATTGAAATAATTTGTCACCACTAGTACAGCCCTGCAAAAGATGCTTAAAGATGTGCTACACACAGAAACACAGCCATCAATATGAAAGAAGGCAAAAGAAGAAAACCTCCCAGTAATAGATCAAAGGAAGTTCAAAGCATATATTAGAAATATCTTTGGGAAAATGGCAGGGCAAAATCACTACTTATCAATAGTCACATTGAATGTTAATAGCCTCAACTCTCCAGTTAAAAGAAACAGATTGGTTGTTTGGGTTAAGGAACAAAACCCATCTATTTGCTACTTACAAGAAACACATCTTTCTAACAAAGGGGCATGCAGACTGAAGGTGAAAGGTCAGAAAAAAGATATTCCATAAAAACAGAAACCAAAAAAAAAAAAACTGGTGTGGCCATCTTAATATCAGAAAAAATAAACATTAACACAAAAACTGTTAAGAGAAACAAAGAGGGGCGCTACGTAATGATTAAGGATCAATTCAACAGGAAGATGTAACTATTATAAATGTATATGCACCTAATTATAGGACACTGGTTTATTTAAAAGATATGTTAAGGTACATAAAGGGAGACTTAGACTCCCATAAAATAATATTGGGGGACTTCAAATAGTCCACTTCCAGAAATAGATGAACTGGACAGAAGATCAACATGGAAACAGCAGTTTTAATCAACACTATAGACCAAATGGATCTACCAGATATCTACAGAACTTTTCATCCTACACTTAAGAATTTACATTCTTCACAACAGTACATGGAACCTACTCTAGGACTGACCACATACTAGGCTATAAAGCACATCTCAGCAAATTCAAAAGAATTGGAATCATACCATGCAGCTTATCAGACCACAGTGGAATGAAGGTGGAAATTAGCAACACATGAATCCCTAGAGCATATGCAAACACATGGAGACTGAATAACATGCTCCTGAATGAACAATGGGTCATAGAAGAAATCAAAAGAGAAATCAAAAATTTCTGGAAGTAAATGAGGATAACAACACAACATATCAAAACTTATGGGATACAGCAGAAGAAGTGTTAAGAGGGAAGTTTTTAGCAATAAGTGTCTACATCTAGGAATTGGAAAGGCACCAAACAAATGAGCTTTCAATTCATCTCAAGGATCTAGAAAAAACTGCAGGAAACCAGACCCAAATCTAGTAGGAGAAGAGAAATAATTAAAATCAGAGAAGAAATCAACAGGATTGAATCCAAAAAGAAAATTACAAAAGATCAGCCAAATGAAGAGCTGGTTTTTTTGAAAAAATAAACAAAATTGACATATCATAAACCAACTAACTAAAAAAAAAAGAAGAGAAAAGACCCAAATTAATAAAATCAGAGATGAAAAAGGTAATGTAACAACAGACACCACAGAAATAAAAAGAATCATCAGAAATTACTACAAAGATTTGTATACCAGCAAATAGGGAAATCTATCAGAAATGGATAGATTCCTGGACACATGCAACCTACCTAAATTGAACCATGAAGACATAGAAAACCTAAACAGACCCATAATTGATTCAGAAATTGATTCAGTAATAAAGCCCCTCCCAAAAAACACAATCCCTGGACTGCATGGATTCACTGCTGAATTCTACCAAACATTTAAAGACTAACTGCAATTCTTTACAACCTATTCAAAACAATCAAAAAAGAAGGAATTCTCTCAATTTTTTTTATGAAGCCAGCATCACGTCAATCCCTAAGCCTGAAAAGATGCAGCATTGAAAGAGAATTACAGACCAATATCTCTGATGAACACTAATGCAAAAATCCTCAATAAAATTCTGCACAATAGAATACAACAACAATCAGAAAGATCATCCACCCAGACCAATTTGATGTATCCCTGGATTGTAGGGAAGGTTCCATGTTTGCAACTCAATCAATGTGATACACCACATTAACAGACTGCAGAAGAAAAACCTTATGATTATCTCAATAGATGCAGAGAAAACATTCGATAAAATTCAACACACTTTCATGATGAAAACTCTAAGCAAACTGGGTATAGAAGGAGCATTCCTCAATACAGTCAGAGCAGCTTATGCAAAAGCCACAGCTAGCATTCTATTGAATGGGGGAAAAGTTGGAAACATTTCCACTGAGATCTGGTACCAGACAGGGTTGCCACTCTCACCACTGCTATTCAATATAGTACTGGAAGTTTTAGCCAGAGCCATTAGCCAAGAAAAAATATTAAAGGAATACAAATTGGGAAGGAAGTAGTCAAATTATTCCTCTTTGCAGATAATATGATTCTTTTTGGGGGATCCAAGGAACTCTACTAAGAGACTATTGGAACTCATAGAAGAGTTTGGCAAAATACCAGGGTATAAAATCAATGCACAAAATCAACAGCCTTTGTACACTCAGGCAATGCCACGGTTGAGAAAGACCTTCTAAGATCAATTCTATTCACAATAGCTACAAAACCAATCAAATACCTTGGAATAAACTTAACCAAGGACATCAAAGATCTCTACAATGAGAATTACAAAACCTTGAAGAAAGAAATAGAAGAGGATACCAAAAAATGGAAAAAAATCTTCAATCTTCCAAGCTCATGGAATGGAAGAATCAATATCATCAAAATTTCCATTCTCGCAAAAGCAATTTATAGATTCAATGAGATACCAATCAAAATACCAAAGACATTCTCCTCACATCTTGTAAAAATGATGCTGATATTCATATGGAGGCACAAGATACCTCGAATGGGTAAAGAAATGTTCTAGAACAAAAACAATGCCGGAGTCATCATAATGCCGGATTTCAGGGTGTTATACAGGGCAGTTGTAATCAAAACAGCATGGTACTGGCACAGACACAGATGGCTAGACAAATGAAACAGAATAGAAACATCAGAAATCAATCCAAACATCTACAGCAACTTATATTTTATTAAGGATCTAAAACCAATTCCTGGAGCAAGGACAGTCTTTTCAACAAATGGTGCTGGGGAAACTTGATTTCTACATGCAGAAGTTTTAAACAAGACCCTTACCTTTTAGCTTTCTCAAAAATCCACTCAACATGGATTAAAGATATAAATCTGTGACCCAATACCATCAAATTATTATGGAACATTGGAGAACCCCTGCAAGATATAGGCACAGGTAAAAATTTCTTGGTAAAGACCCCAGAGGCACAGGCAGACAAAGCCAAAATTGACAATTGGGATTGCATCTAATTGCGAAGTTTCTATACTGCAAAAGAAACAGTTGGGAAAGTTAAGAGGCAACTGACAGAATGGGAAAAAATATTTGCAAACTATGCAATAGATAAAGTTTTAATAACCAGAATCTACAAAGAGATCAGGAAACTCCACAACAACAAAACAAACAACCCACTTAAAAAATGGGCTAAGGACCTCAATAGACATTTTTCAGAAGAGGAAATCCAAATGGCCAACAGACACATGAAAAAATGTTCAGGATCACTAGCCATCAGGGAAATGTAAATCAAAACCACAATGAGGTTTCACCTCACCCTGGTTAGAATGGCTCACATACTGAAATCTACCAAAATAGATGCTGGCAAGGATCTGGGGAAAATGGAAACTAAGCCTAGTTGTGGGAATACACACTGGTAAAGCCACTATGGAAGACAGTTTTGAGATTGCTCAGAAACCTGAATATCGCCCTACCACACAACCCAGCCATCCCACTCCTTGGAATTTACCCAAAGGAAATTAAATTGGCAAATAAAAGAGCTGTCTGCACCTCAATGTTTATTGCAGCTCAATTCACAATAACTAAGACCTGGAACCAACCCAAATGCCTGTCAACAGAAGACTGGATAAAGAAATTATGGGATATGTACTCTTATAGAATACTATACAGCAGTCAATAAACAATGAAACCCGGTCCTTTGTAACAAAATGGAGGAATCTGGAAAACATCATCCTGAGTGAAATAAGCCAGTCCCAAAGGGACAAGTGTCATATGTTCTCCCTGATCGGTGACTACTAACCAAGTACCGAAATGAAACCTGTTGAATAGAAATGGACACTATGAGAAACAGTGACTTGATCAGCCCTTGTCCTGACTGTCGAGGAACAACTTAATACTTTATCACTTTTAGTATTTTTTTTTTTTTGCTCTACCTAATATTATTGGTTGAACTCTTTAACACACAACTGTTCTTAGGTCCTTAAATTTAACTGAAAAGTGATCCCTGTTAAATATAAGGATGGGAATAATAGAGGGAGGAGATGTACAGTTTGGCACATGCTCAATCAGACTTACCCCTAATGGGAGAGTTACAAACATGCCAGGGGATTACAATTCAATCCCATCAAGGTGGCATGAGCAATGCATCTCACTAGTCAAGTTTATCTGTTTTAGTTCACAATTGATCATAATGATAGGAGTAAGAGTCAAAGGGATCACATAAACAAGACTAGTGTCTGCTAATACTAACTGATAGAATTAAAAAGCAGAGAACAATCCAACATGGGAAGCGGGATACACAGCAGACTCACAGAATGGCAGATGTCCTAAACAGCACTCTGGCCTCAGAATCAGCTCTTACGGTATTTGGATCTGGCTAAAAAGCCCATGAGAGTTTCGTAGGCATGGAAAGCCAAGACACTCTGGCAAAAAAAAAAAAAAAAAAAAAAAAAAAAAAAGTCCTAAATGAAAGATGTCTGTGAGTGAGATTCCAGTGGAAAGAACGGGCCATCAAAGAAGGAGGTACCTTTCTCTGAAGGGAGGAGAGAACTTCCACTTTGACTATGAACTTGTCTAAATAAGATCGGAGTTGGCAGACTCAAAAGGCTTCCATGACCTTGGCAACTCATGACAAGAGCCTCGGGTGATTACTGATGTCATAAACAGGAGTGTCAATTGTTAAATCAACAACAGTAGTCACTGTGCACTTACACCCCATGTAGGATCTCTGTCCTTACTGTGTTGTACAATGTGAATTAATGGTATAACTAGTACTCAAATATTACTTCATACTTTGTGTGTCTGTTTTGGTGCAGTCTGTTGAAATCTTTACTTAGTATATACTAAATTGTTCTGTATATAAAGATAATTGAAAATGAATATTGATGTGAATGGAATGGAAGAGGGATTGGGAGATGGGATGGTTGCAGGTGGGAGGGAGGTTATTGGGGGGAGAAAGCCACTGTAATCTAAAAGCTGTATTTTGGAAATTTATATTTTTTAAATAAAAGTTTAAAAAAAGACTGTAGCAGCTGCAAGGAAAGCTAGTAATAATGATAAAAATTCTATTAAAAAAAGCATTGTAGCACAACAATGACCCTGTGTTGACATACTTGATGTATGAAGAATTTTTCAGGTCTATGTAGAATCTAAGCATTAGACATGACAAGTTGATGAAATGAATAAAAATAAATAGGAAATTAATGACATAGAAAATAACTAAAATTTGTTCTTCTTGTCTTCTGAATTTTATTTTTTGTAATAATAATATTTAAAAAGTATTTATTACAGCCTAAGAAGAAAATGTGAAAATATCCTGAAAATGTATTGTTTCAGTTTTTTTATAAGATAATTTAGGTGAAAGTATTACAGCAATAAAGACACAAATATGATTAAATATATGCTAAATGATCCCTTCACAATAAAAGAAAATATTTGGAAATAATTTCAGCCAAAATAAGCTGGTTGATGGCAGAGAGGCCAGTTCCAACCTTTCATCAATATTGAAGAGGCAGACAAAACTACGCCACCAGGATAGAGGCAAGGCTTCTGAAGTGCTGTGTAAAAATGATGAATGATTACATGTGGAACCAGGTTATATTCCAGAGCAGTTATCGTCCAACAGATGTCCCCGTTATAGTAAATAGTGCTAGAATAAGTCATTTGAAATTTTCAGGAGCTTGGCCTGCTGTTTGAGAAATCAGATGCATGTCTATAGACTTCACTGTTTAATAATAAAAGAATGGGCCCAAATATTGAAAAACAATAATTTTGGAAAATTTGAAGACGCCAATGTTACAAGAAGCCTCAGAAGTTGATACTTCATACATAATATTCTCTTCTTTTTAATATTGTAAACTTCACGCCAAAAGCAGAATACTATTTTCATAGCTACAACTTCCACTTTCATTTTTCTATACTCCCAAACATCTCTCCCAGCTTCTCATAAAGAGAAATCGTCTAATGTTCAGTCAGGCAGAACAGTACTTCTAGAACAGGTCAGAGTTATTACATGTAACTAGCATGGTCCCCAGACTAACATCATCCTGACCTTAACAAGCCATGTTCAGAGGCAGAATCAGAAGAGAAAAACCCCTTAAGGAATTCATGACTACTTCAGATATGGGCTTCTGTGAATGGTACATATGCTACTTTGCAAAGAAACACAGAATAAGAAAGCTAGAGATTGTTTCTGTTTGATTAACATAATTTTTTTCTTTTTTATATAATCATTCATCTGGTGGAAGTTCATCCTCTTTTGACCTCTTCCTGAAACTGGTCTCCTCTACTATAACCCAGCTAACACATTTTGACCTACATCATGTTTCCCTGTCCTTTTAAACTATGGAGCATTTGCATCTCCACAAGATATTTATAGAATGTACTATGGTTTTAGATTGCTTGTCATTTAGATAAGCAAGCAGTACTTTGGATCCTAGTGTTTTTACTTTTGGATATGAACATTATGTTAAAAAAATGTCATAGCTCTTGTTTTTCTATCTAAAGTTCAACTTATCTCTAACTTCTTATTCTAAGTAGTAATCATACAGAATGACACAGGAAAATTATCACTTTCTCCATGAAATTATCAATGATATAAACACAGAAACATACACAAATACCTTTGTGTCAGCACTCACTATTTGATTTTAAATTTCCTGATCTCAAGGAAATGTGTTTCTGCAGTTTGTGCAAAATGGGCATTTGTTGAAAGAACTACTCTTCTTGTTATTGTTTCTATTTGAAAATTAGCTTTGAACTTTTAGAACAAGAGAACCAGAATTTTTTATTGTCTAGAGCCTTGCATATTATTTATCATATATTAAACCTAATATTTGATGCTTTAGAAAAAATAAATAGTATTTTCCACAGTTATAAAATGTCTGTCTCTAGACAAATGTCTTATGTTTCTTTATATTGGAAGCATCTTCCCTATCATTTTCATACCTTTAGTGTCTATTATTACCTAAACTCCCAATAAAAGGAGATTGGATTGAATTGAATTTGCTGCCAGTCATTCCCTTAAATACCTTTACGGTACAAACACAGTATACTTAGCCTTCCACTAGAATTTTATCTTACTCATATCCCTTTTAACCACATAAGTATGTCTTGTAGAAAGTGTTGGTGATGTGACTTCTATTGAGATATATAAAAGCCACATACTACAACATTCATTGACTACATGACTCAAAAACAAATATGGAAACATCCTAAATTAATCAAACATTTGTGTGTTTTTTTTTTTTAAAGATTGATGTATTTATTGAAAGTGAGAGAGAGTGAGCGAGAATGAACTTCCATTATCAGCTGGTTCACTCCTCAGATGGCTGCAACAGACAGGACTGGGCCAAACAGAAGCCAGGTGCCAGGAGTTTCAACCAGTTCTGTCACATGGGTGGCATAAACAGAAGCTCTTGGGCCATCCCCCACTGCTTTTTCAGGCCATTAGCCAAGAGCTAGATGGAAAATGGAGAAGCTGGGACACTAGCTGATGTGCATATGAGAGACCAGATCCTAAGCAGAGTCTTTACACAACCCAGACCCAGAAGTTTTTTGTTTTTGTTTTCTTGTGGCTCAACAGAAGGAAAATGCTAAACACTTAATACAAATTATTAATAATTATGCTTTAACACACCCATTTTAACATGAAAACTGATTATTAACTACCAAAATATGACCTTTGCCATGACAGAGATGGTGAAATTAAACAGCCAGTTTACTTGGGAGTTTAAAAGCAGGGTATATGCAGACCAATGAAAGATGGCACAGCATCCTGTGACTGATATTTCATTGTGTGTCTGCCATTTCTGTAGTTTCTATCATGCATAGGTAGAGTTCAGTCTCAATAACATGACAAATAATTTCAGAGCTGTGTTCTCAAGACCTATCATGTCTTCAAATAACAAATATTCTATTTTCTTGGAAACAAATGATCTGAGGTATTAAATTGCTATTTAATATTGTTAAGGTAGCCATTTCTTATAAAGAGTATGAATTGGCATTTTCTTCTCAAGTTGTAGTTGATCAAAAACATTATCACATAATGTTCTGAGGTTAACTAATTTTTATTTCTTAGATAAATGAAATTTATACTTTCTTTTTGTAAGAACTATTTTTTCTACTTTCATGTGCAGAACAACTTTTCTCTGGATCACAAAATTTCAGAGGTCTCTCTGCATGTAAAAAGTCCCTGGTCCTGGGTTGGCCAGGTCCAGCCCCAGCTATTGGGGCTTTATGGAACTGAAAGGGCAGATGAAAGATTCTCTCTCTCTGTCTCTTTATCTCTCTCTCTGTGTCACTCCCTCTCGCTCTGTAACTCTGACTTTAAAAATCTTGAAGATTTTGAAATAAAGATTTATTTATTTATTTGAAAGTCAGAGTTACAGAGATTGAGAGAGAGACAGAGAGCAAGATCTTCCATCCATTGGTTTGCTCCCCAAATAGCTGCATTGGCTAGAGCTGGGATGATCTGAAATCAGAACCCAGGAACTTCTTCCAGGCCTCCCATGTGGGTGCAGGGGCCCAAGCACTTGAGTCATCATCTGCTTCCTAGAAGCATCTTCCCAGGCCCATTAGCAGGGAACTGGACTGGAAGTGGAGCAACTGGGTCTCTAACCAGCCTCTATATGGAATGCTGGTGAACCCATTATGCCACAGCACTGGCTGCTACGCCTACAGCTGTGGTAACATCTGCGTAGCAAAAACAGCTGCGCCGGAGACCTCCACGGGCTGAAGGGCTGAGGTAAGGTCTCTTTGGAGAGGGGCCTCAGGCACCTCCGGTAGAGATAGAGGTCAGTAATGATCTTGTCTCTACATAGTGGAAGCCGAAAGCCCTTCCTGTGTTGATTCCTGTGTTTGCTCTGCCCTCTGTACATAACGTTAGAAATGATTGCAATCTACCTTTGCTGCCTGTATTTGATCTGGGCTTATGCCCCCATGGACACGGAACAACAATAGGATTACCGGGAACCCATTATCATAGCAAACAGTTCCTTTAACATTCCTGAAGAAGCAATTCAGAACATCGCCTCTTTGCACCGCCAGCTGTAAAAGCCTTCCTGGAAGAAGCCTTAGCAATCAGCAATCGGACTCTGGGAGACTTCTTGGACGCTATGGAGCAACGGGAATTGCTAAAAGGAAGCAAGAATGACCCTGAGGAAACTCGGGTCGAACAGCTCATAGGGAATCCACATTCGGACTCCCCCGCGATAGAATCCCTCTGTCATGTTAGATCCGCTTCCTTACACGGGTGCCTATGATGATATGGGTTGCAGACGGGTTAATCATGAACGGGAAAAGGCAGCATTGGGATCGATTGCCTTTTATGACTAGGTTAGCTAGGTCCAGAATCCCGTGGTGTATTATTGACAAGGCAGGAAAGACAACAGGTATGGGAAACTATAAAGATGGCTAAGGCAGTGGGCAAACAATGGCATGTTCCTCATGATTGAGCACAGATAGGAGAGGAATATCTTTCTGGCATACGTGACCTGGGTGAATGAGGCCTATATGCGGTTAAAATGTTACCACTATTCCCTCATTGTTACCGCACTGTTCTGACCATGTTAACCTTTACTCTTCTGTTAATCAATGATGATGCTTTTCCCTCACACTTTAGAAGTTTTACTATAAAAACCCTGACTTAACAGACAATAAACGCAGCAGCATTAGTACTACACTGGTGTCTGTCTGTCATTTTCCTCGCCGATTCCTTGTCTCCCTAAACGCCTTCATCCTTTCTCCCTCGGTCTGTGAAGTCTCCGAGCTGACAGTCCGCGGCAACTGGCCCCATGAACAAATCTTTAAAATAAAAAAGAACAAATAAATTCATGTGAAGCAGTATAAAGATAAAATAATAATGCACAGTCCTGGGCCACTTTCTTTTTTAAAAAAGATTTTTTTTTTATTTCTGAAAGGCAGAATTTCAGAGAGGCAGAGGCAGAGAGAGAGAGAGAGATCTTCCACCTGCTGGTTCACTCCCCAATTGGCCACAATGGCCAGAGCTCAGCTGATCTGAAGCCAGGAGCCTGGATCTTCTTCCAGGTCTCTCATGTGGGTGCAGGTGGCCAAGCACTTGGGCCATCTTTTGCTGCTTTCCCAAGCCATAGCAGAGAGCTGGATTGGAAGTGGAGCAGCCGGGGTTCAAAGTGGCATCCATATGGTTTGCTAACACTGCAGGTGGCAACTTACCTGTTACGCCACTGCGATGGCCGCTCCTGGGACACTTTTAAGGGTTTGATCATGGTTCTGGCAGTTTGTAGTTATGTGGCAGTGACAGAGGCTTTGTAGTTTTTCACTTTTGCAATTATGTTAGCTATAATAAGAAGATAGAAATATTTTATTGACCTTAGTTAGAAAACATCTAAGATTCATTTTTTTTTCTTTTTTTTAACTTTTATTTAATAAATATAAATTTCCAAATACAGCTTTTGGATTACAATGGCATTTTCCTCCCCCTAACTTCCCTCCCAACCGCAACCCTCCCAATCTCCCGTTCCCTCTCCCTTTCCACACAGAAACACCCACACAGAAACACAAAGTGTAAAGTACTGTTTGAGTACTAGTTATACTTTTAATTAGCCTTGAGGGCTGAGTCTGAGGCCAGAGTGCTGTTTAGGACATCTGCCATTCTGTGAGTCTGCTGTGTATCCCGCTTCCTATGTTGGATTGTTCTCTGCTTTTTAATTCTATCAGCTAGTATTAGCAGACACTAGTCTTGTTTATGTGATCTCTTTGACTCTTAATCATACTAAGATTTAATATTGAGAAGATAGTATTTCCCCAGTTATATTCAGATTCATTATAACCACTATTGAAATTCCAACTACTTTTCTTTTTGTAAAAAAAAAAAAAAATGGATCAACTGATTTTAAACCTGATATGAAGTTGCAGGCTCTGATACAAAATATCTGGAAAAAAAATTGAAGGAATCTGTATCACCTGATTTTAAAACTTACTACCATACTGCACAGTTATCAATGCAATGTGTTACTGGCAAAGGATAGGCATATAGACCTATTTCAAAAGTAACTCATGTCTACAGTAAACTGATTGTCAATAAAAATGTAGAAAGTGAGTCATGAATCATATGATGATGAAATATATATTAAGATTTTTTTAAGCACAAAGAAATAACTGAACAATTAACTTTATCAAGAGCAAAAGGAAGATTAAGGTTATGTAGGTGAAGATTTCGGCAGTTCAGATCTAAGATCGGTTGCCTCCGTGGGTTTCATCTTTGCTGAGGGTAGTCGATGGCTGGAGCAGTGTATTGGCAAAGGAAGGATGACATGGTGATCTAGGAAACATAAAGAATGAGAGGGCCCAACTCCGACTTTTATTATGAATGCTCTGGTCAGAATCACATTCCAACAATATACCCCTAATGACTGAAAGACCAGGGCCATCTCCTAAACAGCAGAATTGAGTGAACATTCCACTTTGTTAATACCATTAATGTATTACTGAGTTTTCAATGTCAGTGTGAGTGGAAACTAAATCATATTCAAACTACAGCAAGTCTTTTCAACAAAAGATGCTGTTGTAACTGGATATTCATATGTAAAAGTGCCAGTTTGAATCTCTCCCTGATACCAGATACAAAAAAATTAATGAAAATGGATCAAGTATTTGTATTTCAGAGTCACTTTTAGAGATATCTCAGAAAAAATGGTTAAAATCTGAGTGATTCTGAATTATGCAGTATAATTTTTGTTATGACATAGGAAACTAAGCAAATAAGAAGAGATAAGTGTGAATTCAGGAAAAATCAAAGTTAAAGCTCTTGTGAAATGGAAGTCACTATCAGTGAAGTGAAAATATAACTCACCTAAGTGGGAAAAGAATTGCAAATTACAGATCTGATAAGGCTCTAGTACTCATCATATATAAGGAACTCCTATAATTCAATAATAAAAAGAGAAACAATTAAATTTATGTATGCAAAGTATTTTAATAGGCATTTCTCCGAAGAAAATGTAAATGAACAATAAACATCTGAGAAGGTGCTCTACAATATTAGTTATAAAGAAAATCTAAATCAAAACCAAAATATGATGCTGTTTAGCTATAATAAAAATGAAAATAAATATTGGTAAGACTGTAGAAATTGAAGCCCTCATATATTCCTAATTAATATGTGAAGCAGGTAAAATTTTCTCACAAGTATTGCTTGTGATAGCCAATAAGTAAAAATAACCTATCCAAATGTCTATCAGCTAATGAATAGATACATAAAGTATGATATAGCCATACTATGAAATATTATACAGATGCAGAAGAGGACTGTTCCTTGCTAGAATATAGTTAAACTTTGAAGTTATCATGTTTAGTGAAAGCACCCGGACACAAAGGGCCACAGACTGAATGATTTCACTATATGAAAAATCCAGAAGATGCAAATCCATAGACAGGTAGTAGATAGTTGTCAGAGCATGGGGGAAATGGGATTTTGATGCTAACTTCTAACTAGTATGATTTTGTAACCACGTTACAAAAAATTACATAAAAATAATTATTATAGAACAAATTTTTATCATATCTGTTGAAATAATATTTTAGAATGTCACAGATGAAACTCAAATATTCTTTATATCTCTGTTTCATTAGCTTAATTATGTGTGTATGATGTATGTCAGTATTTATGTTTATAAAAAATTATTATCAGGTTACATTCATCCTAATAATACAAGAGTGATTTGACATAAATTCTATAAATGTATAGTATCACATTGAATAGATTGATACAAAATATGACATGACGTGATTTATGCAAAACTTAAAATCCTGAGAAGTATACTGTCATATATTTGATTTGATAAAGACAGATATGGATATGAATATGGATTTAGATATGAAGGATGGTGATTATTTTAAGGGAGAGCTATAGATATAACTATCAGGAATACAATGGTTCTTTATGAGTTCCCAATACCAATATTAAATTTTCCATGCTATTTAATATTCTAACAAATACAAAGGTATTCAAATTATATATCTTATCTTAATATTTGTGTGATTAAAATAAAAAATGAAAGACAAGATTTTCATATTCATAAAAAGAAAACTAACACACGTGCTTATATAGATTTTCCTTCAGTTATACATAGAATGATTACTTGTATATTGGATTGAAAGAATTATTATTTGGAAATGGAGTTTTTCTTTCTTTTTTTTTTTTTTTTTTTGACAGGCAGAGTGGACAGTGAGAGAGAGAGACAGAGAGAAAGGTTTTCCGTTGCCGTTGGTTCACCCTCCAATGGCTGCCGCGGTCGGCACGCTGCGGCCGGCGCACTGCGCTCATCCGATGGCAGGAGCCAGGTGCTAGGTGCTTTTTCCTGGTCTCCCATGGGGTGCAGGGCCCAAGCACTTGGGCCATCCTCCACTGCATTCCTGGGCCACAGCAGTGGGCTGGCCTGGAAGAGGGGCAACCGGGACAGAATCCGGCGCCCTGACCGGGACTAGAACCTGGTGTGCCGGCGCCGCAAGGCGGAGGATTAGCCTGCTGAGCCACGGCGCTGGCCTGGAGTTTTTCTTAAGAATGACTTACTTTAAATTAAGAAAAAACACCATCTTAGAGTTTAAAAATTTACATACTTATGAATGCAAATGAAAGCAAGTGGCAAAAATGAGAGAGAGAGAGAGGAGAGGAAGAGTGACAATGATTGAGAACTATGAATGAAACATAAAAAGGCAATGGAGAAAAGAAAGGGATATAAGAGCGAGAGATGGGGAGGAGGAACGTGGCCTCACATTGTGTCAGTGAGCATGCTACCACAGGGGAAAAGATGATGTCCTGTGGGAGCTCCCCAGTACAAGATGAATACTATGTATAAATCAAGAGTCCAATATTCAATTCCAAGTGTTGAGTGCTGGGTGTGAAAAGTAAGTGATTATAAAGTAGAGAAATGCAGCTTGCCCAATATTTTTCACTTTCCTAGTATCTGTGCAGGGAGTTAAGCATCCTATGTGAACAACACTGTCTGAATATTCCATAGAGTGACCTGTGAAAAATGAGGAAGACTAGCACTAAGCAGATTTCCCAGGCCTGGGCAAACAGACGTGTGCATGCATACACACACAAACAAGCTTTTCTAAATACCTAGGGAAAGGTGGACACAGCTACATTAGATACACTGTGTTATCATTTTCTATGAAAACTGAAACAATAATTTAGCCTTTATTCCTAAATTCTGTTATAATTTCTGTAAAAATTTCACTTAGAATTTATATTCGTTTTGGTACAAGCTTGTCTTTAATGATTTCTTTCATAGTCTACTGAAGTGAAGGAGAACAAGGAAGTTAGCCTACCAACATTTCAACTATCCAGAGTTGTAGCAATAATCTAGATTATGTGAGAATTATTTTCAGCATTCCAAGTTTGGATGTTTCTATTGAATAAAAGTTCTTTTGAATGATGTTTTTATTGAATGAAAATTATTTTGAATTTTCTTTTTGTCTGTTAACAGAGGTAGAATTAACAAAAATTCTATGCATTTATTGTTTATATAACATTTTGATATGCATACATTGCAAAACGATTCCCCCAATCAATCTAATTACCATATGAGTAGCCTTATGAAGTTGTGTGTGTTTGTGAGTCTGTACTCATGTGTGCTTGTGCATGTGTAGTGGGAACATTTAAGATCTGGTCTCCTAGGAAATTTCCAGTATACAATACAGTATTTTAGGCCGGCGCCGTGGTTCCATAGGCTAATTCTCAGCCTGAAGCGCTGGTACCCCAGGTTCTAGTCCTGGTCAGGGTGCCGGATTCTGTCCCGGTTGCACCTCTTCCAGTCCAGCTCTCTGCTGTGGCCCAGGAGTGCAGTGGAGGATGGCCCAAATCCTTGGGCCCTGCACCCGCATGGGAAGCCAGGAGAAGCACCTGGCTCCTGGCTTCTGATCGGCGCAGAGCACTGGCCTCAGCATGCCGGCCATGGTGGCCATTGGGGGGGGGTGAACCAATGGAAAAGGAAGACCTTTCTCTCTGTCTCTCTCTCTCACTGTCCTCTCTGCCTGTCAAAAAATTACAATGTTTTAACTATCATAACCATACTATCTGTTAAATCTCCAAATCTTACTATCTTGCCTTGCTGAAAGTATACCTTTTGATGTAATAGGCTCTCTTCCTCTTCAGTGAGAAACCTTCACCTCTCTCATCAGTGAATTCTGTTGGGGATGCTCCAAGGGGTCTGAAATCAAACCATAGAATTAAAAAAATTAATTCTGCATTTCATATTTCTCAGAATTGAATCTGTTTTTCAAATTTTAGACAGCATTAACTAGTTTGTTTTATTTTCTTTAATAGAAGCAAAATATTTCATGTCACTATGAAAATCAAAAGGATAGACCTTCCCACCCAATGTATTGCAATGTTTCCTCCCATACGGTTAGAAGATGAGTATTTTTACTTGCTTTCATTGTTTCCACCACTTTCTTTATTCATGTGTGTATATTAGAGAAAATTCCAGTTATGAATTAAACAGTGTAATATAGTCATCTTCCAGAATTTGAATTTTAACAAGGAATTTGAAAAGTAGTATGAGAATAATAATAAATAATTGAGGCGGTTTTTATGTAGAAATTTTACAAAGATGTCTACTGATAAGTACTTTGTTGTATACCAAAGAATATTTATAATTATTTATAATATCAAAAATTTTGTGTCTTGCTCAAGAGAAAGGCTAATAACTCTCTCTGATAAAATATTATTACAAGAAATATGGAAACATGAGCTTGAATTAAATTTTGTTGCTTTTAGTTTCATACTGTGTAAAAAATTATTTTTCCTCAAGAGAAATAAAGCATAATCACTTTATAAAGCAGAAAATATTTAGAAAATAACCTAAGTGAACTCTATACTTGATTGAGAGCTATGCTTGGCACCTTTTAAAATAAGACAGTGGTATCCCATAGGGTATCACATTGAATCGTATCTACTAATAAAAATGAAGATATTAATGACATGTAATATAAGCAAATTCTCTAGAAAACTGAATACTGTCATGTCAGAATTTTCAATTTTATGGCTGTGTATATAAAAAAATATTTTCAGTTTTCAATTCTTAAAATTTTCTAGGACAACAAAGTCTATGGGATCATTATTATTTCTCTTTATTCTTCATTTATTTTCATTAAATTATGTCAATATTTACCTATAGTATGGAAGATTTTTTATATGAAAGGATACTGGGGGCCAAAGTATTCACTGTAATAAGCACATATCAAATTTAGAGCAATGAAACTTCACTGTGAATATAATGTTACAAAAACGGTTCATCAGAAAAATTAAGTCTTCAATCTAGGAATAGCCACTTTATGTATATTTGATCTGCCTAATAGGATGACGATAAAATTTTACTCTGTCATACTACCAGAGACTGAAGTAGTGTACAATGTGAAGTCATACTCATTGTAAATGATGCAGAGATCTAAATTTTTAAAAATCTTATATCCAACCTATTTGACATGTCATTATTTGCCAAACATTTTCCCAGTTGTATATATACTAGATATATCCCCAAACAAACCTCTGCTTTCATTGGAGGGAAAGAGAGGTTGATGTTAAAGGAAATAATAGGTGATTATATACAATGTCAAATGGTGATTAAGTTCTAAAGAGAAAAAATTCTTTTGTATTTTAATATTTGTCTCATTGATTTTTAAATTCTCTTATATAATGTAATGAATATATTCATGCTAAATAGTCATATGTATTTCAAAAGTTTTCCCTGAATGTATCCATAATTTTCTAAAGAAAAAGAAATATGAATTTTGGGCCGGCGCCGTGGCTCAACAGGCTAATCCTCCGCCTTGCGGCGCCGGCACACTGGGTTCTAGTCCCGGTCGGGGCACCGGATTCTGTCCCGGTTGCCCCTCTTCCAGGCCAGCCCTCTGCTGTGGCCCAGGAGTGCAGTGGAGGATGGCCCAGGTGCTTGGGCCCTGCACCCCATGGGGAGACCAGGAAAAGCACCTGGCTCCTGGCTCCTGCCATCGGAGGAGCGCGGTGCGCCGGCCGCAGCGCGCCGACCGCGGCGGCCATTGGAGGGTGAACCAACGGCAAAAAGGAAGACCTTTCTCTCTGTCTCTCTCTCTCACTGTCCACTCTGCCTGTAAAAAAAAAAATATGAATTTTAAGTATTATATTATTCTGGGAAATATCACTGTCAATCTTTGGAGTAAAATCAATTATATTTTCAAATTTTCTCTATACCTTAAAATGCACATTTTTTACTAAAAGGAGACTATGAAGAGATTCTCTTAATTAACTCAATATCAAGTATTTTTAATGTACTGACTATATGTACAGCACTGCAAAAACAGAGTTGTTATTTTTATTTAATATGATTACAGTGACAGTAACAGTGAATACTAATGCCTTTTTGTTTTGTAATATCTATTCCAATGGAAACTTTTGTTATTGCTGTAATTCCTAATGAAATTTCAAGTAAATCTCATACTGTTTATTTTCTGTCAATTTCACAATGACTGAAAATAATCTTGCTTCTTTGTTAGTTGTTATGAAGGCTGAGTAAAACAGCAATTTGAATGCACTATGACTGACATAATTCAGATAGGCAACATGCTGCTTTCTGACTTCTGAAAGGGGATGTGATTTTTACAACCATGTTTATGGAAAATAAAAGCATTTAGAATTATTGTGTTACTTCTTTAGCCATGCAAACTTGACATCTCCAACTGAGTGTAAAAATGTTCATCAGAATTTTTTTTTTTACAGAATTAGAGATGAAATCTAGATTTAGGCAAGAGAAAGTGCAGTATTTACTAAAATAATTTCTCCACTCAGCACAGCTAAATAAACAAAAGATATCACTGTGTGAAGATAAAGTAACTAAAAATTAATATTAAGATGTGGACAAATGTTCTAGAGATTTTAGAGTTGCTGACTTTGAGCTTCAATATATTGTGGTCAGAGAAGGTACATGGTATGATTCTGACTTTATAGAATTTTCTGAGACTTGATTTATGGCCTAGCCTGTGGTCTATCCTAGAGAAAGTTCCTTGCATTGGTCAGAAGAATGTGTATTCTGCAACCATGGGGTGAAAAGTTTGGTAGATATGTTAAGACCATTTGGTCCATAGTGTCAGTTAGCTCTGTTTCTTTGTTGATTTTCTGTCTGATTGATCTATTCAGTGATGAAAGTAGGGTGTTGAAGTCCCCATTACTATTGTATTGTAGTCTATGTCTCACTTTAGATGTATTAACAGTTCTTTTAAATATCCAGGTGCCCTGTAATTGGGTGCCTATACATTTTTTTATAGTCACATCTTATTGTTGTATTGATACCTTAATCATTGCATAGTGCTCTTCTCTGTCTTTCAAGTTTTTGTGTTAAAGTCTATTTTGTCTTATATTAGGAGGGCTATATGTGCCCTTTTTTGCTTTCTGTTAGCATGAAATGTCTTTTTCCATTCTTTCACTTTCAGTCGGCATGCATCTTTGTCGGTGAGGTATGTTTCTTGTACACAGCAAATAAATCTTGTTTTTTAATCCATTCTGCCAATCTGTATCTTTTAACTGTGGAGTTGAGACCATTTATGTTCATGGTAACTATTGATAAGTAATTAATTGGCCCTGCCATTTTTCTGTAACTGTTCTTATCATTTACTTTGGATTTCTTTTGTACTTTTTACTGAGGGATTTTCTGCCCTCATATTCTTTCATGATGATGGCTTTCTTTCTCTGTGTAGCACATCCTTTAGCATCTTTTGTAAGGATGAACATGTGGTGTCAAATTCTTACAATTTCTGTTTGTTATAGAAGGTTTTCATTTCACCTTCTTTGATATATCAGAGCTTTGCAGGGTATAGTATTCTGCACTGACAGAATACTTTTTTTTTCTCTTAAACTTGGACTGTATCTTGTCCTTGCCTGCTAGCCTATAGTGTTTATGATGAGAAGTCACCTGTGAGTCTAATTGGAGATCCTCTGAAAATAATCTGGCATTTTCTCAAGCACCTTTTTGAATCTTTTCTTTATGCTTTACTGTGGAAAGTTTGAATAACCTTATAATGATGAATATCTTTTCTGGTCATGTCTGTTAAGAGGTCTGTGTACTTCTAGTAATTGAACGTTCCTTTTTTTTCCTCCAAGTTATGGACGTTTTCTGTAATTTTTTCACTAAGTAGACTTTTTTATCCCTTCTTTCTTTCCACACTTTCTGGATCTCCTAATACCCGTATGTTGGGACACTTGATAATATCTCATAAATCTCCTACACTGTCTTTAATCTTCATCTTCATATTCTAATGTTGAAATGTTGTAATGTTATTTTTGGTGGGGGTCATGGTGTCTTCCTTGTTCTTGTTACTTAAATTTCTGCATTTATTTTTCAGCTTTTGTAGAATTAATTTTTTCCTCTGATGGTTTTTATCTCTGAACTATTCCTCTGTGGCTTAGTGGAATGTCTGCACTATCAGTGGTTACCATGAGATGTGTGGTTGGTATGACCAGAGAGCTCTGTTCACTGCTCCAGGTTGGAGGTGCGTATCTAGAGTAACAACCAAGTTGGATATTGTTGCTCTCCTCTGGTTAACAGAATGGAGAGGAAGGATCACCACTTTTGGTGCAACCAACCCTTCACCTTCTCGCCTACAAGCTGAGGAATGCCCATCTCTTAGTCCCAGATTATTCAACACTCATTCATACCTCCACATGAACTGCACATGTGCCCTTCATAATCCTCCCTGTGAGCACAATTCTTCTGCCATGAACTGTTCTACACAGCAAAGGAGCTCTGAAGTACTGGCACAAAAACAGATATGTAGACCAATGGAACAGAACAGAAACTACAGAAATCAATCTATGCCTCTACAACCAACTCATCTTTGACAAAGGAGTCAAAGTCAATCCTTGGAGACAAGACAAAAAATCCATTGAAAACAAAGAGATCAAGAAACTCAATAACTACAAAACAACCTAGTTATGAAATGAGCAAAAGACCTGAACAGACATTTTTTCAAGAGAGGAAATTCAGATGGCCAACAGGCACATGAAAAAATGCTCGGGATCTGTAGCGACTGGGGAAATGCAAATCAAAACCACAATGAGATTTTACTCCACTCTGATTAGAATGGCTGTCATACACAAATCAACAAACAACAAATGCTGGTGAGGATGTGGAAATAAGAATACCCTAATACCCTAATTCACCTTTGGTGGGTACAGTATGAAGGTGTCTCAGAAAGCTGAATATAGACCTACCATATGACCCAGCCATCCCATTACTGGGAATTTATTCAAAGGAAATGAAATCAGCATATGAAAGAGTGATCTGTACCCCCATGTTTATTTTAGCTCAATTTACAGTAGCTAAGGTATAGAATCAAACCAGATGTCCATCAACTGAAGACTGGATAAGAAATTATGGTTTATATATACACTATGAAATACAAAACAGTAAAAAATGGATGCCAGTGTAAACCATTATACTTAGTGAAATAAGCTAGTCACAAAAAGACAAATACCATATGACCTCTCTGATCTGTGGTATCTAATAGAGTACCTATAAGGTAATCTATATGAGCAAAACTGACACCTTGAGATGCAATGATTTCAAAAAGCTCTTATGTTGACTGTCAAGGAACAATATTTTTCTTCTTTGTTTCTGTTCTTTTTTTCTTTTTTTCTTCATATTATACACTACTTAGTGTATGGTTAATCTTCAGATTATACACTACTTAGTGTATGGTTAATCTTTTGAGTATAAAATTACCTGAAAAAATTTTTTAAAAAATAAGAATCAGAAAGGGAGAGGGAGGAGAGAGAAGGGTGGGAGCATGGGTGGGAGGGAGGTAGAGGGGGAAGAATCACTGTGTTCCCAATTTTATATATATTTAACGCATGATATTTGTATTTCTTAAATAAAATTTTAAAAAAAGGATAAAAAAAGATGTGGATAAAAGTTGTGATGCAAAGTCTCTAATTTATCCCTTATGGTATAAATGTGAACATGAATTATGTTAAAACACTTGGTAAAAAGGGTAAGATCAATAAGAATTCAATAAATCTTGAAGAGTTACAATCTTAACAATGTAATTCCTCACAAGAGATCATGTGTGCTAGGAAGAAGGTAGTACTTTGATATAATGTTAGGATACTTATTGATATCTATCTCAGATTTCCCAAAAGTATAGCAAATACTTTAACCTTTTTGATAACCAATTGAATCTCTCTATAATATGCTTCCCCCAATACCTTGGTACAAATTTTTCTGAAATAGTGATATTAGGGATTTGAATTCTCTATGTGGATGCATGCATCAAAAGTTAATGTGATGTGTTATTTGAAAATAAATCTGCATATTGAATTAGTGAGGAACAAAGGCATGCTTTCTACTTTAGTTTTTATTATGAAGTAAATTATAATAAAAAATAATGTAGCTTGGTAGTATTTCACCTTTTAATAATGAACAAAACAAAGAATGTTAGGACTCAATTCCTTTGCAACAGTGTGATATTCTAAGAAGCAAATAATAAAGGTTTGAGATAAAGTGATAAATTTATGAAATGAAGTATTTAGGAGATATATTCCTCAGCCAAAGGTATGGTTAGTAAAATTTTATCTGTGGCTCACTAGGCTAATCCTCCACCTGTGGCACCACACCCCAGGTTCTAGTCCCAGTTGGGGCACTGGATTCTGTCCCGGTTGCTCCTCTTCCAGTCCAGCTCTCTGCTGTGGCCAGGGAGTGCAGTGGAGGATGGCCTAAGTGCTTGGGCCCTGCACCCCATGGGAGACCAGGAGAATCACCTGGCTCCTGACTTAGGATCAGCGTGGTGCGCCAGCTGCAGCACGCCGCTGGAAAGGCCATTGAGGGGTGAACCAACAGAAAAAGGAAAACCTTTCTCTCTGTCTCTCTCTCTCACTGTCCACTCTGCCTGTCAAAAAAAAAAAAAAAAAAAACTGACTCATAAGGTTGCTGTGAAGAGTAAATTAGTAAACATACCCCAAGTACTTAAAGCATGCCTAACATATATAAATCATAGGGAAAACATTTATTTTTATTACCCTCCCTCTTACAGTTAAGGAAACTAAAATTTAGAATCTTTAAGTAACATTTACATAATATAACTAACAAATTTCAGAGCCAGGATTTACAGTCCCAAGTTTCCTGTCTTTCTGGAATGCTAGTCATTGATCATTTAGTAAGGCAACTATAGACATGAGAGTTAGTAATCATTTGAGTCATCTACTTCAGCCATTATTTTATAATTCTGTTTACATAAATAATTCCATTAAATCTTCATAAAATAAAATGGAATTAAGAAAACATTACTGGACCAATATGGATAAAGAATGAAGTATCCTGCACTTAAGCAGTTAAATACAAATGCACAACCATACACACAATATGTTACAAGAAATATGTATAACTATGCTAATATAAACTGAAATCATTTAAAACTAGAGAAGTAACCCATTTCAACTGAATAGAAATAGACAACTTTGGATATATGGATCTCTGTTAATTTTCTATCTTTTCATTCATAATTTTCCATGTAGACTTTTTTTTAGCTAACAGCATTAGAGTTTGTAAGAGTTTATGAAAATGTGTATAATATACTGTGAAAATGAATAATATGCCTGCGGCCACACAATGGGAAATTGAAAAATATTGTACATAAACCTGGGAATTTTGACTCCTAGTGTAGTACTTCTTAACTAAACTGTCTTCCTAATGGAATTACCCCTTGAAAGCCAAATTACTTACTTTTGGGAAATCAAGAGTGTGACAAAATTGGATATTGTATACAATGCAATATTTGGACACATTTGACTTTCCCAATAAATATGTAAATAGCTCTTTTTCAATTAACAGAACTTTTAAAATGGCTGCATACAATTTCCCAGTTGGTGCTTTACTATGTCTTATCTGTGTATTCCAAATCTTCATGATATATTTGAGAATTAGCTGCAATCTGTGTGCTCAAGCATAGGTGTTTGTATATATGTGGATCTAAACTGACAAGTAATATCGAGTGCCTATTTGAAAGGATTCAAAACCTTCTTAATTCAAAAATCATAAATTATTTTCATTGAATTTAAAACCAAAAGACCCACAAGTTCACCAAATAATACTTTATACTTCAAGGCATTTGTGTGTCAATAGCATTAAAGTTTGGATTCCCTTTCTTTTTCTACTTTGTTATTCTTTATAATATATTTTATTATCCTTGTAAGAAAGTGCCCTTTACACAGATGCTGCAAGAACTGCACACTCATGGAAGAAAGTAAAGTGAACATTGAAGAGGTATTGAAATGCCAGGACCCTACACTGTGATGTAGAGGGTTGAGCTTCCACCTCCAATGCCAGCATCCCTTATGTGTGCAGGTTGAGTCCTGGCTGCTCCATCTTATGATCCATTTCCCTGCTAATATGCCTGGGAAAACAATGAGAGATGACCCAAGTTCTTGGGGCCCTGTACTCACATGGGAGATCTGGAAGAAGTTCCTGACTCCTGGTTTAAGCATGGACCAGCCTCAGCTGTTTGATCATTTGGGGAGTAAACCAGCAGATGGAAGACCTCTCTTTCTCTGTCTCTGTCTCTGTCTCTGCTCTTCTGTGTTTCATTACAGAAGAAATGTAATATTATTTTTTGATGTTTTGAGATTTTTTAAAAACTTTCATTTAGTAAATATAATTTTCCAAAGTACAATTTATGGATTACAATGGCTCCCCCCCATAACTTCCTCCCACCAACACCCCTCCCATGTCCCGCTCCCTCTCCCATTCTATTCACATCAAGATTCATTTTCAATTATCTTTATATACAGAAGATTGATTTAGTATATATAAGTAGAGATTTCATCGGTTTGCACCCACACAGAACATAAAGTATAAAATACTGTTTGAGTACTAGTTATAGCATTAATTCACATCAGACAACACATTAAGGAAAGAGATTCCACATGAGGAGTAAGTACACAGTGACTCCTGTTGTTGACTTAACAATTTGACACTCTTATTTATGGCGTCACTAATCTCCCTAGGCTCTAGTCATGAGTTTCCAAGGCTATGGAAGCCTCTTGAATTCGCTGACTTTGATCTTATTCCGACAAGGTCTTAGTAAAAGTGGAAGTTATCTCCTTCCTTCAGAGAAAGGTACCTCTTTCTTTGATGGCCCGTTCTTTGTGAGGCTGAGAAAGAATGATGTGAGAGCTGATGGATAAACAATCTCACAATGGACAGAAAAGCATTCAGGTTATAACGAGCCCATATGGACGTTCCTGGTAAACATCAAGACCATTAAGAAGAGGCACTAGGAGAGGTGTGCCATTGAATTATGGATGTGCTTATTCTGAAATGGAGATAACTGCCTCCAACTAAGGATAAAAAACAAGTCAGAAAAGGATCAAGGCAATCTGCAAACAGATTAACCTCCCCAGAACAAAGCCCAGCATTAATTAACAGAAAACACCAAAATACAGCATTATAAAATGTAGAAAACATGATGTGCAGCTTCTAAGATAATGCTAGACATGTTAAATACCAGGAAATTATGATCCACAAACAGAATAAAATAATAAATAGGAGATTCAGAAGTGGTGAGATTTTGAGATTAGCAGGCAAGATCTCTGTAGTATGTGTTATAAATCTCTTTGCAGCCATAAAGGAAAGTATAAACTACATAAGAGAAGAAATGTAATACATAGAACAGCTAAGTGAAACTTGTGGAGATAGTATTAAGAAATTTTTCTGGCTTTAATTAAATGAAGATTGGATATATCAGAAGAAAATATCAGTGCCTTCAAAGCATAAAAATAAATCCTTTTAACAAAATCAGAGCAAAGAAAAAGCTACTATATCTTCAAATATTGTATTGTGATGCCTCTAGCTGTTAGTTTATTGTTTAAGATTGCTTTGGGCATTTGGAGTCATTTTGTGCTTCCATATGAATTTTAGGATTGGTTTTCCTCTTTCTGTGAAGACTATCTTTGTAATTTTCATTGGAATTGCATTTAAAGTGTAAATTGCTTTGGGTAATCTGGATATTTTGATTATATTAAGTCTTCTAATCCATGAACATGGCACATTTTTTCATCTTTATGCATTCTATTTCTTTAATGTTTTATATTTTAATTTTAGAGGTTTTTTTCAAGTCCTTGGTTAAATTTATACTAAGAGGTTTACAAATTTTATAGCTGTTCTGCTTTGGGACAATCTTATAAGTTATTTTCATCTAGAAAATTGTTCATTTTTGTGTGTTGATTTTATATCTTGCAAGTTTGCCAAATTCTGTTGTCAGTTCTAATACTCTGTTAATGGAGTGTTTTGGTTCACCTATCTAAAGGATCATATCATCTGTAAACAGAAAGAATTTGCCTTCCTCCTTTATAATTTATATCTCTGATTTTTTTTCCTTTCCTAATTGCTGTGGCTACAATGTTCAGAGCTTTACTAACTGTGTTGAGAATGAGAATCCTTGTCTGGTTCTGGGTCTCAGTGGAACTGTGTCTAGTTTTCTGCCATTAAATATGTTGCTGGCACTGTGTTTGTCATGTATTGCCTTGACTGCATTGATATATGTTCTTTCTATAACTAATTCTTGAAGATTTTTAGTATGAAAGCATGTTGTATTTTATCAAATGGTTTCTCTGCATCTAATGAGATGATCACACCTTTTTTTCAAGATTTTATTTATTTTATTTGAGAGTTAGAGTTACAGACAGTTAGCGAGAGAGAGACAGAGAGAAAGGTCTTCCTTCCATTGGTTCATTCCCCAAATGGCTGCCAAGGCCAGAGATGAGCCGATCTGAAGCCAAGAGCCAGGAGCCTCTTCCAGATCTCCCACGTGGGTGCAAGGGCCCAGGGACTTGGGCTATCTTCTACTGCTTACCTAGGCTGTAGCAGAGAGTTGGACTGGAAGTGGAGCAACGAGGACTAGAACCAGTGCCCATAAGGGATGCCAGTGCTGCAGGCGGAGGATTAACCTGCACCACAGCGCTGGCCCCATTCATATCATTTTTATCCTTCATTTTGTTGATGTGATGTAGCATATTTATTTGCATATGTTAAACCATTCTTGCATCCCTGGAATAAACCTCATTTGCTCCAGGTGGACAATCATTTTGGTGCATTATTGGATTTTATTTGCTAGTATTTTGTTGAGTATTTTTGCATCCATGTTCATCAAGGATATTGGTCTATAGTTTTCTTTATTTGTTGTGTTTTTTCTGGTTTTCACATTATGGTAATGCTGGCCTCCCAGATTGACTTTCAAAGAGTTCCTTCCCTTTCATTTGTTTTGAATAATTGAACAAGATTTGGCATTAACAGTACCTTAAAAGTTTGAAAGAAGCCAGCAGTAAAGCCATCCACTTCTGGCCTTTCCTTTGTTAGGAGGCTCGCTATTATTTATTCAGTTTCAGACTTGATATTAGTCTATTAAGGTTTTCTGTGTCTTTTTGCCTCAATTTTGGTAAATTCATGTATCCCAAAGTATGTCTCCTTCTAAATTTTCTAATTGGATAGCACATAGTATTTGTAATAATTCCTAATGATTCTATTTTTTTAAAATATTTATTTTTTTAAATGCAGACATACAGAAAGAATGGAAGAGAGAGAGAAAGAGAGGTCTTCCATCTGCTGATTTACTCTACAATTGGCCACAAAGACCAGGGCTGGGCCAAGCTGAAGCCAAGAGACAGGAGCATTTTGGGGTCTACCATGTGGGTATAGGAGATGAAGGAGTTGGACCATCCTCTGTTGCTTTCCCAAGCACATTAGCAGGGAGCTGCATTGAAAGTGGAGCAGCCAAGACTTGAACTGGCACCCATATGTGATGCCATTGCTACAGTCTGTGACTTAATCAGCTATGCCACAGTACTGACCCAGTATCTGTATATTTCTAAATATCACATGTAACATCTCCTTTCTCATTTCTGATTTTACAATTTCAGTATTATTCCTTTCTTTCCTTGGTTAGTTGTATGAGTGGTTTATCAATTTTTGTTATTTTTCCAAAAAAATCTCTTCATTTTACTGATCTTTTGTATTGTTCCTTTATTTCTATTTTGTTTTTTTCCTGTAATTTTATTATTTCTTTCTTTCTACTAATTTTGGTGGTGGTTGTTCTTGTTTTTCTAGTTCCATGAGTTGAATTGTTAGTACATATATTTGATACCTTAACAAATTTTTGGATTAGGAGTTTATTGCTATTAATAGTCCTGTCAAAACTGCTTTTATTTTATGTAGTACTTTCATTTCAATTCATTTGAAGGAATTTTTTTTTGTTTTAATTTTTTAGATTTATTTATTGATATGAAAGGCAGAGTTATACAGAGAGAGGAGAGGGAGAGAGGGAGAGAGAGAGAGAAAGAGAGTGAGAAACAGGTCTTCCATCCAATGGTTCACTCCCCAATTAGCCGCAACAGCCGAAGCTGTGCCTATCCGAAACCAGGAGCCAGGAGCTTCTTCCGGGTCTCCCACACAGGTGCAGGGGCCCAAGGACTTGGAGCCATCTTCCACTGCTTTCCCAGGCCATAGCAGAGAGCTGAATCAGAAGTGGAGCTGCTGGGTCTTAAACCGGCACCCATCTGGGATGCTGGGGATTCAGGCTAGGGTGTTAACTCACTGTGCCACAGTGCCGGCACTGGAATTTATTTATTTTTTTGTTTTATAAAACCATGTGCACTTATATTATATACATATGTATTAACTATAGTCATATCTTCTTTTTAAAATTGATTCCTTAATCATTTCATTATTTGCTTTGTCTATTTTAACTGTGTTTGTCTGATGTTAGTATGGCTACTCCTGTTCACTTTTGCTTTCCATTTGCATGCAATGTCTTTTTCTATCCTTCCACTTTCATTCTGTGTGTATGTCTTTATTGGTGATGTTTCTTTTAGGCTGAATATGTATGGTTCTTTGTTTATTTTTAATCCACTCAACCAATCTATAAGTTTTAATTTGAGTATATAGTCCATTTATCTTCAAGGTTATTACTGAGAAGTAATGACTTGGTCCTGCCATTTTTCCAGAAATTTTCCTATTAATTTTTTAGAATATCCTGAAATAGTATTTTACACTTTGTGTTTCTGTGGGGGTGCAAACTGATGAAATCTTTACTTAGTATATACTGAATCAATCTTCTGTATATAGATAATTGCAAATGAAAAAAAAATCTTGGTGTTAAATTGGAAATTGCCTAGAAAATTAATCAATTTTTTAAAAAAATATATCATGTAGGATCTCTGTCCTTAATGTGCTATACATTGTGAATTAATACTATAACTAGTACTCCAACAGTATTTTTCACTTTGTGTTGCTATGTGAGGGCAAACTGTTGAAATCTTTACTTAATATATAGTAAACTGATCTTCTGTATATAAAGAGAATTGAAAATGAATCTTGATGTGAAGCAAGGGGAGAGGGAGTGGGAAAGGGGAGGGTTGCGGGTGGGGGGAAGTTATGGGGGGGGAAGCCATTGTAATCTATAAGCTGTATTTTGGAAATTTATATTCTTTAAATAAAAGCGTTATAAAAAAATTTAGAATATCCTTTCTTGTTTTATTCAGAAGATTTCTACCTTCACCTTTTTTCATGATTTCCACTGTTTTTCTCTGTTTCTGTATGTAGTACATTCTTAAGTATCAGAGACTTTCTGAGTGGTGAAATATTCTTTAAATATTTACGTATCTTTGAAGGTCTTTTTTCTGCCTTCATTTATGAATGAGAACTTTCTGAGTAAAGTATTCTAGGTTGGCAGTTTTTTATTTTGTTATTTGTTTGTTGTTTTGTTTTTTTTCTTTTAGAATCTGGACTGTGTCTTTTCTGGTCTATAGAGTTTCTATTGAGAAATCTGCTATCAATATGATAAAAGCTCATATAAGAATGACCTAGCATACCCCTCTTGCAAATTTAAGTGTATTATTCTCTACTTTGTAGAGTTTGGCTATACTGTGGCATGCTAAGAATCTTTTCTGATAATGCCTATTTGGGGTCCTAAGTGTTTCCAATATTTGGACACATATATCATTCTCCAATTTTGGGAAATTTTCTTTTTTTGAGATTTATTTATTTGAAAGTCAAATTTACAGAGGCAGTGGGAGAATCAGAGAGAGAAAGATGTTCATCTGTTGGTTCATTCCCCAATGGCCACAGAGATCAGGGCTGCGCCAGTTTGGTGCTAGGAGCTTCATCTAGGTCTCCTACATGGGTAGCAGGGATCAAACATGTGACTCTCCTTCTGCTGCTTTTCCAAGGCCATTATCAGGGAGCCAGAACACAAACTTGTGCCCATATGGGGCGCTGGTATTGCAGGCAGCAGCTTTATTCTTTTTTTTCTTTTTTTCTTTTTTGACAGGCAGAGTGGAGAGTGAAAGAGAGAGACACAGAGAAAGGTCTTCCTTTTCTGTTGGTTCACCCTCCAATGGCTGCTGCGGCCAGTGCCCTGTGGCTGGCACACTGCGCTGATCCGAAGCCAGGAGCCAGGTGCTTCTCCTGGTCTTCCATGAGGGTGCAGGGCCCAAGCACTTGGGCCATCCTCCACTGCACTCCCGGGCCATAGCAGAGAGCTGGCCTGCAAGAGGGACAACCAGGACAGAATCTGGCGCCCAGAATGGGACTAGAATGGGGGTGCCGCTGCCACAGGCAGAGGATTAGCCTATTGAGCTGCGGCGCCAGCCTAGCAGCTTTATTCTTATATTACAGTGTCATGCCGTCATGCCTGTGGGAAATTTTCTGCTATTATTTCACCGAATAGGTTTTCTAAACTTCTCTGAACTCATACTTATATATTTGGTCATCTGATAGTATCCAATAGAACTTGAACACTACACTGTTTTAATTCTTTCCAACTCCTCCTCCTCCTCAGCTGTCCTCCTCCTTTTTCTTCTGTCTCTCTCTCTCTCTCTCTCTCTCTTTTTTTTTTACTGAGGTACTTAAAAGGCCTGTAGTCTAGGTTGGGTATTCTTTCTTCTGCCTCTTCTAATGTGTAGATAAGGTTTCCACTCTATTTCAGAGTATTTTATTTGATTTAGTAAATATTACATTTATAATATTTCTGTGCAGTTCTTTTTCACTATTTCAGTTTCATTGCCGAATTTTTTGTCCATGTCATGTTGTGATTTCCTAATTTTATTGAACTTCTATCTAATTTTAGTAATCTTAAAATCATTCTTTTGAATTATTTTTCAGGCATTTTCTTTTTCTTTTTGTTTTATTTTTTATAACGCTTTTATTTAAAGAATATAAATTTCCAAAATACAGCTTATAGATTACAATGGCTTCCCCCCCCATAACTTCCCCCCACCCGCAACCCTCCCCTTTCCCACTCCCTCTCCCCTTGCTTCACATCAAGATTCATTTTCAATTCTCTTTATATACAGAAGATCAGTTTACTATATATTAAGTAAAGATTTCAACAGTTTGCCCTCACATAGCAACACAAAGTGAAAAATACTGTTGGAGTACTAGTTATAGTATTAATTCACAATGTATAGCACATTAAGGACAGAGATCCTACATGATATATTTTTTTAAAAAATTGATTAATTTTCTAGGCAATTTCCAATTTAACACCAAGATTTATTTTTCATTTGCAATTATCTATATACAGAAGATCGATTCAGTATATACTAAGTAAAGATTTCATCAGTTTGCACCCCCACAGAAAAACAAAGTGTAAAATACTGTTTCAGTGCTAGTTATAGCATTACTTCACATTGGACAACACATTAAGGACAGATCCCACATGAGACGTAAGTACACAGTGACTCCTGAAGTTGATTTAACTATTTGACACTCTTGTTTATGGCATCAGTAATCTCCCTAGGCTCTAGTCATGAGTTGCCAAGGCTATGGAAGCCTTTAGGGTTCGCTGACTTCAATCTTATCCCAACAGGGTCATAGTCAAAGTGGAGGTTCTCTCCTCCCTTCAGAGAAAGGTACCTCCTTCTTTGATGGCCCCATTCGTTCCACTGGGATCTCACTCACAGAGATCTTTCATTTAGGTCTTCTGTTTTTTCCAGAGTGTCTTGGCTTTCCATGACTAGAATATTCTCATGGGCTCTTGAGCCAGATCTGAATGCTTTAAGGGCTGATTTTGAGGCCAGAGTGCTATTTAGGACATCTGCCATTCTATGAGTCTGCTGTGTATCTCGCTTCCCATGTTGGATCGTTCTCTCCTTTTTTATTCTATCAGTTAGTATTAGCAGACACTAGTCTTGTTTGTGTGATCCCTTTGACTCTTAGACCTATCAGTGTGATCAATTGTGAACTGAAATTGATCACTTGGACTAGTGAGATGGCCTTGGTACATGCCACCTTGATGGGATTGTATTGGAATTCCCTGGCCCGTTTCTAACTCCATCATTTGGGGCAGTTCCGATTGAGCATGTCCCAAATTGTACATCTCCTCCCTCTCTTATTCCCACTCTTATATTTCACAGGGATCACTTTTCAGTTAAAATTTAAACACCTAAGAATAATTGTGTGTTAATTACAGAGTTCAACCAATAGTACTAGAATAAAAAAATACTACCATGGATAAAGTATTACATTGTACAACAACAGTCAGCACAAGAGCTGATCGAGTCACTGTTTCTCATAGTGTCCATTTCACTTCAATAGGTTTCACCTTTGGTGCTCAATTAGTTGTCACCGATCAGGGAGAACATATGATATTTGTCCCTTTTGGACTGGCTTAATTCACTCAGAATGATGTTTTCCAGATTCCTCCATCTTATTGCAAATGACCGGATTTCATTGTTTTTGACTGCTGTATAGTATTCTATAGAGTACATGTCCCATAATTTCTTTATCCAAATGTATGCTTTGAATTCCCTGTGATCTTTTGCCGTGAGGTTCCCTTCCTTTACCTTCTTTCATGTTGATGGCCGTGTTTCTGTGTTTCTGTGTGTAACACATCTTTAAGTATCTTTTCTAGGGCTGGACGAGTGGCAACAAATTCTTTCAATTTTTGTTTGTTATGAAAGGTCTTTATTTCACCTTCATTCACAAATGAGAGCTTGGCAGGATATAATATTCTGGGCTGGCAGTTTTTCTCTCTAAGTACCTGGGCTATGTCTCGCCATTCCCTTCTAGCTTGTAGGGTTTCTGATGAGAAGTCTGCTGTGAGTCTAATTGGAGATCCTCTGAGTGTAATTTGACGTTTCTCTCTTGCGCATTTTAGGATCTTTTCTTTCTGTTTCACTGTGGTGAGTTTAATTACAACGTGTCGTGGTGAGGACCTCTTTTGGTCATGTTTACTAGGGGTTCTATGAGCTTCCTGTACTAGGATGTCTCTGTCCTTCTCCAAACCTGGGAAATTTTCTGCTATTATCTCACTAAAAAGGCCTTCTAATCCTTTCTCCCTCTCCATGCCTTCAGGAACTCCTAGAACTCGCATGTTGGGTTTTTTAATAGTATCCTGTAGATTCCCAACAATATTTTTTAGATTTCTAATTTCCTCTTCTTTTCTTTGGTTTGACTGTATAGTTTCCTGTGCTCTGTCTTCTAAGTCCGATATTCTCTCTTCTGCCTCACCCATTCTGTTTGTAAGGCTCTCTAATGTGTTTTTCATTTGATCTATTGAATTCTTGACTTCATTATGATTTCTCGTCACTATCACAGTTTCATGTTCTACTAGTTGTTTCATTTCAGCTTGATTCCTCCTTAATATTTCATTTTCACGAGAGAGATTTTCTACCTTGTCCATTAAGGATTTCTGTAGTTCAAGAATTTGGTTTTGAGTACTTCTTAGTGTTCTTATCAATTTTTTGAGATCTGCTTCTTGCATCTCTTCTATCTCATCATCTTCGTAATCTTGAATTGGGGTGTCTTTTTCATTTGGGGATGCCATAGTGTCTTCCTTGTTCTTATTACCTCGGTTTTTGAATTTGTTGTTTGGCATATTGGTTTCTTCACTGTGGTGTTTTTTTCTTGTTATACTATGACTCTAGATTAAGTGGACTGTCTGCTTTTGATGGAGCCTTAGAGGCTTGAGATGGGTGTGGCCTGAGAGCTCTGTTTGGTTCCTCAGGGTTGAGGGTGTGTCAAAGGAGACACTCCCAGGTTAGGCGTGGTAAATCTCTCTCTGTTAGCTTTTTTTTTTTTTTTTGGTTCAAAAGGGAGGTAATTCCACACAGCTGAATGGAATTGGGGGTGGTTAGCAGGCGAATGATATACCCACAGGAGCCAGAGATCGGAAGCTCTTTCCCAAGGACCAGAGAAGGAATCTTTGTGGCCCTTTGTGTGGGCTGAGATTCTCCTGTAGTCTCCCACTGGGCTGCCAAGGCTACTGAACTGTAGCGTCTCTGGAGAGTACTCACATGAATTTGTGATTTCCGTGAGTTCTCTCCCCCACAGTCTCTTTTTTCACAGTCTCAGTTCATTAGCCCCACACATTCATTAGGTTCTAATCTCCTGTTATTTCACCCCTCCCACCCCGAGTCAGGTTTTTCTGCTAGGCTCGGGGCCGGTGCCGACCCGAGGTCGCCCTGCTTATGATGTATTCCAAAATGGCGCCTGCTCTTTGTCTTGCTCACCTTTGAGAGGTGAGCGGGGAGAGAGAGAAGCTCGTGTCCGTATGGGTCACTTTATTTTTTTCCCTCTCTCTCTCTCTCTTCTACTTAGCCTGGTGAACTTTTCCCCGCAGGGTTTCAAGCCTTGTTCGCTCTAGTCTCCCTTTTCCGCTTCCCTCCTGGTATCTTGGGCTATTGAGTTTCTGCTCACCCCGCGTTCCAGCGCTGGTGTGTTGAATCTGCTGCTGGTGTCCCAAACTGCGGGCTCCCACGCTCTCCATGCAGGTCCACTGTGAATCTCCAGTTCCAGAAGGGTTTTCTCTGCTGTTTCTTCCCCTACTCTTCCTTGAACCTGCAGTATCTCCACTTTTATTAAACTGTCTCTCCCCAGACTATCGGTGTGCCCCCTTCCTATTCCGCCATCTTGCCGCTCCCCAAGCATTTTCTTTTTAGTCCAATGTTAATGGATTATTGTGTTACTTTTGAGAAAGTATCATTTTTTCATGTTCGTTTCTTGTGTTTCTACATTGATTTTTGTGCATCTGGGAGATGTCTTGGGTGTTTTTTTTATTTTTATTTTACGCTTTATTTCTGGAGATATGTCCCTGAATTTTGGTTTAGCTGAATGTTTTATCTTTGGATCTGCTTAGATTTTGTTGTACAGGCTTTCTAATAAAAGTTCACTCTAGTTGATAGTGGCCATGGTAGAGATCAATGGCTCAGTGTGGTCGCTGAGATTCCTTTTACACAGGTCTCCAGTTGTCTTTTAAGTGGTGAACTGTTGCAATGAGCTTCACAGGTGATAGAAGCCAGTGGCAAATAGATTTCTTGTAAGTATCCAAATCAGGCATGGAAGATATGAAATCAACGCTGGCTCCAGGAGCTGAGTTAGAGACTCCTGACAGCTGCCCAGATCCAGAACCCCAGATATACAGTAGTGCTTGGTGGGGAAAGCAGGTCCTTCAGATGTTGTCTGAGAGAGTGGTTCGATCCGTAAGAATGACTTTGATTCTGTACCAGCAGGACAAGTTACCTGAGGCCATTCTCTGTGTGCTATTTACTGGTTTGTCTTTGGTGCAGCTACTTCAGGCCCAAGCATCAAGTGAGCAACACTCCCCCAACTATAGCCGTTTTTGTGGGAATAGCTGGAGCCCAGAGTCCTGAGCCCTACACTGGGCCTGGGCCAAGTGCAGTTTCTCTAGGACAGAGAAGCCAGCAAGCCATTGCATTGAACTCTGTTAGGTTCACCACAAAGAGCGCTGTTGGGTGTCCTGGACAGTGAGGTATTGCTAAGTGAGGCGAAGCACTAAGGAATGTTTGGGCTCTAGGAGTGTGCACTCTGTGGGGCCAGAGACACCAGCCCAGGCCAGAGTGACACCTTAGATGGGCATGCTGGAATGACTCTGAATACAGTCAGTGAGGAAAGAAGATGTTGGAACCCACTGGTGTGTTTGCAGTATTTCCTTTACCCTGTGCCAGTGTCAACTAGCTAATTCGCAGATCAAAGTCAGCTGCTGGTGCCAGTGTACTTCACACACCTAGATGTAGGCACAGTCCAGAGCACTGACTCACTCTGTAATATGCCCTCTGTCCCCAATGGGAGAGTCATCCCATGTGTTCTGGGAGCTCTGAAGTTTGACAGTCAAGCTGGTTGGGTGCACAGGAACTCTCTGCAACTTGTGATTATTCAAGTCTCAAAGAAAGGTCCCTAGGGCTATCCCTATAGCATTGCACCCATTGTATTCCCCTGGCACAGCAGAGTATGGGCCTAGGTTCTGGAGTAGCAGCTGCCCTGCTGTGCCCAACTCCACTGCTAGAATGTAGGAATGTCTCCAGGGCTCCTGCAAAGAAGACATATAGGAGCTACCCTCAAGATAGTCCGTCCCCCACTGTGATCCTAATCTGATGTTTGGGCACAGTGACCATGTGAGTTCTCCCTCTGAAATATGGGAGCCCTGAAGTTTCCAGGGAGTTCTCCTCACTGATCTTCTGGTCTGTAACAGCTGAATACCTCTCTAGGAAGGATTGCCTTGGTTAGACATCTTTGCAGAGGGCTGTGCCTATGGTCTCTTGCTAACTCTCTCCCTGGTAATGGGGAATCCCAAGGCCCAGGGCCTCAAACACCATAGGGATTGTCCTTGTTCCTCTTTCTCTCCTCTCCAAGCTGCTGTGCTTGTTACAGACTTCTCCCTTGTTTTCCTGTTTCTCTGCACTCACCTTTCTGCAGCACTCACCTCTAGAGAAGCTACTTTGTAGTATTTTTATGGAGGAAGCAGACACTGGATTGTGGATATGGCCATCTTGAATCACATTCTTGCAACTGGACATATTAACAGAACAGGGAGAAAACAATGTCATTATCATAACTGATGGACAAAAAAATATAATGATGAAAGTAACATTTATTCATAATAAACTGTCTTAGCAAACTAACATTATCACAGGTCTATTGGATATAAGTAGATATACTGATTCAGAACACTATTTTTACATTGTCAAATTTGCTCATTTTGCCATCAAATGGTCCCAAACACTTTTTTAAACATTTATTTTATTTATTTGTATGATGGAGTGACCCAGAGAGAAGGAAAAACAAAGAAAAATGGATCTTCCATGTGCTGGTTCACTCGCTAAATGTCTACAACATCCTAGCCTGAGCAGGGTGAAGCCAAGGGTCTATAATTTCATCCAGATCTCCCATGTGGGTGGCAGGGATCCAAGCACTTGCGTCACTTTCCACTGCTTTCCCAGATGTATTAGCAGTGAGCTGGATTGGAAGCTGGGCAGCCAGGACTCCAACTGAAGTTCTAATATGGGATGCTGGCATCATAGGTGGCAACTTAAGCTACTGTGGAGCAATACTAGCCTGCTCCCAATCTTTTACTCCTAGTTTTATACTTAATATACATCCACATACAGAATAAAATACATATATGACATATATGAAAATTTGTCAGGTTCATCATTTGAAATAATCTCCAGTTGGAAGCATTCCAAGTGCTTATCAACACTTAAATGAACAAAGCTGTACTTTATTCAATCAATGACTCATTCATAGCAGTAAGAATAAACCTATACCATTTAGACCTTAAATTAATATCACAATCAAAATGTTGAATGACTAAAGATCATACAAGGAGAATTCACACATTTGCCCTTTTTTGAGAGTATCCAACATGACAAACTAATATGAAATTTAAAAATTCAAGCTATTGTTAGTATTTAGGAAGGTGGAAATGATGGAGAGGTGGTAGTTGGAAGTCTTTGATAAGCTGCTAATGAATTTTTTTCTTGACCTGTGTTTGCTATTTCATGGGTATATTCACTTAATAAGAACTGATGATAGACAAAATAATGCCACCTCTCAAATGATGAACATGTCCAAATTCCTAGATCCTGCAAATATGCTATATTGTGTGGAAAATGAAAATTAAAGTTATAGATGGAATTAAAGTTGCTAATCTGCTATCTTGAAATGGAAAGATTATCCTGGATTTGTTTCAGTAGGGTAAAGTAAGTCATGGTCCTTACAGGTGGAAGGCAGATGAGGGAGAGAGATTATTGGCTTTGAAGATGGAGGAAGTATTCCCTGTGTCATGGAATGTGGGTAGTTCCTACAAGTTGGGAAAGGTAAGGAAATAGATTATCTTTTAGACACTCCAGCAGGAATACTAATAACTAACACTTTGATGTTAGCCCAGTGAGACACATTCTTCACTTTGGACTTACGGAGTTGTGGGTTAATACTTTTGTTTTGCTTTAAATCACTGTGATTTAATTTAGTTTAATTATGCAGTAATTTGTTACAATAAGAAAACTATTATGTCTCAACATTATGCACTAATATTATGCTTTTGTAGCTATTTAATATTCTCATTAAAAATAAACCACCAAGAGAAATTGCTCAAAGGAAAGGTTTATTTATATGAGACAAGTACAGGATACTGTGGAAAGCTGTATTTCCCTAAAGAAACTACATTCCTGAGAATCAGTTTGCTAGAGCTGTTATAACAAGGGTTAGGGGACTGTCTAGAATGTAGAAAAGGGGGAGCTGAAAGGCCCTTCCTGCTTAAGTAATGACCATCTTAATACATCTTAGGCTTCAAACTCCAGGACTGGTTTCTTGCTGCTTTCAAAGGTTGTCTGATGATGTGACCCCCTCCATGTACAATGATACAAAATAAGGCTTCCTGGAACAAGTTCTAAAACACAAGCTCTTATGAGTAAACTGCGTCAGATTATCTGCCTAAATTCTTGTGCCCCCCCCATAGCCTAAGTTCCACAGTGTTGGTATAGATGTGATTAATTTACATAACTTTAGTTGGAGAGATTATCCTAAATAATTTCAGTGGACTTGATGTACTACCATGTACATTATATCAACGAGTCAGCAGGCCAGAGTGAGAGAAGGAGCTGGGACAAGGGGAACAGAGTTCAGAGCTTTGTGAAACCATGATCCTGAGAATGCAGGCTGCTTCTGTGAGTACACAAAGCCATGGAATAGATCATGTCCAGAGCCATGATAAGAAATACATCCCAGGAAATACTTTTTAGGCTTTAGAACACCAGAGTTTCATGATGAATAATTGTCTTGTTTCAAGCCACTAAATTTATGGTAATTTCTCATAGCAAGAGTAGGAAAGATGATGCATACACGTTTAGAATCAGATAAAAAGGTCCCATGTCAAATTAGTTGCTTTATAGGAGGTGTATTCCAATTAGGTCAACAAATTATGGATGTTGATGGACTCTCATCACATAACTGGAATTTTTAGGCAGATAGCAACAAAATTACTCCCACTACTCTCCAGGGCTCAGATGCTGGTAAATTTCTAATAGCATATTTGGGCAATTCAAAGTAACAAGCTTTGAAAACATTGATATTGCCTGGTAAGAAAACTCTGTGGTTGGGGCTGGCCACATAGCTCTCTGCCATGACCTGGGAAACCAGCAGAGGACGGCCCAAGTCCTTGGGCCCCTGCACCCACACGGAAGACCCTGAAGAAGCTCCTGGCTCCTGGCTTCGGATCGGCAAAGTTGCGGCTGTTGCCCATCTGGGGAGTGAACCAGCACGTAGAAGATCTCTCTCTCTCTCTTTGCCTCTACCTGTCTGTAACTCTGCCTTTCAAATAAATAAATAAGTTAAAAAAAAGAAACAGATTCTGTGGTCTTGTATAAAATTTATAGGAACAAAGATGTCTACATTTAATCTCTTTAAAAGTCATTAGGACCTTTTTGTGTGTAAGTTAGCAGTGAGCTTTATGAAGACTGTTGTTGAGCTCATGCAAACTTTGTGAATGTGAAGAAAGTGCATTGTTTACAGGGAGCATCTGAAAAAATAATTCTTGCCTTGAATAAATTCTTTACTAAGTAGGATGATATTTTTGGATGACTTTATTGAAAAATTTTAAGATAAGAAGGATAAAATATTTCTTTGGTTTTAAATTTTGTGTTAATGGATTTTTATTTCCAGAGATCTAACATTTGAGCATTTTTCTGCATATTCATTAATGTAATGTAATTCAGCTTACAATAATCTAAGGATTATTAACATTAAGCTGTTAAAGTATTTCAGCATTTATCTTTAGAGACTGCTAATGAACTACCTGCTGGCATACAACATGATGTATGGCATGGTTGAACAAAATGTGAAATGAGAAATAGGACAAAAAATTGTTATCAAAGCAAAATATAAATTGTCCTTGGTATTTATTCTGGAAAGATATTTATTTGGCTTGTTTCAAAGCTAGTTCCATCTAGAATCTATTATACCTATTTGTGGCCACCAGAGAATACACAGGAAACACTGGTTACAACTGAGGAAAGAAGCTGGCGCCGTGGCTCAACAGGCTAATCTTCCACCTTGCGGCTTCGGCACACCAGGTTCTAGTCCCAGTCGGGGAGCCAGATTCTGTCCCGGTTGCCCCTCTTCCAGGCCAGCTCTTTGCTGTGGCCAGGGAGTGCAGTGGAGGATGGCCCAAGTGCTTGGGCCCTGCACCCCATGGGAGACCAGGAGAAGCACCTGGCTCCTGCCATTGGATCAGCGCAGTGCGCCAGCCGCAGTGTGCCGTCCGTGACGGCCATTGGAAGGTGAACCAATGGCAAAAGGAAGACCTTTCTCTCTGTCTCTCTCTCTCTCACTGTCCACTCTGCTTGTAAAAAAAAAAAAAAAAGAAAGAAAAGAAAAACAACTGAGGAAAGACCTATGAAGATGCCAACAGATCTCCCATGATGCTGCTTATTTTCTAAAAGGTTTGTTTGTTTGTTTATTTATTTATTTATTTGAAAGGCAGATTTACAGAGAGGCAGAGTCAGAGAGAGGTCTTCCATCTGCTGGTTCATGTTGCTGGAAGCAACTGCTGGAGCTAAGCCAATCCCAAACCAGGAGCCAGGAGCTTCTTCAGAGTCTCCCATGCAGGTGTAGGGGCCCAAGCACTTGAGCCATCTTCTGTTGCTACCCAAGCCATAACAGAGAGCTAGATGGGAAGATGGAGTAACCAGGACTTGAACTGGTACTCAAATGAGATGTCGACACCACAGACGGAGGCTTAGTCGGCTATGCTACAGTGCCAGCACATGCTGCTCGTTTTTATCCACACTACCCATGGATTATGTGATTGACTCAAGAAGAAAATTAAAACTGTGCAGATATATATTAAGAAAATATTTTGCTTTCTCCTGATTTCTCCTGCTGTATAAATGTCCCCATTAAATGCACATCTGACTTCCCCTATCCCTTTCTCAAGGCTCAGAAAAAGTAAGTTACTGAGCTCCTGCATAACGGCCCTGTGTTCGGTATGTGTGTACTTGTCCTTCCTCTTCAGAGGACGCTTCCTTCAATGATCAGGTATTCCAAAAATGGTCCATTGCTATCCTGCAAATGAGGAAAAGTCATGTGCTATCTTGGCTTCTATTATTAATGAAACAGTTCTTTGACTTCCCAGGAACCAATCTTTACATCGTTCCTCAATTTGCTAAGAAATCAGCATGTGAAAAGTCATTCTATCGCTATAATGCCATCAATCGGCCAAGTTTCCTGCTTTATATCGACAAGGCAATGGAGACAGGAACTCTCTTGGATTGCTTGCAAAGTAAACATTTACTGCCATCCTGGAAGCCAGCTGCAAGCACTGAGTATACTTCTATTTCATTATCTAGGGATTCAAATAATGAGGATAATCTAGAGAATCTTTCATTCATCTGTAAATGGATATGGTTGAAGATATTTATGACAGTGCTGTTTGCATTAGTGGGTTGCTGTGAATGATTTAGATGTTTACTTCAAGGGAAATGTGCTCATATTCAATACAATACTCTCTACAACCTGTAGGCAGTAATTTTGATGTTTGTATAGCAGATAGATAGCCTTCAAAAACATGATTAATGAGAATAGGAAAAAGTAGCATTTGTATTATCAACTTACTTATACTGAAATCATATATGTAAAATTACAAAATGTAACCTTTAAGGGTTTATCTATAAAGGAATGTAGTTTGAACACATTGAGTAGTTATATATGAGAATAGGTACACACAAGATGGGAGCTTACAACATAGATCCCTAAAGTCTATATTCAGTCCATTGACTCTGAAATCTTAGTATGCATTTTTATAAAACACATGCAATATTTACATGAACTCTAAAATTGATAATTGGTGATAAATACATTGTCTTATTAAGATATGGATATTTTTTCTAATAACTCAAATTTCCAAGCTACAGCTTAACGTGACTTGAAATGCTACTCACCCTTCCAATGCAATGGGATCTTCAGAGAATGTATACCTCCTTTATAAAAATAATTGCTGTGATAGCAATGCAGATAAAAACAAAGCAAAAACACACAACTCAATGAATAATGAGTCCAAAGATGAGGAACTGTAATAACATGCTTGTGACTGGATCACTATTAGCTGTGAGAAATAAGCTTTTTTTAAGGGATGAAAGAACTAGTGTGGTTTGAAAACATGCTTTAGTCTTACTATCAAATGAAAGCATTGGCAAATGAAAACAAAATAAAGGATGACAGCATGGTTAAATTATCAAAAGAAAGAGATTTCCCCTGGGAGAAGGCTGAAATCATGTAGGAGAGAGTAAATATATGTGGATGTGAAATGGAATTTTGAAATCCAGATAAAGTAGATTAAAAAGTATAAAGAAATGTACCAAGTCTAGTTGTGCTTAAAAAATAGGAGATATTTCAGTTACTAGGTCACAGGAATAAGTAAAGAAATACAACATAGCAGACAAAAGTCATAGAAAGATGACTGGAGGGACAATAATGAAAGTCAGTATTTTGGAAACTTTTGAGATATGATGTGTTAAGGCTATAGACAGAATCCATTCTTTTTTAAATTTTATTTATTTATTTATTTATTTATTTTTGACAGGCAGAGTTAGACAGTGAGAGAAGAGAGACAGATAGAAAGGTCTTCCGTTTTCCGTTGGTTCACCCTCCAAGTGGCCACCATGGCCGGTGCGCTGTGGCCAGCGTGCTGCACTGATCCGAAGCCAGGAGCCAGATGCTTCCTCCTGGTCTCCCATGCGGGTGCAGGGCACAAGCACCTGGGCCATCCTCCACTGCACTCCCAGGCCACAGCAGAGAGCTGGCTTGGAAGAGGAGCAACCAAGATAGAACCAGCTTCCCAACCGGGACTAGAATCTGGGGTGCCAGCGCTGCAGGCGGAGGATTAGCCTAGTGAGCTGTGGTGCCAGCCCCAGAATCTATTCTAAGAGCAATTAAGGATCACTCCATAAAAATTAAAGCAACCATTCTAAGACACTAATGATACTGAATATTAGGGATAAAAACACTAGGATTAATATAAACTCCTCCCAAAAATATCTGATTATCTCTGAAGGTGGAATAGATATTATGATGGAGGGATGTACTTTTTATTTTTTATTATTTTTTTTTGACAGGCAGAGTGGACAGTGAGAGAGAGAGACAGAGAGAAAGGTCTTCCTTTGCTGTTGGCTCACCCTCCAATGGCCACCAAGGCCGGCACACCATGCTCATCCAATGGCAGGAGCCAGGTGCCAGGTGCTTTTCCTGGTCTCCCATGGGGTACAGGGCCCAAGCACTTGGGCCATCCTCCACTGCACTCCCTGGCCACAGCAGAGAGCTGGCCTGGAAGAGGGGCAACCAGGACAGAATCCGGCGCCCCAACCGGGACTAGAACCCGGTGTGCTGGTGCCCCAAGGTGGAGGATTAGCCTGTTGAACCACGGCGCCGGCCGGGATGTATTTTTTAAAGGGAACATATGACAAAATTAATGAGTTTGTGGCTTTAATTAAAGGTGAGGCAAAGAGGAAATGTAGTAAAGGGAAGCTACACAATGATCATCAAATAGGGGATAAGACAGCTTTCAATGTTCATTTAATGAAAAAGTATAATCCAGCTGATTTTTTCAACTTATAATGTAGAGTGTGCCATTATGTATGTGTGTGTGCTGTAGTCTTACACAGAATTTATTCATATGAAAACTCTCATTATGGGAAAACCAATAAGACAATTCTAGAGTTTGGTGCTAAATAGGTAAATGCTTGGGTCAGAAAGAAAATAAAAATTAAAAGGGACACTAAAAGTACTAGATTCAAACATCCTACTGAATATGCTGTGAGTGGAAAATTAATCAATATAAAGAAAGTGGCTAATCTGTTAAAATGGGAGTCAGTCAAGGAATTAGCAAGAAAAAATGTGTTGGCAGGTATTCCCACTATTTCTGTTCCTGCATCCCTGCCCTGTAACTCCACCCCCTTGCATGCCAATCCAGTATGCCCACTTTCCCATGATACATTGGGATCTCATCTGGCATTGAGAAGGATGAGGTCCCGTGATGAGCACATAGAAGTTGAACAGTATGTGCAACCACCATGAAGCCCTTGCACACACTAAACCCCACCCATACTCTGCTTTTTTTTTTTTTTTTTATAATCAGTGAGAAAATCCTCCGCTCTCTAACCCATAAAGGAAGTGCTGCTCTTTGTCTCTTTTTGGTTTTCATTCCTCGACCACACACACACTCTCTGCATATGGCAGCTATTTTTTATTTTTATTAATTTTTATTAATTAATTAAATTTTATTAATTTATTAATTTTTATTAATATGGCAGGTATTTTTCCTCACAGGGTTGCCTACATTAACTTGTGAATGTATTGTCTCTCTCACTTTAAATCAATTCTCTCATTTCTACACTTTACTTATTCCTCTGCTTTTTTTAAAGCTTTTATTTCATAAATATAAATTTCCAAAGTACAGCTTATGGATTACAATGGCTTCCCCCCCCATAACTGCCCTCCCACCCGCAACCCTCCCCTTTCCCTCTCCATCTCCCCTTCCATTCATATCAAGATTCATTTTCAATTCTCTTTATATACATAAGATCAGTTTAGTATATATTAAGTAAAGATTTCAACAGTTTGCACCCACGTAGCAACACAAAGTGAAAAATACTGTTGGAGTACTAGTTATAGCATTAAATCACAATGTACAGCACATTAAGGACAGAGATCCTACATGATATTTTTTTTAAAAAAAATTGATTAATTTTCTATGACATTTCCAGTTTAACATCAAGTTATTTTTTCTCATTTTCAATTATCTTTATATACAGAAGATCGATTCAGTATATACTAAGTAAAGATTTCATCAGTTTACATCCACACAGAAATACAAAGTGTAAAAATACTGTTTCAGTACTGGTTATAGCATTACTTCACATTGGACAACACATTAAGGACAGATCCCTCATGAGACGTAAGTACACAGTGACTTCTGTTGTTGATTTAACAATTTGACACTCTTGTTTATGGCGTCAGTAATCTCCCTAGGCTCTAGTCATGAGTTGCCGAGGCTATGGCAGCCTTTAGGGTTCACCGACTTCATTCTTATGTAGACAAGGTCATAGTCAAAGTGGAAGTTCTCTCCTCTCTTCAGAGAAAGTTACCTCCTTCTTTGATGGCCCGGTTTTTTACACTGGGATCTCACTCACAGAGATCTTTCATTTAGGTCTTTTTTTTTTTTTTTTTCAGGGTGTCTTGGCTTTCCATGCCTAAAATACTCTCATGGGCTCTTGAGCCAGATCCGAATGCCTTAAGGGCTGATTCTGAGGCCAAAGTGCTATTTAGAACATCTGCTATTCTATGAGTCTGCTGTGTCTCCCACTTCCCATGCTGGATCATTCTCTCCTTTTTTATTCTATCAGTTAGTATTAGCAGACACTAGTCTTGTTTGTGTGGTCCCTTTGACTCTTAGACCTATCAGTGTGATCAATTGTGGACAGAAATTGATCACTTGGACTAGTGAGATGGCCTTGGTACATGCCACTCTGATGGAATTGTATTGGAATCCCCTGACATGATTGTAACTCTACCATTTGGGGCAGGTCCGATTGAGCATGTCCCAAATTGTTCTTCTCCTCCCTCTCTTCTTTCTACTGTTATATTTAACAGGGATCACTTTTCAATTAAAATTTAAACACCTAAGAATAATTGTGTGTTAATTTCAGAGTTCAACCAATAGTACTAGAACAAAACAGAGAAAAAATACTAAAATGGATAAAGTATTACTTGTACATCAGCAGTCAGTACAAGCGCTGATCGAGTCACTGTTTCTCATAGTGTCCATTTCACTTCAACAGGTTTCCCCTTTGGTGCTCAGTTAGTTGTTGCCGATCGGGGAGAACATATGATATTTGTCTCTTTGGGACTGGCTTAATTCACTCAGCATGATGTTTTCCAGATTCCTCCATCTTGTTGCAAATGACCAGATTTCATTGTTTTTGATTGCTGTATAGTATTCTGTAGAGTACATGTCCCATAATTTCTTTATCCAGTCTACTGTTGATGGGCATTTATGTTGATTCCAGGTCTTAGCTATTGTGTATTGAGCTGCAAAAAACATTGAAGTGCAGACAGCTCTTTTATTTGCCAATTTAATTTCCTTTGGGTAAATTCCAAGGAGTGGGGTGGCTCAGTTGTATGGTAGGGTTATATTCAGGTTTCTGAGGAATCTCCAGACTGCGTTCCATAGTGGCTTTACCAGTTTGCATTCCAAACCAACAGTGGGCTATTGTCCCTTTTCCTGCACATCCTCACCAGCATCTGTTGTTGGTAGATTTGTGAATGTGAGCCATTCTCACCAGGTTGAGATGAAACTTCATTGTTCTTTTATTTGCGTTTCCCTGATTTCTAGTGACCTTGAACATTTTTTCATGTGCCTATTGGCCATTTGGATTTCCTCTTTTGAAAAATATCTATTGAGGGTCTTGGCCTTTCTCTTAAGTGGGTTGTTTGTTTTGTTGTTGTGGAGTTTCTTGATCTCTTTGTAAACTCTGGTTATTAATCCTTTATCTGTAGCATAGATTGCAAATGTTTTTTCCCATTCTGTCGGTTGCCTCTTCACTCTCCTGACTATTTCTTTTGAAATACAGAAACTTCTCAATTTGATGCAATCCCAAAAGTTAATTTTGGCCTTGACTACCCGTGCCTCCAAGGTCTTTTCCAGGTAATCTTCACCGGTCCCAATATCTTGCAGGGTTTCTCCAATGTTAATGGTATCGTGTCATAGATTTAGGTCTTTAATCCATGTTGAGTGGATTTTTGTATAAGGTGTAAGATAGCGGTCTTGCTTCAAGCTTCTACATGTGGAAATCCAGTTTTCCCAGCACCATTTATTAAACAGACTGTCCTTACTCCAGGGATTGGTTTTGGATCCTTGATCAAATATAAGTTGGCTGTAGATGTTTGGGTTGATTTGTGGGGATTCTATTCTGTTCCATTGGTCTATCCATCTGTTTCTGTACCAGTATCATGCAGTTTTGATTACAACTGTCCTGTTGTATGTCCTGAATTCTGGTATTGTAATGCCTCCAGCTTTGTTTTTGTTGTACAGGATTGCTGATGCTATTCGAGGTCTCCTGCGTCTACATGTGAATTTCAGCATCATTTTTTCCAGATCTGAGAAGAATGTCTTCAGTATTTTGATTGGTATCACATTGAATCTATAAATGGCTTTTGGGAGAATGGACATTTTGATGATGTTGATTCTCCAATCCATGAGCATTGAAGATTTTTCCATTTTTTGGTATTCTCCTCTATTTCTTTCTTTAAGGTTTTGTAATTCTCATCGTAGAGATCTTTGACGTCCTTGGTTAAGTTTATTCCACGGTATTTGATTGTTTTTGTGGCTATTGTGAATGGGATTGTTCTTAGCAGTTCTTCCTCAGCCGTGGCATTGCCTGTGTATACAAAGGCTGTTGATTTTTGTGCATTGATTTTGTATCCTACTACTTTTCCAAACTCTTCTATGAATTCCAATAGTCTCTTAATAGAGTTCTTTGGATCCCCTAAATAAATAATCATATCATCTGCAAAGAGGAAAAATTTGACTGCTTCCTTCCCAATTTGTATTCCTTTAATTTCTTTTTCTTGCCTGATGGCTCGGGCTAAAACTTCCAGAACTATATTGAATAGCAGTGGTGAGTGTTGGCATCCCTGTCTGGTACCAGATCTCAGTGAAAATGCTTCCAACTTTTCCCCATTCATTAGGATGCTGGCCATGGGTTTTTCATAAATTGCTTTGATTATATTGAGGAATGTTCCTTCTATACCCAATTTGCTTAGCGTTTTATCATGAAAGTGTGTTGTATTTTATCAAATGCTTTCTCTGCATCTAGTGAGATAATCATATGGTTTTCTGCTGAAGTCTGTTAATGTGGTGCATCACATTGATTGATTTGCGAACATTGAACCATCCATGCATACCAGGGATAAATCCTACCTGGTCTGGGTGGATGATCTTTCTGATGTGTTGTTCTATTCTATCGATGAGAATTTTATTGACGATTTTTGTGTCCATGTTCATCAGGGATATTGGTCTGTAATTTTCTTTCAATGTTGCATCTTTCTCCGGCTTAGGAATTAAGGTGATGCTGGCTTCGTAGAAGGAATTTGGGAGGATTCCATCTTTTTCAATTGTTCTGAATAGTTTGAGAAGAAATGGATTTAGTTCTTCTTTAAATGTCTGGTAGAATTCAGCAGTGAATCCATCTGGTCCTGGGCTTTTCTTTGTTGGGAGGGCCTTTATTACTGTTTCAATGTCTATCTCAGTTATGGGTCTGTTTAGGTTTTCAATGTCTTCCTGGTTCAATTTAGGTAGATTGCATGTGTCCAGGAATCTATCCATTTCTGATAGATTTTCGTGTTTGCTGGCATACAAATCTTTGCAGTAATTTCTGATGATTCTTTTTATTACTGTGATGTCTGTTGTTACATTTACTTTTTCATCTCTGATTGTATTGATTTGGTTCTTTTCTTTTTTTAGTTAGTTGAGCCAATGGTGTGTCGATTTTATTCATTTTTTCAAATAACTAGCTCTTTGCTTGGCTGATTGTTTGCAATGTTTTTTTGGATTCAATCCTGTTGATTTCTTCTCTGATTTTAATTATTTCTCTTCTCCTACTAGATTTTGGTCTTCTTTGCTGCAGTTTTTCTAGATCCTGGAGATGCATTGAAAGCTCATTTATTTGGTGCCTTTCCAATCTCTTGATGTAGGCACCTATTGATATAAACTTTCCTTTCAACACTGCTTTTGCCGTATCCCGTAAGTTTTGATATGTTGTGTTGTTGTCCTCATTTACTTCCAGAAAGTTTTTGATTTCTCTTTTGAAATCTTCTATGACCCATTGTTCATTCAGGAGCATGTTGTTCAGTCTCCATGTGTTTGCATATGCTCTAGGAATTCCTGAATTGCTAATTTTCACCTTCATTCCACTGTGGTATGAGAAGCTGCATGGTATGATTCTAATTCTTTTAAATTTGCTGAGATGTGCTTTATGGCCTAGTGTGTGGTCAATCCTAGAGAAGGTTCCATGCGCTGCTGAGAAGAATGTAAAATCTTTAGTTTTAGGATTGAAAGTTCTGTAGATATCTGTCAGTCCATTTGGGCAATAGTGTCAATGAGCTCTGCTGTTTCTTTGTTTATCTTCTGTCCTGTTGTTCTGTCTATTTCTGAGAATGGGGGATTGTAGTCCTCCAGTAGTATTGTATGGAAGTCTAAGTCTCCTTTTAAGTCCCTTAGCATATCTTTTAAATAAACTGTTTTCCTGTAATTAGGTGCATATACATTTATAATAGTTACATCTTCCTGCTGAATTGAACCTTTAATCATTATATAGTGCCCCTCTTTGTCTTTCTTAACAGATTTTGTGTTAAAGTTTATTTTGTCTGATATTAATATAGCGACACCTGCTTTTTTTGGTTTCTGTTGTCATGGAATATCTTTTTCCAGCCTTTCACTTTCAGTCTGTATGGATCTTTGTTAGAAAGATGTGTTTCTTGTAAGCAGCAAATAGATGGGTTTTGCTCCTTAATCCAGTCAGCCAATTGGTGTCTTTGACTGGACAGTTCTGACCATTCACGTTCAATGTGACTATTGATAGGTAGTGACTTTGCCCTGCCATTTTCCCAAAGATATTTTCTAGTATATGCTTTGAGCTTCCTATGGACTTTGACTGATAGGTTTTCTTCCTTTACCTTCTTTCATATTGATGGCGGTGTTTCTATGTTTCTCTGTGTAACACATCTTTAATCATCTTTTGCAGGGCTGGACAAGAGGCAACAAATTATTTCAATTTCTGTTTGCTATGAAAGGTCTTTATTTCACCTTCATTCACAAATGGGAGCTTTGCAGGATATAATATTCTGGGCTGGCAGTTTTTCTCTCTTAGCACCTGGGCTATGTCTCGCCATTCCCTCCTAGCCTGTAGGGTTTCTAGTGAGAAGTCTGCTGTGAGTCTAATCGGAGATCCTCTGAGAGTGATCTGTCGTTTCTCTCTTGCCCATTTTAGAATCTTTTCTTTGTGTTTCACTGTGGTGAGTTTAATTACAATGTGTCGTGGTGAAGATCTCTTTTGGTCACGTTTATGAGGGGTTCTATGAGCTTCCTGTAGTAGAATGTCTCTGTCCTTCTCCAAACCTGGAAAGTTCTCTGCTAGTATCTCACTAAAAAGGCTTTCTAATCCTTTCTCTCTTCCCATGCCTTCAAGAATTCCTAGAACTCGAATGTTGGGTTTTTTAATAGTATCCTGTAGATCCCAACAATATTTTTTAGATTTCTAATTTCCTCTTCTTTTCTTTGGTTTGACTGTATACTTCCCTGTGCTCTGTCTTCTAAGTCCAATATTCTCTCTTCTGTTTCATTGTCTCTGTTTTTAAGACTCTGATGTGTTTGTCATTTGATCTATCGAGTTCTTCATTTCATTTTGATTTCTCTTCACTCTCACACTTTCCTGTTCTACTAGTTTCTGCATTTCATTTTGGTTCCTCCTTAAGATTTCATTTTCACAAGAGAGATTTTCTATCCTGTCCATTAAGGATTTCTGTAGTTAAAGAATTTGCTTTTGAAAACTTCTAAATGATCTTATCATAATTTTTCTGAAATCCGTATCTTGCATTTCTTCTATCTCATCTTCTTCATAATCTTGGCTTGGGGTGTTTTGTTCATTTGGGGGTGTCATAATGTGTTCGTTGTTCTTGTTCCCTCGGTTTCTGTTTTTATTGCTTGACATTTTGGAGGAATTCTTTTAATTCTTCTTCCCTTACTGTGTTTTTTTTTTTCTTGTTATATTATGACTGTGTTAAGTGGGCTGTCTGCTGTTGGAGGAGCCTTGGAGGCTTGAGATAGGTATAGCCAGAGAGCTCTGCTTAGTTCTTCAGGGTTAGGTGTGGTAGATCTCTATTTATTTATTTATTTATTTATTTTTTCCTCAGGAGAGACGTAATACCGAACAGCTGAGCAGAATTGATGGTAGTTAGCTTCCAATCTCTGGCTTCTGTGTGTATAGCATTCGTGATCGGGGGTTTTTGAACCCTCAGCTCACTGGATCCTGCTCTCTTCTTGCGGGCGCTATTCAAAAAAAATTTTTTTTCCCCCGGGTAAATTGAGTAGATTGGTGTGAGGGCTTTCACCTTCCCTCCCTCGCTGCTCCCCCCCCTGCATAAGAGTGTAGTGTTGCACCACTTTGGACTCCGCCCCTGAAGATTAGTGCAGAGGCAGAGGTAGTTCTTTAAGCCCGAATGTAAATAAACAAGATGGCTGCTTCCCGCCCACTGCAGCTCCAATATGGGGGAGGGTGGAGGTACCAAGGGCTCCTGGCTTGCTTAGTCCCTCAATTAGTCTCCCTGAAACACGCACTCTTCCTGCGGGTGCTACTCACTCTGTTCCATTTTCTATTTCCTCCCCCGCTCAGTCATGCGTGTTTCAGTGTCCGTGTTTCAGGGTGGGTTGGGGGAGGGGCGGCGGCAGCTGGTGCAGCAGTGCTGGGTGAGCCCCCTGTCTCACCTCGGCTTCCAGCACTGGTGTGTACACAGTCCCGCTGGTGTCCTGCGCTTCAGGCGTCCTTGTCCTCCTTGAAGGTCCACCCGGTCTCCCCAGTTTCAGAAGAGCCTCCCCTTCACTGAGAGTACAAATTCTCACCACTCTTTGAACATTCCCTTCCTGGACTGTCAGTGTGCTCCCTCCCTATTCCACCATCTTCCTCTTAGTCCTTTCTGTTTTGATCATGTTCTTATTCCTCTGCTTTGAATTCTTCTCTCATGTGAGGGCAAGAACTTGGAATGGGAAACAGGTGGGAAACATGTTTCCATAACACAATTATTACTTAGTTCTCCTGTGTAGGAAACATGGATGGATTCCTGGCTTCTGGCTTCAGCCTGGCTCAGCTGAAGCTGTTGCAAATGTTTGGGAGATAATGAGTATTGAAGTTATTCTCTCTCACTCTCTCTCTCTCTCTCTCTCTCTCTCTCTCTCTTTCTGACAGTGTGTTTTTCAAATAATTTTTAAATGTGTTTTTTAAAAAAATAAATAAACACTAGAGTCCTAACTTACTGCTGATATAAAAAAGATGACTGAAACCTTACTCCAAGCCTAGTCATTAAAAAACGTTGAAAGATGATGGTGGTCGGCACCATGGCTAACTAGGCTAATCCTCCACCTTGCGGCGCCGGCACACCAGGTTCGAGTCCCGGTCGGGGCACCAGATTCTGTCCTGGTTGCCCCTCTTCCAGGCCAACTGTCTGCTGTGCCCAGGGAGTGCAGTGGAGGATGGCCCAAGTGCTTGGGCCCTGCACCCTCATGGAAGACCAGGAGAAGCACCTGGCTCCTGCCATGGGATCAGCGCGGTGCGCAGGCCACAGTGCGCCGGCCACAGCGGCCATTGGAGGGTGAACCAACGGCAAAGGAAGACCTTTCTCTCTGTCTCTCTCACTGTCTACACTGCCTGTTAAAAAAAAAAAGCAAAAAAAAAATAGAAAGATGATGGCTTCAGAAATATTTACAGAACAATTGATCTGAAATAGAATTGAGGCATAGAGACTTCAGATAAATAGTAACTGTAGCTTCAGTTTCATTGAAATAAAGGTGGAGCCTCAGAAGCAGGTGATAATTACTCTATAAGCAGGCCTCACTGGTTTAAGTAATTCTGTAGCAAAAAGAAAAATTCTACAACAGTAGCCACTGTGCTGCAGAATGTTAAAATGTTATTCAGGAGCACGGGTTTGTTGCAGTGGTTAAGACACTAGAATACCTGTATCTGTTACCAGAGTTCCTGGGTTGGAGTCCAGGCTCCACTTCTAACCCAGCCTCCTTCTGATGCACACTCTGGAGGACAGCAGATGATGGCTGAACTAGCTGGGTCTCTGACACCCATGGGTGAGACCTGGATTGAGTTTCCATCTCCCTGCACAGCTCAGCCCCTGTTCGTTTCAGGCTGTTGGAGAGCAAACCAGCGGATGAGCTCTCTTTCTCCCTGTGTTTCTGTCTCTATGTATGTCACTTTTTCTTTCAAATAAATAAGTAAATATCTAAAAATTATTAAAAATATTGCATTAATAAGTATCTAAAACTAATCAAATATTATAAAACATAATAATAAAATGAGGAAATTATAAGGAATACTATGAGAAAATGTAACTGATTATAGAGGGCAATTCTTCCAATTTTAAGTTCACAGATTATACAAACTGAAGAATTAACTTTAATCCAACTGATGCGACTATGCAAGTATGATTTTCTCCACCTAACATCCTTCTCTCAAAAATCTTGGAATTTTTGTTATATTGTTTTGAAACACTAAATACTAAGATATTGTAACAATAATTTTCATTAGGGGAGAGAGTTTTAAAAATTAAGATGAATTTTGTATTAGTTTGTTAAATATAGGGAGTAATGTTGTGGACATCTGATAAGTCTCATGAATTAGTTTGAATCATTAAAAGCAAAGCACATTAGATTTTATATGTTCAATTGAACACTGTAGTGGAAAATGATGCAGCTAGCAGTGCTTTTATTCTTTCCAGGCATTGAGATCCCCTATTAATGACAATGAACAATTGGAAATTAATGTAAATATTATTTTGGATAATTATGATAATGGCATTAGAACAATTTTATTTTGGAACTTAATGTAGTTGAACTCTTTTTGAATTTTAATGCCTTACCTAAGAAATTAATAATGGGAAAATTACTGTCAATTTGAAGACATGTCTCCAATAATTTTATTGAGGTTTTTGATGTTGCTATTTAATCTATCTGGAACACCCCTACTAAGTAATTTCGTACAATGAAGCAAGATATAATTTGGTTTGAGATGTAAGATAAGGAATGGATTTTTAGACACAGGAGGCTTGAAGTTGATTGATTTAGTCACTGTTTAATACTCTGCTCCATTTCAGAGTTAGTATTGATGGAAAGAGATGGGCATATGTGTGAGATATTTGGTAGAACAAATGAACAGAACTTTGAGTTGGACTTGATGTATGCCATGAGAAGGATAAGATGTGGCCGGTGCCGCGGCTCACTAGGCTAATCCTCCGCCTGCAGCGCTGGCACCCGGGGTTCTAGTCCTGATTGGGAAGCCAGTTCTGTCCCGGTTGCTTCTCTTCCAGTCCAGCTCTCTGATGTGGCCTGGGAGTGCAGTGGAGGATGGCCCAGGTGCTTGGGCCCTGCACCCACATGGGAAACCAGGAGGAAACACCTGGCTCCTGGCTTCAGATAGGCACAGCACACTGGCCGTGTCAGCCATTTGGTGGTGACCCAGTGGAAAAAGAAGACCTTTATCTCTCTCTCTCTAATTCTGCCTGTCAAAAACATAAATTTAAAAAAGGTGTCAAATATGCCTCTTAGCTTTGTGAGCTGCAGAAAACGATGAATGTGGTTGCCCTGGAAAAATGCCTTGGATTTGGTACAGATAAGTTGGAATTTGCATGATAAATCATGAGTTGGATATGAGGTTGGGAGCCCAGGAATAAGTTCTAGATGAGAACATTAATAGTTTAGGCATATAAATTTGTGTGCCAATCAAATAAAGGTTCTAACAAGTAAAAAGTAAAAGGAACTTACTAATAAACATTTATAAGTGGTAAGAGTTACCTCTGCTTCTAGGGTGCAAGAGGAAAAATCTGAAAATCAATGGGAGAGAAGTTTAAAAGAATGTTAAGATGTTAATTATATGATCAAATACAATGTGGACTATTCTCTTTTGCTGTGAAAATACAGAAGTCATTAACAGGATTCATTTAAATGTAATGATAGCTAATTTATTCTAAGTTGATGAATTTGGGGGTGTTGAAGTAATGAAGATTGATGATTTTTTCTACTTTATCATTTAAAGACAGCAAGGATTTACAGTAGCCACTAGAGGAAAGAAGAGGGTCAAAAAATTCAAATTCCCTGTAAACGATATAGTTTGTAGCTGTGAGGCTAAATTTGAATCCCAAAACACATGTGAGAAATGATTAACTTTAATTGCAATCATTTAAAATACACAGACACACAAACACACACACACACAGAGATAGAACTGAAAAAGTTGGTGATTTAGGCCATTGCATAATTTTCATTTTCAATATATTCATGTTGTAAAATACATTTTGACAATAAGCTGTTGATGTAGTCAATATTGAAGGTATAATATAATCATTATTAAAGTATTAAGCAGTTGTACAACACACTCTTGATAATTTATTAAGTATATAGGAAAGTTCATTTTATTTCTTGATGACGTACTCATGCTGGTTAGCATAACATCTGCATTCATTCTATTCCCTGAGTAGATAACTTGAAAGGTCAAAATTTTAAAAAAAGATTTAATTTAATTTAATTTGTGTTATGACCACACTTACATTTTAAGTAGGTCATTTGCATAGAGCTTTGTGATATGAAAAGCATTTTTGAACAAATAAAGCCATTCATTTCACAATATCCTTGTACAATAGCTGGATAAATTAACCTTTTCAAAAACGATGTGCATGGTTATCTTTAGTAAATTTCAGGAATGTGCCAAACTTCCCTTGCTAATCAACAGTGAGGTCAATATTGGGAATCTAGTCTCCTGGATTCCACAAAGTAGATTTAAGATTAGGGAAAAATGTGTTGTATGTCTAGCTTCCCTTTGTAAATAAAGCTTAAATTCTTATTTATAATGAATCATGTATGATTACCTCTTAAAAATGATATTAAACATAATTAACAATATCACTTAAAGGATGATTTGGATGTAATTAAAGCCATTTACCAGACTGTTAACTGTTTATTCCCACTCCAGAGAGAATGATCTTTCAATAATGCAAAAGATGTTAAAGATCAACACCCGAAACACTCAAATTAAAAACCCTTCAATTACACTGTTTTGCTTAGAATAAACATAAACCTCTCATGTGACCTACAGAAATTTTTTCTTTCAGATCCTTACCTAAATAAATGAATGTCTATATTAACAGAAAATCCCAAAATAACAATGATTTTACAGAAGACAAAGTATTTGTCTCTCATTCAAAACCCAGATGCACGTGGTCTGAGCTAGACAACGCAGGCATGAGTTTATTAGGATTCATGCTGCTTCTAGCCTATACTCCTGCCATTTCTTTTAAGTGACCCCTCCACCTGCTACCCAAGGTGATTGTTACAGCCCCTAACTTTTAAGAAAACAAAGTAGAATAATATGCTATGAAAAATCTACTTGCAAGCATCTAAGAATCTTTTTCATTAGCTCTTAACCATCCTGTTATAGAGAATAATGACAAAGAAAAATGTCTGCACATATTTAGTACAAACAAATTTTGGGGGGCATTTTTTTAATCCATGGTTGATGATTGAATCTATAGATGGAGATTTTATAAACATGCAGGAAAGCTGTACTTCCTCATATGAAAGCCAGTGTAAGAGACAATTGAAAGGATTAGCAAACATTTATTTCATTGTCTTGCTAAGTCTGTCACTACCACTGGGAATTTTAACCCTTTCCTTTTTATCTTTCTTGTGTGACTCCCCAAGAAAGATAATCCATATTACAACAATCACCCCTTCAAAACATCTCTAGCTGCAAGAGGCTAATCAAAAACAGAGCACTGATTATCACAGAGCAGCATGTCCTAAAGGAATTTGGATTTGACAGCTAAAAGTGTATCAGTTTGTGGCTTGTGTTGTGGCATAGCGGGTAAAGATGCCACCTTCGACACTGACAGCCTGTGTAGTGCTGGTTCCTACGTAGTGCTCCACTTCCAAACCATCTCGTTGATAATATACCTGGGAAAGCAGTAGAGGGTGCATTTGACCACGGACAGCTCCCCTCCATGGCTTCCCTTTCTTGATCTGCCTCTCTGGACAAGCTGCATCTGTGCAGGCAGATAGAAACCCTAAACACTCTCCTACTCAGTGCCATAGAGAAGTTCACAAACTCCAGTTTTGTGTGAGAACCATAGCCCCATGGAACACTACTTTCCAACCTGATTTCCCCAGTCGTTCAAAGCCCAGAGATTAGACACAGGCACAGTGGCTCAGCAGGTTAAGTCGCCACTTGGGATGACTGCATCCCATATCAGGTGTTCATCTAGTTCCAGCTATTTCACTTCTAATCCGGCTTCCTGCTAATGTATCTAGAAAGACATAAGGTGACAGTTTATGTGTTTGAGTCCCTGCCCCCTGAGTGGGAGTCTAGGATGGTATTCTGGGCTCCTGTCTTCAGCCAGCACTACCATGACTGCTGTGGGTGTGTTGGCACTGAACCAGTAGATAGAATATCTTTCTCTCTCAGTCTGTCTCATATTTTTCTAGCTCTGCCTTTCAAGTGGATGAAGATAAATAAATAAATATACACTTTATAAAATGCCAAGGAATGGAGTTGGGTACTTTCCCTGCTTTCCCCACAAAGGGCTAAAATGTATCTCTCCATATGCACTTGATGGCATCTGAGCCAACTTTGGGTGTGGAAGTGATCTCTCTCCTCTTTGCAATTGGCAGACATGATAAAGTATGCAATCCATATTATCGGGAGTAAAATTAGAGTGGACCATAAAGAAGTAGAAAAAATTTGTGCTTTGATGTAGAACAGGATAAATAGTGTAGCATTTGCTGAAGGAATAGCCATGTTATAGGCATATGTTTTAAGACAGAAGAAATTATAAGGAAAAGCCTTCCTTTACAACATGATTATAAAATTTACTTATTGGCATGTGACATTATATCATCTTTATACAAAAATCAGTTCAAATATCTTTAAAAAATTTTTCATCCAAGAAAACAACTGGGTTAGACATAATTTGGGGGTCAGAAATAATCACTTATTTACATGCACCTATTTTTGTGTGTTTTTATGTTGGGTTTTTTGTTTGTAAGCTTGTTTGCTTTTGCTTTATTGTTTGGCATTTAGGCAGTTTTGAAAAACGTCCCACTTCTTGGTTCCCCTAGATATCTTCAACATTTGCTTTCCTACCTCGAAGATTTCACAGGCAGTTTGTATTCATTCATTCACTGCATGCCTGCAGAGCATTTCCATAAACTGGCCTCTTTGTGAAATCAGTGGGAGTTAAGCCTCTACCGTGCAGCTGCAGGGGTGTGAGAGTGTGTAAAGTTTAGTTTATCTTAATTTTCACAGTCGTCCTCTTGCATTAATATTTCTCATAAGGGGGAAAAAGGCTTAAAATGATTTTAATTATAAAATTATCATTTGAATTGACACCTGGACAAACTATTATAGTAAAAGAAAATGATGAATGGGCTCATTTGTGATCGTAGGTAATGAAATTCTGTAGCTTTTTATATTTGACGGAAATTATATGTTTTCCTGAAAGGAAAGAAAAATGAAATCTTTGATATATTTTTTTTTAAGTGAAGACAATGACATTGTATTCTGGACTTTCCATATTAAATGAAATATCAAGAGAATCTTAGATGAGCATTCCCAAAGAGCTATAGTAAGAAACATATTTATGATACCTAAGATTTTATGGCTATAAAATAATTATCATGGAAGCTGTTTTTCATTTATCAGGTCAGTTTCAGATAAATTGTGTTTACCCTAGACTAGTTTTAAGTAGACAAATATTATGGAACAGAAAAACAGCAACTGATTCAGTGTAGTATGTAGTTTTACAAAACACCTGAAAAATCATTAACAGAGGAAATGTGATTTTTAATTATTATTTGCTTAATGTTGCAAGTTAAACTTCAGAGATTATTAAGTTATCTCTGGTTGTTAAGATTTTAAAATCAGTTATGTGGTGAAAAATCCTAAAGGACTTTTATAATCAGTATCATCACATGCCGAAGTTGGTTTTTAATCAGTTTTATCAGGTAGGTAGCTGGCTTTGAAATAATAGATATGAATTCAATGTGAAAAACAACACATTTAGATATACAGATACACTTAAGATGAGAGCAATGAGTTCCTGGTATTTATTATGAAGTATATTTTAAAGGCTTTTCATATATCAACTAGACATTTAGATGTGATTTTCTTTGTCCCTCTAACTCATAAATACCATGCCTGGATAATATGGATATGTTCAGTTTGTACCTTTTGGGGAAGAAGAGTATAAGGAATGTTGAAATAGAGGAAGACATTACAGACAGACACAGAACAAGTGATGAGCAGATGTGTGTGAATAATGTAATAGGAACAATGTAAGGAAACAAGGTGCACAGAGGTACATTGAATAATTCTTGATCTAGTTAGGAAATAAAAAATAATGACTTTGTTATAGTTAGGATTTGTTAATTTTCTTCCTTGAAGATTTCATCTTTTCTGACAGAATAAAAGAGTAGCACACTCCATTTGGAGTGAGTACAATTGCTACTGCCTCTTGTCTACCTTATCTGGAGAGATACATGGACAGAGGAATACAACAGCAAGGTTTGTGCAGATGCAATCACTCAAATCATTCTATTGGTGTAAATAAAAGATACTGTGTGGAGGAAAGCCACCTCAGTGGAAGGCCACAGTTGCAGACTGCTGCCTAAATAATCTAAATGTTGCAGTGAAATTCTTTTGCTCAGAAATTCATGAACAAAATGGAGCAAATAAACCAAAATTTCAATAGGAAATCTGAGCAATGTTATAAAATTTCTTCTTTTATTTATTTTCATATGGAAGTTACAAAGGAAAGAAATCACAGAGTATGCTTTCATTGCTGGGCTTTCCTTTCTAACTGGGCTCTAAGCCTATTAACATTTATAAAAATAGATGCAGAAAAATCAGCTTAAATGTAAGTATTAGAAGAGCAGGGTAACCTAAGGAAATTTTATTGGAGTTCCAGTATTAAATAATAGTATTTCACTTCCCATGAGTAAACCAATTTAAATAGCATGTGAAAAGTCAGAACTCTAGAGTCCAAACAATAGACCTGAGGAAGAATGACTAGAAGAAAAATACAGATTTTTTTAAAAATTTTTTTGACAGGCAGAGTGAATAGTGAGAGAGAGAGACAGAGAGAAAGGTCTTCCTTTTGCCATTGGTTCACCCTCCAATGGCCGCTGTACCGCGCTGATCAGATGGCAGGAGCCAGGTGCTTCTCCTGGTCTCCCATGGGGTGCAGGGCCCAAGCACTTGGACCATCCTCCACTGCACTCCCGGGCCACAGCAGAGAGCTGGCCTGGAAGAGAGGCAACCGGGACAGAATCCGGCGCCCCAACCGGGACTAGAACCCGGTGTGCCTGCGCCACAAGGGGGAGGATTAGCCTAGTGAGCCGCGGTGCCGGCTTGAAAAATACAAATTTCTAAGAACTCATAATGGAATGTGAAAATATCCCGGGGCATATAAATTAAAGTAAACATTTAATATATATCTGTTGTTTTTTTATTGACATCTATCTAAATAAATTAAGCTAAGTATCAATTAAGTATTTCAGGCTTATAAATTCAAGACCATTTCGTTGTTTGTAAACTGAGAAAAATTAGCATATAAACACCTAGTTGTTGATAATTTGGCAATACTTTTAAATCAGGATACTTTAATTGAGAAGTTTAAGGGTGTGAACAAAGAATTAGCATGTTTATGAGCCCTGAGTAATTCTGAAGATTGTTCTTAGATCACATTTAGATGAACATGGTTTGACCAACATCTTTCTGTTACCTCTGCTCAAAATTCACTCAAAGGATAGATCTTGTGTGTTCTTACTACATACTTACAAAATAAGGTAATTCTGTGAAATAATGGTTATGTTCATTAGTTTTTGTGATATTTTAGCGATTATTTTAACAATTATTTCACAATGTATATTAACACCAATGTATCAAGTAGTGCATCTTAGATATATACAAACACTTCAAATATACTTCAGTAGAGCTGAGAAAAAATAATGTCAAGAAGAGCAAGAATTCAACTAATAAATTTTAATAACTGTGAGACAGCATGAAAAATTAGAATCTATAGACATTTCAAAGGTTTTCCTTTTGTGAAATCTTCCTAACTACACTTTTAATTATAATGTAGCAAAAATTTAAAAAGGAGGCACTTTGTAGAGTTACAATTTTTAGACAGTTTTTATCTTACTTGCACAAACAAGGAAGCCGTCATATTTACTGACAATATTTTAAATACAAGGTAATCACTTATGAGGTTCACATTTCACTTTTGATTTATTTATTACTGGCATGGACATTTGCTAAAGCAGTTAAGTTCCTACTTGAGACACCTGCATCCACTTAAGAGTGTCTGGTTCTAGTCCTGACTCCTCCACTTCTGATGCAGTTTTTGAAATCTGCTCTGGGGAGCAGCGAATGATGACTCAAATTCTTGGATCTCTGCCACCCAAATGAAATATCTCGATTGAGTTCTGAGCTTCTGGGTTTAGCTTGAACCAGGCCCAGGTATTACAGGCAGTTGAGGAGTGACCAATGACAGATCTCTTTCTTTTTTTTGTGTTTCTTTCTCTGTGTCTCTGTCTTTCAAATGAAAATGAATAAATACTTTTTAAAACAATGATTTAATTTGCTTAAGCATTTTCCGTTCATTCACTAAATAAATGTATAATGAGTATTACTATATTCTAGTAATATATAATGATAGGTATTGAGAATTTTGTGGTAGATAGATATCTACTGCTGTATATACTAAGGGTAAAAGATAATTTAACATAATAAGATAAGGGCCTGTGCTGTGGTGTAGTAAGTTAAGCCTCCACTTGCTGTGCCAGCATCCCATATGGGCACTGTTCATGTCCTAGCTGTTCCATTTCCAATCCAGACCCTGCTGATGCCCTAGGAAAGCAGTAGAAGAATGCCTAAGTAATCAAGCCCCTGCATCTGTCTGGAAGAAGCTCCTGGCTCCTGTTCTAGGGTCAGATCAGCTCTGACTATTGTGGCCATGTGGAAGGGTGAACCTGTGGATGGAAGACTTCTCTTTCTATCTCTTCCTCTCTCTGTCTGTAACTCTGACTCTCAAGGAAATAAATATATCTTTTTTAAAAAACATAAAATAATAAGGTAAAGACTGAAAGATAATAAAATGTAACATCAGAATTATAATTTTATTAAGTGTTATGAAGGCATAAAGCCTAATAAGGGACATCTAGGAATATTTAAGAAATGGAAGTCAGATAAGTGCATTTGAATGGGGAATAAAGTAATCACATGTACCAGATTTATGAAGGTTAGAGTGTAATAGGTTCTGGGAGTCAGGGTGGGAATCATGGTTGTCTTGCTACTAAACTTCAAAGTGTGACAGGGTCTAGTAAGCCAAGATGAAAGAGGTAAGTAGAGGTAAGATTACCTGTAAAATAGTTCTCAAAGTTAGTTTCCCCAGGATATGAGATAAAAGCAGTGTGGTGAAGTATGCCACCAAACTTTTTTCTTCAGCAACAAAATGAATGGTAATACCAGTAGATAATAATAGACTGGAATAGGTAGAATGAAAGACTTTTGTTTTTGCACGTACCAATGTGATACGTCCCTTAGATAACAGACTGAACTTCAAGTAAAAATGTGGACATTGAGCTGGAGGACTACATGTTAGTGTAGGGCAGGAGCTAAAAACTGAAATCAGGAAACCTGTCTATGGCATGGGACTAACTTTTATTTAGAGAGCTTATTATCTAAAGTGGGAAAAGAGTAAGGCAAAATAGTCAGTAAATGGGCTCAAGAAGTGGTCAATAGGTAGGAGGATCACCAGACGTGAATCCTTTCCCAGGAGGAAAATCTTTAGAAGTACCTAAAACAGGGTGCTCCTGTATAAAAAGTTGGAGAGAAATAAGAGATTTGAGACAGGGAAGTTCCTTATGTCCTTAAATTGGTATTTTTAAAATGCTTAAAATCTGTTCTTCTTATATTCATTAAAAGTAAGTGGATATGATAAGATAAATAAGACAACTTTTAGTGGATCAATCCCAATTTAGAATTTGTTGAAATAAGATAAAAAGAGAATGGATAACTTCGGATGGTACACTGCATATAGAGCACTATGCCTTTCTCATACAAAAACTGAGAAAAGATTGATGTGACTATACACAGTAGGATTAGTATATACCTGAGCTTACAAGGAAATAACCTCAAGGTCTAGAAACTATAGGAAAGATGAGGGAAATTATAATAAGCAAAAACTGATTTTATACCAACCAACCTTCATATGTGCCCTATTCCATGGGGCCTAGAGTTTCAATGCCCATAAGGGGACAGATGCTCTAGAATGCCTAGAATACCTAGAGTTTCAATGTCCATATGTTCAGAAATTAGAAATATGGTAAAGCAAATTTTAAATGTGGAAACTAAATAACTATATTTGCTTACTAATCTATAAATATAGTACTGAAGATACATTGAAATTATACATATGACTAAACTTTAAAAATTGCATTGGGGTAGAGTGAGGGGAACACCATTAAACACTGATATGTTTTAATTTCATTTTACCAAACTTTTAAGAAAACTAATTTTTATAAAAATATAAAAACATAATATGATGTAATTCTACTCCTTTTATTAGTGTAACATATAATATTCTTTAAAGATTTTATTTATTTATTTGAAAGGCAGAGTTACAAAGAGAAAGATGGAAAGATAGGGGAGAGAGAGAGACAGAGACAGAGAGAGGGAATCTTCCATCCTCTGGTTCACTCACAAATGTCCATAATGACCAGGGCTGGGCCAGTCCAATGCAAAGAGCCAGTAGTTTCTTCTAGTTCACTACATTGGTTCAGGGTCCCAAGTACTTGGGCCATTCTTTACTGCTTTCAGGGACACATTAGCAGGGAGCTGGATAAGAAGTGGAGCAGCTGGGAGTTCTATTGTCACCGATATGGGATGCCAGCTTTAAAGGCAGCAACTTTACCCACTGTGCCACAAAGCTTACCCTAGTGCTACATCTAACCATAATGTTTAGAGGTCATTAATCATGCATCTATAACCATTCCCATGCTACTCCTCCCCTAGTTGGGATGCTGAAGGCACTGTCCACCTTCTGCAGATTTTCTTGTAAAGACTCTCATGGACTTTATTGACATTACCAAGAAAACTTTGCTACTGATACCCTTGGTAGATCTAGACAGATTATTATAAATAAATCAGTAATAAATTTATTTATGTAATTCAACTGAATGGACAATAGTAACTAGACATGAATGTTCTTTACCTATAATACTACATGTCTCAATCTGTCTTAAAAACCCAACCCTTTTTTCTACTGTAATGCCAAAAGTGAGTATCAATGTAAGAGAGAACCAAAATTTGTTTTTGTTATTACTAAATATGAAAAATTAAAAATCAAATTTCTTGGCAGAAAGCATGTATATATACACATATATGTATATTTATTTATAATGAGCAAGAAGTTTTTATTCAAAAAATATAAAAGTATTATCACATGAGAAAATGTTTCTGTGGTCTATCACTTTAACTGATTTAGAAGAAAAAAAATGATAACCTACCAAGTTCACAAAAATATATTGGATAAAAGTAAACTCTTCATTCATAAATATGGTATTCTTAGACAATGAGAGATTAGCAAGTATACATAATAAAACAAAAAAGCAAAAACATGGAGAGATGTGTGGGAGAAAATTTAAACAGTATAAGCAATGTTATAATGACAAACATTTATATTGATTTCCAGTAAAAATGAAATGGATAAAAACCATGTATAATGGTATAAAAATAATGTATTTATAAAATGAGTTTCCTCAGATTAAAAAAAAATGAATGCTAGTTAAAGTACATATAAAGAAAGCTATCAGTGGGCATAAAGAATGAAGCTTTAGGAAAATCAGAAAATTTAAAAAAATTTAAAAATTAAAAAAATTAAATCAGAAAATTTTAAAAGCAGCCAAAGTTTATCCAAACAGAAGCACAGATTAACTTCAAAAAAGTGACAATAATCCTGAATGCTGGATTATTATCAGTGATGATGGAGGCTATAGATAGTGGAATGACATATCCATGTGATATTTTGTGTTTTAAAAAAGGAAGTGAATAACATTAGATCTAGTCACATCTTGGACAGAATCCATGAGTCCTTGTGGTGTTTATCTAACATTAAAATTATCTAACATTAAAATGGCACTTAATGTCATTTGCCATGTTAACAGATTACATAAGAATGGAAAATGATCGTTTTTTTAGATACAGAAAAGTTTTAAAAGTCCACACATGCTCATTATAAGAACTCTTAGCAAACTTGGATTAAAAGACTTGCTTGATCTGATAAATTGCATTACAGAATACCTAGGGTGAGGAGAATTTCCAAGATGATGGAATAGGGAAGGAACAGCCTGCTCTAGTCTAGTGGAAGATAGTTAAAAGAAGTGGAGAGAGTGAAAACTCAGGAGAGAGTTAGGGAGAAAACTGCAGAGGAAACTGCATGCCTTTAGAGGAACACTGTGGACCTACATGGAGAGTGTAGATGCACACAAGTCAGTCCCCAGTAGCTGAGAACCTCAGCACCGCTTTGCAGAGTTTGAGATGAGACCAGAGAGCAGTGACCCAAGCTACTGGCAATTAAGCTGCAGGAAGAGCCTGGCATGAGAGTAGCTTGTAGCCCTTTTGGGGACAGTGTATCTGCCAACCTAGAAGAAGAAAAAGGGAGCATGTTTCTCTTTGCCTGATCACTAAGTACTGGCATTCTGTAACTAGCCAAGATAGGATGGGTGCCATTTTGGACATACATAGATATTTAAAACATTTCAAAGGGAGGGGATCCTCCCAAACTCTCTCTATGAAGCCAACATCACCTTATTTCCTAAACCTGAAAATGATACAACAGAGACAGAGAAATACAGACCAATTTCTCTGCTGAACATAGGTGCAAAAATCCTCAACTACAAACCTGAAAGATCATTCACCCGGACCAAGTGGGATTTATCCCTGGTATGCAGGGATGGTTCAACATTCATAAATCAATCAATGTGATACATAGCATTAACAAGTTGAATTACAAAAACCATATGATTATCTTAATAATTACAGAGAAAGCACTTGTAAAATACAACACCCTTTCATGATGAAAAGTTTAAGCAAATTGGATATAGAAGGAAAATTCCTTAATATAATCCAGGCAATTTATGACAAACCCACAGACAGTATCCTATTGAAAGGGGAAAATTTGGAAGCATTCCCACTGAAATCCAGAACCAGAAAAGAATTCCCACCCTCACATGCTATTTAATGTAGTCCTGGAAGTTTTAGCCAGAACCATTAGGCAAGAAAAATAAATCAAAGGTTTACAATTTGGGAAGGAGGAAGTCAAATTATGTCTGTTTGCAGATGACATGATTCTGTATATAGATAGGATCCAAAAAACTCCACTAAGAGATTATTGGGACTCATAGAAGAGTTTGGTAAAATGGCAGGATATAAAATCGCTTCACAAAAATCAATAGACTTTGTATACACAGACAATGCCTCAGCTGAAAAGAACTTGTAAGATCAATCCCATTCAAAATAGCTACAAAAAAAAACAAATACCTTAGAATAAATTTAACCAACAATGTCAGATCTCTATGATAAGAATTACAAAACATTAAAAAAAGAAATAGAAGAAGACACAAAAAAATGGAAAAATCTTCCATGTTCATGGGTTGGAAGAATCAATACATCAAAATGTCAATAATACCAAAGCAATTTACAGATCAATGCAATCCCAATCAAATACCAAGGACATTCTTCTCAGATAGAGAAAAAAATGATGCTGAAATTCATATAGAGGCACAGGAGACCTTGAATAGCTAAAGAAATCTTATGCAATAAAAACAAAGCAGGAGACATCACAATACCAGATTTCAAGATATACTACAAGGTAGTTATCAGGATATCCTGGTACTGGTACAAAAATAGATTGATAGACCAATGGAACAAGATAGAATCACCAGAAATCAATCCAAACATCTACAACCAACTTATATTTGACCAAGGAGCTAAAACCAATCTCTGGAGCAAAAGAAAATCTCTCCAACAAATGGTGCTAGGAAACTGAATTTCCACATGCAAAAGTATGAAGAAAAACCCATATCTTACCTAACATAAAAATCTACTTAATATAGACTCAAAATAAGACCTAAATCTATGATTGTTATCATCAAATTATTAGAGTATGTTGGAGAAACCCTGCAGGACATTGGCATGGGCAAAGAGTTCTTGGAAGACTCCAGAGGCACAGGCAATCAAAACCAAAATTGACAAATGTAATTGTGTCAAATTGAGAAGCTTCTGCACTGCAAAAAACACACAGCAAAGTGAAGAGGCAACTGACAGAATGGGAGAAATTATTGTCAAACTATGCAACTGATAAAGGATTAATAACCAGAATATTTAAAGAGATCAAGAAACTCAACAATAACAAAACAAACAACCCAGTTAAGAAATGGAAAAGGCCTTTAGCAGTTATTTTTCAAAAGAGGAAATCTAAATGGCCAACAGACACATAAAGCAATGCTCAGGGTCACTAGCTGAAAGGAAAATGCAAATAAAAATCATAATGTTTCACCTCCCCCGCCCTTCGAAGGACTTTCAGAAAGAAATCAACAAACAACAAATGCTGGCAAGGATGTGGGGGAAAAAGGACCCTAATCCACTGTTGGTGGGAAGGTGAACTCGCATCCCATATGAGTGCTGGTTCTAGTGCCAGCTGCTCTATTCCCATCCAGTCTCTGCTATGGCCTGGGAAAGCAGTAGAAGATGGCCGAAGTCCTTGGGCCCCTGCACCCATGTGGGAGACCCGGAAGAAGCTCTTGGCTCCTGGCTTTGGATCAGCTCAGCTCTGTCCATTGCAGTCATTTGGGGAATGAACAAACAGATGGAAAACCTCTCTCTCTCTCTCTCTCTCTCTCTCTCTTTCTACCTCGCTCTGTAACTCTGTCTTTCAAATAAATAAAATAAATCTTTAAAAAAATGAACAAATAGGCCGGTGCCATGGCTCACTAGGCTAATTCTCTGCCTGCATTCTGGGTTCTAGTCCCAGTTGGGGTGCCGTATTCTGTCCCAATTGCTCTTCTTCCAGTCCAGCTCTCTGCTGTGGCCTGGGATTGCAGTGGAGGATGGCCCAGGTGCTTGGGCCCTGCACCCACATGGGAGACCAGGAGGAAGCACCTGGCTCCTGGCTTCAGATTGGCACAGCGTGCTGGCTGTGGCAGCCATTTGGGTTTGAACCAACAGAAGGAAGACCTTTTTCTCTGTCTCTTTCTCTCACTGTCTAACTCTGCCTGTCAAAAAAATTTTTTTTAAAAAATGAACAAATAAAAATGCATTCATATCAGGGAACATCCTACAACAACAAAAATTTACATATTATATTCACACACAATAGCTTTCATGAGTTTTTTAATGTTATGATGAGAAAAATAGTGATGTGAGCCAGTGTCGTGGCTCAATAGGCTAATCCTCCGCTTGCGGCGCCGGCACACCAGGTTCTAGTCCTGGTCGGGGTTCCAGATTCTGTCCCAGTTGCTCCTCTTCCAGTCCAGCTCTCTGCTGTGGCCAGGGAGTGCAGTGGAGGATGGCCCAAGTGCGTGGGCACTGCACTCGCATGAGAGACCAGGAGGAAGCACCTGGCTCCTGGCTTCGGATCAGCGTGGTGCACCAGCTGCAGTGGCCATTGCGGGGTGAACCAAAGGAAAAAGGAAGACCTTTCTCTCTTTCCTTCTCTCTCACTGTCCACTCTGCTTGCCTGTCAAAAAAAAAGTGATGTGAAGTTAATACACATTAGATCATTTTGTATATAATATAAAGATTAGATGAAATTATAAAAGCACTGTTACATGGATGCTTGTTTTTATAAATTGATTATATCATGTTTCTCTTTTTTATGTATACCCTGTGTATTGTATAATTTTTTAAAACAAGATTTTCAGTAGAAAAAGTGGCAAAAGATGCAATGGCAATTCATAGAAGAGGAAGCCAGAATGTTTAAATAACATGTGAAAGGATCCTCAACATGGCTGATAATCAGAGAAATTCATGTTAGCACAGGGTTAGCTTCATTCCTGTGAGGTCTAAAAGCTGAAAGTCTGATAATGTTTATTTTCCTAGTGTTGAGCATAACATGTCAAAAATAACTTTTTACATTACTCTTGATGGTTTAAATTTAAAACATTTTGGAGACCAATTTGACTCTAGGTAATTGAAATTTTGAGGCTGTACCTGCTTTGTAAACTAGCAATTCCACTTTTAGAAATACTCTCAGAGAATATGTGCCACAGGTAGACAAGGAGAAAAGCACCTGAATGTCCATGGCAACAACTAAATGTGTGTTAAAATATGCAATCAAGGCAACCATCTATCACCAGGGGTATAGAACAATAAACATACATGTTTATTCAGCAGATGACACCTTTTGTCTAAAAACCAATAAGCCAATTCTATATAGGGCTATATAAATACATTTTAAAAACATAACATGGAATAAAAATCTCTTGAACAATATTTAAAACATACAAACATATCACTACTAACAGTATGAGTGGAAGATTTAATGCATAGTCACACAGAGCTTTGTCAATAGAAGAATAAACAAGGAATTGTTCTTTTGGGAAGTGCAAAGGTGAATTCCTCAGGTCAATGTAGAGTTTTTGTCTGGTTGGAGCTGAGTAGCTATTTAAGGTTTATGATAACATTTCAATTGGAATTAAGTCAGCATGGACTTGTGGTTTTTCACCAGCCAATTTCATCTGCTAGTGTGACAATGCAGAGAATGTGCAAGTGGCATTTTTCAGGCAAGGTGGTGTTGTGGGAAGTAAAGGACAAGAGAGTTAACAGTTAATGCACAGGAATGGTTCTGGGGGAAGGAACATGAAATCTACCCTGGAAAGGAGGAAAATGAAAATGTGAAGAGTTGAGGGATATTAGATAGCTGGTGCCAAAGCGTGGTTAGATAAAATTATTAGGTTCTAGTGTTAGACAGCCGGTTAGTGCGGTTATATTTATTAGTAATGTATTGTGTTCTGTTTAAAGAATGGGAAGAGGGGAATTGGTAGCCTCCAACCATAAAGAAAAGGAAACTGAAATGATAACTTCTTGATTTTACCTGCTTGTATTGTATTCATGTATTGAAATATTGCAGAGTACCCCCCCCAAAATATATAACTATCATATATTTATAAAAATTGTTGAGAAAAGACAAATGGAATTACTGGAATTCATGATGGGGCATAAGCACTTGGGCAATGGTACCTGTACACTGGATTGAAAAATTCTTGAGAGAATTGAATGTGGGATATCAGAATTTCTGTAAAAATTGGCAATAAAAATGTCTACGTGAGAGGTATCCAAAATGGAATTAATTCAGAAATAGATCATTGGTTGAGTGGCCACAGAGTTGAAAGATCACTAATCTATTTTTAAAAATTTATTTATAAATAGAGAACAGATTTCATATATTTCATATATACAGTTTTCAACATATAACAATAGTTCCCATTCTCCCTCCCCCATCCTTCCTTTCTGTTTTTCTTTCTATTTTATGAAAAATATATTTATTAATTTTTATTTATATAAGGAGAACATATTTCATATATTTTATATACACATTTTTAAGGATGGAATGATACTTTACAACCTCCTTCCCTCCTCCTTCTTTCTTTCTTTCCTCCTTCCTTTCTGCTTTTTCTTTTAATTTTATAATAAAACACTTTTAATTATCTCCATAATTACACACAATCATCCACTAAATATAGAATTTAGTAAACAGAAAATAGAAAGACTGTTCTATGAGGGTATAGACAAAGGCTATCAACAATAATGAAAACTCAAGATTTCAATTTCACTCATATATATTACACCTTTTTGAACTCTCTCTCCCTCTGTGTGTATATATATATGTGTATACACACACACACACACACACGCACAATTCAGAGAAATCATATATTTGTCATTTTGAGATTGGCTTATTTCACTAAACATAATGATCTAAACTTGCATCCATTCTGATCCAAAAGACAGAATTTAATTTCTTTTTTATGGCTAAGTACTATTCTATTGTATATCTGGACCACGGTATCTCTGTTTTTTAAATATATCTATTTCCTTGAATATTTTACTACTTACTACTATCTAATTATGGCTTAGCATTTTTAAAGAGATTTGTTTATTTATTTATTTATTTATTTAATTATTACAGAGAAGCAGAGGGAGAGGGGGAGAGAGAGAAGTCTTCCATCCACTGGTTCACTCCCTAAATGGCTGCAGCAGCTGATATTGAGCCAGTCCAAAGCCAGGAACCAGGAGCCCCTTACTAGGTCACCCTAGAGGCCCAAGGTCTTGGGGCATCTACTGTTTTCTGAGGCCCTAACAGAGAGCTGAATCAGGAGAGGAGCAGCTGGGACTCGAACTGGTGCCCATAATGGAATGCCAACACTGCAGGCTTTAGCCACTACACAACAGTGCCATATATTTTACTTTGATTTCTTCTTGTTTTTCTAGGTCTTCGAAATGAATTGTTAGATCATTTATTTGGTGCCTTTCCAATTTCTTGATGCAGGTACTGACTGTTATAAATATTCATAATTCTGCTTTTGTTGCATTCCTTAAGTATTGATATGTTGTTTTGTTTTCTGCCTTTGTTTCAAGGAGTTTTTATTTTCCCTTTTGATTTCTTCTTCAATCCATTGTTCATGCTGGAGCATGTTGTTAAGTCTCCATTTGTTTGTATATTTTCTAGAGTTTCTAAAGTTGTTAATTTCCAGCTCATTTCATTGTGGTCAGAAAAGATATATAATTTAAAATTTTGAATTTATTGAGAATTATTTATGGCCTTGCATATGGTCTATCATAGAGAAGCTTCCAGATACTGGTGAAAAGCATATGTATTCTGTAGTTGTGGGTTGAAATGTTCTGTAGATATCAATTAGATCCATGTGGTCAATAGTGTAGATTAGCTCTGTTGTTTCTTTGTTGATTTTTCTTTTGTACAGTTGACTCTTCATTGATAGAAATGGGTTTTGAAGTCTGCCTTCTTACTGTACTGTGGGGTGTGTCTCCCTTTAGATCCATTAACATTTGTTTTATACAGATATGTACCCTAGGATTGGGTGCACATAAATTTACTATAATCACATCTTCATGATCAGTTGATCCTTTATCATTACCTAATGTCCTTTTTTGTGCTGTATAAGACTTCTTGCCTTAGTCTATTTTTTCTGATACTAACTTGGCTAATCCTGCTTTTTTAATGCCATTTTCATGGAATATCTTTTTCTGTCTTTTCACTTTCAGTCCATATGTATCTTTTTTTTAGAAAACTTTTATTTAATAAATATAAATTTTGAAAGTACAACTTTTGGTTTATAGCAGTTTTTCCCCCCATAACCATCCTTCCACCCACAAACCATCCCATCTCCCACTCCCTCTCCCATCCCATTCTTCATCACGATTCATTTTCAATTATCATTATATACAGATTATCAACTTAGTATTTACTAAGTGAAGATTTCAACAGACTGCACCCACAAAGATACACTAAGTGTAGAGTACTGTTGGCATCATTGTTTTACTGTTAATTCACATAGGACAACACATTGACAGAGATCCTACATGGGAAGTAAGTGCACAGTGACTCCCGTTGTTGATTTAACAATTTATACTCTTATTTATGATGTCAGTGATCACCCGAGGCTCTTGTCATGAGCTGCCAAAACTATGGAAGACTCCTGACTTCACAAACTCTGACCTTATTTAGTTAAGACTATAGTCAAACTGGAAGTTCTCTCCTCCCTTCAGAGAAAGGTACCTCCTTCTCTGATGGCCCGTTCTTTCCAATGGGCTCTCACTCACAGTGATCTTTCATTAAGGTCATTTTTTGCCAGAGTGTCTTGGCTTTCCATCCTGAGGAATGCTCATGGACTTTTTAGCCAGATTGTACGTGTATCTTTGTTGGTGAACTGTCTTTTTAATAGGCAGCATACAGATGGATCTTATTTTTTAATCTAGTCATTGTATATCTTTTTTAGTCCATTTACTTTCACAGTTATTATTGATAAGTAATGAATTAGTTATGCCATTTTTTCATAAATGTTACTCCAATTGTTTATTGTCAATCTCTATTGTACTCTTACTAGGAGGTTTTCTTTCTTTCTTTCTTTCTTTCTTTCTTTCTTTCTTTGGACAGGCAGAGAGGACAGTGAGAGAGAAGGACAGAGAGAAGGTATTACTTTTCTGTTGGTTCACCCCCCAATGGCCGCTGTGGCCAGCACACCACACTGATCCGAAACAAGGAGCCAGGGGCTTCTCCTGGTCTCCCATGCAGGTGCAGGGCCAAAGCACTTGGGCCATCCTCCACTGCACTCCCGGGCACAGAAGAGAGCTGGACTGGAAGAGGGGCAACTGGGACAGAATCTGGTGCCCAGACCAGGACTAGAACCGGGGGTGCTGAGCTGCAGGCAGAGGATTAGCCTAGTGAGCTGTGGTGCTGGCTTACTAGGAGGTTTTCTGCTTTTACATCCTTTCATGATACTGATTATTTTTCTGTTTCTATATTTAGCACATCCTTAAATATTATTTATAATAAAGATTTTTATTTATGTATGTGAGAGGTAGAGTATAAGACAGAGAGGAAGAGAAAAAGAGAAAGGTATTCCATCTGCTGGCTCACTCCCTAAATGGCTGCAAGAGCAGGAGCTGGGCCTATGGAGACAGGAGCTTCTTCCAGATCTCACACGTGGGTTCAGGGTCCCAAGAATTTGGGCCATCTTCTAGTGTCGATTAAATCTGCTGTTTGCTTGTTGATCTTCTTTCTGGTTGACCTATTTCTGAGAGTGGAGTATTGAAGTCCCCCAGTACTGTTGTATTGGAGTCTAAGTCTCCCCTTTAAGTCCCTTAACATATCTTTCAAGTAAACCAGTGCCCTGCAATTAGGTGCATATACATTTACAATAGTTACGTCTTCCTGTTGAATTGATCCCTTAATCACCATATAGTGCCCCTCACCTCTCTTTCCAGTGCTGGGGCGTAGATTCGGTAGCTGGGGTCCCAAGCTGTGGGTGCCCATGCCCTCCATGTAGGTCCACCGTGTCCCACTAGTTCCAGAAGACTTTCCTCCTCATTTTTTTCCCTAACTCTTCCCTGAACTTACAGTATCTCCACTTTTATTAAACTGTCTTTTCCTGGACTATCAGTGAGCTCCCTCCCTATTCCGCATCTTGGAGTTCCCCTGAACTCTTTAATTAACACATAATTATTCTTATTCATTTAAATTTAACTGAAAAGTGATCCCTGTTAAATATAAGAGTGGGAATAAGAGAGGGAAGAGGTGTACAGTTTGGTACATGCTTACTCAGACTTACCCCTAATGGTAGAACTAGAAATGTGCCAGGGGCTTCCAATTCAACCCCATCAAGCTGGCATGTACCAATGCCATCCTACTTGTTGAAATGATCAGTTTAAGTTCTTAATTGATCTAAAAGATAGGATTGTCAAAGGGATTACATATTTAAGAACAGTCTGCAAATAATAATTGATAGAATTAAAAAGGAGATAAAAAGGAGAAAATGATCCTACATGGGAAGCAGGATACGCAGCAGACTCATAGAACGGCAAATGCTCTAAACAACACTCTGGCCTCAGAATCAGCCCTTAAGGCATTCAGATATGGCTAAAAAGCCCCTGAGAGTATTTCAGACATGGAAAGCCAAGACAATCAGGTGGAAAAAAAAGACCTAAATGAAATATCTCTGTGAGTGAGTTCCCAGCGGAAAGAATGCGCCATCAAAGAAGGAGGTACCTTTCTCTGAAGGGAGGAGAGAACTTCCACTTTGAATATAGCCTTTTCTAAATATGATCGGAGTTTGTGAACTCAAAAGGCTTCCATAGTCTTGGCAGCTCATGACAGGAGCCTTGGGTGATTACTGACGTCATAAATAAGAGTGTCAATTGATAAATGAATAATGGGAGTAACTGTGCACCTGCTCCCTATGTAGGGTCTCTGTCCTTAATGTTTTGTACTATGCGAATTAATGGTAAAACTATGATGCAAACAGTACTCTATACATAGTGTATCTTTGTGGGTGCAGTCTGTTGAAATCTTTACTTAGTAAATACTAAGTTGATAATCTGTATATAATAATAATTGAAAATGAATCGTGATAAAGAACAGGATGAGGCCAGCGCCGTGGCTCAACAGGCTAATCCTCCGCCTTACGGCGCCGGCACACAGGGTTCTAGTCCCGGTCGGGGAGCCAGATTCTGTCCCGGTTGCCCCTCTTCCAGGCCAGCCCTCTGCTGTGGCCCAGGAGTGCAATGGAGGATGGCCTAGGTGCTTGGGCCTTGCACCCTATGGGGAGACCAGGAAAAGCACCTGGCTCCTGGCTCCTGCCATCTATGATCGCGGTGCGCCGGCCGCAGCGCGCCGGCCGCGGCGGCCATTGGAGGGTGAACCAACAGCAAAGGAAGACCTTTCTCTCTGTCTCTCTCTCTCTCACTGTCCACTCTGCCTGTCAAAATAAATAAATAAATAAATAAGAACAGGATGGGAGAGGGAGTGGGAGATGGGATGGTTGATGGTGGTAGGGAGGTTAAGGGGTGGTAAATCTGCTATAATTCAAAACCTGTACTTTGGAAATTTATATTTATTAAATAAAAGTAAAAAATTGCTATTATTTGACTGAAATCTTTTTTAAGATTTATTTATTTATTTGAAAGTCAGAGTTAAATAGAGAGGAGAGTCAGAGAGAGAGAGTGGTCTTCCAAGTATTGGTTCACTCCCCAATTGGCCGTTATGGCCAGAGCTGTGCCAATCCGAACCAGTAGCCAGCAACTTCTTCTGGGTCTCCCATGCTGGGTCAGGTGTCCAGGGACTTGGGCCATCTTTTACTGCTTTCTGAGGCCACAGCAGAGAGCTGTACCCGAAGTGGAGCAGAGCCAGATCTCGAACTGCGCCCATGTGGGATGCCAGCGCTTCAGGCCAGAGCGTTAACCCGCTGCACCACAGTGCTGGCCTCAATTGACGGAATAAATCTTTGAAGCTAGTTTGCTTTTCCATTCCTTTAGGAAATCTTAAGACAGATATATTTATTTGGCCATTTGATGGTATCCCATAATTCTTGAATACTGTTTTTGTTTTTTCTCATTTTTGGACAAAGGTATTTCCAGAAATTTGTCTTCTGGCTTGAATATTCTTTATTCTGCCTCACTGCATCTGATATGGCTTTCCACTGTATTTTTATTTAACAGGTTGAAGTCTTCATTTCTGGTATATTTGTTTGATATTTCCTTAATATCTATATCTCACAGCAGAATTACTCAGTGATGCCCTATACCAATTTCTTTAACTAATGTAATTATTTTCCTGTGTTTTTCAGTAATCTTAAAGTTACTCTTTTAAATTCCTTCTCAGGCTTTTCATTGATCTCCACATCTTCACAATCTAATATGTAAGTATTATTATATTCCTTTTTGGAGAGTTGTATTGTCTCCTTTGTTCATGTTTACTGTATGTCTACATTTATATTAACACAGTTGGGGAAACACTTGTTGATATCTACTATAAATGTTTTATTGTTGGAAATGTGCCTTTATGATTTACTGGAATGACTATACCTCTAATGGATACCCAGAAATGTGTACTGGGTGGGGCAGAGGAGTTCTTGCCCCTTTTATGAGGTAAGACAAAAGTTTTGAGTGACACCCAGTTTGGGCATGGTAAATCTCTATTGTCAGTAGGGGCAATGGGATGATTGCAGTGTTTGACATGTTCACAGTCTCAGTCTTTCCCTTTGCCAAGGTGACCAAACTTTCAATGATGAGTGCACAGTACCTACATTCCCTACCCACTCAGGCACTTGAACCACACAAAGGAACTATGTGCTCTGGAGTATGAATGTGGAGTCTTCCACGATGACTCTTCCCAGAACACAGGTAGTTATGAGATTCTGGAGTCAAATCCATTGATTGCCCAAAGACCCAGCCACAATCCATGCTCTACTCAGTTTCCTGTGACACAAAGGATGTCGACTGTCACATGGTGCAGGGCTCCCATAGTCACAGGGTTCAGGGTATCCACTCTGCCCTGCAAGTCTCCTTGTCCATGGAGAGAGCCACATTATGCTCATAGCCAGCCATCTCTCCAAAAGAGGATAGTCAGTGTTCCACCACAGCATGCTGAATCTAGTGCTTAGATGGGATGTGGGAGGGGAGGAGAGCAATGAACCTGTCTTCAAAGTGCTTAGTGGTCAACCTGCTGCCTAACCTGGGCCAGACTTGAAGTCACTGTGGATAGGGGATTTCTCTCTAAGCCAAATCCACCAGTGGAGCATGGGCTGTATTAATCTTTGTTCATCATATTTTGGGAAATTGGCACTTCTACCCCACTGGTCACTGGGTGCCTTGGTGGGTAATAAGGTAAGGAAAACAATGCACCCTCCCTTCATGGAGTGAAAGGAGCACACTGCCCACTGCAACTCTTTAGACCAGAACCAGTCAGTGGGGACTGGAAGGTTATCCCTCAGACAAGATCACTAATGGCATACAGGCTGCTGTAGGCTCCTGTCACTTTGCTCAGGGAAGATGTTGTCCCCACCTGCCTCTGACTGCAGAAGTGTCTGCAGCTACTGCATTTTTATACAGTCTTTCATGCTCCATGGAGTCTCTTTTATGTCTTGTGTCTGTAAACTTTCCAATGAAAATTTCTCCCCAACTGTCCCCTGAGAATGCAGTTCCTACTCAGTTCTTCCAGTGATCAAAATCAGCATATTTTTCCCTGTCGAGCTATCTTGGAACTCATAAACTTTTTAACGTTTTTTTTTTTTAATTTAAAAGACAATGTAGAAGAAAAAAAGAGATTTTCTATTCACTGGGTGATTCTTCACGTGACTACAACAGCCGAGATGGGGCCAGACTGAATCCAAGAGCCTGGGTTGTCATCTTGGTCTCCTACTCGAGTGGTAGGAAATTCAGCCATCAGTCACTGCTTCCCAGGCACATTATTAGGGACCTGGGTTGGAAGCATAGTACCTGGGATCTGTTAAGGATAAGGCAGTCACAAGCAGCAGCCTAGCCTATTATACCATGAAGTCTGCCTCAACAATGTAGATTTTGATCATAAAAAGAACAGCCATACACAGAGCAGTATAAAGGAAAATGCTAATCTAGGTCATGAATGAAGAGAAATTAATACCTAGGAGAAATAAAAAGGTGTTAACAGATGACAGCAACAGAGAAAGTTGAGTCAACTTGAATGATTCCTTTGTCTTAGAAAGAAAAATGGTTTGAAGGCTGAAATGAGGTAAAAGGAAACATGCCACCTTCATGGCACATAGAACACAGTTTGCCAGAAGAGTAGTAATAGCTTCCACTTTGAAGCCTTCACTGGGGTCGAGTACCTGGATAGATTTTACAGGTGACAGAAGCTGTTCAAAAAAGGAAAAGTGAAAATATTGCAGAAGTAGGGAAAGGATGAAAGATTGGGTAACTTTAGAATTTGCAGAAACATATGGCAATGGGCTACGGAGGTAAAAAATTTACTTGAGGCCTAAACTTTTGTTGATGAGGCAAGACACAAGGACAAGAGGTCCATGGGGAAGATGAATCTTCAGTTTAACTCTGAGCCTTCTGCATGTGCACACTTTCAGTTTCTATCAGTATTCTCTATGTACCTGAGATACAAAAGCCTTTAATTTACTGAGATAATAAAATTGATGAATTTTTCAATAATTCTTATGTGCCTTGAAATAATGTGTACAAACAAAGTCAAGTGATTAAATGCCAATATTCAACCTATTGTTTATGTTAAACACTTGCATGTATTGAATTATGCTATTCATTTAGTTTTGTTTCTCTGGTCGGTCCACAGTGTTGGTGGACTTATTTTCATTGGTCAATGGTAGGAAGCCGGCATGTTTGTTTTTGGTGGCAAGGTAGCTTCCTGTCTCCCAGGGGTACATGTGTACATAGGGTGTTATTGAACTTGATTAGTGCTGGAATTCCTGTGAAGCATTTCAGAATAGAGTATAGCACTGGGATGATAATTGTCGAGTTAATAATTGACTGGTGTGTCTTATTCCAGTTCTTCAGGGCAGCCTTTCCCTATGACACACTCTTGATTTAATGAGCTGATATTTAGCAGAGTTATAATCATCCAAGTGATGGCAGAGTTGCTGCAAGCTAAGAGAGAAACTGGGGCCTAATAAAGGCTACATTATAGGTATTGGGGCAGGAGCTTGCTTTCATTGTCAGATACTCTGAGATTGTGCTCCAAATTTTTCTTCAAAATAACTAAATCTAGCTTTTCATTAAATAAGAGTGGCAGAATCATTAGGATTAAATGAGTTCTATAGAATACCTAGCCCTGCTTGGGGTAGGGAACATTAGTCCCTCTGAAATGCCTGGAATTTAAATTAGGCAGTACCTGTTTAGGGTGGTATAAATGGAGTAATTAGCCCATAAGCTCCTTTTAAAGACATAACTGATTTTATACTAATAAACTGACTCTTCATTCTCATTAAGTAATTACAGATATGTTATTATTTAGAAAAAATGTCTTCTTCATTTTTCAGTTCCTACTTAATAAATTCTTAAACATTTCACTCAAGGAAAAGTTGAAAGAACAATAAAAACAATCAGTAGAAAATGATATTCTATCAGCAATAATAAGGAAATCTTATAAAAAAAATTGCCTGTTTCACTTCAGTGGGGAAATTCCTGAGTAAGCAGGCTTGGGTTAAAGCTGACCTGTACCTGGATTTGCCTGCTTCATGTGAAATGTAAGGCTAGAGGATGGAAGAGTACTCGTAATTTCTGCATCAGGAGATGTTGGAAGGAGACTGTGTGTCGAAGCCTTGAACTCAATGGAATCCATCTCTTGACCCTTAAAATAATAAACAAACATAAAACTTTGGTGTAAGAAGCCATTTTGGGAACAAAAAGGAACAAAAATTGGGATTTGTGGGAGAAGAGCATCAATTCCCCTCTCTGGAGCAGAGAGAAGAGACTGTGGAGTGGGATGGTGACAGGAGTGAGCATTAGAAGAGAGGCTCTTCAGTCAGTTCATGTCCCGTCCCGCGGGACGTCAACTGGGGCCAAGTACCTAGAATGGGGAATGAAAGGGACAGGAGACACAAGGATGGCAGCAAGACATGTCCTGATCAAGCTGCTAATTTTATTTTTCAACCACACACTTATATATCATAAAGGCAGAGTGTCCGGCGGGGGAAGGAGGAGCGATTAGGAGGGCAGGACGTTGGGCGGGGGAAGGAGAGGCGATTAGGAGGGCCGGATGTTGGGCGGGGGAAGGAGAGGCAATTGTCTAGCCCTGCCTCAGTAGTTTTCCACTAAGAGGCCACATGCTGCGTGGTCACCGACATATCCCCCTTTCTTATCAATTAAACAGAAATGGCTACCGGTTAGGCCAGGTGTGATGAACAAGCAGTGCCTGTCTTAGGAATCGACCCGGAGCTCCAGCACCTCTTACCCGTCATTGGATATCCTTGCCAGTCCCCAAGGACTCCTGTCTTAGGTGGGTGAGGTTCCGGGAAGGTGCCCGTCATTGGCTTGCTGCTCATTTTATTGATAGGCCTGGGGCCCTTCCTGGGCTCCCGACTGGGGCAGCGTCAGATCAAAGGGGAGTGTCAGTTGTTGGATGGACTGTGACCTCACCAGCCAGACCTCACCGGCCAGAGAGAGATAACATTCTCCAGGGGATCTTCCATGGCCAGACTTTGGTAATGTATTTGAATTGGTCTGGCTGCTAAATTATCTACTTGCTGTCTGATAAAAGTCATCAGCTTACTGAAAAGACAAGAACCTACAGATAGTATAACAAGCAAACCAGCAATAGGGCCTAAAAGCGGTAGCAAATACGGAAGCAGTCCATTCCATCCCGTCCAAAAGGGATTTTCAGTCATGGCACGCCGGCGAGCTCCAGATCTTCTTGAAGTGTCTTGATTTTATCGCGAACAATGCCGGACTTGTTAGCATCCCACGATGATTAACAGGGTCGTCCAGTCTTTTCATTCCTGTGGGTATAAAGAAAGGGCGTTCTCAGGGCCAAATACAGGCTCTGGAACAACATTATTATTTGCAGGAATTGGTGAGTTAATTTGTTTAATTAATCTTTCGGGTAGCCATCTTGGGGCTGATTGTTTTTGGTCCAGGATGCAGGCTGAGCCACGTCCCCAAATGAGTACTGGGTCTGGGCCATGCCAGCTACTGGTGAGGGGGTCTCGCCACATTACCATAGGTGGAGCTGTGTCAGGGGAAGGGTGCCAATGACGGTCTGCAGCTGAATGATTATTATTATCCAAGGTAAAGAAATTTAGTACAAAGAGCGCATGATTCAATCGATCACGGGGAGAGGCAAAGAATAAGGAAGTGGCTTCAAGCCGAGTGAGCCAAGTTTTTAGTGTTTGATGGGCTCTTTCAATGATTCCCTGACCCTGTGGATTGTAGGGAATTCCTGTAATGGGATTAATATGGAGTGCTTCACAAAATTGTTTAAATTTAGTACTGACATAAGCAGGACCATTATCTGTCTTAACTTTAACAGGTTTTCCCAGTACAGAGAGAGCCGAGATAAGGAGAGAGATAACATCCTTAGCAGCTTCTCCTGTATGGGGGGAGGCAAAGATGAAGCCACTGTAGGTGTCTATAGAGACATGAAGATAATTTAGTTTGCCAAATTTTGGGAAGTGAGTGACATCCATTTGCCACAGTTGATTAGGGAGAAGACCACGCGGATTGACTCCCAAATGAGGTAAAGGTTGGCTTGTAAGGCATGAGGGACATTCTTTGACTATTTCATTAGCCTGTTCTGCAAAACAAACGGAGAGATTGAGCATTTAAGTGATGGAGCCTATGCAAGTTTCGAGCTTCCTGCACTGATCCCACGCTTGTGGGGAAGGTAAGCCTTGTAGCATCATCTACCTGGGCCTTACCTTCTGAGTTTTGAGGTTTCCGGACTGTGCCCACGCTTGTGGGGCAGGTAAGCCTTGTCTACCTGGGCCTTACCTTCTGAGTTTTGAGGTTTTTGCACTGCGCCCACGCTTGTGGGGAAGGTAAGCCTTGTAGCATCATCTACCTGGGCCTTACCTTCTGAGTTTTGAGGTTCTTGGACTGTGCCCACGCTTGTGGGGAAGGTAAGCCTTGTCTACATGGGCCTTACCTTCTGAGTTTTGAGGATTTTGCACTGTGCCCACGCTTGTGGGGAAGGTAAGCCTTGTAGCAGCATCTACCTGGGCCTTACCTTCTGAGTTTTGAGGTTTTTGCACTGTGCCCATGCTTGTGGGGAAGGTAAGCCTTGTAGCATCATCTACCTGGGCCTTACCTTCTGAGTTTTGAGGATTTTGCACTGTGCCCACGCTTGTGGGGAAGGTAAGCCTTGTCGCATCATCTACCTGGGCCTTACCTTCTGAGTTTTGAGGTTCTTGGACTGTGCCCACGCTTGTGGGGAAGGTAAGCCTTGTCTACCTGGGCCTTACCTTCTGAGTTTTGAGGATTTTGCACTGTGCCCACGCTTGTGGGGAAGGTAAGCCTTGTCGCATCATCTACCTGGGCCTTACCTTCTGAGTTTTGAGGTTTTTGGACTGTGCCCACGCTTGTGGGGAAGGTAAGCCTTGTCGCATCATCTACCTGGGCCTTACCTTCTGAGTTTTGAGGGTTTTGGACTGTGCCCACGCTTGTGGGGAAGGTAAGCCTTGTCGCATCATCTACCTGGGCCTTACCTTCTGAGTTTTGAGGATTTTGCACTGTGCCCACGCTTGTGGGGAAGGTAAGCCTTGTACCTGGGCCTTACCTTCTGAGTTTTGAGGTTTTTGGACTGTGCCCACGCTTGTGGGGAAGGTAAGCCTTGTAGCATCATCTACCTGGGCCTTACCTTCTGAGTTTTGAGGGTTTTGGACTGTGCCCACGCTTGTGGGGAAGGTAAGCCTTGTCGCATCATCTACCTGGGCCTTACCTTCTGAGTTTTGAGGGTTTTGGACTGTGCCCACGCTTGTGGGGAAGGTAAGCCTTGTCACATCATCTACCTGGGCCTTACCTTCTGAGTTTTGAGGTTTTTGCACTGTGCCCACGCTTGTGGGGAAGGTAAGCCTTGTACCTGGGCCTTACCTTCTGAGTTTTGAGGTTTTTGGACTGTGCCCACGAATGTGGGGAAGGTAAGCCTTGTAGCATCATCTACCTGGGCCTTACCTTCTGAGAGTGATCCTGGTAGGCTTGTGTGCGCCCTAATATGTCCCAAATAGAAGGGCTGTTGTTTACAGCCTGACTGGAAAACTGTGTAAAGACTTGAAGTATGGCATACAGCTCAACCAACTGGGCCGACTGATAAGATGTATTAAAAACATGGGAATGGTTGTCTGCCACAAAGGCAGCCATCCCGCTGGACGACCCATATGTAACAATAGATGTGGCTGGAAAAAGTCCATCAGAACCTATAGGAGGACAGCTAAGCATAGAACCAACAATGCTTTAGTTTTATGAGCAGCAATTCTGATATATAAAACTGTGGATGACAAAAGACTTTAAGTTGCCATGTTTAAAATTATAAAATCATTATAAACTCAACAAGAGGCACATGCTTACTTTACATAGCATTTTTGAAAGCACCTGTAGGATTTTACAGAACATTTAACTTTTTAGGCCTTTGTGGCTTTTTTATTAAGATCCAAGATTTCTTTCGTAACCTTCTATGACTTCCACACACCCTCTTTAACTTACTTGAAGCATTCCATCATTTCCATTTCAGTCTAGAGTAAACTAGCCATCAGGATAAAGTCAATCTTACAAACCTTGTTCTTTCTTTATTTAAAATAACTCTTTCGTTTTAACCTTTCTTACCAAATGCACATTTCTATAACATTTTTAACACAAATTTAACATGTTGAGTATACAAGAGTTTACAATAAATTAGCATTTACACCTAAATGACTTAAGATGCTGATATATCTCTACTTGAATTTAATTAAAATTAAAATTACATTCATCTAAAACAAGCACTAATTACCCATTGTTGTTTCATTGAGTACTGATTACCAGGAAACCTGTTAAAATACCCTTGAGCTGACTTGGGGGTTATTGGACTGGCCTATACCTCGCAAATGGTGAGAGATGCCATCAGCAGCCAATGGGCGGGCCAATGATCTTGAGATATGACTGTGGCATCCAGCCCCTGTATCCAAAATGCCCTTGAAATTTTTTCCTTCAATAGTAAGTGTTAACACAGGCCTATTTTTTGTAATTGGCTGGACCCAATAAGCATCCAAGGAGCCCAAAGGGGTAATGCCTCGGGGCCTGGGAGAAATTGAGGATGTATTTTCAGTAATTAAAGGCAGAAGAACCAGTTGTGCTAGACGGGTGCCCTGTGGAATGGCAGCTACTCCATTAATAGCGGCTGCTAGGATTTTTATCTCTCCGGTAAAGTCACCGTCGATAATACCGGGAAAAACTTGAATACCTTTAAGGGTGGCTGACGCTCGGCCAAGAATAAAAGCACAGGTACCCGAAGGCAAGGGGCCCCGCACCCCTGTAGGGATAATTTGTGGGCCCTGGGTGGAATCTAATATTGTATCGGAGGCGGCACAGAGGTCCAGTCCTGCGCTACCTGGGGTTGCTCGTTGGAGGGAGGCAATTGCTGAGGCATTTGCTGAGCCTGAGGCTGGGAGGGGACAAACCGTACTGCTCCAGGGTTTGTCCTTTGAGATACCGGGGCCAGGGGCTGGCCCCTCTGGGAGTTTCCCGGGATGTGAGGAGGGAGGGGTTGTCCTGAAGAATTAGTCTTTGACCTACATTCATTTGCCCAGTGATAGCCCCTATGACATCGGGGGCATGGGGTGGAGGGGAGCGGCCTGCCTGGGGGAGACGGAGCCTCACCTTGGACCATGGGCCCATTTGATAAGGCAGTTGGACATTCCCGAGCAAAATGTCCGGGCTGTTTACAGGCATAGCAAGTGGAGGTCCCCATGGAGGGATTTTGGGCCAATTTGAGTGCAGCTCCAATTGCCAAGCCCATTGTATGGGCCGATCCCACACCAGCGCAGAGCCTTACATATTTTGAAAGATCACTTTTATGTTTATGGGGCCGAAGAATATCTTTACAAGCTGGGTTGGCATTTTCAAAGGCAAGGTGTGTAACAAATGCACTTCCATTTTCTCCTGGGCCAACTAGTCTCTCAGCCGCAACATTAAGGCGCGAGACAAAGTCACTATAAGGCTCGTCAGGCCCCTGCTGAATCTTAGCCAAAGAGGCGGTGACTGCTCCCCTTTGAGGAAGTTTTCTCCAAGCCCCTAGTCCGGCAGAGTTAATCTGCGCCAGAAGTCCATCAGGGAACTGGGCTTGTGAATTGTTGGAATCATACGGGGCATCTCCCAAAAGTTTTTTGAGGGTCCAATTTTTAGATAAAGTTTTAGCAGAATTTTGTTGGGCTATTTCTTTGCAAATATGAACATAGTCGGCCCTCCAGAGAACATAATCACCTCCGTTGAGAGCGGCTTTGGCGAGGAAGTCCCAATCATTAGGTGTAAGCCACCGGGCACTCTGGCTTTCCAGTAAGGCCTGAGTATACGGAGCAGTGGGGCCATATTGGGTGCAAGCAGTTTTAAGTTTCTCAATAAATCGGAGACTAAGTTTTTTATAGGGTGGCGGTTGTGCATTACCAGGTCCTTGATTGGGGTCCTGGTCTTCATCCTCTGACTCAGGTTCCTCACTATCTTCCCTGGAGTGGGGGGGTAAATTTTCCTCTGCCTCATTTTCCCCATTAGCGGCAGGCTCGGAGCGACTTTCGGCTTGTCTCCTGGTTACAGGGAAAGCTAGAAGGGGTTGGGTTTGGGACCTGACTTTACCTTGTTTAGGTTTTGTGAGGGGCTGCTCTAAGGCGAGGCGGCGGAGCTCCTCGTCGAGGGATTTTATTTCCTTAAGGAGCTGGATGTGCTCTCGTCTGTGCTGAAGTGACTGTCGCAAGGCCGACAAGTCAGGCACGGGAGGGTTAAGGTCATAGAGAGCCGGGGCGCAAATGGGAGGGTGAGGGTGAGTATTGTACGGAGGGGGATTTTTAACATTTGGGGGCCTATCGGAATCATGATACTGTGCGATCTCTTCCTCTAGAACAGCTTCCTCGTCTGGGTCTAATTTGTCTCGGATTGCAGGATATAACTGGCTCGTCCCGTCGGGAGGGGCTGAAATGGGCTCCTTAATATCATCTTTGGGGTTATCATCAGTAGAGGGTGTATCCATAGCGACAGATGGGCATTTAGATTCGGGTCCGGAGGATCGCTGTAGCGTCTCCTCACCATCCTTTACTAGGGCATCAATAGTCTTATCCAGGTGACGGGTTTTTAGAATGTCATTAATCAGGTTCCAATATGAAAAAACCATAATGGGCACCTTTGCAGGGCCAAAGGTTTCATGAAAATCCTTTAAACAACTTCCAACTCTTTCCCACTTGACCTCATCAATTGTTCCTTCCTTGGGGAACCAGGGACACAATTTTTCTACATACTCAAAAAATGCCTTTAGATCCTTGTTTTTAACCCTAACTCCTCGTGTCTTGAGGGCCTCCCTGAGACCCGAAATGAACATTTCCCGTGACGATAATGCCTGTCCCATGGCCGTCACTTACCTTGCGCCGTCTTCACTCCTCAGCGTCGACCGATGCTAATGATCTCGGGTGGGCAGTTCCGAGCCGGTCGCACAACCACTTGGATCCAAGTTTTCCTCCTGGAAGGCGGCGTTCCTCCAATCTTACAGGCACTCGAACCCCAAGGGCCGCACTCGAGCCCCACGTTGGGCGCCAGTTGTCCCGTCCCGCGGGACGTCAACTGGGGCCAAGTACCTAGAATGGGGAATGAAAGGGACAGGAGACACAAGGATGGCAGCAAGACATGTCCTGATCAAGCTGCTAATTTTATTTTTCAACCACACACTTATATATCATAAAGGCAGAGTGTCCGGCGGGGGAAGGAGGAGCGATTAGGAGGGCAGGACGTTGGGCGGGGGAAGGAGAGGCGATTAGGAGGGCCGGATGTTGGGCGGGGGAAGGAGAGGCAATTGTCTAGCCCTGCCTCAGTAGTTTTCCACTAAGAGGCCACATGCTGCGTGGTCACCGACAAGTTCAGTCACACCTCGAAGGGCCAGAGCTTCATGGGATAATGGGAGAGCAGAACAGGCCTGACTCCCTGTGTCTGTCTCCAAGCAGTTGGTTTCTTTGAGAGATTGTGCTACATTCTCTCTACTCAAGTCTTTCAGAAAGCTCTGGTAGCTGTTACTTTTACTTCTGTTAGTTGCTGGGTGTCCCAGTTGTATTTTCTTCACTCTACAGTAATTGACCCAAGCGACTAGTCTTTGGGGAATCATCGAGGCATAGAGTTCCTTTAAAGTGTTTCTTATAACAAGACAAGGTCTAGAAAACCTCCTAATTTACTTGTATAGATGACTCTCCTGAGGGAATAGCTATTCCAATAGTTTTTAAAAATTCACAAGAGTTCTTATAAGTCTTTTTTTCCTTACAAAAATATGAAGGAGTAAACTTAAATTCTAATTAATATTGTTGGACATCAGTAACTGATGGGTATAAAAATAATACTTGTATGGCATGTGTTAGCATCAATAAATTTTGTTCATGCACTTTATCTTGTCACATTTTTAAAGCAGTTCTATGAATTGGTTAGAGATATATTTTTATCTTTATTGTATAAGTTAAAATACAGAAATTCAAATCATAAAGGGTGTGCCCAAAGTCACAAAACCACTGAGAATCAAGTGGAAACATGACTCACTGAATGTACTGTTTCCAATTTTAGGGTATGTTTACAACACAATAGGTCTCTGTCTGCATATACAAATACCAATATATAAAGTTTAATGAGAGCTTCATTTAACTCATCACATTTAATTGATACATCTATTGCTTTATTTTTTTCTTTTAAAAATTTTTTTGAGAAGAAAATAGTACAAAAATAATTGCTGAAAATGAAATTATGCTTATCTCTCTAATGTGCAGAGTACAATCAGTGAGGTTTAAAGTAATTTTAGACATAAAATTGTTTAATTATATGGTGCAAACTAATACATTTGATGAAGATAAGCAACACAAGAATAAATGACAGATGTGCAATAATCTTCAAAATGTGGACAACTCAACTTTTGATTGCGTTGGAATAGGTGGTTTAAAATAGGACTAAGTTTGCAAAAGAAAAATTGATAATTTGCCAAATGTTGTTAGATTTATGGATAAGAATTATATAGTGAAACAACAGAACCATAGGGACAAGACAATAAAAAGGAATAACATTGGAATAACATTACCCAGCCTCAATTTGGTCAAGTGCATATTTTATTTCTATGAGGCAATAGAAAATCAATATTATAAACTTTATTAGGAACATATTATTTAGCATTTTTCCTTCTCTTTTGCTAAGAACAGAAAAGAGCTTAAACTATTTCAAATTAAATGTAAAATTGGAATATAAGTTTTCATGCTCCTAATTTTCCATCTTTGAAGATGTACTAAATAATACTATCTACCTTATTATTGTAGTGACTCATGAATGAGTTAATATATTTAAAATGCTGTCACAGTGGATGTAACATGGCTTGAGCAAAGCTCTTCTCCTCCTTCTCTGTCCCTCTTTCCTTAATCTTCAAATAAGGAAAATATAGTGATAAATCAGTGTTTGCCCATTCACTAAATGTGCACAAGTTAAAATGGGATCTCTTTAGCAGCAGTTGCATATCATGATCTATAAAAAGGGGCCCAGTGATGTAGATTTCTACCTTAAAATGCAACTTTACAGATATCACTGAGTTATCTTCACTGCATTCTACAGTTAATGATTAATTATACAATCATAAAATTGAGGCTTTGGTTACTCTGGTTTTTGAAGAGAAATATATTTGTCATTTTTAAAAAAAATATCAGTCTATCATACATAATTTCCTAACAACATTGCCAGTGACACAGAAGGTCAAAATCTATTTTGTCATGCTCCAATTCTAAACAGTGTTTGTTCTCAAAGCATCTTAGTTATCTTACCATCCCTATTTGAATTTCAGCATTAATGTTTTTAATCCTATTCTCAGATAACTTGGACAGTCGGTATCTGATTGGCATGCAGATACTTCCATTAAGGATAGTATCTGACTAAATGATTATGGTAAGCCTCAGGAATATGGAAATTAAACATATGGCTATAATATAACTTGAGAAATATTAAATTTCTTTTCTTAAATACTTCCTGCAAGTTACTTTAAGAGAACTTCTGAAAATCCCATAGAAAACTTATATAATATAAGGGAGAGAGACCACTTTATATTAAAATCATTCATTCAGTGTGGCATTAATCTGAATTTTTTATCATTTGGATCAATCATTGTTCTTGCAAATCAATTTTCTTGTAACTTCAAATTGTTGATTTTGTCCTAGGCATTGTGAATACAAAAATGTAACAATAGAAAAACAACTATTCTCCTTAATCTAACATTCCATTAAAAGGGCAACTAGGAAAAAAATTATATATAAACCAGTTAGTAATAAGTGAAAAGAGAAAAATATATGTTTTAAAGGAATGAGAAGACATGAGAAGGTGCTCTTTTAAGTAATGAGTTCAAAAAAGCTGTCACTGATAAGATGGCATTTGAGAAAAATTTTTTTCTGTATAAAGGGGTCAAGAGAAAATAAACATTGATGAAGTTAATGGGCTGTGTAAATTCTGAGGCACTGCAGAGAAAGAAGCCTTAGATAACAGATGTTCAGTGCATAAAGGACATACCAAAAATTTGCAAGAATTAAGACAATTTGCCAGGGTGAGTTCTGCTGAAATATCTTCTCATATATTGGAGGATTTAAGATACTTGAAAGACCATAAAATAGCAAATTGAAAATGCTGATTGTGAGAATACTGCATATTTGTTACTGTTAGTTAATACACTGAAATAAGATACCAATTTTCCAGTGCTCTAGTTTCTCAAAGTTCCAGTTTGTTTAATTATACTTATAGACACTGAAACCTTGAATATATTGGCTATTATAAAGTCCACATTTTATTATTTTTAAATATATATTACATTTTTTTTATTTTTGACAGGCAGAGTGGACAGTGAGAGAGAGAGAGAGAGACAGAGACAGAGAGAAAGGTCTTCCTTTGCTGTTGGTTCACCATCCAATGGCCGCCACAGCTGGCGCACTGTGACCAGCGCACCACGCTGATCTGAAGGCAGGAGCCAGGTGCTTCTCCTGGTCTCCCATGGGGTGCAGGGCCCAAGGACCTGGGCCATCCTCCACTGCACTCCCTGGCCACAGCAGAGAGCTGGCCTGGAAGAGGGGCTACCCAGACAGAATCCGGTGCCCTGACCGGAACTAGAACCTGGTGTGCCAGCGCCGCAAGGTGGAGGATTAGCCTGTTGAGCCACGGCGCCAGCCAAATACATACTACATTTAATTCAGGCTTGTATTGCTATGCATTTTAGAATTCACGTGTGGTAAACTGAGGATGTTTTCTTCATTTGAATATACAATGATTAGGCAAAACAGTGTCTTCCCAATTGGCTTCTTGGGTCCAAGGAAAAGGATGATTCCATTTGTTCGAACTTTTATAACATCTTTTTAAAAAAATTGTGAGATAAGGTACACACAGGAAGGTGCACAGTGAACAGTTACACAGAAATGAAATTTTTAATGTTGGTGATCCTGATTCAGATATACAACTAGCACTCTGAGAAGATGCTTCCCTACTCCTCACAATCACAAAATCTCCCTATAGTACAGAGTTCACCACCATTCTATTGTTATGGTAATTATACTTTTTAAAAAAGTTTTGTCTGCTAATAATGCCAACCTATGGCCAGCTCAGTAGGCTAATCCTCCACCTGTGGCACCAGCACACCAGGTTCTAGTCCCAGTCGGGAAGCCAGATTCTGTCCCGGTTGCCCCTCTTCCAGTCCAGCTCTCTGCTATGGCCAGGGAGTGCAGTGGAAGATGGCCCAAGTGCTTGGGCCCTGCACCCCATGGAGACCAGGAGAAGCACCTGGCTCCTGCCTTCGGATCAGCGGGGTGCGCTGGCCACGGCAGCCATTGGAGGGTGAACCAAGGGCAAAGGAAGACCTTTCTCTCTGTCTCTCTCTCTCACTGTCCACTCTGCCTGTCAAAAATAATAATAATAATGTCAACCAAAATACTACAGCGATACCTAATTGTTGGTTATTGTATAAATATAATAAGAGTATGTACATGTTTTGTATCCGAGTCCATTTATTAACTTGATAGTTATAAGACTGAGCTTTGTAATTGCATTTTGCTGTGGTTTATTTTTATTGCTAGATGTTTCATATGTAAATGTGCCATAATCAATTTTACTACTGCCATTTTTGCTTCCAAGTTGTCTATTATTGTTGTAAATATGAAACCATTTTCTAAGAATCATTTGCTGATCCCCTGGTTAGGTGGTTTTACCATTTCATGTTCTACCAGAAGTTTGAGAACTACTTTGCTTAATAGCATGTCTAGTGCTTGATAGTAACAAACTTCTTTTCCCAGTGATGGCCATTCTCATCAGCATTTAGTTGTATATTATTCCAGCAGATGGAAGACCTCTCCCTCTCTCTCTGTAACTCTGACTTTCAAGTAAATTTTATTTTATTTATTCATTAAGTTATTAATTTATTTACTTGAAAGTCAGAGTTACAGAGAGAGAGGAAAAGGTCTTCCATCTGTTGATTCACTCCCCAGATAGCCATAACAGCTAGGGCTGGGCCAAGCTGAAGCTAGGAGTCAGGAGCTTCATCTGGGTCTCCCATGTGGGTGGCACAGACCCAACACTTGGGCCATCTTCTGCTGTTTTTCCTAGGCCATCAGCAGGGAAGCGGATTGGATATAAAGGAGCCAAGATGTGAACCAGTGTTCCTATGGGATTCTGGAGTCCCAGGATGCATCTTTCCCCACTATTCCACAATGCTGGCCCCAGGAGTAGGATTTTAAATAATAATGACATGATTCTTTAAGTGAAGTGATTTATACTGACAAAGAAAAACCTTACCACCACATTACACCTCCTCTGTAAGTGAATGACTATTGTTTCTATACCAGTAATGTTTTATGTACTGGATATTTACATTTTCGAAAGAAAAACATTTTTCTTTATTGAAAATTGAGTATTTATAAGATTTTATACCATAATAAAATTTTTATTTTCTCATAAACTTACAGTCCTAAAAAACAAGTTGAATATGTGAGCCCCAGAAATGATCTTGTGTCTTCATACAAAAAATAAGTTGATCACATAGCTTTGTTTATCCTAACAAAGAGTTTTCCCATTTAAAACCACTTTTTGGGTGTCGGTGCTGCGGCCATAGTAGTTTAAGCATCTGCCTGTTGGTGCCTGCATCCCATATGGGTAGCAGTTTGTGTTCTGGCTGCTGCTCTTCTGAACCAGCTCTTTCCTATGGCATGGGAAAGCAGTGGAAAATGGTTCAGATGCTCGGGTCCCTGAACCTGCAAGAGAGACCCAGAAGAAGCTCCCTGCTCCTGGCCCAGCTCCCACTGTTGTGGTCATTTGGGGAGTGAACCAAAGGATAGAAGACTTTTCTGTCTGTCTTTTCCTCTCTCTGTCTATAATTCTGCTTCTCAAATAAATAAATATAAATCTTTTAAAAAGTACACAACTTTTCCACTATAAATGTTTACATTTAGGAAAATTTGTTTAAAATAGTTTAGAGATTTAAGGTGGAAAATTTTAAAAATTAAAAACCAGTATAACGCAGTATAACTCTGAAATTGAAAAGTTATGATAAAAGTATTTATAAGGTATTTTAAGTATATTTCTTATATTTACAAACAAAAAACAGATCTGTGTTTTATTTTATAGCAGCTCACAATTAGAAAAATTAAAATTTCATGATAATTATCCTTAGATAAAATAAATTCAAATCATTTTGTTGGCAGGCACTTATTAAATATCAGGAATATCTGTGTTCAGGGGACAGTGGAGGAATCAGAACGTAAAAAGGAAGGATGCTATAGTCTTTGCTGAGATCACAAATAAGATAAATTTTAAAACCTAGAAGAAAGTCTCCTATGACATATTTTTTTAAGATTTATCAGATTTCTTATTTCCTGGTATAATATATGTACAATGTGCTAACCATTTAAACTTTTGATCATATAGTTGGCTTATACTCTTCTCTAGAAACTGTCCTGTAACTCAAAAAATTATAAAGTTAATTATCTGTTATTGCAAATGCTTCATTTCTAAAAATAGCGTATGATGTGTCTTCATAATAAATGAATACTTAATTAGCAATAGTTTTTATTGCTTTCATACAATTCAGAAGGCCATGAAGAGAACTTGTATAGAAGGAGGTCTCTTAAAAACTGTGCAAGCCCCTTGTCTCTCTGTTCTGTGTCTTTAAAACTGTTTTCATGATATAATTAAAACTGAAATAAATATTGATGCTAAATGATAATTTTGGCAACGTGATTCATATTGTTAAGCATAGGAAATAATCTATATGACAATAACACACTGTTATCTACAAAATTTAGCATAACCGGCGCTGAGGCTCAATAGTCTAATCCTCCACCTTGCAGCGCCTGCACACCAGGTTCTAGTCCCGGTCGGGAAGCCAGATTCTGTCCCGGTTGCCCCTCTTTCAGACCAGCTCTCTGCTGTGGGTAGGGAGTGCAGTGGAGGATGGCCCAAGTGCTTGGGCCCTGCACCCCATGGGAGACCAGGAGAAGCACCTGGCTCCTGCCTTCAGATCAGCCGCGGCGGCCATTGGAGGGTGAACCAATGGCAAAAGGAAGACCTTTCTCTCTGTCTCTCTCTCTCTCTCACTGTCCACTCTGCCTGTCAAAAAAAAAAAATAGCATAAACATGTGCTAAAATATCAAGCGATCTTTAAATTCATTGTTCAAAGATAAATTAATGTTATGTGAACTGTTCATGAGATAATTTTGGATGTAAAAATAAGGAATTTGCTGCATACGTATGCATATGTTTGTTGTGTATTACATGAGCAACACAGAGAAACCCATTGAAAACTGGGGCAGAGTACTTTCACATTCTTCAGACTGCCTAGAGCTGTCATTTGGCTGCAGTGCCCCAATATCAACTCATGCTGTTTCAGAAAGAAAAAAAGAAAGGAACAGAGGTGCAAACACACTCTCAACAATAAACATAGCTTGTGACAATAAAGATAGAAACTTGCCTTAACTCGCCTTATTCTTCCTGATTACAGACCCACAACAGTGTGCAGGAAAAACAAACAAACAAACAAACAAAACAGGTTTGCTGTAGAAACCCAAGATCCATCTATACTGCAGTTTGGTGGCTTGACAGGCATGCATGGATTGCCTGTGATTTAATTAAACATCTCAGAAAGTGTGGATTTCTACAAGCCAGGAATCCTGGCCCCATCTCAGCAACTCCAGTCAAAAAAGGTATTGGGTGTAGACAAGAAACAGGGGCTGATAGCGAACATCAGCCTGAAGCTGATCGTATGCCTGGGGAAATGTGCAATGAAAAGGCCTTCCACATCCTCTGAAGGGACATACGTTCTTTCAACATGATTCAGTCACTTTCTGGGCCCCTTAATTTCCCTTGCTGGGAAATGTACGAGGCTTAACCTTTGTTAGCTTTTGTGTAGCAGCCCTGGAATCAGCCATTATTTCAAGAAATCCTGCTTCTTTTGAAGTGAACCATATTTGAAAACCAAGACCAAAATGCTAGAATGCCATTTTGATGTTGGGTTATCATTGTTTCTTGTTTTTTTCGTCACACAAAGCTGTATAACTTTATACTACATTTTTGTAATAACAGCATACATTATATGTAATGTGTATATTTATGCACACATTTTTGATTCATACTGAAACCTTCAATTCAGTTCTAATGCCACAGGGTTCTTCTTTCCATTCCCTCAGTTTGATGTTTATGTTTCTTTCCCTCACAGTGACAATTCTGTCAATTCAATAATACAAATCTATTCACTCGTTTACTCAATATGCAATACTATGGCTTCACTAGATCACAGGAAGCTTGTTATTTGGAAACTTAATCTCCAATGAAAGTTGTTGAGAGCCAGGATCTGATGAGAGGTAATTTAGCCAATAAGGTGGAATAAATAGATTGGTATATACTGGGAGAGTGTGTTCCTTATACAAGAACATGTTTAGCAGCCAGTGCCGTGGCTCACTAGGCTAATTCTCCACCTGCGGCACCAGCACCCCGGGTTCTAGTCCCAATCGGGGCACCGGATTCTGTCCCAGTTGCTCCTCTCCCAGTCCAGCTCACTACTGTGGAGGATGGCCCAGGTCCTTGGCCCCTGCACTCGCATGGGAGACCAGGAGGAAGCACCTGGCTCCTGGCTTCAGATCGGTGCAGCGTGCTGGCCGTGGTGGCCATTTGGGGGTGAATCAGTGGAAAAAGGAAAACCTTTCTTTCTGTCTCTCTCTTTCACTGTCTAACTCTGCCTGTCAAAAAAATTAAAAAAAAAAAAAAAAAAGAAAAAACAAGAACATGTTTAGCTTGCTTTTCTTCTCTCTCTCCTTTGCCCTGTTTCTCTCCTATTTTTGCCCTTCTACCATATTTTGGCATAACAGGAAGTCCCTGGCCAGTTGCTGGTCTGTCAACCCGGAACTTCAGAGACTCCTGATCTGTAAGCCAATACATTTCTATCCAGTGTAAATTACCCAGTTTGTAGTGGTCTCTTACAGCAGCACAAAACAGACTGACACACAATATGCACAAAATATTTATCAAATTGACGCATCAATGCCACTAAAAATAGCAGAACTGCTAATTTAAAAATGGCAAGATTTTATTTGTAGTTATTTTAAATTTCAATAAACTATGTATATGACCAAAATTGCTTGGATTAGTTCTTTTTTCCTTCTCTATGGATATATGATTAACTTGAAATATAGTTAAATTGATTATTTCTATTTGTATTCAATTTGTGTTAGGTTCACAGAAAAATAAAGTACAGGGTGTTTCCACATCCTCATCCATGCACACCCAAATTCTCTCACATCAGCACCTCTAACCCAGTCGTTCGTTTACTGCAAATGATGAACTTAGGTTGATGCTTCACTGTCACCTGCAGTATACAGTCTCCAGTACAGTTTGCTTTTGATGCTATACATTCTTGGAATTTGGACAAATGTATAATGATGTGTGTTCACCACTATCTTATAAATTTATTTTCACTCCCTTAAAAATCCCCTTTGGTTTACATATGTATCCCTTCCTTCCTTAACCCTTCCCAACTGTAATACTTTTACCATCTTCATATATAGCCACATTGTTATAACATTAGTTAGCCTTTCAAATTGGCTTCTTTCATTTAGTAGTACATATTTAAGTTTCCTCCATGTCTTTTCATGTCTTGATTGTTCACTTCTTGATTCTAGAGCTAATTTCTGAATTTTAGATTTTATTTACCCATTCATTTATTGAAGAATAACTTGGTTACTTCCAGGTTTGAGGAAGTATGAATGAAAGTGTTCTCGACACCTTTTTGCCTGTTTTAATATGAACAGAAGTTTTCAATTAAGTATATAAATTCCAAAGAGGGCAATTCCTAGATATTATTATAATAATATGTTTAGTTTGGTTAAAAAACCGCCAAATTCTCTTCAAAAGTAGGTTTAGATTTTGTTTTCCTTCAGTAATGAATGAGCATTGCTTTTCTTTGTCACTTTGCTTTTTACTTACCAATGTGTTCTGGAAGTCTCTCCATCATAGAATTTAGAGACCTTTTTTTCTTACTTACTTTTTATATCTCTATAATATACAATTTTGTGTGTGCCAAAGTTTATGTTTATTTACCATTCTTGTGTGCATGCATGCATGCATGTGTCCTGTGCAGCTACTCCACAAGGTGGGTGACCCTATTGCCATGGATGCCAACATCTCAAGATATTCAGTTTGTTTTAGTGATGGAACTATTAATCATATCAAATGCCACTCAAATCGGGGCCGGTGCTGTGGCCCAGCAGGTAATGCCCTGGCCTGAAGCACCAGCCTCCCATATGGGTACCGGTTCAGGACCTGCCTGCTCTACTTCTGATCTAGCTCTCTGCTGTGACCTGGGAAAGCAGTGGAAGATGGCCTAAGTCCTTGGGCCCCTGCACCCCCGTGGGAGACCTGGAGGAGGCTCCTGGATCCTGGTTTCAGATTGGCGCAGCTCCAGCCATTGTGGACAATTGGGGAGTGAATCAGCAGATGAAAGACCTCTCTCTCTCTCTCTCTCTCTCTCTCTCTCTCTCTCTCTCTGTGTGTGTGTGTGTGTGTGTAACTCTGACTTTCAAATAAATAAATATTAAAAAAAAAAGCCAGAAGCTATAAAAACCAGATGACAAAGCCAAGAAATTTACATCCAGGGACAAAGTCAGTAAAAACAGAATGTGCTTGAGATCTGGAAGAGAGAATGCATCCCCCATACATAACACAACAGAAGTGAAAGTGAAGGAGAAAAGTGTAGAAGTCTCCATGAAGAATTAGAAAGGAGTAACTGGAAATACAGAGTTAATGAGTTTCAGATCCAGAAAGACTGATCTCAAGCCTGGTACAGACTCTGTGGAGGGTAAATCTGAGCAGAGAGTAACAGGAGGTGTCAAGAGACAGGCAGGAGAACCAGAGAAAGATAAGGACATTGTGAGCACCAAGAAAATGAGAGCCAGAAGCCATTGTGATGATGTTTAGCAATGAAACTGAAGCAAGGAAAATATAAAGTTAGTTTAGTGAAAATTTTAGTATAACGTTTGCTATCTATGTAAAATGAATTCTGTAAGTAATGCTATTGATCTGTATAAGAGAAATAAGGGTATAATTTTCTAGTTCAACGATCTTCAAAAGGTCATGCTGGGTCTCCTAGAGTGATAAACATTTAAGAAGTGCAGGATGGGAAGTGGGGGTGGGGCCATGGTGTGGCCTCTGCATTACAAAATAAAGCCCTGGGTGTCCCCATTTCTCACTGTGAATTTGTAGGGTTCTGAACTGTCACTGTTGCCACCCTGAAGTTGCTACTGTTTGTTCATGTCTTTTATCCGAGTGTGAAAGGCAAATCTTCCATCCTTGTAACCGTAACACTGAACAGTCTCATCAAATATTAGTAGTGGATAAATGACAAGAGTAATGCAATTTACAGTGTTTCCAATGATATGATAAGGGTGGGCATTTGGTACCCACTGAAGGCTATTGGCCATCTGTATAAAAAACTAATCTTTGGTGTCCTGTCCCTTCAGAGAATAAAACTGATTTGAAGGGTGGCATGCAAAAAAAAAAATGCTACTCAAATCATGAAGCTGCAACAAAAAGTATATTTCCACTGTGCTGTCACTCTCCTTTGCTCTTACTCCTAAGATAATAGCTGTAAGACTTGATTGATATTCCTTTCCCCAGTCAGTATCTGTTAGCTTTTTTTAATCTAAGTAACTTAAAGATTTCCAAATATATAAAACATTGACATTTCTGTACATTGATTCTGTTTCACTAAAGGTATGCTGATAGTTTTTCCTTTTTTTTTTTTTTCTTTTGCTAGTTGCAGAGACTTTGATGCCTATGCTTATTTAACTTGGTGTTTAACCGACAGAAACATTGTGTTGGGCTTCATTGGTGAACATTCTGCATTACCTCTGTGACTTGTGACACTTACATTTGGATTCATTTTCCCTTCCTTCCTTTAATTCTCTATTCTCTTCTGCTTCCTAAACATATGGAAGAACACTTGAAATTTAATCAAAAAAGAAAGTTTCAATTGTGCTTGAGAGTTCCGGTTACATGATACGTATATTGATCTTTATGTACTGTTATAGATGAATGGTAAGGTATCTTGAATGCCTTTTATTGTTTTCTTAACAAGATTTTGTCTACTTTGTCATAGTTTAACTCAATCATAGTGCAGTGTTAAGGGACCTATGTGCATGATAGCTACTTCTTTGATAGAAAGTAATTTAAAAAAAATAATATTTACACTATATTGGTCAGATCCCTGAGTTAAGATACCTAAGTATTGAGATCTTTTCCTTTGTTTCTCACTCTCTTGCCTTTCTCTCTCTCTCTCTCTCTCTCTCTCCCTCTCTCTAATTCTCTCTGTCATATCTCATGTATCCATTCTTTAACTGTTTATTCCTCAAGCATCTATTGTATACAAATATTGAGTTAGAAGTCTCAGGTAATTGTTACATATATTTCTGTAATGCATATTATATGTTTTCAACATTGAATGAAAAACAGTTTTAATGTTCTGTGGATGGATTTGAATTGAGAATATAGCATATTACTTTAAAATCTATTTTAGTATATTTACAGACTTTGAAAGCATAGTGAGATTTTTATTTGACATTATAATGTAGAAGAGTACATGACTTAGTAGCTTAAATTTTGTTTGTATATACTGCACACAAAATATGGACATTTTATTTCAGAGGAAATTTACTGTATAATGAAAATGTATGTCCTCAAATGAAGTTTAGTGAATCAAACCCAAGACAAGTTGTTTTAATTTTCATTTCCTTTCTTTATACTGTCATTTACAGCAGGAAAAAAAAAACTGATAAAAAAGCCATTTTGCTGAAAAATTTGTGCTTTAAAAGATTTTCTGATTTATAGTTTGGGACTTTGCATGATATTAGATGACTTGGGGCTACATCTCAGTAAAGAGGCATTTCACTAAATGGAGGATCTCTGTCACTCTGTCTCTCTCTTACTCTCTGTCACTCTGCATTTCAAATAATATATATCAAGACAAAATATTTATCTATTTATTTATTTGGAAATCAGAGTGACAGAAAGGAGAGAGGGAGAGGGATGGAGAAAGCCTGATCTTTCATTTGCTGCTTTACTCCCCAAATTCCCACAGCAGCAGGGGCTGGGCCAGACTGAAGTCAGATGCTAGCTCCATCTGGTCTCCCAAGGAGGGGCAGCAACTCAAGTACTTGAGCCATCATCTGCAGTCTCTCAGATGCATGCTCAGGAAGCTGGATTGGAAGTAGAGGAGGGGGATTTGAACTGACACTTCGATATAGGATGCAGGTGTCCCAAATAGTGGCTTAATGCATTGTACCACAAGGTGTGCCCCTCATTTCTGATTATAATAAGTTCTTGTTTGATAGTTACAATAACATTTGTTTTAGTGAGAGAGCATATTAATGTAATTTTTTTAATATATTTCTTATTTTGAATAGTTACATTTTTTCCCATTTGTTTGATGGTCTCTTTTCACATGAAAAGCTCTTCCCAGGTAAATTAAACAGCTAAACTACCTATTGTGAGTTCTGAGTACTTGAGTTTAGCCTATAGGCTTTGGTCTTCCTGGCAAGATGGTGATTTTATTCTGATCCTTAATTTATAAAATCCCCAGGTAATTATGTGGGAGTTCCTTCTGATCTGTCCAGGTACTCTGAAAAGGCCAATTTCATATCTGAGAGGATGAGTAGTGCTTGTGTTCTGGAAAATAAGAGGTATTAGAGCCGGCGCCATGGCTCACTAGGCTAATCCTCAGCCTGCGGCACCAGCACCCTGAGTTCTAGTCCCGGTTGGAGTGCCGGATTCTGTCCTGGTTGCTCCTCTTCCAGTCTAGCTCTCTGCTGTGGCCCGGGAGTGCAGTGGAGGATGGCCCATGTGCTTGGGCCCTGCACCCACATAGGAGACCAGGAGGAAGCACCTGGCTCCTGACAACGTGCCGGCCATAGCGGCCACTTGGGGGATGGACCAACGAAAAAAGGAAGATCTCTCTCTCTCTCTCTCTCTCTCTCTCTCTCTCCTCTCACTGTCTAACTCTGCCTGTCAAAAAAAAAGAAAAACAAAAGCAGAGGTATTAGAGTAGAAAGAGAAGTCTAAATATTCATCATGCATTTGTTCTAATTCCCATTTTTCATGGTGTATCAAATCTCAGATTTATCATGTTCCCCCCAAGTTCATGTACTGGCTATGGTGATACTGAAGAAGTCACCTGGCTTCACAGGGTCTCCCACATGGGTACAGGGACCCAAGCACTTGGGCCATCAGCAGGGAGCTGGATCAGAAATGGAGCAGCGGGAATTCTAACCAGCACCCATAAGAATGCTGGTGCCATAGGTGGAGACATAACCTACTAAGCCTACACCACAGCACTGGCCTGTGTCTTTATCTTTTGTTCACTTTTTTTCCACCTTCAAAACTGCTGCAGTATCTCTTCCATCATTCTTCACTTCTGTCCAGGTTTATCCTTTGAAAAATAATCCCCACACTATTGTGTGGAGGATTTAAAAAAAAAATACTGATACTGCTGTTCAAACTAGCAGCTTGACCAAGAGAACATCTTGGATTATATTTAAAAAAAATATTTATTTGAAATACAGCGTTACAGAGAGAGATCTTCTGTCTACTGGTTCACTCCCCAAATTGTTGCAATAGCTAGAGTTGTGCTGATCCAAAGCCAGGAGCCAGGAGCTTCTTCAGAGTCTTCCGTCTGGGAACAGGGGCCCAAGAACCTGGGCCATCCTCTGCTGCTTTCCCAGGTGCATTAGCAGGGAGCTGAAACAGAAATGGAGCATCCAGGACTCGAACGGGCACCCATATGGGATACTGGTGCTGCAGGCCTGGGATTTTAACCCACTGTTTCACAGCACCAGGCCCTGTATTATATTTTTAATAATCAATTTTCTAAACATGCATTTGGATACCAAAAAACCATTAATTTTGTTATCTGAATCTAGGTTTGATCTTTTAAAAAATATTATCCATTTACTTAAGAGAGTTACAGACAGAGGGAGAGACAGAGAAAAAGGTCTTCCATCTGCTGGTTCACTCTTCAAATGGCTGCAACAGCCAGAGCCAGGCCAATCTGAAGCCAGGAACCAGGAGCTTCGGGGTCTGCCAGGTGGGTGCACGGTTCCAAGCACCTGCACTGTCCTCCACTGCTTTCCCAGGCCATAGCAGAGAACTAGATCAGAAGAGGAGCAGTCTGGACACAAACTGGCACCCACATGGGATGCCAATGATGTAGGTGGAGGCTTAACCTACTGTGCCACAATGCCAGCCCTGCTGGGTTTGATCTTGAATATCCATTGTGATGGTGGAAAATTTAATTTTCATGAGCTATAGTAAATCCAATCAATTTAAAGTTGTCTTAGTTAAGTGGTTACTATAATTCCTGAGGCCTTTTTTCTCCCTGTTCTTTAGCTGGTTATTTCAATCTGCAATGATCATAATACCAACAATTCTGTAAACCTGGAAACTACTTAGTCCATATTTTCTCTGGCAATAATAAGTGCATAGAAAAGTGGGATGCTAGCCCTCACCATTTACTAGGATTATATACCTAAAACTGATTTAATACTTCTAATCTACTTCTTTCACCTCATGCCCAGGTGGAATAATGACATAGGAAGATTCTTTCTGAAGTTTGCCACCTTTCCAGTTGTTCAACGACTACAAAGTCCATCTGATCTCATTTCCCCATAGCTACTGCAGCTCCTCATTTTTTTTTTCTATTTTTCTCTTCTTTTAGCCCAGATATTTTTATAGACTTTAGAAAAAAGGTGAAACTAAGACAGGTTCTTGGCTTACTATGTAATTCTCCTAATATATTATTTAGATCAGAAGCCAAGATTAAATTTGTTTTGTTCCAACTTTCTGCCACCATTCTCTGAGGCACCAAAATAAAGTTTTGTTTAAATGGAAAAGAGACAAGTGGAAAAGTACTTACAAAGAAATGCACATATCTTTTTATGATTAGTTAACTAAAAATGATAGAAGCCAACTACATTTAAGCTTCATTCATTTTATTCAGTAAATTATCATGATAATTAACATACAATTCCTTTAAATTTATATAAAGTGTTTCCTTTATTATATCACTAGCAATTATACATCTCTTTATTTTATTTTTTATTAAATTTTGATCAATAATCTTAGTATACAATTGTCTACAAAAATTTATATTGAAATTCCCAAATAGTTTGTTAGCTTAAATTCTATATGATGAATTACTAGATTAATAACATATATAGTTTTTTATTCAAAGTGATAAAATATTTTTAATTTAGATCTCACTAATTCTCAATGTGAACAGTTTAAGAGAGTCTTTTTTTGTCTTTTATTGCTTCCTCACTAAAGCATGTGCAAATAAGGGAGCCAATCAGAAAAATTGTAGTGGTTTCTTTGCTGTTGAAGATATGTTGCTCACTTAGATAGAAACAAATTGGTCAAAAGTTTTAAAATATGAATAACCAAGTAAAAGAAATTGTTCAAATTAGTGAAGCAAAATGACAAACAAAAATCAGAACAGATCACTCAGGATCAAAATATAAAGAAGAAATAAATTAATGCATGCAGGTATAAGTATTCTTTGATATTCACTCATGAGATTTCATAATAAATATGAATTTTGGTATGTGGCAGACTCCAGGCTGGATTTGAATTTGGAAGGTAAAAGTGATTTTTAGTTATCAGCATCCATCTAAGTCAAGTAAGACCAAAACGTCTTGTTGAAGTAGCTGAGGCAGATTTTAAATGTCACAAGGAGAGTTTGGAGCAAAATGTCATAACAAGACCCTTAAAACTTCTTAGACTATTTTTTTTTTACTCTTAGTTATCTATTGTTCATCAGCCCAATAAGAAAAGATGATAAGTTCCAGAGCAACTATGCCAGAAATTTCTATCTATGTTTACCTATTATAGATGGGAAATAATTTCTAAGAATAAGTGGCGGCTGACAGGCTCTTATTATGATATAATCCAAGAATCTGTATTTCAGACTAATAATAAAAATACCTAAAACCTCTATAACATTATGTGCCAAATACTGTTTTATGTACTTTATATAAAATTAGGCCTTTTTATTATAAGATAGCTCTGTGAGTTATTGTGTAGTTATTATAAGCTTTTTTAAAATGATGAAAATAAGTAGAGAGAACTAAATAACTTGCCCAAACTCAGGAGTCTGATGCAAATTCTTAAACTCTAGATTATATGCTCCAAGCTGTACCTTACACTGATTCAGTGTAATGATGTTGGTTAAATATATTATTAAACACCAAACAATTTCACAGTTTTATCTATAATTTCCTGGTTAAATTAGTACATGCATTTCTCTCTAGAATAATGACAACATTTTCTAATAAGATCTATGGCATAATTATATTGGCATTCAGGTCTACATAAATATCTATCTGGACAGACTATACCTTGGCAAGGAAGCATATGTTGTTTTATCAGATAACATCCATCTTGCTAGGGAACTGAATTAGGACTAGAGGAAATGTCCATATCATGAATTATGAAGCTCATCTAAAGCCAGCATTATGCAGTTTTTATTTTTAATCCTTGACTAATCAAGAATAGAAATCTTTTGATGTAGGGGTCACATATAAGAAAGTATTCTAGATTTTAAAAAGTACAGATTTAAACACTGTTATTATTTAGTTTAAATATCTATTCAAAAAGAAGCTACAATTTGTCTTAAATTTTGCAAGTCACTATGAGTCAAGACAAGTTGTAACACATTTCACCAGCTTTTCTCAGTTCTATGAGAATCCGTGGGATCTGTGGGCAAGTTCACCTTAAGGTAGAGGCAGGATGGACTCTATTTACAAGATTCCTAAGAAATTTCATTTGATGTGGTGCAGCTGAGTGACATGTGCCAGTAAAAATATACAGTTCCTGACCTCCTAGTGCACACTGGGAGGACCAATAACGATTTTTGGCGAACAGTATTGCAGCCATGACACACCAGTGTCATACTTTGAAGCTATATCTTATGAAAATTACCTGTAATAAAGAATTGGCAGGGCTGGTGCTGTGGCTCACTTGGTTAATCATCTGCCTGTGGCGCCGGCATCCCATGTGGGCGCCAGGTTCTAGTCCTGGTTGCTCCTTTTCCAGTCCAGCTCTTTGCTGTGGCCCAGGAAGGCAGTGGAAGAAGGCCTGGGTACTTGGGCCACTGCATCCGCATGGGGGACCAAGAGAAAGCACCTGGCTGCTGGCTTCAGATGGACACAGCACTCTGGCTGTAGCAGCCATTTGAGGATGAACCAATGGAAGGAAGATCTTTCTCTCTGTCTCTCTCTCACTGTCTAACTCTATCTGTCAAATAAAAAAAAAATAGGCTATCAATAACATGGCTTTTTTCTAGATTTTCCTTTCATACATTATTTACTGCTGTAAAATTGCTACACATTTCTCTACAAAAATATTTATACATAATGTTTATGGTGTTTTGAGATCAGCTTTCCTGTTATGTAGATACTAACACAGGATTCTTGTGTTATTAGACCTTTGCAAGAAAATTTAGAACATTTTCTTGTTTAATCCAGAAAATAACCCCATATTGTAGATATTATCATCATGTTACATTTAAGAAAATTAAAACTTGGAGGATGATATAGAATTGCAGTGGACAGAAATATCATGCCAAGTTGCATTAATCTAAATTGAAAGTATTTGCTTAAAATGATCATGTTTTAGTTTTTATTTATATGTATACATAGCATATAGTCCTTATACATAAATGATTACTCCTTAATAATTTATGTTTACTCTGTTATAAGGACAAAATTTCCAGTTATACCATAATCCTTATGTTTATTTTAAAGAAAACTATGAGCTACTGGGAAATTTATTTTTGACTAGTTATTAAGTTTAAATTTTAGATAAAATGTTAAAGCATTTTCTGTTTGATAAAATCTTTTAATGTGGTGTAATTAACATAATTTCTTATTATGTTTTCACTTCAGTGTTTTCATGACATGTAAATAGTTTAGCTGTCATTCTATGCAGATGTTCATGAATTATTGATCTAATCTATGTTTAACCAAAATAATTATGTTCCACTTTTTCTACAAGTGGTGCATGTTACATAAAAATACAAAGAACTCAATTATTCATAATTTAGAATGATGGTTTCACAATATACCAGTATTTCTTAAAATAACATTCAGTGTGTAGTCATGTGCATCTTAATTTCTAAAAATATGTATAATGGTTATGATTATTAGATATATTTTTGGATTAAAAACAACACAACCACAGAGCAAAAGATTTGATTACTCTATTAAGTAAATTATATTCAGGTTATCAAACATGAATCTCTCAGGTCTCCCTTCTAGTTAATTGTGTAGAAACACCTAGCATTGAGTGCAATAAATTTGTATCTTGAAGATTATTATTATTTAAACTATACAAATGTTAGAATTGGACTCCTGCAAAAACAAAAACAAAACTGTTATGTTTGAGCCTGTTTCATACATCTATTTTAGGAAGGCAGAAATTGGTTTTCTTATAGACTTTTGTTCCACTTGATATCTGCAAGAATATTCAAGGACAGAATGTGTTTCTTTAATTTGAAAGGGTAGCTATTTTTATATTCATGTGAAATTTCATGCAGCTATTCTACCTAATTCAGTCTCTCAGTATGTTCCAACATCAGTATAAAAACTTCTTTTTCTTCATATCACAGCTGAAGGTTATTTCCAAACAAAATGTTCTGAGAAGAGAATTAAGTATCCAGAAGTCGAGAAAAACATCAGCTAGTTGATTGCGTAAGAAAGAGGCATGACACACTGTTCTGTCTTTTTTTTATTAGGCAGAAAATTATGAATATATGATGCTTTTTCTCTTTCAAGGCAATGCTATGAATTGTCAGCAGATATTTCCCAGTGTGTACGCTGCTGCTCAAAAATGCATTTGGTGACGATCTGATCCATTTAATGTAGTCATAAAAATAACATAAATAACTCAGTTGAGAGAATCACAAAGGCTTAGGCCTCAGCCTTTGCTCTAAAGTCATAAAGTGATGGACACTGAGAGCGACTAAAAGGAGGAGGAGAAGTAGATTATGCCCAACAGAGAAAATCCAAAACCAGCAGATCCTTGCTTCTTAAGAAGGAAGAGAGTTTGGGCTTTTTTGAACAAAATTGTGCTCCATTTTACTAAACACCGATAGTCTACCACCTATGTGATTTATATAAATTATCACATTTAATCCTCATAAAAACCATAGGCTATTTTTTTTTGATAGGCAGAGTTAGACAGTGAGAGAGAAAGACAGAAAGGTCTTCCTTCCGTTGGTTCACCCCCCAAATGGCTGCTACGGCCAGCACGCTGCACTGATCCGAAGCCAGGAGCCCAGTGCTTCCTTCAGGTCTCTCATGCAGATGCAGGGCCCAAGCATTTGGGCCATCCTCCACTGCCTTCCCAGGCCACCGCAGAGAGCTGGACTGGAAGAGGAGCAACTGAGACAGAATCCGGCACCCCAGTCGGGACTAGAACCTGGGGAGCCGGTGCCGCAGGCGAAGGATTAGCCAAGTGGGCTGCAGCACTGGACAAATCTTATTATTTTAAGTCATAAGCTGCATGCTTTTCATCTCTGGTCCTGTGATTACATATTCCAATGTGTGGCTCCAATACATCCCATCAAGGCTGGTCTTCTCTGCCAATACATCCTGTCAAGACTGGTCTTCTCTAGGAAACATTCCTTGATCTTCCAGATTGAAGACATTATTCTGATTTTAGAGCTCATTTCTCTATTAAAGTCCTCATTGTACTGTTCTTTGCACTACAGTTAATATCATAAATGTGCTTTCTGAGTTGTAACAAAATATTTGATGCCTATTTTTATCCTCAGCCTATTTACTAGATTGTTTTGTTTTTGTTGAGTTTCTTGAGAAATTGAGATCCTTATGTATTCTGGATATTAATCCTTTATCAGACATAGAGATTGCAAATATTTTCTCCCATTCTGTCAGTTGCCTCTTCACCTTGTTGATGGTTTCCTTTGCTGTTCAGAAGTTTCTTTGCTTGATGTAATCCAATTTGTCTATGTTCACTTTTATTGCTTATGCTTTTGGGGTCTTATACATGAATTCCTTGCCCATGCCGATGTCTTAGAGTGTTTCCTCTATATTTTCTGGAAGCAGTTTGGTGATTTCAGATGTAAGGATTAGAACCCTGGTCCATTGTAAGTTGATTTTTGAATAGAGTGTAAGGTAGGGATCTTGTTTAATACTTTTTCATTCAGGATCCAAACTGATATTCATTTTTCTGTGTTGATTTTATATTCTACACTTTGCCAAACTCTATTATGAGTTTCAATTTAAACTTATTATAAGTAAATTTATTATGAGTGCTTCATGGAGTCTTCTGGTTCCATATGTATAGTATCATATTATCTGTAAACAAGGATCATCTGACTTACTACTTTTCCATTGACATCCCCTGGATTTGTTTTTCTTCCCTAATATCTCTGGCAAAATTTCCAGAAATATATGGAATAGTTACAAGAATGAGCATCCTTGTCTGGTTCCAATCTTAGTGGAATTGCTTCCAGCTTTTCTGCATTCAATGTGATGCTGGTTGTTGGTTTGTCATATATTGCTTTGATTATTTTAAGGTATGTTCCTTTGGTACCCAATTCCTTAAAGTTTTTATCATGAAATAGCAGTGTATTTTATCAAATGCTTTCTCTGAATCTTTTGAGATAATCATATGGCTTTTATTCTTCAGTTTGTTAATGTGATATGTCACATCTATTGATTTGCATATGTTGAACAATCCCTGCATCCCAGGGATAAATCCCACTTGGTCCTGGTGTGTAACATACCTAATAATTACTGAGGAAATGCTAATTCAACCATTAAAGGACAAAAGAGTTGACACTAAAATGAATACATCAGAATCAATTGTCCTTGGAACAATGGATCTGATTACACTTTTTTAACTTCAAAATTCAAAGTAAAATTTTATTTTTCTGACTTCCAGATTTTCAAGATTTACTAATAGGATTTTTTGCATGCAATATATACACATAAGTGAAATATTTGTTATACAGTTATCAAATGTTTTTCACATTACTTCAGAGTCATAGAACCAAATTATTTTTGTGTGAGTTTTAAATTAAAATCATAAAGCTAGTGTGAATGGAGACAAACAGTAACAGCTTATGTATAAATTGTCACTTGTATACAGATCTTTATTTATGTTGGTTTAAACAGAGCTACAGAATGTAATAATAATAATAATAACATAATATCTAGAGTTCTTATGTGGTATTTACACAATAATTTCTGAATGTTTCAAGTCAATGAAGTTTGAGAGCTTTAATTTTCTTATTGATAACTTGGAAATATTTTGTGCTTCAGTCCCACAGATTTTGTGTATTTATATATAAAAATGTATGTTTAATGTATGATGGTGTATGTTAGGCAATAAAGTTGCTATTATGAATATATTTTTAATTATAAGTAAGTATTTTCATCACATGAATGAAAAGAGAAAAGTTATTATGTACAAAATCAAATTTTTCTTCTGTGTCTCTACAGAATGTAGCAAACTTATGTCTTGGTCTATGGATAAGATGAATGAAAGAAATTTTTAGGAATGAAAGGCATATTTGGTGACATGATTGTCATTTTTAGCCCCTGTTTGTACTCCTGTGGAACTGTGGTCGTTCTACTTTTTACTTGTTGAATGTTACGGTTAGTGGTGAATTAAGCCTGTGAACATAGTGGATTAAAATGTCTTCACAAAAACTGATGAAAGGGAGAGAGGGGAAGCATGGAGGTGTGGTGGTGGTAAGTATGATTATCTTCTGTACCTATGGAATGCATGAAATCTGCACTAATTATATTAATTAAAAATGCAGTGAGGGCATCTTTTTGCATGAAATGATAAGGAATAGAATAACCAGAATAACAACTCATAATAAAACAACCAACCATTTCCTTCACCATCTACTATTACTAGATTCTGCTGTAGGTATTAGAGAAATAAAAACCTATACAAATATTGTTTTGACTTAGGAGAATATACTGAATATAAAATATGGTAAGATGAGTTACTAGTCACAACTACGTATGTTATCATGTAAAACTAAAGTGAGAGTCAGGAGCAAAAAGGAGAACTAACTGACGACTGTGTATCTAAGGATGGAAGATTGACTCCCAAGCCATAATCAAATATTTTCTCTCCCAAAATTGTGAAATGGCATAATGCTTGTTGGCCAGTGGGTACTAGGTTATATGGACAGGGTTAATTTTCAAGATCAGCCTTGTGCACAGAGAGAGGTGCAATAGTTTTGTATTTTAGTTTATCTTTTCAAGCCTGACGATTGGCCCCATTTTATGTGTTTAGTTTCCTTCATTTCAGTGAAGGAATCTCTAATCTACTCAAAGCAATTGTAGCTAACATATACTAGGAATAAGCACACACAGTGTAAAACAAATTGTTTCTCAACCCAGACAGGCTTAACTATAGCAATATGTAAGGCTTATTGCATATAAAACACTCAGGCAATAAACCCTCAGTATTGTTTTTTTGTTTGTTTCATTCTGATTTTTTACTTTAAAATTTTACTTATCCCCCATCAATCTCTCCAGCTTAAAAAAAAGACTTTGACATGCTCTTCAGCTAAATTTAAGAAAGAATGCATTTCAAGATTCCTTTAAGATGTTTACAGAGGCATGATAAGTGCGTGAAGAATTAAACAATTCACCTCACTTTCTACTCATTACATTAATGGTTTATAAGCTCATGAATGCTATACTCAATGTTTATACAATTTATTCTTGCCAAAGCTGACATAAATGTAGATAAATATTGTTTTTTGAAAGAGTTGGATTTGCTTCAGAAGTTATCTGTCTGGAGGTTGGAATGGGTCAGGTTAAAAAATATGTATTCTTGTAACAACCATCCACACCAAAATTAGACTCCCATCGTTTTCAATTTTAGTATCTGAAAAAAAATGAACCTATAAGACCTTTTCTATATTTGCAAGAAATAACCACACAATTTAATCTCACTTAAGTAACCTTACTCTTATTTTTTCATAGGCAAAGAACGTCTCTGCTTTGAAATTGCACTTTTGGCATCAGAAATACAGTATTTCATGCTGTGAGGTCTCTGTTTTATGTGAATGCGTTTTACATTTTCTAAAATTCAAATCAGGAAAATAGTTTCAGAAAAAAAACAACTTCCTTTGGAAAGCAGCTTGCCTTTTGTAGAATATCACTGACAACCTATCTCTACCTTTAAACATCTATGTGCTAACCTTGTGTTAGTTCCCTGATATTGTATTATATTTTATTCATCTTTAAAACTTCAAAGACATAATTTTATTGGTTGCAACTCTATTTCATAAGAAGCTGACACAAATTATTTGTTACAGAGGTTGTGTATGATAATAATGCATAATTAGTATAAAGATTTGTGCTGCCCCTACATTCCATTTTTCCTTGTAAATTCTACCAAATATTTTCCAAAAACTTTCCTTTTGTAGTGAAAAGACACGATGATTGGTGGATGATATTATCAGGCACGTTATTCAAAATGTAATCTGCTTCATACTGTAAGCACCTAATCTAGTAATGGTTAATTTGGGAGTGATCGGAAGGGGATGTTTTGTACCAGCTTCCTACTTTTTTACTCTCCCTATCAGCTACAGCTGGTGTTAGACAGTCTGACTACAATCAAGTTAGGTGGAAATATTTGCTACATACAAATTCAAAGACTTCAACTACAACAGCAGTAATTTCTAAACCTACTGTCCATCTTCTTAAAAAGCCAATATGAGCAGGGTACAGTAGCTTCAATGTCTGGAAGAGTAACAACTGCCAGTAGCCCAGTTTGGTGGAGGCTTTTAATGCATATGTAACCTGCTAGACCTAATTCACCCTCCCCATGGCAAAGATTCCCAAGAGGAAAAGAGAGTGCAGGAAGAAATAAGGAAGAGATGGGCAAAGCTGTTAGCTAAACCTGTGTTTCCAAATGTGGAAATAAAGCCAAAGAGACAGCAAGAAGGGATAAATCTTATGAAAAAAGGGGCATAGAAAAGGGAAATGAAGGGGGCCAGTGCTGTGGTGCAGTAGGTTAATTCTCCGCTTGCAGAGCCAGCATCCCATATGGACGCTGGTTCTAGGCTCAGGTGCTCCTCTTCTGATCCAGCTGTCTGCTGTGGCCTAGGAAAGCAGTAGAACATGGCCCAAGCACTTGGGCCCCTCACCCACGTGGGAGCCCCAGGAAGAAGCTCCTGGCTCTAACCGCTGGGACTGTTTGGGGGATGAACCAGTGGATGGAAGATCTCTCTCTGTAACTCTACCTCTCAAATAAATAAATAAATAAATCTAAAAAGGGGGGGAGGGGGGACTGAAGGAGCAAAAAGGAAACAGTTCAAATGAGCTAAATTACATTTGCCTGTAGAAAATGGAAAAACTAAAAGCGAGAGAAAGCCTCTAGCGAAGTAGGAGAGCTGCCAAGCTGGGTTAGCATCATACACCCTTTGTGTACAATCACAGGAATTTTTTAGCAATTTTTCTTAAATACAAAATTTGGAAGAGTAACAACTGCCAGTTCCAGTTGTTCTAGAGACATTTTAAAGGATAGAATACTGCTTTGTAATATTTTTAAAATGTTAATGTTTAAGGGGTAAAATAATTGGCTGGTTGTTTAGGTTTTTGGTACAACCAGAAAAGAGTGGGGTATCAAATTGCAGGATGTCAACATTCCACAGGTGTGGTGGGAGACATAGTTTTTATATCCTATAATACACAGCACACTACATGGCAAGTTGGAATCACAGTGAGGCATTTAATGTCTTGAACCTTTTAAATTGCTTCTATTGCCATGTTGTTCAGTAGAATTTTTCCTTAGAGAAAACTCCTCAATCTTGTCTCTTCCCATCACAGGTGTTTTCATTCTGAACTCCCTTGGCTGTGGTTGTTCACTTTCCTAATAACCTCAGTACTCTGGGTAGAAAGATTGAAAATTTGATTATGAAGTTACATTATGTTAAATTGTGAACTGGAAGGACTTAAGGAATAGTTTATCAGCACTTAAACATATTAATATTTGGTATCTACCTAAGGAAAATTTATCTCCAGACATTAAGCTGGAAAAACAATGGAGTGACTGCCTAGAAAAAAATCATGTTACACAGCTTTTTAAAAAGGTTTTCTGTACATGTGTTCAGAAAGACGTACCAGTGAAGCACCTGGCACCTGGCTCCTGCCATTGGATGAGTGCAGTGCGCCGTCCGCGGCGGCCATTGGAGGGTGAACCAACGGCAAAGGAAGACCTTTCTCTCTGTCTCTCTCTCTCACTGTCCACTCTGCCTGTCAAAAATAAAAAAAAAAAAATGAAATGTCTGTGTACGGGTTCATAAGATAGTGAGTAAATTCAGAAATAGAAAAGAAAAAATTGAACCAATCTGAAAAACAAGTTCAGATGGTGATAATTTCATATATTTTCATAACTGCTATGCCCTTTTTGGGACACTTTGGGTCATGCCTTTTCTTCTGACATCTGTGTTTAAAGAGTTTATGGACAATTATTTTCTCATAGGGAATAATTAGTCCCAATTTTTTCCTCTGAACTTAAAGCAGTCAAAAATAAGCAAAACCTTCATTCAGGGATGAAAGTATCAGCTTTTTATTATTAATGTTGGACTACAGAACAGTCTGGAACCTACTGTCTCAGTCTTGCTTTCTGTTATGTATGTTGATACCCATATTTGTAGACCTCTTACTAGCAGGAACAGAGCCTATTCTGATAATTTTGGCATAGTCAGGAGAGGCATGACTCTAATGGGCAGGAGACAGTCCAGAGAAAAGAAAGCAAAAGAGTAGTCAGTTATAGCAACATGTAGTATCTATGTTGTACTCAACAGAGTTAAATGAATCTGTGATTGATAGATTCGCAATGTTTGATAAATTGCTCCTTTCAGAGAGAGATAGAGTACAAGTGGAATTAAGAGATGAGTTTATTTTAGAGGAAATAATTTTTTAATTCATTTTTCATAATATGCATTTTTCCATGAACTTCTTGATGACCTGTCATATAATAAATGGAAGAAATATTAACAAAGATTACTGCAAAGGTGGAAACATTTTTATGAGGTGCCAGCATGGGGGCCCAGCTGCTTAAGCCACTGGCTGCAATGCCACTTCTGATCCCAGCTCCCTGTTCATGTGCCTAGGAGAGCAGTGGAAGATGCTCCAAGTGTTTGGGCCCCTGCTACACAAGAAGCTCATGGCTTTGGCCTGGCCTAGCCTTGGCCCTTGTGGCCATTTAGGGAGTGAACCGGCAGATTGAAGATCGATCTCTCTCTCTCTCGCTTTCCCTTTGTAAGTCTGCCTTTCAAATAAATAAATAAATCTTTTAAAAATATTTTACCTTGAAAACATAGGAAATGGGGAGCAATCTTACTCTATCATGTGACCTTCTGTGTGATAGCCCATTGGCTACCCTTAATTGCATCCATGTTGTATTTAATTATTTGCCATCATGTTGTTGGTGCCACTTCAGTTTCCATCCTAACCACACTCCAATCCATTTTGGCTTACACAGCTTACTGCCACCAGGAGATAGAAGTAGGATGCATATATGTGTTATTTCCTCCTGCTTGTCATGGTGGTTTTTAATATTATCCAAATTAAAAAATTAAATTTGAATCATTAGAATGTATCTTAACATGCATCTCTATATTATACAGTGCCAGTTTAAATGGAAGTGTGCATATTAATCTAATATGCAAAATTACAAACATGACACAATTTGTATTTTGTAGCCAACAAAAATCTGTGCTTTGTTCATACTGTACTAGTGTATGTGCATATTCATCCTTCATTCTCTGCTTTTGGATAATTTGTAAAGGGAATATAAAACAAAATTTTAAGAAAAGGAACTTGGGACTTCTTTTCTTTCCCTTTGTTTCTAAGTCATCATTTTCAGTGCAAGTGGTTGACTAACAAAGGGAAGTAATATGAGTAAGAAAGAACTGGAGAAGGTTCCTATGTCCTTTGTGTTTCTTAGAATGTCTCCTTTTTGCATTCAAAGTAAGTTCTCATTCAGATAGCATGGCCTCTTGGATTTGTCAGTTTACCCTTTCATGATGTAAGACCCTGACTTTGTACTCCCAACACTTTGTGGTACCAGTGGATTCCTGTGCTCATGTGATGTATCTAATGCTGTATGCAAATGCAAGAGCAAGGAAACAGCAAATACCACATATCTCCTTTGTTCATGCATATGTTCCAGAGTCCCACTGGAAAATAACAGTTGAAAACTAAAATTATAGCAGATCATATAGCAGACCATATGTATTCCTGAGCCTGGTACCTGAGTGTATAACATAGGTCTCTAGGCCAGTGCAGCAGCTCACTAGGCTAATACTCCGCCTTGCGGCACCGGCACACCGGGTTTTAGTCCTGGTCGGGGCGCCAGATTCTGTCCTAGTTGCCCCTCTTCCAGGCCAGCTCTCTGCTGTGGCCTGGGAGTGCAGTGGAGGATGGCCCAAGTGCTTGGGTCCTGCACCCCATGGGAGACCAGGAGAAGCACCTGGCTCCTGCCTTCGGATCAGTGCGGTGCGCCTGCTGCGGCAGCCATTGGAGGGTGAACCAACGCAAAAAGGACCTTTCTCTCTGTCTCTTTCTCTCACTGTCCACTCTGCCTGTCAAAAAACAAACAAACAAACAAAAAAACCAAAAAAAAATAGGTCTCACTGTTATGAAAGCAGGCCTAGTGGACCTTCTCTGCTTTCTTTCCATTTATTATATATTTCATATATATGATACAATTATCTTCTGCCTGTTCAAATCTGAAATGATCATCTTCTGAAACAGATTCTTTTTCTTTTCTCAGTGAGCCCTTTTTCATAGTCAACGTGACTCAGAACTGCAGAATCACCTTTGACTTTTTCTGTTTTCATTTCTTTTTTTTTTCACTTTGCAAACTCCATTTTTATTTGGATTAAAAAGCTTTAGATGAACAAACATATGATACATACATGTTATAAGACTAATTACCACTTAAATCTCAGATGATGTAATGACTGTTTTCATTTCTAATTAGTCAAGAAGAGTATTTGTTTTTTTAAAAGAGTAAAAGATATACCCTTATTTCTAATATTAAAAACCTAAGGAAAATTGGAATCCACTGGTTCACATATTTGAGGAATTCACAGATCAAATGAGAGAGCTGCAGGGAACAGGGTCTTATAAACTGAAATTATGATCTTAATATCACAAGGCATTGGCTTCTCCAAATATATCTCATTTCTTCTCGTTTCTACCCACAGCTTAGAGCCAAATGAGTTCACGTTTGTAAGTCACCTGAAGAGTGCCTCACACATGTTAAAAGTTTAGTTTAAAATATTATCATTTATCGTTAGTATTATATCCATTGAAGAAAAAAGGAGACCTCCCCACTTCCAAGGGGAAAGATTTCTGTTACTAAGACTGGACGAATGGTGTACACTAGAGAGGGGAGAGAGTGTGTCAGTATAAATGAAAAACTTAAGCCACCGCCGCAGCTCACTAGGCTAATCCTCCGCTTTGCAGCACTGACACACCAGGTTCTAGTCCCGGTCGGGGCGCTGGATTCTGTCCCGGTTGCCCCTCTTCCAGGCCAGCTCTCTGCTGTGGCCAGGGAGTGCAGTGGAGGATGGCCCAAGTGCCCTGCACCCCATGGGAGACCAGGAGAAGCACCTGGCTCCTGCCTTTGGATCAGCGTGGTGCGCCGGCCGCGGCAGCCATTGGAGGGTGAACCAATGGCAAAGGAAGACCTTTCTGTCTCTCTCACTGTCTACTCTGCCTGTCAAAAAAAAAAAAAAAAAAAAAAGAAGAAGAAGAAGAAGAAGAAAAGAAAAACTTGGATTATTGGCATTCTTAGAATTACACGGTTTGAGGTGGGAACTTATGTCAAGAAATAGGCTTGTTCTTTCCTGAAGAAAGGGGTGAGTCAGTAACAGTGGCTGTACCAGCTGATTATGCTCCCATGTATTTCCCCACAAACACTTGCTTTTAAATTTCCTCTGCCACTTCTTTAGTTCAAGACATTAATATTTCTCATAAATAGTGTCCTGCAAATGTATTTTAACTTATTAGCCCCCATCCATTATATCCCCCTGCTTTTTAAATCCTATTTTAAAAAGTTGTTATATAAATTTCCTTTCATACTTAACTCTGATTCATTACTATGCTGTTCAAATACATTTAATGACTCTCCATTGCTAAAAACATAACATATAAATTCCATACATTTTCTAGTTCTGACTCTAATCATTTTTTAGCCAAAATACTTAGTTCTATAGCTTTTTTAAATCAGAGAATTCATTTATCTCAAACATGCTTTATAGTTTCTGGTTCCTCAGTTTTGTATAAATTGATCTCTCAGCTTCAGATATACTACTTGCCAATACATCTCTCTATTCAAATTAGACAATATGGGTAGAAGTAATTTTCACTATAAAGCAGAATGTAATTTTTTACTATTTTAACTATCCATTTGTATCATCTATTTCATATCTTAAAACTCTTTTAAAAAGCCTTCACCAATTTGTTAGTTCAAAAATAATCTTCTTGGTTTACATGTTTTCAGAGTGGTATTTATTTTTCTATCATATCTTTTTATTTCCATCTCTTCATTAATATAATTTTATACATATTATCACCTAAATGTAGTCTCTTTTTTTTGACAGGCAGATTGGACAGTGAGAGAGAGAGAGAGGTCTTCCTTTTTCTGTTGGTTCACCCCCCAGTGGCTGCTGCAGCCGGTGCACCACGCTGATCCGAAGCCAGGAGCCAGGTGCTTCTCCTGGTCTCCCATGCGGGTGCAGGGCCCAAGGACCTGGGCCATCCTCCACTGCACTGCTAGGCCACAGCAGAGAGCTGGACAGGAAGAGGAGTGACCAGGACAGAATCTGGCGCCCCGACCAGGACTAGAACCTTGTATGCTGGTGTCGCAGGCAGAGGATTAGCCTATTGAGCAGTGTCGCCGGCCTAAATGTAGTCTTTTTGAGGATAGTGTAGTCCATGTCATTTCTCCTCAAGAAGACCCCAAGGACCAAATTCTTCCAATCACCTGCTTTTTTTTTTAATTTTATTTAAGGAATACAAACTTTATGCATTTCATGCATACAAATTTAGGAACATAGTGATTCTTCCCAACCTACACTCCCTCCACCTGAACTCCCATCCTTCTTCTAGTCTCACTCCTATTCCCACTAAATTTTTATGTAGATTCATTTTCAGTTTCCTTTATACTCATAAGATTAACCCTACAGTAAATAAAATTGTTAATTGTGTTGGAAAACACCTTACTCACTTGTTGTAGCTTATGAATGCCTTTGTGCTAAAATGGAATATTGAATAGCTGTGACAGAGATTATATGGCCTACAAACCCTATCTAGCCTCTTCCAGAAAGTTTGCCAACAGCTATCCAGAGTCTGGCAAAACATTTATCATATAGTAAATGCATATGAAATTGATTTAAAAGAATCTCTATGTATTTGTTGAGTATTAATTTTAAATTAGAGTATGAAGGCCATTTTAATTTTCATAGGCTTTAAAATGAATTTTCTGTGAAATTCAACAGAGTTTAGTTTAATGGTACTGTGAAAATTAAAGTTTAATGTGTTTCTTGAATTTAATGTTAAATATTTTGATACTTTGTGCTGTTGGATTTTCCTGTTGGAAGTATTAAATAAGATTATGAAATAAGTAAGAGATGTGGGGAAAATATACAGTTGACTAAATATTTTAAGACGGAGAGGCACAAAGCTCTCAATGACTTTTGGACAAAAATGGTGAATGTGATTTATTTTATAACACAAATGCCAACATAAGTTAATGTTTACTTCATTCATGAGCAATCAACATATTCCATAGGAGATACATAAATCAAAATTACTTCATCTTTCTAGATGATTATATAATTTTTAAAATCTAAAATGTTAATAATATTTTAAAGACAAAGCAGCCAATATTTGCAATAATTTATAAAGTTTCTTAGTACTCTTAGAGTTGTACCTGCCAAATTCCTGATCTCTACTTCATAAACATAACTCAGCTATTAATTGTCAATATAATAAAACATTGTCATCTATTGGCATCAACATGGAAATTGGCTAGCTGTAGACTATTGCCAAATATTGATGTATAAAAATAAGAGTAGGAATAAGAGAGGGAAAAGTTGTATAATTCTGCATACATTCCAATGGACTGACTTCTAAGGGTACAGCTAAAAACTGCCATGGAACTCCAAATCCCATTAAGCTGGGTGGTAATAATGACATCACTTGAGATGATGTCATTATTAAATGATCATATTAAGTGTTTAATTGATCATATAGTTAGGATTAAGTGTTAAAAGGATCATATAAATAAGATAATAACAATAGAATTAAAAAAGAGAGAATGTTCCAACATGGGAAGCAGTTCACACAGCAGACTCATAGAAAACACTCTAAACAGCACTCTGACCTCAGAATCAGCCCTTAAGTCTGGCTGAAAAGCCCATGAGAGCATTTTAGGCATGGAAAGCCAAGACACTGTGCCTACAAAATTAAAAATAAATAAAATAGAATAGAATAAAAAATTGTCCTACTTGAAGGATCTCTGTGAGTAAGACCCCAGTGGAAAGAAGGGGCCAACAAAGAAGGAGGTGCCTTTCTCTGAAGGGAGGAGAGAATTTCCATTTGGCTTATGACCTTGTCTAAATACTCTTGGAGACTGTGTACTCAAAAGGCTTCCATAGTCTTGGCAGCTCATGGCAAGAGTCTCAGGTGATCACTGACAAAATACTTAAGTCCCTGTTAATTGGTAAATTAACAGCAGGAGTCACTGTGCACTAATTCCTCATGTAGGACCTCTTTCCTTAATGAGTTGTACTATGAGAATTAAGGTTAAAGCTTATTGTCAGTTTATTATATTGTGTGTCTGTGTGTGGGTACAAGTTTTTGAAATCTTTACTTAGTATAGAGTTGGTCTTCTGTGCATAAAGTTAATTAAAAATGACTTATAATGAAGAATGGGACTGAGAATGGGAGAGGGTAGGGTTGGAGTAGGGTGGGAGGGTAGGTATGTGGGGAAGAAACACTGTATTCCTAAAGTTGTACTTATGAAATTTGTACTCATTAAATAAAAGATTTCTTTTAAAAAAATAAATGAAGAAAAGCACAAAAAAATAATAATGAAGTAAGTAGCTCATATGAGTGACCAGCAATGCTTACATCTGACTGCTGCACTTAAACTTTGAAACTAGGACTGGTGCTGTGATGTAGATGGTAAAGCAGCTTCCTTCAGTGCTAGCATATGACATCCCACATGGGTACAGGTTCAAGTCCCAGCTGCTTCACTTCCAATCCAGCTCTCTGCTAATGTGTCTGGGAAAGCAGCAGAAGATGGCCCAAGTTTTGGGCCCCTGCACTCACCTAGGAATCCAGGAAGAAGCCCTTGGCTCCTTGCTTTGGATCAGCCCAGCTGTGCTGTTGTGGCCATTTGGGGAGTGAACCAGTGGATGGAAGACTTTTCTCTGCCTCTGCATCTGCCTCTTTGTAACCCTGCCTTTCAGATAAATAAATAACCTTATTAAAAAAAAAAACTTTGAAACTACATATGCAACAGTTGTCTAGATATGATTCTGTTTCTGGAAACAGGTTGCATGTGTTTTATACCTGGTTTTATCAGATTGTATTCAAATAAAATTTTGACAGAGGTTGACTTATTTATTTCTAATGAGCACGTACAAATGCAGATTTTACATGTATAGAAAATGGGCGCATCTAGCAGTGTGTAAAAAGATTTTATCTCATAAATGCAATCAGATAAAATCACCCCTGACTGAAACTAAAGAAACAAACTGATGTTTCACTAGATTACTTATGTTTTTGACTTATATCTACTATGTATTCACTCAGTGAATAAAGCACTAAAAAGTGAGAAAAATCAATAAAACAAATTGACAACACTAATAAGTTTTGAGAAGTGCTGTTGCTTTTCTGAAAATATATTACCAATATTGGATGTATTAGAGGATGATTTTGTAATTTTTATGGATTTCTTATTTTAAATTGATTTTTTACTGACACGATTCATCATAATAGAGACACTGCTACTTTACATATTTTTTCAGTTGAACACAACTGTAGTACATATGATGAGCTTTATTATAGTTCAACATTCTCATTTTTCTCGAGGCAAATTACTGTGGGTCATTCTCTGATACACTGTGTCAGATATCATTAGACTTCACTTGGTGATGTAATTTATGCACAAAGGCAAATACTGGCACTGAATTTTTTTAAAGTTTTACTTTTATTTGAAATTCAGAGTTACAGTGAGAGAGGGAGACATTGAGAGAAAGAAAAGAGATTTTCCATCCACTGATTTCTTTCCCAAATGGCAGTAACATCTAGGGCTGAGCCAGACCGAAATCAGGAGCCACAGGCTTCCTATGGGTCCCCTACATGGGTGCAGGGGTCCAAGCACTTGAGCCATCGTCCACTGCTTTCTGTGGCTTATTAGCAGGAAGCTGGACTGGAAATGGAGCAGCCAGGACTGAAACCAGCACCCATATGTGATGTTCATGCTGCAGATAGTGGCTTAACCTGCTGTGTCACAGAGACAGACTCTGCATAGAATCTTATAACCCTACTCATTATAGCACTAGTCATAAGAAAAAATATACTGTTAATTTTTAAAAATTTTTATTTAAATTAAATTACAAAATCACACATACACATAATATTTCATGACAACTGCAGAGTGTATCTGCATATCTCAGTTCGAGGTTCACAGAACAAAAAAAAATATATCAGAAGTCAATGTTGTACAACTAAGTAATTATGGAGAAAACTTCAGACTCAATTTACTAGGCAAAGATACTGGTTTAGGGAAATGTTCAGCCATAACATATTAGTACCAAAGAGAACGGCCAGGTTTGTAATCAGAAAAGTAGATCTGGTAACAAAAAGGGGACTAATGAAGTAAATGCTGGTTGAATGACCTTAGTCTATTTAGATAATAAGAATCTAGCCCAAAATATTTTTAACTGAGGAAAATGCTTCTTTTATTTAGTGCCTTAGAGGTGGCTTTAAAATACAGAAATCTTTGTTTCCATTTTGTCCCAAAAATAAACAAAGATGAAATATTTGAGATAATTAAATAGTAATGGTTAATAAAATCTACTGATACTGGCTGCAATTATTTTAGGAATCTATCATAAATCAATTCTTTTTTTCTACCAGGTAAACAGACATAGCCTTGGGACCCAAGAGAATGGCACCCGGCCAGTCTTATATTCATTTCAGACATGTGCAGCAGATGGCATAGCAGCTACTCCATTTACACTGAAGTGATCCCATTATCATCTTATTTTTCCTGGCACTAGGATAATGTACAGGGTAATTTTGATAAGCACTGAAAAATACTTTCATAAATTACACACTTGATAGAAGCATAAAATATATAGCTGGAGAGAAAATAACATACATTTGACCATGATTTCACATTTTTGGATGAAATAAGCAATATCCTATATACATAAAGTTTTTAAAGATGTTCTAATTCTAAATAATCTTCACAGTAAGCTATTGTTTAATTTAGTGTCAACAAATTGTTTCTTTAATTTTTATTTATTTTCATTTCACTTGAAAAGCAGAGAGACAGAAACAAATAGAAGGACAGACAGACTCAGAGACAGAGATCTTTCATCTGTTAATTTCTAAATGCCCTTAACAGATCGGGTTGAGCCAGGCCACAGCTGGAAGCTCAGAACTCAATCCTAATCTTCCACTGAGTGGGACATCCTAACTGCTTGAGCTATCTGCTGCTTTGCTGGGTTTGTTTTAGCAGGAAGCTGGAACTGGGAACAGAACCAGGACTCTGGAATCCAGGTACTCCACAGTAGGATGTGGGCTTTGCACATGGCTTCTCAATCATTGTTGCCAAATGCCTGAATCAAGAAATGAGAAATACTTTCTATTTAAAAGTATAAGGCAATTTTATGGTAACAATAATGGAAAAATTGTTGAGAATATTAAATATGGTGTGTGTGGTCTATTTTTTAAGTGAACTTTTCTGCTCCTTCATAATTCAGGTGTTTAGAGGTGGAAAAGATTTTTTATTTGTTCAGTGGTTAAATATCTACTACAAGATTTAACAGTTTTTATGCATCTAATCAGATAATAAATTCTCTTGAAAGTAGACAAATATTTCATGTTTTCATAACTTTTAATATCAAAATTAAAATATTAGCACAAGAACTATAATTGTGGAAATTGCATAACATTTAACAGTTCTATTGACAAAAAAAAATAAACACATCTGTCTAATAAAATAATAGTATGTCAAATATACGTTATTTTCTTTTTTCACCCAGACGTATTTAAGCCTCCCATAGACCTTATGTCACACATACAAAAATAGTGAATATTGAGGAAAATTTTAAAATGTATCCTATTCTATATGAAATACTGACTTGGCTTAAGAGTGGAGAATGCAAAACACTGTTTAGTTTAATGAATGGAACAAAACTGCTCAATAGACTGGTCTTTCAAATAAAAAGAAATTTAGAATTTTGATTCAGGTTTTAAATAGTACATGCTATTTTCAAATTCTGTGTTGATGTTTTCTTCTTTCTTTGAGTGAGGACTTTTATAAATACAAGATTAGTTGATGAGCAGCATTGAAGATGGAATATAGGGATTGGTACTAAGACAAAGAAGATAGGGTCACCCTCAAGAGGTTTATTGCAAATGACCACATGACTGATGGTCCAATCTATGAATATAAGTCCAGTAGAAAATAAGGGGACAGACCAATGTTATGGTGCAGCAGTTAAACTAACACCTGCCTGGCCAGTATCGTGTATGAGTACCATTTTGAGTCCTGGCTGCTCATCTTCCATCCAGATCCCTGCTAATGGGCCAGGGAAAGCAGCAGAAGGTATCCTGAGAGCTTTGACTCCTGCCACCTATATTGGAAAGCTGGATAAAATTCCTGACTCCTGGCTTTGGCCTGGCTCAGCCCTAGCTGTTACCATTGTAGCAATTTGGGGAGGGACCCAACAAATGGAAAAATCTCTCTCTTTCTCTCGAGCTCTCTCTCTTCTTCTCCTAATCTACTTGTTTTCTTTTATTAAAAAAGGACTTTTTATTTTTTTTATAAAAGAAAACAAGTAGATTAGGAAGTAAAAAAGGATGTGTTCACTTTGGGGCAGGTTTAATTGAGATACTTGTGGTACAGTCATGTAGCAATACCTATTTGTAGTGAAAAATCTCAATCTAAAACTTGCAAGAAACATTTTATCTGAATATAACATCACTGAGCATTATAAAAATATGGTAATTATATGGCAGCAGAAAATACTTGATAAAGCTAACAACTGAAGCAATATTATCCAAGAACCATAAGCATTAGAATCATCCAAGCTGCTATTTAAATATTCAGGTCCCTGGTCCATCCCTTGGACATATTTTGGTGACAGGGCTCTGGAATTTGCTGGTTGTGTTTGTTTGTTTTGCTTTTTTTTTTAAATGGGCATCAGCAATGAGCCAATGTGTAATAAAACGTGTTCTCTGTTGATTTAATGGGACAATAGAAGATAAGAACAGAAGTGAACAAGTCATGATGAAAAGATAATGAAAATGTCAACAAAATCAGGTCACAGGAGCATGGGAGATGATTGTTGCAAGGAAGAAAAGGCTAATAGGTTTAATGGTGCACAGGACACAAATGAAGCAGTGCTTCATAATCTTATCACAAGTGCCAGTGGAATCAAGGGTGAAAAAGAGAACTTGTAAAGAGTAATATGAAAATTGAGACAAGAAATATTAATATCCTTAGCCAGAGATTTTACTATTAATAAAAAATTCAAATAAGGTATTATGCAGAGACTGAAAAGTTACCTAGCAACTTTTACTTTATTTTTTGTAGAGTGAAGAACCTCATTCAAATAAGCTAAATGATATATTCTTATTTTTTCTAAGACTTTATTTATTTATTTGAAAGGCAGAGTTACAGAAAGAGAGAGAGACAGACACAGAGATCGATCTTCCATCTTCCATCTGCTAGTTCACTCGCCAAATGGCCTCAGCCTTGGGGCTGGACCAAGCTGAAGCCAGGAGCCGGGAGCCAGTAGCCAGGAGCTTCTTCATGGTTTTCCTCATGGGTGCAGGGGCACAAGCACTTGGGTTTTCACAGGCACGTTAGCAGGGAGCTGGATCAAAAGTGGAACAGAGGGGACTTGCACAGGTGCCCATATGGAATGCCAGCATTACAGGCAGTGACTTTACCTGCTATGCCACAATGCCAGCCCCAACAATATATATTCTTTCTATAAATATGACATCAAACAAAAAATTTACTTAAACAATTACTTTTGTAATCTGTAATTCCTCACTGTGCCTCCTGGTTCACGTGATGTACCTAAATATATGAACATGTAACTTTTCTTATTACAGAGGTAAAGGCAATAGGAGTACACTTATCATTGGAAAACAGAATAGTAGAACACAAATTGTCAATTTTCAAGAATGCTAGCAAATACTAAAGCAAGCAGCATCACCAGTTTACTATAAAGCTAATGAATGCATATTGAATGCATTGATTTTTGAGTAAATTTCTATTGTGTGCGTAATTCATCATACACACCCTAAGAGCAAGATAAGTTTTAGAAAGGAAGTACAATATAAACTTATCTCTGTTGCTGTTTATAATCAGGCCAACAATCCTCTCTACATGTATGTCTATTATGAAAGTTTCCACTGAATGCTTTATGCCTCAGGGTTTTTTTGTAATTTTGGAAATAAGCAAGTCAAAGCCAATGTGTCTTCAAGTAACCATTTTTCTGGTGCTCGAGTCCCTCTGCCATAGTGTTTTTATTGTGCTTGGGCATTGAGGGTATTTATAATTAGAAGGATTTTTAATTTTTCTGTTGACCATCTCTAGAAAGCATCAAATTATTGTTGCTTAAAATATTTTTCAGAGCTGATACTTGCTGAAGGAGCAGTCGGAAAAGTCTTTTGTAGGAGGCTTTTTCTTGTTTAAGATTTATTTGAAAGTCAGAGTTACACAGAGAGAGGAGAGGCAAAGAGAGAGGTCTTTCATCCGATGGTTCACTCCCCAGTTAGCCACATAGGCCAGAGCTTTGCAGATCCGAAGCCAGGAGCTTCTTTCAGGTCTCCCACGTGGGTGCAGGAGCCCAAGAACTTGGGCCGTCTTCTACTGCTCTTCCAGGCCATAGCAGAGAGTTGGATCAGAGGTGGAGCAGCGGGGTCTCAAAACGGCACCCCATGGGATGCCAGCACTTCAGGCCAGGGCATTAACCTGCTATGCCACAGCGCCAGCCACTTGTAGGACGGTTTTGTAGGCAGGCTTTGTTATCAAAATCATGGCAATGAGTCCATTGTTTTGAACATTTTCTTCCCATACTTAGGCTAGCAAACATATGCAGGGGCATTCATACTTGAATAAAATGTTTTATTTGGGACCTTCCTGGAAGCTGATTGAAAGTTTGATTGGATTAATTACCATACAACATTTTCATGTAGATGAGGCCAGGGAAGTTAAATTGCTTAAACATTTGATTTTATTCTGCACATTCATAAGTTCATTGTGTATCTTCTCATTCAATGAAGGTTTTGGAAAAGTTTGTACTTGCCATCTTGAGATTCCAATGGCAAAGCAAAAGCATTAGGTCATCACATAGGCTTAATTGCAAACTAGAAACTTGTATTATTACCGTTTCATTATTATTGTAATTCTGAGAATTTTTATTAGATAATGCTAATCTGGTGCTAAGTGTTTATAGCAGTGTTTAATTTTTTTCTTTTTTAAACCTTCTCATGTTGATCATTTAATATGTAAATTCTTGTTAAATATTTTTTAATTTTCATGTTATTTTACAGGCAGAGAGAAATAGGTAAAGATCTTCTATTTGTTGTTTCTTTCATTTTCTTTTTATTATTTAAGATGCATTTATTCATTTTAAAGCCTGAGTTACAGTTCAGACAAAAGCCAGGAGCTAAAAGTCCTTCCAGGTCCCCTCTCCCACATTGATGGCAGGGACCCAAGAATATGGGTCATCTTCCAGTGCTTTCCCAGGCACATAAGCAAGGAGCTAGATTGGAGATGGAGCATCTAGGACTTGAACCTATGCTCACATGGGATGCTAGATCAAAGCAGCAGCTTAAGCCTCTGTACTCCAGAACTGTCCCCTTCATTAGGTATTTCCTCCCCCAAAGCCCTCAACAGCCAGGGCTGCACCAGGCCAAAGCCAGAAGCCTGGAACTCAGCCTCAGTCTTCCACAGGAGGTCAGAGATCCTGACCATATGAAGGATAGTCGCTGACTCCCACAGTATGTATTAGTAGGAAGTTGAATCAGAAGCTGAGTAGCTAGAACCTCAAATCAAAAACTCCAAAATGAGATTCAGGAATCCCAATTGGCACTTAACCACTGTGCCCCATACCCACACCCTTAATTTAATTCTTGTTTGCCCAAAACTAATGCTTTTGTTTTACTGATGAAGAAACATGTGCATATCTATGTTAAGTAACTTGCCTTAGATAAATGGCTAATACCAGGCAGAACAAAGATGAGAACTATTTTTTTTTCTCAGTCTTAAACTTGAACTCTTAAATTGCATTGCTTACTATGATTGAACATGGTACAAAATCCAGCCCAGTATGACCTCTTAAGCTGTCTGTACAGGTAAAAATCCATTGCCATAGTTTTTGTACATGAAAAGAAAAATCATTAGGGTAGATTGTTTATAAAAACTAACATTTTGCTTGGCTTTGTTTAAACATGTGTGTATGTGTGTACACCTACAAATCAGGATCAGCTCAGTCGTTTTGAGGCTATTATCAATAAATACAGGCTAAGCTGTGTAAACTGTGAACACTGAAGACCAGAAATAAAATTAAATACAAAATAAAGTAATAATAATTGTGTGGGGGTTCAGTTTCCCTAGAAAGCTACATATAATATTCATTAAATACGCATAGTAACACCTGAAGCCTAGAGCTTAGTGCAGGAGTGAAAAATAAACAAACAAAAACAAAACAAACATTTCTCTACACTTTCCTATTCTGTGGCTGGCCTAAGAATAAAACCTAGCTAAGACACATTAACAAAAGAAAAGCATACAAAGTTGAGTATTTTTTTACATGTATATAGGAGTCTTCAGAAAGAAAACGAAGATCCAGAGACTCCTGTTTACACACAAAAAATGATAAATTATGGAGGTAAGTTATGACACAGTATGGGCTACCCTTAGTAAGTAGTGAGAGAGTGACTGGAGATGCATGGGGTGGGAGAGCATTCATGGAAGATAAGCGCAAAGTTAGCAGAATTATTTGTATGTGTCTTTGTACAGCTTTGGTTACCAGTTCCTGGTAATTATGTCTTCACCCTGCAACAGAGAGAGCATCTTGCTCATGAGAAGTTTTATGATCTGCTTTTAGGTAGAAACAGGAAGGTCAGGGCAGGCATACAGTGCAGCAGTCATGGGCTGGGATGCCCAAATCCCTTATTGGAGCACCAGGGTTGGAGGGAATTGAGTCCTGCTTCTCCTCCCAGTTCCACCTTCCTGCTAATGTGCATCCTGGGCGTGATAGGTGATGGCTCAAGTAGTTGAGCTCCTGCTTTCTAGGAGGTAGACTCAGATTGAGTCCCTGGCTCCTGGCTTCAGCCTAGCCTGACCTTGCTTGCTTCTGGCTTTTGGGGAGTGAAACAGCAGGTAGAAGTCTGTCTCTCTGCTTTTCAAACAAAAAAATTAAATTACTAAAGAAAAAGAGAGAGAGGTCAGAAAGCTCCTCCAGCATCTGCTGTTTCTCATGTTCCAAGTCAAATAATCTAAATGCTGCAACAGCATATTGGAGGAGGGGTCATGCTCTGGATCCCTTCAAAAGAAAAGGGATAGCAGTTTCATAGATAAATAGAAAAAAGAACAGACTCCTATCCAAGGTGAGTTATCTGACATCTCAGATTGAAAGTCTAAGTTCCTAACAACTCAGACATATATCATTTAAAAAAAAATCAATTGAGGGATTAAAATACTCTAAACCACACTAAATGGGATGTTTTAATAAGACATATCATCTCCTTGACTATGACAACTGTGATCTGTTGGAGCTCAGAATGAGAAAATATTTGCATTTTTCATCTTCACTGACTCCTCCTGCTCCCTTTTGTCATGATGGAATGGGGTGAAGTGATGATACTTCAGTTTTCCTTTTTGTAACATTGGTTTAGAAACTATAAAAAAAAATTAACAAAAATTAGTAATTTTGTTTGCATATCTTCAGAATTAAAGTAGCAAGTAAAAGGGGTTTACCTTGGATAAGGAAAAGGAAGAAAAGGCAGACAGAAAAGAATGTGGTACCAAGTCAGTTGCCACTGTGGGCATGAGGAGATTCTTTTTGCTGGGAGACTTCTTGGGGTGAAGCAGAAAACACATGGCTAAGATTTATTTCACGTAAGGCGTGAAAAAATAAAGAAAAGTATGCATCAGTTTTTCTCAGTCTTTGGTAGAAGGTAGCTAGGGGTACCTTACGTGATATCTGTGCTTCCTCAAGTTAGAGAAGGTTTGCTCTAAAACAGGCAAGTGGCTTTGTAGACAGCTGCATACTTGACTTTTTTTTTTTTTTTTTGGACAGGCAGAGTTAGAGAGAGAGAGAGAGAGAAAGGTCTTCCTTTTCCATTGGTTCATCCCCAAATGGCCACCATGGCCGGTGCACTACGCTGATCCAAAGCCAGGAGTCAGGTGCTTCCTCCTGGTCTCCCATGTGGGTGCAGGACCCAAGCACTTGGGCCACCCTCCACTGCCTTCCCGGACCACAGCAGAGAGCTGGACTAGAAGAGGAGCAACCAGGACAGAATCCGGCTCCCCAACCGGGACTAGAACCCCGGAGTACTGGTGCCGCAGCATTCTTGACTTTTATAGACCAGAGTTTATAATCACTGGAGTCCTGGTACCATTCCTGATTCTGTCTTCCTACTAATGCATACCCTGCGAGGCAGCAGGTAATGGCTCAGGTAGTTGAATCCCTGTCACCAACATGTGAAACCAAATGGAGTTCCAGTATCAGGATGAAATATTCAGGCAAAGCAATGCTAAAGCTGGGGGTTAGAGGTTAGTTCATAGACACTGAAATGATATACGACAGGAGGATGTGGACAAAGCACCAACGGCATCTGCTAGAATTCATTAAACAATTTCCTTGTATATGAAAATTTAGTTTGTAAAGTGTTTTTTTTTGTTGTTGTTGTTATTGTTCTGTTTTTTTGTTTAATTTCAAGATAAGGGCCAGCATTGTGGTGCCATGGAATAAGCTGTGTCTTCAGTGCTGACATCCCAATTTAGAGTGTCAGTTTGAGACCCAGTTTCTCTGTTTTGAATGAAGCTCTGAGCTAATAAACCTGGGAAAGCAGTGGATGATGGCCCAAGTTAGTTGTGTACCTGCCATCCACTTGGGAGATCCTAATGAGTTTCTTAGCTCCTGGCTTAAGGTTGACCAAGCCCTGGAAGTTGCAGCCTTTTGGGGAGTCAACTGGCAGATATAAGATAAATCTTTCTCTCTCTCTTTCTGTCCTTTCTCTCTCTCTTTCTCTCTCTTTCTCTCTCTCTGACACTTTGTCTTTCAAATATATAAATAAATCTTTCAAAGAAATAAAATAAATTATAAGATATATTCGAACTATAGAATTTAGAATATAATCCATTAATTTAGTTTCCTTCTAACTGGGATCTTCAATAACTGTTTATAGAGACAGAAATGACTACCTAGCTTGAGGCACATTGTCCTCCTTAAACATTATTGGCACTTAAAAATCAAGTAAATGATTGATGGCTCTAATTTACCAAAAATGTTTTTCTTTATCATACCACTTGCTAGCAAGTACCATTTAATTGTTGTAAAATTTTTACATTATTTACCTTGGTAAAAGTAATTGAAGTGCTCAAAGTTTATTTTTTTCTAGTTTGTGGCACTTCTCACATGTTAGTTTGAGAGCCACTGTGAAGAGATTTGGAGTTGAAGAGAATCCATAGGTTCCTCAGTGAAGGAGAGGAAGCATCTGCAGAATGCAGAGGGCAATTAGGGGAAACAGCTTCAAGTGCAGACTCAAGCCCACTGGCCTTGTGGCCCTGGCTGCTGATCGATTGCTTCCTTAAATTGTATGAGAAGTCTTCAAACAATTGGAGGAAAATGGAATTAAAAGAGAAGTTTACTTTGGTGCACAAAACCCTGAAATCTATGCCTAGATTTGTCACAATACACACTTTCCATGAACTTTTTGAAATGTTCATATATATATATATATGTGTGTGTGTGTATGTGTGTGTGTGTATTTTATGTGTATATTCTATACACTGAATATTATAAAATAATGTAGCATGTAAAATATATTTATATGTAGTGAGATTTTACGTTCACCAGAACATAGTATGAAATTTGAGAAACTTCTTTGCTTTGTTTTACTTTTCTCCAAATATTTTTCTACATATTTCTTCCATATTTAGGCAAACTGTGCTTTCTTGCCTTAAGAAAGATTTGTGTCTTTAGGTGTCTGTAGGCACTTGCCTATCTAGCTTTTGTTTGCAAATGTCTAAAACCAGTGAGGAGATTATGATTTGATATATGTCTTTAACACTTAGAAAAACAGATTTTGAGTAGAGACAGAAATGCAAAATAAATGTAAGGAAAAATCTTCATCAGAGAAAAATGCTCCTATAAAGTGGGACAGGATATCATCGGAATGGGAGTTGGGGAGGGATCTGAGGCCTTAAGTTTCCAAGAAACACCAAAATATGTTGTGGCTCAATTATTGCCTGGAAGCAACAGAGGTGGTGTACTCAGCATGTGGTGATAGAAAACAACAGTTTCTTAGCTATATCATGGGCCATCAGAGTGGAAGGGGGCAGCTCAAATGTTGAATGAGGTAAAACCCCAACATGCCCACAGTACAGAGCTTAGAGAGTCAGATTTAGCTGGGCAAGAGTTTTATTTCTACTGGACCCTAAACATCTGTTTTTCTCTCTCATGTTCCATAATCCAGTATATACAAACATTCTACCATTAAAATCCTTTATTTCCTCCCACTCCTTCCAAATGTCTCCCTAATCCCTTGACCCCTTCCACAGCATTTTCTTTAAAAATCAGCACTTGCTTTCTCCACATCTCCACTTCCTTTTTGCTTTCAGTCTACTTTTAGACAGACTCTTCTTCACACCACTCCCTCCCTTTACACACATCAAAGTCACTAAGGGTCTTTTTGTTGTCAAATGCAATTTTCAAGTCTCTTCTCATCTGAACAGATCTCTGAACACCATTCAACACACCTGACCCTTATTCCTTCTTGAAATATATTTCTTTATGGGCTTTTAGAACTCCAAATACTCCTGATTTTCTTCCTATTTTCTACGTGGCATCTTAAATTCTTCAGTTATCTCATCCTCTTTTGTCAAATCTTTGTATTATTTGAATCACTCTTGTACATCCTTCATTAATTTCCTTTCTATTTTGACATAATCCTTTGTGGGATTTCTGGATGATAGACATTAAGTGCAAGAATGGCTTCCTAGAGTGTAAGTTAATGCTGCCACCTGAATTTTTGAGTTTATTTTACCTTTTGACCAATAAGCCAAGAAAGTTTTATTTTAATTTTTAAAAAGGTATTATTATTTACCTGACAGGTAAAGTCACAGACCATGAGAGAGAAAGATAGAGAGAAAGGTCTTCCATCTGCTTCTTCACTCCCCAAATGGCCGCAACGGCCAGAGCTGGGCCCATCCAAAGCCAGGAGCCAGGAGCTCTTACGAGTCTCCCACGTGTGAAGGGGCCCAAGCACTTGAGCCAACCTCCACTGCTTTCCCAGGCCACAGCAAAGAGCTGGATCTGAAGAGGAGCAGCTAGGACCAGAACCAGTGCCTGCGTGGGATGCCAGTGCCACAGGCAGAAGATTAACCTACTGTGCTACAGTGCCGGCCCTGCAAGTGGTTGTTTATTAACTGAGGTGATTAATTTTGAAGTAAAGGGAAAATACTTAACCTTCTGCACAGAGGGGATTTATTGCGCATTGCCTAAAACCTCCATTACAACATGGTGCCTGGCAGATGCCGGAGGGATGTGTCTGCGGTTGCCGTGGTTAAGCTACCTAAGATCAGATCACCGGCAGGGATAGGTGCACTTTAGTTCTAGACACATGATCAGTGCATGATCCCTATACTTTGCTTAAGATGCCCTGTTCGTGGTCCACCCATACCTGCATGACCTTTTCACTGATTGGCTCCCCTACTGCCCATGTCTTTCATAAGCTTTATAAGGCTGCACACTTCTTCAATAAAGCGGTGTCTGCTTTGACAGAACCCACAGGTGTTTGTGGTGTGTTCATCATCCGTCGACCTCACCTCTCCTATTTGCCTTGTCGGGGAGTGCCTGTACTGCCCCTGCTGGTCGGGGTCAGCCTCAGGCTTAAGGCCCCAACAGGAATTCTGTGTAGACCTAGAGAATCCTTAGCATCTCATTAAAAACCAGTTATTGGGGCTGGGGTTGTGTTGGAGCAGGTTATGCTGCCATTTGTGACGCCAGCATCCCATATCAGAATGCCAGTTTGCCTCCTGCTGTTCTGCTTCCCTTCAAGCTCCTTACTAATGCAACTAGAAAGACAGCAGAAGATGGCCCACGTGCTTATGTAATTACCGCCCATGTGGGAGACCCAGGAGACCCAGATAGAGTTTCTGGCTCCTCTCTTTGGCTCAGCCCAGTCCTAGCCACTGCTACAGTTGGGGGAATAAACCAGAAGATGGAGGATCTCTCTCTCTTCCTCTCTCTCACTCACTCACGCTGCCTTTCAGGTTAACACATTACCATAAACATCTTTATTTTTCCCATGATAAACTGTAAAGATATACTATTGTTAAAAGTAAACAAACACATTAAAACTTTAACAAGAGTATTTTAACATTAAATTATTCACCAATTGGACAGCACCAGATCACAAGTGATTCAAGGCTCCATCAAGAGGGAAAATTTGATTCTTCCAGTCAATGAACATGGAAGATTTTCCCATTTTTTGGTATCTTCTTCTATTTTTTAATGCTTTATAATTTTCCTCATGGAGATCTTTGACATCCTTGGTTAAATTTACTCCAAGGTATTTGATTTTTTGTAGCTATCGTGAATGGGATTGATCTTAGAAATTCTTTCTCAGCCATGGCATTGTCTTTGTATGCAAAGGCTGTTGATTTTTGTGTGTTGCTTGTATATCCTGCTACTTCACCAAATTCTTCTATGAGTCCCAATAATCTCTTAGTGGAGTCTTTTTAATTCCCAGTATATAGAATCATGTCACCTGAAATTAGGAATATTTCGACTTCTTCCTTCCTAATTTGTATTCCTTTGATTTCTGATTCTTGCTTAATGGCACTGGCTAAATCTTCCAGGACTATATTGAATAGCAATAGTGAGAGTGGGCATCTTTGGTTCCAGATCTCAGTGGGAATGCTTCCAACGTTCCCCCATTCAGTTCAATGGTGGGCATGGGTTTGTCATAAATTGCCTTGATTGTGTTGAGGAATGTTCCTTCTAAACCCAATTTGCTGAGAGTTTTCATCATGAAAGGGTATTGTATTTTATCAAATGCTTTCTCTGTATTTATTGAGATATCATATGGTATTTGATCTTCAATTTGTTAATGTGATGTATCATATTGATTGATTTTCAAATTTATGAACCAACCCTGCATACCAGGGATAAGTCCTACTTGGTCCAGGTGATAAATCCCACTTGGACCGGGTGAATAATCTCTCTGATATGCTGTTGGATTTGATTGGCTAGTATCAAAATGTCCATACAGATTCAGTGCAATACCAATATTATTTGTTGAACTGCTTACTTATCATAGAATTAATCATATGTGTATAAAGTTAATAGAAAATATATCTTAGTAAAAAGTTAGAGTGGGAATAGAGAGGGAGGAAGAAAGGGAGTGGGAATGTGGGTGGGAGGGAGGGCACAGTGAGAAAGATCACCATGTTCCTAAAGTTATAATTATGAAGTGTATGAAGTTTGAAACTGTAAAGCTGTGTAGTACTATGTACATTCCTATGGACTTATTTTTAAGGGTGCAGTTTGAAAACTTGCGACAAGACCCCAAGTCCCCTTAAGCTGGCTGGTAAGCATTTTAAGTGTTAAGGTGATCATATGGATAGGATTTAGTGTTAAAGTGTTCATATAGATAGGATTAAGTATTAAAGTGATCATGTAAATAGGATTAAGTGTTTGGTAATAATAATAGATAGAACTAAGAAGGAGCTAATGCTCCAATATGGGAAGCAGTCCATGGAGCAGACTCATTGACTGACAATCACTTTAAGTAGCACTCTGACTTCAGAATCTGCCCTTAAGGAATTCTGGTCTGGCTGAGAAGCCCATGAGAGCATTTCAAGCATAGAAAGCCAAGACTCTGTGGGTGAAACTCCAGTAGAAGGACCTCTATGGGTGAGACTCCAATAGAAAGAAGTGGTCATCAAAGAAGGATGTACTTTTCTTTGAAGGCAGGAGAGAAATCCCACTTTGCTTATGGCCTTGTCTAAATACTGAAGGAGTTTGTGGATTCAAAAGGCTTCCAAAGCCTAGGCAGCTCATGTCAAGAGCCTGGGGTGATCACTGATGTCTTATGTGAGAGTGTTCATTATTAAATTAACAACAGGAGACACTGTGCACTAACTTCCTATGCAGGACCTCTGTACTCAAAGAGTTGTATTATGAGAGCTAATAGTAAAACTTGTTCTCAAAGATTTACTTCTTTTTAGTGTATTAAGTGGAGGATATTCTTATGTCTCATAAGTTATAGTTTTGTCTAAGTGCTTGCAAAAGATGTGTCATTCTTGGGTTCTTTAAAATCAATTAAGTTTCTCAAAAAAGAATACTTAAAAATTATAAAAAGGAAGTGAAGTTAAATCAAGAGGGAAAATTTTAAAAGGTGTTCATGGAAGCAAAATAGAAAATTTTGATTAGTCTCAGTGATCACTGATTGGTAAAGCTTATGTCTCATTTTTCTTGGCTATGCACCTTCTCACTGAGTTGGGTTTTGGTTTTCCTACAGAGGAAATCAAGGTGCTAAAGCCATATCAAGCTAAAGATATCTCAATTGTTATTATTAAGGTATCTTAACCCTATAATGATCTAAAGCAATGCTACTAATGGCTCAGACTCTCAGTCACTTTCAAAATGAAATTTAAGATCATTCTATCAAGAAGAGCACCCCAGCCAACAGAATATTTGGCTGGTAACAAAAGGAACATTAGATTGGATAATATTGGGGGAGGGAAAAATGTATGTATCGGCTACAATTGTATATTGGTATAGACATGACTACTGTAGCAGCTATGGAATTCTGTTTCTTGCTTTATTTGTATTTAAATATATTGAGTAATTCTTTTCTCTCCTTTTTTCACTATTAATTTGCAAAGGATGTTCTAATGTTGAGGAAGCTCCTCCTCTTAACAGTAGTTAAGGGCATCAAGTATAATTATGACTGAAAATAGTGAAGGAGTGAATATCACTCAGAGATAGACAGAGTGATTTATGGACCATTGTAGTTCTCTTATTCTGTGAGAAAATGCAGGCATATTCATTCACGTTTTCAATAAATGAGAGCATTTGTTAGGATGAGATATAATGTTACTTTCTCTATATTTCAACTTAAGAAATAATGGATGGGAGATAAAAAGCATCCATTTGAAAAGTAAAATCTAATCCATTTTTAGTTTTGTACTCACTCATGAATCTATAATCATAGATCCTAAAACCAGATTTTAAAAAAGCAAAACACAGGAATACTTCTCATGCCCGTTTGTACTCTATTCCTTTCTCTGCTGGAAGCACAAGACAACTCTTTATTTGCTTTTGCTGGTACTTTAATTTACATTTTATAGCATCTTTTGTAAGTGTAAGCATTTAATATATAGTTTTATGTCTAGCTCTTTTTACTCAGGATAAAAATTTTGAGATTTATCCAAATTACTCTGGGAATCAGTGGTTTGTACGTATTTTGCTGAGCAGTATTCCATTGTCTGAGTATACCACAACTCAACCCCCTGTTTCACTGTTACAGACATTTGGGACATCTCTTTTCTTATTTTGACTATTGAGAATAAAACTGTCATCAAGTTTTTTCATCTTTATGCACATTTTTGTTTTATTAAATATCCAGGGCTAAAATGTCTTCATCAAATAGCAGATTTGTACTGAGTTCCTGAAGAAACTTTTAATCAGTTTTCCAAAATGACTGTATCATTTCATAGTCCCACCAACATTATATGAGTTCTACCTATTCGACATCCATTTCAACACCTGGTATAGTTGATTTTTTCTTTTCTTCTCATTTTTCTTCCTTTTTTGTGCCCTATTTTATTGAGTGCTGTATGGTAGCTCATTGTGTTTTTATTATTTTTAAATTAAAAGGCAGAGAGAGAGAGAGAGAGAGAGAAAATAATAGAAAGAGTGAGAGAAAGATCTTCCATTTACTGATTACTCCCCCAAATGCCCACAACAGTCAGGGTTGGCCCAGGTTGTAGCATAAAGCCCCAAACACCATCTGAGTCTCCCAAGTGGGTGTCAGTGACCCAGTACTGGTCTATCACCTGCTGCCTCCCAGGGTGAGAATTACTTAGAAACTAGATTCTTGGTGAAGCTATTTCAAATGCAGGCACTCTAATATGGGATGCAGGCATCCCAAGAAGTCGCCTACGTTCTGTGCCTCAATATCTGTCTCAGTTTAGGTTTAGTGACTATGGATAGTCATTTTTTTCATATGCTATTACTCATTCTATATCTTTTATTAGTAAAATATTTAGTAATACTTCATGTGTATTTTGGTATTAGGATGGTTGTATTCTTATTAATGACTTGTTAACATTCTTTATAGATTTATGATATTCAGTCCACTGCTACAAGGATACATACAAAAATTTTCGAAAAATTGAATCAAAAGGAAAGTTAATTGTGGTACAAAAGTATTTTTGAAATTTCTGCATAGATTTCTTTTTTCCTAATACACATTTTCTTTGGATTTTTATATATTGTGAATATTCTCTTCTGTTTTGTGGCTTCTATGTTTGTTTTGCTTGTCTTACCATTATCTTTTGAAAAACAAATGTTTAACTATTTTTAAGATTCATTCATTTATTTACTTGAAAATCAGAGTTACAGACTAGGGAGAGAGACAGAGATTTTCCATCTGCTGGTTTACTCCCTAGACGGCTGCAATAGCTAGGGCTGAGCCAGGCCAAAGTCAGGAGCCAGGAATTTCATTCAGGTCTCCCACATGGGTGGCAGAGGCCCAAACACTAGGGTCATGATTTGTGCTACTTTTCCCGGGCCATTAGCAAGGAGCTGAATGGGAAGTAGAGCAGCTGAGACATGAACTGGTACCCATATGTCATGCCAGTGTTACAGATGGAGGCTTTACTTACTATACTACAATGCTGGCCCCAGGTTTTTAACTTTTGTGAAGACTTGTTTACCAATTTTTGTTTCTTTCATGGCTACTGGCTTTTGTTTCACAAGGACTAAAAAACACAAGAGATCTTCAAATATTTCATGGGATTTTTCTTTAATTTTAAAGTTTTAAAAATATATTAGGTATCTGAATCATTTTGAGTTATATTTTGTTTATGGTATGAGGGATAATCATTTTTTCCATATTCATATCCAGATTTCTAGCTAGATGTCTATTTGTACACATTAAATGTCTCTTTCCTCATCAAATTGCTTTGAAGCATTTCTTAAATGCAATCAACTGGACATGTGTTGATTCGTATGTGGGATCTTTATTTCAGTGATGTATTTCTACCTTTTTCTCATTACCACACTTTCTTGATTACTCTAATTTGAAAATAGTTATTCAAATCAGGTAAAGTTCTCCAGTTGCTTTAGTGATTCTTGGTCATTTACATTTCCATATAAATTTTATAATCAATTTGTCATTTTCTGTTTGCAAAAAAATACCAAAAGAAAACTGATTTTTCATAGAGATTTCTTGAGATTGTTGGTTGAAATACAAAGTATCTCTAGATCCATTTGAAAAGATGTAACATTTCATAATATTGAGTATTTCCAATCCATAAACATTATATATATACAATTATTCAAGTGTTTTTAGTATCTTTTTTAATCAGAAAGAAAGAAGGAAGGAGGGAGGAAAAATAAGAGGGAGGAAGAAAGGGGATTATTATTACTGGTGAATGGCAGGGTTCTTGTCTTCACGCAAGGAAGAATTCACGCGTGAGACAGAGTAGTGGAAAGTAAAATAGCAGGGTTTATTAGGGAAGGGACATCCGAAGAATGGCTGGGCACCTCCAGACAGGACCTGAGAGAGAGTGCCCAGTCGCCAGCCTGGGGGAAGAGCGAGGTTATATGGTTGAGTTGAATACACCTGTCCAGGCCAGGCGGGCGGTTCAGAGTGGAGGCAGAGGACTGAGCAATCTGGTTGAGGCCAGGGGTTTTTAAGGGGATGGCCTGGCCTTCCCGCCTCTGCTCCTCTTAGAACAAAGGACTTTTTGGATGTAAATACTTTCCTCCTGAAATTATCAGTCAGGGGGAAGCCTGGAGGGATGGGCAGCCCCCCCCTCCCCCCCCCCCTCCCCCGCCTCCCCCAGGATCAGGATCCGGAGCAGGATATTTGAAATGAAGATATCAGGCAGAAGGGGCAGGGACCCCCACCTGGCAGGTAGAAGGGAAGAGGCAGGGCAGGATGCAAATACTGGGGTGACTTTGAGAAGCAAATGCTGGACCCAAAGGTCTCCTTAGGCCTTTGTCAAACATGCTTAAGCTCATATCTGACTTCCTACCTAACATTATCATTATATTCTTAGAATTATATCTATGAACTACACTGAATCTGTTCTGTTTGTATTAATATCATATTCATGTGAAAATTTTGTTGCATTTTATTATTATACATTTGTTGTGACCCTGATAATCTAATAAATTACTTTTAAAAAAAGGAAACATTTTTTTCTCTACAATACTCAGCATTTTTCCATAATATGTTCTAGCATATGCTTTGTTAAATTTGTTTCAATTTTTTATGGTTTTATTCGAATCACAAGAATTTATGTTGTTTTTAACTTCTTCCTGCTAATTACAAAATAAAAATATATATATGTATGTATATATATATATATATATATAAACGCATTTCCTGTGACCTTGCTGTAAAAGTTCCAAAGGCTGTTTCTTTAGATGATCTTGGTATTTGCACATTCCAGAAGTCTTCAAAAAGGTCATGGAAAATGAATAGTGTGAAAAACCTGTGAATGGATTTCAGCAATTTTTCACCAAAATAATCTTAGTTCAGTTTTTTCATGAAATTTTAAAAATGCCCTCCTAGCAATAATTACTTTGTTCTTTCTAATTCATATACCTTTATTCTTATCTTCAACTCCAGAACAATGTGGGATACAAGTGCCACAAAAAGCCACCTTTGAGAACTTTCACAGTCATTTATTTCTGCCTAGGATAATAAGTACCAGTTCATATCTTCAATGCATTTGTTTCTATAGGAAAAGTGATAGGAAATTTAAATAGTTTCCTGTTGTTCAGGGTCAATTAAAGATATATGTCTGAAAACAAATGGAGATACAAGATCATCTATGTTAGGTCTGGAATAGCTCAGGGTTCTGGCCTTTTGTACCCCCAGAAAGGAGAAATGGAAAAAGGAGACGGAGACCTGTCTCAACAAAGACAGGTTGCTTTAAAATTGAAAGCAAAAAGGTTGGAGACAGTCTGTTTTTGCAAAGAGACTGTGCAGGCTGGTGGGTTTATTAGGGAAGTTTGGTGGGTTTGAGACTGGAGTTTTTATCTAGTTAGGAGGAGGGGGAATTTGCCCCTAGGGGTAGGGGGATGTAGAAGACAGCTGGTGGAAGAGTACAGGACCCTTGGGACCCTTTGAAATCTCAGGGAATTTCCCTCTTATCTGTTTCGTAGCTGCTAGCTGGGCTGTGCAGCTTATTTGCGTTGCTATTTGCATTGCAAGGACTTGAGAAGGACCTGATTAGGCACCAAGGATCTCTACAAAAGGGAGGACATGGGGGTATGGGGCCTGAGGAGAAAGAAAGAGAGGAAGGGAAAGGTGTGACAAGGTGACAAGTCCTTTAATCTATGCCTTTTTTTTTGATTATTGACCCCCAAACTTGTCAACATCCTTTTTGCCTATACCTTATTAAACAATAATTTACCAGAGAATTAATAAGTGCCAAATTTTCTCAGGGTCCTCACTCAAGAGCTCATCCTTTAAGGAGTAAGGCATTCCCAGTAGATTGGGATTCTACAAATATATATATGGGAGGAGGTGGGGAACAAAGATATATTATTTTTAAAATGTGCCCTATTGTTATGGATGCTAGAATGCTCCCACATCTATAGGGTGAGTTGGCAATCTAGAGCTCCAGAAAGATCCATGTTTTAGTTTCAATCCAAAGGCTAGAAGAAGACAATGCTCTAGTTCAAAAGCTTTTAGGCCGGCGCCGTGGCTCAACAGGCTAATCCTCCGCCTTGCGGCGCCGGCACACCGGGTTCTAGTCCCGGTCGGGGTGCCGGATTCTGTCCCGGTTGCCCCTCTTCCAGGCCAGCCCTCTGCTGTGGCCCAGGAGTGCAGTGGAGGATGGCCCAGGTGCTTGGGCCCTTCACCCCATGGGGAGACCAGGAAAAGCACCTGGCTCCTGGCTCCTGCCATCGGACGAGCGCAGTGCGCCGGCCGCAGCGCGCCGACCGCGGCGGCCATTGGAGGGTGAACCAACGGCAAAGGAAGACCTGTCTCTCTCTCTCACTGTCCACTCTGCCTGTAAAAAAAAAAAAAAAAAAAAAAAGCTTTTAGACAGGAAGAATTTTCTCTTACCTATGGTGTCACCTTTTAGTTATTATCAGGCTTTCAACTCATTGGATAAGCTCATTCACATTATAGAAGCAATTTTTTTTCTTTACCTTACCAAGTCAAATTCAGTCTCATCCAGAAACATCTTCACAGGACACCCAAAATAAGGTCTGCCAAATATCTTGGCATCTCATGGCCCAATTATGCTGACATAAATTAATGATCACACCCAATGATGAGAAATAAAGGTTCATTGTAGGAGACAGACACTGACTGATCAAAGCGTGGGTCTTGGGGAGGTAGCTAGAGTGTGTTTCACACTCTTCAGGTCGGAAACCTAAAGAAGTGCAGTAAATAAAAGAGCAAGCATTTTAGCATGTAGCATGCTCAGAGGGCCTATTCAGGAGGCACAATATTAAGTCAAAGTTCAGAGTCGACAATTGTTCTCCTCTTGACCCAGTGACTTTCCCTGCAAGTGTTCATAATCTGCCTAATTAGGAAGAAGTAGAAGCTTCAAATCAGTTAGGAAAAGAATATGGTGCCAATATCATAGATTTCTCATTGTAGTCACTGTATAACGAGACAGCTGAATCATAGAATAAATTTTACTGTTATGCAAAGTCCATTATTTCTTGTGTTGTATCCAATTTAGTTCTGTTTATTCAATAACATGGTATATGTTCATTTTTCTTCCACTGTATACTTCTTAATGGCAAAATTCATGATATCTCTACATTGATCTTAAAAAAGTTAGATTAGTATGTGTATTAAAAATATTGGTTTCTAAGAATGAGAAGAAACTGTTTAAGGGAAACTAATAGGAACAACAAACAAATTTTACCACTATAAGATGACCCCTCTCACCCTTGAGGGACACTCACCACATAAGAATTATCTCATGGTTCTCTACCTTTGTTACCATGAGGGCATGATGGCATCCATAGCTGAATTGCCTCCTAGTCACACCACCTCTAAGTAAGGTCTATATATTATGCATTGATGAATACCAGACATTTGTCATAGCACTGGAGATACAAAATTACCTCCTGCTTTCAGACACAAACATAGAGATTGACTGTTTAAAGAAATGACTACAATACAGGCCCGAATAAAACCTAATTAATGATTACATATCATAGTACACTGTGGGTGTTGTTGCATTACTAGAGCTGCATAGCAAGCCACTTCAAAACTTAGAAGCTTCAAACATTTATGAAGAAACTTCAAAAATTGCATGGAAAGCAGAATTTTAAAAGGTAAGTTTGAGGCCATTATGTACTTTGAGGAGTAAGCTAGCATATGGGAGCACTGACTCTCTCTCTCTCTCTGTCTCTCTCTGTCTCTCTCTGCCTCTCAAATAATTTTTAAATATGTTTATTTTGCTACAAAATGTTTTGAAATATATTTATTTTTTGCATTATCAATTTTATATGAAATTTAAAAATAATTTCACATTTTTAACTTCATTTTATTTATTTGAAAGGTAGAGGAACAAACAGAGTGAGAGCAAATGAGAGAGAGAGAGAGACTAAGAGACAGAGGTAAATTCTCCAAATGCTAGCTCACTCCACAGAGCCCACAGTAGCTAGGGCCAGACCAGGCCAAAGCCAGGAGCCTGGAATTCTATCTGGGTCTCCCCAAGAGTGACAGTGATGCAAGTACTTCTGTCATCACTTGCTGCCTCCCATGGTACGCTTTGACAGGAAGCTACAATCACAAATGGAATTGAGACTCAAACTAAGGGTTGGGTACAGAACATGGGCATCCTAAAGGGTGTCTTAAGAGCTGTGCTAAATGTCTGTCCCCATGAAATTGAAGACACCCTCATATGCATGAAATTCAAAATTTTTACACCAAAATGCACTTATTTAATGCCATTTCCATGAACTTTTTGAAGTTTATTCATATTTTGCACGTGAATGCATTTGTTGGTGCCACTCAGCATCAGTTATGAGTTGAACTCATCAAAAGGATCCCTCAGTCAAATGTCTAGTGTCTGAGCTAGGTCCTTTTGAACAACTGGGGATTGAAACAGCTGGGCTGCTTGGTTATCTCTTTTTTTTTCCTCTATTTAGTCTCGCCACATGAGTTCTCCATCATGGCCACATTAGCACAGAAAGCTCTTATAGCAATAAGCCTCCTAAGATGCGTGTCTCCAAGGAGAGCCAGGTGAAAGCTGTAGTGCTTTTTATTATAAGAAGCTGTCTTAGAAGTCATGCAGTGTAACTTTCACCATAATCCAGCTTCCTGGGAAGAAACTTTCACAAGGGAAGAATACCAAAATCACATTATAAGAAGAACATATTGTAAGAAGATTGAAATATTGCACTTGGAAAATGAATTAGCCACAGGTGCAAAGAGAAGGGGATACTATTTCAGACTTGAGAAGTCAAGGAAATATTCTAGAATGGGAGCCAGGAATTTCAGTAGAGGAATCACCTTGGGCTTTTTCCTCACCTCTCCTCTGTTCATTTTCCACATTGACTCTCAGAAATATTATCTTGACTCCCAAACAAATTATGTATAATATTAATGTTATATCACTACTATGCATAGCACCAAATACTTGTTTCCAAATTTCAAGATACTGTACTAGCACTATCCTATAGAACTTTGTTTCATGGTGGGAATATTCTGTGAGCTATGCAGTATAATAGCTCGTAGTCGCAGGTGGCTATTCAGGAGTTAAAATGTTACTCATTTAAAATAAAAGAGTAACTGAATATTTAATTTTATTTATGTAAATCAATTTTTAAATGATTAATAGGTACATAGGGCTAAAGAGTAATTTTTTTAATAGCATAGACATTCTTTTTTTTAATATTTTTTTTTTGACAAGCAGAGTTAGAGACAGAGAGAAAGGTCTTCCTTTTCCGTTGGTTAACCCCCAAAATGGCCGCTACAGCCTGCACGCTGCACCAATCCGAGCCAGGAGCCAGGTGCTTCCTCCTGGTCTCCCATGTGGGTGCAGGGCCCAAGCACTTGGGCCATCCTGCACTGCCTTCCCGGGCCACAGTAGAGAGCTGGACTGGAAGAGGGGCAAACGGGACAAAATCCAGCACCCCAAATGGGACTAGAACCAAGGGTGCCGGCGCCACAGGTGGAGGATTAACCAAGTGAGCTGTGGCACCGGCCAGCATAGACATTCTGAGATAAACCCCAAAGATGTTAAATCAGGGTATTCTCTTACAATAGTCTTTGAAAGACAAGGAATCATAAATTAAAAACAAATATTTTTTTTAATTTAAGATGTTACCATTTGGTTTATAATAGGAAAATCTTATTTTAACCAAGGACAATGCAAGTATTTAAAATTTCTCTGTGTAACATTCAGTGTTAATTTGAGGAAACACTTTCATCAAGACATCTGCTTTACTGGCATTTTTTTCAGTATACATTACAAAGCTTCACATACTCAAAAATGTTGACCAGTCATGAGGAAAAAAAATCAAGGATTGCTCTTGAATCATTCGTGTATTATTCCTGACATCAAATATTTTAAGTGTCGTTTATGTGCTTGAAAGTTAAAATACAGAGGGAGAGATGTTGGAAGAAGGGAGAAAGATCTTGCACTGCTGGTTCATTCCCCAGCTTCCATCTGAGTCTCCCACATGGGTGGCAGAAATCCAAGCATTTGGGTCATAATCTGCTGCCTCCCAGGCATAAAAGCGGAAGCTGGCCAGAAGTGCAGGCAGGACTCAAAACCAGACATTTTTGATATGGAATGAGAGCATCCCAAGCAGCTGCTAAACCCACTGAGCCAGAACACATTTTCCTATTTTAAAGTCATTTTAGTTATTACATAAAGTTTTTTTAAAGTCATCCTTGCAAACCTTTATAAGTGATTTCGTTGTTCAGGGTCTAAAGGTTTATATAACTTATTAGTCCTGAGAAGCTGAACTTGGGGATAATGCAATGTTAAGCATTGTTAGTTCCCTTCAGATTTCTTCCCCTAAACAAGGTAGTGAAATAATCCCTTTACAAACCTTGAGTGATATAGTGTTGAAGACATCCTTTCTCTATGCCACAATCTTGGAATTATTCTCAAAATAAACACATCTTAGCTGGATATTTTTGAAAGAATGCTAACATTAGAGATATATAGAAAGATGTAGAATGGATCTTATATATATATATATATATATACCTGAAAACAGCAATAGGATTTTAATACCACCTTAAACTAACAAATGTAAAGCTGCCCAAATAGTTAACAGGTCATACATTGTGTTAAGAATGAGCCTGGAAGACTCAGAATCTTTGTTTCATATAGTTACATATTTCTTTTCTGAGTAATATAGTCTGGTCCATACATTAGTCATCTTATTTTCAGCTTGTAATTTCTTTTTGCATTTTCTAGATGAGAGACAAAACTTGGCAGGCAAAATGAAGATGAGTAATTAGGATTCTGTTTATTCTGTGAGTTGTAATTCACAGATCCTACTGATTAGCAATGAGCAATATTTGAAAGGTTGACTGTTATTTTGATGTTTGTTTGCTACACTTCGGATAAGAATAACTTTCCACCATGTGTAGCTAACCAGTGAATGCAAAAACAACCATTTTTACAGAAGATAAAGAAATCCAGTGAGGAGCCATGAATGTAAATATTCAAATATAAACTTTTCTACCATTTCACTTAGTTTGAGAGTTTCCCAATAAGAGAGGGAGATGCACCTGGAGAGCTGAGCCCGAATGCCTGAACTCACCGGAGTCCAGAGCGGCAGGGCACTGCAAGACGGGAGCCCGAATGCCTTGGCAGCTGGCTGTTGGTGCCTGGACTGCATATCAGCCTTCTCTGTTTCATCCAGTCTCAGAACAGAAACAGAAAAAACAAGTCTGCGTTATCACAGGTTAGTGAGGTTGGTGTATTACATATTATTTCTCAAAAACCACATTTTCAGTCTGTGAAATTGAGCAAATACTGCCTTAAATGGCAATGAACAAACTTTAGGTTCAACTCTGTCATCAACCAGTGAATTGCCTATCCTCTGAGAATTCTATTCCAGATCTGTAAGGAAGGAAAGGTATTAGTATATAAAACATTGGCTTGTTTCCATAAATCATAGGTAAAGCAAATGAAACCACTTAATAACTAGATTTGCTCCTCTCAGTCTTTGATGAGCACCGTAATCACCTGGAGGCCTTTTTAAACAGGGCTGCTGGGCATCACAGCAATGCAGAGGCTACAAACAACTTCCCTGGCATCCTTCTGAGAGGAAGGTAAGCTTTCTTGCCCCCACAGAGAAATTGTTAAACAGTTTTCAATAAAAATGGAAACCAAACAGATCCTGTAGATTTAGTTTTTCTAAATTGGGTCATATATGAAAATGTTTTCATAATGTTAATGTAGGTAGTTACATAGCTATTCTGATGTCACTTGGTTAAAAGTGATATTTCACATCATACATAGTTCTTAATTATTAAATATGAAGATTTTAGGAAATTCTGGATAATCTTTTCTGTATTTTGAAGGAAACAATACATAGTGGGTTGAATAGTTTTCTCCTCTAATTCATGCCCACCTGGAACATAAGCATGTGAATTGATTTGGCAATAGTCTTCAGATGTAACTAATGTAACAAACTAGATGAGATCATCTTGTTTAGGGCGGGCTCTATATAGTTTGAGAGTGTCCTTAGAAAAAGACACACAGTCAGAGAGAAGGTGATGTGAAAACAGACGTGAACTGGGGTGAGGGATCTACAGGTCTAGGGACGGATGTCAAGAACTGCCAGCAACCACCAAAATGTAGTGGCAACACATGGAAAGGTTTCTCCCTCAGAGCCTCCGGTCGGAACATCTTGACTTTGGACTTCTGGTCTGCTGAATTGTGAGAGAATTAAGTTTTATTGTTTCAAGTGTTCCATAGTAATTAGTTAAGACACTTAGAAAATTAATACATCATAATGGATCTAAAAATAGATGTATAAAAAGTTCAAATTATTTAGATTTTTATTTTGGTTTTCAAGTAGTTGGTTACATGCAAATTGTAAGCAATCATCTTATGGCCCATTAACAATGGGCATTGCTGTCAGTGACCACTATCTCATATCTGACCAGCTTCTCCCGGCATTCAGCTACAAGTCTGTCTTGTACCTCCTTTGTTGACTCTCATTTTCCTCTTTTAGCTTCTCCTTACACTATCCTCAGTACCACTAATTTTCCAGCAATAATGTCATGCATTTTCTTTTTTTCCTTTCCCATGCTTAACACAGGTTTTGTTTGACTGTAGGTTTTATCTCAAACAGTTGACACTGGTGCTGAGTAACATGTATAGTTTGTGTCTCTGCTCAAACATGTAAACAAATCTGCAGGCCGACATTGGTAGATTGAATAGTTTTGTTTTTTGCTTTTGTTTCTTTTAACAATCAACCTACAAAAACTTTGCAATAGATACCTAGACAGAGACATTTGTGTGGGTGTATTGATAGCTCCTGCATTTTTTTAGTAAGGTTGTTTTTATGATGCACCTCCTTTGAATATAGTTGGGATTTTCTGCTTTTCAAAGATCCAATGAGAAATCAGTTCCTCAGCACAGCTGCTCCACCAGCAAGAGAACAAGACAGAGGTGGCTTTAATGTATGCCAGTCAACATGTGCTGCTTCAGTCTGAGCTACAAAACAGGCACTAATACCATTCTCAACAGATCTACTAAGTAGCAATTATAGTTTAAGGTAATATAAAAACCATCCTTCCTGGTGGACAATCAATAGAGTCCAATATGTATATGTCAAAAATGGGTGATTTATGCTATTTTAATTAGTTTATAAATAATTCATAAAAGAGCATGCTTGCTTACCCAGTCATTAATTCTTTAAAGGAATGACAAACATTATTAGAGAAAAGGCAGATTATAAAGCTAATGCTATAGGACTTTAGTTTCCAGGTAACTGAAGAGTGAAGTGTATTCTGACTTTGTCAATCAATTTTGTGATTATGAGTAAGAGCAATTAATATACTAATGTTTCCTGAATTTGGTTACAGTGAAAAATAATGTTTAACAAATGTTGCATCCTGTTATCTGGGTGTGTTTAAAAGCTCAATTTTTAAAACCCTCAAATATTCCAATTCATTTAGTAATCCAAATATTCATTTTTCTCATGGTACTGTAGGAGCTTCAAATATGTTTAACATATATAGCCCTCAAGGTGTCTAGATGGTTGTGCAGAAATAATAAAATGTTGCTATGTATTAAATATGTTAAATATTAGTTACTTGCTTTGTTTGCACCATTTTTAACTAGCATGATTATTTTATGAAATTGAACAATTGATGGTTTTACAAAATATTTCAGAATTGTTATTTCTATTGAGAATGCAAGTATTCTAGACACTGAAATTCAATTTGTTTGTGTTCCTTCAATGAATATGCACTGTTGTTTTACCCACAATATCACTCATGAGCATAATTGCTAATGCCTATAAGAATAATCAGAAAACAAATGCATTTGTGTTGCTTTGCAATGTTTCAACTTGGCTAGAATGAACTTTACCTCTCAAAATATTCTTCTCCGTTCTTTCCTGTTAGTGCAAGTTCTGATAGCAGCTCCTGTGGGAGATTTGGAGGGTACAAATGCAGCAGTAGCCATTTTGTAATGCAAATAGATTCAAAGCTTAGGTACTGGCTTACCTTCCTGGTGTGGAAAAAACTGAGTGTGATTGTTTCACCTTTTCTTGGGTCCCTTTTTAGCTTCCTTAACCCTTTGGGCTAAGTGTGGGTTTTGTGAAATGGTGGTCTTAGGTTCCGTAGGAGATGCTCATCACCAAGGTAAAAAGCAGCAACACCTGACTTCGATTTCAGTCCACTCTCTTGAGCTGTAGTTTATACTCTTGGGTTCCTGTTTGTTTTTCCCTTGAAATTTTACATTAGTTTTCCCTTTCTGATGTGTTGTTTTGCCCTGTGGACTTGCAGCTCTGACATCAGGCATGATGACAACAGCCTTGCAGAAACTACTTAATGAGTGATTCTCACAACTGAGTCAGGTTAAATCTTTAACAAATCTGTATATTCATCAAGAGACTTCAACAGTCTACACCATTGCTTCTCAAATGTAGTCTATGAAAACTGATAACAGTCTACAAATGGTTACTGGTTCATATTGAAATAATACATGTGTTTTAATTTAAAATTTTGATTCTATTTTAAAATCTTATTTTTAGGAATAAAATTTTATAGCCTACAAAATACTTTTTATTTTTTATTTATTTAAATTTACCAATCGGCACTGAACTGGGAAACAAACTGTTGACCACATAGTTTGCAAGCACTGGGCTCAGTGACTTGTCCTGCCCCCATAGCCAAATGATTACACTAACTCTACTTGAGTAGAAAAGACACCATGGACAGTCAATTGTGATAATAGAAGGCAGCATGGGAGAATTTCCATCTGCATGCTAGAAGTTTCTTTGTCTTGACTGCTGATAGAATGCTTCATGGAGAGGATAATGATTTCAGCTGGTACTGCAGCCACTTAGAGATGGCTAATGGAAGCTGAGTGGTTTTCTCAGTATTTGATTACAAGTTGCTTTTATGGTTATATGGTCATTTCTTTGCATGTAGTTTCTTTGTTTTTCTGTTGATCACTAATACTTTAATAAATGATGCAGTATAGTTCATCTTCATTAAGGTGTGCATCTAATGTAAATCAATCAAATGATAGTAGTACCTCTATTGCCAGTTCCATTTTCTCAATGTTGACTGTCTATATTGTTGTAATCATGATGCTACATGATGCTGCATTCAGGGCAAAAGACATGTCTGTCAGACTTGTGTGGAGTTTACTTGTGTGGAGTTTACTTGATTACTTGGAGGACTAATGGTCTATGCTTGGTATTTGCTGTCTCTGAAATGCATGATATCTTACTATAGACAGCTGTGCAAAAACACTTCCTAACTGTGCAACTACCAGCATCTTTCTGAAAATTTTCAAACAGCTTGTTCTGCCTTCTCCATGCCATGTTTTCAATCTCCTTAAACAGCAAAGGTTGACTGTTAAAAAATTTTCTGTGATGACTTCACTGAAAAACAACTGCCTGTCCAGATGACCTCTTAAAGTACTTTGCATCTATATGAGCTGTGACTGATTATTGTAATCCATCATGTTTCTAAAGCACCTATGGTTAGTCTAAACATAGCTGGATAAATAGCAAGGCTTTCTATTCATAAAATTAAAGACAAGGTAAGATAGGAATATAATATATTTGAATACAATAAACTATTCAGAGACTGCTGAGCCAAGCAGTTGTTTTGAATTGGGAGAAGCTAGGATCACGGTCAGAGTTCAAATAGAATATCACATTGAGCGCAATGTGATATTGTGCTCTGTGTCACTTGCTGAAATATAGTGGTCATCAGTTACTTTGTTCAGTCCTGCATCTGCTCTTTCATTTTCTCTCTCCTCTGTCTTTGTGGGACTGTTAATCACAGACTTGACTGTCCTGCAGGACTAGTTGCAGAACTAAATCTGAGCCAGTAAAGTCCCCTAGGGAGAGTTTACTGGATTTATCAGAAATGGAATACAGAACAAAACATTCTCCTTTTCTATATGATTGCTGATATTAAGGAGGATATAAAGGTTTTGCACTTTCATATGGAGAATATGCGTAAGAATAAAGCCGAGGGAGACAAAATCAGAAGATTAGAAGAAAGCTTTTACTTTAGAAATCTGATTAACCCCTAATTAAGCCTTGGATGTTTTGATTATATAAGACAATAATTTCCCTATCTTACTGAAGCTAAAGTTTGTATTCTTGTGTTTTGTAACTAAAATATGTTAAAGAATACATCCCATAATATGATTTCACATGATTGATTTGGAGCAGTGTAATAGCCCAAATAAGGAAATTTACAAAATACGTGGAATTCACAAAAATGTTTGAATGCACACAAATAAACCACATTGCATACAATTGTATGATATTTAACTGAAATTTCATGAGCTCCAGACTAACAATCAGTGCTCTAGAGAGAAAAATAAATTTTAAGTAACATCAAGAGCATTGTCTCAGAACAGAAATCTCAGGAGGAGAAGAAATCAAAACCGAAGTGGAGAGAAAGGAACACCGTGGTTTCCTATTATAGAAAACTTACAGGCCATTTAAAAGGATTATGTCTTTAAGAGTTTCCTTATGGTCCCCATAGAAACAGTTGATTGTACAATGAAACTACATACATAGTTTACTCTAAGGAAAATTACATCCTTAAGATACGCTCAGGTAATTCCAATCTTCTGTCCACATATCCATGATTTTGATTTTGTCACTATATATTGAAATCAAATCAGGATGCATTCATTTTGAACACAAAACATAAGAACTTTTGTACTATAATTTCCACTTACAGTTTGCCAGGGTAATTTCCTAGAAGTATTGTCAATGTCTGGGACATCTGCTCAGTATAGCCTCCATCTTTCTATAAAAAGCAATTGCAAGGTTGTACCACTTTAGGAATAATTGTGAGTTATACCTCTTGCTATTTATTACATGGAGTGACTAAAATTTAGGAGCTTCTCTAACCTTTAGCCCCATCTTGCTGTCTGCAAAGATTACCTTCGTTACTATCATTCTAACATGATTTACCATCACATCTAGAGACTGCTCCTGAAAATTGACTTCTTCCCAAGCAAGTTCAGCTTCAGGGTTAATGTTGCTTGCTTATTTAAGTTGATGCTGACTGTGCAGTGTCATTACCTAGTGGCCGGACCCTATCCAGTGCCTTCTTTTGACCTCTACAGCATGTTAATTCACTACCTGCTAATTCTTCTTGTTGCTTCTGATTCCTACAACCCCATGGGATCTGTGTCTGGAGCAACCCTTTTGTACATAGATTTGATTTTATGCATTCAGTAATAATTTTACATTGTGTTTCTAAATTAAATAACCTCTATAGAATCAATGTGCTGTGTATACTTTAAGCAAGAAATTCCTTTTATAAGAAAGCAAAGGGCCAGTGTTGTCATGTAGTGGGTTAAACCACTGGCTATGACACAGGGGCATAATGTATGGGCACAGGTTCGAGTCCCAGCTGCTCCACTTCCAATCCAGATTCCTGCTAATATGACTGAGAAAAGCAGCAGCAGATGGCCCAAGTGCTTGGGCACCTGCATACATGTGTGAGACACAGATGAGGTTTCTGGCTTCAGCCTGGTCCAGCTCTGGCTGTTGTGCGCATTTGTGTTGTGAACCAGCTCCATCTCACTCTGTAACTCTGACTTTCAAATAAAATAAATGAATCTCAAAAGAAAGAAAGCCAGTTTTCTGGTTCATGACAGGAGAAAACTTTCCTGCTAAGAAAACAATGATCTAATACCCAAAGTGTATTTGGTTAACTCTCTTCTTATCGTGTCATCCTTTTGTCAAAGAACATTTCTGATTAACTTAAATTGTTTTGATTAGCTCATATTATTCTGTCTATGGTGACTAAAACTTTATGATACTAAAATATCCTGTCATATCTTATCTGTAAACATGCTTAGAAATTAAAACTTTGAAACTATGTAACTAATTTTTATATTTGTATACTAGAAAAGTCATGATTGGTGTGAACGGCATGGGGCTGTGGAGTGGAAAGACTCTGTGAGTCCAAGCCCTATACATCTACCCTGTGCAGCAGCTAAGTTGCTAAAACGTATGTTTTTGTTTGTGAAGCAAAAACAATGTTTTTTGGCTTAATCCTGAATATTGTGTGAGAGGTTTGGCCAGGATACAGTTTAGGTTTTGTAAGCCGCAGTCTCTCTGTTGTAATTACTCAGTTCTGTCATTGTCACATAAAGTTGTCCATGGCTAATATGAAAATGAATGGGCATGGCTGTATTCCAATGAAATTTGGCCATTAAAAGAAGCTTCTTTCCTGAGATTCATAATTTTGTCAGTCAGTCCCTGCCTTAGAAATCCCCTTTAGTCAAAAGTCACATGGTAACCACTGGGATACACAATTCTTCCTGTCTGCAGGAGACACAGGTATTTAGAGAATAAATGTAATATCTATTAGGAATTACAAATTTAGTTTCACAATCTTAGTAATATACAGGTCTCAAGTTAGCAATTTTCTATATTTCAATATTTGGTCATTTTTAAATGGAAGAACTGAAAGTTTAAAGCAATGTGACACATCAACTATTATTTGAAAGAATAATTGAGAGAAGATGAAAGAAAAAAACATCTTCCTGTGCTGGTTCATTCCCCAGATGGTGCCAGGTCTGGGTCAGGACAAAGACTGGGGCCAGGAATTCCATTCTAGTCTCCCATTTGTATAGCAGGAGCTCAAGTAATGTGCCTTCCAAGGAAATAGAAGCAGCTGAGACTTGAGCCCAGCCCTCCAATATGGGATGCTGGCATTGTACTCTGCAGCAAAACCTGCTGTGCCCCTCCCTTTAGGTAGACCATTATTGATCTGGATAACTAATCACAAACAATTAGCTTAAAATTTGAAAAAAAACGTTATAAAGAACAAAAAGTGAAACTATAGGAGCATGAAGGTTTCGTCTGTGTGGGGAAAAATACCATGTGAGAAGACTGTAAAGTAATAAAGTTAGAGATTACTTTTCTAAAAATTAAATATTATCTCCTATAATATTTTCATAATATTTTAAAATAAGTATTTCTAAAATTATAAAAAATTGGCTTGAATCTCATGAAATTTTTATAGAGATGAGGAAACTGACAAACAGAACATATTACTTTTAAGGCATAGTATAGGAGTCAGGAATTACAATATAAGACTTGAAATATAAGAATGTGATGAATAACATTAAGATTTGGTGAATGTGAAGTAACAGTTCTCTGTAAGACTAGAAATTATTTCAGAAATATTCTTCCCTGTATATTTTCACTTACAGAAAGAACAAAAGAGAATTATCATTGCCTGTGACTAGGTATCATGCTAATTCAATTTATTTATAATAGTTTGTTGTATCAAAAGTTTGTTGTGATAGATAAGTATGGTAGTCAATATTTAGATGAGATTTGATGTGTTCTAATTTCTCAGGAAATCAAGACACAAGGCGGAAATGTGAATTTTTAAAATTTATTTGAAAGTCAGAGTTACACAGAGAAGGAGAGGCAGAGAGAGAAAGAGAGAGAGAGAGAGGTCTTCCATCCACTGGTTCACTCCTGAATTGCCACAATGGCCAGAGCTTCACTGATCTGAATCCAGGAACCAGGAACTTCTTCCAAGTCTCCCACATGGGTGCAGGGGTCCAAGGACTTGAGCCATCTTCCACTGCTTTCCCAGGCCATAGCAGAGAGCTGGATTGGAAGTGGAGCAGCTGAGACTTGAAAAAGCACCCATATGGGATGCCAGCACTGCAGGGTACAGCACAGTACCAGTCCCAAAATGTGAATTTCTGATTCCTTCCTTCTACTTCACTCCAAGGTATACAGCAGTACCTGGTATTTCTTAATATGAGTGGTTTAGATTTTAAGAAAATTAAACTGGATTGTAATAGACTGATGGATTAGAGCAGGGAATGTCTTTGAGAATGGAAGTCCTCTTTATCTCAATTAAGAGCCAAAAAATCAATGAAAGGATGGCTGACTATCCAACCAATAGAAAATAAAATGGAGGAATGTGTGCAGCTGCTATATCAAAACAGAATAGGCAGAGAAGAACACTGAATTAGCAAAACTGCATTCATCTTCTTGACAAGTTAAAGAATCCATTGAAATAAAAATTTTTGTAAATTTGCTATAGAAGAAACAAGTATAAAATAGAAAATATGGGCCCCTATTGTAGCAAAGTGGGTTAATTTAACTCTTGTCATGCCAGCATTCCATATGAGCTCTGGTTCAAGACTTGGCTACTGTGCTTTCAATCCAACTCTGTTAATGTGCCTTGGAAAGCTATGGATGATGGCACAAATGCTTGGGCCCAAGTCATCCAATGGGAGACACAGATGCAGTTCCAAGCTTCTGGCTTTGGCCTGGCCTAGCCCCAGCCATTATGGCCATTTGAGATGGAAGATCTGTTTTTCATTCTCTCTCTCTCTCTTCATGTCACTCTGGCTTTCCAATAAATAAAATATTTTTAATATAGAAAATAAATTGAAATGTGAAAGTTTTCAATAGTTGAAAAAGGATTCTTTTTTATTTTAGTAGCAAGCATATATGACCTACAAGGTAAAAATACTTTTACAAACATTGTATTCTGCCTCTTTATTATTTTTGCCTTATGAAACTAGTCTATTTTTTCTACTTATGTGTGACAGATTGTTAAAATGAAACAAATTATGTCTTGTTTCTACTGTGGTACCAATGCTATAGGTATCAGACAGTGGAATGAGTATAAGAGCTTCCATGTATGCAGACTCTTCCAAAATAAATTTTGGAGAGCCTGTCTTAAATCTTTTATTTCTCAGATCTTTAAGAAGATAAGAGAAAGAAAAATGTGAGGTTTTTCCTTTGGAGATAGTTTTTGTGGGTTCATTACTTCCTCCTTTGAGATTGCGACATCTTGGGAGATACATCCTTCACTTTAATTGTAAATAAAATGAGCCTCATTATGAACCATCGTATAGCTTGATGTGTGTGTCTCTGTGGATATGAGATACTCTGGATTGTATTATCACATCTAATTGCTTAATCAAGATGTGGAGATAGTTGATTGGCCAAGTCAGGAGAGAGCTTTGTATTATTTAGGTTTCACTCAGCCTTTTGAATCTTTAGGCTTTTGCAAATTTTGGGGGATGAAAATGCCATTATTTCTAGGAAAACTTTTCCGGTCCCACACTTTTCATTTGCTTCTAGGACTCTCAAAAATAAGTGTGAGAGCGTTGCTGCAAGTCTATAGTTCCATGATATCTTGGTCATTTTGTTTCAGTCTGTTTTTATCTGTTGTTGAGGTTTAGTAACTTGTCATTAAACTTTCAAATCCACTGATTCTTTCACCTTTTCTTTCCATGCTGCTATTGATTCCATTCAGTTAGCTTTTGCTTGAGTAATTTTTGCTTAAAATTTCTATTTGGTTCTTCTTTATGTCTTTTTTTTCTATTTATTTCAAATGTGTTTATAATTTCTTACGAAAGCTTTTTTTTTTTTTTTTTTTTTTGAGTTATAGCTGCTTCAAAATACTTACCACATAATTCTGACATCTATGTGATCTTGATGTTGGCACCCGTTAAGTATCTTCTCTTATTCAGATTGAGAGTTTGCCTGTTACGATAATATGAATGACATTTGATTATATCCTGGACTTTGTGAGTATAGAAAACACTGGGTTTTGATTTAAATCTTCTGTTTTAGTGGAGTCCTCTGTCTGACATTGCTCAGGTGAACAAGAGGCACTGACTTTTAGCTCTGTATAGAGATGAGAGTTCTGAGTCCCCAGTAGGTCTCTGTGGATGCTTGCCTTGGTGGAAGAGCATAACTTATTACTGCTGAATGATCTTGGATTTCAAACTCCCATGAGGCCTTCACTGACACCACCCACACTGGGAAAGGGAGGAGCTCCTAGTTACTACTTAGTGACTTCCAACCACACAATTGGGAGGGAAATTATTCTTGGCAGGAATTTCAGTTTCCCAATTAGCCTCATCTGACAGGCCTGCAGCAAGTTGTACCTTGTGCCATTCGGAGTTTAGGATCCTAACCTAACATCCAGCCACTCTGTGAGGAGAACCTTGTATGAAAGATCCAGTCCCTCACTCTTGCTTCTCTGAAACCAGACTGGGAGTAAGCTTGCAAGGGGTGACTCATTTCACCCCGGGAAGAATTGAAGTCCACAGTTTCATCTGGCCTTTACTGATGGAAGTAGGAGGGTTACTCTATTGTTTGGGTTTTTTTTTTTTTTTTTTTTTTGAAACCTTGTTTTGTCTTTGGTAAGGTAAGGCATTCGTATCTAAAAGGCTCTGTCATGTTGCTTTGTCTCTTTCTGGTTCTAGGAAGGAATAGAAGTTTTCAAGTGCTGTTTTCTTGTTGCTGCATACCTAGACTACTCTAAATCGCTGCCACCTTCTTTAGCATCAAGTCTGGGATATATGATGCAAAAAGAGAACTCACTGTAATGATCACTGTTATAGGTCAACATCAAAAAACTCCAGTCCCCAGCTATACAGTTAAACATTAATTTAGATTTGCTCTGAAGATATTTGATAGATAAAAATCAAAGTCTAAAGTCATTTAACTTAAAGTGAGAAAGATTATTTTCAGCAATCAGGGTGGGCTGTATTTACTCAGTTAAAGTGTTTAAAGGCTTCCCTGAAAACAGCAAATTCTGCCTATGGATTGCTGCTTCAGCTCAGCCTTCTAAGTTCCAGCCTGCCTTTACCTGTGGCTGGTCATGCAGAGTTTGAACTTGGCTACTCATTCCCCTGAAATCGTATAAGCCAATTGGTGCAATATATACTTTGGTATCAGGGAGCAGTGTGCTGCTATAATAAATGCTTAGAAATGTGGAAGTAATTTGGAACTAGATAATGGACAGGGTCTGGAAGAATTATAACATGATGGACAATATCCCAGATTGCCTTGAGCAGATAGTTGATAGAAATATGGGCATTAAAAACTACCAGAAAGGACATAGGAAGACATGAAGAACATGACAGAAATTTTGCATCGTCTTACAGAATGCATAAATCCTGTTTTTGCAGAAATATGAATGTTTGAAGTCCTGGTGAGAGTTTCCATGGAAATGATGAGCTTAGTATGAGAAACTGATGGAAAGGAAATCCTTGTCATACAATGCTGGACACTTAGCTGAATTTTTGGCTTATATTTGTGTGGAAAACATAATTTTTAGCAGTGAACTTGCATATTTAGGTGAGGAAGTTTCTAAGAAAATCGTCAAAGGAAAAAATTCCTAACCCCCATCCTTCAAGATGTGACCTTATTTGGCTATAGGGTATATACCAGGTATTCAAGTTAAAATGATGTAATGAGGAAGAACCTTAATCCAGTATGACTGATGCCCTTATTGAAGTGGAGATTTTGGACACACATACAGAGTGCCATGTAGACAACTACTAGCCATGGAGAAAGACCTGGAACAGGTCATCTGTTCACATAGACACTGTCAGTGACACAGAAAAACAACCATGTGAAAACATAGATGGCCATGTACAAGCTGATGAGAGAAGTCTCATAAAAATCCAACTGCACCAAATCTTTGTGTATTGGTCCACTTTTGTTATCTTAAACACCATCCAAGAACACCTTGGGAAGGGGAAAGAAAGCTGTACTTCAGGTTATAGTTTGAAGGATTGGATAGCACAAAGTTGTAGTGTCTGAAAACTCACCGATGGTTGTGGAGAAACAGTCACATGGTGAGCCTGGAAGTAGAATTGCTAGGTAGAACTTGAATAGAATAATCCATTCTCTCTAGAGAACAAGGGCACACTAAGACCATACTCCCAAAGACCTAAAGACCTGGCACCAGATCTACCTCTCAGATATCAAGATTAAATCAAACATCTACTGTTAATCCATTCAACAACACAGTTAAAATATCTGCATGAGGCTTGTGGAGATGGGTCCTGTTCAACCAATGTCGCCTTCATCCGGGATTTCTACCCTCCAAAATCTGGAGAGGAAAAAATAACTGTTGAAGCTACCCATTGTGTGATAGAAACCCTAACAAGGTAACAATTTTTTAAAGAACTCCCAAAAGCCAAAGAGTTTTGTGTTTCATTTTGAAGAAAACATTACTTTTATAGAATGATGCAATCATTATACACTAATTCCCTTGTAAAAAAAATACTGATTTTCATTCAAATTTCATAAGTTTAAATGGAGTCTTCTCATTTTGTGCTCTCTCCCCTTAATTATGGATCTCTTCTCACTGTGAATTAAAGACCAGATGCCAAGTGGCCAAAGTTTGAATTACTCAGTATAGTTGGAATTTATACAATTAAAATATAGGTCCCTTTTGGAGCATTTTTAAAATGTTGGTCATTATATACATGGTTCTGAATTAATAAAGATAAATCACACTCTGTCTTAAAACAGAAAAGATCCTAAATTAAAAAAAATGATAAACATACATAAATATGCCAAGTTTAGAAATTATTTTACCTTGGTGCATATGTAATTCTTTTACTTTATATGTAATTGAAGCAAAGGACAATATGTAAACAAAGTAGATAATGAAGTTTCTTCAATCCTTAGCTTTTTCTCGCCCTATGTGCAAACCTTATACTAAAGTATCAACAAAAAGTGCATGTTTTAGGCTTTTTGTTAGCTTTCCCCTGCAAAATTTGAGATTATATTTCAAATGACTACTCAACCAACAGGAATTACATGTATCTGTGGCAAACTAAATTTTCTTTCTCCATTTCCCTTTCCCTGTTTAACTGCTGTTCTTATTCTTCCAAATTTCAATCATAGTTATTTGAGACATCTTGTGGATTACACATTCTCTTTGTTTTCCTCATTTATAACTTTAACTTTTACAATTCTATATTATAAATATCTATTTGCTTTTCTGTCTGATCTACTAGGCCTTTTAGGTTCATGAACATAGTGACCACACTTTTTTGTTTTTATCTGTACTGCCTAGTATAGCATATTTAAATAATAGACACTTATATATTTGCTGAAATAAGCTGCTATTAAAAATTAATGTTATATGAACCACCATTTCCAGACAGACATTCCTATGTTTAAAGAATGTCTTTTTCATATATATAATGCAGGATTGTATTTTAATAAAGCTCTCATTTTTACTACATAATATCAATGCTCCTATGAGATAAGAATTTATGTGTTTAAATACAATTGTAGTTTATTCAAGAATGAGGATTAATAAAATGAAAGTTAACAGTAGTATAATATTAAAGTTTCCAGTTTGTGCCACGATGGTTAAGAAGAAACTGTGTCTTGTGCGCAGGCACAGAAATTTTGGGTGACTGGCTTATCCTTGCTTAGTTGGCACTGGGCCGGGGTATCAGGTACTCATCCTGCTCTCCAGCAAAGTGTGTCCTGGGACGTTTAATGACCGTAAATGGTCAGGACCTCAACTTTATGTCTCATCCAATAAGAGCGCTTGTCTTTTAAGACACTAAAATGAAGGCTGAGTCATGAGGAAATCAATAGTGTTATATTCAAACAAAGCTATTTAGAACAAAACACATTCCATTTTCTCATTAGCTATGGAGCCAGAGAGGGTGTGGGGGGGGATTTGCATTCATCTGAAATGCATACAGATGGGATGGTTGCTTCCCACTGCCTGGAGAAGGCTCCAAACTACAATGACTCAAATGTATTTTATTAAAAGTGACTTTAAAAATGCATGTTGTTTCCTCCCATTTATTCAATAATTGATTAATTACAGCCTACTTTACTTCTTTCAGTGACATTTCTCAGCTTATTTTCCCTTTATATTTTTGAAGTTTGGTTAGCATTGGGAATTGTATTTCAAATGAATTTTTAAAAGATTTGAGGAAATCTGATTTCCCTTTTAAAAGAGATAATACATCAATTTCCAAAATCAGTAATTGGGACACATGCATTTGTTCACATTTTGTAGGATTTCCAACAGAAAGCAGAAGTCATAACTGGAAAGTCAAGATTTTTGTTTCTATTCTTTCCTGGAATTTGAGGAATTAATGCATGTTCCAGTGCTGTGCTATGTAATAGAAGTACAACTGAGTCATGTATACTATCAAACTTTCTAGGAGCTACCCACATTAAGAAATATAAAATAAACATGGGGAGTTAATTTTAACTCGATATTTAGCCTAGTGTATCCAAAATGTTATCAATTCAACATGTAATATAAAAGTCATAAATGAGATATTTTACATTCTTAGTAATGAGTGATTAAAATTAAATGTGTATTTTACACTTAAGCACATATGATAAGTGGCTATCAGTGTAGACAAAACAGTTCTGTTCTAGCTGTAGCACTTTAGGAATACTGAATCTCTTTGATATGTGCCCTATTACATTTGATCATGGTGTTACCATTGAATGGCAGGGTTCTTCTCTTCCCGCAAGAAAGAATTTAGGAGTGAGACAGAGTAAGTGGAAAGCAAATAACAAGGTTTATTAGGGTAGGGACATCTGTAAGAATGGATGGGCACCTCTCCAGACAGAACCTGAGAGAGAGTGCCCAGTCGCTTAGACTGGAGGAGCGGGGTTACAAGGTTGAGTGGAGAGAGAACACCTGGCTAGGCCAGGCAGGCGGCTCAGCATAGAGGCAGAGGGCTGAGCGCACAGTCTGGTTGAGGCTGGGGGGGAGGTAGTTTTAAGGGGATGAGTCTTTGTCTTCTCACATCTCCTCCTGAAACAAAAGATTTTATGGATGTGAATACTAAAAACTCCTATCTGAGTTTTCCCCCTGAAGTTATCAGGAGAAAGCCTGACTGGCATTGCCGGGTTAGAGGAAGAATGGCAGGACCCCCTGGAGGATCGGGATACAGAGCAGGATATTTGAAATGCAGATATCAGGCAGAAGGGGCAGGAACCCCCATCTGGCAGGTTATGGGGTAGAAGGGGCAAGGCAAGATGCAAATACTGGGCTGCCCCTGAAACATTATAGGGATGACTTTGAGATGCATATGCTGGACCTAAATGTTCCCTTAGGCCTTTGTAACACACACATAAGCTCATATTTGACTTCCTACCTAACAATGGCCCATATTTTAAAATCTCTTGAACATTCCTGTCCCCCCTTCACCATTTCCACCAGCAAAAAACATAACAAAACAAAAAACAACAGAAAATTCACAAGGTATTATTATTTTCCCTCCAAAGTGTCTGCAGATTGTACTGGATGTGGTAGGTTTATGATCAGTGCTCAGAGAGCAATTAGCATTTGAATTAAGCCACATGAAGATAACAACAGGCGATTACCCATTTTAACAGCTGCTAAGTGGTGTTAATTGCTGGCTATAGACCACAAGCTGAGCAATTTTCTGTATATTGTACAAACAGAACAAAACAAAGAAGTTAAAGGAAGAGGTATTGTCCTTATTGTAATAAAGTACAGTAAAGTAGATGGTGACATAGTGTACACTTATGAAAGATGTGATTTATGAAATTGACCATAAGTAATAACTAGGCAGCATTTGGAGAGAAATTCAGGGTTTTTTTTTTTATTCAAATATTAAATGGTTGGGTAGGCCTTTGGTACAGTCGTTATGGCTCCCATAATGAAGCCCACATTCCAAATCTGAGTGCCTAGTTTGAGTCCCAATTCCTCTGCTCTGACCCAGCTTCCTCTAATGTACTCCTTGGGTAGAAATAGGTGATGGAAAAAATACTTGGGTATTTGCCACCCTTATGAAAAATCGGGAGTTGTGGGATGCTAGCTTTGGACTGGTGTAACTCGCTATGGGGGACATTGAGGGAGTAAACCAGAAAATGGATCTCTGTCTCTCTATGCCTTCTAAATTACAATGGAAAAAATGCATTAAAGTAGTATGCAATTCAAAATGTTTTTTACATGCCATTAGTTTATGCAATTTTTACTGGTTGAGGTGAGTTCGTATTTACTTTGTTTAGGAAGAGATGTAATTACCAGTTGGAAGATGCTGTAAAATAATTGTATGATTAAACTATTCCTATGAAAAAAGTGTCCAAAAGAAGTGGAAATCATCAGGTAATTGGGGAGGGCTGCCCCTGGGACACCTGGCAGACTGGGAAAGTCCCTATCTAAGGGCAGTGCAAACTCTCCAGCTGCCCCTAGAATGGCAAATAACCTAACTGGGAAAAACTGTTGGATCACAAAACTCACCCTACGTATAAAGAGGCTGCTGTTGCGAATGTATCTCTCTGGTTAAAGCCTCAGTCTGAGCTGTAGCAGTCAGCCTCTGCCTGTCCTGCCTGCTTTCTCCCCTCTCGCCATATGTTCATTAAATCTGACTCTGCTCACTCTGACTGCTCAGGTGAATTTTTTCACCACCTGAGTTGGACATTTCCTGCAATAGTAGTTAGTGTATGCTGATTGAGTTAAGTTGTCATTTCAGTTTTTTATTTTTGACAGGCAGAGTGGACAAAGAGAGAGACAGAGAGAAAGGTCTTCCTTTGCCGCTGGTTCACCCTCCAATGGCCAGCAGGCTGTGACCAGCACACCGCGCTGATCCGAAGCCAGGAGCCAGGTGCTTCTCCTGGTCTCCCATGGGGTGCAGGGCCCAAGCACTTGGGCCATCCTCCACTGCACTCCCTGGCCACAGCAGAGAGCTGGCCTGGAAGAGGGGCAACCGGGGCAGAATCCGGTGCCCCGACCGGGACTAGAACGCAGTGTGCCGGCGCTGCATGGTGGAGGATTAGCCTATTGAACCAAGGCGCCAGCCCTCAGTTTTTGTTTCTAAAAGGATAGATAACAAAATGTGATTTTCCATTTTCAATCCATGAGACTGTGAAACAATGGATTACATATGGAAATTGTTATTTAAAGCATTAAATCATTTATCATCAGTTTATTCTTAAAATTTGTATTATAAAATGCAGACATCTAGAATGTCTCATGATATAGACATAATTATGATAGATTTATTTTGGAAAAACTATCCACCTACAGAGTTACCTTAATTTCTTTTTTTAAGAAAAGACTTATTTATTTGAAAGAGTTACACAGAGAGAAGAGGAGAGGCAGAGATAGGGAGGTTTTCCATCCTCAGTTGTCTGCAATGGCAGGAGCTGTGCCGATCCGAAACCGGGAGCCTCTTCTGCGTCTCCCACATGGGTGCAGGGGCCCAAGGGCTTGGGTTATCTATCAGAGTAGCAGAGAGCTGAATTGGAAGTGGAGCATCTGAGACTCCAACCAGTGCCCGTATGGGTTGCCAACACTGCAGATGGCAGCTTTTTACCCTCTATGCCACAGTGCTGGCCCTACCTTAATTTCTTATTTCGTGGAATTCTGTGTTCATGAGCCTGGCTTTCAGACAAAAGTAGCATTTGCTTGTGTTGTGGAGAGTGGGGTTTAACATTTTTATTCCAGATTTTTCCCATGCACAAAGAGAAGAATTCTTTGAGCTGACGTATATAAAACAGATTTGATTCAGAAGGTGAGAAAGTGAAAACACATGTGTGTGAGCATTTGTTGTCATCATGAGTGGGCAGTGAGTCCAGAAGCAGAAAGGGGTTGGAGAGAGGAGGACACAGAACATTCTAGCACCTCCTGCAGTCATGGTCTTAGGCAGAAGAGAGCTTCCCCTGTTGTCAGCCTTTTGCATGAGGTAGGAGCAGGGTGGGTATTTACCTGGTGTCTCCATGCCATGTTTCAGATGAAGGAGATGCATTGTGATTGACAAGTAGACAAGTACCTGGAGTGAGGTATCAGCTTGTGACTTCCAGCTCAGTGATCATAACCTAGCTTGCTGCCTATCCCTTATCACTTATACAGTATTACGTACAGTTGGAAAAAGGAGCTAAGTACATAGCTACATTTGCAGCCTGCTGTCTGATGCCTGTTGGAACTTGCAATTTTTATACCAAGTCTTTTACAATTCTACTAGGTTATTAATTACTGACCAAGATGACCTTAATATCCCCCTTCAGCTCACCTGAATGTTGTACAAATGTATTCACTGCTCTAGGCTCCTCACCTCTTTCCTTATTTACTTTACTTCAGAAAACTTGGAATTGCAAATTATTTCTCTGCCCTTGTGAGATGTAAATCTTCTTCCAATGTCTTGCCAGTTGGACAGACCAAAAAAATACTTCTCAAGGATTTGTGAGTCATTCCATTGAAACATAGCCATCAGAAAAGATAGCATCTCTGTAAACCATAGCAGAAGCTGGACTTTTATAGATGCTAATAGCAAACACACATGGTCTAATCACATTGACCAGTTTCTCCTCTAATGACTTCCAAGATTTTATATTAACAACTCAGTGATAAAAATTCCCCATGCTTTATTTCAGCAGAGTTGATTTCTCTCACTCTCCCCTACTGCAAATAGTCTTAAATCCATTGCAATAATTCTGAATTAATCTTTCTACTGGTTTAACCCAATTTTTAAAAAAGTTATCCAAAGCCCTCACCCTCCATAATTAGATTAGAGATGGAAGGCCTTGGAAATAGTCATCTATTCTCAATCTGTGTTACAAGTAAGTGTTTCACATGAAATGAGCATGGAAAATGATGGCAAAGACATAGAAATCAGTTGCCTTGGTCATCTAGAGAAGAAACTATAAAGGTTAGAGAGGGTGGAGGTGTATATTGTAGAGGTGTATATTGTATATATATCCTTCTTCTATACATACTGCTGTCTGTGTATTTTAATGTTATAAATACATAGAGGTTAAAAATAAACTCAAATAAGAAAAAAGATTTTGGAACAAGGTATCTGTAACTGATTTTTCTGAAGAAATTATAGGTATTAATAAGTAATACATTTAAACATTTAAATGGTTTTGGATAAATGTTTTATTGGAGACATATTATTAGAACAAAATCTCCTTCCAATCTAGAATATCACAATGGTAAAGAGAAAGAACACTAAATTACAGTTTAAAAAGCATTAAAACAGAATGTCATGTGCATCCCAGGCAATCTGCTAAAAAATTGCCAACACAGAAATCTCACCGTTTTATAGAACCATGTGGATAAATTCCCTTGAATAACATGTTCTCAAGATAAACAGTAACTAGTCTTCAAGTAAGTGAACTTGACACCATCATCTGTCATGCAGGGTTCAGCCTAAATTCACCTGGTAATTGAGGTGAACATCTGTGTTAGCTAATTGGCTTTATACAAGGGAAAAGTAAACTCATATATTTATGACAGGAGGACAGTTCTGCAACTTGAAGCTGAAGATAGGCTCTAACCTTCACGCAGAATCTGGGAAACAGTCACACTCTCTTCCTTGGATGTGGATATTCCAGACAGATGATTCCCAGGTCCTTGATGTAAGCATTCCTAGGCCATAAGCCTGGCAAAAGATATTTAACTTTTTGGAGGGTTTACATGCATTTCATTTAGAGAGAAAAAAATTAAAACAAGTTTTCCAAGAAGATTACAAATTTCCCTGATTTTCAACAGAGAATTAAGCCTCTTATTTATAATTTGCATTTTCCATTGTATACTCCTTAAAGAAACAAATGAACATCAAAAAATCAAAAGAAAAAAAAAGTTACAGGGAATCTTGATAGTTACATTAAAAACTTTAAAGATATATTTATTTTTAAGGTTCTTATTTATTTGAGAGGCAGAGTTACAGAGAGAGAGAGAGAGAGAGAGAGAGAGAGAGAGAGAGAGAGGTTTTTTATCTGCTGGTTCACTCCCCATATGGCTGCAAGGCCAGAACTGGGCAGATTGGAAGCCAGGAGCTTCTTCTGCATCTCCCACACAAATGCAGGGGCCCAAGCACTTGGGCCATCTTCCACTGCTTTCTCAGGCCATTAGCAGGGAACTGCTTCGAATTGGAGCAGCTGGGACTGGAACTGGTACCCATATGGGATGCTGAGTGCTGCAGGTGGAAGCTTAGCCTATGCTACAGCACTGGTCCCAAGATTATTTGAAAGAAAGAGTAACAGAGAGGGAAAGACACATATCTTCCATCTACTGGTTCACTTGTCAAATGGCTGCAATAGGCCAGGCTGAAGACAGGAGCCAGGAGCTTCTTCTGGGTCTCCCATGTAGGTGCCAGGGCCCCAAGTACTTGGGCCATTTTCTGCTGCTTTACCAGGCCAGAAGCAGAGAGATTGGAAGTGGAGCATCTGGGACTCAAATTGGTACACATATAGGATGCCCATGTTGCAGGCAATGCTTTAACCTGCTATGCCACATGGTTGGCTCCCATATTTAAAAATAATATTTAATACAATGATCCTGACAGTGAACTCTTAGTTACAGATTTAAAGGATCATGTTGGAGATTCAAGTTGCCTAGACATAGCTCATAAGATTCTGATCTATAAATTTTTGGTTTTAATAGCATAGTTTCCTTTTTATCTATTCTATAGTTATATTTTGTTATCAAGGAATTTCTGCATAATAAAACTTATACCTATATCAAAGAAAATAGATAGTCAAGTATTGTTAACATTTTGGTTTATTTTCTATTAGTATTTTATATTTGTATATTTTAATATACTTGAAATCATGAATATATAATTTTTATTCATCTCTTAAATGCAGGATTGTATGTTTTTATTTTTGTTCATTTTTTTATAATGTTTACTTCATAGGCAAACAGATGGACCTCCTCCAATTACTAATTTATCCCCAAATGCCCACCCCAGCTGAAGCTGAGCTAGACCCAAGGCATATGCCCAGAACTCAATCCAGGTCTCTCATGTAGGTGACATGGGCACAAATATTTGAATCATTCACTTTGACCTCCCAGAGTACACATTCTGAGGACTCTAGATGGGAAATGGAATAGCCCACACTCAAACAGGCACTCTTGGAAATGGGTGACCCAAGGGGCTGGCACTGTGACGTAGCAGGTAAAGCCACTATCTGCAGTGCTAGCATCCCATATGGGCTCTGGTTCGAGACCTGGCAGCTTCACTTCTGATCCAGCTCTCTGCTGTGGCCTGGGAAAGCAGTAGAGGATGGTCCAAGTCCTCGGACCCCTGTACCCATGTGGGAGACCTGGAAGAGGCTCCTGGACCTTGGCTTTGGATCAGCACGACTATGACCATTGTGGCAATTTGGGGAGTGAACCAGTGGATGGAAGACCCCTCTCTCTCTCTTTCTCTGCCTCTCCTCCCTCTGTGTAACTCTTTCAAATAAATAAATCTTTTTTTAAAAATAAGAGTTGCACAGAGAGAGGAGAGGCGGGGGGGGGGGGAGGGTCCTCCATCTGATGGTTCACTCCTCAGATGGCCACAACAACCAAAGCTGTGCTGATCCAGAGCCAGGAGCTTCTTTCCGGTCTCCCATGTGGGTGCAGGGGCCCAAGTCCTTGGGCCATCTTCCAATGCTTTCCCGGGCCATAAGAAAGAGGAGCAGCCAGGTCTAGAACTGGTGCCCATATGGGATGCCAGTGCTTCAGGCCAGGGCATTAACTTACTGCACCACAGTGCTGACCCCAACTGACTTTCAAGTAAAATAAAAAAATCTTTAAAAAAAAATGGGGTGACCCAAGTAGCAAATTTACAGCTGTGCCTAATGTCAGCTCCTAAAAAATTGTTATGCATTTTTTGGTATCTGAAATAAACTTTAGATTTTCTCACAATGTGCTATGTTGTGTAAACTATGCTCCAGAGCGTGTTAGTCACAACATCAGTAATTTATATAAGAATGGTCAACTGTTATTTATCAGAAATGCTATACTACAGTAGTTGTTAAAATGTATACTTTAACCATCTCTATGCCTGTCTGTACCAGACTGTATATAGTCTGTAAGAGGTAGATTTTTATTAATGAAATTACTAAATTGACAAAACATATATTAGAAATGGTATTGAAGTTGAATGGATTATGTAAGAAGATATAGAGCCATTTATTCACTTTTGCGATAGCCTGGTACATTATTTTTGAAAGCATTTTAATGTGTAATGTTAGGAAGGTTCCCTAGGTTTGATCCCTAAATGGTTCATATTTTCATCTTTTTTCTTCTAATTTCTGTTAGCATGGCTCTAATAAATGGCTAGATGAATGCTATAGCTGGAATTTGGCCCCATTTATCTCAGAACTCTGAGAAAAACTGGGAAGTTTATTGACCATGTTTTGTCACCATCTTAAATAAACTTCCTGCTTAAAATAAAATTCAGCAAGTAGGGCTGAAAAGGGTCTTAGACTTTATTTTTAGAGGGATGATTCTGGAGGAGCATCAAACTCTCACATGGGGATACTGGTTGTTACTGAACATACTGTTGCAGAACCCCCTAATTAGTTTGGGGTGTTGGTATAGAACTGCCAACTATAGATCCACTCATTCAGTGTGCCAAAAGCTAATCACTGACATCAGGGTAATAGAAAAAAATAGGTATTTATTGTAAAGTGCAGAGAAAGTTCTGGGCTCTAATTCTTGGGCTCCTCAAGGAGTTGGGGGTGAAGGTTTTTACAGATTATAATTGGAGTTGAGGCATGTGTTCATCTCAAGTGCACGTTCCCACTTGGTCAGTGGGGCTCTTGAACTAACTTTGGTCAGTGATACAGTGACCTTTAAGGAGTTTTTATGATGGTCAAGTAGACTTAGTGAAGTAAGTCTAGGGGGTTAAACGCAGGATGTGGTTACATTCTGCACCAGACCTGAAATTCCCTAAACAATCTCATCAGTACAATACTGGCCAGAAGGTTCTTATCTATTGCAGAAGGAAATGACTCTTGAGTCCAGTAATGGAATGTTATAGGGACCAGCTCAGTGAATTCCTTTTGCTGAAGGACAGGCAAGGGCACCTTGGACTAAGGGAAACATATTAGATGCTGGGACCTCCCTTGACATTATAGGGGATTGGTATCAGTACCAAACTGTTGAAGATGAACTGGACTTAGGCAAGTTTGCAATGTAAATATTTCTCATATTGCGTTTATTGTAAGTGCTATCATGTTGAGTGAATATCTTATAAAGATATCACAATTTATAGAATCATGATCAGTTCATGGGCATTTTCTGGCAGATAGTGTAGCAAAGAACATTTTTGTTTATGAGCTTTTGCATTGCAATTATTTTATTGGGATATGACGCTAGAATTGATAGTACTTCTTTAAAATATATGATTGTGCCTTTTTATGCAGTGCCAAATTGTTTTCTGAGAAATAACAGTTTATAATCCCTCAATTTCTCTGAAAGGTAAAAAGTTACCTCAATTTTCTTCAAATCATCTTTCATTTTGAATGTTATGGTACAGAAAAACAAGTCAAACATCCTGATATTTCAGGACACACTATAGTTACTAAACAAGTCTTTCCTAGAGTTTCAATCTGATTGTATACCACGCGCACACACACTGATAAGCAGTAACCCATGGGAGGAGGCAACACTTTAATCGCTAGTGTGATCAAGGAATGCGGGGCATGAGGGTGGCAAAGATGGTGCTGAGAGGAAGTTAGATGGGCAGAGTCTGAGTTGTTTATAAGAAAACTTGATTGGGCACAGGCATCGGGAGAGATGACGTCAGCACGTGAACAGCGTGTGGACCTTATGGAAACTGAGCGCATGATAGGGTAACCTTTAAAATGATTGGCTGGCTTCTCTTCCCCTCCCCTATAGCTCTGCAGTTTTTTGCTTTAGAAGAGGCTTACTGCGCAATAATAAATGAGTTCCTGCTTGACTTGACTCCCTGCAGCGTCCGGTTGTCTGTAGGATCAAGGGAGGCTGCAGAATGGGCAAGTGGCGCACTTACCTTTCCTCGGACCCAGTCCACCCTCATTTGGGTGGGCTAAGACCCTGCAAAGGAATAGTTTATTTAAAAAATATTTTAATTTTATTACAGAGAGAGTTCTTCCATCTGCTCTTTCATCCCCCAAATGACCACAACTGCAAAGAGTGCACTGCTTTGAAATAGGGAGCCTAGTATGCCATCTGAGTGTTATCACATAATTGTCAGGACCTGAGTGCTTAAGCCATTACTCTTGCCTCCAAAGTGTGTCTTAGCAGAAACCTAGAATCAGAAATAGAGCTGTGAATCCAAGCCAGGCACTCCAAAATGGGTCCCAAGTGGCATCTTAATTGTTGCGCCAAATACCTACCACAATCAAGGAAAACTTTAGATAACTGAATAACAAAATATCAAAGCATTAATTGATACCACTATGTCATTGTAAAGGCAGTATTGAATGAACAGAACACACTGGGGGGAATAAGCTGCACTATCTTGGGTCCTTAGCCCGAGATAGAAGAAATATTTTCTTACATGTTTTACGAATAATATTGTGAATATTCTTGAAGAAATTTGTGCTATAGGCAACAGAATATTAAGAAAATTTACTTGCAATCGTTTCTGGTTTAGGCTGGGAATAAATCCAGTTTAAAGATGAGAAGACCTTCCAGAGAAGAGGCTTGTTCCTGTGCCTCTGTATGTGTGTGCACAAGCAGGTCCATGTTGTTTGTGCCAAATTTAAATAGGAACTTATACACAGATCATATGACCCCTATGTGACTGACAACAGCATTTGCTCATGCTTTTTTTCTGGCAAGAGCATTGGATTTGTGAATATATCCCTAAATGCTCAATAGTTAAGGAACAGTGGATGGGGTTCCCTGTAAGTGTCCTTTGTAGTATCATTTTTTTTTTTTTACATCTTACAACTTGCATTTGTTATCTTTGTAATTAAAAACTACATAAAGCAGAACATCTTTACATAACACATAATATAAAATCCAGAAGCCAGAAAATACACAGTAAAGTGTTACATAGATGGGTGAATAAAAGTAAAATTATTTAATAAAATGCCATTTTAAATAACTTCTTATGAGTTTATATATATTTTTGATATATATATAGAGCATGGCTTTTATAAGTGCAGTTGTGATCAAAATTCAATCATACCATAAAAACCCCAAATCACAATTAATGACTCCTAGAAAGTTGTAGTTGTTCTATTTTTATAAAAGAATACTACAGCTGAATCTGTTAAGAAAGTTAAAAAGGGGAACTATTATCCAATTAATCTTATTAAAAGTATACAATCAAAATGAATTATTTAAAATTTCAGCATGAGTTAATAATCCATAAATAGAAAACTTGTCCCTGTGATATTCATCTGGAATTTCTTCTTATTCTTAGCTTTTGAATCTAATTTCCCCCCTGAGATTGATACTGCTTTTTTAGCAGGAACAATCTCTGTCCCTTCAGAAATCCACATGAATTCAGAAAAGAAATTGTAATATTGTATCATCATTTTCCAAAACACAATCCTACCAATTCCTTTTTGCTAGAAGTTATAAGGCTGAAAGACTCATTTGAATATGCAAATGTTTTCAGATGAAGACAAGAGACAGGGATAAGAAGAGTAGCTAATTTATTCATAGATGACTTTGTAAAAACGTAACAGAGCATGTGTTTCTCCAGGTAATAAAAATGTCACTGTCCTGAAAGACAGCCTTATTATACAAAATTAAGTTGAGGAAGGGAAAACACAATATCTTAATGGCTTGAATGCTGTCTAGTCATCTGATATATAAAACGTTTTCTGAGGACTAGATACAACCACTCAGACTAACAAAAAGGATTCTGATCAAAGTCTTATCTACAGAATACTCTGAGCTATCATTTTTCTTTCAAGCAAATAACTAATGTTACATGAGTATACTTTTAGAAGTTAGACATGCACATGATGGCATATTTTATTATTTATTAGAATAGTATATTTCCAGAATGGTACTTTAAGGTTAAATAATATTTTTGTTTTATTTAAAAGTCACAGAGACATAGAATGATCTTCCTGAACATTGATTTACTCCCCAAATGTGCACAAGTCAGGCATGGGCCAGACCTAACTCAGGAGCCAAGAACTCAATCCAAGTCTCCCACATGAGTGGCAGGAACAAGTACTTATGCCATAACTTACTGCCTTCCAGTGTGTGTATACCTGGAAGCTGGAATTGGAAGAGGAGGAGCTTCAGCTTAAATCAGATGTGGACATCCCAAGTGGTAACTTAACTCTTGTGCCAAATACCTATCCCAAAACTTTTACACTGAAACAGAGTGAACCAAACTGCAGAGAACTTTTTTAAAAACCATTTATACATACAAACACATACACGCATTTATATACAATATATATAAAATGTTTAATCACATGACTAGACTGGTCATAGAACATTGAAATTTAAGAAGTTCTTTCATATGATTATTTATGTATTTTCATGTACTTAAAAGGCAGAGTGGTAGAGAAAGAGAGATCTCTATCCATTGGTTAATGCCTTACATGCCCCCAACAGCCAGCACAAGACCAGGTCAAAACCAGGGACCTGGAACTCAGTCCAGGTCTCTCATGTGGGTGGCCAGAACCCAGGTGCTTGGGCCATCATCTGCCTTTTGAGATTGATTAGCATGAAGCTGGTGGGAAGTAATGAAGCTGGGATACAGGTGTCCCAAGTGGCAGCTTACAGGCTGTGCCATATGCTTGGTTAGTTAAATGGCAAATTACATAATTGTAAATATTTTATCTATCTATGGGAAAATTATGAGACTTTGCACTTTACTACAATTTTATTGAAAACCCTCAGGCATATTTATGTTATACTAAAAAACTAAGTCATACAAAGGCGAAGTGATTAGGTTTATGACAACTTAGGAGAATCAGAGCTCAGTTTTTTTTTTTTTTTTTTTTTAGAATTCCAATTTGGCTTCAATAATGTTAAAATATGAAGTTTACAAAGGTCACAAATGATAAAAGCTAATTATAAAATATAAGGCATCATTACTCATTAAAGAAATTAGATCTTTCTGTACTCATATGCATCTCACTGATGGAGACCACAACAATTTGCCTGCCTGTGTTGTGCATGCACACTGCTCAGAACAACAGTCTATTTAAGATACTTGCCTTTAATGATTATTTCTACCACTTACCCCTTTATCTCCATCTAAATAGTTTAAACATAACTGATACCTTAAAAAGGTTTTTAAAAAAAGAAATAATTTGGAGAATAAAGTGAGCATAAACAAACAGGGAGTTTAAAGGTTTATAGCAGAACAATAGCTATTTGACTCCTCTTTAGAAAGTTCACGTGGAGGGGTTGGCAGTTTGGTGAGGTGGGTTAAGCCAATAATTCTAGTGCTAACATCTCCTATCTGAGTGCTGATTCAAGTCCTGGATGTTTTGTTTTCAATCTGGTTCCCTGCTAATGTGCTTGTGAGGTGCTGGAAAATCACCCAAGTACTGGGTCCCATGCTGCTTGTGTGGGAGACCATGTTGGCATTCCTGGCCCCTGGATTGGGCTTGGCCCAGCCCTGGGTTTTTCAAGCATTTGGGGAGTGAGCCAGCAGATGAATGATCTCTCTCTCTCCCTGTCCTAGTCACTTTGCTTTTTAAATAAATAGATAAATATTAAAAAAAAAAGTTGACACGGAGAATTTCAATTCGCACATCAGATAAGTGAGCCTACTTTGTCCAATGTCCTATTTTCACAGGTAAATCAAGATTGAATAATCTGAGTGTTGTAAAACAAGGGAATTATTGATAGTCAATATCTTTTAAAGTATTAAAGGCATGTAGAAGGCAGATGGAATCATTGGAGGATAGTAATTGCAAAGAAAATTCTAAACTAAATTGAAACTTCGATAAGTGAAATAAAGATTAACCTATTATATACCTATAGGACATAGTCATCCATTTAAAATATATGTACAAAACAATTAGATTTAAGGCACACTTGGAGTATTTTTGCTAAGACTAACCAACTACCACCAACTAGGTAGCTTAAACCACAGAAATTTATTTTCTCATAATCCTGGAGGCTGGAATTTTGAGATTAAAATGTCAGCAGAGCTGGTTCCTTGTAATGACTATGAAGGAAGGATCTGTTCTGAAAGGAATCTCCTTGGCTTGTACAAGGTTATGTTCCCTGTATCATTTTCCTGACATCTGTATTTCTGTCCAAATTTTCTTATGTTTTGGAGATTTTATTTATTTGAGGAGTAGAGTTACACAAAGAGGGAGAGACAGAGAAATGTCTTCCGTGTGCTGGTACACTCCCAAAATGGTTGCAACAGCTGGAACTGGGCCAATCTGAAGCTATGAGTCAGGAATTTGGGTGCAGGCGCCTAAGCACTTCAGCCATCTGCTGCTGCTCTCCCAGGCCATAACAGAGCTGGATCAGAAGAGGAGCAGCCTGGGAACAAACCCATGGAATGCTGGTGCCTAAATTTCCTCTTCTTGTAAAAAGCCCAGTGACATTGCTCTACTCTAACGATCCTACTCTAAGGATCCAAGTAGGGGAGGAAAATATCTTTCATGCTACCCATCTTAGAAATTTATTGGTGAGGCCCCAGTAACACAAGACAGATTAATGGGTGAGGAGCATACAAATGCATTTACTAATACATTATATGACATGGGAGCCATCGCAAGGAAATGTAGAACGAATAAAACAGTTAAATATGTGTATTTTTATAATAGATTTGATGCAAATGGGAGAATTTTAACAAGAGTTATTCAGATTCCTCTATGTCCCTTGATCTTCAGAGAGAAGGACACCCTTTTCTTAGGTACCAAGAAGACACCTGTCATGTAGTGTCTTTTTTAAAATCCTTTCTAGATTTTAAGGTCTGCTTTGGGGGAAGATCAAAATTTCCTTCTTGTATGTGGTGTTCCTCAAACTCCTTCAGTTTACAATATGAAATATTCCAATGTGACATCTTTTAATAACCCCACACTCTCATCTAACATGATTATCCTTGTGAGGAACTTACCTCAAAATAAGCCCAGTTTCTAGGATATTGAGCCTTAGGACGCCAAAATCTTTTTGAAGAGGGACCATAAATCAACCATACTATTATAAGATTTTAAGACACTAAGGAAATGAAGAAACACACTGGAATTCTAGCCAACACTTTACTCCCGAAGTCACATACACATAGCTGGCGGATGTAGGTAATCATGTTTATTTCAAATTGCTGAGAACAATCAATTTTAGAACAGAGGTAAGCAATATCTGTGTAGTCTGAATAAAGTTAATAGTAAACTGAAAATGATGCATCTACATGTTTTTCCTGTCTCATATGAGGAAGCAATAAGCAAAGCAAGAAAAAACGGATGTCCACATGGAAACAAAGAAGAGCAATCCATTCAGGAGTGAAGTCCAGTGTAAACCTGCGATAGGAATTATGTTTAGAGGGAGAACAAAAATGTCGTGATGTTGTGATAAGTAGACACTGAAGATAAGGTAAAGGAAGTGGGAGGAAAAGTATTATTTCAGTATTTTTAGAAATAGTCATCACAGATAATATCAAAAACCCAAATACTTTGAAAAGCACAATGATTCCAATATCTTAATATTTCCATAACACTTATCTTTATATAACAGAATTACTTTAGGGATTAACATGTTCTTTTTAAAAGAACCATTTTTTTTTTTTACTTTTACTTTTAGAGCCACCTCAATGATATTTTGCTTTTTAAAAATTTAACTCATTGAAATTTTAATGTTGTAGGTGCTAGTTCAGACTCTGGAACCAGCCTATCTTGTTTCAAATCCATTCTCAGCTGGTTGAGTTTGTTATTTTGTAGCTTTATTACCTCAATTCCTTTATCTGTAAAAAATGAGACCTATTGCATAGCTTCTAAATACTAAAAGATTAGATGAGCTTCGTTATTGAAATTAGAACACTATTCAGCACATATGACGCTCTGTAGGTGTTTAAGTAAAATTGAAGAAAAATTTAAACTGTACTCATTATGTACATTGACCTTTTTTATAAAAGTATTTCTAGCCATTTACCAACAACTCTTCTAATCTTCATAGGTGAAGTAAAATATCCATAAGATTTTACTACTAACATGGATATATTTGGGAAATACAATTTTTGAGTAACTTTTGTCTTTGTACATTTGTTACATAATTTTGCCATAAATAATTTGAAAATAATATCATTGATTTTTAAAATATTAATGTTCATTGAAAAACTAGTGGGATTAATAAGAATGTATGTGAAAATAAGTTATTTGAAAAATTAAGCCTACAATTTTACTAGGATACACACATACATACACACACACACCAAAAAGATAAAATAATAACGAACTGAAGAATTATTTAATGATTTTTGGAATTTATTTTCTGGAAGTGCAACTTCTAAGTTGTGTAGAAAGAAGGACAAAAAATGGTAAAAACCTGAGCCAAAAAATTAGAATTTACCTATCTTAATGTGAAATCAATGACCTGTTAACTGGACGAACTTTAAAACTTCAATCATAAATACCTTATGAACTTTCAGAGAGACAGAGATGAACAACAGAAGGACACCTGGAAAGAATGACCGTCAGTTGGTAGTGCTTGTCTTCACAGAATCACGAATGCTAGAACAGAATTCAATAATGATAGAAAAAATGTGAAGGTCTCAATCAGTATTCAAGTTATTAAATTAGCTGTTCAGAGCAAACTAATGATACTCTCCAGAACTTATGAAGCTTAATACTCTTGTGCCCATTAAAAATTATTCAAGTATATACATGAGCCACAAAATTATTCTCAGAAAGAAGGTAAAATTGCATATGTTTAAAACAAATCTCTGGTACTTGGGTAAGAACAGGAACTGACGGAGGCTGTAAAGAATTCAAAGCAGATGCCTTATATTTTTGACACAGCAAAGTTTTCATGAGTTACTGATTTTAATGGGATAATATTTTATTTCCTCTATTAATACTATATAAAAGCATTTACATAAGCATGTATAATATATTTCAGTGTTATATGAAGTCTCCCAAGTTTCTGAGTATTTAGTATTCAGAGCAACTACCTGAGGAAATAATTATGAATGCAGACCCGTATTCCTCATCTCTCAGATCTGCTTAATTAGATCCCCACAGGTAGACCCAGGAATCTTCATTTCAATGAGCCAACAGGCTGATACTGACACAAATACCACGGTTTAGAAATTGCTAGCATAACAAAGAGGAGCCAACTAGCATTACTGAATAAAATGTAAATCGTATAAATGTGGATTATGTACAATATTGAAACAGGTAACAAAACTTGGGGAACCGAAGTACTAGCACATATCAATGAAGGAAAAGTAATATTCTTATTTCACAGTGTGGAGTGATCACATCCAGTTATTGAAAGAATGGAGAATCAGACACCAGTGTATTACTTAACTTCTGTCTCTAAACACCAAGAGAAACGAAATTAGCACTCAGTAGTGGGGAAGAAGTAGTATTTGGTGACAGATAAATGTAAGATTGACTTTCATTCTACATAGTTATGCACAGTTTGATATATTTTTAAAACGTGTGTGCCATTTTGGGGCTGGTGTTGTAGCATGGAGGTAAGCTGATGCCAGCAGGCAATGTGAGCACTGTGTTGAGTCCTGCCTGCTGCTCCACTTCCAGTCCCGGCTAATCACCTGGGAAAGCAGAAGAGGATGGCCCAATTGCTTGGGGCCATCATTGTGGGAGACCTGAATGGAATTTCAGGCTCTTGGCATTGGCCTGTCTGAGCACCAGAAATTGCAGCAATTTGGGGAGTGAAACAGTTGATGGAAGACTTCTCTTGCTCGCTCTGTCACTCTGATATTCAAATACATAAATCTTTATAATAATGCATGCACCATATTTAATTAAAATATTGTATCATACTATGCATTACCTTCTTCATTGAATTTTTACAAATCAAAATATATTAATAAATCATTGTGCTTTGCTCTAGTCATTTTTAAAATTTCTTTTTTAACCTTTTTCTGACAGCAATTTTGCTATTACTTTTTGTGTCCTTATATCTGCTTCTTGCACTGTGATTTTTTTTTCTGGAGAATTTACAAAGACCAAATGTATAAGAAGGGCTTATAAACAGTTAACAGTACTATGATCTGTGATTTTTAAAAAAATAATGAAGTACAGACGTTTCATTAACTACTTGTTGTCTTGTAATTGTTTTCTCTTTCATGAGAAATACTTTGGTTCATCTAACAGTAGTTACTATAGCATTAACCATGTCAAGAATCCATTGTAGTAGGTCCCTCAGGTTTCATTAAAGAAGGGTAGCCTATATCCTTTTTTCATGAATGCATTCCTATGCTACATAAATGATAGTATAAATTCCTCTCCAAGGAGTCCTCAGCGGAGGGTTTGTCTCCATTGTTTGCCATGCCCTGACTTTGAATGACATGCAGTGTATTCATTCTTCCATATACTTTACTTTTTTCCCCAGTCGGATCAATAGGGCTGATGATGATAGTTTCTTTGAGGGATGTATTGAAAAATTGTTCTATGAAATCCTCTCCATTTGTGTACTTGAATATGTAATTTGTTTTTACTCATTATTTGAGTTATTTAGAAACACTGTTCATTACCTGACATAGCATCCTATTAAAGTAGGCATTCAAATAAAATTTATGATTGGCTTCATTTCTGAGAATAACTATAATTCTGAAAAATTTTAATGGGATCTTTGTTATACATAACTGATCACATACATTTTGTAGTAGATTCCAGAGGATCTATCATAATCTGGTAGTCTTTAAAAACAGAAAACTTTTTGGTATGTAGTTAGGACTAATACATTACTTCATTTTCCCTAATTTTAGTTGTTTTTCCTTGCTATTGAAAAATACACTAATATGATATATCCATTCATTCATATTTTTATTTATAATGAATTCATATGTGTTTGTGTGTATATATACATATATATGGATGGATGGATGTGTGAGTACACACACACAAACATACCCATACAAAGACACACTTTGCATTGGGTCATGTGAGAAGAAATACTGCCTCTGCCTCTAACCCTTCCTAGCTTTGGGACTGTGGAAGCTACTTAACCTATGTAAGCACTGGTTTCTTCATTTTTGCTAAACAGTTATTAGTACTGTCCAATTCATATAAGATTTCTTAGAGGACTAACTAAAAGAAAATATAGCAAGAGTAGCTGGTCTTGAATGTAGCAGTTCTTAGCCATCATTGCTATTCTTACTTTTCTTAGCCTATCACTGTATAAGGAATAAATCTACCTTTTTGTGTGTCCATGTATTTATATACATAATATTCATATGTGTATATATGCATATATATTTGCACAGGCATTTTGACCATTGTATATAAATAGCCTCTTTATATTTTTGCTTTCCATTTCATTCCTATAAATCCAACGTAGTCCGTTTTAAGAGAACCTGATGGTTTGGCATCCAACAGAGAGCATATATTCAAGATAATGTTCACAGCTTGCTATAAATGCATGTCTATGAACTCAACCTGATCTAAGCGTAAGAAGTGTTTTTTACAGAAGTATAGAAAATAGAAGGAATACTAGAAAATATAAATATGTTCTAATCTATTTCCAAGATAAGGAAATGTGTGCATAAAATACTATTAAAATAAAGGCTGATACATATTATGTCAAATGTATTTCATATTCTCACTTGAGGTTCAAATAGCATTTTATTCTTAGAAACTCCTTTTATTTAAAGTGTCCCCTTGTCCCACACAGTTCAATGAAATCACCTTTCTTTTGTGAAAATAAAACACACTGTCTTGGAAAGCATATTCATGCCATTGTTTTAACAGGTTGGCGCAATTAAAATTTGTGCCAACTGAATCCCCCTTTCTGCCACACAACTTTCTCTGTGCTTTTCCTCCTGGCTTGTTTTTTTTTTCCCTTCTCTTGTCATTTTTGTCCATTTTCTAATACTTAAAAAGGGAATATAATAGTATTTGTGCATATCTTTGCCTTTTAATCTACTCTTTTTGTCCTCCATAACCCTAATTTATTCTTCAGGATTTAAAGTAAATAATAAGGGAGTAGCTTATTTTCTGTTATTTTTATTCCTGAAAACTTTCCAGATTATCAATTACATGGCTTTGAACAAGATCTATATCTTAATAAGGACAAAAAAGAAAATAAGAAACATGTTTGATAGGCAAATATATTTTTGACAATCAAGGTCTCAAACAGGATGCTTTAGTTATCTTGCTTATCTGTCCACTATGTACCACACAGAAATCACTGCATTTAGGATGACTGAGATGGAGAATCCATTACTGAATAAAGATATAGGGTAATTAAAGAACATCAACTCAATTGTATAGACTATATATTGCCAATTTCTAGTCTCCTTCCTTACGCTATCAAGTAAATTGCAAAATTTCTCCATGCTAATTCATGTTGTCTAGCCCTGAAATTTTTGAGAATTCTAGCACCAGCATATTAGATTGCATAATAATGAAGACATTAAATGTGTTAAAAAACTTAAGAAAAAAAATGCTCTTTGTAACTATGGTTTAGAACTCTAAAGCAGTTGACAGAAATATCATTCTAAAAATTGTTGAAGACATTTTCTTTTTTTTTTTTTGAAATTCATTTTATTGATTCAAGTGGTAGAATTACAGGGAGAAAGGAGAGGGGAGGGAGAGAGAGGGACACAGAGAGAAACCCTCCATCCCCTGTTTCACTCCCCAGATGGCTACAATGGCCACGGTTGGGCCAGGCCAAACCTAGGAGCCAGAAATTCCAACCAGGTCTCCCATGAGGGTGGTACCGTCCCAAGTGCTTGAGCCGTCTTCTGCTTTCCCAGGTGCCTTAGTAAGCAGCTGGATCAGAAGAGGAGCTGCCGTACTCCACGCCAGCATCCTATATCTGAGTGCTTGTTTGCTGTGTGCTGTACCGCAATGCCTTCCCCTGTTGAAAACATTTTCCTCTTGCGATTATGTGAGAATGACTCCGTTAATGTTAAGAAAGTGATATAATTGCAAACACTGAAAACAGACACATGGATTCTCTATGTATTGAGGAGTATATCCAAGATATAGAACACAAATTGTAAATGAGATTGGTTTATTAATCATTATTTGTCAATGAAAAGGTGATATTCATAATAACTTGAGGATATCTAACTGGGGCACTGATTTAATTTCAAGTTAAATTTATGGATATAAATGTAACATACTTAAATGGCTTTTCCATGTACGTGAACTAATTTCAAAATCCATCTTTGACTTTCAAATAAGCCAATCTTTAAAAAAAAAAAGTTACACAGAGAGAGAAAGAGAGAGAGATCTATCCAGTGTTTCACTCCCCGCGTTGATGCACTTGCCAGGCTGGGCCTGGCAGCAGCCAGGAGCCAGTAACTTTATCTGGGTCTTGCACATGGGTGCAGGGGCGCAAGCACTTGGGCAGTCTTCACTGCTTTCCCAGGTACATTAGCAGGGAGCTGGATCAGACGTGGAGCATCCAGAGCTCGAGATGGCTCCAATACGGGATGCTGCAGTTGCAGGCAGCAGCTTTACCTGCTATACCACTCAGACGCCCCCCCCAAATCCATGTTAATATTTAGTCTCCAGCCGGTGCTGCGGCTCAATAGGCTAATTCTCTGCCTGCGGCACTGGCACCGGCAGTCCCAGTCTGGGTGCCGGATTCTGTCCTGGTCACTCATCTTCCAGTCCAGCTCTCTGCTGTGGCCCAGGAGTGCAGTGGAGGATGGCCTAAGTGCTTGGGCCCTGCACCTGCACCCGCATTGGGAGACCAGGAGAGGCACCTGTCTCCTGGCTTCCGATCAGCGCAGTGCGCCCGCCGCAGCGCACCGGTCGCAGTGGCCACAAGGGGGTGAACCAACGGAAAAGGAAGACTTCTCTGTGTCTCTCACTGTCCACTTTGCCTGTCCAAAAAAAAAAAAAAAATTTAGTCTATTTGAAAATTCATTGATAGGTCCAAAATGAAACTCATATAGGAATCATAATAAAACTATTTAATATAGAATAATATGTGCAATAGCTAATGTCTCACCAATACTAACAATATCTATTGGCATCAAGATCACTTTTAGAACTAGATTTAGCTGTAATGACATTTTGTCTTGAGTCAAGCACTAAAGCAAGAGGCAGAAACTAGACCCTTTGTTGTAGAGAATCACATAACAATGTCTACTTCAAGCAGCCATGATGGAATATTTTAGGTGGGTTAAATAGAGTATCATATCTTAAAAATATAAGTACTTATTGTTCTCTTTGTACTCTTGAAACTAGCACTGATAATAAAGTTCACAAAGGCAGAGGTCATGTCTACCTTCTTACCTTTTTATTCCCACATCCAAGCAGATTTATTTATATAGTTAAGAGATAAAATACAAGGTACATAGCCTGATGTTCCTTTTAGTCAAACCAACAATGAAACATAACTGTTGCTAAAATTTAAATTTAACTTGGCATTGAGTATTATATCTGCTTAGTTTCCAATCCTTTACATCTGCTGAGTAAATAAGAAACTTTGTGAAGACAGTGTAGGGTCCAGAAGATTGCATTGAAGAAAGTGCTAACTGTAGACGTTTTATGATAATTTTTTACTTAATATTGAAGTGATTTGTGTTTACAAAGCTAAACATTAAGCTGTAAAGCCCAGGTGAACACATTCCTGAAAAGGTAAAACACTTGTAAGGACTTCTGATCCTCTAATTCACTCAATTTTTTAAATAATTATTTCTTTGCTTTCGGCATCTAACATTACAAGAATAAACTCAAGAGGAGCTGAAGAAGGAAACAAGTATTAATATTTCCATTTGCATATTATTTTATGACCGCTTCCTGCTAATATCTGAAGTCATTTGAGGTTCAACTGTGTTTATGCATTGGTTGGGCTCTTACATGATTTCATTATGTGATTGGAAATTTGTACATTTGTGCCTCTTTGAATATAATCTATAGTGTTATAGAGACTCATATGGAGGTGAAATCAGAATTTGGGGTGCCATACGGTATCATTGTATACTTATTAATATTAATAAGCCCATGTGGGGGTTCTTGCCAAATATTCAGGGAATTCTGAATACCGGCATAGACAAACAAAGCAGCATGGTACATTTTTAAGGTTTATTCAGTGAGAAAGATGCATAGGAGAGTGAGGGCATTAGCCCAATCTAAAGAGAAGGGAAAATCTAGAAATTAGGTTCAGGTCCCTACCAAGCAGAAAGCAGTGCAAAATCCGCGTGCAGCAAGCGTTTTGAGCAGCTATCCACAGCTTATCATGAGCAGTGAAATAGAGGTAGAGAGAGCTTTGGGGCACACCTTGCCTTTTATATGTTTTTTGAAGGGGAGTGTTTACATGGTCTGGTGGGCAGGTGGGTGCCCAGGTGTGGTCAGAGGTCACACAGGGGTGTAGTGAAAGCGTGGTCTTCCAGCACACAAACCTGATCAATTTTATTCTATATGCCTGCCTACAACAGAGGTAACTTTATTTAACAGTAAAAGAATTGCCTTTTCTTCTCTCTGTATTCAAAGGATGCTACTAAACTGTGATCTTATGGTTCTCCTCCTGTTTTAATAGGAGAAGTTCTTGCTCACAATCTCGAACTTCCTGTTCTCTTTAGGTTTAGTATAAAGGTCAAAAGTCAACCTCTGCACCCAGGACAATGCAAATTGAAGCTTTCTTACTGTTTGCACCTACCTGAGCAGTCCTTGTTCTATTTTATATTTTATATAGTAAGTTGAGATATGTATTATAATTGTTGACTACAGTTAGATATCAAAATCTCACTTGAGAAAACCGAAGATCCTGTTGACATTACCCATCTCCCTCTGTGATATAGTCCAGATATAAAGAGCCCACTTAATGCATTTTTTAAGATTTATTTATTTATTTGCAAGGCAGAGTTACAGAGAGGCAGAGGGAGGGGGAGAGAGAGAGCTTCCATCCTCTGGTTCACTCCCCAAATGGCTACCTAGGCCAGAGCTGGGCCTACGCAAAGTTAGGAGCCAGGAGCTGCTTCTGGGTCTCCCACATGGGTCCCAAGGACTTCTACTGCTTTCTCAGGCCATAGTGGAGAGCTGGATTGGAAGTGGAGCAACTGGGACTTGAACTGACACACAAATGAGATGCTGTCACTACAGGGAATAGCTTTACCCACTAAGCCACAGCGAAGACACCTGGATTGTTTTATTAAAATGAAAAACACATGATTAATTAAGACTGGCATTAAGTACAACAAAGGGATTAGGTCTATTTAAGTCTGAATGAGAAATTTCACTGGATATGGCTCACAAAGTTTTCCCTGTTTCAACTGAAGGGAAACATGCTCATTTATTGCCTGCCATCAAATAAGACTGTTTTCTCTTTAAATTTTCTGGAGTTTTAATATAAACAAAATTGGATTAGAGTAATTAATTTTGCATTTTACTGTGAGGATACTTCAAAAACTTTGTGGGAAATGAAATGAAACAGTAAGCTCATAACTTTTGAAATGTATTCATGCTTAAATACCACCTTCTTTAAATTTTAAACCACGAAAAGAAAAGCATAATTTTCTTTTATACTCTCCTAATCAATTATAATGACAATGTTTCAAGCTTTTTAATTTTATTTTTAATTTTAATTTTAATTAATTTTTAACAGATTCCATATGATTTGTAGATACAAGTCTAAGAACATAATGATATTCCCTCCCACCCTCCTACCTTCTACCTTTCTATCTCTCTTTTAGTTTTTGTGATGTCATATTTTAAATTTGCATTGTGGTATAAAGGCTTAATACTTCACCGAATAAGAAGTTTAACAAGTAAAAAGCAAAAATACACTAGTTTAGTGGAAATATAGACAACGACTATAAACAATAACTGGGGCTGGCACTTCGGCTCACTGGGCTAATCCTCCGCCTTTCGGCACCAGCACACCAGGTTCTGGTCCCGGTTGGGGAGCCGGAATCTATCCCGGTTGCTCCTCTTCCAGGCCAGCTCTCTGCTGTGGCCCAGGAGTGCAGTGGAGGATGACCCAAGTGCTTGGGCCCTGCACCCCATGGGAGACCAGGAGAAGCACCTGGCTCCTGCCATCGGATCAGCGCAGTGCGCTGGCCGCAGCGGCCATTGGAGGGTGAACCAGCGGCAAAGGAAGACCTTTCTCTCTGTCTCTCTCTCTCACTGTCCACTCTGCCTGTCAAAATAAATAAATAAATAAAATAAAAATAAAATAAAGTTAAAAAAAAACAATAACTGGATGGGAAAATGACCATTGCACCCTTATACAGTTTGTTGTTTGTTTGTGGTTTTTTTTTTTTTTTTGGTCAGTCACAAGTTCTTTCAATGAAATAGACAATGACTATGTAACATCTAAATATTTCCTGTGTGGTTGCAAGATAATGATTAAGTTCACGTAGACTTTATTTCCTCTCAACAGTTTATGCACAGGAATAATTTTATGTAGATTACAATGCAAATACTTATACATTGCAATTTTTTTTGTACTCTGTTAGTTACCACAGATCAGGGAAAACATGGTATTTGTCTTTTTGGGACTGCCTTATTTCACTGTGTATTGATTTCCAGATAAATCCATTCAAGCTTCTTTTTAAATGGATTTTAACACACAAAACATAAAATTTTCCATGTTAACCTTTTTCAAGCGTGCATTTCACTTTAAGTACATTCACACTGTTGTGAAACAGATCTCCAGAATTTATCTTGTAAATCTAAAAATTCATTCCTAATAAACAACTCCCTTTCCGATGTCCCGTCCCTGAAACATAAAAATTCTACAGAAATTATAGATTCAACACTTGAAGGAATGACTCCCACAGGTATACTTTTTGCCATTTTTCAGAGCTGTCTTTTAACCTCTTTTTGTTTCTTAGTAAGAATTTGGAGATTCCAGTGCCTATGTCAGTTTATTTACAAAGTGGTATATATTATTAACTTAATCTGATTATCCTTGTTTATGTTAATTATTTGTTGACTATTAGCTGAAGCAAAAGGATCATAATACCTACTGTGGAAAGGTAAAGGTGTGAAACATTCAGCTTAGGATGTATATCCTAAGTGGTTTGTTTAGAGAAAATCCTATTCTTACTGATGCTGTAAGAAAAGAAAAAAAAACTGCATGCTTCTCTGAAAATAAGAATAAGCTCATGTCGCTAAAATATATCCACAGCCTTGATGTGACAAGGCTTCCTGTGAATTAGAGCTCTCATTGAGGCCTCCAGATGTCAGTAATTCTAAATCATCATTTTAAATTGTATTTTTGCAGGATTTTAGTCTTGAAGGCGATTAATTGAGCAAGGTTGAATGTCTGAGGAGCCATAAATTATTCTAAAACTAATGCATTTATAACTAAGAGATTGATTTTCATTATTCCTTCTTTTTTGTGATTTTCCTTCTTATTCTATTTTTTTACTTTCTCCCTACCACCATTCTTTCCCTTTCTGGCTATCATCTTGTATGTTTTTCAAAATTTGTTCAGGTAATATCAGAAAAAATATCAATTGAAAACATTATGACAAAATCAACTACTTAAAGACTGAAACTCTTATCAGCTGAATGGAAGTGGTTTTTTTTTTTCAATTAAATTTTACATGTAGAGTGTTCACTTATTGCTTACAAAAGAATACTGAGGATTTAGAGAGAATAAATCATACAAGAGGCAGGACCATGGGATGGCCTCAATTGTAAAGGCTTTACTCCTCTTTTAGTGTTCATGAGACATTAGGAAATACTAAATGTTCCATTAGTGATAGTAAGGGAGACTCAGAGTCCTACTGGACATGCTCTGTGCCAAAATCAATAAAAGTGGAGACATGAGGATTACTGAGGCCTATTGCTCTCAAGTAGCTCAACATTAAGTTACAAGTTAGAGAAAGTGTTTACAAACTATAAAAGTATGTGCTACATCTTGAACAAATACAAAAATGCTATCATTGCAAAGAATATGCACTCTGGTGTGAGTTGGTGGAAGAAGATACGAGGAAGCCATTTAAGATTGGACTTTGAGGATTATGTACAGTATTTGTCCATGTGGAATAGTGTGGCAAAAGGTTTTTTTTTAAAAAAGTCCCATAATGACTGAAATCGGGTTCTTCAAACAATGGGAGTATGTATTAACCAAATACTTAACTAAGCTATATGTCTTGATCTTCAAAATAAATTTTAATAGTCTACAGCAAAGAATTTCATGAAAAATTAAATAATGAATGGGAGGCATTTACTAAAAGGCATGGCACATACTGAGTACTAATTTTCTTACAGAAGTTTTATTAAGAAAATATAGGAACAATAAACTCTATAGACTGCCTCATAATGAATTTTGCTTCGTCAGTTTGGTTGGACCCTTCTGAAAGGAATATGAGAAAAAAGCATTTCACAAAAGGTTGAGACAAAAATCTAATTTAAGCTCTTCTGGGAAAAGAAAATTAAGGTTTTTGATTAGATTAAGGTGTCTACTTTTCCATTTCCAGTTATATGATTTTCCTGTTGTAGTGTTTTACAAAACTAATTATATTTGTTATAGTAATCCATTTTTGAAATGTAAAAAGAGACCACCTGCATACCCAGTCTCACCATAATGAATATAAACACATGCAGTCTCCCTATGGTAAAACCACAGTCTCATTATCAAATACCAGATTAGCCATAAAAATATTACTAATGTCTAATTGTTAACAGATAAAATACTGCACATTATTAAGTACATGGGTAAACTTTAAAATGGGAAGAATAATTCTAAATATGTCATTTAAAACTTCAACTTGTGGAATATTATATGAATATGGTTTATGGCTTAATTTGATCTTCCAAGATTTCAATACACACTTGATCAAAAATAACCACTCTTTTAAATTGTGCTTAATTTTTTGAACAGTCTTCAGTCTCATCCTGTATATTAGAAGTAGTCATCTTTACCTAGAAGTCTGTATCTACTGTCAGACACAGTTACTGGCTACATAACTCAGCATTCAATTGGAAATCCTATCCATTTCTCTCAAAAATATTTTAAAAAATCATATTGAATATTTTAAGGTAAACTCTTCATCTTACCCAACATTTAAAAAATGTTAAACCAATTAGTATTTTAAATACTTCTAATTCAAATTTCGCTTTATACTCTGCAAATTGATCATGAAGCACAGATTACTGTTATACTGAGGTTTATCATAATTTCCCTAAGATTTTTAGTTCAAGTGAGTCTTCCTTTGAGAAGTTCCAAATATTTCTGAAACTATTTTGCCTTGGTTGAAGATGGTCTCATTGTCAGTACATGAATGAATTTCTTATTCCAATTTATTTAAAGAGATAAATAATTTGGTGAAGAATCAACCTGTTGTGTAGGGTACTGGGAACTTATTTGTGAATTATATGGGATGCTCAGATGTGTTGATCCTAGCAGCAAACTGAGGACAAAAACAGTATTAAAAGATTCATCTTAGCAAGTTTTATCACAATCATTGCAGAAAACAAGAACACAGGATATAAAATTGAGAATTTAAATTAACAATATATGACATAAAATTCTGCTGTAACCTATCAGGTCTCACAGGCTATGTATCCTTGTATTGTCTCTAGTAAATAATGTCAGTAAACATTTATTACCCTAGCCCTCTCTCCCACCTCAATTAGCTGAGAAATGTACATAAGGTTAATCTAGACATGAGAGCAAATAATTTTTAAGTATGGACTGTTTTGTATGTAGAGAAAATCCACCCTGTCCTAATATCTTAATATTCTATTCTGACCATGATGCTCAATGCTCATAAAATAAGAGCGCTTGTGTGCTTGTGGAATTTTAATTTTGCCTCAGAATTTCATCCTGATCTACACAAAAGAATAAACTTACGTATTTGAAAACCCAGCTTCCCTCTTTCTTCTCCTAACTGTGGCATTCACTCTTTGCATTCAGCCATACCAAAAGTTAGGGATCATGGCTTGCTGATGCCCGTGTACCGTCTGATGTGTTCCTTGTTACCTGAAAGGACTCACACATGCGTTCGTGTGATGAACTCCCACTCATCCTTCAAGATCTACATGAGCAGGTCCTCTGCTGTGAATTCTTCCCTCAACCTGCCAGGGGAAGTTATTCCTTCCAATGGGACAGCCCTGAATTCTTTTTCTTTTTCTGCTGTTAACCAAAATATTTCAACTGAGTACAATCTATGCTTATTTTCTTGTTTGTTTTCTGAGACTTTGATCTCCCTACATTTTAGAAAAGCACATGGCTCACAACAGAAAGTTCAATAAAATATTATGAATATCATGAATAAATGAAGATTAAATGACCACAAAGGTGAATAATAACAGAAATATGTCACGAGGAGGAATGATTGATTATTCAATTAAACATTAATTTAATACTTAGGATGGTCATATGTTTGTGTATCAAGAGCTGCTGCCTAGATTTACTGCAAAAGAGAGTATGTGTCCATTTTAAACGAATCTAATATATGAAAGTAGATTAAATGAAAAATGCTAAACTGTATTAGTGGCAATTGTGGTCATCAAAGGAATCTCTTCTCCAGCCATCTCATGTGTATTGGCCCTTTCTCTGAACTCTAGAATATGAAGAAAAGTCTATAAACTATGATTTAAAAAAAATTAATGCCAATTTTAAGAGTTCTTATTGTGGGGCTGGCACCATGGCTCACTAGGTTAATCCTCTGCCTGCAGCGCCAGCATCCCATATGGGCACCGGATTCTAGTCCTGGTTGCTCCTCTTCCAGTCCAGCTCTCTGCTGTGTCGTGGGAAGGCAGTGGAGGATGCCCCAAGTGCTTGGGCCCCTGCATCTGCGTGGGAGCCCAGAAGGAAGCACCTGGCTTCTGGCTTCGGTTCAGCACAGCACGCCAGCCGTAGAGGCCATTTGGTGGGTGAACTAACAGAAGGAAGACCTTTGTCTATGTCTCTCTGTCTCACTGTCTAACTCTATTTGTCAAGGAAAAAAAATACAAATCTTTAAAAAGAAAGAGATCTTATTGTATCAGATTGCAATTTATGCCATGCCACAGGCTGATGCAAAGATAAAATTGTCTAATTCTGATACTTACGGACCCGATCCATTTGACCAGTCGAAGTAATGTTTATTAGAAAAGATTTTTTTGCTTTGCTTTACTCCCTAGATGATGGAGTGCTGTCTATGGAAAGCTCCCTGTAAAGCTTCAACAGCAATTGTGATGCTGAACTCAACAGTGATATCTCAGATGACAATAGGACCACAAAATTTTTCCTAAGCTCCTTCGTCAGTGAGATTCTGATAAATTAGATACAAAAGACAATGGAAACAGAAATGCTTGAATTATATCCTTTCAGCAGCAGTTAAGAATGGTCTTAAGGGCTCCATGATGATTGATAATATTATCTATATTAGATTTCTGTTGCATTTGTAACAAACTCCACAAACATAATGGCGTAAAACAGCACAAATGCACTGTGTTTGAGTTCTGGAGGCAAGATATTCTAACGTCAAGGTGTTTGCTAGAGCTGCATTTCTTCTGGAGGTTCTGAGAAAATGTATGTCCTTGTCTTTTCTGACTTCTAAAGGCTGACTGACTCCTTGGTTCAGAGACTCTACATCCACCTTCATAGCTAGAACTGTAACTTCAAATCCCTTTTATTTTCTGACTCCTGCTTTGGTTAGCACAATCCTTCTGTTTGAGATCATTTGTATCTTTGGTAAAGGACTAGATTATATCCAGGGGCTGGTGTTATTGTGGGTCAGGTTAAGCTGTCGCTTCTAATGTCAGCATCCCAAATCAGAGTGTTAGTTCAAGTCCCAGGTGCTCTACTTCCAGTCTAGCTGCCTGTTGATGTGTGTGGAAAGGCAATAGAAGATATCTCAAACATTTGGGTCCTTGCAGGGCCTGTTCCTGAACACGTGCCCTCTTGGTTCCTCTCTCTAGCCCCTTGCTCTGGTCTCTTGGCATGTCTCTCTGCTCTATCGTCTCTCCTCACTATCTCCTCTCCTCTGTCTCTCTCTTATACTCTTTCTCCCTCTCTTTCCCTTCGCTGCCCATTCACTCTGGTCTGTTGGATGTTCCCCAATAAACCCTTTCCCTTATTCTGGTCTTTGGTGTGTTTTGTGATGGCTAACATTAATAAATAACATGTGGGACACCTGAAAGAAGTTCCTGGTTTCAACCTGGACTAGCCATGGCCATTTAGAGTGGACCAGCAAATTGAAGATTTCTGTCTCTTGCTGTCTATCTGTAACTTTTAACTAACTAACTAAATTTTAAAATTTCACAAAAGATCACCTGTAACATTTTATTTATTTAAAATGCCTAGAATTTAGAATGGATACATTATGATACAAAGAACAGATTATGGATTTCTTGGGGCCAGGGTCAGTGATGGTGGTGTATGGTGATTGAGAGGAAATAAGAAGTTGTTTCTAACTGTTAGATTGTTTATTTTGGAGATGGCAACGTTTCTGAAATTGATTATGATATGATTACACGTCCCTGAGAATGTAATGAAACAATTTAATGTGATCACTTAAGTGAATTTTACAATATCTGAGTTGTATCTCAAAATAATAAATTAAAAAATAATTTCTTATTTTCAGCATACTTTCTTCCTTTATCTCGTATACTTTGATATTTTCTATTGTCTAATACCATGAGTTAGCTAATTCAATGCTTTCTGAGTACCAGGCATTGAGGTAGCTTTTTAGGATACAGGATTAGAAAACTAAGGCAAAAATTACTTTCCTAGAATTACATTTTTGTGAGATAAGTAGAACATAAACAAGATACACAGCTCAAATATTATGCTACATAGAGAAATGAACTAAGAAGCCCAAAGCAAATCAGGGAACGGGAGATTTTTAGGTAATGAAGCTGGAGAAATTCCTGTTGAGAAGATGACCTTTGATTGAAGACTATAAGGAAATGAAGACCTGAGTCATGCAGTTATCCAGGGGATGAGAAAAATAGACAAAACCGCAAGTGCCAACTCTGTGAAATCTTCTAGGGACTATTAAGATAATATTGAGTTTGTAGCACAGTGAGCAAAAGAAATTAGGTAATGATGACACAATCACATAGAGCTTTTTGGGTTATGACTTAAGTTTAGACTTTTTTTCTAGTTGAAATCAAAACATTGGGAGATATTCATTATGGAAGTGATGGCATGTAAGTCATTTTTAAAAGGATTAACTTTATTTTTCTTTTAAGGCTATTCTATGGTAGAATAAGGGAGAAAGTGAGATAAGTTATGTTTTTTTTTTTTTCGTTTCATTTACAGTAAGACTAACCAATAGCCAAAGATGTTAGTAATTCTGATGTGGTTATAATAGTGAATATGTCACATAGATTGCATTGTAATTGTTGTCCCCGGAATTGTGCAGCTTGAAAGCTTCAGTTAATATAAGTGGAGTGGAGGGAACAAATTTTAGAAAAATTTTGAAGGCAGAACCAACGAAATTTATTGACAGTAAACCCTGGGAGGGGATTGGAAGGAAAAGAAGCAAGAAAAATGATTTTATTTTTCCCACCTTAATTCTATTTTCTAATTTATTTTTATTTTTTTGAAGGGAAGACAGAACAGAAAGAGATCTTTCATTTCCTGGCTCATTCCCCAAATGCCTGTAACTCCTAGGGTGGGATCAAGCCAAAACTGAGAGACGAGAACCTAATCCAGGTTTCCTATATGGATGAAAAGAACATGAGTACTTGAGCCATCACCTGCTGCTTCCAGAGTACATATTAGCAGGAAGCTGGAATTGAAAGTGTCGCCTACACTGGGACCCAAGCACTTTGTGATAGGATGATGGGTCCCAAGTGGCTTCTTAACTGCTGCACAAAACACTTAACCAACCTAAATTTCTGAAGAAATGAAATTGTCATTTCTGAAACAGGAAAAGTTGCATTGGAATCATCAATTAAATATCTAATGGTTCTGCATTTGCAATTGATAGATGAAGTTTAGGGCAGACATCTCGTCTGGACGATAAATTCTGGAAACATCAGAGTGAGGCTATTTATCAGCTTGAGCCTGAATTAGGACACACTGCCTTTCTGTTAACCTTTCACTCAATCCTTCACTTAATATTTTAGGCTTTATGACTCCAAACCATATCAGTTGTCCCTCTAATACACATTCTTAGTACAGCCTAATATCCTAACATTTTAATATGATAAATATTGGATATGCACAGGGATTAGCCAGCAAGCTACACTAAGTCAGTATGGGTTATATTCTGTTTTGTTTATATACATAGTTATTAATATTTTAAAACTGATAATGAATCAAAAACTTTCGAAGCAATCTACAATGTATGAGATGACAGAGTGACTCTAACACTTTTTTGTAATTAGTATGATTATGATATGAAAATTTTGATGCTGGAAGCTTCCAAATAAAATGAAAAATACTTAATTTTCATCAGAATTTTATGGAAGGGAATATATGAAAAATTATCAGGATCTCCAAGAATTCTGAAAACCCCAGGATTTTAACTTGTATGATTCAAGTAAATTTCTTAGAAAAATAGGTGAATAAATAATACAAAGGTAGAAAGGTCCATTAAAGAAAATGGGATGGGGTGGCACGGCGGCTCACTAGGCTAATCCTCCACCTGTGGCAGCGGCACCCTAGGTTCTAGTCCCGGTTGGGGCACTGGATTCTGCCCCGGTTGCTCCTCTTCCATTCAGCTCTCTGCTGTGGCCTGGGAAGTCAGTGGAGGATGGCCCAAGTGCTTGGGCCCTGCACTCGCATGGGAGACCAGGAGGGGGCACCTGGTCCTGGGTTCAGATCAGCGCAGCGCGCCGACTGTAGAGGCCATTTGGGGGGGTGAACCAAAATAAGGGAGACCTTTCTGTCTCTTTCTCTCACTAACTCTGTAAAAAAAAAAAAAAAAAAGAAAGAAAATAGGATGATACTAAGGTATTACTTCTATTGCTAATTATCTACTCAGAGACATTAATAGTATATTATTACCCTGACAATTTCATCAAATTCTTAGTTCTCTTTATTAGTCAAATTATTAAGGATTTAAAGGTGCTTGTTGGGGTTTGGTGCTGTGGCATAGTATGTTAAGCCTCTGCCTGCAGTGCTGGCATCCCATATTGATACGGGATAAGGCAGGTAACTAGATTAGCTTCAGGAGCTGGAAGCCACACCTCCTTGACCCCTTGTAATCTTATTCACCCACCTGTCAATCAGATGATGCCTTCCCCAGGATGTACTTCCCCCTTTCCTGAGATCTGGGGCAGTACCATGTAATTACCTCCCTTTATAAGCTCATAAGAAGCCTGATAAAAGGAAGGGCTCTCTTTCTCCATGTGGACCCAAAGTGAGCTGAATGTGGAAATCTCTCTCTTCCTTTTCTGGCCCTCTTTTCCCTGAAAAATGTGTGTGTGTTCCTCACTTTAAAATAAAAATGTCATCACTTTGCACATTTCGTTTGAACCTGTATTTAGAAAGCTTCTCTAAGTAAGAGGCAAGAGCTTGCAATAGGAATTTAGGCCCAACAAAGCCCACGACAATGTGGATGCCTGTTCGAGGCCTGACTGCTCCACTTCTGATCCAGCTTCCTGCAGATGTGTCTGGGAAAGCAGCTGGAGATGGCTCAAATCTAGGAGCCCTGTACTCACATGGTAGACTCTTGTGAAGCTCCTGGTCCTGGCTTCAGTCTGGCCCAGCCCTGGGTATTGTGGCCATTTCGGGATTGAACCAGTGGATGGAAGCCTTTCTCTCTGCCTCTGCCTCTGCCTCTCCCTCTCTGTAACTCTGCCTTTCAAATAAATCTTTACGAAGATGCCTTTTTATGTGAATAGTTCACAAAAGACTTGATATAGTGTTAATTTACAGTGAGAAATAGAACTGTTGAGAGTACAAAATATTTAAATGAGTATGACCAGATTTCCCTGTGGGCAAGCACTGGAAGAATGAAACTAGAACCATGATATTTTGTGGATAAGAACCAAGAAATCTTCAGAGAAAGAAACGTAGGGTCATCATTTGAATATTTTCAGAGTCCTTCAGGCTGGATATGCTGATAGTCTTGTCAGTAAGATGCATTTCCTCTCAGAATTCTCTGCCACAGAGGTGTTATAAACTTGAATTCTGTGAGTGCTGGTTTTCTAGCCTCCATTTCTTACAAACTTTTTCTTATTACCTTTATAAGATCTATGACTTCAACTTAATCCTGCTCACCTTAGGAAACATTCCGTTTTCATTGTTTTTATCTGTCTGTTCTCTGATAAACTGCATGTTGATTTTACAGTTTAATCCAGGAAGAAATGAGACCAGCAGAGGAGAAATTCCTGGGGAAAAGACAATGAGGCAGGAAGCCGTGTCTAACTTTTCCACTGGACTTCTGCATAAAGGAGTTGGGACCTTAGAAATGTCCTCAGCAGGGATCCTGGCGAAGGATTCTCTACAATAGGTAGAGCCTAGGCTTCATGCAGCCTTGCTCCCTGGAGAATATTGCCTAAGGAAAATAGTTCCTGGAGTGCAATTTGTAGTTTTTTTTTTTTTTTTAATTGAATGCTTCTCATTATGTCAGAGTATCTGTAAACCTTATCAGAATCTTCATTTATCTGGGCTTAAGGTTGACAATATTGAGAAGAACCTGTGGATCCACCTTCACATACTTCTGCTACTTCTGAACTTCTGATTTTCTGTACTTTTGAAATTTAGTAAAGCTTCTCACTGAGCATGCTTTCTGATTTGTGTGATGCTAATTTGGCAACCCAATCTTAAGAGTTTGATAATACTAGGGAAGAGAACTCCTGTGAATTTTTTAAGATGTAGGGGAGGCAAAAGATGAATCACTTCTTCACTACCACTATGTAATATCTACAAGAATTATCTCACAGCTATAGAGACTCTAAATATATATATATATATATATATATATATATAATGTACAATATAAATTATTTTACCAACAATGCAGACGGATGTGAAAAATTTCAAAGACATTTAAATAGTCTTACTTGGTAAACTGGTGTGAAGAGTATTTTGTTACTTGCGGCATTTTCAGGTTTGAAGAAGCTCAGAGATGACGAATTAAAGCAGGGGAGGCTTTATTGTAGAAGGGACAGCATAGCGGAGCTGTAGATAATATTGTTGGCCACCCAGGGAGCCAGTGGATGCTGAAAGATAATGTTCTGTCACCCCAGCCATGTTGTATTTTTTCAGAAGGGGGTACTTTTTGCAGAAAGGCCAATTGGTAAAGTTGCCTTTTTTACATCGTCTTCTCTCAGCAATTTGGGATGTCCAGCTGCAGGGCTTTCTCTACAGTAAACATTCCACTAGCCTTTAGATTATCTGTGCTCAATTTCTTGGGGCCTGAGAGTTTATGCCCCAGTGGCCCAAATAGGTTCTATCATACGTCAGTGGCCTAATAGGTTCTAACATAGCCATCTTTGAAATCCTAAATTTGAATGCTAAGGCTCAATAATACTTGTAAGAATATGGTCTTATCTGCTTTAAAGGGAAAGAGTTACAGAACTATGCAGCATTTAAATTTCTTTGCAGCATACAAAGCCAAATTTAACTCCTTAATTTACAGTAGAGAAATCAAGATCTTCAGAAGTTGTGTCCGTTGTCTGTTATCACACAATGGTTAGCATCAAGAACAGAACTATATCTCAGATTCGGACTTCTCTTATTGAAATCTCTTCTATTTCAAAATAAAAAGCACTGAATTTTTGTTTTAGAACCTCCTATTTAAGGGTGTGTCTGTAAGGAAGAATTTAAGGATGAAAGTAATATACCTTTTCTAATTTATGCTTTCATTTTATTTCTTTTCTTTTTCTCTTTGAGAAAGTATTTTTATTGACTTTTTTTAACCCTCTAGACATGCTATTGTGTGATTTGCTTCAAAAAACCGTAATATATTTTGTCATCTTTTTAGGCCTAAGCAGTTTTTTCAAATAGTGTAATTAATTTGTGACAAAATATTTGATTGTTACTTTTAACCCTTTTCTATATCCCTCTGGGACAATGGTCTATTTTTTACTTGTTGAGAATTATGGACAGAGGTACATTAAGCCAGTAAAATGAAATTATGCTGTTCCAAAAATTAAAGGGAAAGAAAGGAAAGAGAGAGATGAGGTTGAGAGAGGTGGAAAGGAGGAAATTATGGTCATCTTCTTAGAATTGTGTCTACAAAATATATGAAATCTATTATATTTATATATATATATTTCTAGATCTTTACTTTATGTATACAATTTAATATATAATTTTTTTTATAAAAAGGAGGAAAAAAGAGCCAACTAGGAAGTTTACAGTTTCAAATTACAATTCAGAAACTCATGGAAAAGCTAGTTTTGACATTAACATAAAATGATAACAACAGCAGCAAAATAACTGAAATCTATAATTGCATGTAAATAAAATATAGCCATGATACCAGGAAAATTATAATTAATGTTACGACAAATACTTTCCATATCAGACCCATTTTTCAGGGTGTTTTTAAGTTAAACATAAAATGATTAATTATGACATGTATGGTTATTTGTAATAAGAAAATGCATTTCCAATAGAGTCAAAAAATAGAAATTACTATCAAAAAGTAGTTTGTGTCTCTATTAGTAAAATGGTAGTTTTTTGAATGTATATAGTAAACATATTTAAATGGGAGGTCTTGATACGATGGTAAATTTAATTTTACCTGATTTAATATTCTCCTAATTAGTTGCTCATTTCTGGATTTAATTTAAAATGCAAGATCCTATAAATCTAAATTTGAACAAAAGCATGTAGAATAGTTTAGAATATATGCCAGCAGTCTAATTTATTTAAATATCTTCACCGAGATTATCAACAGATTTTTAGGTTAACAACGTTTCCCTCAAAACTGACATGATATTTTTCAAATAACTTGTATCCAGAAAATAAGCTCATGTACTCAAAATTAAAGGGATAAACCTCCCTGTCAGAATGTATGAAAGTCTTAAAAATCACGTCACAAAATATTAAGAAACTGGCACAATAACAAATGTGCTCAATGCCATTGACCATCACGAAAACAACTACTGAAACCAGATTCATTTCCAACCTACTTCAATGATGACATTAGTAAGATTAACACCATGAAGCATCAGTGAGGACATAGCACACACAACTGTGGTGGTGTTTATGCTCGACCTATGTTGTAGCAGTGCTTTGCAGTTTTTAATAAAATGTAGTGACCAGTACATGCTCCGTTGTTGTGAACTGTAGTCAGCCTGTGGTGCTGTGGAGCGCTAGAAGTTGGTACTTCTCTGACTGCTTTGGTCCTGGTTGTCCAACCTCTTTCTGTTGTCCCTTTCATTTCCCAGCCCCTAGCAATCAATATTCTAAGACTGACTCTTTTTTAAAGTTCCACATAGGAAAGAGAACTTGCGATGCTATTCTTTTTGTGTCTGGCCTATTTCACTTAATGAGATAATCTCCAGTTCTGCCCATCTTGTGCAAATGGCAGGATTTCCTTATTTTTCCATTATTTTTCATTAGTTGCCATGTCTGAAAAATATTCCATTGTATTTATGCTACTTTACGTATCCACACGTTGTTTGGATATCCATTGTTTTCATATCCTAGCTATTGTGAATAGTGCTGCAAGGAACATGGGAGTGCAGGTTTTATTTATTTAGAAACTTAAAAGTACCTTATTTAAAGTACGGTTATAGTGTTAATTTGTTTTAAAATTATTCTGAAAATATTTTCAAATTAAATAGATAGGAACGGTTTCGTTTATTGATTTTGATGCAGGCAGGCATAGCTAGCAGGGAGGCAGCGATAGCTAGCAGGGAGGAATTGATATCACCAGCGTCAACCTGCAGCCCCAGCTGCTCCAGCCACCTTCCACCCTTTCTGTACAGCAGATAACCCTCGTTTCTGTGAAATCACCACCCAGAACTGGTGCTGACGGAAAAGTAACCAGCATGATTGTTGACTGCATTCCTATCATGATGTTTAGCTGTTGTATAATGTCATTATACACAATTACAATGGTTGACATTCCTATTCCCATGATATGACACTCCTTATGGCATAACACCTCTGAAATTAAAAAACAAGGGCAAGGGGGCCAGCATTGTGGCATGGCAGGTAAAAACACTGCCTGAGATGCTGGCATCGCATATGGGCACCACTTCAAGTCCCAGCTGCTCCACTTCTGGTCCAGCTCCCTGCTATTGCATCTAGGAAAGCAGAGGAAAAAGTCCCAGGTGCTTGGGCCTCTGCATCCACATGGGAGACCAGAAGAAGCCCTGCCTCTGTCCTTTGGGGAATTAACCAGATGAAAGATTCTCTCTCTCTCTCTCTCTCTCTCACTCTCACTCTGCATTTCAAATTAATTAATTTAAAAATAGGGCAAGGAGGGGCCAGCGCCATGGCTCACTTGGTTCATCCTCCACCTGTGGCGCCAGCATCCCATGTGGGCGCCGGTTCTAGTCCCGGTTGCTCTTTCAGTCCAGCTCTCTGCTGTGGCCCAGGAAGGCAGTGGAGGATGGCCAAGTGCTTGGGCCCTGCACCCGCGTAGGAGACCAGGAGGAAGCACCTGGCTCCTGGCTTCGGATCAGTGCAGCGCCGGCCATTGCGGCCATTTCAGGAGTGAACCAATGGAAGGAAGACCTACCTCCCTCTCTCTCTCTTTCTCTCTCTCTTTCTCTCTCTCTTTCTCTCTCTCTTTCTCTCTTTGTCTCTCTCTTTGTCTCTCTCTTTGTCTCTCTCTTTGTCTCTCTCTTTGTCTCTCTCTTTGTCTCTCTCTTTGTCTCTCTCTTTCTCTCTCTCTTTCTCTCTCTCTTTCTCTCTCTCTCTTTTCTCTCTCTCTCATTATCTAACTCTTTCTGTCAAATAACTAACTAAATAACTAGCTAAATAAATGAATAAATTTAAAAAAAGGCAAGGAAATGGGAGGCACTCATACTCTTCCCAAAACTCTACCCTATTATGAATTTTGAACCTCCTCTGAGATATGGCCTTGACTAAACAAGTTCAGAGTTGGTGAACTCAAGGGGCTTCCATAGCCTAGACAGCTCATGGCAAGAGCCTCGGATGATTGCTGACGCCATAAATAAGAGTGCCAATTGTTAAATCAACAGTGGGAGTTACTGGGTACAGGCTCCCCACATAGGATCTTTGTCCTTAATGTGTTTTACTATGAAACTTAAAAACAACACTACTAGTCGAACAATACCCTATACCTTGTGAGGTTGTGTGAGGGCAGCCTGTTGAAATCCTTGCTTAGTATATACTAAGTTGATCTTCTGTATTTGAAGGTAATTGAAAATGAAACTTGATGAAGGGTGGGATGGGAGAGGGTGTGGGAGAGGGGAGGGCCGCGGGGTGGAGGGAGTTTGGGGGGGAAGCCACAACAATACAAAAGTTGCACTTTGTAAATTGACATTTATTAAATAATAATAAAAAAAGGGATGACCCAGAACCAAAAGTGTAGCTCACTTTTGAATATGCCTATATTCCATCCTGAGGGCATAATTTTGCTTCGTATGCAAATCCTTTCCTCTGCTGGCTTTTGCTTATGTTTCATTCTAAAATTCTTGTTCACACTTGAGACTTGAACTTTAACCCAATATTCATGGCATCTTGACGCAGTTACCCCATGGCAATTTTCTTACCTTAAGGTAAATATCCCAGGATGGGATGGCAGAATCATAGAGTATATCTATTTTTAGTTTTTATGAGCTTGTTCTCTATAATGACTGGACTGGATTAGAATCTCAGCAACAGTGTACAGACTGTCTGGTTTGGTTAATTTATACTGAGTTGTAGGTGCCCTATACCTCGTGTAACTGCACAGGTATTACATGTTTATTAAAAATTAAAAAGAATAATTTTGGCAAGCTTTTGACCCTATGATTAAGACACTGGTTGTGAGGCCCACATCCTGTTGGAGGTCGGGGCTCAAGTCCCATCCCTGCGCAGATTCCAGCTTCCTGCTAATATGCTCCCTGATGGTCAGCAGGTAATGGCTCAAGCAGGTGGATCCCACCTACCACTCAGAAGATCTGGATTGAATTCCTGACTGCTGGTTCAGTCTGGTGCAGCCCAGGCCATTGCATTTATTTGGTGATAGAGCCAACTGATAGAAAGCACTCTCTTTTTCTTCTCTTCTTTCTACCTCTTACATGAATAAATTTCAAAAAATGATTTCAAAACAAAATAATACTATAAATGTAGTTTAAATATATAACAAATGTTTCTAAAAAATAAAAATAACTGCATAGATTTACCATATAGTCTAGCAATTTTATATCTCCATATATACCGACAGGAATTGAAAGCAAGAAATCAAGCAATGTTCATTGCAGTGTTATTCTCAGTAGCCCAAAGGTTGAAACAACCAAACTGTTCATCAATTAATTGATGGATAAATAAATATGAGTATATATGAAAATTCTTCAACTCTAAAAAGGGTAAAATGCTATTATCTTCTATAACATGGATACATTTTGAAAATTTAAGTAAAATAAGCTGGACAAAAAAAACCCACAATTATTGCATGACACTGAGATGAAATATGTAGATTAGTCAAATTGCCAGGAACTGGGACGGCAGAAAATTGGGTAATATTGCTTAATAGTTAGTTCCTATTTCAGGTGGTGAAAAGTAGATAGTGGTGATGTTTGTACATCATTGTGAGTATAATAAAAAGTAGATAGTGGTGATGTTTGTACATCATTGTGAGTATAATTAATGCCACTGAATATATTATATATATCATCATAATTAAAACATCAATAATGTAATATACCAAAATCCGATTGATTTATACACTTTAAATAGGTAAATTTTATGATATGTGAATTACATCCTAATCTTTTTTTTTAGGGAAAACACACTTACTATATGACCCAGCAATTGCTTAAGATATTTAGCCCGGAGAAATGAATAAAAATCTGGAGAAAGATTTCTATTTCTATTTCTATTTTCCCTTATTATTGTGATATCCATCAGTGGAAGAAAAGATTGTTATTATCTCCTACATACATGTTAAAAGGGATGATCTGATATACACTCAAAAGTATGACTGAGGTCGGCGCCGTGGCTCAACAGGCTAATCCTCTGCCTTGTGGCACTGGCACACCAGGTTCTAGTCCCGGTCTGGGCGCTGGATTCTGTCACAGTTGCCCCTGTTCCAGGCCAGCTCTCTGCTGTGGCCCGGGAGTGCAGTGGAGGATGGCCCAAGTGCTTGGGCCCTGCACCCCATGGGAGACCAGGAGAAGCACCTGGCTCCTGCCATCGGATGAGCGCAGTGTGCCGGCCGCAGCGCGTTGGCCGTGGCGGCCATTGGAGGGTGAACCAACAGCATAAGGAAGACCTTACTCTTTGTATCTCTCTCTCTCTCTCTCATTGTGCACTCTGCCTGTCAAAAAAAAATAAATAGTAAAATTTTAAAAAAGAGAAAAAGTATGACTGAAACTCCCAGACATTAAACTGAGTGTAAATAGCTGGCACAAAAGTGTGTATACTGTTTACATTTATATGAAGCTCAAGGACAAGAAAAAGTTACCTTTTTACTAGAGATGAGAAGAGTGTCTGTTTCTGTGGAAAGGAGAGTACAATTTCACTGTAAGTGATTGACAGGGGCTTTCTTGGGTACGAGAAATGTTACAACTTGATGGCAGCATAGTTTATTTGAATAAACACTTTTGGCCAAGTAGTGAAAATTTTATAATTAATATCTATGCTTTTAATTAAGTATAGGTTATACTTCATATCCTTGAATACTTCTCCACGTTTTATCTGCCGAACTAGAAGAGTTCAGACTTCATATTTTCATAAAGGCTTGGCTTATATCCCCATCGCCTAGAACAACTCCTTAGGTAAAATGCAGAAATGTTGAATATATGTGTAGAGGAAGACATGTGGATTGAATTTGATGATTAAAGATAATAGAGTTGACTGTAACTTATGCTATGGTTTGAATATGACTTGAGTGTGTCCCTCAAGGTTTCCTGTGTTAGGAGCTGGGTCTTTATTGTGGCAGTGTTGAGAAGTGGTGGTACTTGTAACAGATAGAACCTAGTGAGAAGTAACTGAGGATTATGCCTGTGGAAGGAATTGATGCAGATCTTGAGGGGCCCTGGTTTGTTCTTGTTGCTATAAAAGAGCAAGCCTGGCCCCTCAGCATACCCTGGCAGCCTGTCTTGCCATGTGATCTCTCCATCTCACATGTGTTCCCAACCACAATGAAAAGACACAAGCAGCAGAATCCTTGCCAGAGATACCGACATGCTGTTTGCATTTGCATCAGCCAGAACTGTGAGCTAAATAAACATCTTCTATTCATAAAGTACCTGGCCTCAGGTACTCTGTTAAAGTAATGGAAAATTGACCAACACCAGACATATTGTTATCTAGGAAAACATAGATACTGCAGGTAATATAAATGCATTTTTGGGGAAACTCTGAAGAAAAATGTAATCTTTTATGTTCCATACTCTAATATTAACTATTTTCACCATGGTGTGATTGTAGCATATAAACATACACATATATATATTTCTCCTGCCCAAGTGATATTTTTATCCTTTGACCATCGTCTCCCAATTTCCTCTACCCCTTGTGCCTTTTAATCCCCTTTCTACTCTCTGCTTCTATGAGTTTATTTTATATTTTACATATGAGCAAAAACATAGTTTTTGTTTGTGTGCCTGGCTAACTTCATCATAGTGTCCTCCTGTTACATCAATGTTGTTGCAAATGAAAGATTATTTTTTAAAGGCTGGATAGTATATCATTGTGTAAATATACCAACTTTTCTTCATTCATATTTTCATATATGCTTAGTTTGATTTTATCAGTTAGCAATTGTGATGTATGCTGCAATGAACATGAAAATTCAGGTATCAATTTGACAAACTGATTTCAGATATATTGGAGAAATACCCAGAGTAGGAGTGTTGGATCATATTGTAAGTCTTCTTAAATTTTTGAGGAAACTCCATCCACTTTTCTGTGATGGCTGCACTTGATTCCCACCAACTGTGTACAAGGGTTCCTTCTTCTGCACTTCTTTACCAACACATACTATCTTTCCCTGTTTGAGTAGCAGCCATTCTGACTATTAGGAAATAGTGTCTCCTTGTGTCTTTATTTTACATGTCTCTATTTATTAACAATATTGAGTATTTCTTTTCATATATCTGTTGACCATTTGTAAATCTTCTGTTGAGGACTGTGTGTACAGATCTCTTACCCATTTGTCAGTTATTTTTGCTGTGTGTTTGCCTGATTTTTTTTTGCTATGCAGTGGTTTGTGCACCTTACAAAGTTTGGGTATTAAAAGAACAGATATATGAATTTCAAATATTTTCTGATTCTGCAGTTAATTATTTATTTTAACATGCAGAAGACGTTTAGTTTGATGTAATCTAATTTGTGGTTTTTTTTTTCCCTCTTGTCCCATGCTTTTGGGGTTTGACTGAGGAATCATTGCCCTAATCAATGCTTGGAGGCTTTTCCTTGGTTTTGTTCTAAGAATTGTAGTATTTAAGGTCTTTCTCTTGACTCTTTAACCATATTTAATTGATTTTTGCCTATGGTATGAGAAAAAAATAGTCCAATTTCATTTTTCTGCATGTGGATGGATATTTATTTTCTGCGTGTTATTTTTCTTGTGATCATTTACTGAAGAGACTATTGTTTCTCCATTGTACGTCCCTGGTACCTTTGCATGTGTGGTTTTGTTTCTAGGCTCTATCCTCTTCCATTAGTCACCGTGTTTGATTTTTTTAATCATTATCATATTGCTTTAATAATTATAGTTGGTGGCAAATTGCATGATACCTCCTTCATTTTTTTTGCTAATGATTGCCTTTCTAGTTTGAATATTTCTTCAGGGGGTTCATATTAATTTTATGATTATTTTGTAATTTTCATTTTAGGCACCTTTCATATCTTTGGTTAGATTTATTTCAAGGGGTTTTTGGGGGATAGTTATTGTGATTTATATTGCTCTCATAATTTCCTTTTCAGTGATTTCATATTGGTGTATAAAATTGCTGCTGATTGTAATGTATTGGTTTTATATGCTGCAACTTCACTGTATTTATTTGTAAGTTTTATTAACTTCTAGTAGAGTCTTTAGGGTTTTCTCTATAAAAGACCATATCATCTGCAAACTTTGATTTATTTCATCTTTCTTTCCTATTTAAATGTATTTTATTTCAGTCTATTGTTTACTTTCTCTGGTGGGGTCTTCTAAACTGTGAGGAATAGAAGTGGCAAGAGTGTGCATCATTGCTTGTACCCAATTACAGAAGAAAGTCTTTTAATTTTTTACCATTGATTATAATGTTAGATATGGACTTTTCATATCTGGCTTTTTTTGTGTGTGAAGTATGTTCTTTTTAAACCTAATGTGCTGAGCATTTTTATCTGGAAAGGATATTGATTTTTTTTTTCAAGTATTTCTGAGTTATTGAGATGAACACAGAGTTGTTATATTTAATTTTTTTAATTTGAAGTGTCTCCTCTGTTTATTTCTATTGGTAAATTATCCTTATATTCCAGGGATAAATCCCACTTGGTGGTGGTGGGTCATTCTTTTAAAGTGTTGGTGAATTCAGTTTGATACTACCTTGCTGAAACTTTTTAAAAAGATATTTATTTATTTGATTATGAAGGGTAGAGTGGCAGAAAGAAGGACTTGCTCACTCCCCAAAACGCTGCAATGGACAGGTCTGGGTCAGGCTGAAGCCAGGAGCCAGAACCTCCATTCTGTGGTAACAAAGGTCCAGGTGTTTTGGTTATCTCCTGCTGCCTTAGCAGGCACATTAGCAGGAGGCCAAATTGAAAGTGGAGAAGCCCAGGATTCAAATTCACAGTTGGCTATGGGATGCTGATGTCTTAACAGGAGCTTAATCCATCGTACCAGAATGCCAGCCCCTGCTGAGGATTTCTTCAATTATATTTATCAAAGAAATGGCCTGTAATTTTCTTTTCTTTAAATATCTCTGCCTGGCTTTGGTCTTTTGTATAAGGGTAACAATGATACCATAAAAAAGTCTGGAAGTATTGCTCTTTAATTTGGGGAGAATTTGAGAGAGATTGCTATTTGTTCTTCAAAATGTTCAATGGAGGGGTCAGTGCCTTGGCTCACTTGGTTAATCCTCTGCCTGCGGCACCGGCATCCCATATGGGTGCCGGGTTCTAGTCCCAGTTACTCCTCTTCCAGTCCAGCTCTCTGCTGTGGCCTGGGAGGGCAGTGGAGGATGGCCCAAGTGTTTGGGTTCCTGCACCCGCCTGGGAGACCAGGAAGAAGCACCTGGCTACTGGCTTCAGATCAGTGTAGCGCCAGCTGTAGCGGCCATTTGGGGGGTGAACCAACAGAAGGAAGACCTTTCTCTCTGTCTCTCCCACTCTGTAGTTCTACTTGTCAAATAAAAAAAAATAAACAACAACAAAAATGTTCAGTAGAATTAGCCATGAAGCCATAAGATCCTGGGGAATTTACTGACTCAGCGTCCTTACTTACTGTTGGTCTGCTCAGATATTGTATTTCTTTATGATTCAACATTGGTAGCTTGTATATGAATAGAACTTTACCCAATTGTTATAGGTCATCCAATATTTTATGTATTAATTATGTATTTTATGTATTAATCTTGCCTTTTAGGGTCCTTTGTATTTTTTGGTATCACAGTATTTCTTCTCTTACTACTGATTTTATTTATTTGAATCTTATCCTTTTTCTTAGTCTAGCTAAAGATTTTTCAATTTTATTTTTCAAAATAACAACTCTGATTTTCTTGATCTTTTGTGTTTTCCTAGTCTTGTGTCCTTCTTTTTACAGTTCTTCAACATGTAATATTAGGTTGTTTATTTAAGATCTTCTTTTTGTGTAGGTATTTAGTTCTATGAACTTTGCTCTTAGAACAACTTTCACTGAATTCTCTAAGTTTGATATTTTGTGTTTTATTATTTTTGTCTCAAAATAAGTTTAATTTTTTTTTTTTTTTGGACAGGCAGAGTTAGACAGTGAGAGAGAGACAGAGAGAAAGGTCTTCCTTCCGTTGGTTCACTGAGGGGTGAATGGCTGTTACAGCCAGCGTGCTGTGCCTATCCAAAGCCAGGAGCCAGGTGCTTCCTCCTGGTCTCCCATGCGGTTACAGGGCCCCAGCACTTGGGCCATCCTCCACTGCCTTCCCAGGCCACTGCAGAGAGAAGGACTAGAAGAGGAGCAACCAGGACAGAATCCATTGCCCTGACCGGGACTGGAACCTGGGGTGCCGGCACCGCAGGTGGAAGATTAGCCTGGTAAGCCATGGCACCAGACTTAAATTTCCATTTTTAAAAATTTCTTCATTGACCTATTGATTGGTCAGGAGCATTCTTCCTGCTTTTGATTTCTAGCTTCATCCTTCCATGATTACAAAATATACTTATGTTCACTTGTCTTAAATGTGTCATAGTTATTTTGTTTCCTGATGCAGTTTATTTGGAGAATATTTTGTGTATACTTAAAGAATGTATATTCTGTTCTTAGATGAATGTTCTTTATATACCTGTCCACTTACTCTAAAGTATTGTTCAAGCCCACGGTTTTCATATTCATTTTCATTTCAATAGTTATTAAAATCCTTTATTGTTTTTCACTGCAGCTCTGCCTTTAGATATTTAGATATTTATATGCTTCAATGTTAGATGTGTGTTTTTTACAATTGTTATACCTTCTTGCTGAATTTACACTCACTCTCAACATTATATATAAATACATAGTCTTCTTTGTTTCTTCATACAATTTTTAAATGTATTTGCTCTTATGTGAGTATAGTTATCATTTCTTTTTCTATTTTTGCTTTATTTCTGTAAAATATACTTTTTCATTTTTTGCCTTTCAGTTCATATATCCTTAAATGGGAGGTGAGTCTATTGTGAACAGCCTATAGTTGGTCTTGTTAGTTATTCGTTCAGTCCCTCTTTGCCTTTTGATTAGAATATCTCTTCCATTTACATTCCAATGTAGATAAGGATATTCCACTGCCATTTTGTAGTTGCTTTCTCCTGTTCTATAAATACCTTTTTCTTTCCTCTCTTGCTGCCTTTCTTTGTCATTTGATGAATTCCCATAGTACTATGCATTAGCACCTTTATTTAAAAAATGAAAATAAAATATATTTTATTAATGAATGTACATACAAACAAAATCAGATAACCACCAAGAGTCATTCCCAACTTAAAAAAAATTTCCATAATTACAGTAACTGTTGGTTCTGTTACTTCTTAAAGATGTACAAAATTTCATAAGTTTAAAAACACAGGCTTAAATAAACCAGCATCTGACTATCCCAGTACAGATTGTAGGTACCTGTGCTGAAGGAATAAACCAACAAAATTCAATCTGACCTACAAAAATAATTATTTTAACTAAATTGTTCCCCTTCCTCTTTTTCCCATTCTCCCTCTCAGTTATTGATATCCCCCCCAAACCGTGTAAGCTGATAGCCAAATTGCCCAATATCCATTTCTTTAAAAAAAAGCTTTCTTAAAATACTATACAGCAAGAGACTCTTGAATGTAACACCATTGGAATTGTTTACTGAATAACAGTCAAAGATCTACAGTCACTAAAATATCTATTGGAAAGCATCGTTGCATTTTTGTGCTGAGTTAACTTTTTTTTTAACATTCCACTGAAAAAAATCACTATTCACTGATATAGATATGCAAATTATCGTAAGTAATAGATAAAAGTCAAACAGAGAACAATTTACCCTAATAACATCTATTGTTACTGATTAGTGTTAAGATTAGAACATAGGTTTATTCTTAATCCTATATACTACCCATTTCCCTCTAGCCCTCCATTATTGCTTTATAGGATGTTGCTTTCTATCACTGTGTTCATGTGTTCAAATAATTTTGGAAATACTGGATAAAACAAGGTTAATTAAATTTCCAGATAGCTTGGTATGCATCATATGTCTCAATGCAAGGCATGGTAAATACACCAGGCATAAGTAACCCAGTACATTGCTGTGTGACCAAGTCTTTCCAGAGAACCTATAAATTTAAGCTTTGGTTTCAAACTCTAGGCTTATGTATGTTGCCTCACATTTAAGAAAAAGAAAACACTGCAGTTTGAACAAAATAAGTTTTTAGACCAGATCAGGCTATGCTTATTTGGAAAGCCTACTATACAACATATCTCAATCTTATTTTTCTACGGAACCTAAATTCAGAGGATGCATTAATTTCCTAGAACTCTGCAGAGCAGTATTGAAAACGTGGCCTTTGAAAGCAAGGGCCCTGCTCCCATAGACCTAAAAGTGTTACTGAATCCCAGGAATGATTGATTGTTCAAGGTTTCCTCAAAAATGAAATTAATGCCCAGCTTTGCTAATAGTTCACATAGAAATATTTCTCTTCTGACAACTGAAGCCCTTGAAATATCAGCAAACATATTTAATCGCTTCATTTTGTTTCTGATGTAGAAACACATTTTGGTAATCGTGACAACCAAAAATGTGAACAAATCCCAGGCAGAAATACAAATTCCAACACACAGTCACTAGTGCTCTCTTTCATGGATTTTTAATGCCAAATACCATCTGGAGACCATGTCACGATTCTACCTCATTTGTTAGGCAATAATGCAAGGATGAGCTGGTAAACTGTGCCCATCTTGTCTGCGGTGTCATACACTAAGTTATGTTCTAGTTGGTGGTAAGCTACTAGTTGAACTTTCTTCTGATGGGGCAGTGGAACCTGAGACTTTAATACTAACATCTTACTAACATCACACAAAATCTAGTTAGTGTAATTAGTGCAGTTTTGAAAACAGTTGATGGGGCCAGCACTGTGGCATAGAGAGTAAAGCCACTGTCTGCGGTGCTGGCATCCCATATGGGTGCTGGTTCGAGTCTCAGCTGATCAATTTCTGATCCAGCTCTATGCTATGGCCTGGGAAAGCAGTGGAAGATGGCCCAAGTCCTTGGGCCTCTGCACCTACCTGGGAGACTCAGAAGAAGCTCCTGGCTTCTGATCTGCTTTGCTCTGGCCATTGCAGCCAAATGGTGAATGAACCAGCAGATGGAAGACCTTTCTCTCTTACTTTCTTCCTCTCCTCTCTGTGTTACTCTGACTTTCAAATAAAAAATAAATCTTAAAAAAAAAAAGAAAACAGTTGAGTAAAGGATTAGTCTGTGAAATACATAAGATTTTATACAAAATTCACAATTAATTTCCATTATGTCTTCCATACTAACACAGAGAACAAGCAGATATCTCTGTCTGACTCAGTCTTCAGAGTAACTGGTAAGGAAGGTCATTGCCAAAAGAGTTGGACCTAGAAAGTGTCTGCCGAGCACCAGGAAAAAATGCAACATGTTCTTTAGCTCAATGCTATTTTGGCAAATAATTACTAAACCTACACAGAAATGAGCCCAGGACATTATGATTACTTTGAAATATGGGCAATGATTAAAAGATATGGAGTATGTCTGCTTTAGAATAATGAAATAACATTATAAATTAGCAAAAAGTAAAATAAGCCCTGTAGTATAAGTTCATTAAAATTAATAAACATTTACTGATTATTCATTAATCTTTGAACAAATGTGACTTATACCTCCTAATTGACAGAAATGGTACTCTGTGCTGAATCATACAACATCTGTGCTTTTTTTGTGATTGTTGAGATTAACTCCGTTATTCATTCCACCCAGTGATCAACAGTCATAAGAAAGAGAGGATAATTTCATTTCAGGCTTTTGGTAAATTAAAACACAAAGAAGACATTATCTTCCTGGATAGGAATATAAGCATGTTTGATAAGTTATAAGCACTTAAGTTGTTAGTCTCTTGGAAACTAATATAATCACAAGACCAACCTCTGTGTGCATCGGAAAGGAGCACTAGCAGAATGAGCCACTTCTGAGGCTTCCTTTCATCATAGAGTCAAACTTTGGGTGTTCATTGGCAAGCAGTCTGGACTTTCTGCTGCTTGTAACCCAAAACATCCTAACTAGCCAACATAACGTGTTGCTAGTTCTGTGTAAAATAGATATCATAACTCACATTGTTATTGAAGAATTGATATCATCCTGGAAGAGACCCCATACCCGAGATTTTTATATCTACTTATCTTTTGAGACAACGCCTCCTAAATTGTCATAATCTAGTTAGCTGCCATAAAGACATAGCCCTCCGATAGTTTCTAGCCCAATTAATAAGAAAAGACACGATCTCAAATTTAAAGACTGAACTGTTTCTAGGATTCCATACTTGCCATCTAAATATTCTGTACTCGAACTTTAAATTGATTACTCTGTTGGATTTATCTAGTAACCAGGGTAAACTGAGTCACTTCAGCAGCCTAATCCACTTGATCATCCATTTTTATTTTTTGAAAGGAAGTCAGGAATGAGAAGAGATAGCAAGAGAAATCAAGTTCAAGCAAGAGAGAAAACATCAGTCCCATTCACTGTTTCAGTCTAGAAATGTCCATGCCCACAGTGCACAGCAGCAGGTAGTCCCCCACCCACCCCGTGTCTGCATTGTGAAGACCGTTGCTCTGCAACATTTTTCTCCTGCCCCCTTTCTTGTCATTGGCTGGTGGAGATTGATAAAAAACACCTTTGAGTGGTAGGGGTTTGGCCTAGCAGGTAAGAAGCTAGTTAAGGTGTTCACATCCCATAACCTGGATTTTTTTGCCAGCTTGGTTCCCCACTCCAGCTTCCCACAAATGCACACCATAGGAGGAGCAGTGATGACCAAGTGATTAGGTTCCTGCCACCTACATGGAAGACCTGGATTAAGTTCCCAGCTCCATGCTTTAGCATCAACCTTGAGTAGTGTGGGGAATTAGTGAGTGAACCAGTAGATGAAAGTGCTCTTTACATTTCTCCCTCTATCTGTCACGTTAATAAATAAAAATTTAAAGGAAAATAGCTTAGGTAGTAGTGAATTCCCTTTGTATGTATTAGTTATATAACTTCCATAATGATATGATAGTTCAATTTAATAAATGATATGCTATGTAGTAAGCATTAAATTACTGCTCTAATATATGTTATTAATATGTGTTAAGGGCTCTTATCAGACGCTAAAGGGTATAACTGAAAGAATCATATTATCAAGTGGTAAATCTGAATTGTTATCTATTTCAATATCTGCTGGATTATTATTCAAAGGCATTAATAGTTGTTAGGCCAAAAGATGTTAATGTTAGTATTTTTATATATATGTAAACAAACATCTTACAAAATTATCAGTTTATTTAGATTTATTTATTTTACTTGAAAGTCACAGTTACACAGAGAAAGGAGAGGCAGAGAGAGAGAGAGAGAGAGAGGGGGGGGGGGGGGGGGAGGGAGGGAGGTCTTCCATCTGCTAGTTTTACTTCCCAGATGGCCTCAATGGCCAGAACTGCACTGATCCAAAGCCAGGAGCCAGGAGCATCTTCCAGGTCTCCCACATGGTTGCAGGGGCCCAAGGACTTGGGCCATCTTCTACTGCTTTCTCAGATCCTAGCAGAGAGCTGGATAGGAAGTAGAACAGCAGGGTCTGGAACCAGGGCCCGTGTGGGATGCCAGCCCTGCAGGTGGCAGCTTTACCCACTATGACACAGCGCTGGGCCCACAAAATTATCAGTTTAAACAAAATTAAGTGGAGTTCTTCTTTGTCTCATGATTTTAATTTTGAGTATCCTCTGAGAAATATCAAAATGTTTGAAGTGTTTATCAAAATTACTTGACTAGGGAGCTCTTAATTTTCAAGCAACTTCAGGAGAATAATTTTCCAGGGATGATTTGGGATATTCTTGGGAGATTTTTATTGACTTTAACATCTTTACATAAGTATGTGCATGTTGCAGACTAAAGGTGAGATTTCTTTACGAACTCTTAAGTTGCAATATTTAAAAAGATCATAGCAATATTCGACCTTATATGTCTATATCTTTAAATGTGTAGCATCTTATAAAAACAAAAAAATCCATTGTTTATCACTAAATCTGCATGTTCATAATGTATATTGTTATTTTCATTATGATAATAACATAGATTCAAAGAAGTCAAGTGACTGACTTAAAGCACCAGTTCTAACAAGAAGTGCCAGAATACAGCATTAAGCACCTTGTCCCTTCTATTAGCTTTACCTCAGATGTAAAATAGAGATTTTATATAAAAAAGAGATTTCCATAAACTAAAGTCATATAAAAAAGCATTACTAAAAAGGTGTGATGTATGCCAAAAAAGAGTGAGGTATATTTGACAGGTAGAGAGCAATGTTTTTTGCAGAGGTCATAGTACAAAGTTATAGAAATAAAAAACACCAGAATACCAAACAAGGAAGAAAAGTGAGGGGGTCAACCTGGATAAAGTGAACAGATGTGCACAGGCACAATGGGAGATAAATTTGGATAGGCCAAGAGGAACTATGTAAAAAGGTACCTAAAATGGTACTAAAACATTATTGTTTAGAAACACACAAGGATTTAAGGAGGATAGTGTTTTTTTATGTTAATTTTAATTTTAATTAATGTTAGACAAATTATTATAATTTACATTTAATTCCCTAATGTATTTTGTACGTTTTATCCTTAGCAATTCTTATGGACAGAACCTGATCACTACTCAAAGTCCCCTTATTTCTTAGAAAAAACACCTGTGCAGAATCCATTCACATGATGTTGAGTAATACAACAGTGAGTAGGAAAATTTTCTCTATTTAGAAACAAAACACTTCAAATTTTTTCTCCTTTAGCATAATTAAAAAACAGTTGAAACTATATAAAATCCAAAGTTGGCAAGGTTTCAGTTTTTATTGAGAAAGGAAAATCATGCAATGTTTATAGAAAATTGGCTATTTTTGAACTGTGTAGGATTTAAAGTATGAATTAGAATACATATAAGGAATTATTTTTTCAATGGCCACTTCATCTCGATTCATTTAAGAAAGTATCAGCTTAAAATCCTTTACATAAAGATAGTTTTACTGGATTATGTCCAATCTATGGATACTAATGCTAAACTGAATTATGCGTGGGTAAACTTGGAGCATCAAAAGAGTAATTATCCGTGGATGAATGAGAGAGCATTTAGTTTTTGTTTTCTTTTGCATTACCAAGGCAGTATATTTATGTACATATTTTCTTTCCAAAACTGTTAGAGTACTTTGCCTTCACTGAGAGAATACTTACCTGATGCTGTTATTATAAGGAATGTGTGAATGTGTAAACAGATGCTGGCAGTAGTTTTCTATATGAGACTACAATTTCTTTCACATATTGTGTGCATGATTTAGTCTTTTTGGAAGAACAGTGTCACAAGTCTCTAGTCATTCACCCTATTTTTGGACATAGTAATGCTCATTTATTCAGGACCCTTAGATTCAGTAACTTTGTGGTTGAAGAATTCATGGTTTCTTGAGCAAAACTAATTTGAAGATATAAATGAATGAGGCAAAGGGGCAAACCTCTTTCTATCTCATTATGAAGTCCAGACTCTTCTGAAGCCAGGCTCACTGCTTGAAAGAAATGCATAATGTAACCTTGTCATCTCTGATCATTAGTGTTTGAGTATGAATATATAAAAAGTAAACATTTCAATAGAATACATGTAAATACTAAATGGAGATAATACAGATATTAAATGCTATAAATGATATAGAGAGGAACATAAGTATTGGCTAGTGTGCTCTAAGTCTAATGGATTTCCAGAGACTGCTCTATTGTACAAAGTTTGAGTAAATTTTAGATTAGAGAAACTACCATAATTAATATTAATACTTTTCCATCTATGATGTTAATTATACTGCATAATATTATGTCATTATGTGGCCTTAATTGTATCTTATCTAATCCCTTAATTATGTCAAAAGGTGGCCCCATTGATCTTAGAAGTTCTTTTTTGAGGCAGCACCATGGCTCACTTGGCTAATCCTCCGCCTGTGGCACTGGCACCCTGGGTTCTAGTCCCAGTTGGGGTGCCAGATTCTGTCCCGGTTGCTCCTCTTCCAGTCCAGCTCTCTGCTGTGGCCCAGGAAGGCAGTAGAGGATGGTCCAAGTGCTTGGGCTCTGCACCTGCGTGGGAGACCAGGAAGAAGCCCCTGGCTCCTGGCTTCGGATCAGTGCAGTGCCAGCAGTAGTGGCCATTTGGGGGTAAACCAAAGGAAGACCTTTCCCTCTGTCTCTGTCTCTCTCTCTCTCTCTCACTGTCTAACTTTGCCTGTCAGAAAAAAAAAAATGAATCATTGAACTTAGGACTTCAGCCAAAAAATGCAGAAAATGGGAAATAGTTTCTCCAAAACATATGCAAAAAAAGAGACTGCCAGGACCAGCATCCACGTTACAGTTTTTCTGAACTTAGGGAAATGTTGAAGTCACATGATTCCCATGTGATTGCAGCAGATGGAAGACATGAGCACTCACTTCCTTTCAGAAGTTACAATGTGATATAAGAAGAAAAGCATTTAGACAGACTAGTTTACCAGTTGGAGGAGAGCAAATACACGCTGGCACAGAAGCATGAAGCAAGGAAATTGCAATAATAATGTGAAAATTTTAGTTCATTGAGTGCTATTTTAGCAACAAAAATTCTCCAGTTTAGCTCAAATCCTAACTAGAATAACTCATAATCTCTCACGTAAGACCTACCAAATGTACCTATTTCCAGACATGAAAATAACTTTCCTCAGTGTCTACTGGCCTATATTTCTGTCCCTACAAGGCATATGAGCAGGCAAGAAAGAACACACTAGTAAGAAATAATACAATCATGAAAATGCAACTAAGATATGACACTACTGTTGAAATTAAACATCTTGGATAAATAATTTGAAATAATTGAATATTAATGCTCCTAATGGAAAAGGTAGCAGAATTTCAGATTATGTGTATAATCTCAGCAGATCAATCTTCCAATGAGTCAAGGGGCCAGTACTGTGGTGCAGCTGGTTAAGCCACCATCTTCAGTGATAGCATCCCATGTGGGTGCTAGTTTGAGTTCAGGCTGCTCTACTCTCCCATCCAGCTCCTTGCTTGGGCCCTTGCACTGACATGGGAGAGCCAGAAGAAGCTCCTGGCTCTTGGCTTTGGCCTGGTCCAGCCCAGCCTTTGTGGCCATTTGGGAGTGAACCAGAGGATGGAAGATTCTCTCTGTCTCTCCTATCTCTCTATCACTCTAACTTTCAACTAACTAAATAAGTCTTTAAAAACAAGAGTCAAACCTGTATATTAAAAAAGATAAAATTTAGTAAAATAAATAAAAATGTTTTCATGTTTTTTAACAATTACCAATAAAATACATTGCTAATGTACATGCCAATAATCCAGAATGTCCTAATTTTATGTGCTGAGTTCCAGACATATCCCCAGATGGCATTGTAGTAACAGTAGCCTGATTTCCTTTTAGAAATGAGATTTAACTTCTCGGCCAGTGTAGACCTCCTTGTTCTCTTGGTTGAACACAAGTAAAGTAGCCTCAGTTGTTGAGAAATGTAGGTTTCTAGTAAGAATTTGTGGAATCATTCAAACATCACTATTTCTGGCTTCCTGTGGAGAAGTTTAGTTAGAGATCTGCTGACTAAATGTGTTTTAAAATATTAACCTCTTGCTTTCCTGGTTTTTGAATTCCTTATTATTAAATATTTAGTATTTGTCTATTATAACCTTCAACTTGAAGTCAGTTATGTCAGACAATATCATGTAAGCTAACAACAAGGTTTTTTTTAATAAAAGGAAAAAAAAATAATGACTCTCCACAGGGCTTTAGGAAAGCTCTGTTAGCTGTGAAAAAACTTGTCTTGTGGAAACCTTAATTGGTTTCCCTTATTGACAGCCGTCCTAATTGAATTAGCCTAACAGTTCACATTAGATGCAGTTCCTAATTAGACTTGCCTAAAAGTCCCAAGAAGGAACATAATCAGAAACAAGACACTGAAATAATGACCAAGCAAATGTCACGATTAAACAAGCCACCAAAGTGGTCATGATGCAATGCTTTTTTGATTCTGAAAATGCTACGTTAGTTTACAAAAAATAAAATTCAGTTGATTTCATTTAATGGCATCTTTAATCATATTTCTTAGTTAAAAACCAACTCGGAATTTGAGAAAACAAGTCTATGGAGACTTGACGGGTCTCTGAAAAATTTTAATGAAAATGGACTTTTTCTTTGTTGAATTAGATTGTAAATGCCTTAGAGTAAGAGAATTAAAATTAACAAATGTGAAGGCAAAGAAAAATATATCTAATATTAGTACACATAATGCTTCCTAATTTGGCAATAATTTTTTTAATAAAGCAATTTATTTATTTGAGAGCCAGAGTTATTGACAAGAAAAGGAGAGACGGAGAAAGGTCTTCTATCTGCTGGGACACTCCCCAAATGGCTGCAATAGCCAGAGCTGGGCCACTTCACAGCCAGCAGCCAGGAGCTTCTTCTGGGTCTCCCACACCAGTCCCAAGGATTTGGGCCATCTTGCTCTGCTTTCCCAGGCCATAGCAAGGTTGAAATGGAAGAGGAGCAACTGTTCAGTGGTCCATGAGGGATCTGATGCCAAAGGCGTTGGGCCTGTAACTTTTTTAACATGAGATTTTCTTGAAGTCAGATAGATTAGTAATCAACATGTTCTTATTGATATATTACCTAGATACTACTTGCGCATCTTAAAGCTGCTTTTCTAATCCTCTTCAATTTTCCTGTATGTCTATTGAATTCAAATAAGAGAGATAGAATGCCCTTTAATTAAGAGATAAAGAGGATTTGTCTCCTAAAACAAAAGCGTTTGGTAGGATTATTGTCTCCTGTTTGCCACCAGCTCAGCATATTGGTTAATGGTTTTGATTAATGAAATACTAAAAAATAATGGGATTATAAAAATTTTCAGTTGTTTATAGCTATAATATCAGTAAGAGGAGATCCTAAAAGCATACCAGTTGCCTGCAGGTCATTCTAAAAGTGTAACAATCAAATACATTCAATCAGTGATTTAAAGTACATATGAGTTTTGTTTCCAGCACATACTTAGTTCCTCAATTTTAAAACACATTGCACATGAACATGATGGCAATTTGTGTGAAACATATCCATTCCAAGTATCAACTACTTAGAATTTTACTGCCTGCCAGAAATAATGAAAATATTAATAAATATCACTGCTCTATTTCTTCATGATCTATTGTTCTCTCTTAATAATTGTAGATTCCAGTAGAGAAAAAAGGCGCTGTAAAATACCAACTTTTACCCATTACTTTCAGTGATTTTATTTCATAAATTTTATAAAGTATAAGAAAATGGTATTTAAAAAAGAGCTTGCCAAACGAACATTATACTACAAAGATGCAAAAAAAAAAAGACAATTTCCTGATTGTAGAGAACGTGTTACAGGGTGCCTTCTTCAAGGCCTTAACTTCTGCCTCTACTTTCTCAACACAAAGTGACAGATGTGCTTTTAGAGACTCTTGATTGGGTTGCTTTTTAGTCATTAGTAAAGTGACAATGACATCTGAATTTAAATAATTTTACTTTGAATTTTTACTCTGTCATTTACTAGATTTCCTTAAACTGCTTTTCAACATTAGAAAAATCAAATTTTCCAAGCAGTTTATAACAGCTGTTAATGAAATGTAATAATTGTATTTACTTAATAATAAATAGAAATTCTTGGCATATTCTAGGCATTCAGTTAGTAATAATTTCTATGATTCCTTTTCCTCTTTATTTGGGCTTGTCATTATACTATTCTATTCTAACCAACACAATGCATATTAAATGAAAATAGTGTCACTTTGATCACATAGCTCAGCAGTATTTGCATGGGTATAATCATCCTATTTACTTATTTAAGGTATTCCAAATACTTTGCAAATTATACAATAGAAGCAAGCCTCACATTCAAAAATTCTGTGCCTGAGGCTTCTAAAATAAGCTATTTGAAGGAACACACAAAGTACATCCCAACTAGTATAATCTTACCAAAAAATAGTTCCTGTTTAAGTAATTGCTCAGCAAATGATGAGAGTTCTAAAATAATTCTACCTTTTCAGGTTTGTTAAGGTTACCAATTAGAGGACTGCACAGGTCGACATTATACTGACAATTTTCTTATTTAAGACCAGTTTATATGTTCATTTTCAAGTCCAATTTTGGCAAAAAAAAAAAAAAAAAAAACCACAGCCAATATCACTTTTAATATTTCCACTCTAAAAATAGGGAATATAATGTAAATCCTCATAAAGCTTCACTTTTTTTTTCTCTTTAAAGAATTATTTTATTTGAAAGACAGAGATACAGAGAGAGGGAGGGGTCTTCCATTCCGCTTGTTCACTCCCCAAATGACTGCAATGGCCAGAGCTGAGCTTATCTGAAGCCAGGAGTCAGGAGCTTCTTTCTGGTCTCCCACATGGGTACAGGGGCCCAAGGGCTTGGGCCATCTTACACTGCTTTCCCAGGCCATAGCAGAGAGCTGGATCAGAAGAGGAGCAGGCAGGTCTTGAACCAGCACCCTTATGGGAGACTGGCACTGCAGGCTAGGGCTTTAACCCACTGCGCCACAGCACAGGCCCCAAGCTGCATTTTCTGTGACCACATCAGTTCTATCCTTGAAGGCTTTGGGGATAAGCTACTACTTGAGAGATGGAGAAATACAACCCTTTTCTTAAGGGGCAGAATTTAAGAAAATAGGCCAAATGGATTTTAATTGTTCTTAAAATTATTTATTTGAAAGCGCATTACAGAGAGAAAAGGAGAGACAGAGAATCCTCCATCTGCAGATTCACTCCCCACATGGCTGCAATTGGATGGAATCTGGGCCAGGCTGAAGCCAGGAGCCCAGCGCTTCTTCTGAGTCTCCCTTGTGGGTGCAGGGGCCCAACCTTTGGGCCATCTTCTGCTGTTTTCACAGAAACATGAGCAGGGAGCTGTGTTGCAAGTGGAGCAGCTGGAGCACAAACCTGTGCCCTTATGAGATGCCTGCACTGCAGGTAGTGGCTTAATTGGCTGTGCCACAACACAGGCCCCCAGTTTTTCTTCAATCTTTTTATTTACTTGAGGCATGCACACATGCTATCTCTCTCTCACACACAGCTAGAGGGAGGGGGAAGAGAGAGTTCATGAGAGCATTATCACACTCCATATGCTGTTCACTCCCTGGTTGCTGGTGGTCACTGGGTCTGGGCCAAGACTGAAGCGGGGAGTTGGGATCCAGGAACACAATCATATTTCCCACCTGGGAGGCAGGCATACAGTTGCTTGAGTCCTGACCGCTGTCTCCCAAGGTCTCATTGGCAGGAACCTGGAAGCAAGAGGCAGAGCTGGTAATGGAAGCCCGGCACTCCCATGTAGGACTTGGGCTTCTTCACTGCTGGGCTAATTCACTCCCAAACAGGCCAAATGGAGGCCAAGAGGAAAGTTTAACGTCAGTGCACCTGTCTTCGATTTTGTGCAATTTTCCAAATGAATATTAAGATGTAATCTAAAATACACTCAATAATTTTTACTACTTATGAAACTCTTTTCCTTCACTGCCAATAAGCTAATGATCATTTTCTATTCTGTACATTTTGTGAAAATTATTCAAAATGTTGGGGCCGGCGCACTGTGGTGCAGTGGGTTAACACCCTGGCCTGAAACACCAGCATCCCATATGGGCGCTGGTTCTAGTCCCAGCTGCTGCTCTTCTGATCCAGCTCTCTGCTATGGCCTGGGAAAGCAGTAGAAGATGGCCCAAGTCTTTGGGCACCTGCACCCATGTGAGAAACCAGGAAGAAGCTTCTGGCTTCTGGCTTTGGATCAGCACAGCTCCGGCCATTGTGGCCATCTGGGGAGTGAACCAGTGGATGGAAGAGCTCTTTCTCTGTTTCTACCTCTCTGTCTCTACCTCTCTCTGTAACTCTTTCAAATAAATAATAAATCTTTAAAAAATTATTCAAAATGCTACCTTTCATTTATTTTTCATTAAAGTATATATCTGATACAATTTGTGAGGGAATCCATAAGCTAGTTTAAGGGGAAGTAATGCATAATATTTGAAGTAGCAAATGGGAAGAAATGATCAAATAATGATAACTCTGGGGAACTTAAAGGCTTACCAGTTTCAGAAGGTATATCTGGTATTCCTGTATAAATGTACTAAATTTTCTCAATGATGTCAAAATTATTTCTATTTTTTAACTATTTATTTATTTGTAAGGCAGAGTTACAGAGGCAAAGAGAGAAAGAGGTCTTCCAGCTGCTGGTTCACTCCCCAAATGGCCGTAACTGCCTGAGGTCGGCTGATCCAGAGCTGGGAGCAAGCAGCTTTTTCCAGGTTTCCCACATGGGTGCACGGGCCCAAATATCTGGACCATCTTCCACTACTTTTCCAGGCGGATTAGCAGAGAGCTGGATGAAGTAGAGGAACTAGGACTCTAACCAGTGCCCATATGGATGCCAGCACTGCAGGCAGCACCTTTACCTGCTATGCTAGAGCACCAGCCCCCAGGTTACTTCTATTTTAAGATTCAAGGTTCAGGATGTGGCCAGAATTTTTTACTTTACCTGAAATTCTTGAGGAATAATAAAATTTTGGCTAGTAACAAAGGGGAATTGTACATTCTAGAGTACTAATTTCAAAGAGTTCGAAGTTCAAAGCCTAGCCCTGCCACTTTCTGATTGACTTGGAAAATTACTTTATAGCTTTAATTTTAGGGGACCTTATTGCTGAGTTAGAATACTAAGAATTATACAGTCAATGTTGCATTTAAAAAATGAAGTTGATACATTTAGAAGGTTGTTGCTAACCATATACCTGGGAATGGTCAATTCATAATATAAAACAGACACACACACACACAGAAGCATGCCCGCACCCACACAAGCTCGAAAAATAATGGAATAATTTAGAAGAGTCAACTTTGTTGTGCTGTGGTTATGACCAGTCAATGTGTCAGTACTAAGTAATATACTTACAAATCCCTCCTTCCTCCTCTCTTACTTGCTTCCTCCCTCCTCTCATCTCTTCCCTGCTTCTTTCCTCTCTGCCTTATGTACCCATACACAAACGTTATAAAGTATATTTAACAAGAGTTTACCAGTTTAACACAAAGGTGAACAAATATGGGAGCTATAATTCATCGTAGCAAGATTTTTATTGTCAATATCTCTTGAGCATTGCCTAAAATCTCCAATACAATATGGCACATGGCGGATGTTTGAGGGGTGTGTCTGCAGCTGCTGTGGTTAAGCTACAGAAGTCCAGGGATAGGTTTGCTTTAGTTCCAGACACGTGGACAGTGCGTGATCCCTATACTTTGCTTAAGATGCCCCTGTGCATGGCCCACCCATGCCTGCATGACCTTTTCGCTGATTGGCTGTCCTGCTGTGCATGTCTTTTGTAAGCCTTATAAGCCCGCACACTTCTTCAATAAAGCTCTTCCTGCTTGGACAGAATGCATGGGTGCTTGTGGTGTGCTCATCACCCGTCCACCTTACCTCTCCCATTCGCCTTGTTGGGGAGTGCTTGTGTTGCCCCTGCTGGTCAGGAGCTAGCATTGTGCTTGAGACCCCGACAAATATCTTCCAATTCCTCTAATTACATTTGTATAAATGTATAACAGAAATGCTTTGGAGTAAAAGTTGTCATAAACCACAGTTACTTTCTTTTGTCCTGAGTTCCCTTCCTATAGAGTCCTGATTGTATAGCTTGTTGGGGAGCATATCTGGTATGTGGTCAATAAGTTTAAAAATACATTAGTGTAAGCAAAAAGGTTCATGTACAGGTAGAACATGCTGGGGTTTAGAAACATTTTTTTTTTTTAGTTTTTTTTTTTTTTTTAACTTTTATTTAGGATATAAATTTCCAAGGTACAATTTATGGATTACAATGGGTTTCCCCCCATATTCTCTCTCTCTCCCCACAACCCTCCCCCCTTGAGACATCTCTCCTCATCCTTTATGTAGACAAAAAGGTGAGATTTCCAAAGGCAGAATTTTATCTAAATCTGCAGCAAAGGAAAAAAAAGCACTTGGGAAAAATAAGAGGTTATTGCAATCTGTTCAGGAGTTAGTTAACTCACTTATAAGGGGAAGATGTGTTTAAATTGCAAATACACCCCAAAGTAGTGAGAAAGCATTTATGTATAACCGTGTTTTTCAACACATTTAAGCTATGTTAATTGTTGATAAAGACTTGAGTCAGAACTTATGAAAAAAGGATTGATGAAATTACTATACTCTAAGGAAGTTTATTTCACTCAGGATGAATCAATAACTATACCTAAGTACCAAGGAAGGAATTTCCCCAGTAAATAACTGGGTCCTTTAGCTTGGCATCTTAGTTGTACAAAGCACTGGGTTTTCTGCCATTTTTATAGATATGTCTAAGAACTCTGAATTTCATTCACAATTCAAATAAATTAATAATGAAACAGCTTTTGAAAAAATACAACAATTTTCTTACCTACAAGTTGATCTTTGAGCTTTCAAACATTGGAAGCTTCTCAGGGACAAGAATTGAGTCTAACACTATTTGCCCAATTTTATTAGGTATAAACAATATTTCCTGAACCATTTCCTCACTCTGACACTCCTTGGGGGCATTATACCATAAAGCTTTAAGTGATGTCATCTTTTTAATAAAAATGTCCAAATTCCTTCTAACTAGCCAGTGTAGAATGTTGAAATAGATTATGTTAAGTTTTAAAAGTAGGCTCCAGATATGTTTGGGTCCTCTCTAAATTCTCTGGGCAGTTGATTTGCTAATCTCTTCTTGAAAGGCAGTGCTTTGCTTGATCAGTATTTGGGTATTTGTTGAGCAAAAAATTTTTGCTTTCTGACATTATGCTTCTAAAACTGAATCTCTTCCATTCTGTTCTCTCACTTCAATGAGAACACAGCTTTCTATGAGGTTACATTTTAAATGTAAAGGAAGCAGTAAACAAGACTCCTTATTTTCAACCTCCTGTTTTTTTTTTTTTGCTCCCTCCTTATGCAGTTCGTTAATGAAGAACTCAGATTCATCCTCCTGTCCTCTGTGGCAATATCCAATGCAAACATTATTACGGATGTGAGGTCTCTCGCTTCATTAAGAACTAAAAGGATTCATTTCCTAAAACAAAAGCATGTGGCAGGTGTTATTGATTTGGTCTCTGTCGCCAGCTGAGCCCATTAGCTGTGGTTATTGATTACTCTGGCCATAATGAGCTTGGGTTCCTTGTCAGGTGAAGTCCACATTCCATGGGAGTGTTTTCTTACAACTGCCTACTGTGGAAGTTCATGTGCCCATTGATACACAAAGCAGTAGGCTTTTAATGCTTTATTGTCAACGAAACATTATTTCAGAATAGAGCAGTCATTATCTTTATAATTTCTTCTGAGTGCTAATGATGCTCTTATGAATACGTGATAAGCTAAAAGAAGGGTAGCATTAAAAAATGCAATCTCATATGGTTCATGCCACTTTTAATAAGTTCTCAAGTAACTATCATTATCTTCCGATGTCCAAGCTGACAACTTACCTAGTTCAGCTTTGTCATTACCTATAGTTATGGTCTCAATCTAGAATATGAAATAAAAGTTGATGGAAAGAACTTTGAGGTTTAATGACCAGTGAGAAAAATTCATCTGAGTAGACTAATATGTGTGATCTCTCTTAAGAAAAGACTAACTTTTTCTCTAGGGAAAATATGTAGATGCATATTGCTAAAAGATGTTTTGTCTCAAAACTGCTCTTAAAGGACCCAGTGTACTACTTTTTAGTTCATGCTCGTGAAACATTGTCAAATGTGAAGAATGAAAGCAGTGAGGGGACTTGAGCTTCTTTTGATAAGATAAAGGTGATATCTGAGATTCTAAGTGTATGTGTGTGCATACGTATATGTGTTTGTGTGGACAGCCAAAAGAAATAGAATACTCAAAATTTTTCATGAATGAATTTAGACGATCATTAAAGTATTTGAATTTTTTAAAAGATTTTATTTATTTGTTTGAGAGGTAGAGTTACAGACAGAGGGAGGGATGGAGAGAAAGGTCTTCCATCCACTGGTTCACTCCCCAAATGGCCGTAATGGTGGGAGCGAGGCCTATCCAAAAGCAGAAGCCAAGAGCTTCTTCCAGGTCTCCCACATGGATGCAGGGGCCCAGGAACCTGAGCTATCTTCCACTGCTTTCCCAGGCAATAACAGAGTAGTCTGGTAAGTAGAGCAGCCAGGACTCCAACCTGCATATGGGATGCTGGCACTGAAAATGATAGCTTTTCCAGCTGTACCACAGCTCTGAGCTCCTAAAATATTTGCCTTTAAAATATGCTGTTCTCATTATAGATGTATTTAAAATGGACTTGAGGAAAAAAATCTCTATTTGTTAAATGGAAGTAAGTGATCTTTATGAATAATAATATATAATGTTTCAATAAGAGATGCAGCCAATCTACAGTCTTCAAATTGTGACCAAACTGTTATGCACAATTCAGAGATGGCCTTTATTACTCCTGTCAGTGATCGATCCCATAGCATGTGTACCCCTAAGGGAATGAAATGTAAGCTGAGTGGAAACACAAATACAATGACCAAGAAAATATGCTATTGGTCACGTAGAGCGTGATTCAACAGAAAGTACTATGGTCTTCAACACTGGCAAATGGGACAGGTTATACATCTTTTTTTCTTGCTAATAACATGCTTTTAAGTGCAGATGATCCAATTCTTGACAATAAAAACTTCAAAACTAACTCAATGAAAACTGATATTTTAGTACAATTACTTTTGAGAAAGAAAAAGGAAAATGTGTGAATTCTTGCTATTTATAAAATCATGGCTTAAAAATTGCTCTGCATCACTGTGGACCAAATAAAAACCAATAATATTACACAGCATGATTGTTCCTCAACAAAGCACAAAACTTGCTGGGGAAGGTGAGAAGGTTTTAGTTTTCACAACATAAATAACATGAACGACTGACTCAAGAAAGAATGACAAATATAAACAAAATCTTTTAAAATAAGGCATAAGAAAAAATGTGAATGGGCTGCCATCATTTAAGCAAAAAATAAAATGTAGAGATCTTAGAAATGTGATAAATGTGTTCTGGTTTTTGAAATAAATAATATACTGTTGTAATACATAAAGATATTTTTTCATCACTAACGATAGAAAAACATGAGTTATTTGCTTCAGAATGTACTGATTAATGTAGAAATCTCACATCAGAAAGTCTCAGCTTTTCCACAATTTTGTCATTCCAGCTTAGTGCATTTGCGCACTCTCTTTCTTGCTCCCTCTCAAACACACCATATACTCATTAATATGAGAAAGTAATTTTTTCTAGAAATATATCCTGTTATATTGCAGTTTTGCCGATCCTTTTCTGTCTTCTCTGAATGTTTATTATCCTGTCTTTACTTGTCAAAATTGCTCCCATAGTTAAATGGCCCGAATCCAGAAGGCACTCTTCACCTCTTTTAAGAATGGAGCGTCATGAACTCCGTTATTCTGAGTCTTTTAATGCCAAATCACCATTAAATATCACATTATAATCTATACACAGCATCTGTCAACTTCTGAGGCCTGAAAATTCTGCCAATACAAGTTTTGCAATTCATAGCATTTATATCCTTCTCTCATCTGGAACAATTCCCTGCGTGTAGAAACTATGTATTTTGAATCAAGTGAAGTTTAAATGATACTTCAGAATGCTTCTTCTGTCCAAACAATACAGCCACTTGACACTGTGAGAGTAATCTGTCCTTACAATGCCAGGTGGGTTAGTGTTAGGAGTGATTTTATCTGTGATACATGCAAGTGTATGTTCCAACCTTATGAAGTTTCAAAGTAGCTGCAAGGGCTGGCGCCATGGCTCAGTAGGTTAATCCTCCACTTGCAGTGCTGGCATCACATATGGGCACTGGTTCTAGTCCCAGCTGCTCCTCTACCAATCCAGCATCCTGCTGTGGCCTGGGATAGCAGTGGAAAATGGCCAGAGTGCTTGGGCCCATGCACCTGCATGGGAGATCCGGAAGAAGCCCCTGGCTCCTGGCTTTGGATCGGCGCAGCTCTGGCCATTGCGGCCATCTAGGGAGTGAACCAACAGAAGGAAGACCTTTCTCTCTGTCTCTCGTTCTCACTGTCTGTAACTCTACTTCTCAAATAAATAAAATCTTTAAAAAAGAAAAAAAAAAGTAACTGCAGTATACCATCCCCATCCAACCCCTCAACACACACTTGTTTTTTTTTTTAACTTTTCAGTTTCCAGAATTTTTTTCACTTTGTTATCAGATGCTGCCGTGCTTCCTCTTAACACTCTTTTTTTGTTTGTTTGACAGAGTGGACAGTGAGAGAGAGAGAGAAAGGTCTTCCTTTTCCCTTGGTTCACCCCCCAGTGGCCTCTGTAGCAGGTGCACTGCACTGATCCGAAGCCAGGAGCCAGGTGCTTCTCCTGGTCTTCTATGTGGGTCAGGGCCCAAGGACTTGGGCCATCCTCCACTGCCTTCCTGGGCCACAGCAGAGAGCTGAACTGGAAGAACAGCAACTGGGACAGAATCGGGCACCCTGACCAGGACTAGAACCCAGGATGCTGGTGCCGCAGGCAGAGGATTAGCCTAGTGAGCCGCGGCGCCGGCCGCTATTAATACTTTTATAATATTTCATCTGCAGTGTGACTTTTAGTTAATCATTAAGAAAGATCTGGATTCAGTCGCTGCTTTTTCAATCTCAAATATTCTGTATTTCTTTACAAGTTAATGGACAAGTTCCAGTGTCCTTACTGGCATAATAGGTTTTTGGTGTTCTCTAAATGAATTATATCTGGGAAGCTTTTAGTACTGCCTGATACATAGCAATAACTTCATAACAAAGATTTTTATAAAAATTGTGATGACATTATTTGAAGTTCCTTTCAAGTCAACAGTTGTAAATAAATTTGGGCATATAAAGCATTGAAGATTTAAGCAATATTAACCCTACAATTTTAAGGCAAATAAAATCTGTGGTAGTGAATAAAATGTGTTAATTTATGCCAAGGAATTAATATGACAATAGGCAAGATGATAGAGAATCATTTTCAAAATTCAAGAGATCATCTAATTAGGACCTGTTGCATTAGAAGCAGATATTCATTCTAATCATAAACATCCATAGAATCAAATGCTTTTAAAGCCAGAACAAATTACTTTAGATTATTTTATTTAAATGTGAGAAAAGTAAGAGTGGTGTGATCAAAAATGGTATGGTCTTTGAAATATAATTGAACTAAATTTACATCTTTAATTTACTATCTACTAACCTATCTGCTCTCTGTTGGGGTCTGAAGCCTGAGGCTGGCCCCTTACCAGCAGGGAACAGTAAAAGCACTTCCTAAAAAGGCGAATGGGAAAGGTAAGGTCGACGGGTCAAGAGCTCAGCAAGCACCCATGAATTCTGTCAAAGCAGGAACTATTTTATTGAGGAAGTGCACAGGCTTATAAGGCTTACAAAAGACATGCACAGCAGGACAGCCAATCAGCGAAAAGGTCATGAAGAGGTGGGAGGACCACACACAGGGGCATCTTAAGCAAAGTATAGGGATCACGCACTGTCCACGTGTCCAGAACTAAAGCGAACGTATCCCTGTTGGTGGTCCGATCTTATGTGGCTTAACCGCAGCAGCTGCAAACGCACCCCTCGAACATCCGACAGGCACCATGTTGTAATGGAGGTTTTAGGCAATGCCCAATAGCTCTCTACCTCTAGATACTCAATTTCCATATCTTCAAATAGACCTAATCATAGTCATCTTATAAAATGTTAGCCCGAGGAGCCGGTGCTGTGGCAGAGTAGGCTGTTTCTGCCTATTGCACCGGCATCCCATGTGGTCAGTGGTTCGTTTCCTGGCTGCTCCTCTTCCTATCCAGCTCTCTGCTTATGGCCTGGGAAAACAGGGGAAGATGCTTGGACCCTGGTGCTCATGTGGGAGATTCAGAAGAAGCTCCTGGTTTCTGGCTTCAAGTTGGCTCAGCTCTGGCCTTTGTGGCCATTTGGGGAGTGAACTGGCAGATGGAAGACTTTTCTTTGTCTCTCCCTGTTTTCTTCTGTCTATGACTCTACCTCTCAAATAAATAGATAAATAAGTCTTTGAAAAAAAATGTGAGAAAAGGATTAGATTTAAAGACCTTACTTACTTGCATGGACTATAATGCTTGATCTACAAATACCAATGTCCTCTCTCTCACATACAAATACACAAACTCACATACATGGGATGCAGAAAAGAACAAGAGAAATATATTGATAATAAGTTACGTAATGGCCACATTGCAATTCTCTTGTTCTTTGTCTTGTCAGATTAGAGCATTTAATGGTACATAAGTGATAAACTTGAATGGGCCCAATATGTATATGGATTTTCAATTTTTTAAAAAATTTTCTGAAGTCATTTATAATAGATTTTTGTAGGGTACCCTCTATCAATTCAATACTCTATAAAAATATATCATAAAATCATATTCCCCCGTCATTTTAGAGAAATATATTTTATACTACTAATGTATCCCCTCTAGTAATTATATTTTGTTTACCTGTTATACCTCCTTTTAAAAAAATTATGTGAAATGGAGAAAAAACAGGGAGAGGGGGAAAGAGAGAGAGAGATCTCCCCTTTGCCATCTGCTGGTTGACTCCCCAAATGGGCCACAATGGCCAGGGCTGGGCCAAATTGAAGCCAGGAGCTTCTTCCCAGTGTTCTATATGGATGCAGGGGACCAAGAATTTGGGCTATCTTCTGCTGCTTTCCCATGCACATTAGCAGGGAGCTGATCAAAAAGTAGAGCAGCTGGGACTCAAGCTGTCACCTGTATGGAAGGCCCACGTTGTACGTGGCAGCTTAAATTGTTATGCCACAATGCTGGCCCCACCCATTATACCTTCTTATTGTAACCTTTAATACCTCCTTCCATATCTCCATGTTCATTTAAATTCTGCTTACTCCGTTATACCAATCAAATTTTTATATACTAATGTGGTTAATTCTAAGCTTCCCAAAGTTCCCATGGAAACCAATAGTTATTTCTTCCTTTAAAATTTGTAAAGCAGCATTATCACAAAGATATAATTATAAAATGTAGAAGATTCTTCATCATGCAGTAGATGGTAAAGCTTTCATAATATCTGGCTCTGAGGGCGGTGCAGTCTGTCCAAACATGCAGCTATCTATAACTATCTATATAGCTGGATAGCTATCTATCCAGAAACTTCTGAGCACATGGAAAATCTGGCTTCGAACTCTACTACATGAGCATTCCTGAATAACCTCTTACCCAGGTGACCAGTACGAGGGACTCTGCAATGAGAATCATGAAGAACTTATTGATATGACCTCTCCATGACCTTTCCTGCTCTAGTGACCTAGAGATAAGAGAATGAGGAGCCTACATGCATGCTAGGCAGCCATGGGGACAGAGAACATGATTCCCATATTATAATGAAACTCTTACCCCCTCTCCTTATACAAAGTACATTTTAAGGCAGGAGTTGGGTGGGAGTGAGGGTGGCATTTGGTTTAGCAGTTAAGATACTGCTTGGGAAACCGATATCCCATATTGGAGTGACTGAGTTCAAATCACTGCTCTGATTCCAGTCTGGCTTCCTGCTTATGTGCACCCTGCTTATGTGCAGCAGGGATTAGCTCAAGCAGATGGGTTCCTGCCACCTGTGTAGGAAACCCAGATTGAGTTCAAGACCGGAGTGAAGTATGGGCTCCTGGCTTTGGCATGGAGCAAACCCAGCTGTTTTAGACATTTGAGGAGTGAATTAGCAAGTGGGAGATCTCTATTTTTCTCTCTGCTCCACTCCTTCCCTTTCCCCCCTCCCTCCTTCTCTTCTCACTCTGCCTTACAATTAAGAAAACTAAATTAAAAAGTTTTAAAAATACACTTTATTTTTAATTTATATAAAATGAAAAAAATCATGTTTTTCTTATATGCAGATTTAGGAGCATAGTGATACTTCCCACCCAAACCTCCTTCCCACTCATGCCCCACACCCTTCCTCCTCCTTTTCTTATTGTTTATTTTAATTTTTGCAGTTTATATTATAATCACAAAATTAACCTCTGCTAAATAACAAATTTAGCAAACAGAAGAAAAATATTGTTCCTCAACAGTATAGACAAGGGCTGTAACAATAATTAAATCTCTAAATGTCAATTTTGCTCCTATGCTTTATATTTTTTGTACTCTTAGTACAGATCAGGGAAAGCATATGGTAGTTCTTTTTTAGGACTGGTCTATTTCAATAAGTGTAATGACTTCCAGCTGCATCCATTATGTTGCAAAAGACAGGATTTAATTATTTTTTATGGCTGAGCAGTATTGTATAGTCTATATATACACCATGTTTGCTTTATACAGCATTGATGGGTATCTGGGTTGATTTCATATCTTAGTTATTGTGAGTTGAGCTTCAATAACATGGGGGTTATAGGTAACTTTTTAATAAGCTGATTTCATTTTTTGGTGTAAATTCCTAGGGGTAAGAGAGCTCAGTCATATGGTAGATCTATTTTAGGATTTCTAAATAACATCCATACTGTCTTCCACAATGGCCATGCTAGTTTGCATTCCCATGAATGATGGATTATGGTACATCGTAAGAAAACAAATGTTATCAACAGCATCCCTTGATCACGACACAGTCTATGACCATTGTATAAATCACCATTGTACTCTGATATGAAAAATATAAAGTATGTAAAGTATTATAAGCAAAGTAGAGAATTTTTTACCTATTCCATTTTATTGATAGGAAAAGAATAATACAGACTCACAAAGAGATGGTTTTTAAATTTTAAGGTCAAGGTATAACAGTATAAAGTCTGAGTTTCCTATATTACTTTTGAAGAAGTAATGTAGTAACAGACCAATTTTATGGTTAAATGCTTATGGGTTGTTACCTATAATAAGAGTATAAGCATAATCCATCTTGGCTATTTCTGCTTGATCTTCTTATATATTGAATAAATTTTCACTTAAATGATTAATTAAAAATGTGACTTGATTTCCAGTCTATGTCATATAATGAAACATATCCTGATATTCACATAAAATGTTAGTAAATAATCAAAATTCATGAGCCACAGCAACATGCACTAATATAAATTCATCTTAACAACCTAATAAGAGAGACATTACCAAATATTTACTTTCATTGTTGTACTTTTCATGCAAACAAAAGTTAACATTTAAGAAGGTAACAAATGTAAATAAATATGTACATATGTATATATAAAACATGTAAAAGGAAGAAGATAATGATAAAAGCAGCCTTCAGAATGGCAATTACATTGGTGACAGGCAAGAGGATGGATTGAGGCCGGCGCCGCGGCTCACTAGGCTAATCCTCTGCCTTGTGGCGCCGGCACACCGGGTTCTAGTCCCGGTAGGGGCGCCGGATTCTGTCCCGGTTGCCCCTCTTCCAGGCCAGCTCTCTGCTGTGGCCCGGGAGTGCAGTGGAGGATGGCCCAAGTGCTTGGGCCCTGCACCCCATGGGAGACCAGGAGAAGCACCTGGCTCCTGCCATCGGATCAGCACTGTGCGCCAGCTGCAGCATGCCGGCCTCGGCAGCCATTGGAGGGTGAACCAACGGCAGAGGAAGACCTTTCTCTCTGTCTCTCTCTCTCTCTCACTGTCCACTCTGCCTGTCAAAAAAATAAAAATAAAAATAAAATAAATAAAAAAAGGATGGATTTGTGAGAGGGACACTGTGGTCTCTATATTTTAAGAGGAGTGTTGGAGTTTGGATATTCCCAATGGCCAATCCTAAAACAATTTGACTACCAGAATTGTCGATGTAGTAATGTTATAGACCAGGTAGAAAAATAAGTTCATTTGGATCTATAAAAGCAGTTGAATAGTCAATAAATGGGGAGAGGAGACATACATAGTTTGTATGGAAGAATTTGGTTAGATACTGTATTCAGTAAGAGATGCAGCTTAGCCACCCTCACCCTTTGAGGCTGTGATGTACTCACTTGGTAACTTATTTCCAATAAGGGAAGTATAAAAGGAGAGGATGAGAAGAAGCATCTTCACACTGCATAAAACTGGCAAACATTACCTTAGCCAGGCAGTCAAGATTAATATTGTCAATGATGGATCAGCTGTGGGTGTTGGGAGATCTTGTGTCATAAGCTAAAGAGGCTAAGTGAAGCACTGAAGTTGAAGGAGAAAGAAGTAGAGTTATGTGGTGGACAGAGCTATGGAAACGTTGAAAACCTTGCTTCCACTCCTGCTTGAGACTTACATGTACTCCTGTACTTCCTGTGTGGTTTATTTTTTTATCTGAATTATATCAATTTGTCTTTTTGTCCATTGTTAGCAAAGAAAGATTTCCTAAAAGTACGAAGTTGAAGATTTCTTACAAGGATGGAGTATTTAGCCTATGTTTTGAAGGATAATCATCATCAAAACTTATTAAAATAAGTACAGTGTTTCAGATACTCTTTGAAAATACTCCTGGTATCACCTACATTGATAATATATGAATGTTATACCTAAAGAGCTGATGCTGAAGCAGTGGTTAACATAAGCATACTAAATTGCTCTAGTATGTTTTTAACATTTTAAAGAACTTTGATTAAAGTGGTGAGGAATGAGTCAGATTTTGCTGGTGGAAAAGAGAAGGAAACATGTAGGCATGAAGAATTAAAAATTATTTAGATTTGATTTTATGATTTAAGATTTTAACAGTTGATAATATGACTTAGGAGGAAGAAATTAAAATATTCTGAGCTTTAGGAGGACATTACTAGTAAATCTACATTTAGAAAAATAAAATATATAAATATCAAAAAGCAGAAAATAGGCAACTTGTATATTTTAAATAGATATAATTGTGAGAATAAATTAAAACTTTTAAAGGGATGATGTATTTTGAGTCATCTCTAGAATTAGAACTGTTTTTGTTTAAACTAAATCTAGTTGTTGAAAACTGGCACTAATTCTTATGCCATAATATTAATAAGATTCTTATGCCATAATATTAATAAGATAATAGAAGAGACTGTGAAAACTTAGTTCTCCAATGCTCTCCTCCCAACCCATATTGATAAACCCAAAATATTTACAAGTAGCTAGAAAAACTAAGGAACAGTATCTTCTTTCTCTTAGTGCTTTTTTTTTTTATAACCTAGTTTTGAAACAAGCTAAATATTCATTTCCCCCTTATAGATAATGTCTTTTATGCCAAGGAAATACCTTCCTTCAGGATTTTCAGCTAAGGGTTTATACTTTCTCATGTTCTAGTTGATTTTCTTGCACCATTTGGTGCTATAACTTGAATCAAAAAAAACTTTCTGCTCAGCCCAGGTCACTAGAGCAGGAAAGGTCATGGAGAGGTCATATCAATAAGTTCTTCATGATCCTCATTGCAGAGTCCCTGGGACTGGTCACCTGGGTAAGCTCTGCTGCTCACAAACTAGTACTTTATTTATACCTTTGAAGTGAAGCATTATGAAAGCTTTTATGCTTCTGTCTCAGTGCCATTGGCATAATCTTTGATTTTATTTGTTTTACTAGTCAAAGGTCTCAAGAATGATGTAGGAGCAGAGTGACAAGACTCTCATGTGTGATAACTTTTTGTCTCATGTTCATTGTTGTCATTTGAAGATTAGCAGTCATCTGTCATTCAATGTGTCTTCAGATTGCTGGACATCTTCTTACTTATGCAAGCATGGACCAATAATACTAAATATTTAGCACTAAATAATTGAAGTTCTGTAGAATTTTCCAAAGGCCATTACAGAATTTTGGTAGTTATTCTGGCAAACCTGATATATGAGTAAAATAAACCATTTGTGTCATAACTTTGAATGAAAAAAATCTAAAGATTATAAACATTTACAAGCAATCAGCATTTTTGATTCATATAAGGAGATTTCAACAATACATGAATATTATAAACTTATTTTAGAATTCCCTAGAAAATTCGAAAAGCATGGAATGTGTTTCCTATACCTCTCCCCACCCAACTGCTTAGAGGCCTACCTTCTGACTTTTTGTAGACTTGTTAGGTAGGAAGTTCAAAATTAGCCTATGTGTGTGTGAGAAGGGCCTGAAGAACACAGTGTCTGCTTTGGAAGCCCCAGAAACCCAGCATTTTGCACTTCAAAGTCCTGCGCAGACCCTGATAACCTTCCAGGTGGTCTCAATCCGCCCCACCCACCCAATGAAAGCTCCCAGAATTCTCTCCTCAGGACCAAAGGCAGTGAAACCTTCTCAGACACCCTAGGGAAACCCCTCTACTTTGTCAGGGGCCAGCACATCTGGGGAGCAATTTGCTAATTTTTACCCACCACACCCTTTGGCCAGGGCTTCCCATCCTTTGTTCTGGAGAAGGGGGACGGGGTAAAGAGATGCCCTTAAAAACTAGGAGTACAAAGACTGCTTGCTCAGCTCTCTACTCTCTGCTGAGCTGCCCACCTGACCTGCCCTGGTGCATTTTTTTCCATCCAACCATGTAACTTTGCTTATCCCCAGTCCAAGTGACTGTGCACTCTCTTTCTGTCCCTTCAGTTCTGCTGATGGATGCTCTAGTTCCAATAAAACCTCATCACTTCATTCTCTGTCTCATGCCTGAATTCTTTCTTGCATGATGAGAAGAACCCCATGGCTTCCACAGCTCTTTTCTCTGATGACAGATTTTTTCCTCTCTTACTTTATTATTCTTCCCTTGGAGCTTTTTCAAAACATGTCTTCATTTTCCTTGAGCAGTACTTTCTAAACATTTCCCTCTCATTGGGAAATATGACATCCTATTGTCTAGCATGGATAGAGAAGATTACCAGGATCATTATTTCTATAATTTGGAAACTTGGCAAAGATCACATTTCCAAGATCCAGCTGAGGAATTTTGAGTTTCATAACAAAAGACAAGAAACATGATTAATTTAAGAAATTATCATTCGGCCGGCGCCGTGGCTCAACAGGCTAATCCTCCGCCTTGCGGCGCCGGCACACCGGGTTCTAGTCCCAGTCGGGGCGCCGGACTCTGTCCCGGTTGCCCCTCTTCCAGGCCAGCCCTCTGCTGTGGCCCAGGAGTGCAGTGGAGGATGGCCCAAGTGCTTGGGCCCTACACCCCATGGGAGACCAGGAGAAGCACCTAGCACCTGGCTCCTGCCATCAGATGAGCGCAGTGCGCCGGCCGCAGCGCGCCATCCGCGGCAGCCATTGGAGGGTGAACCAACGGCAAAGGAAGACCTTTCTCTCTCTCTCTCTCACTGTCCACTCTGCCTGTCAAAAAAAAAATTATCATTCAAAATCCCCTTATTTCCTTGAATTCGTGATATCCCTGTGAGAACACAAATTGCTAAATCTAAGATATAGTAGGATGGATCGTTTCCTAAAGTGACTTCAAATATAAAGGATTTTCAAAGTTTTATAGAAAATGCATATTATAAAAAACTGCACATATGTTAAAGCTTTTTATCAAATTTATAATTCCATTTTTCATGAACTTTAAAAATACATATTGAGTTATCTAAAAAGTTGTGTGTGGGAGAGAGAGAGAGAGAGAGAGAGAGAGAGAGAGAGAGAGAGAGAGAGAGAAAGAAAGAGATCATCCATCTGCTGGCTAACTCCTCATCCCAAACACTCACTTAAGTCAGGGCTGGGCCATCCCCCAGTCACAAGCCAGGAATTCTGGGTCTGCCATGTGTGTGGCTTGGATCCAAGTACTTGAACTGTTATCTGTTGCCTACTAGGACAATAACAGAGCTGGATCAAAAGCAATATGGTCTGGGACCAGCACTGTGGCATAGTAGGTAAATCGGCCACCTGCAACGCCGGCATTTCACATGGGAACATGTTCATATCCCAGCAGCTCCACTTCCAATCAAGCTTCCTGCTAATGACCTGGGAAAAGCCACAGAAGATGACCCAAATATCTGTGCCCCTGCCGCCTACCTGGGAGACCTGTATGAAGCTCTTGGATTGCAGCCATCCAGAGAGTGAACCAGCAGATGGAAGGTCAATCTCTGTCTCTGTCTCTTTCTCTGACTTTTTCTCTCTTACTCTGACTTCTAAAATAAATAAATAAATCTTTTTTTTAAAAAACAGTGTAGCTAGATTCAAATTAGGCACTCAGTTATGGGTTGCCAGCTTTCTAAGTGGTGGGTTAACTCCCCTTTGTTATTTATCCTTTGTATATTTCATGTATGACCATGGATGTATATGCAAGAAATAAAAAAAAAGGATTTTTCCTTAGAATTTTCTATGAAAATTGTTTGGTTAAAATTCAAACCTATAAACAAATGATAAGTACTTCTTTGATTTCAGACTTCACTTAACTACCTCTTTAAAAAAATTCTCAATAAGGTAGAAATATTATAATTGGCTTGTCTAATTTTGTCATTGATGTGATTGTTTAGTGTCCTCTGGGTGAGCCACTCACTGGGTGGTATAAGCAACTCAACAGACTTTATCTGTCTAGTCTAAAACCATGTCAATTCAGTAAGAATTGAAGGGCTAGAACAGATTTAAGTTTGAATTTCCTAAGTCTTATTTAGGTTGGCTGCTACCAACATACTGTGCAAGTCCAGATAGTTCGGGATTGCCACTGGGGAAAAATAAGCTAAATTTTTTTTAAAGATTTATTTATTTACTTAGAAGCCAGAGTTACATAGGGAGAGGGGGAGAGGGGAAGATATTTTCTATCTACTGGTTCACTCCCCAGTTGGCCGCAATGGCTGGAGCTGTGCTGATCTAAAGCCAGGAGTTTCTTCTGAGTCTCCCACACGGGTGCAGGGGCCCAAAGACTTGGGCCGTCTTACACTGCTTTCCCAGGCCATAGCAGAGAGCTAGGTCGGAGGTGAAGCAGCTGAGACTTGAACTGGCACTCATATGGGATACTGGCACTGCACCCAGTGGCTTTACTCACTATGTCACAGCACCGTCCCCAGTGAGCTAAAATTTAGAAAAGACAGATGGAAGGAGGGAAGGAAGAGAGGAAAGGAGGAAGGAAGGAAGGAAGATCTGTGTATCCATTTACTGAAAATTAGTGTTTCGTCAGACTATTTTGAATCTTTGTCCTCCCTCCAAAATGATATGAATAATATACTACTACAGTATTAATGATGTTGTGACTATTTTAAAATGTACCTTATATGGGAGAAGTTGAATTATTTTTTGTCAGAATATTGTTTATAGCCCTTGCTTGTATTCCACCTGGACTATGGTCTTTTGTTGAACTCTTTGTTGAGCAAAGCCATTAAGCCTTTTACTATAATATAAATTAAATCTGTTATCTCAAAATCAATAAATATTAAATTAAAAAGAGAAAGCTAACAAAAGAAACAAGGCAGAAGTCAAGAAGTGGGCAGGGTAGAACCTTGAATATTTAAAAGACTGTGTAGCATCCTTTTCCCAATTTTGATTTTCTCAGTACTTGAACAGTTCTTGAGAGGAGAGATTTTCTTTCTAGAAACTGCTATATTTAATGACCTGGCTGTTTAGGGTGTGTAGAGCAGGAGGAGGTGAGGGGAGTAGAATTGGACTATCAGCTCATTAATTAGTTTCTCCCATAAAAATCACAGATTGACAAATTGCGGTTAATCTGGAAGCTGAACACAGATACAACTTAATTTCAGTGGCCCCATCAGTGTGGCTGCAATTAACTGATCAGTTACAGGAACAAAATCTCATTTGAAATGCCAGTGGAATCACCAGTGCTTGTACATACTCAAACATAATTTATTCGCCATGGGCAGAAGGCCACGCTCCCTGTGGTGTTGCCTCCTCCCATCTTACGGTTTTTGGCAGAAATCACTAACTTGGCATGTACTTGTAACTTCTGCATCACAGGTTTGTGTTTGTGTTTGTATGGGTGTGTGTGTGCATGCTATGTGATTGTGGGTGTGTTGGTATGTCAAAGGCAGTGATGAATTTATGCAACAATTGCAGCGGTGTGGGCAGTGTGAGCACTGTCAAAAGCCTGCCGGCCATCTGTTTCATTAGTGAACTGGCAAGTACTATGAGAATCGACATGAGTCACCCAGATAGTTTAATCAGCAGCCCCAGTTTGAATCCACAGTTCCTATTCCCAAAGATTTGTGTCCATAACCTACAAGTCGTCATGTCTGGGTCTAGTTCACTGAATTGTATGGTCATGCTCACCTACAATGCATGGGTTTAATCCACTTCACATTTCTTTTCAAAACATACAAGCAGTTGTCATAAAATTCATGCACATGTATGATTAAAAATAAGCATGGATTTCAAAGTCTTTTTCACCCAAAATGAATGTTTCATTCCAGTTCTCCATAAGTATATTGAAGTACCTTCGTATGTGTGGATTGTGGCTAGGTAGGAGACATTAAATACTGAATATTCTGTTTGCCTCTAGATGTGTACTCTTCAGAGTATTCTCACAGAACAAGCTTGCTCATGTGTTCCTCTTACAATTTTTCCTCAAACAGCCATATTCAAATGTTTGTTAGAATAGTTGTATTTTTTTAACTTTTATTTAGAATATAAATTTCCAAGGTACAACTTATGGATTACAATGGCTTTCCCCCCATACTTTCCCTCTCCCCCTGCAACCCTCCCCCCTTACCCGCTCCCTCTCCCCTTTCATTCGCATCCAGGTTCATTTTCAATTCTCTTTGTATACAGGAGATCAGTTTAGTATGTGTTAAGTAAAGATTTCAACCATTTGCCCTCATATAGCAACACAAAGTGAAATATGCAATTTGAGTACCCGTTATAGCATTGAATCACATTGTACAGCCCATTAAGGACAGAGATCCTATATGATATATATTTTTTTAAAAAATTGATTAATTTTTGATGCAATTTCCAATATAACAGTTTTTTTTATTCATTTTCCATTCTCTTTATATACAGAAGATCGATTCAGTATATATTAAGTAAAGATTTCATCAGTTTGCACCCACACAGAAACACAAGGTGTAAAAATACTGTTTCAGTACTAGTTAGAGCATTACTTCACATTGGACAACATATTAAGGACAGATCCCACATGAGACATAAGTACACAGTGACTCTTGATGTTGATTTAACAATTTGACACTCTTGTTTATGGCGTCAGGAATCTCCCTAGGCTCTAGTTATGAGTTGCTGAGGCTATGGAAGCCTTTAGGGTTCGCCGACTTCGATCTTATTCCGACAGGTTCATAGTCAAAGTGGAGGTCCTCTCCTCCACTTTGAGGAGAATAGTTGTATTTTAAAGAAAACATATCAGTTAGTTGCCGATTAGCTCTATGTTAGTAGAAGTTCTAAGCTTGCTTAATAGGCACAGGTACTTTGTTGATCAAGTTCATAATCTCATGTCCTTTGAAGTCATGGCATGAAATGCTTTAATCTCATAGACATCTAAGTTAATAATAAAGAAAAAAGGAATTCGACTTTGTGCAATTGAAAGTCTGAAATCCTTAGGCATACTAATGACATTAAGTAGATGTGCATTTCAAAAAATTGTAGATTCACACAAAAAAAATGAAAGACAATATATTGTTTTAAAGAAGGATTTGTTGAACAGAAATGCCAGTTACATTATAAAAATAGAGATTTATTTACTTTCACAAATACCCTTAGAATCTGCAGAGGAAAACAAGTTTAGGCTGACTCTATGCAATTTTAGTTGAATAAAAATGTTGATTAGGCAATTGAGTGAACTCTCAGTATAGGTCAGAAATTCAGATTAGGGTTTGCACAAAATCAGTTAAAGATATCAGTATAAGTATTTCTAGTGAATAGATTGCACAGCTGATAGAAAAAGACTAAGGGCAATTTCTATATATATGCTATTTTATATACACTTGTATTGTCTACTTATATACACGTTTGTTATAGCAAAACATACTTTCAAATATATGTATAAAACATGTAATTATTTAAATTGCATGTAATTTTTAGCTTTATATCATCAATATTGTAGGTTAGTTAATAATATCTTTAAATTTTCTCAGTTTCATAGATCTTTATTTACAGAAAAAATATCTTACTGTTTGTGATTACAACATTAAAAAAACACAAATATCTTCTCAAAAGAATTGGCCCTAAACATTTATTCACTATACTTTTATATTTGTGTAAATTTGTTCTGTTATTCTTCAAACAAATACCACTAACAGTTCCACAGGATATAATGAAAAATATGTTAAAGTGATTTTACTGTTAGCATATTTTTTATTCCCTATATACTATTTTACTTTCTCTAGTTCTGCATATCAGATCGAGTTCCCATAGATGAAAAGAGTGTAACCATCAGTTGAGACATTTTCTTTTTCTTTTTCATGAGGTCACCTTTTAAATAAAATCTATTGATATTCTATGAATGTATACAGTGCAGTGCATTCAAAAATAGAAGACATGCCAAAGGGACAGAATTCTCAAAGGAAAAGGGTTAGCACAAATGTTCATCATTGCAATAGCCAGCTAACAGAAAATAGGACTGCAAATATTATATGTAACCCTGGACAGCTGTATCTCTTGGTGATTCCTACGAGGAATAGGGTCCACAACCATCTGTTCCCAGACATTTCTGACATTCTAGAATTGAATTGGTACTCTCACAAGTCAATTAAGGGCATTTGTTTTAAACAGGATATACAAAAATGGAAGACAAACTAACATTGAACTATCAACTTATTACTTTGATGGCTCATCCTGGGAATAGAGATGAATTAAAAAAGGGAATTGTAAATATGTTTTTAGAGGGGTAGAGTTGTAAGAAAAATTCTCATATATTATAAATGATTTCTAGGTCAAAGAACAATACATACATTGGTGTTCTCTTTGAACAACCATAAGACCAGTACTCCATTTCACAGCTAATTTAACATCAAAAATATGAGTAAATTTCAAATATGTATTGATATTGACCATTCAATTATTCATAGGATATAAAAGCAAGTTTTTATGGTCAATGTAAATTTGTAGCACAGATTAATGGTTTGCCACTTCTGTGTGGGGGTTCTAAAAATGCTTGCAACGTGTTAGCATTTTTATGTGATGGCTACAACTGACTTCACATAAAAAGATAATTGTGGTAGAAAGAGTCATTACAAAAATTAGACACTTTCATCAGTGTGTTAACTACAGCATAATATCAAAGGTGCTGAAATGGAAATAATCACTGTTACAGACCGCTCAGAATTCACAACTTATACTAAAAAACTCCTGTCACAGGATATGGGTGTTATTGCCTTAAGAGAAGGGTACCTATATTCTAGCAAGTGAAATTGTAAATAGCAAGTTCTCTTTATAAAATATATAGAATCACAGTTCATTGGCTATTGAAATGGCATTAGTAATGGTATTGCTAAATAATGAGTAAATTGTGGCCCTGGGGAAAATTCATTATAATAGTAATATTTGTAAAGTTGACATGCAGTGTTGATATACAAGAAGTTATGCTGTCAGTTTTCTGTAATGAGACCAGTTTCAGTGTATTGGCCTTATTATAGGCTTTCATCATTATTTAAGGTAAAATAATTTGATTTTCTCTTGTTTTCAAGTTGATTTCTCTTGTTTTATTTTTTATTTTTTTAAAGCTTTTATTTAAAGAATATAAATTTCCAAAGTACAGCTTATGGATTACAATGGCTCCCCCCCCAACCCCCATAACTTCCCTCCCACCCGCAACCCTCCCCTTTCCCGCTCCCTCTCCCCTTCCATTCACATCAAGATTCATTTTCAATTCTCTTTATATACAGAAGATCACTTTAGTATATGTTACATAAAGATTTCAACAGTTTGCCCCCACATAGCAACATAAAGTGAAAATACTGTTGGAGTACTAGTTATAGTATTAATTCACAATGTACAGCACATTAAGGACAGAGATCCTACATGATTTTTTTTAAAGAATTAATTATCTATGCAATTTCCAATTTAACACCAAGATTTTTTAATCATTTGCAATTATCTATATATATAGAAAATCGATTCAGTGGAGTACAAGTCAATTGGTCTGAGTTCAGAAACTTGTAGAAGAGGCTGACATTAAATGGAGTGTTAAGTATAATGACCCAAAAGGAGGAATGGGGCCATGTTTACCTTTGATTTATACCAAAGAAAATTAACATAAATTAAAAAAAAAGCATACAGTTATTTGCAGTGCACAGAAAAATACTAATTTTTGGATGAACATTAAGTATAATTAAAAGAAGAAGCACTCTCTTAAAATACATGAATATCTAGGTGCTGCACAGAAAAGTTGCTAGAATGTTAAGAAAAAAAAAGGAGGGCTGGTGCTGTGGCATAGCACGTGAAGCTGCTGCCTGCAGTGCTGAAATCCCATATGAGCTCTGGTTTGTGTCCCAGACGCTCCACTTCCAGTCCAGCTTTCTTCAATGGCCTGGGAAAGCTGTAGAAGGTGGTCCAAGCCCTTGGGCCCCTGCACCCACATGGGAGACCTGGAAGTTCTCTGGCTCCTGGCTTTGGATCAGCCCAACTCTGGCCATTGCAGCCATTTGGGGAGTGAACCAGTAGATGGAAGACCTCTCTGTCTCTCCCTCTGCTGCTCTGTAACTCTGCCTTTCAAATAAATAAATATTTTTTAAAAAGAATACATATCAATATGAATATCAGATGATTTAGAGAATGTGTTATCCAATGTGAAATAATGCTATTACTAGTACTGAAACAGTATTTTTACACTTTGTGTTTCTGTGTGGGTGCAAACTGATGAAATCTTTACATAGTATATACTGAATCGATCTTCTATATATAAAGATAATTGCTAATGATTAAAAAAACTTGCTGTTAAATTGGAAATTGCATAGATAATTAATTCTTTAAAAAAAATCATGTAGAATCTCTGTCCTTAATGTGCTGTACATTGTGAATTAATACTATAACTAGTACTCCAACAGTGTTTTCACTTTGTGTCTCTATGTGAGGGCAAACTGTTGAAATCTTTACGTAATATGTACTAAACTGATCTTCTGTATATAAAGAGAATTGAAAATGAATCTTGATGTGAATGGAAGGGGAGAGGGAGCGGGAAAGGGGAGGGTAGCGGGGGGAGGGAAGTTGTGTGGGGGAGAGCCATTGTAATCCATAAGCTGTACTTTGGAAATTTATATTCTTTAAATAAAAGGTTTATATATAAAAAAACAATATCAAGAAATATAATATTTTACAAACAGAAATATACATATTAGTACAATGTACACATTTATTAAAATACAAATTAAAGTAACTGTCATGAGAACAAGAAAATATGACTAACCTATCTAATATACTAATTGAATTCATAAAGTTTCTTCAATGAAATTGCGAATCCCAAATGATTGTTATCTTGATATTCATTTAATACACATTTTGGAAAATAAATAATACCAATCTTGCACATTGTCTTTCAAATCAAGATGAAAATATTACAATGTAAAATATTACAAATTATTAGCTTCCTAAACATGGAAATAAAGTCCTTACCAAACATTATCATATTGATTTGTGTATTTTTAATGAAATATGTAAAGTTTCAATAAGAAATGAGAAATGTTATTTTATAATATCAATACATAACAAAATATATCTGCTAAAATTCAATAGTAAGTTATAAAAATTCACAGGAAAATAGAAACATTTTTATCCATAAAGAACTTTTATGTTGTTATCATCAGAGTTTCTTTTTCCTATTAGCAGCCACAGATCAGGGATCTTGCGTCTACAGTTTTATTCAACAGGGTCCAGGCGCTGTGGAGTACTACATTAAACCTCTGCCTGGGATGTCGACATCCCATATGAGCGCCAGTTTGAGTTCCAACTGTTCCATTTCCAATCCAGCTCTCTGCTATTGGCTTGGGAAAGCAGTAGAAGATGGCCTAAAGCATTTGGACCCCTGTATCCATATGGGAGACCCAGAAGAAACTCCTGGCTTTGGTTCAGCCCAGCTCTGGCTGTTGCAGCCATTTGGCAAGTGATTTAGTGGATGGAAGACCTCTTTCTCTGTCTCTCCCTCTCTCTGTAACTCTGCCTCTCGAATAATTTTTTTTAAAGATTTATTTATTTAACAATCCATGGTCTGACCAGTTCAATAAGGCAAGAAAAGGAAATAAAACATTTTTTTATTTGCAGAGACATTATCTTTTATATGAGAAATGCAAATTTATTTAATTATATCTTTAATTTTCTGCAATTTACAAAATATCTTTATTTGAAAAGTAGAGTCACAGAGAGAGGGAGAAGGAGACAGAGAGAGCTTCCATCAACTGTTCACTCCCCAAATGGCCACAATGACTGAGACTGTGCCAGGGCCAGGCCAGGAGCCTGGAACTCCATCTGGGTCTCTCACACAGTCACAGGCCCAACAGCCTGGGCCATCCTCTGTTGTTTTTCCTAGGCACAACAGTAAGGAGCCGGATTGGAAGTAGAGTAGCTGGGGCTCAAATTGGCACCCATATGGGATGCCGTTGTAGCATGTGGAGGCATAGCACAGTGTACCACAATGCCAGCTTGTCAAAGAATTTAGAAAACTAGAAATAATTTGGTACAATGCAGGACACATGTTAATAAATGTAGTATTTATGAAATTAGCAGTAGAAACTTTAAGATAAAATAGACAATCCTGTTTATACCCCACCAAAGATGAAATATGTAGGCATAAATTTAACAAACTATGTGAAGCACCTATTCTCTGTCAATTATAAACATTGTTGGGAGCATAGTGTACACCATCAGAATATGTCATCTGAAAATGTGTCATGTTGACATGATGATTATTTTGTGCTGAAGGCAACTGAGAAAAAACAGATGCAAGATGAGCTTCTGGTCTCCCCCATCTGCCTAAAAATAATGATGAGGATTCCTTTCATGATAGGACTGTCACTTCCTGTCCTGGATGGGGAAGAAGAGAACAACCTTATCAGTGCCAAAAATGATGCCCCACAGAGTCCACATAAACAAACCTTAGCAAATAACACTCACCTGCTGTAAGCATTCCCCTCCACATATTTAACTTGCCCCAATTCACTGCCTGCACATAGCCCAGAAATCTCATTTCTTTGTCATGTTTTTGCCACATATATTTATTGTCCTTCTCCAAATAAAAGTGTCTAATCCCAAATGCTTCTTTGAGAGTTTTGTCTTCTTTATGAAGCCTACTCCACTTCTTACTATGGAACCCTTTTACATGAAATCAATTGTGCTCTTTTGATGGTCAGTTTATTTATTTTTAGTTTGAGAGACAGAAATACTGAGAGTGATAAGACAGCACTCCCGCCTGCTGGTTTCCTATCTAAATGTCCATAACGACTGGGTCTCAGCCAGGGCCACAGCACTCTTTAGTCTCCAATGTGGGTGGCGTGGCAAGGACTGTTCTTCCAGCCTTCACTGTTGCCTGTCCTAGTGTGCGTTGAAGGGAAGGTGCATTCAGAGTTGGAGCCAGAGCCGGAAACCTCCCCGCACCTGTGGTGCAGGATGTTGGTCTCTTAACCACCAGGCTGAGTGTTTATCGCTATCAGTTTATTTTGAAATCCCGGTCACTGATCCTAAGAACTTAGAGGAAAATGTTCCCGCTTTGCTGCAATAAACCATAAATAGGTGTGAAAATATAATAGGTTAATAGATACAAAGAATCAATATCAAATTGTCAGTTCTCCTATATTCCTGAATCAATCTATAGATTAAATGTGATGACTAACAAAAATCCCAGCAGGTAGTTTTAAAATACCGTTTGACATCATGCATTTGCTATGACCCTGAGAAGCTAATGTATTAATAAATTCCTTAAACAAAAATAACATTTTACAAACTGATTCTAATAGTTATAATACAGTACACACAATATGCAATACCCAAACAGCTTAAAACAATATAAGTCATATAAAATAATTGGTTTAATTTCATTGTTCATTATATAGCTTTCAAAATTTTAACTATCATGGTCATCTTTTGAAAATACATTTATTTATGGGGTATCAGGAGTTAGGATGCACTCAGTCAATTAAAGTTGGAAGTGTGGAAATGGTGGTGGTTAATTACAGACTAAATACTGCTTTTTCTTTGTGTTTCTAAGTACCAAGGACTCCAACAATTCAGTTATAGTTTGGGTCCACTGAAATAAGATACCTAGATGGATGCAAGATATATATTAAAAGTTAATAATAGCCAAGTATGAGAAGCAAGAGAACTAGACAGAGGATGAAACTTAAATTCTTAGGCATAAATGGCCAATCCTCAGCCAAGCCGGGGGAAGCTCATCTGGCATAACTATTGCCTTTCTAAGCATCCTAGAATGCATTGTGCCAAAATGAATTGGCCTTCATACCCTCTCCCAACTTCTAAGAGATTACCTTGAAGGCATGGTCTTGTGAAAGGTCCTATCTGCAACAAGAGAAACCCTAAAGGAACTGACAGCTGATGGCTGATTTTTGACTACAGTTGCTCTATGGATGTATAGCAACTTCCCGAAAGATGATATAAGTATGATATTTCCACACCTAACACATCTACTGTTTTATCTGCACCATTTAAAAGCATGTGGCTAGTCATTTTAAATAATTTACAAGTTTCAGAAAATTCCTCAGATATGTATATATTTACTATTTATAATAGTCTTATAAAGAAAGCGTGAAGCAAAGTGTTAAGCAATCAGGGTGGTATTGTGATGGGTGCCTACAGAGAAAAATGGCCTCTGTTCTTTGTCTCATGTCAAAGAAGAATTTCCGCACAAAGCAGAGAAAAACAAGATCTATTTAAGTCAAAATTCTTCTGCCACAGTGATCAGAAAGGGAGCACTAGGAAAGGCAGACCCCCTGAATTGTGATGGTTGGAGTCTTTTAAGCACACTCTGGGAAAGTAGAAACATAGAATAGCAGCTCACAATCAGAAGATGGGAACAAAATCCATCAACAGGCTGAGTTTGTAATCTTGTTTGCCCTGTCTAGCTTGCTTATGACGCCTGGAAAAAAAAAATCCGAAGAATGGGAACTTTTGTCTTACTAAAGGCAGCTTTGAGAAACATGCAGTGAGATTTGGCATCTTGATCTTGCTAAAGATAACTTTTGGGGGAACCAAGCATTTTGCACCCTCTTAAGGTGACTCCCCTTGTCTCATTTTTCACTGAGGCCAACCTAACTGCCTATTCAGCTCTCTAACTCCTCACAGTATGAACTAGATAGAAAACGCTGCCCTTGACAAAGGCAAAACAGCGAATAGCTGTGTGTGTGTGTATATATACACACGCTATATACTATACTATATGCTATATACGGTATTATATACTATATATACACTATATATATACTATACACTATATATATAGTGCATATACTGAGAATCCTGTGGATACATAGACACAAAATAAAAGACAAATGAAAAGCACAGTGTACATCCTTCAAATTGTTTTTTAAAAAAAAACCATTCCAGCTAATATTTTTCCATCTGAAGAACAGATTAACAAAGAAAGTTGTCACAAATGTTAGGATCTCTAGTACAAAACTACGATGGTTATTACTATTATAAAATGTATAGTGAAACAAAAGTAGAAACGCTATTTTTTCCTGAGAATTCTACCATTCTCAGTCCAGGAGTGTTTGATATAAATTAATCTAAAATGATGTTTACAACGATTCAAGTAACAATGTGATAAACATCCCCCAAATTCTATGATTTTTGTATGTCATCAGCCCAGGTATTCAATTCTGGGAAATTGAGAGTGGCTCCTACATTTCCATGGCACACGCTAAGGCAGAGGAGCGAGGATGTTCTGGTGTTGCCCTGGGGAGATAAGTAGAAGGTAGGGAGCCTACAGAGTTAGGAGGAAGAGGATGTGACAATCCCTGTGCAGGGATTGCTTTCTGATTGTAATTTCCTTTGGAACTTGACAAGGACTATTCTCCCCTGAGGGAAATGCCTTGCCCTCAGCAGACTATGGGGGCAAGAAGCTACGGGTTTATTATTAGTAATGCCCTTCAGAAGTGAAGTTTTTAAAAGTTTCAGAAAGTGCTGTTTAAATTTCTATAGCTGCAGGGCACCTGTAGTTTATGTGCTAACCATGTATGTATGTTTTATGAAGCTGTTTAATCTGCAATTCACTTTAGTTTTTAAATCACAATCACCATAGCAACTGACATCAGAAAAGTGTTGTGCTAGCTTTGACACACAGAATATATAAATAAATATATATATATATTTTCTATTTTTCCCCCTATGTAGCAGGTGTGAGCTAGGAATGTCTGTTTTCAGGAAAATGAAACCAAGGTTAACTCATTATTTTAGTCATTTTATTCTCATCACCCTGGGCAAATGCTGAAGGTAGTGAGGAATAAGCAAAGTAAAAACTGCAGGATGTCAGCTGCAATACTGCTGTTGACTCAGATGAAAACTCTTTAAAGTAGCCTTAGCAATTTTAAAAGGAAAATCTAATTGGGTCAGAATTTTCCTTTCAGTAATAAAGAATTTGTAAAGAAAACAATTGCTTTTTCCCTTTGACCAGGTACTCTGTTATTTTCACATCAAAAATTCACAGGAACTGTATAGGCAAATTGTTTTTTTTCCCCCAGTAAAATGGTAATGCTGTGGGCTTGAAACAAGTTTGAGCTCAGATCAACACAAAGAACAACTGAAAATTTTAAAAATAATCTAATGCTACTAATAATTGAAAATTCTACACATTATAGTGTTTTGATGAAATAAGAGTGCAGGGGGGGGCTAGCAGAAAAGACACCAATAAAGATGCTCACAATGCATGTGAGTGCCTGGGTTGAATTCCCACCACAGGCTGCTGATTCCAGCTTCCTGTTAACGCAGATCCTGCCAGGTAGTGGTGATCTCTCAGGTGGTTGAGTCCCTGCCTCCCAGGTGGAAGACCTGGGTTCAGTTTCTGGCTCTAAATTTCAACCTGGCCCAGCTTCAGCAGTGGCAAATATTTGAAGAGTGAACCAGTACCAGGAAGATCTCTGTTCAACTGTCTCTGTTGGACTCTCTCTCTGTGTTGGAAACAAATAGCAATTTAAAAGGAGAGTACAAAATATTATTTTTCTTGTTGGTAGTAAGATTAATATAGGCCAAAATAAAGTATAAGATATTCACTCTAAGAATGTAATAGCCAGCAAAGAATTCAGAGCTGAGAGAGTGAACTTTGGGGGCCAGCATTATAGTACCGTGGGGTAAGCCACCAGTTGTAACATTGGCATCCCATATCTGAGTGCTAATTTGGGTCCTGGCTACTTCCTTGGATGGCAGCAGCTGATGGGCTGAGTGTCTGGGTCTTGCCACCCACATGGGAGATCCAGATGAAGTTCCTGGCTCCTGCCTTTAACCTGACCCAGACAAAGCATTATGGACATTTGGGGAGTGAACCAACAGAAGGAACTCTCTGCCTCTTACTCTCTGTCACTCTTACTTTTGAATAAATAAGTAACTAAATCTTTTTTTTAAAATGAGTTTTTGCCTTACAGATTGAGAATGGGAAATAATTTTGGTGCATACAAGATTTTGGCTACGTATCAAGATTTTTAAGTTTCAGTTTAGTTGAAAGAGATGAGCATTAGTAACTAAAACTAATAAATAATCAATGTCATATGTATTATAATGTCAATGTCATATATATTAAAAATTTTACCTAAAAATGAACAATTAAATATAACTTAAGAAAAACCACATTTCATAAAGCAAATTTTAAGTCAATTAATTGTTTAACAAATTTTTGTTGTCCTTATCTTCCTTAAAAAACTGGCAAATGAGTTGTAAACATAATTCTAGATGGATAAAAGATGATACCCTACTAATCTCTCTTCATATTTTTTTAGTTTTAAAATATTTAAACAAAAATATAAAAACTATATGGGTACTAAGTTTTTTTTTGATACATGTATGTATTTATAATATTCCTATAGGGTAGGATATTTATCATTTTCTGAATACAATTTATTAAAAGGGTATCATTTTCTCAGTGTATATTGTTAGCACTTTTGTCAAAAATCAGTTGGATCTTGATGTGTGAGTTTTTTTTTTAAGATTTTTTATTTATTTATTTGTTAGGTAGAGTTACAGACAATGAGAGGGAGAGACAGTGAGAATGGCCTTCTGTCCCTTGGTTCACTCCCCAGTGGCCGCAACGGTCAGAGATGTGCCGATCTGAAGCCAGGAGCCAGGTGCTTTTTCCCTGTTTCCCATGAGAGTACAGGGGCAGGCCATAGCAGAGAGCTGGATTGGAAGAAGAGCAACCAGGACTAGAACCAGCACCCATATGGGATGCCAGCACTGCAGACGGAGGATTAACCTACTTTGCCATGGCACCAGCTCTGATGTGTGTTTACTTCTAGGATCTATTCTGTTCCATTGGCCTATGGATCTGTTTTTATGACAATAACAGACATATGGTATGTCTTATATTATATTTGACATATATTTGATCTTTTGCTCGACCTTTTGTGATATTTGAGAATTTTTGGAATTTCATGCAAATTTTAGCAGTTTTTTTTTTTTTTTAAGTTCTATAACAATGTTCTTGGGACTTTGATAGGGATTGCATTTAGTCTCTAAATTGATTTGGGTAGAATGCCTATTTTAATGATTTTGATTGATTTATGAACATGGAATGCCTTTCTATTTCTTTGAGTTCTCTTCAAATACTTTGCCTATGATTTATAGTTTATATTGCAGAGAGCTTCACTTTGTCTATTAAATTTATTTCTAGGAATTTTATTATATTTTTGTAGATGTTGGAAATGGATTTCTTTCTCTTTAACTTGAAATTATTTCTTTAATTACAAAGGTCAACTTTACAAAGACAATTAAAATATATTCAGACACTAATTTCCTATGCTCTTTTTCCTTTTTTATTTTATTTATTATTAAATTTTAATTAGTTTTAATAGATTCAGTATAGTTTATAGATACAATTTTAAGAACATAATGTTATTTCCTCTCCCCTTTTCTCCCTCCCAACCTTCTTCTCCCATCCTTTTTTAGTTATGTAGTTTTTGAGATAACATATTTTAAATTTGCATTACAATAAAAACTCTGAATATTTCACCAAATAAGTCTAACAAGTAAAAAGCAAAAAACCCCTGCCTAGTGCAAATACAGACACCATCTGAAAATAATCAAATGGAAAAATGACCATTTCACCCATATACAGTAAATTTTAAGGTAATCACAGATCATTAAAACAATAGTAGTATAACATTCTTAACCACTGGCTTGAAAAAGGTATAAAGCAAAGTTTCACAAAAATATATTTATAGCAATACTGGTACACAGGCATTTCTTTTGTTCTTTGTTTTTAAAGTTTAGCTACAATATATGAAGGAAAGCATGCAGTATTTGTCTTTCTGTATATGGTTTATTTCATTCAACATGATGTACTCCAGTTGTGTACATAGTGCTACAAATGGTAAAATTTCATTCTTTTTATAGCTGGATAATATTCCATTGTAAATGTATACCACGTTTTCTTTATCCATTCATCTGATGATGGAAACCTTGACTGATACCAAATTTTGGTTATTGTGAACTGTGTTGTTATAAACATGGTGGTGCAGATATCTCTTTGATACAATGAGTTCATGTCTTTTGGGTACACACCCAGAAGTGGGATTGCTGGTTCATATTGCAAGTCTATTTCTAGCTTTCTAGAAACCTCCACACTATTTTCCACAGTGGCAGTACTAATTTACATTCCCACCAAAAATGTATAAATGTTTCCTTTTCTCCCAATGTTCCCAAGCATTTGTTACTCTGTGTTTTGAGGTTTAACCATTCTGACAGGGGTGAGGTGTTATCTTTATTTTGGTTTTGATTTGCATTTCCCTGATATAAGTGATGTTGAGCAATTTTTCATACATTTGCTGCAATTTATGTTTCTTCTTTTGAGAACTGCTTGCAGTGAGGTCCTTTGCCCACTTCTCAACCAGATTGGTTGCTATTTTGTTTGTTGAGTTTTTTAAGTTGCAAATATATTTGAAATATTAATCCTTTATTGGATAGTTATCTTGCAAATATATTTTTCCCATTCTGTTGGATGTCTCTTCATTCTATTGATGGTTTGCTTTGCTGTGCAAAAGCTTCTGAGTTTGATATAGTCAGAGTTGTTCAATTTTACTTTTTTCCCCTCTGTTTTGGGTGGTCTTATCCAAGAAGTTGTCAACTACATCAGTGTGTTGGAATGTTTCCCCTATGTTTTCTTTCAGCAACTTCATGGTCTCAGGTCCTAACTTTAGGTCTTTGAGTTGATTTTTGTATATGGTGAGATGTATGGATCCTAATTTCATTTTTATACACATATAAAGAGTTTTCCCAGCACAATTTGTTGAACAGATTATTTTTACTCCACGGTATGGTCTGAGTACTTTAGTCAAAAAATCAGTTGGCTGTAGGTGTTTAAATTCAATTGAAAATTGATCCCTTTTAAAAATAAGAATGGGAATAAGAGAGGGAGGAGATCTACAGTTTGGCACACGTTCCCTCAGACTTACCCCTAAGGTAAAGCTAAAAACTTGCTATGGGATTCCAGATCCCATTAAGTTGGCAGGCACCAATGGCATCTTACTGGTTAAAGTGATCAATTTAAGTTCATAACTGATCATAAAGCTAGGAATAAGTGTCAAAGGGATCAGATAAGTAAGACCAATTGTTGGCTAATAATAATAGAATTCAATAGGAGAGGGGCTGGCACTGTGGCACAGTGGGTTAAAAGCCCCAACCTACAGCACTAGCATCTTGTACGAGTGCTGGTTTGAGTCCCGGCTGTTGCACTTGCAATCCAGCTCTCTACTATGGCCTTGGGAAAGCAGTGGAAGATGGCCCAAGTCCTTGGGCTCATGCACCCACATGGGAGACCCAGAAGAAGCTCCTGGCTCCTGACTTTGGATAGGCGCAGCTACAGCCATTGCAGCCAAAAGGGGAGTAAACTATCAGATGGAAGACCTCGCTGTCTTTGCTTCTCCTCTCTCTGTGTAACTCTGACTTTCAAATAAATAAATAAATCTTTAAAAAAATTTTAAGAAGAATGATTCAACATGGGAAGCAGGCTACACAGCAGACTCATAGAATGGCAAATACTCTAAACAACACTCTGGTCTCAGAATCATCCCTTAAGGCATTCAGATATAGCTAAAAAGTCCATGAGAGCATTTTGGGCATGGAAAGCAAAGAGACTATGGCAAAAGATGACACAAAAGATGACATAAAAGATCTCTATGAGTGAGATCCCGGTGGAAAGAAGGGGCCATCAAAGATGGAAGTACCTTTCTCTGAAGGGAGGAGAGAACATCCACTTTGATTATGGCCCTGTCTAAATAATGTCAGAGTTTGTGGACTCAAGAGGTTTTCATAGTCTTGACAGCTCTTGACAAGAGTCTTGGGTGATCATTAACATCATAAATGAGAGTGTCAGTTGTTAAATCAACAACAGGAGTCACTGTGCACTTGCTCCCCATGTAGGGCCTCTGTCCTTAATGAGTTGTACATTGAGAATTAACAATAAATCTAGTCTTCAAACAGTACTTTATACTTTGTGTGGCTGGGTATAAACTGTTGAAATCTTTACTTAGTGTAGAATTGATCTTTTGTATATAAAGACAGTTAAAAGTGAATCTTAATGATGAAGATTGGGATGGGAGAGGGAATAGGAGATGGGATGGTTTGCAGGTGGGAGGGTGTTTATGGGGAGAAAAACCGCTCTAATCCAAAAGTTCTACTTTCAAAAATTTTATTTATTAAATAAAAACTTCCTATAAAAATGAAAATATCTGTTCCTGAGTTTGGCAAGAACTCACCTGAAAAAAAATTAGTTGGCTGTATGTGTGGATTAATTTATGGGCTGTGTATTCTGTTCCATTGATCTATGCATCAGGTTTTTTTTTTTTTAAGATTTTTAAAATTTATTTGAAAGAGTTAGAGGAAGACAGAGAATGATCTTCCATTTGTTGATACACTTCCCAAATGGCCACAATAGTCAGGGCAGGGACTGGCTGAATCTGGCAGCTTGGAGCTTCCTCTGGGTCTCCCAAGTGGGTGCAGGGGCCCAAGCACTTGGGCCATTCTCCATTGCCCTTCCAAGTGCACTAGCAGAGAGCTGGATCAGAAGTGGAGGAGCCAGAACTTCAACCTATGCCCACATAGGATGTTGATGCTGTAGACAATGGCTTAACTTGCTGAGCCACAATGCTGGCCCCTATTGCTCTGTACCAAGCTGTTTTGATTACTATTGCTTAGTAGTATGCTTTGAAGTCAGGTATTATGATGCATCCAGCTTGATTTTTCTTGCTGAAGATCATGTTAGCTATTCCAGATCTTCTGTGATTCCATATGACTTTTAGGATAATTTTTCCTAATTCTTTAAAGAATTTCATTGACATTTTGATAGGGATTGCATTGAATCTGTACATTGCTTTAGGTAGTTTAGACATTTTAGTGATGTTGATTCTTCCAATCCATGAACAAGAGATATTTTTTCCATTTTTTGTGCTCATGATTAACTTCATCAATATTTCATAATTTTCATTGTAGAGATCTTTCACTTTGAAATTTACTTCTAAATATTGATTTGTTGTGGCTATTGTGAATGAAATTTCTTGATTTCTTTTTCAGTGAGTTCATCATTAGTATATAAAATATTACTGTTTTTGTATGTTGATTTTGTAACCTGAAATTTACTGAGTTGATTTATCAATTCTAACAGTTTTTTGGTAGAGTGTTTAGGATTTTACATATACAACGTCATGACCTCTGAAAATGTGGATAATTTGATTTCTTCTTTTCCGATTCTTCCCAATTTCCCTTTATTTCTTGCTCCTTCCTAATTGCTCTTATTAAAACTTCCAATACTACATTGGATAAGAGTGACAACAGGACATCCTTGTTCCAAATCTGAGGGGAAATTCTTTCAGCTTTTCCCCATTCAATATGATATTGGCTGTTGGATTGTCATATATAGCCTTTATAATTTTGAGGAATGCTCCTTCTGTACCTAATCTGTGGAGAGCTTTTATTATGAAGGGGTGTTGAATTTTTGTCATATGCTTTTTCTGAATCTACTGAGATGATCAAATTGTTTTTGTGCTTTATTTTGGTGATGTGATTTATGACATTTGTTGATGAATGAATGTTAAATCATCCTTGAATTTCTGGCATGAACCCCATTGGATTGTGATACATGATCTTTCTGATGTGGTTTGGATTGGATTGGATTGGCTAATATTTTGTTGAGAATCTGCATCTCTATTCACTAAGGATAAAAGTCCGTGATTTTCTTTTTGTGTCATTTGTTTTGGTATCAAAGTTAGGCTGGCCTCATAAAAAGAATTTGGCATAGTTCTATCTTGTTCAATATTTTGGCATGATTTGAAAGTTATCAAAGTTACTTCTTGTTTGACTATTTCACAGAATTCAATAGTAAAACCATCAGGTCCCAGACTTTTCCTTGATAGAAGAATTTGACTATTGTTTCAATCTCATCGCTTGTTATGGGTCTGTTTAGGTTGTCTATATCTTCTTGATTTTCTCTTTGTAGGTAATATGTATCTGGAACATACTTTATTTCTCCTTCACTTTGAAAGGATAGTTTTGCTGGATATAATATTCTTGGTTTGAATTTCTTTCTTTTCACAGGTTTCTAAAAAATTATTTGTTTATTTATTTGAAAGCAGAGTTAGAGAGAGGAGAGACAGAGTCAGAGAGGTCTTCTATCCACTGTTTCACTCTCCAAATAGCCACAACTACTGTGGATGAAGCCAGGAGCTTCCTTTTGATTTCCCATATGGATGCAGGAGACAAAGGAATTGGGCCATCCTCTATTGCTTTCACAGGCACATTAGCAGGGAGCTGGATCAGAAGTGGAGGAGCCAGGACTCAAAATAGTACCCATACGGGATGCTACTGCTGCAGGCTGTGGTTTTTCCTTTTAAGATCTTGAATATATCATCTCACTTTTTTCTGGCCTGTAGGGTTTCCACGGAGAAGTCTGATGTTAATTATTTTTCTTTATATATAAATTGGTGCTTTTCTCTTGCTGTCTTTAGGATGCTCTCCTTGTCTTTAACTTTTGACAATTTGAAGACAATATGCCTTGGAGAAGAGGTTTTGGATTCAGTCTGCTTGGTATTCTTTGAGCTTCTTGTATCTGGATATCCATATCTCTTTTAGGACCTGGGAAATTTTCAACTATTATTTCATTTAGCAGGTTCTTTTTTTATAGTTTGTTTAACTCTATCTGTCAAATAAATAAATAAATAGAGAGAAAGGTCTTCCTTCCATTGGTTCACCCCCCAAATGGTCACTATGGCCAGAGCTATGCTGATCCAAAGCCAGGAGGCAGATATCTCCTCCTGGTCTCCCATGCAGGTGCAAGTGCCCAAGCACTTGGGCCATCCTCCATTGCCCTCTGGGGCCACAGCAGAGAGCTGGACTGGAAGAGGAGCAACCAGGAATTGAACCCTGTGCCCATATGGGATGCCAGTGCCGCAGGTGGAGGATTAACCAAGTGAGCCATGGCGCTGGCCCCTAGCAGGTTAACAACTTCTTCCTTTTATTCTCCTTCAAGGATACCTATAATATGTGTATTTGGTATTTAATGGTATCACATGTTTCACACAGACTTTCTTCATTCCTTTTCATTCTTTTCTCTTCATGTTTGTATGATTGGGTTATTTCACAAGTCTTGTCCTCTAACTCAAATTCTTTCCTCCCCTTGTTCTGCTTCAGTTAAAGCTGTCAATCATATTTTGTATTTTGCTGATTGAAGATTTCATCTCCAGAATTTATATTTGGCTCTTCTAAATAAATTCTATCTCCTTAGTCATATTCCTATTCATTGATTTCCTCGTTTCTTTAATCTATCTGTATTCTTTTGCATTGCATTGAGTTTTTAAAAATCATTATTTTGAATTATTATTCTTTTTATTTTTATTTTTTGATTTTTTTTGTCAGGCAGAGGGGACAGAGAGAGAGAGAGAGAGAGAAAGGTCTTCCTTTACCGTTGGTTCACCCTCCAATGGTCGCTGATCTGAAGCCTGGAGCCAGGTGCTTCTCCTGGTCTCCCATGCAAGTGCAGGGCCCAAGCACTTGGGCCATCCTCCACTGCACTCCCGGGCCACAGCAGAGAGCTAGACTAGAAGAGGGGCAACCGGGACAGAATCCAGCACCCCGACCTGGACTAGAACCCAGTGTGTGGGCGCCGCAGGTGGAGGATTAGCCTATTGAGCTGCGACGCCAGCCGAATCATTATTCTTTATCTGTCATTTCATGTGTTTCCTTCAGTTCCAGATCTGATTCTGGAGAACTTTTGGGTTCCACTCGAGACACAATGCTACCTTGTTTCTTTGTGTCTGCTGTGCCACACATTGATATCTGCTCGTTTGGTGTAATTATCTCTTGTTCTTAATGGAGTAGGTTTATTTGAACTTAGTTTATGGTTTAGCAATGCAAGTTATCACTTGGCATGTTGCATTGGCTGTGGTTCTAGGTGTGCCAAGGAGTGCAGTCCCTGAGAGGTTTATTTCATCTTTATGATTGTCAATTGTGTCTATAAGTTATAACATGGTCTATTCTGCTGTACTTCATAAAGACATTGGCATGGCTTTGAGATTAATATGGGTTTCCTAGGGTGTGTATGGTTGTTCCATAAAGAGATTGTTGTCATTCTCTCTGTTGATTGAAATAGTCAGGGCCTTGTTTGTGATGATGAGCGAGACAGGGATTAATGTCCCCTTGTCCTTTTGGTAACCTTGAGTGATGCCAGGGCTTCTGGTACCAATTGCTGTTGTTCTAGGACTATATGATGCAAATGGACCCTTCCTGGATTCCTGCTAGTAGAGTCCAACTGGTACTTTGGCTTATAACACCAACAGCCCTGTCCTAAGACTAGGGGATGTGAACTGAAGCCTGCTCCAGTCCTCTAGGGAAACTACAAGGTATACAGGGGATTTTGATCTGAAGGATTTCAGTCCAAGATGGTGGAATGTAGATAGGGTCTTCCCTAGGTCCACCAGAGAGATTTTGGTGACACTGAGAAATTTTGAACTGATTGGTACAGTCCTGGTGTAGCAGTGTATAGTGGTACCATTATCCAGATCTTCTGTGGTGGGAGAGGATTTTTTATGGGCTGCTTCTGGTGTTAGCCCCCAGAAGCTAAGGTGAATCCCCTTGGGTCATATAGAGTGGGTGAGCATAGCTCTGGAACTAATGCTCACTAACTCCCTCAGCTGTAGGATGCAGGGTATTTGTCCTCTGCTTCACTCGTTGCCCGGACTCCAACCCTGAAGCTGGTAGAAGTGGAACAGAGGCACACTGCACAACTTTCCCCTGCCAAGTACGGTTCTCTGCAGGAGTGAGAGCAGGGAAAGAAGCAAGTTGCAATCCCTTCTCCAACTCTGGCAGTTGTTCAGACCCCAGTCAGCCTAAGGCTGAAGTAAATGTCAGTGAATGTGGAATTCCCTGTCTACCAAAGTTGCAAGCAGCACATGCATGGCCATTTCTTCCTTCCTTGACATGGTAAGATGGTGGCTTGTAGCTGACAGCTGGCTGCCCCACACTGCTTGCTGGAGTCTCTCTGTCTTCTCTCCTTTTGTCCCACAGAATCTTCATTGTTTTTTCACTTCTTTGCCAAAAATTTTCATCAGTCGGTGCCCTGGAATAATGGTCCTTCCTTTGTCGTTTTCATTGAAGTTAATGTGGTTATGCTCTATTCAGCCGTCTTAGATCCTCCTCCAGAATTCCCTTCTTTATTTCATTTTTGGATGATTAATTATTTCTCTTTAAAAATACAAATTATTTTTGGACCTTGTATCCAGCAACTTTGCTAAATTTGTTTATTCTTTGTAATAGCTGTTTGATAGGGTCTTTAGGGTTTCCCATATGTAATATGTGAGCTGCAAAAAATGATAATTTGAATTTCTCCTTCTGTGTTTGGATGTTCTATATTACTTTTCCTCTTGTCTAATTGCTGTGTTAGGATCTCCAGTACTATGTTGATTAAAAGTGATGAAAGTGAGGATCTTTTTCTGGATTTTAGAAAGATTTTATATTTTACACATTCAATATGATGTTAGCTGTTGACTCATTTTATATGTCCTTCATCATGTTGAAGTTCCTTCTATGTCTAATCTGGTCAAAATTTTTCTCTTATGAAGGGATGTTGAGTTTTACCAAATGCCTTTTCTGAATCTATTGAGATGATTTTTGTCTTTTATTCTGCTGATGCTGTATCATACTTATTGATTTGTATTTGGTAACTGTCCTTGCATTCTTGGGGTAATTATCACTTGATTGTGGTGAATTATGCTTTTAATGTGCTACTAGATTTGATTTGCTAGTATTTTGTTGAGGATTTTTGCGTTCATGTTCATCAAGGCTATTGCCCTGTAGCTTTCTTTTGTGTTGTTTCCTTGTGTGGTTTTGTTACCACAGTGAATTTGCCCTCACAAACTGAATATAGATGTATTCTTTCCCCTTCTATTTTTGAAATAATTTAATAGGACAGGTATTATTCTTTAAATATTTGATAGAATATAGTAGTGAAGCCCTCTGGTCCTGGGCCTCTCTTTTGATAGAATTTTTAAGACTTATTCAATATCACTATGCATTATTGTTCAGTGCAGGTATTCTAGTGCTTTATGATTTAATTTTGTTAAGGTATTTATGTCCAAAAATCAATTCATTGTCTGTAGGCTATTGACTTTGTTACAATATAATTGTTAATAACAATCTGTAATGATCCTTTGAATTTCTGTGGTTATCAGTCACATGTCTCCAATTTCATCTCTGAATCTGTATATTTTAGTACTCTCTCATTTTTCTTGGTTAGTCTAGCTAAAGGTTGATCAATTTTTCTTATCTTTTCAAGGAACCATTGCTTTTTTTTTTATTGGACTTTAATGTAATTTTAGTCTGTATGCCATTTATTTATGCTATTTATTATTTTGTTCTAAAAATTTTGATTTTTGGCACATGCTCAATTGGACTTGCCCCTAATGGTAGAGTTAGAAACGTGCCAGGGGTTCCAGTTCAATCCCGTCAAGGCAGCATGTACCAATGCCATCTCACTAGTCAAAGTGATCAGTTAAAGTTCATAACTGATGATGATAGGATTAGGAGTCAAAGAGATCACATAAACAAGACTAGATCATATAAATAATACTAACTGATTGAATTAAAAAGGAGAGAATGATCCAACATGAGAAGTGGGATACACAGCAGACTCAGAATGGCAGATGTCCTAAACAGCACTCTGGCCTCAGAATCAGCATTTAAGGCATTTGCGTCCAGCTAAAAAGCCCATGAGAGTATTTCAGGCAAGGAAAGCCAAGACACTCTGGCAAAAAAAAGAAAAAATGACCTAACTGAAAGATCTCTGTGAGTGAGATCCCAGGGGAAAGAACAGGCCATCAGAGAAGGAGGTACCTTTCTCTGAAGGGAGGAGAGAACTTCTACTTTGACTAAGATCTTGTCTAAATAATATTGGAGTTGGTGAACTCAAGAGGCTTCCATAGCCTTGGCAACTCATGACAACAGCCTCAGGTGATTACTGATGCCATAATAAGCGTATCAATTGTTAACAACAGGGGTCACTGTGCATTTACTCCCCATGTAAGATCTCTGTCCTTAATGTGTTGTATTATGTGAATTAATGGCATAACTAATACTCAAACAGTACTTTATACTTTGTGTTTCTATGTGGATGCAAATTATCTCATTGGTTTTGGTATAATGCATTTCCATTGTAATTCATTTCAAAATGGTTTTAACATCCTCCTTAATTTCTTTCTTGACCAATTAATCAGGATTAAGTTGTTTAATTTCATATATTTCTGTAGTTTCCCAAGTGTTTTTTATTACTGAGTTTTAGTTGATTGCATTGTGGTCAGAAAATCATATCTCCTGCATTATGAATTTTATTCTCTTAAATTTGTTGAGACTTGTTTTGTGGCCCACCATGTGGTTTATCCTGGAAAATGTTCCATGTGCTGTTGAAGCATTTATATTTTGCAGTTCATACATATAAAATTTTATATAGATATCTGTTTGATCTTAGTCATCTGGGGTGCAATCTTAACTATGCTATTTCTTTGTTCATTTTTCGTAAGGATTATCTGTTCATTTCTAAATAAGAGATGTTAAAGTTTCCTAATATTATTGAGTTGAAATTTGTTTTTCTCTTTAAGACTTTTAATATTTATGTATCGGGTGCTCCAATATTGAGTATGTGTATATTTCATCTTGCTTGGTTGAGCCTTTTATCATTATAGAATGACTTTCCTGGTCTCTTTTTATGGATTTAAAATCTATTTTTTTTCTAACAGAAATATGACTGCTCCTTCTTTTTTTGTCTTCTTTTTATATGTAATGTCTTATTTCACCCCTTCATTTTCAGTGGATATTTCCTTAGAGATGAAGTGGCTTTCCTTTTACTAGCATACAGTTGGGTCCTGTTTTTTGATACATTTAGTCATTTTATGCATATTAATTGGAGAATTTAGTCCATTGATATTTATGGTAATTATTAATAAATAAGTTTTTAGTACACCCATTTTAATACATACTTTCTATTTTTGTTATATTTTCTTTCTCCCTTTCTTACAATCTTTATTTACATTTAAGGGATTTTCTCTAGTGATATACTTTAATTCCTTGATTATTATTTTTGGTAAGCCAATTCCAGGTTTTTTTTTTGTGGTTACCATGAGACTTACAAAAAACTTTTAGCTATACCAAGTTGTCTGGAAATAATAACAACTTAACCTTGATTATGAAGTTAGAGAAAGCAGCAAACAAACAACAACCACCAGAGATTAGAAACCCCAATTTAAAAACTCTGTGTTTGTGCTCGTTTCTTCTCAACTTTAAATATTTGTTGTTACATTTGAACTCTAAAAACTGCCTGTCTCTTCATGTTTCAAAGTAGGGATTATAAGGCCAGCGCCGCAGCTCACTAGGCTAATCCTCCGCCTAGTGGCACCGGCACACCTGGTTCTAGTCCCGGTCGGGGCGCTGGATTCTGTCCTGGTTGCCCCTCTTCCAGGCCAGCTCTCTGCTGTGGCCCGGGAGTGCAGTGGAAGATGGCCCAAGTGCTTGGGTCTGGCACCTGCATGGGAGACCAGGAGAAGCACCTGGCTCCTGCCTTCGGATCAGCGCGGTGCACTGGCCTCAGTGCGCCAGCTGTGGCAGCCATTGGAGGGTGAACCAACAGCAAAGGAATACCTTTCTCTCTGTCTCTCTCTCTCTCTCACTGTCTACTCTGCCTGTAAAAAACAAACAAACAAACAAACAAAGTAGGAATTCACTATGTTTACAACATTATAACATTCTGGATTTTTTGTGTGTGTGTGTATTCTTTTTATGTAAGTTTTCTTTACAGGTGAGAGAGAGATATATATCTTCCATCTGCTGGTATCCTACCAGAATGGCCAAAATGGCCAGAGCGGGGCCAGGCTTAAAGCCAGGAGCCATGAACTCCATATTTGTCTCCCACAGGGATGGCAAGGGCCCAACTACTTGTACCATGTTCCATTGTCTTCCTGGGCACCTTAGAAAAGAGCCATTCAGAAACCAAATAGCCTGAGCTCTATCAAAATTCTCTGTTTAAATATTGAATCATTTCTCATGTTCCCTTTCATTTTGTTGTGCTTTCTCAAAATAGCTATTTTGAAATCTTCATCCAAGTACTTGGAAATTTCATTTCATACATGGTTTGTTTCTGGCATTTCATTTTGCTTTTGATATGAGGTCATGGTTCCCTGGAAGTTCTTGAAGCTTGTTGGTTCACATTGTCTGCACATTGAAGGATTAGTTACATTACTCTGTCTTCACTGTTGCTGTCCATCTAGAATTTCTAACCAATCTGTTTATATTCTCTGATTCTATGGCTATGTCTGTTATTTTTGCACTAGATAGCAGCCTAAGTTACAATTTGTTCCAGATCTGCTGGTGATATGTTTTTACTGATTCAGTGTTAGAATACTCAACTCATATCTTCCCCAAATGTGCAATTTATGTATTGTTTGGTTTGAACTGGCAAAATGCCTATAAAGGAGTAGCCTATTCTTAAAAATCTCTTCCTATCCTATGTCCACGCATGCCATATGCTAGATCATATCTGGGTCCCTCAGCCAAAACACACCCTGTGATTGTCTGCTGCTGAAGTGGGTTTGCTGCAAGGTGCCATGCCTGTCAGACACTGGTAAAATTCTCTTGGGTACAATCCTGCTCAATCCCGGGGGAAAGGGCTCTGTTGGGCAGTGAATCGTGTCAGGAGCTTTGTCTTCAAGCACTGGCCTGGGGACAGGAACCATTTGGATCTGCTCATTGCTGAGTTTTACTAGGATGGCACTGAGTCCCAAAACAGTGCTGTGATTCTTTTCTGTCTGTCCCAGGTTATAGAAGATTATAGAGGCAGCTCAGCTTCACAGGCAGGCCCTAGGAGGATCACACATGAAACTCAGGGAGCAGGTCCACTGTCATCTTGGAGATACACACTGCACACCGGCAAGAGGCTTTTGGTGATACATGCCAAAGTAAGTTTGTTTCTCCAGGATGCAGATCTGTGCCTGACACTGGGCCAAGTCCATAGACTCTGTCCTCAAGCATTGACTACTGGAAGGAAACTTTTGGATGTGCCCCACTGTATCCCAAGACACAGTCTGGTGGTCCCTTGGAGGAAAATGATAAAGGTAGCCCTCTGGCCACCAGAATGGTCCAAGGCTGGACACATCTGTTTTCCAGTGTCACACATCCCTACAAAGTCCTTGGAATTTCTGCCAGTTTACAGGAGGCAGACAGTGATACTCAGCAAAATGAGTGTGACCCTCAAAGGTCAGTTCTCTGCCTGATGTTGAGAAAGTCTGAGGTTCAGTCTGTAAGCAATGACTGAGAGTATTAGGTCTCTGGATTTCATGAGGGCCTGAGTCTCAGAACAAACATCGGGCTCTGAGATCCAAGTTGTGGTTCTAATCTCCATCTCCTATCTTTTCTGTGTGGCTGGAGTTTTCTCTCTGTTGGCCATTGGCACAGACTTAGTTGCCTGGTTTTGGAAGCTCCAAATAATCATTCTACAGGCAGGGGCCTGGAGTCAGGGCAGGGTTGTTCATTCTAACTGAATTTTGTTGTAGTAGATCTGGCACTGGGATTCGGTTCCTTCTCCCTTTCCCCAGCAGGAGGCTTCATTCTACTCTAAGCTCTTTGGAGCTGTGGGAAGGGCACCACAGGCAAATTTGTTTCATGCTTTCCTCAATGCAACTTTTCCTCTGATTATAACAAGATGAGCCACTGTGGTCTTGGGCTTCCATAGCTCTTGTGAAGGTGACTTGGTGTGTGCAGCTGCTCATATTGGTATCCCTGCCAGGTTCCTGGAGCCTCTTATTCAGCCAGTCTTTTGGGTCTGCTCCCTATTCTAATCTCATGGAAATAATTTTTTTTCATCAACTTTCCTTTATAAGTCTTAACAGAACAATTACCCTTTAACCAACATAAAAATGATAAAATGGCTTTTATTTACATTCACTCCTACATTCTTCATATCTCTCTTTAGATACAAAAATGGGGGGGAGTAATGACAACTCTGTCATATTTTAAGTCTTTAACTTGAACTTTGTATATTAAATTCAGAGTTGTATTTGTGTCTTATGTGTACATGAGAGAACTTCAAAAAGTTTGAGGAAAATGGAACTAAAAGACACATTTAATTATATGCAGAAAAATTGAAATTCACACATAGTTTTTGTTAAGATGCATGTTGTAAGAACATTTTAAAAATGAGTTTATGTATCTGTTTATTTTAAAGCAGAGTTGAGTGAAAGAGAGATCTCACAAGTGCTGGTTCATTCCCCAAATGGCCAAACAGTCAAGGTTGGACCAGGCTGAAACCAGGGGTCTGGAACTCCATCCAGGTTTCCCATGTGGGTAACAGGAACTCAAGTGCTTGAGTTATCATCCACTGCTTTCCTGGTTCATTAGCAGAGAGCTGGATCAGAGTCAGAGTAGCAGGACTCAAGCTGGCACTCCAGTGTGTGATGCGGTATTCCAAGTAGCAGCTTAACTCACTGCACCACAACACCTAACCTTCTGTGAAATTTTTGAAAACTCTGTATATAGCACTTATGATCTGGTGCTATAATTATAAAGAATTTATGAAGAAGATAAGTTTTATAAATATGAAATTTTGCCTCTATAGAATAGAAAATTAGACAATATTTCTGATTTTCATTGTAGGAGAATGGGTAAGTAAGTACTAAGTGATTTTAAGATGTTATAGAAAGTCTCTGTATACAGGCAAAAGTACTTGATATTTATCTTTCTGTGTTTGGTTTATTCCACTTAATATAATGCCTTCCAGTTTGACCCATATTGCTGCAAATGACAGAATTTATTATTTATGTTGGCTGAATAATATTGTCTTCTTTGTATATATCACATTTTCCTTATCCGTTCGACTATCAATGGGCATATTGGTTGATTCCCAGTCTTAACTTCTATGAATAGTGCTATAATAATCATGGATGTGTAGGGTCGTCTCTGCTATGGCACCTTTCTTTGTTTCATATACTCAGCAGTGAGATAGTTGATTTCTGTTGTAGTTCTGTTTTTAGTTTATTGATAAATCTCCATAGTGTTTTTCCTAATGGATCTACTAATTTGCATTCCCACCATTACTCTGTAAGAGTCTGTTTCCCCACATCCTTACCAAACTTTTTTATTTCTTGTCTTTTTTATTATAGTCATTACAACATTGCCAAGATAGCCCATTACAGTTTGATTTTCCATTTCTATCCTGTCTTATTTCTAAACCTCTAAACTTATGGCTTTATAGTCACATTCTGCTTCCATCACTTCTCCAGTATCTTACTTCTGCTTAGCCTTTCCTGGAACATGGATTTTTTTTTATTTGACAGGTAGAGTTATAGACAGAGAGAGAGAAAGGGAGAAAGGTCTTCCTTCTGTTGGTTCACCCCCAAAACGGCTGCTACAGCCAGCGCTGTACCGATCCAAAGCCAGGAGCCAGAAGCTTCTTCCTAGTCTCCCATGCAGGTACAGGGACCCAAGCACTTGGGCCATCCTCCACTGCCCTCCTGGGCCACAGCAGAGAACTGGATTGGAAGAGGAGCAACAGGGACTAGAATGCAGTGCTCTTATGGGATGCCGGTGCCGCAGGCAGAGGATGAACCAAGTGAGCCACAGTGCCAGCCCCTGGAACATGGATTTTAAGCAGTGATTTAATGATTCTGTTTTCCCTTTTTTTTCTTTTTTTGACCGACAGAGTGGACAGTAAGAGAGAGAAAGATAGAGAGAAAGGTCTTCCTTTTCTGTTGGTTTATCCCCCAATGGCTGCTGTGGCTGGCGCGCTGTGGTCGGAGCACCACGCTGATCCGAAGCCAGGAGCTAGATACTTCTGGTCTCCCACGCAGGTGCAGGGCCCAAGCACTTGGGCCATCCTCCACTAGCTTCCCGGGCCACAGCAGAGAGCTGGACTGGAAGAGGAGCAACTGGTACAGAATCCTGTGCCCCAACCAGGACTAGAATGCGTTGTGCTGGCGCTGCAGGCAGAGGATTAGCCTATTAAGCTGCGACGCCTGCCTAATGATTGTTTATTGATGTGAAACTTTATAAAATTAATTAACTTGCAGAATTACTTGAAAGAATTTTTTTTGCAAAAACATTTCAGCATTTTTTCCTGTAGAATTTCATAGTTTTTGACATTTTTCATGAGCTGCGTGAATGTGTAAAAGTTTGAGGATCATTCCTCTTATTTCAATTTCATGTGTCTAATTTATTTATCTTCTTTTATATTCAAAGAGACATGGCATCTAATACTTATTTTTTTTTCCTGACTTCTTTTCTTGCTGTATATTGCTTTGATCTGAATTCTTTCTTTTTTTTTAAAGAAAAGATTTACTTATTTATTTTAAAGTGTCACTGCGAATACTCTGGTTTCTTTTCAGATTGTATACATCTTTTGCCTTTTACTTATTTATTTTAAAGAGATAGGGAGAGGGAGACACACAGAGACAGAGAGAGATCTTCTATCCTCTGGTTTACTTCTCAAATGGCCACAATGGCCAGGTTGGGGCCAGGCTGAATCCAGGAGCCAGGAGCTTCTTCCAAGTTTCCCATGTGGGTGCAGGAACACAAGGACTTGGGCCATCATCTACTGCCTTTTCAGGCATATTACCAGGGAGCTGGATTGGAAGTGGAGCAGTCAGGACTCAAAGTAGCACCTGTTTGGATGCTGGCATCAAAGTCACAGGCACAGGTGGCAGCTTAACCCATTACACCACAACGTGGGCCCTGATCTCATTTCCTAATGCTATACTATACTGCCTAGAGCATATTTGTATATCATTTCTCTGGTCACATGTGAAATAAGGAAGATCTCAAAATTTCTGTCTCATACCTAAAATATTATCATTCACCCAATGGACAATCTGTTCAGATTCATATTAACTACAATTGAACTCATCATCTTCTCTAAAAATTAGATTTCTCACATATATCCATGCCACTTATGTTGTTTTAATGATTTAAGTACAAAGCTTTGGATCTATCTAATTTGTTCTCATTTTTCAGTTCTCAGGGGGGATCTGCCTCTAAATCCATTGCATCACACAGCAGAGATTTTTTTTTTTTACCATCACCATCCATTTCCCTCAGGCCTAAATTATTAAAGTAATTTAACTTTTTCTATTTTACAATTCATCTCTAAGAACTACCACCAGAATCAACTTCCTTAAGCAATGTTTTATCACTTGCTTTCCATTTGCAGAACATTTCCAGTAGATCTTTATTGTACCTCAGTTAAATCTAACATTCTATAAATAAGAGCCTGTGGGGCCAACGGTATGGCATAGTGTGTGAAAGCAGTCACCTGCAGTGCAGACATCCTGTATGGGCCCTGGTTTGAGTTCTGGCTGTTCCACTTCCAATCCAGCTCTCTGTTATGGCCTGGGAAAGCAGTAGAAGATGGCCCAAGTGCTTGGGCCCCTGCACTGCAGTAGAGACCTGGAAGAAGGTCTTGGCTCCTGGCTTTGGATTAGCACAGCTCCAGCCCTTGCAGCTATCTGGGGAGAGAACCAGCAGATGGAAGACATCTCTCTCTTCCTCTCTCTTTCTGCCTCTGCCTCTCTGTAACTCTGCCTTTCAAATAAATCTTTAAATAAAAAAATCCACGTGTGGGTCATACTATTGTGAATGCATTCAACCTCTGGTAGTTACAACTTAAACTCTCCAAAAAACACTACAAAACTACTGGTTTATAAATATACCATTATAGTGTCTGATAAATATATCACAGTATTTTTGTATCAATAACAAGGGTGAAAATAACACCTTCATCTTCATTTTCATGTCTTACACTATCCAATAAGTGTTTCTCATTCTTTGTTGCAACTTATGACATTCATTATTAAAAATCGTATTAAAAACTTGACCAGGGATGGGCATTGTGATGCAGGTGCTTAAGCCACAACTTGCAACATCCAGGTCCTATACCAGTGTGCTGATTTGGGTCCCAGCTGCTCTGCTTTCATTTTAGCTCTCTGCTAATGTGCCTGGAAATAGCAGATAATGGCTCAAGTAGTTGATTTCCTGCCAACAACGTGGGAGATCCAAATGGAATTCTTGGCCCTGCCTTTTCCCTGGCCCAGCGGTGGCTGTTGCAGGCACTTGGAGAGTAAACCAGCAGATGGATGATCTTTCTTCTCTGTCACTTTTAGTCTCTGTCACTCTGCCTTTCAAATAAATAAATATTTTTTTTTTAAGAAAGCAAGGTTTGTTTGCAAGTTGTCAACATACTCAGAAGACTTACAGGGTAGGCGTTTAAGTGGTTAAGTCAGTGCTGGAGGTGCCTACGTGTCATTTCAGAGTGTCATTTCAGATCCTGTTTCTGTTCCCAATTCCATCTTGTTGCTAATGTGTACCTTGAGAGGCAGTAGAAGATAGCTTATAGTTGGGTCTCTGCCACATCTGTGGTGCACCAGGATTGAGTTCGTGGCTCCTGGTTTTGTCTGAGTGCAGCCAGCCCTGGCTATTGTGAGCATTTGAGTAAACAAGTGAATGAGAGATCAGTCTGTATCTCTGGCTTTGAAACATAGAAAATCAATCCATAAATAAGAATAAAATAAGGAATACAGGTGATATTTTAATTATTTTACCACTTTATTAATACTCCTGACAAGTATGTGAGATCAACTACAGAAGAAATTTTGCTTTTACCTTATTTTTATAGCCCAGAAATTTCCTAGTAATACATTCTATAGACTCACAGATTTTTTATTTATTAAATTAATTCTATAGGAGCATTTCAATTTTAAGAGTATTTATAATAAGACTTCCAGATAAATATAAGAATTTCATAAATAAGTAATTTGCCTATAAACGAATTACTTATAGTAAATAATAACTTTTTAGTACAAATATGCCCCATGCAATATTTGAGACTCACATCCACTAATAATTATATATCGTTTTTCAGAATTCAAATTTAACAACCTTCATTTTAAAAACCAGTTTTCTTTTTAAAGGGTGACCAATCATATGAAAGCTAAAATTAAACAATAACTGAATGTTAGTTGAGCAGTAGATTACTTGTTTTCCCCCATGACAGTTAGGATGCAACAGAACATTTCTTTACAACTCTGGAAATAGATCTCAAAGTGTGCAGGCTCAAAGCTTCCTGTCTTCATCTTATTGAAGCATACCCCAACCCGCCAAGTGAGTTGGTGGCTCATTGAATTCTGGTCATAATCATTGTTTATGTAGTTTTTCAGTAATTTATTAGCTTTTAATAACTATCCTACTTACAAAAGTTTAGTATATTTCAGGCACTCTTTTACACTTGATCTTAGCCAAAAGGCCAAGAAGCAATCAGGCACTCTTACGTGCTAGTGATACAGCCACAAATGATTTTAACAGGAAGTCTTGCTTTATAAGTGATTAATAATGTAACATAAAAGAAAATGTTTTAGGCTGGCACCGTGGCTCCCTAGGCTAATCCTCCGTCTGCGGCACCGGCAGTCCGGGTTCTAGTCCTGGTCGGGGCACCAGATTCTGTCCCGGCTACTGCTCTTCCAGTCCAGCTCTCTGCTGTGGCCCATGAAGGCAGTGGAGGATGGCCCAAGTGCTTGGGCCCTGAACCCACATGGGAGACCAGGAGAAGCACCTGGCTTCTGGCTTCAGATTGGCGCAGCACGCCGGCCGTGGCAGCCATTTGGGGAGTGAACCAACTGAAGGAAGACCTTTCTCTCTTTCTCTCTCTCTCTCTCTCACTCTCTCACTGTCTAACTCTGCCTGTCAAAAAAAAAAAAGGTTTTAAATGTAATTTCATAAAATAATAAAAGCTATGAAGTAAATACAGCAGGTGAAACGATGGGGTGAGCAAATCAGAGAGGCTTTGTTGAGGATGACACAACTTAATTATAATGGAATCCCGAATAGGAAGCATCCATTCATAGAAGGTTACGGGGCAGTCCACATGCAGGGGACAGCTGAAGCAAAATGGAGGGATGCACATTTGGCAGAGCCAGTGAGATTGCCACAGATTGCATCAGCACACCTGGGTTTCCACCCTCATTCTGCCTCTTGATTTCAGCTACTTAATAATGTGGACTATGGAAGGCAATGGGGGACAGTTCCAAGTAGTTGGGTCTTTACCATGCTCATGGGAGACCCAGTTTGAGTTCCTAGCTCCTGGCTTTGCTCTGGCCCAGCCTAGCTCTTATGGGAAGTTAGGGAATGAACTGGAAAATGAAAAAAAGAGATTGCGCTTTTTCTCATTCTCTGTGTATCTCCTGTTCTCTATTTGCCTGCCTTTAAAGTAAAAATAATTAATTAAAATAAAAACCTAGTGAGGGAACAAGCTTGGCCTGCCTTACAAACCAAGGAGGTTACTGTAACTAGAGCTTATAGGGCTAAGAAACAGGTGAATGATTATAGCTGAGAGGAGATTTTATTAGCTATGCTAAAGATATTAGGTTTTATTATAAATATTTTAAGGTATTCTTTTTAATAGATTATTATGAATGTTATAGAGAAAGTTAACTGTAGAGGGAGCTGGACAGGAGCAAGCTGGGTGGCTGTATAGTTGGCCCAGAAAAGAAACATTGGCTTCAAGGTATTATAACTGGGGTTGGTGACTGAGAGCTGAATTCAGGATTCATTTTGAAGTCAGAGCTTGCAAATACTGCAGACAGAATTCATAGAATAAGACAGGAATACCAGATAAACTCTGGGTTTTCACCATAGTACATAGATTAATAGGAAGATAAAACAAGAAGCATAGTGAATATAATTGGTAGAAACGAGAGGAGTCACAAAATCCGACGTTTGGTTGAATATCCCTTTCTTTGCTCCAGGTCTAGGTATCATTCCCTTGTTTTTGTAGGGGAAGGGGAAAACCCCTCACTAGTGAGTATGAACCTATTTTAATCTGTCCTAGAGAGTGTTTATTTAATGGTTGGTGCCTTTACATAGTTACAGTAGCTTTTATGTGGACATAAAGGAAATGTTTTAGAAACATTAAGTTCAGTTTAATATACATGCCAGTATCTATAATCTATGAAACTAGAAGTACATCTTATTATTCATTGTTAGTGTAAGTATGATACCCTTATGTTAAGTGCCTAATGGATGCTTATTAATAATGCATAGTTCAGTGTTGAAATTCCTTTATGTGTCTTCACATATCATGCTAATTGAGCTCCCATTATTTTCTGATAATCCCTCAATATTTCTTTAATTCATATTACTCCTTTTTTATATTATGCTCAGTTCTACACATTTTAAGGTTATGAAACTACTTAAATACATTTATACTCACAAATTTTTCTGGTATACTATTGAGCAGATAACATATTCAGAAACACTTGTTTTTTTGTTTTAATATTTATTCTATTTATTTTGAAAGGCAGAGTTACAGACAGAGAGAGAGAGAGAGAGAGGAAAAGATGGAGAGGGGGGTCTTCCACCACTGGTTCACTCCACAAATGGCCCAAACAGCTGGGGCTGGGCTAGGCTGAAGCCAGGAGCCAAAAGCTTCATTCAGATCTCCCACATGAGCGCAAGGGCCCAAGGACTTGGGCCATCTTCCAGGGCTTTCTCAAGTGCACTAGCAGGGAGCTGGATTGGAAGAGGAGCAGCTGAGACTTGAGCCAGTATCCATATGGGTTGCCAGCACTCCAGGTGACAGCTTAACCAGCTATGCCACAATGTTGGCCCCCAAAATAAATGTTAATAAAAAGGTTCATGTATTGGGGTAGGATATCAAATGTAAACTGATTGCGAATCCTTGTTTTGGGGACTAGATATATATAATGCAAAAATCACCATTGGACATCATGTCCCATATTGATAGCAGCGTTGAAGCTCAGCAGGGACACTGAATCTTGAGCACTAACCAGGTTAATCTGCAGAGCAAACACCTTAGCTCTCAAATCCAAGGCAGTTTTGCAAGCCTTCCTGTCATCTCTCTCTCTAAACAATATAGTTCACATAAGGATTCTGTTCTTTCTGATTAAGAGAGGAAGGAAATGCTGTCAGCTAAATCAATATCTTACCAGTGGAAAAATAGAAAATTGTAAATAACAGCAGCAATTTTCTGTAATGGATGAAATGCCATGACAGAGCAAGCATGATTCTCTCCAAGGCTAAGAAATTCAAGTTTCTTCTAAAACATCTCATTCTGATACTTCTGAGGTTTATAGGAGGAATAAAAATAACAATGCTACATTTTATGGACTTTCTCTGAAAGTATATTTTAAGATCCACAAGTAAAACTAAGTACAATGATTACTAATATTTGACATTTCTACCTTTGTTACATATTTCATAGAGTCTCATGAAATAATATTTGTAAAATACTTCAAACATTGTTTATCAGTAAGCCCCATAGCCAATCTGGTGACCTTCTCTGGAGTGTATATACTCCAGTTATGAGTTATTTGAAACTACTTTTAAAAATATATTTATTTGGAAGGCAGAGGGAGAGAGATAGCGGGAGAGAAAGATGATTTTTCATACATTGGTTTACTCCTTTAATGGCCACAACTGACAGTTCTGGGCCTGGCAGAAGCTAGGAACAAGGGACTCCATCTGCATCTTCTACATGCGTGGCAGGGACCCAATTACTTGGGTCATTTTCTCCTGCTTCCCTGGCACATTAGCAGCAAGCTGGATAGGAAATGGTGTAGCTGGGACTCACTCAAGACTTCAGTGTGGGATGCCAGCAACGCAAGCAGCAGCTTAACACATTGCACCACAGAATCACAGCACTGGATGCAATTTCAGTTTATATTGACAAGATTGGATGGGGCAGTTTGGAGGAAGTGGTCATAATCAGTATTCATGAACAGGTTGACTAGACACACCATTTTAGAACTGCTTATATGCATGAGCATCACCATTGTCTTATTACAACAGAAATCAGTGCTTTTAAAAATAATATTCTGAAATACCTTTATATTTTTTCCAAAGATTTTGTCCAAATCTGGAAGTTCTTTCTCTGTTGTACACAGGTGGTCTCTAACTTCAGTTGATTCAATTTATGATGCTTTTACTTCATAATAGTGCAAAGGGATGTATACTCAATAGAATAAATACTTTGAATTTTCAGTTTTTAATCTTTTCTGGTGCTACTGAGATAAAATGTACCACTTGAGATGTTGGCCACACATAGCCAGTCACACCTTCATTCAGCCACATGATCACAAGAGCAGGTAATCAAATAATTATCTTTAGTATACAATGTTGGAAAGCTGTGGTGTTTGTACTTACAGCTCTGATGTTCCTTAAAAATGACTATTTATTGAATAATTTCCACATGCACAGCAATGCTCTTAAGTAATTTATGTGTAACAAAATTTACATTTGATTCTATTTATTTTTATATCAAGAACAGCTGTAATGAACTTCATAGATACAGTTGTACAATTGTAAGGCTATAATGTTATATTTTAAATCTATTTGTATATATAATGAACTTGTGAAACAGATTTTAAGTCAATTACTCTATATTACAGATTACATATGTAAATGTGGTCAGACATCTTGGAATCAGCCCAGAAACTTCTATTTTCTTACTTCCCTTTCAGGTTGATGTTCCTATCTTTTTTGTAATATTTTTCTAGAGACTTTTAAGTACCTTAATTCTTATCCTTTTCAGGCACATCCATTGAGATTCTTGTCATGCTGTTTTCATCCCTTTAAGTCTGAGCAAAATTCAAATTTACATCCTACTTCCTACTTTTTACCCCTCAGAAATGACTCCAGGCTACTAAGTCTACTTCTTTTAACTGATATTTTATTTTTGATCCACTTCTTTTACATCTGATTTTTGAGGAGATAATTATAACATGTGATGTAGGAAAACAAAGAGAAGTGCTTTGGTCTAGCTTCAGCTTCAAAGTATCAAGTAGCATTATAATATACAGAAGCAGAATTTTGGGCAAAGGATATACCTCTGTAGTTCAAAATAGTTGTAGTAGGTTAAGCCTTCACCTGCAGTGCTAACATCCCATTTGGGTGCTAGTTCATGTCTTGGGTGCTCCTCTTCCAATCCAACTCTCTGCTATTGCCTGGGAAAGCAGTAGAGAATGGCCCAGTCTTGGGCTCCTGCACCCATGTGGGAGATCCTGAAGAAGATCCTGGCTCCTGGCTTTGGATCTGTCTAGCTCTAGCAATTGCAGCCATTTGGGGAATGAACCACCGAGTAGAAGACTTCTCTGTCTCTCCCTCTTTCTGTCTGTAACTCTAGCTCTCAAATAAATAAATCTTAAAAAAAAAAAAACCAAGTACTTTATTTGTAGCTTTAAGGTTCATAATATACATTTTAACTAGATGATGTCCAATGAATACTGTACCAAATTATATATACAGTAAGAATGTTATGAGTAACTTTGTATTTCCACTGCCACAGGTTTTGGTATGATTTTTATACCTTTTACTTCTGTAATTATAAGGTTGTATTTTTTAATAAGGAATATTCTTAACTTGCAAGTTTACTATTTTCCCATTACATTTGAAATATTTTCAGCTAATGTTTCTTAAAATAATCTTTTTTATTTACCTTACTCTCTTTTGTGTCTTTCACATACACCATTTGCACAATCTGTTAGATCCAGAGCTAATCAATGTTGAGTTCAATTTTGTTGAGTCTCCTTATCCATGTTACATTTTAAGTGGAGTCCAAAGATCAGAGATCCAGGGTTCTGATGTTCAAGTGCTTTAAGAGGAATATATCCTATATATAGGCATAAATTTAATATTGTCAGGATTTCCATGTATACCTTAATTTCTGAGCATACCTATTCCAATCAAATTGACACCTAAAAATGATCATCACAGGCAATATGGAGACAAAATTATTTATGATATTGAAATACACAGATATGTGTTTGAAACATATATGTATATGTAGAATAAAAATTCAGAATTATTTTTAGCTTCTTAAAGTAATTGCTACTATGATAGATGGGTTTGAAAAGACTGACGTTGCAAAAAATATGATGAAATGAAAAAGAAAAAAATGAATCAAGTAAGTGGAATTTCTGAAGTTTGCTTTTATCTGTAGTTGCAGAGTAGCAAGGCTGTTATTCTGCACATTGAAAAATAGGGAAGCCATGTAGGAGAGAATTAAAGAGGAATAGATCTTGATAACTAATAATAAGATATGTGGGATAAATAGAAGGGAAAATTCTAAATAAAAACAAACTTCATAAAAATCCTTGTTGAAAACAGGAGCTATGTATATACGTAGGACTTCCTAGACAAACTTAAAATTGAAGGTCAAATCAAGTTTTATTGGTGATAAAAGCAATGATATTTTACACTTTGCCTCAAAGGCAAAGGAGAATGGAGTGTCGTGGGTGAAATTAGTTTGCTCTTCCATAGTAAAAATTAGTTTTCTTAGAACATTTAAAGGTACCAGTTTTAGTAAATTATATTTCTCATCTTTTCCGGCCATTTATTTAAAAATGCCAAACTATAAAATCATTTAAATTATAGAAAACTAGGGGAAAATTACAGTTAAATCCCTGCATGTGACTAGGTAGTCACAGGTGTATTTAAAAAGAAGTGGAAATGTCAGGACCATAAATTAGCTTTTACTTCAGTGGAAGTCTTGATAAATGAAAGGACATAACTTGTGAACATGGGTAAAAATTCTTATAAGCTACCATTTAACAACCCATCAATGTCCTATCCTTAATCTTTAGATTCTTTGTGTGAATACAAAGTGCAAGCACTTTAATCATTAGTTGAAATATTTTCAGATTACTCAAAATCAACAGAAATGAGGAAAAATGCATTTGCAGACCATTTGAGTGAACCTATTCTTCAAAATACTTGTTTTATTAGTAATTTATGTAAATTCTTATAAATAATTGTTGCATTTTATTGAACATAATTTATTGAACTCTATCCTACTATGTGTAAATATATTTTCTGTATAGTATTTCTTTTAATATGTACAACCTCATTATTTTACCACTGAGTTAACTAATATTTTTGTAGAGATTAAGAAAAAAGGTTTTGCTGCTAGACCATTATTTTTTTTAAAGATTTATTTATTTGAAAGTCAGAGTTATACAGAAAGAGAAGGAGAGGCAGAGGCAGAAGCAGAGGCAGAGAAAGAGAGGTCTTTCATCCACTGGTTCACTCCACAATTGGCCGCAGCTGCTGGAGCTGAGCTAATCCGAAGTGAGGAGCTTCTTCCAGGCCTCTCATGTGGGTGCAGGGGCCCAAGGGCTTCAGCCATCTTCTACAGGTTTCCCAAGCCATAACAGAGACCCGGATTGGAAGTGGAGCAGCTGGGGCTTGAACCAGCGCCCATATGGGATGTTGGCACTGCAGGCCAGCTTTACCTGCTATGACACAGCACTGACCCATAACCCATTATTATTTTTTATTTGTATGTATCTCATAAATACAACATTAGGAACATAGTAATTCTCCCCACCCTACCTGCCATCACACCCTTTCTCCCCCATTTCCTCCTCTTTCTCCTATTTTGTCTGAGATAGAAAACAAAAAGAAAGAAAAAAATGAATAAAAAAAAAAACAAAACTAAGAGAACTGTTCTTCAGCAGTCTATACAAGGGCTGTTCTAAGTTATTACTTCTCCAAGGTAATTTTGCTTTTATTATCTTCCCCTTCCTCTTTTTTTCATTTCTTTGTCCCTCTTCGTTCCATTTAGAAACTTAATATTCTTTAAAGAAGAACCCAAAGATGTTATGTCTTTTGTGAGCACCTAGACAGAACTATAACTTATGAGACATAATAATAATATCCTCTATTTAATATATGAAAACGGAGTGATTCTTGAGAACAAGTTTTACTAGGTCTAATGGCACAACTCTTTGAGCACAAAATTCCTGCATGGAAAGTTAGTATACAGTGACTCTTATTGTTTATTTATCAAATAACACTCTTATATATGACATCAGTGATCATCCAGGGCTCTTGGCATGAGCTGCCTTGGCTATGGAAGTCTTTTGGATCCACTAGTTCGACAAGGTAGAAAGCAAAGTGGAAGTTCTCTCCTCCTTTTAGAGAAAAGTACATCCTTCTTTGGTGCCACCTTCTTCCCACTGGAGTCTCACCCACAGGGGTCCTGTATGTAGGACTTTTTTTTTTTCCAAAGTGTCTTAGCTTTCCATGCCTGAAATGCTCCCCCTGGGCTTTCCAGCCAGACAAGGATGACTTAATGGATGTTTCTGAGGATGGAGTTCTACTTAAAGTGATTGTCATTCTATGAGTCTGCTGTATGGACTGTTTCCCATGTTGGAGCCTTCACTCCTTTTTAATTTTATTATTGTTTCAAACACTTAGTCCTATTTATATGATTATTTTAACACTTGATCTTATCTATATGGTCACTTTACCTCTTATTCCTCTCCATTCCTCTATTTTTATTGCCAGCTTAAGGGATTTTGGGGTCCTATGGCAAGTTGTTAATCTGTACCCTTAGAAGTAAGTCCATAGGAAAGCATGTAGGACTATACTGCTTTGCAGTTATGAGCTTCATACATTTGCTGGGTCATATGGTATACCTATTTTGAGCTTTGAGTTATCGCCATACTGTCTTCCACAATGGCTGTACTAGTTTATATTCCCAGCCAATGGATTAGGGTAACTTTTCCCCCACATCCTCACCAGCATTTATTGTTGATTTCTGTGGGACAGCTGTTCTAACTGGAGAAAAGTGAAATCTCATAATGGTTTTGATTTGCATTCCCTTGATGGATATTGACCCTGAGTATTTTTTGTGTCTGCTGGCCATCTGAATTCCTTCGTTTGAAAAATGCTAGTTCAAGTCCTTTGCCCATTCCTTAACTGAATTGTTTTGTTGTAGTTGAGTTTCTTGAGCTCTTTATAGATTCTGAGTATTAATCCTTTATCAGTTTCATAGATTTCAAATATTTTCTCCCATTTGGCTGTTTGCCTCTTCACTTTTCAGTGCAGAAGCTTCTCAGATTGATATAATCCCAATTGTCTATTTTGATTTTGATTGTCTGTGCTTCTGGGTTCTTTTCCAAGAAGCCTTTGCCTATACCAATGTTTTAAAGAGTTTTCCTGATGTTTCTCTCTAGTCATTTGATGGTATCATTTCATAAATTTAGATCCATGGACCCTTTTGAGTTAATTTTTATAAGGTGTTTAATGTAGGGGGTCTTGTTTCATACATCTGCTTGCAGAAATCCAATTTTTCCAACATCATTTGTTGAAGAGACTGCCCTTTCTCCAAGGATCGATTTTAGATCGTTTGTCAAAGATTAGTTGCTTATAGATGAGTAGATTGATATACGGAATATCTATTCTGTTCCTTTGGTCTATATGTCTATTTTTTTTGCTATTATTAAGTGGTTTTGATTGTAACTATCCTGTAGTATATTTTCAGAACTGGATTGTGATGCCTCTGGCTTTTTGCTGTTTAAGTTTTATTTAGCTATTCAGGGTCTCTTGTGTTTCCATATGAATTGTATTTTCTAGATCTTAAAAGTATGTCATTGATATTTTGACTGAGATCACATTGAATCTGTAAACTGCTTTCAGTATTTTGGACATTTAGATGATATTAATTTTTCCAATCCATGAACATGGAAGATTTTTCCACTTTTTATGTCTTCTTATATTTCTTTCTTTAATGTTTTGTAATTTTCATTGTAGAGATTTTCACCTCTTTGGTTAAATTTATTCCAAGGGATTTAATTTGTTTTAGCTATTATGAATATAATTAATCTTAAAAGTTCTTTCTAAGCAATGCATTGTCTGTGTATTCAAAGGCTGTTTATTTTTGTTTGTTAGTTTTATATCATCCAACTTTACTAAACTCTTTTGAGTTCCAGTAATCTCTTAGCAGAGTCTTTTTTTTTCTATATATAAAACCATGTCATCCACAAATAGGGATAATTTTACTTCCTTCTCTCCAATTTGTATCTCCTTGATTTATTTTTCTTGCCTATTGGCTCTAGCTAAGACATACGGGACTATATTGAATAGAAATGGTGAGAATGGGTATCCTTGTTTGGTTTCAATATTAATGGAAATACTTCCATCTTTTCCTCATTCAATAAGATGCTGGCAGTGGGTTGTCATGAAATGATGTATTTTATCAAATGCTTTCTTTGAATCTATTGAGATAATCATATGATTTTATTCTTCATCTGTTAATGTGATGTATCACATTTTTGATTTGTGAATGTTGAGCTATCCTTCCATACTGGGGGTAAATCCCATTGGTCCAGGTGAATAACCTTTCTGATAAATTAGCTACTTGTTGAGGGTTTTTGCATCTATGTACATCAGGGATTTTTGTTCATAGTTCTCTTTCTCTGTAGTATATTTTTTCTGGTTTAGGGATTAAGATGATCCTTCCTAATAGAAGGAGTTTGGAAGGTTTCCATCCCTTTCAATTGTTTCAAATAGCTTGAGAAGAATTGGAATTAGTTCTTCCTTAAATGACTGGTAGAATTTAGCCTTGAAGCCATCTGGTCCTGGGCTTTCTTGGTTGGGATTGTCTTCATTACTGATTCCATCTCTGTCTTGCTTATTGGTCTATTAAATTTTCTGTCTTCATGACTAAGTTTTTGTAGATTGCACGTGTCCAAGCATTTCCTCTGGATTTTCCAATTTGTTGACAAAAATCCAATTTGATGTTTTTAGTTATTCTTGATGATTCTTGTTATTTCTGTTTATTTGTTGTTACATTTCATTTTTCTTATCTGATTTTATGAATTTTGGTATTCTCTTTTTTTTTTTTTGGTTAGTTGGTCCAATGGTATATAAATTTTATTTTTTACAAGAACCCAGCTCTTCATTTTATTGAAGTTTGTATCTTTTTTTGTTTTTGTTTTATTTATTTCTCTAATTTTAATTATTGCTTTCCTTCTCTTTATTTTGGGTTTAGTTCGGTGTTGTTTTTCTAGGGCCTTGAGATGCATTGATAGCTCTTTTGTTACATTTCAATTGTTGATGTAGACACCATTTTCTATAAACTTCTCTCTTAACACTGCTGTTGCTTTATCCCATAAGTTTGATATGGTGTATTGTCATCTTCATTTGTTCCAAGGAATTCTTTTATTTCCCTTTTGATTTCTTTTATGACTCATTTTTCATTCAGGAGTATGTTTTAATCTCCATGTGTTTGCATATTTTCTGAAGATTCTTGAGCTGTCAGTTTGCAGCTTTATTCCATTGTAGTCAGAAAAGATGCATGATGTGATTTCAATTTCTTTTAATTGGCTGAGACTTGCTTATGGCCTAGCTTATGGTCTATCCTAGAGAACATTCCATGCACTGATGAAAACAATGTGTATTCTGCCATTGTGGGATGAAAGATTCTGTACATATCAGTTAAGTCGATTTGGTTTTTAGTATAGGTTAGCTCTGTTGTTTCTTTGTTGATTTTCTGTATGGTTGATCTGTCTTTTGATGAAAATGGGGTGTTGAAATCTCCCATTACTATTGTATTGGTGTCTATATCTCCCTTTAGGTCCATTAACATTTCTTTCAATAGCCAGTTGCCCTGGCAATGGGTGCATACATGTTTATTATTGTCACAGCTTCCAGTTGAATTGATTAATCATTACACAATGCTCTATTGTCTATTTTAAAAGGTTTTCTATTAAAGCCTATTTTTTCTGATACTAGAATGGCTACACCTGCTCATTTTTTGCTTTCTGTTAGCATGGAGTATAAGTTTCCATTCTTTCACTTTTCAGTCTGCATGTATCTCTGTTGGTAAGGTATGTTTCTTGTAGGCAGAAAATAGATGGATCTTGTTTTTAATCCATTCAGCAAGTCTGCATCTTTTAATTAGAGAATTTAAGCCATTTGTAGTCAAAGTTACTTTTGATAAGTAATAACTTGGCCCTGTCATTTTTCCATAAATATTCCTATTGTTTGATTTGGATTTCCTTTGTACTTTAACAATGAGATTTTCTTCCCTTACATTCTTTCATAATGATGATTATCTTTCTGTGTTTCTGTGTGTAGCATATCCTTAAGCATCATTTGTAAGGCTGGATGAGTGGTGGCAAATTCTTTCAATTTCTCTTTTTTGTGGAAAGTATTTCATCTCCATCCATAAATGAGAGCTTTGCAGTTTACAGTATTCTGGGTTGAAAGTTTGTTTGTTTGTTAAGATTTGGACTAAGTCTCTCCATTCTCTTTTAGCCTGTAGAGTTTCTGATCAGATGTCAGCTGTCAGTCTAATTGGAGATCCTCTGAAAGTAATCTATCATTTATCTCCCCTGAAAATTTTAGAATCTTTTCTTTATGTTTTATTTTTGAAAGTTTGACTACAATGTCATGGTGAGGATCTTTTCTCATTATATCTATTATTTATTACTTGGGAATCCTTTTCTTTTTCCAAATTAAGGGAGTTTTCTGTAATTATTTCACTAAATAGACCTCATAATTCACTTTTTATTTGCATACATTCAGAAACTCCCAAGACCAGTGTATTGGGTTATTTGATAGTATCCCATAAATCTAGAACGTGTTTTTTCCAATTTTTTCTTTTTTTGTCTAAGATATTGCCAGAGGGAGAGCCTTGAAGACCACAATGTCTTTGAGTCCAGGTTGGAGCCCTAATGGGTGGCAGGCTGTCTGCCTGACCCAGTGAAAGAAAAGCATGTTTCTTTCTCACCATCACTGAATAAGGGTGCCGGCAATTTCTGCTGTTTTCTCATTGTCTAAAGCAGCATGTCTTTTCTGTATTCAACCATCTTGGAATTGCACAATCCTCTTCTACTTTAGATCCTATTTACTTGTCATATTTAATATAATATAGAAATAATTTTTACTGTATCATTTAGACAATAATGACAAAAAAGTATCTAAACATTTTCAGTACAGATAATTTTTTAGAATATTTTCAATCTGTGGCTGATTGCATCCATAGATATAGAATCTGCATAAATGGGAGGCTGACCATGCCATACTATCTTTTCTGTAGTTTAGTGCTTGTGTATGGATATGCTGAGTATTTTCTTCAAAATCACAAATTTCAAAGCTCTACCTTACAGATCTTTTGCAGCAGTGAGTCTAGTTCATCTATTGGTGTGCCTATTTCATGATCTGTTACCCTTAAAGAAATTCCTGTGTAAATTACTTCATTAAGTTAAGCAAACTGAAGCCTCATGAATATTTCAGTGCGAATACAATTCTATGCAATACTTATATTTTCTCATAAAAATATGTAAAGATTCATAGAATAGCCAGATTAAGCTGCCCCTTGGAATGCCTGCATCTAGTATCAGAATACCTATTCAATGCTTCCAATCAGCTTCCTGAGCCAGCAAATAATGGAATGGCACTATTTGGATTCCTAAAATCCACGCGGGAGACCAGTGTGAATTCCTACCTCTTGATTTTACCTGGTCCAGCCCCAGTTGTTGCAAGGATTTGGGGAGTAAACCAGAAAAAGGAATGCCTCTCTCTCTCTCTCATTTCTTCTTTCTACTCTGCCTTTTCAATAAATAAATGTTTTAAAAATGTATGGATTCATAAAAATTTATCTCTTCAGTGAATATAACGTCCATGAGATTATCTCCTTGTATTGGATTTTATTTTGAAAGTATTTAAATAAATGATAAGTTATCATAAAATATTTAAACCTCAGGCCTGATTATTACACTAATACTATGGAATACATTGAAGGCAACACATAACAATAGTCATTTAAATTGCATTAATGCTGTAGACCATTTATTTTAGATACTGACATTAGAATTCTAATTACATATTTTTATTATATTAGCATCCCTTATTTATGTACAAAGTGAATACCTGCAGATCTTCAGAAAACAGTGCTCAATGGAACTTAAAATACATTAATACTCATATGTCAAAGTCTGAATTACATGGAAATAATGGAAAAGCATACATCACAAACCTCACTTCAAGAAAGAAATATTTCCTTTGTAATCAAAAAGACATAAGATAATTTTGACATGGAAAAAATGTATGATAATAATTGTTCGTTCCAGTAATATTCTCCATTCATTCTATATGAAAGCACATACTGTGTAGGACTTGTCAAGATGGAAAGCGACAAAGAATACTAGTTAAAATAAAAATTTTACTGTAATAAATTTTGACACCTTGTAGTTTTCAAGCAGGTAAACTGAAAATGGACTTCACTTATTTGAATTAAAGTTTGGCTAAATAAGTTGCGAACTCTTATCTTAGCCTGGAAACAATTTTCCTGATTCCAGAATTTGTTTATCAAATGGAATGACTTATAATACATGACCCTCAGTTTTTGTGTTTGGACATGCTGTTAGCGATTTCTACTTGACCTTTAGAGTGAAAAGTCACTTAGTTCAATTTTATCCTATTATACTGCATGACTTTTTGGAAGCACTAAACAACAGTTCTCAAAGTTACTTTTTTTTTCTGATAAACTTCTTTGTAAAAATGTCTGACAGATCTAAACTCATCTAAATGATGGCAAATTTAAAACTAAGGAAAATGTCAAATGTTCATAGTAGAAATTGTTCAGTGAAATTTTCTAACCAGTTCAGAAGTGAAAGTAAAGATAATAAGGTCTGTGCAATATATCCTTTGTAGCACAGTAATAGGTGTTCCTACAAAGAGATAATGGGCTGGCGCCAAGGCTCAATAGGGTAATCTTCCACCTTGCAGCACTGGCATACCGGGTTCTAGTCCCGGTCGGGGCACTGGAATCTGTCTCCGTTGCCCCTCTTCCAGGTCAGCTCTCTGCTGTGGCCAGGAGGGCAGTGGAGGATGGCCCAAGTGCTTGGGCCCTGCAACTGCATGGGAGACCAGGAGAAGCACCTGGCTCCTGCCTTCGGATCAGCGCGGTGCTCCGGCCTCAGCGTGCCAGCATCGGTGGCCATTGGAGGGTGAACCAATGGCAAAGGAAGACCATTCTCTCTGTCTCTCTCTCTCACTGTCCACTCTGCCTGTCAAAGAAAAAAAAAAGAGATAATGGTAGGGAGTCTTCGCAGTGGAACAATACCTGTCATGAAGTGAGATGTAGGAGAGTACCATGGGATGTATATAGTGATGACCAGCAACCGGTTTTAAGGGCGGAGTTAGGGAAAACACAACATGGGAGTTGATCAGTCACATGGAAGATAAAATGCCTCTAGTACATTTCTTGTTATCTTGTGTAAAAAAGACTGAATAAAGAAGTTTTGTTATTTGACAGAGGAGAAAGAAGGCTTTCCTTTGGGTTCCTTTTTCTTCTCAGGGATAGAGTGATTGATGTTTCTGAGCAGATATTTGGCTTATATATGCAAGCATTTATATATATTTGCATTTCTAGTGTTGCACAATTTGGCATGCAATTAATAGATGGATTAACCTCCACAACTCAGAATTTATTGGTGGGGCGGGCGCCGTGGCTCACTTCGTTAATCCTCCGCTTGCGATGCTAGCATCCCATGTGGGCACTGAGTTCTAGTCCCGGTTGCTCCTATTCTAGTTCAGCTCTCTGTTGTGGCCCAGGAAGGAAGTGGAGGATGGCCCAAGTGCTTGGGCCCTGCACCCACATGGGATACAAGGAGGAATCACCTGGTTCCTGGTGTCGGATCGGCATAGCTCCAGCCGTAGTGGCCATTTAGGGAGTGAACCAACGGAAGGAAGACCTTTCTGTCTCTCTCTCATGGTCTATAACTCTACCTGTCAAATAAAAATTAAAAAAAAATTGGCAAAAAAGGAATGAAAGACAATTAGAAGAAAACTGTTTATTGGTGCTAGTAGTTTATATACTTGTGGCGGAGGATGTTATGTATTCCCCTGTATTCACTATTTCTTTTTTCCTTAGTGATAAGAAGGCTTAACTTGGATATGGTCATTGTAACCAAAAAACAAATTAGTCAATATCCCCAGCATTTTAGAAGAGGTTACATGACAACATTCCAGCCGATAGAATATCCTCAGAAACACAAAATATCAGCTTTTGGAAAATTGGCATGACAGACATTGGTTGTCTGCTCTTTGCTCACTTTTTAACCCCATTTATTACACTTCACTGCTTGGCTCCTCAATGTGATTAGGAGGTATCCTTACTGAATGGTGAGAACCACTATTAAATTATTTCTGGAAAAACTGCATGAAGCTTAGTTTCCTGAGTATTTCATGGATTTGAGAAAAATGCAGAACAGGAGGAGGCTCTGAGTATATCTTGTCCCCTTAATTTCTCAAAATATTGCACATATTCAAAGAATGGTGCACATACATTTTTGAGTTTCCAAAGAATGATTATTTAAAAAAAATCTTAGCATAGCATATGTCCTTCACATCTCCCATGTTAATAGCAATTCATCTGTTTACAGGCTATGTGGCTATCTATGGCCATGTGACTTTCCTGGATTAAATGTCTGGTTTCATATTATGCAAAGATGTCTTTTGTAACAGGTTAAATGTAATATCAAAATTTGGGGAATAGTTCAGGATTAAATGATTTTTAACATTTTTTTGACAGGCAGAGTTAGACAGTGAGAGAGACAGAGAGAAAGGTATTCCTTCTGTTGGTTCACCCCTAAATGGCTGCTATGGCCAGCATGCTGCTCCGATCCGAAGCCAGGAGCCAGGTGCTTCTCCTGGTCTCCCATGCGGGTGCAGGGGCCCAGATACTTGGGCCATCCTCCACTGCCCTTCCAGGCCACAGCTGGACTGGAAGAGGAGCAACCGGGACAGAAAATCTGGCACCACAACCAGGACTAGAACCAGAATGCCGGCACAGCAGGCGGAGGGTTATCCAAGTGAGCCACGACGTGGCCAGAAGTTGAACTTTTGAAACCTTTCCTCTTTCTTCTTCCTGTTTTTTTTTTTTTTTCCTGTGTTGTGACATTTTATGAGCTCCAGTGTGAACAATGAGGCACATCAGATAGGCAATGGAAGGGTAAAATGAGCCTTACTTTCCTGTGAACTATATAAAATAGAGCCAGTATCCCAATATGGATTGATAACTTCTAGACAAATAAACTCATGTTGTAATTGATGCATCATTACTTTGGATTGTTCTTAAATTATAGCCAAATGTAATTTTTAACAGTTGACTTTGAACATGATATAGTAGGCTGTAGACAAGTCCTAGACGTCTTTCCATACTCTACCCTTGTATTTATTTCTAAACATATTGTATGGACCAGCTTTTCTACTTTAGTTCTTTACTTATAATCTTTTTTCTATAATACATGATATTTAAAACTTGAGTTTCTAATTGGGAGAATTGTAAAATTCATCTAGGTTTATTCCAACAAATGTTAGGTAACAATACTGTAAATATGAAATATGGACTAACTACAGACACATAGTCTATTGGTAAAAATAGTTGTACATTGGTGCTTTTAATATAATATTACAAGTACAGTCATAAGTAACATACTGCAAACTTGAAATTTTTCCAGGCCCCCAGTAGGAAGGCACTCAGCTGTAGCCTAATGACCAAGCCCTGGAATACATTGACCTTAATGTATGAGTTGTCTTTCTTTCTCTTACAATACTCACCAATAATGCTTTGACTTCAGTCTTTACCAGGTACTAGTAGGCTTTTGTGCTATTGTGTCCTAACATCTCACCCCCACAGTGTTTCCTTTACTCTGTCACAAAGTTGATACTAAGTTTATTGTTTTAAAGATAGACTACATGTGTTATCAATCAGAAGACTTGTTTTCTCCAACTATAGAGAAAAAGAGTTAAAAATTTAAAGAGAAAATTCCAGATAGTATTACTTCTAATGACTGCATGACTTAACATGATAAACTCATAATTCTAGAAATTATATGAAACACTTAAAGAAAATAACTACCATTTTACTTCTTCTCTTTACTAGTAACTTCTTAGCAGAATTGACTTATATACCCATAGTATCATATTCAGAAATATATTGAATATTTTGTTCAAAATGCTGTCAATATTCTCAGTTCTACTGGTATCATTGCAATAAGATAAGAAGCTAATTTTCAAATTCATTTGGAGATAAATTTTTTATTTAAAAGAATTTACCCAACTATTCTGAAAGACAATCTGAAAATATCCAAAATTCTTAACTTTTGAATAGAGTTTTACCTCAACATTGTTTCTTTGTCATTTTATACCTAGAAAATAAAGTAAAACCATACAAAGATTTAGGTTCAAGTGTCATGAATAAAGCATTTTTATTGTAGCAAGAAATGGGAATAACAAAGGCAGTCATCTCAAGGAGAAAGCTAAAGAAGAGATATCTATACATAGAAATATTGAGCAGGTACTTAACATTGTGATGAACATCAAAATTTACTGTGGTAATCATTGTATTTAAGATTAATTGGTATATATGACTCCATTTTATAATATATGCGGGTATATGAGGCATCCTCAAAAGGTTCATAGAAAAAAACTGCCAGAATTTCAAACTTTTTTTGCATCAAGGTAAGCTTACATTTTGAATTCATTTTTCACAGACTTTTTGAGGTAACCTTGTATATATGTTGAGAATAAATATTAATAATATACATCTAGGCCTAACATTGCAAAAATATTCAAATAATAGCTTTGTAAGCAATGCTTTATTTACTTATGGTGTTAATGTTTTCATCAATTTGAAGCTAGATACAATAATGCTCAAACATTAAATTTTTGCACAAATCTGCAAGATTGCCCAATTAGTAAAAATCCAGTACTGAAATGAAAGTCGATTTAATGAGAAAGTTCAAACTTCTAGCAACCTGGCTTACTGTATACAAGCATTATAAGCATAGAACCCATAAAAAGGAAAACCTCAGGGAATATAGTGCCAAAGTTTATTTGTGGAATAATTTACCCACTAAAATGATCCAGGCATTATTAGTTCAAGATTCAGAATTACAGTCTTAAAAACAATTTGCCTTCACACTTACTTCAACCCCAACTTCCACAAAAAGTTAATAATAATGAGAGGTACTAGTCAGTGGGGTAGTGAAATTGGGGTGGAGAGAGGGGAGGGCAGGGAATGTACAGGTGAACGTAGATTATTCTGACAAAACAGTTTATTTTTTCCCTCACCTATGTATAAATCTGTCCTTGTGTGGTTGTTTTTTTTTTTTTGAATAGTAAAAGAAAAAATATTTTTCAAAGACGGTGACTGTAGATGAAAAAGCAAATGTTTGATTTGGTTTAAATCACTGATTCTGCTTAACTCAGCTTCTCCTGTTTTAATTTTCCTTTTGGTATGTTTTTATTCACTCCATAACCTTTCTTTAAAAAAAAATGAATCTATGAGAAGGCACAGTTGCTCACAAGACTTCAGTATATCCCTAGCTTATTTCATTTGCCATTTTACAGGAAATGAAAGCTCAAGCAGTCCAGCTCCATTTTGCAGAAATTAAACAGGAAGAACTGACTTTAATTGCTTTGTAGGTTTGCAGTTATTGAATGACTTGCATAGATGGGTTTGAAATTTATTGGCAAGCGGCTTGATTGTCAGAGCTTAATCTTCAGTTAACAGTTTCTCTCTGACTCTGCTCTGCATTCAGTCGGGTCCCTCTGCTCAGATGAAAGTGCACAGAAATCCCCATTCTCTCAGTCTTTTCTAAGCAAGAATGTCCCCAGTGCCAAGTCAATTTCCATATAATAGAAATAGCATTAAAAATCACCAGACTCATTTAACCTGGCACATTGTGTGCTTGTCTATTTAGAATAAATTTTCAGTCACTTTCTACTCCATTTGAAATAACAAAAGGGTATTGAAGTCCTGATGTTCACAGTCACGTTGCAGTGAGTGGCAGCTGAGAAAAGGTAACAAACAGGGAAATCTAAGGAGAAAAGCAAAATACACCTCTGGGAATATTCCAGAGAACTGACACACCCACTGTAATCTTTTTTATTCTAATCCAAATATCCCTAAATGGGGTAGTGGTTGAAGTAGGGATGGTGAAGTTGGGATAGTGAGATGCAGTATAATAAAAAATAAAATGTGTCTTCTATATGATAGATCTCCATATATTGCTAAGTAAAAAAAAAATGTTCAGAAGAATTTGCTATGTTTTCTCATGTGGTACTAAAGGAGAAAGAGTATGAACATGTATGCACATATTTAAATCCAAAACCAAAACAAATGTTTGTTATGCAGGTGGGGAGGTATTAGGAAAGAGATATTAATAATGAAAACAATCAAAATATGCTTTTTATATTACATCAGTTTTCCAGTTTTATATATATATTTGATCAAAGAAAAAATTGAACTATAGAGAAAAATAAAACCATGAATTCTAAAACTAAAAATGATAATAATATGAAGTGTATTTAACTGTATAGCACAGAAAAATGATTTACTTTAAATTTTTAAAAGACCACTGTTTGCGCATCTCTAGTGTGATAATATCAAAGAAAAATGTAATGTACAATGAACTATATGTAGTAATTTTATTGTTGAAAGTCAATTTGAAAGTGTCTCAAATTAGTTGTAACACTAATATTTCAGTTTTGTAACTATACAAAATCTGTTGATATATGTATATTCAATATTATTTGAAACTAAGCATAACTGAGGTTATCTTCAGACAGGACAATATGACGAGCACTGACAACCTACTTACTCCTCAGTGCAGCTGGTACAGATTACTGAAAAAAAAATTTAGAGTCTCTACACGTGGTTGTAAGGATAAGCCCCAGCTGAAGAAACACTTCAAAAAACATCTATGAAAATTTGGTACTAAATACAAGGGACAGTTGTATTTGAACCAACACTACCCACTTCAGCTCAGGTCTGTGAGGAGGAGTCTCCACTCCATATTGCTAAAGGAAGAGCTGCCTAAAGTCTCCACAGCTCCAGCTGGAGGTCGCTGTTCCTGGGAGAAGCAGGACTTCCAGATTCTTATCATGTTCCCAGTGACCTGTTGCTAAAGGGACAGTCAGAACAAGGGGAACACAGAGATGAAAGCTTTCTTTGACACCTAAACTTGAAATAGTGGCTCTACATTGGATATGACACACTAAGAATGCTGGTGTCCAATAACCTTTCCTTTCTTATGAAATGGTAGTTTCAGTACCAGGAGGTACACAACGAGAAGACCACAGGCTACTTCCCCATATTGAGGACTTGGTTCTGAGAGTGGAGGTGTCACTTGAGAGAAGCCCACCATTTTTTCCACCTCCTTCTCCAGAAATTTTTCATGGGAGGAGAAGAGACCATGAAACAGTTAACTTCTAATGTCTTCTCAAAGGAACTGAGTTTATTTGCGACATAGCTGGGTGATGTTAAAGCCTAAGGGTCCTCTCAAGATCAGAAGACATTGGTATAAGTATTTGGGAGCTTACTGTACATCTACTGACAAAACAGACTAACTGTAGGCCAATTAGTTTTCAGGAAACACACAGGGAGCTTAGTAGATGGCAGCAAATGTCCATCAAATGCTTATCCCAGACAATATCCTTTGGTGGGGCCCAGAATGTGATTGCATTAGTTTGTAGAGAAATTCATGTTTAAAGCTATATAGTAGCATGCTGTCAATTAAGGAGGTTTACAACTAGATGTGGTCATAGAAAGGGTAGAGGAGAACTCCTATTGGTGCTAGCCCTTCAATTCCCGGGATAAGCTATCTCAGGAGCAGCATCAGTGTTAACACCACTGAGGAAGGCAAAATACAGTTCACTAAAATACCAAGCCAGACATTAAGTATAGAAACCAGATAATAAAAATAACTATTTGCTGAGATGCAACAACAGATGTTAAATTTCTGTAAGTTACCTAAAACATCCAATTTTCAATTAAAAAAAAAAAAAGAACTATGAGCCATGTGGTAGGAAAAAATGGAAAAAGGAAGTGAAAGAAACTATCTATGAAAAAATCTGCATGTCCAGTTAACAAAATATTTCAAATAATCATTATAAATATCTTCAAGGAACTAAAGGAAACCCTAAATTGAAAAAAAAAAAAAAAACAGAAGTCATAATGGCAATGGCAATCAAATACAGGACATAAAGAAACTGATGCTATTTTTTTTAAAAGTAAAATCCAGACAGAAATTGCAAAGTAGAAAAGTAAATAATTGAAATAAAAACAAAGATAGGCACAATGTTAGATTTAAACTACTAGAAGAAAAAGCTAACAAACTTGATGATAGGATGATACAGATTATGGAAGTATAAGAATAAGTATGAGAAAGAAGCATGGAGAAAATTGAGTTGGGTGTCAGCAAAATGTTGGGCACTACCATGAAAAGCACCAACTTATATAATCAGTGTCAGGAGAGGAAGTAGAGAAAACAGAAGAAAAATATTTCAGCCAATAATTGTTGGAACCCTCTGAAGTTTATTGAAAAATAATTTACTCATCTAGGGAAACCAACAAACTCCAAGTAGGACAAATGCCAAGAGACCCCATAAACAGATACATTATTATAAAAAGGCTAAAAGTTGAGGACAAGAAAAAAATCTGCCAACAGCAATGTAGAAATAACAAATTTGTTACAATAATAATCATAGCAATGTATTGTTAGTTTCATAACACTCATAGATATAATGCTGGGATGGGAATTTGGCACAATGAGGATGCTTGGGGCAGCCACATCCATACCAGAGCACCTGGGCAAAAACTTTGCTTCTGACTCTAGCTTCCTGCTAATGCATACTGTTGGAGGCAGAAAGTAATGGCTCAAGTATATGTGTCCTTGTAATGTATAAGGCAGTATTGGATTGAGTTACTTGTTCCTGGCCTTGGCCTGGCCCATTTTTGGCTGTTGCAGGCATTTCAGAAGTGAGCCAGCAGATGGAAGCGCTCTGTGTGATGAACAGATTTTCATAATTGAAATAACTTAAAAATGCAATGATATCAGAAAAAGGGGAGATAATAAATAACTAATATATCTTGTTTGTATATCTAATTTCATAAGTTTATATGCATACACTAAATCATAGAGCAACCACTAAAGAAATATACTGAAGAGAATATTAAATATTATAAAACATTCAAATGTAATAAAAAGGAATATAGAAGCACTTAGAGTATAAAAAGCAAAATATCATATTAAATTAAGTATATTGATTATAATATTAAACATGAAAGTGTTGAAAACCAAAAAGAGCTCAAGAGATTGACAGTCATGATAAAAAATTATTCAAATATATATTATTGAAAATATACTTTTTAAAAAGGGCTTATGTATTTGTTTGAAAGAATTACAGAGAAAGAAGGAGAGACACACACACACAAAGAAATCTGGTACACTCCCCAGAGAGTCTCAATGGCCAGGGTTAGACTAGGCTGAGCCAGGAGCCAGGAGCTTCATCTGGGTTTCCCATGTGGGTGGCAGAGGCCCAAACACCTGGGGGCATGTTATGCTGCTTTTTTTCAGGCCATTACCAAGTAACTACATTAGAAGTGGAGCAGCTATGACATGTCATGTGTGCCTATCTGGGATGCTGGTGTTGCAGGCAGTGGATTTACCTACTAAGTTACAATGTTGACCCCAATTTTGATTTAATGACACACATATATTAAAAGGAAAAAATAAAAATATATAATCATGTGTCATTTAATCCCATTTTAATTGACAACAAACTGAAAATATAACAGTAGTTCCACAAGATTATTACGGAGGTAGAAAAGTCCTATTACTTAATGATATTGTAGTCATCATAATATCTTAGTGATATCATATTTGTGCTGCTGATGTAGACAAAACTGCAGTGCCAGTCATGTAGCAGTATAGCAATATAATTATATTCAGCACATAATACTTGGTACTGGTAATAAGTGACTATAGTTACTAGGTTATGTATGTTTTATACTATATACTGTACAATTGAATTGGTTTAGAGTATGACCCTTTCACAAATAAATAGATTATCTGTTTTGGAACAGTGGATTAGGCTGTTTCTTGGGGCACTGGCATTCCAGTGCTATGTATGTGGGCAGTGGCTAACTGTCTCTAAATCTACTCAGCTCATAGATACCAGTGATCTCACAAGATCAGAACCTGACATGTATGCTGGCTGTAAATCTATGTGCCAGGAACATGCATAATATGAGAAAGTCCTACTTCCACACAGAAGAAGCTCAAGAGGTGGCTGAATATTATGACTACAATAGGAATCATGATGACCTCTCTGAGCCACAGTAACAGCCTAGATCCCTACTCCGACAACAGCCCACTATAGTGAAAAAAAGGCATAGGGAGACATGATAGAAAAATAGATACCCCATATGCACAAAAATTAAAGTAGAAACACAAAAAACATGCACAAAGAAGGAAATAGGAGTCCACAAAAGGACAAACTAATGAATTAATACTGGATTGTAAAGACAGGGAGATTGACAAAATGCCTAAAAAAGAATTCCAAAGAGTAATTGTAAAGTTCCTAAAAATATAAACAAAGCTCCAAGGAATTATGAAATCAGTACATGACATGGATGAGATATTCAACAAAGATATTGAAAAAGAACCAAAAATATTTCATTTTAATGAATAAATCAAAAATACAGTGGAAAGCATTAACAGTAGACTACTTGAGGCAGAAGAAATAATATCTGACTTAAAATACAGGTCATTTGAAATAGAAATGAAGGAAAGGAAAAGAAAAAAGTAGAAAGAAAAAAATGCTCAATTCCATATCTACAGGACACAATCAAATAAAGATGTACAAATTTTAAGATTCCTGAAGAAATGGAAAAGCAGATGTTTGGAAAACACTCAATGAAATAATAGACAATTTCCTCAATTTGTAGAAAGATAATGACCAACCAAATAAAGGAAGTGCAAAGAACCCTGAAGAGACACGATAAGAAAAAAAATCCTCAACCAAAAACATAATAGTCAAGCTTTCAACAGTAAAACGTATAGAAAATATACTGAAATGTCTAAGACATGATGGTTCACTTTTAAAGGGATCCCCACTATTTTGACAGCAGATATTACAATGGACGCCCTACAGACCAGGAGAAAATGGAAAGATGCAGTCCAAGTTCTGGAAGGAAACTGCCAACCCAGAATCTTTAGTCACTGAGGCTGTCTTTGATAAATCGCATAAAATAAAGACCTTATAAGACAAGCAAAAATGAAAAGAATTTGTTACCACCTGGCCAGCCTTACAAATGATACTTAAGGATGTACTATACACGGGAACAAAGCAGTATTTGCTACCTACAAGAAACACTTTACCAATAAAAGTTTACTCAAACTGATATACATATCCCACAATACAATCAAGGAAACATATGAGAAACCCACAGCCAGCATCATAGTAAACAGAAAACTGAAAACATTTCCACAAAGATCTGGAACCAGAAAAATGCATCCACTCTTTCCACTGTTATTCAATATAGTTCTTGAAATTTTAGCCAGATCCATTAGGAATGAAAAAGAAATTAAACGAATACAAATTGAAAAAGAGGAAGTCAAATTATCCGTTTGCGAATGACATGATCTTTTACACAGAGGAACCAAAAGATTCCACTGAAGAGACTGTTAAAACACTCAAGAGAATTTGATAATGTTGTAGGATAGAAATTTAACACGCACACACACAAATAGAATTTTTACACACCTACAATGTTCTGGCTGAAAAAGAACTTTGACTGGCTGTGTTGTGGCATAGCGATGCCTGGTTGCAACACTCCCAGACCAGCTCCCTGCTAATGGCCTGAGAAAAGCAGCAGTCCAAGTAATTGGGCCCCTGACATCCACCTTGGGAAACCCAAATGAAGCTCTTGGCTCTTGGCTTTATCCTGGCCCAGCACTGACCATTGGGGCCATTTGGTGAATGAAATAGCAGATGGTAAATTTCTCTGTCTCTCCCTCTCTCTATTATTCTTTCAAAAAAAAAATCTTTTTAAAAAATTTTAAGATCATTTTTAGTTTGTACAACTTTAAATAACTTGGGATAAATTTAACCAAGGATGTGAAATTTCTTAAAGAAAATTACAAAATATTAATGAAATAAATATTTGGTGATAGAAAACATGGGAAAATCTTTGTTCATGGATTTGAAAAATTAAAAATTAATATTATCAAAATGCCAAGAGTATCCAATAGATTCAGTGCAATCCCAATCAAAATTCCAAGGACTGTCTTCACAAAATAAACCTAAAATTTATACGGAAACATAAAAGACCTTAATTAGCCAATACAGACTTGACCAATGAAAACAAAGCCAGCAGAATCACAATGCTAGATTTCAAGATATATGACAGGGCAATTATAATAGAAACAGCCTGGTGCTGTATTAGAATAGATATATAGACCAATGGAACAGAATGAAAATTCAGAAATTAAACCACATATCTGCAACGAAGTAGTCATTGACAAAGGAGCTAACATTATTCCCTGGAGAAAGGACAGACTCTTTAACAATTGGTGTGGGGAAAATTAGATTTTGATAAGCAGATGTTTGGAGTAAGGTCCCTACCTTAAACCCTACACAAAAATCAAATCACAGTGGATCTAAGATCTAAACTTAAGTCTAGACACTAACAAATTACTTCAGGAAAATACAAGGGAAATGCTACAAGATACTGGCACAGGCAAAGAATTCTTGGGTAAACCCCAAAGGCACAGGCAATAAAAGAAAAAAAAGTGCACTAATGAGATTATATAAAGCTAAGAAACTTCTGCACAGCGAAGGAAACAATAAGTAAAAATGCAACCAACAGAATGGGAGAAAATGTTTGCAAACTCTGCATCTAATAAAGCATCAATAGCCAGATGTGTAAAGAGATCAAGGAACTCAGCAACAACAAAACAAATAATCCACTTAAGGAATGGGGAAAAGATATGAACAGACATTTTTCAAAGAATGAAATACAAGTTGTCAATGGACACAGGAAAAATGCTCAGGTTCATTAGCCTTCAGGGAAATGTAAATAAAAACCACAATGAGGTGATACCTCAGTCAAGTTAGAATGACTGTTATTCAATAACAACAGCAGCAACAACAAATGCTGATGATGTTTTGGAGAAAAAAAATTCCATTATTGATGGAAATGCAAATTGGTGCAACCATTATGAAAAACAGTATGGAGATTCCTCAAAATTCTAAAAATCGATATATGTTATGACCCAGCTATTCCACTTCTGGAAATATATCCAAAGAAAATGAAATCAACACATGAAAGATACATCTGAACCTCTGTTTATAGTGGCTCAGTTAACAATAGCAAAGACATAGAATCAACCTAGATATCCATCAACTGATGACAACATTAAGATAGTATGGTATATATACACGATTGACTACTACTCAGCCATAAAAAAAAGCATGAAGTCCTGACATTTGCAGCAAAATGAATGGACCTGGACATTTTTATGATAAATGATATAAACCTAAAATAAATATCACATGTTTTCTTTATTTGTGGACTTCAATATATAGAGAATAATGATTGTATGTCGTATCATTTGTTATACAGTTATACCATGTACGTGACAATATTTCCTTTTTTTAAAAAACGATGATTTCTTTCTCAAATTACTCCTATTTAAAATTTGAGGACTCCAGATAAATTTATGTCAAAGATGTATGTGAAATCTTACAGGGATTGCATTATATTTGTAGAAAAAATTGAGGAGTATTATCTCAACAGCACAAAATATTCTGTGCCCTGAAAATGCAGTGATATTATATAATGGCCCTTATTTATTTCCTTTCTTCAAAAAAAAATTATTGAGATATAATTGGAATATAATTCACCCATCTAAACTGTAGAGTCCAATAATTTTTAGTTCACAGAAGTAAGCAAACACCACCATAATCAATATTAGGACAATGTAATTCCTTTCATTAATATTTTGTGACACATAGTGTAAAACCTTGATATAAGATTTTAAATAAATAGGTTTAACTTCTTAACATATACAGTTAATAATGCATATATAGCACATAATTTTTTAAAAATGTGCAAATGTAGTAATAAGATTTGCAATTCTGTTGAGATGTATGAGGATAGAATGAGGCAGTGTTGCTGGCATTCCCATCATCTCACTGAATTATGTTTTAACTTGAAAGCATATGTTTAATTTAGTGGGAAAACTGGGCCAAAAGCAGTAGGTACATTAAAAAATACATTTTTCCTTATCAAGAGTTAATCATCCCCCCTGATTTTTTTTTTTTTTTTTGACAGAGTAGACAGTGAGAGAGAGAGACAGAGAGAATCGTCTTCCTTTTCCGTTGGTTCACCCTCCAATGGCTGTAGCGGCCAAAACGCTGCGGCCGGCACACCACGCTGATCCGAAGGCAGGAGCCAGGTGTTTCTCCTGGTCTCCTATGCGGGTGCGGGGCCCAAGTACTTGGGCCATTCTCTACTGCATTCCTGGGCCACAGCAGAGAGTTGGACTGGAAGAGGGGCAACCAGGACAGAATCCGGCACCCTGACTGGGACTAGAACCTGGTGTGCGGGCACTGCAGGTGGAGCATTAGTCTATTGAGCTGCGGTGCCAGCCCCTCTGATTTTTTTTTTAATTCTTTATTTACTTATTTGACAGGCAGAGTTTTACAGAGAATGAGAGAGAGAGACAAAGAGAAAGGTCTTCCTTTCTTTGGTTCACTCTCCAAATGGCGGCAATGGCCAGAGATATGCCAATCTGAAGCCAGGAGCCAGGAGTGTCTTCCTGGTTCCTATGTGGGTACAGGAGCCCAAGGACTTGGGCCATCCTCCTCTGCCCTTCCAGGCCACAGCAGAGAGCTGGACTGGAGGAGGAGCAACCCGGGATAGAACCCAGCGTCCATATGGGATGCCGGAGCCACAGGCAGAGGATTAACCTAGTGCGCTGACCCAATCCTCTGATTTTATAAACATTTCATGTTCTTTCCTTCCTTTTTTAAAGATTTATTTATTGATTTGACAGTAGAGTTACATAGAGGCAAAGAGAGAGAGAGAGAGACAGAGCGAGACAGAGAGGGAGGTTAGTCTTCCATGCAGTGATTCACCCCCAGAATAGCCACAATGGCTAGAGCTGTGCTGATCTGAAATCAGGAGTCCGAAGCTTCTACTGGATCTCCCACATAGGTGCAGAGGCCCGAGTACACTGGTTTCCTAGGTACATAAACAGGGAGCTGGATCAGAAGTGGAGCAGCTGAGACTCGAACCAGTGCCCTTATAGGAGGCCAGCACTGCAGACGACTGCTTTACCTGCTATACACAGCACCAGCCCCTCATGTTCTTTCAAAATTTATTTCTCTTCAGTACTAATTAATGATTATATTAACTTTGCTCCAGATCAGAATTTCTTTCCCAAACTTCTTTTTTTTTTTACTTTTATTTATTAAATATATATTTTCAAAGTACAACTTTTGGATTATAGCAGCCCCCCCCCATAACCTCCCTTCCACCTGCAACCCACTACCTCTCCCATCCCATTCACATCAAGATTGATTTTCAATTCTCTTTATATACAGAAGATCAATTTAGTATATACTAAGTAAAGATTTCAACAGTTTGCACCCACACAGAAACACAAATTATAAAGTACTGTTTGAGTACTAGTTATACCGTTAATTCACAAAGTACAGCACATTAAAGACATTAAGGACAGAGATCCTACATGGGGAGTAAGTGCACAGTGACTCCCGTTGTTGATTTCGCAATTGGCACTCTTATCTATGACGTCAGTAGTCACCTGAGGATCTTGTCATGAGTTGCCAAGGCCATGGAAGCCTCTTGAGTTTGCCAACTCTGATCTTATTTAGACAAGACCATAGTCAAAGCAGAAGTTCTCTCCTCCCTTCAGAGAAAGGTACCTCCTCCTCTGATGGCCCGTTCTCTCCGCTGGGATCTCACTCACAGAGATCTTTCATTTAGGTCATTTTTTTTTTTTTTTTTTTTTGCCAGAGTGTCTTGGCTTTCCATGCCTGTGAAACTCTCATGGGCTTTTTAGCCAGATCCGAATGCCGTAAGGGCTGATTCTGAGGCCAGAGTACTATTTAGGTTATCTGCCATTTATGATTCTGATGTGTATCCCGCTTCCCAAACTTCTTAAATTATATTTCCACTCAATAGAAATGTTATCATAAGTATCTTCATCCAAACAGCTGGGATCTGATAAACACTGGCTCCAAGTATGTTACACTGTACTGTATTTTATTTCTGTAATCCTTATTAATATACTCCAGCACATTTTCAATTTTTAAAGAAAATACTTTTTAATTTTAAGAGTGTGTTTATGAAGTATTTTGTACATAAAAGACACACCTGAAATACACAGCCAAATGACAGCAGCCATGTCGATTTAGTCAGTTTCCTGATAAAAAAGATACTAAAATTTCCTTCTGATACTCCATCCTGTTTACTAACTCCCTAAAAGTGGTGATTATAATGATCTTCAATGAGAAATAAACTTGTCTCTATTCAAGGTGTATATCAAGTGAATGATATAGAATATACTCTTTAAAAATATATTTATTTGAAAGGCAGAGAGAGAGAGAGAGAGAATGAGAATGAATAACAGAGAAAGAGAACAATCTCATCCACTGGTTCATTCTCCAGATGGCCACATGGTCTGGATCTTGTCCAGACCTTGTCCAGACCTAAAACAGGTGCCAGAAGCTTCTTTCGGGTTTCCCACATTGATGACAGGGGCCCAAGGACTTGGTCCATCTTCCACTGATTCCATAGGTCCACTATCAGGGAGCTGGATCAGAACTGGAGTAGCTTGGACTTGAAATGCTGCCCTTATGGGATGCCAGCACTGCAGGATTAAGCTTAACCTTCTGTACCACAGCACCGACTTCAAAATATACTCTTTAGAAATCAATTTATATTTCCATACATAGAGATGGATACAAACTGACACACTTTATTGTCTTCCTCATGTTTTCTTGGGTTAAAAATAGCTGACGGACTTTACAAGTCATATTGTAGTTATTCCTCAGAAGTGGCTCTCTAGTCAGGAACTATATTATGTAATTCTCTTTGCTTATAAGTAGGCACCTAAAAGTTTTTACAAATGTTGTGTGCTTAAAAGTGCTATATATTACTTTTTGGTTGATTCCATTAAAGTGAAGCTTCTGTCTTCATCCAAATTTTACTGCCAAGCCAGGTCTACTGTGAGCACACTGGTGACTGCAACCAAATGATGGTAAAAGGCTGAGATCCTGGAACATCTCTTAGAAAAGAGTATTCTGTTCCTATGGAGTACCTTTGGGCACTTGCACAGAGTGAAGTATAAATATCTACATGTTTTAACCATTGCATATGTTCACATTGGTGCAACAATTACAGTTTTATCTTAACTGACTGATACACATCTTTCTACCTAATCGGAATTTTTTCATTATTCTTTTAGCACAAACAAAAAAAAAGGCCCTTTGTACACTCAGAAATGAAAGTAAACATATGTAAGACATTAGGAAGTGATGTTACTTAAAACCTAGGAAAAGATGTATTGTAACTGCTTCTACCCGCCTAAAATATTAGCGTAGCAAGGCTTAAGCTGTAAATGTTTCCTAGGGATATTTGCCTCTTAAAATGGAGAGTGAAGATTCAATCAAATAAAATTCACAAGCTCTTAATCTCCATAAGATATTGCCTGGTTTCTCCCACTTCTTTCCAACTCCTAAGGGAGATGCTTTTTTATAAAGAGGCAAAGAGACATAAACAGTTATTGATTTAAAGAGCTTAGACAGTAACATTTTCTTTCTCTTTTAATTTAACCACAGACAAATTCAGGTTATCTTTGTCAGCATTCTCTGCTTTCAGAGCACAACTTTGTTATATCATTAGAAAACGTTTTGAAGAAGGAATAACCAGGTATAATCTGTTTCAAATTGTTATTGTTGGTATTCATGTTGGCAGTGCAGAATATGAAAACAGATTCCCTGCAGTGTTTTACCACCTGGAAAGCTTTGACTAACACTTGCATTTAAGATGGAAAAATGCCTTGCAGTAATCTGTTTGGGAAACAAAATAGTATGGATTATCTTGAGGTACATGATTATTTGTGGTTCATATACAGAGTGGAGGAAACAGGAGTAGCTGTGATAAGAGGCAGGAAACATAGGTTCTGATATCTTTGTCAAAGAGTCAAAACATGACATTTCAAAGGTAATTACAAAACAACTAGTGTATCTAAAAAGTACAATATTATGAATATTCATGGACTGATATAAGATAACTTTGTGACTGAGCAACTTTTTTCCTTCTTCCATGTTAAAGAGATGGCTATAATAAGGTGACTGCGATTGTATGCCAAAAATGTGTTCATATAAATGATCATATTACTCTTTAAAACAATAACATACAGAAAGAACCCTAGAGATTTATGAGGACTGTTGCTCACTCTTGACTGATAATTACAAAATGAGTAGTCAAGTTAAAACTACTTAACAGAAAAGTTACTCCTAGGAGTATTGTTAGAAATCGACAATAGAACCAATGGCAATGTCATTTAAAAATATTTTCTTACATAGAGAATTTTTAACATAGTCAAGTACAGATATTTGAAATTTTCTATATTCATTGCCCAGATTAAATATTAACATTTAGAAATCACGTTTCATTTTTTCTCTCCATATTTGTATAGATGTTTTCACATATTTATTACACATATATTCATAGTATGTATGTATATATAAATACATAGGTAAAATGGAATGAAAAGGTAACTTTATTTTGATGCAAAAATTTTCGAAATCCATAGCTAATCTTTTCACAATATTAATTTCCAGGAACTTTTTGAGGTCCCCTTTTTATGCAAATGTATGTGTTTATAAATCAGCAGTGTGCATATGTGCATTTTATATACCAACATTTCTATAATACTGGACAAAAATAATGAACGTTCTTTTTTTACTTGACGGATAGAGGAGTTGACAGTGAGAGAGAGACAGAAAGAAAGATCTTCCTTCCATTGGTTCACCCCCCAAATGGCTGCTATGACCAGAGCTTTGCCTATCCGAAGCCAGGAGCCAGGTGCTTCCTCCTGGTCTCCCATGTGGGCGCAGACACCCAAGCACTTGGGCCACAGCAGAGAGCTGGACTAGAAGAGGAGCAACCAGGATTAGAAACCGGGGCCCATATGGGATGCTGGCGCCGCAGACAGAGTATTAACCAAGTGAGCCATGGCGCTGGCCCCGGGTGAAACTATTTTTTAATGTTACTATACTTTTGTTTGTATCAGGATGCAAAGAACTTTAACAGCTTGTGGTTGCAATGAATGGCTCTTTATCCTGTAACACTCCGACTTGACTTTTTCATTCTATATTTATCAGTGAGTACAGCTAGAAAATAGTGTTTATAATTACACAGGAAGTTCATGTTGCTAGTTCTAATTCAAATATAAGATTGAAAATTGTATTCTTTCTTAACATCTTTGATTGATATTTCTTTATTACAGAGAGAGAGTGACCTGTCATGAGCGGTCCTACTTACCAAATGCGCACAATGGCTGGGTCTGGCCCAGAACTGAAGCTGAGCATCATCTCCTTCTTGGAGGGCAGGAACCCAATTACTTGAGCCATCAACATTGTCGTCAAGGGCCTGTATTTGAAGAAAGCTGGATTCTGAAGCAGAGTGGGAATCAAACCCAGGTACCCTGATATGGATTTAGGGGTCTTAACTGCTAGGCTTGATATGCTCTCCCTGCCTCTCCTTTCTTTTTTTCTTTTGTGATGAATATCATGGTTCTACCTCTGCGTGTGTGTGTGTGTGTGTGTGTGTGTGTGTGTGTGTGTGTACACGTGTTATATTTGATATATATATGTGTTTGGTGATGATACTTTTGTATGCTATTGAGCTACCTTATTATACTCATGAACTTGACATTAGTAGTAAGGTAATTTGCTTTTGTGAGGATGTTGTGGTTTCAGAACAATAAATGGTATAATTTTAGTGGTGATACATTTTGAGCAGTTTTATTAAGGTATAATTCACCTATCATTTGATTCACACATTTAATGTTTGCAGTTAGTTGGTTTTTAATATAGGGAGAAGAATCTTCCATAAGTCCATGGAAAATGCATATTATGAAAAAAAAACATGCATGGGTTTCACAGATTTTTGCCTCGAACTATATTTACTTTTCATTACAATTTCCACAAACTTTTTCAAGTACCTTTGTAGTAACAGTCATGTGCAAAGATTACTATATCCAATATTAGATAATTTTCTTTACCTTAAAAAGAAACTGCTTCTCCATCTCTAAGCAGATTTCCCAATAGATGGAATCATGTAATACAAAATATTTCATGTCCAATTTCTTTCACTTAGCACAATGTTTCAAAGGTTATGTTGTAGCATATATCAATGTTTCATTTCTTTAATGGCCAAATACATATACTACATTTGTTTATCTATGCATCTGCTGATAGACATTTGTGTAGCTTCCATCTTGTGAGTATTGTTAGTCATGCTGTTATATATATATATATATATGCACAAAATATACATTTTCCTGTTGACATGTGTTTTCCTTATTCCTAGGTATGTGCATAGGAGGGAGATTACTAGGTCACATGGTGACTCGGTGTTTAATTATTTTAAGAGTTGCCAAACTGTTTTTTGAAACACTGGCACCATTTTACATTTTACTTATAATGTATGAGTGTTAACTTTCTTTATATCCTCCTCAGTATTTGTTACCTGACATTTTGAACCTTCAAATCCTAGTCGGTATGAAATGGTCTCGACTTACATTTGCCTCTTGATTAGTGATATCAAATACCTTTTCATGTGTGTGTTGGCAACTTGTAAATTATACTTTGGTAATTTTCCACTCAAATTCTTTACCCTTGATAAAATAGAGTTATTTATCCTTTTTCATTGAACATTAGGAATTATTTCTATATTAGAAATATAAAAGTTCATTTTCAAAAACATGATTTGCAAATAGTTTCTACTATTCTGTTGGTTGTCTTACCACTTTGTTCATAGAGTATGTTTTCAATTTCTACATAATTTTCAAATTCCCTTCTATTATTGTTGTATAAGTTACATTGTGAACAATGATATATGATGTTTGATTCCAATCTTTTAAATTTATTGAGGCTATTTTTTGTTTTACATATGGCTTGTATTCAAGAATATTTCTTGAACACTTAAGGGTAATGTATCCTGCTGTGACTGGTGGATTATTCTATAGATTAGGTCTACATGACTTACACTATGATGTAATCCTTTTGTTTCCTTCTTGAACTTCTACATACTTGTTTTAAGCAATATTGAAAGCGGGGTTTTGAAGTTTCCAACTATTAAAAGAAAAGTGTCTGTTTTCTTGTTAATCGTGTCATGTTTGTTTCATGTATTGGAAGCTCTTTTTGTGGGTGTTTATATGTTTACAACTTTCATATCTGCATCTTTCTTTGACTCCATTATGACTATAATATTGGCATTTATTTGGTTTTAAAATCTACTTTAGCAGCTATTTTCATAAAACTATTCAAACTCATCTATGGTTATTGGTTATTGTTTATACAGTATATATGTCCCAACTTTATCTCTTATTAAATCTTAATAATGTCATATTTAAAGATATCTACAATTTTATACTGTAGCTCTATTTTTAATAATTAATTTATTTAAATTCATAATCAGTTTTAACAGAGCCAATATAATTCACAGATATCGTTATAAGGATATAATGATATTCCCTTCCTCCCACCCTCCCTTGCTCTTTGTCTCTCTCTTTTTCTCTTTCACCACTTCACACTTATATAGTAATTTTAAAGTAAACATTGATTATTGAAACTAGTAGTATAATATTCTTAACCATTGGTTTGACAAGGTATAAACAAAGTTTTACAAAACGATATTTGCAGCAATATTGATACAGGCATTTTTTTCTTTTTCTGTTTTTTCACTTTTCTTATTTTAAATTTTATCTCCCACATAATAGGGACAACATGCAGTTATTGTTTCTGTGTTGGGCTTACTTCCCTCAGCATAATGTTTTCCAGTTGCATCCATCTTTATGCAAATAATAGAATTATATTCTTTTTTGTAACTGAATAATATTTCATTCTGTGTATGAACCACATTTTCCTTATGAATTCATCTAGTGATGGACACCTTGGTTGATTCCTCATTTTAAGTATTGTGCACAGTGCCGCTATGATTTGAAGCCTGTTGTAGCTGATGTCAGGAGAGCTATTCCTGTTCATTTTTGTTTTCCATTTGCCTGGTGTATCTTTTTCCTGCCCTTCACTTTGTTATGAAGTAAATTGCTTGTGGGCAACATAAAGTGGGTCTTTTCTTTTTTAATCCATTCAGCCAACCTAAGTCTTTTCATTGGAGAATTTAATCCATTTACAATTAAAGTTAGTTTTGATAGATTAGAGCAAGCCCTAGTCATTTTGTTGATTGGATACTACTTTTACCTGCTCTGTAAGTAAATGTGGTATTTTCATGATGTTTACTTCTAATGCAGGACACCTTTCAGAATTTCTTGAAAGGCTGGTTTGGTGGTGGTGGATTCTCTTAGTTTTGGCTTCTCTGGAAAAATATCTTACTCTTTTCCAGCACTTTTAAATACTAGCTTTGCAAGATACAATATTCTTGGTTAGAATTTTTTCTTTGTCTTTTGATATCTTTATATATCATCCCACTCTGTTCTGGCCTGTTGGGTTCCAATGAAAAGTTTAATGTTACCTTTATTTGTAACTTGACACTTATCACTTGTCTTTGTGATTCTCTCCTGTCTTTAACTTTTGACAATTTGACTACAATATGTCTTGGGGAAGATTTTTATTGGTAATACTGCTTGGGGTCCTTTGAACTTCTTGTATCTGGATATCCATGTCTCTTGCTCTTTTTTTTTTTTTTTTTTTTTTTTGACAGGCAGAGTGGATAGTGAGAGAGAGACAGAAAGGTCTTCCTTTGCCGCTGGTTCACCCTCCAATGGCCACTGCAGCTGATGCACTGCAGCTGGCACACTGCAGCCGGCACACCACGCTGATCCGAAGGCAGGAGCCAGGTGCTTATTCTGGTCTCCCATGGGATGCAGGGCCCAAGCACTTGGGCCATCCTCCACTGCACTCCCTGGCCACAGCAGAGAGCTGGCCTGGAAGAGGGGCAACCGGGACAGAATCCGGCGCCCCGACCGGGACTAGAACCCTGTGTGCCGGCGCCGCAAGGTGGAGGATTAGCCTAGTGAGCCACGGTGCCGGCCCTTTTTTTTTTTTTTTTAAGAATTATTTTCTTTATTTGAAAGACAGAGTTACAGAGAGAGGTAGAGACAGAGAGAGGTCTTCCATCTGCTGATTCACTCCCCACATAGCCACAATGGCTGGAGCTGTGCCCATCAGAAGCCCGGAGCCAGGAGCTTTTTCCAGGTCTCCCGTGTAAGTTCAGGGGCCCAAAAACTTTGGCCATCTTCTACTGCTTTCCCAGGCCACAGCAGAGAGCTGGATTGGAAGTGCAGCTGGGACTTTGACTGGCACCCATATGGGATGCCAGCACTTCAGGCCGGGGCATTAACCCGCTGTGTCACAACACCGGCCCTAATATCAATTCTCTTTCAAGAGTTGAGGAATTTCAGCTATTGATTCATGCAACAAGTTCTCAATGCCTTTTTTTTTCTTTTCTTCTCTTCAAGATTACATATAATATGGACATTTGATCATTTAATGGCATTCCATATTTCACATAGACTTTCTTCATTCCTTTCAATTTTTTTTCTCTTTATTTTTGTCTGATTGTATTACTTTATAATTCCTGTACTTGAGTTCTGAAATTCTTCTCTCCTCTTGGTGTATTCTGCTGTTAAAGCTTTCCACCATGTTGTTTATTTCACTGATTTATGATTTCATCTCCAGATTCCTATTTCATTCTTTTTAATGTTTTCTGTACCCTTAGCAATATTTTCATTTATGTCACTCATTGATTTTTCATTTCTTTAATCTGTTTACCTGTATTCTCTTGCTTCACATTGAGTTTACTTACAATCAATATTTTGAATTCTATATCTGCCATTTCATAAATTTCCCTCAGTTCAGGATCTAATTCTGTAGGATTTTTGTGGTCTTTTGGAGGTGTCATGTTACCTTGTTTCCCATGTCCCTAAATTGATGTCTGCATATCTGTTGTAGTTATTCCTTCTTGTTTACACAATAGGTTTTACTGGAAATGAGCTTATGGTTTCACTGGAATTCAGGTTATCACTTGGATTATTGCTTTGATTTTGGTGCTAGGTGAGCCCAGGATTGTAGTCTCTGAGTGATTTCTTTTGTTGTGTTTATAAGTCACACAATGGCCTAGTCTTCTATAGTTCATAGGGATAGAAATGTGGCTTTGAGATGATTATTGGTTTCCTAGGGTATGTATCTTCAGTTCAGGGAGAGTTTGGTGTCCATCTGCCCAGTAATGTGATAGCTATGTCTTTGTTCTTGGTGCTTAAGGAGACGAAACAATATTGGCCGTCCCTTTGTCCCGCTGGCACACCTGGGTAATCCTGGAACTTGTGGCACCAATTGCTGTGGGTTGGTTTATGGACCCTTCCTCAGGTACTACTAGGACAGTCTAGATGGAGATGTGGCGTATAACTCTGATAGCCCTGGTTTTGGGACTAGATGTGAACTGAATCCTAGTTCAGTCCTACAGGGTAAGTACTGGTATACATGATCTGAGTCTAGGGAGGTGGAATGCAGGCACGTTCTTCCCTAAGTCCACCAGGTAGCTTCCAGTGTGATTGAGAAATTCAGAACTAATTGTTACAGTCTTGGTGTTGCCAGGCATAGTGGGGTCATTTCCCAGATCTCCCATGGTAGGAGTAGATTTTTGTGAGCTGCTTCTTATGCTATTCCCCAGAGCTAAGAGGAATAATTCCCCTGGCTCATGTAGAGCACATGAGCATGGCTCCTGGGATAATGCCCCAAAACTCCCACAGTTGTAGGATACAGGGAATTCGTACTTTCCCCTACAAGTTGCCATGACTATGACTCGTTGAGTCAGGTAGAAGTGGAACAGAGACCTGCTGCATGATTTCTTGCTGCCTGGTCTGGTTTTCTGCTGCTGTCAGGCTGGGGAGGGCATCAGAGTAGCTTCCTTTCTCCAAGCCTGTCTGTTGCTCAGCCCCCACTCAGCTCACCAGGCTGAACTAAAAATCATTTTGTGAATGTGGAATACCTTCTCACCTAAAACTGTGAGTGGCGGAGAACATGGCAATTTCTCCCTGCGTTGACTTGGTAACGTGGTAGCTCACAACAGCATTGCTGGCTGCATCTGTGTTTCTTCTCTCCTCTTGTCCCATGGAGTCTTCATTGTTTTGTCAGCTCTTTGCCAAAATGTTGCCTCATTCAGACCCCTGGATACGTTGCCCTTCCTTTGTTCTTCACGTACACCCTAGCAAGTGAAGTCAGCATTGCTATATCCTACTCAGCCATGTTTAATTTAGTTTTATACATTGTTTATTTGGGAGAAATTTGCATCTGTTGTTACTAGTTTTCTTTAGCTTTGGAAGATTTAGTATAGAGTATATACATTATTAGGACTTACATATTAATTCTTATTATTACTGGGATTTATTACTTACATTGCACTTTGTAGTTACTGTTTAATCATTCTGTGGTCTAATGTATTTCTCTACTATATCTTTTATACCTTTATTGTATAAAATTGGTTTGTGTTAATTTTTTGCTAATTCAAATAATGTGATGAATATATGAGCATACTTCAAAAAGTACATGAGATGAAATTAAAATATTAGTTGATTTTTATGTAAATATTTTAAAAATCCAATCATAGATATTTTTAAAGATTTATTTGTTTATTTGAAAGGCAGAGTTACAGAGAGGCAGAGGAAGAGAGAGAGAGAGGGAAGGAGGGAGGGGTCGGTGGGTCTTCCATCGCCTGGTTCACTCCCCAGATGGCCACAATGGCCAGAGCTGAACCAATCTGAAGCCAGGAACCAGGAGCAAGGAGCTTCTTCCATGTTTCCCATGCAGGTACAGGGCCCAAGGACTTAGGCTGTCTTTTACTGCTTTCCCAGTAAATAGCTTTTCTCAGCCATAGCAGAGAGCTATTTTGGAAGTGGAGCAGCTGGGACTGGAACTGGCAGTCATATGGAATGCTGGCATGGTAGGCAGAGGCTTTACCTGCTGAGCCACAACACTGGCCCCTAGATTTTTAATAATAGGTATTTTCCCAAGATTCCTTATTTTCAAATATGTATATTCAGTTTTCTGTATACACAAAATTTGTTGGGAATGTTCATAGTAAGAATTGAGACCTTATGCAAAAGTTTATGTAATTGGTAAAGATTACTATAATGTCAAACTCTTACAAATTCATTGGATTAATTTACACCCTATTATAAACCTATAAAGCTCCTGTTAATTCATGTTTTCATGTTATCACATTAACACTTTTTACCATTAAATAGAAGTAAAGTTCTATTTCATTTTATTCTTGTGAAGAATTCCATCCTTCTAAAATAGAAAGTGTCTTACTTATTCTATATCAATATTCTATACATTCTTCGGTGATTTATTGTTGGCCCAATGTAAATATTCAAATTTACATCTTTTAGATATGAATTTGCCTTGCATTCCTGCAAAACATTCATGAATATTGCATTCAAATTCATTGATAATTATATATAAGGACAAAATATTTCACAATATAATGGCAAAATAAATGTACCATAGGCATTTAAGAACACAATTTACATAATTGTACCATGTCTCTCATTACACACAGGGCTATGACCTTCTGCTAAAGTGCCAATTCAAAGATAATACCTTGCTGAATTCAGATATTCTTTTTTTTTTAAAGATTTATTTTACTTGAAAGACAGAGTTGCAGAGAGAGGTAGATACAGAGAGAGTCTTCCATCTGCTGGTTCCCTCTACAGATGGCTGCAACAGCCAGAGTTGCGCTGATCCAAAGCCAGGAGCCAGGAGCAAGGAGCCTCTTCGAGGTCTCCCACATGGGTGCAGGGGCCAAGGACTTGGACCGTCTTCCACGGCTATCCCAGGCCATAGCAGAGAGTTGGATTGGAAGAGGAGCATCTAGGACTAGAACCAGTACCCATGTGAGATGCTGGTGATTCAGGTCAGGGCATTAACCCGCTGCGCCACAGTGCTGGCCCTCAGATATTCTTTTAAATACAGTATTTACATTGATACAAACATTGGTCTTTAAAATAACTTTTTGAGAAAGAACTGAGTATGGCATTTCTTTGTTCTGGTTCCTTTAGCCAAAATTTGACAATATTTCATAAACCAAAATATAAGAATGGATGATGTTAACTAAATCCTATGACACAGGAGACTAGTAGTATTTAAAAATGTGAACTAAAATTCCATTAGTTTAAAAATGTGTGTACATCGAACACCTGACCACTCATGGGGTACTTACTCATCTATTTAGAACATAAGTTTGTAAGAAAAATAGTTTTGTTTGAAATTCAGTTATAGAAGGAGATAACTTTAGTATCTCTTACCAGTATTGCCTACTATAGAGGAAAAAGTATTCATTCTATGTACAAATGACTTTTATGTAGGTTGGTTCATGTGAGTTTTTATTTTCATATGCTAGAAAAGTAACAGTTGCGACCATCTTTATTTTCAGTATTAAATAATCTCACCTTTCATTATCAGAAGAATTTGTAAACAATATGTCACTTTCTTATAAGCCTCTCTTTTTGCACAGAACATTCCTCAGATTAAGAGATTTTGTATTACATATTTTTATTCAGGAGACCATAATAGCCTAAAGATATAAAAAGTTATATGAGTGTTTCTTTTATTCTGGTCCAAGTACAATCTTGTATTCCATACTGCATACCTAGCATCAGCAAAGATCAAAGTAGGATACCTTTCTTTGAGCCATGGTTCTTATTAATGGAGCTACTTTGTCTTTTGGCTTTAGATTGCTTTTTATGTCTTCCCAGCACACACACACACACTCTCTCTCACCCACACATAACACTCACAATTCTAAATAGAGATTGTTGTAATCCAGAAGAAATAACCACAGGTTGAAGCATATATATGTGTGTGTGTGTGTGTGTGTGTGTGTGTGTGTGTGTGTGTATGTATGTTGAGCTGAATAATGTCAAGAGTTCTGGGCAAAGATTTTGATTCTGATGCCAATATTCTTAAAGGCAAGAATAGGAAAAATTTCTGTATTCATATTTCATGAGGGTGAAGACAATTGCTCTATGAAAAGGTTAATTTCACTGAAGTAATAATAATGAGGAGAATCAGGATCAACTCAAGGTGTAAGTTAGCCCATGTGTCTGAGAGAAGACAGGAAAAATGTATTGTCACATATTTATATGATAATTGCATACTCTTGGCAAAGAGGCTTTACTCACAAAGGAAAGCCATATGGTGTTTCCCCAAAAACTTAAACATAGTGTTATGTGAATTAAGGGGCAAATATTCGACCTAGCCATTAAAAGACGCCAGTTAAGGTGCTTCCATCCTCTATCAGGTTTGAATCTTATCTCCATTTTCTAATTCCAACTTGTTGTTCATGTGCACACTAGTGGTTATTAGCATAGGAGGCTCACATACTTGGGTCCCTGCTACCCCCTAGACTGAGTTTCTGGCTGTCTGTTTAAGCATGGCCTAGCCTCAGCCTTTGTAGGAATGAACCAGTGGATGCTAGCTCTCTCTTTTACTCTCTTTCTCTGTCTATTGATTGATTGATTGATTGATTGATAATCCTTTATCCTATATGGCTTACTCATGATAAAAAACATCCAGAAGAGTGAAGTGGGTAACTTGTTTTCACAATAAACTCTGAGTTCAGTTGCAATCACCACTCCCTTGCTTCTCATGGTAAATTTGGAGATTCTGAAGGAAGGAGGACATTTTATTCTTGTTAAAGATAACATTCTTTGTGGGAAGGAAGTAAATATTTTATACCCCAAATTTCATTGAGACAACTCTGAATACCTATTAAGCCATCTGACTCCTCACATCCTCCCCCTTAACATGAATGCACCCTAATGCATCTGTTAGGGGGCACTGGATGATGATCACTCTGGCTCCTTCATGCTGAAAGGGGTGTCTTTGGGAAGGGGAGTCAGGACAGGGCTCCAGCAGGAGGGGGCTTCTCCAGGGGGTGCAGTGCCAGCTCGCAGAAACTGCTTCTTTGGGAAGTTTCCTGTGCATGCCACCTAGAATTTCACTTTTTTAAGTTCGGAGAAAACGAATTTAGCAAGCAGTTTAAACTTACAGGATCTAAAACTGAAGACAGAGTCATTATTAGGGACCCTAAGAAAGATGTTTAAACCATAAATAAGTTTTTTTTTCATTGACAGGCAAATAGAAATTGCCAGAAAGGGCTTGAAAATGTTCAGGTGGGCCTCAAGGCCTTGTCAGTTATGAGGCTCAGACTGATGTATCTGTTTACATGTGGTACATCACAAGGGACGTATCCTGTTGACTTCTGTTACTAGATGGCCTGGGAGGAGAGCTGGCTCAAAGAGAAGTTAGGTGGCAATTCTAAAATGAAAACCTTTTTAGTTAATATGCAGTTCTGCCTGCAATGTTGTAGGCCCTAGTTAGCCATCCCCACGACAGCAGTGGTTACTTTGGAAGCTGGCCTGAGTGAAGGGCTTTTCAGCTTAGAGGGAACAAGGTTTGTGTCTCTGACCTGGAGTCTTTCAACTTCAGGGCAGGCCCATTTCCAGTGACTCAACTCTTGGCTGGCAGAGATGCCAAGGCTCTTCAAAAACTGACTTCTCTTGAAGCCCTGGCTTTCCACATCAAAAAACCAATGCAGTGGACTGGCCTGTTGGGTCTCCTGAGGGAAGATCACTGTGTGAAGCAGCCATTGATTGGCCCGCCACCTATCTTTACATTGCTCCTGCAGTCTAGCTTCCTCTTCTTTAAAGAGACCGGAGGAAACCTTTAAGGGAATGCAAGTTAAGGGGGTGCTCTGTACCTAACCTTTGGTGGCCTAAACTAGAAATCTGTAGTCACAGGCATGTTTGGATAGCGGGTTTTTTTCTTTAAGACAGATAATGCCTATGAAGAAAACTATGTCAAAATGATAATGGTCTTTAAAATAACTTTTTGAGAAAGAACTGAGTATGGCATTTCTTTGTTCTGGTTCCTTTAGCCAAAATTTGACAATATTTCATAAACCAAAATATAAGAATGGATGATGTTAACTAAATCCTAAAACAGGAGACTAGTAGTATTTAAAAATGAAAACTACGGCCGGCGCCGTGGCTCAACAAGCTAATCCTCCGCCTTGCGGCGCCTGCACACTGGGTTCTAGTCCCGGTCGGGGCGCCGGATTCTGTCCCAGTTGCCTCTCTTCCAGGCTAGCTTTCTGCTGTGGCCCGGGAGTGCAGTGGAGGAGGCCCAGGTGCTTGGGCCCTGCACCCCATGGGAGACCAGGAAAAGCACCTGTCACCTGGCTCCTGCCATCGGATGAGCGCGGTGCGCCAGCCACGGCGGCCATTGGAGGGTGAACCAGCGGCAAAGGAAGACCTTTCTCTCTGTCTCTCTCTCTCTCACTGTCCACTCTGCCTGTCAAAAATAAATAAATAAAAAATAAAAATGTGAACTAAAATTCCATTAGTTTAAAAATGTATGTACATCAAACACCTTATCTATAAAAATGTAAGTCATTAGTAAAGCTCTCTGCCTTAGTTTGGTTTAAAAAGGGAGGTTTTGCCTATTTATTGTGCCCATGGTAAAATAATATAGCTGTGGAATCATAATTTAAGCTCTTATTTTGGCTATGCTATGATTATAGGAAAAAAAAAACCCTCAGTTAAGAAAAAAAGAAACAAACAAAAAACACGATCAATAGGAGACAGTAGGAGGTTAAAATAGGAGGTTATATACATGGGAGGTAAGAAATAAAGGAAAGAAAGAGGAGGGATATCTGCCATTTCAATCTGTCATGTATTTATTGAGGTATTCATTCTGCTTTAGTCTCCTAGGCCATGGTTCTAGTCTATATTCTGTGTAATATAATCCTTCCGACAGAACTCTGACATCTTGCTGATGACTTAGAGCTTTGAAAGAACAACATCATAAAGAAAACTCTAAATGAATTGACATTTTTGTCAGATAGCTGCTTCCATGTCAGTAATAAAGCATCAGAGAAAGTCTCTCAATGAGTACAGAAAGAAATATTGACAGAGTACTTTGAAAAGTTCATGAAATAGGAATTAAAATAGAAGTTTTAGTGCAAACAATTTGCAATCCATGCATACTTCCCTAAGCAGGACAATCTTTTGAAAGATAATTGTTCTGTACTAGTAAAGAAGTTTAGCAGAAAAATGAAATGGATGGCAATAAAGCTGCTTTGGGTGAAAAATAGTTGTCATTTTTTTTAAAAAAATTACTGTTAAGCATGTAAGGAGAATTTTATCTGAACTGTATAAGAAAACATGTAATAATTTTGTATTAATATCAGTACGTAATTTTCATCATACACCTTGAAAATTGCACATGACCTCTCCTCAGTGCCAACTGTACAATGGTGGGAATTTGTCGTAATCCACAAACCTTTCTCCTCTGGAAGATTATAGCTGTCAACTTTGGATCCTTGAGCGGGGAATGCTATTATTCCCTTATGACACTCATTAACTTATTAAATAGGGATCCTATGTAAATTGAGATTCCAAATTACCTATTTTCCTATTAGATTTCTGCGATTCTCTTTTTCATCATAGTAAGGTCACAGCAGGTTTGGATAGTGATAAGCTTACACCTTTTTGTTCAACTCAAAATCAAATTCAAGATCTCCATGAAATGTCAGACTCTTTGTGGGAAAATATCATTGATATTGGCAGGATTAGTAGGACTAAATGAGAGACAGTTCAGATCAAGCCATAAATTCTATGTATGCCTAGTGTCATTTCAAACTAGCAAAGGGAGAATTTAAATCAACTGTTGAAAATCTAATAGAGAAACAAGCAAAATTACTCTTTACTCTCTGTCCTGAACGCCTATTCTTCATGTCAAGGAACCCAGTTGACGAGGATATTGATCTATCTAGGACTTTAAAGTCATGGATAATATAATTACTCTCTTTTTATTTTCCTATAGTCTTCATTCTGGTGTTATTTTTCATTCAGTGACTCGCAAGGCTATATATTATATGATTATAGACCTCACTTCTATTTTATTTAGGTAGAAATGGTCAATACTTGAATTTTCCTAGGAAAATCAATAATTGTCAGAATAGTTATGTTCCAAAGGTTTATGGAGACAGCTTCCAATTCTTAGCATGGCCAAACTCCTGACAAAGAGACTGTTAACCTACCCCCCTATCCAATAAATGTCTGTTTTTGGCTTTTTTGCAGGATGGGATGATCTTTAAGAATGATTCCATCCAACTGTCTAATGTTTTAGATCAGAAAGGGCGTAACATTCCCAAAGAAGAGTTACAATTTAGTAAGGACCAAATACGTTAATTCAGGTAATTTATCCTAAGATATTAAATTCTTCATTGGTGATATTAGCAACTTCCCTGTGTTGTACACTAACAGGAAAAATATGTTGTCCCAAAATCATGGGCTGCTATAGACAATGGGTATCCTACGTTTCTGACATAGTCACATTTCTATATGACTTTTCTAAGTTGACAATAAGCAAATATCTTACCTGGGAACCAAAATATGAACAAGAATGTTGTAATTGAACACTGGCATCCAACATCACCTCTTCTAGGTCCTCCAAAGTATCATAAAGATCCTGTTAATGTTGACCAACAATGTCCCCATCTCAGAAAATGTGATCATAAACTGGATTCCAAAAGAAAATATGGTCCCTAACTTCATATAAAATAATAAAAACTTACAATTTCCAGAAAGTGTGAAGAGTTTGGACAACCCAGGAGGTTCTGATTTAAAGGCTAAAAGGTTGATAGACAATGTGAGTAATGTCTATAAGTTAACATAGGTCTGTGAGACAGAAAAGGCATTATTTGAAAATAAATAGTTAATATTAGGCTTTCACTGTTAGGAAAAGAGACGCAGAATGGAAAGGAGGCAGTATATGAATCTACAGCCAGACTGAATTTATTCAGTGAAAATAAATTTGTAGAGGTGGGTGACCAACTGCCAGTGTGCACAGTGATGGAACACATGGAAGAAGGCCCAGCCACAAGAGTCAGGCCTTTTTATATATTAGGAGGGCTAGGGATGGGGGTGGTGGGGGTCAGGGTAGCAGGTGGAGGTGAATTCCTGGAACTGGTCTTTCAGATGGCCTTGTGGGAGGGTAGGGATGGGGGAGGTGGATTAGGAACCTGGGAAAGAATGCATTGGTGTGGGGGGGCAATAGCAATAGGGTGTGATATGCAAGGGCAAGAAATAAATTCCTGTGTTTATCTATCTTTTGTGCAATGAATGAGAATGGCTGAGCCTTATGTCCTTGTTCTGTCACTCACGTCATACATTAAATGAAACAAATGCTGTACTTCCACACCTGCTTATATGTGAGACTCTCCGTGTTAATAATAGCATCTAGAAAGCAAACAAAGTCTATGAGAATTGGCAGAATCATATGTGATTCTGTCAGATTATTGGATTGGGAGTAGGATCTGTTGTCTTAGTGTCATTTAAATATAATTCTTTTCTTAGTATTGCTCTGGGTTTCAATGTTCAAATGAATTATCATCTGTGCTTTAAACATTGTCACTTACGGTCCAATTAAATATTTCAGTGTAGGATTACTCAACAAAAAATGAACAATGTCAACTCACATGTAATGATTGAAAGAACCACCACTGGAACACTAATGTGCATAGATAACTCCTGAGATCATGCTGTGCATTGGACACATCATTTCCCAGTTTAATTTTAGCGTGTGCTAAAGAATGAACATAAATTGGAACTCATAAGTGAGATCATGTGTTAACATGATTATGTAAGAATGTAGATTACTTATGTCAACATGGCTTACTTGGCTTTCCCAGGAGACCTTTTCAGGAAAAAGACAAAACTGCAAACCCATAACTAACCTCCTCCTTTTTTCCCACGGTCTATTCTCCCAGATCTCACAGGGGTCTGTTCTCTTGGATAAACAACTTACTTGGCAACTACAGCTTATCAAGATCCATTTTAAAACAGATGCTTTTTGGGTGTACTAATCCTAAACTCTTATATCACAACTTTGCACTATCCTAGCAGGTTCACCAACTTGAAGACTTACACTAACTTTGTTGTCCCAGACTGAAAATTCCTACAAAATAATTTTACTTCTTTCTCCGCTTTTGAGTCATCAGGATAGCATGCTTTCCTACTAGAATAAGTCCTGATAAATTTAGGTTCACCTTATTTGTGGCTTATGTAGTAATATTTTAGGTGAGTTGGATAGTTTCCAATGCTAAGAGATGGTTGGAGAAAACAGGGTAAAAGATAACGAAATGTAAATTTTATTACTAAGGTTTTGTGTCCATTAACCTTTATATGTCTCCACATTTTTATTCTTAAATGAAAGTCAGTGCAGACATTTTATAAATTTCTTTTCATTAAATTTCAATGACACTAAGCCTAGCTAAAAGTAGTTTCCAAGATCAGAGCATATTTATTTAATTGCTTTTATGGCTACTTTCTATCTGTTTAATGCTTTTTCTTCTATATATCAGCAATTTCAGTACCAACATGCTACGCTGGTATCCTTTAGGTATATCTATCTATATATCTTAGGTATATCTTAATGCCTATAGGTCTTATACACATTTTTTTTCTGATGGGTGATGTCTCACATTACATTTACATTTCATATTTAAATGAATTTTTGTGGTTCACATTTCAGATCTCAAACGTTAAATATACAGACTTTATATATTGTTTTTAGCAGCTTTGGTTTGATGACAATTATATTAATTTCAACATTCTTGGCATGAGTGCAATGGTTACTTGATATGAATACAATGTACTTTAGATATTTGGTGTGCTTCATTTCCTTAATCATTCCTTGCTTAGAGAAATAGTACTTTGATTTTAAAAATACTTAATAATTTTCAAAATACTTTAAAAAAAAAACAAGACTTGGACCAATGCTGTGGTTCAGTAGGTTAATCCTCAGCATCCAGCAACCAGCATCCCATATTGGCACTGATTCTAGTCCTGGCTGCTCCTCATCTGATCTCTCTCTCTGCTATGGCCTGGGAAAGCAGTGGAGGATGGCTGAGGTACTTGGGCCTCTATACATGCATGGGAGACCCAGAAGAAGCTCCTGGATCCTGGCTTTGGATCAGCATAGTTCCGGCCATTGGAGAGTGAACCAACAGATGGAAGACCTCTTCCTCTGTCTCACCCCCTCACTGACTGTAACTCTACCTCTCAAATAAATAAATAAAATCTTAAAAAACAAAACAAGATTTTCTATGCTTACAGATAGCATTAGTGACTGCTGTAACTTCCATTGAAATACTGTAGGCAAAGCCAAGCCTTGAGGAATGCTCTGGGATTTCTTAGTTCCTCCGTTTCCTAAGTATTAGGAACTTTGTAGGAGCAGGGACAGAATTAGTATTCCTGGAAGCAGTTGTGAAAATACGTTCTAAGAAATTTTCAGTATAGACTCATATCTCATTTCAGGCAATAGAAATTATGATTATATACTTTGCATCACTTTGAATTTGGAAATAATTTTCTTAAATATGTAAGTATTGGCTAAAATGGCCCTTATCATATATACTTTATCATTACTCTCTCAATCAACTAAGTTGGAAATTTTTACTGTATATAATGCAGATATTGTTATTATGGGTTATCTTGTGGGAATACCAAGAGGAATATTTAACAGCTACTCACTCGTGAAGTAGCCACAAATTTATGGATATATATACACATATATAATATTATCTATGTAGTAATATAAACAGAAACAGTAATCAAATATGACAATTTGAGAGAGATGATATTGAGATTGAAAGATCAAGAAAAAGGTGTTCAAGGAATTGTGGATTAAACAGATCCCTTGGTCTTCACAAATACGTGCAGTGAGAGAAATAAAATATGAAGAAAGGGAAAACAGCACAAACAAAGCTATAATTGTGAGTATAGTAAAGTTTTCTTAGCAAGCAATGCAAAAGCTGAATTTACCATAAATGATGATCTAGGAAAAAGTAAAAATAAAAATAAATGCATTATTTTTTTTCTAAGAGAAACATACTGATTTTAGCTTCTAACTGTTAATTTGTACATTGGTTATCAGTTTTTCTGTAGATTTGATGTCCAGTGTTATTGTTATTACAAAAGTAATGTTTAGTATGCATAGTTAAAAAATACAGGAATGACAGGGATCTTCAAGAAGTTCACAGAAAGTGAATATTATGGAAAACCACAGATAGATTTCAAAAATGTTATCACGCTAAAATAATGATTTTTTTTTAATTTATTTTTAAGGCAGAGTTACAGAGAAGCAGAGGAAGAGAGATAATCTTGCATCTGCCAGTTCACTCCCCATATGACAACAATGGCTGGAGCTAGGCCAATCTGAAACCAAGAGCCAGGAGCCAGGAGTTAGAAGCTTCTTCAGTGTCTCCCATGCAGGTGTAGGGCCCCAAGCATTTGAACCATCTTCTACTGCTTCCCCAGGCCATAGCAGGGAACTGGATCAGCCAAGATTTGATCTGGATCGGCTGGGATAAGTGGAGCAACCGGGATTTCACCTGGCGCTCATATGGGATGTTGGCAGTAGCAGGTGGCAGTTTTATACCCTATGCCACAGTGCTTGCCCCTAAATATATCTTAATTTAATTTTTAATTATTTATTTTAACATCATAATTACAGAGAAAGAGGAAGAGAGAGAGAGATAGATCTTCCATCTGCTGGCACACTCCCCAAATGGCTACAGTGGCCAGGAGTGGCCAGGCCTAATCCAGGAGTTAGGAGCCAGGAATTCCCATGTGGGTGCAGGGACCTAAGCACTTGATCCATCCTCCGATGCTTCCCCAGGCACATTAGTACAGAGCTGGATTGAGTGGAGCAGCCGGGACTCGAACCAAGGCCCATATGGGATGCAAGTATTGCAGAGAGCAGCTTAATGTGCTACGCCACAGTGCTGGCCCCTAAATATATATTTTAATGCCATTTTCCACAAACTTTCTAAAGTGCTTTCTCATATGACATAGAAAACCTTAGCTTCCTAGATCGCATTAACCAAAGATCTTGACTTATAACTCTAAAAAATACTATAAACTGCTATGACAGCATTTTTCTCTATAGGCTTGTTTACTCATTGATGGTTGTTGTTGTTATGATTAAGTAGTTTTTGGCCAGTGCCACGGCTCACTAGGCTAATCCTTCACCTGTGGCACTGGCACCCGAGATTCTAGTCCCAGTTGGGGTGCTGGTTCTGTCCGGGTTGCTCCTCTTCCAGTCCAGCTCTCTGCGGTGGCCTGGGAAGTCAGTGGAGGATGGCCCAATTGCTTGGGCCCTGCACCTGCATAGGAGACCAGGAGGAAGCATCTGGCTCCTGGCTTCTGATCGGCGCAGTGTGCCGGCTATAGCAGCCACATGGGGGGTAAGCCAATGGAAGGGAGACCTTTCTGTATCTCCCTCACTGTCTATAACTCTACCTGTCAAAGAAAGAAAGAAATAATTAAGTAGCTTTACCTTTATCATCACTCTTTGGTGTTTCAAATATTTGCATCTGCAAACTCTCATTTTTGCCAAATGGTATAATTCTGTATTTTTTTTCATTTGTATACACATTAGAGGATATAAAGCGTTTGTAGGAATGTGGAATTCAAAGATCAGTTTACTTTGCTGAAAAAGAAGCTTTTTGAATCCATGCATAGTTTTTTTCATAATTCAATTTTTCTGAAACATTTTGAAGACCTTTTGTATGTACACATTTTCTCTTTGATATTTTCATTAGCTACAGGTTACTTAACAACATGCTTAGAGATATTTTAAAGCAGTTATAGAAATTTAGTTATTTTTTCATATTTCAGTACTGTCAGTAATACAACTTTAGCCTTTTACTCTTGAATCCTTGTGTGAATTTCCCTATGACATAGCTTTCTGAAAGTTGAATAACTAAGGTTATGTGGATTTACAAATTTTATTCCAGGTAATAATATGTGATGGCACTATTATATCCTCTGAGTATTAGTAGGTAGTATTAACGTCTTTGGTGCACACTGGATAGCGATTTGCTACCCCTAATATCCAAAGATTAATATCCAACATATATAAGGAACTCAACTAAATAGCATAAAAAGCAAGTAATTCCATTAAAAAATGAGCTGTATGTCTAAACATATGTTTCTCAAAGGAAGACATACAAATGACCCATAGACACATAAAAAATGCACACTTCCACAAATTTATCAGAAATGCAAGTCAAAACCACAGTGAGATATGTCACCTTACTCTGGTAAGATTGACTGTTATCACAAAGACATGTGTTGTCAAGGATATGGAGGAAAAAGAACCCCTGGACACTGTTGGTAGGAATGTAAGCTGGTGTAGCTATTATGGAAAACAGTCTGGACGTTCTTCAGAAACAACCTAAAAATAGAATTGCCATATGATCCAGCAATCCCACTCCTGGGTATACATGCAAAGGAAATAAAATCAGTTTGGCAAAGAGACATCTCCAATCCTTTACTGGAACGCTGTTTTCAATAGTCAAGAAATGGAAATAACATAAATGTCCATTCACTGGTGAAAGAATAAAGAAAATGTAGCACATAAACACTGTGGCATATTACTCAGCCACAAACAGATAAACTCATCATTTACAACAACATGGAAGGAACTGGAGGGCATCATGTTGACTGAAATAGGCCAAGCAGAGGAACAAATGTAACATCATCTCCCTCATCTGTTCAGTCTAAAAAAAGGGTGCTCTTGTAGAAGTTAAATATAGAAGGATAGTTACCAGAGCCTGGGGAGGGAAGTGAGGAGGGAGAGGGGGGAAAAGTCTTAACCAGTAAAGAATAAGTTTTGCGGCTTTTTATACAATAGGATGACTATACATAATGTTAATACTAAGCATATTTCTCTGTTCAAAATGTAGAATATAGCATTTTGGATCATTTCACTATAAATAAATGTTGAAAGCTTGAAACAAATGTATTTACCCTGACTGGATGTTACACAGTATGTGCATGTAACAAAACATCATATAGTAGCCCATACATATGCATAATTTTTATGTATCCATTAAATATTTAAATAAAAATGAAACAACATAAATAGAATAAAAACAACATTATATAACTATGAATTAGTACCTGTTGAACAGCCAAAGTTAGGAATATTGAATTCTGTTTTACTGCACAGTAGGATGACTATAGAAAACAATAGGGTAGTACATATGAAAGATCTTTGAGGGTTTATGAAAAGACATACTATAAAAAAGTTATACATGATTTCAAATTTTTTTTACATCAACACAAACTTTAATTCTATTTTTCCCTGAGCTTCTTGAGGTCTTCTTGTTTCAAAAAAGCTAGAAGAGGGATTTTGAATGTTACCATACCACCAGGGAGAATTGATAAATGTTTGAGGAGGTGGACGTAGTTCCTTGACTTGGAAATTATAAAAATGTCTACATGTATCAAACGTTACAAAGCAAGTCATATATATGTAAACATTTATATATATATATATATATATATAAATGAAAGTAAAAAAAATGAAAAGCTTCAAAATATAAAAAATATAATGAATCCTACCTAAGAAGTCATTTGTATTAAACAAACCTAGTGGAAGTGTGAACGTTAGGTCACACCCATTTCAGAAATTCTACATTAAAAAAATCTACACTAGAAATGTGTAGATTAAGATATATTACTTATGAATGCATTAAATTATATTCTTGTGGTTTTGGCCAGCTCATTTATCTCAATTATTCATACATCTATTTTTGTGATCATGCCTTAAGAAGTGTGATACCAACATGTCACCACAGATTCGTGCCACAGGAAAATGTGCAAATGTGATTTTGAAAAATGCAAATGGGTTTCCATAATCCATGCCCATATATTAAGGAAGGTTGATTGTGCCTCTTTCCTGTAACACTTTTGCTTGTTTTCTCTATAACATTAGCAAATATTTAAGAAGCTGAGGAAGTAAACATGTTAAAGAGCAGAAGGTGACATTAAAAAATGGGGCAGAGAAATTTGACTTTCAAACATATGGCTTTGTGTTTGTGAATATATATATGTATATATTAAATGTAATCATGTATCCACGCATACATATGAGAGGTCTTCAAAAAAGTTAATAGAAACTGTTTTTTTTCGTACTAAAACACCAAAACTCATCTTTTGATTCTATTTTCTAACAACATTTTTGAAGTAATCTCCTATACAGTGAGAGAAAGATCATGAAAGAGAGAGAGAGATTGCATATAATGTGTTAGGCATAATATATTATTTTGCCTTTCAATTTTAAAGACATTAATATAGTAGGTACTCATATTTTAGTATTATATTTTATCATGTATATAATATACAGTGATATGTATTTTCTGATAGCTAAATATTTATATAAAGCACACAATTATATGTAAATATAAGTTGTGAAGCAGTTTGTAAATTGAGAATATTTGAAAATGGGACATTCTCTCATTTTGGGAGAATGCTTTGCCCTATGAAACTTTCATATGTTGTAGACACATGGCCAGAATATAGCAAAAAACATTCCTGAAAATGCTAGTATTGATTTTCTTGAGTTTTATAATGATTTTTGATATCCCTGACTATCTTCACAAGGCGAATGCATAAGTTTAAAACCAGTGTGGAAAGTGAATATAATGTATAGTTGATAATGCTCTTGACAAGATTCTTGCAGGGCTATGCTGCAAAACAGTGAATATGAATATTTGGCTCAAACTACTGCAGCATAATTAATAACAACCTTATGTTGGAAGCAAACTTTGATGCACCTGCTACACTGATTATTTATAAAAATATTTCTATATGTGTTTTTGTTACATGATTTGTATTTCTGTATTTCTACAACATGTTTTTGTGTACTCCAACTTGATTTCTTTTGCACAAAAGTAAAACAATTCATAAGATCACAGGGATTCTTGTCTGCTTCATTTAGTAACCTGACTTAATCAACAAAGAAAATGTAGTGAAAGAGGCCAGCACTGTGGCTTGGCATATAAAGCCACTGCCTGGGACACTTGCATCCCATATAGTCGCTGGTTTGTGTCCTGGTAACTCTCCTTCCAGTCAGGCTCCCTACTCGTGGTCTGTTAAAAGCAGCAGAAGATGGCCCAAGTGTTTGGTGTCTCTGGGAGAACTATATGATGCTCCTGGCTCCTGGCTGTTACAGCCATCTGGGGAATCAAACAGTGGATGGAAGAGCTCGCGCACTCTCTCTCTCTCTCTCTTCTCTCTCTTCTCTCTCCACCCCCTGCTCCCACACTGTAAGTCTTTCAAACTAATAAATAAAAATCATAAAATGAAGAAAATTAGTGATGGACATTATGGTACTCTGTATTATACAGCCATGAAATGGTGATGAGTAAACTCATAGAGGACTTTATTTAATAGCTGTTTATCTACTTATTTTTCAGTCTGTATTTTAAGACAGCTTTCCATTTATCAAATATGTTACCCATAAAACTATATAGATAGCTGAGAAAACATGCATTTTTATAAACTTTTTCAGCTGTAATAAAAATTAACATTTTCAATGTAAGAACTGAAACTAACATAATACTTTGCCCCAGTGTTTATATATATATATTTATATATATATTTATATTTATATATATATATTTATATATATATAAAGCTTTTATTTAAAGAATATAAATTTCCAAAGTACAGCTTATGGATTACAATGGCTCCCCCACACACAACTTCCCTCCCTCCTGCTACCCTCCCCTTTCCCGCTCCCTCTCCCCTTCCATTCACATCAAGATTCATTTTCAATTCTCTTTATACACAGAAGATCAGTTTAGTACATATTACGTAAAGATTTCAACAGTTTGCCCTCACATAGAGACACAAAGTGAAAATACTGTTGGAGTACTAGTTATAGTATTAATTCACAATGTACAGCACATTAAGGACAGAAATCCTACATGAATTTTTTTAAAGAATTGATTAATTATCTGTGCAATTTCCAATTTAACAGCAAGTTTTTTTAATCATTTGCAATTATCTTTATATACAGAAGATCGATTCAGTATATACTATGTAAAGATTTCATCAGTTTGCACCCACACAGAAACACAAAGTGTAAAAAACTGTTTCAGTACTAGTAATAGCATTATTTCACATTGGATAACACATTAAGGACAGATCCCTCATGAGACGTAAGTACACAGTGACTCCTGAAGTTGATTTAACAATTTGACACTCTTGTTTATGGCATCAGTAATCTCCCTAGGCTCTAGTCATGAGTTGCCGAGGCTATGGAAGCCTTTAGGGTTCGCCAACTTCGATCTTATTCCCACAGGGCCATAGTCAAAGTGGAAGTTCTCTCCTCCCTTCAGAGAAAGGTACCTCCTTCTTTGATGGCCCCGTTCTTTCCACTGGGATCTCACTCGCAGAGATCTTTCATTTAGGTCTTCTTTTTTTTTTTTTTTTTTTGTTTTTGTTTTTCAGAGTGACTTGGCTTTCCATGCCTAAAATACTCTCATGGCTCTTGAGCCATATCTGAATGCCTTAAGGGCTGATTCTGAGGCCAGAGTGTTATTTAGGACATCTGCCATTCTATGAGTCTGCTGTGTATCTCGCTTCCCATGTTGGATCATTCTCTCCCTTTTTGGTTCTATCAGTTAGTATTAGCAGACACTAGTCTTGTCTGTGTGATCCCTTTGACTCTTAGACCTATCAGTGTGAACAATTGTGAGCTGAAATTGATCACTTGGACTAATGAGATGGCCTTGGTACATGCCACCTTGATGGGATTGTATTGGAATCCCCTGGCACAATTCTAATTCCATCATTTGGGGCAGTTCCGATTGAGCACGTCCCAAATTGTACATCTCCTCCCTCTCTTATTCCCACTCTTATATTTCACAGGGATCACTTTTCAGTTAAATTTTAAACACCTAAGAATAATTGTGAGTTAGTTGCAGAGTTCAACCACTAGTACTAGGATAAAAAAAAATACTACAATGGATAAAGTATTACATTGTACAACAACAGTCAGCACAAGAGCTGATCTAGTCACTGTTTCTCATAGTGTCCATTTCACTTCAACAGGTTTCCCCTTTGGTGCTCAGTCAGTCGTCGCCAATCAAGGGAAACAAATGATATTTGTCTCTTTGGGACTGGCTTAAATCACTCATCATGATGTTTTCCAGATTCCTCCATTTAGTTGCAAATGACCGGATTTCATTGTTTTTGACTGCTGTATAGTATTCTATAGAGGACATGTTTCATAATTTCCTTATCCAGTCTACTGTTGATGGACATTTGAGTAGGTTCCAGGTCTTAGCTATGGTGAATTGAGCTGCAATAAACATTAGTGTATAATACTTTGCCCCAGTGTTGTTTTTAAGATCAAGCAAAACTGTATTATCTGCTTCTCCAGGGAATACCTACTCAATAGAAGTAGGACTATAAATGAACATAACAGACTACCAACAGCATACTCAACAACAGTCATATCAAGATTATTCTTTCTGTGCTCAGCAACTCAAAGCATTTTAGTACAGGTCGTCATCATAAATGGTTTCTCATTTTGCAAGATCTCTTATCCTCCTGTTCACCTCTTTGAGGCAGTCTCAGACCTGGTTAAGATGTATTCTTGCTAAATGGAGAACATCTGATGAAGTTATCCATGGCTGATCAATAAGGCTTTCTGGTAGACTTCTGGGAAGCTCCTTTATGCTATTCACTCACATTTACCATTTAGGAAATTTGTTCCATTTACCTTATAGATCTCCATCTCTTTTGAATTTTGTTTGTTTGGATCCATTGCCCTAAGCTCTAGACATTGTGCCCCTTTCTTCTGTAATGCCTCACAGTATATTTTCTAAGGATATTCTTATAGATTACCACAGCATATTGGCAAAATCAGATAATTCAATTTTTTTTAACTTTTATTTAGAAAATAAATTTCCAAGGTACAACTTATGCATTACAAAGGCTTCCCCCCCATAACTCCCCCCCCGCAACCCTCCCCCCTTACCCGCTCCCTCTCCCCTTTCATTCGCATCCAGATTCATTTTCAATTCTCTTTGTATACAGGAGATCAGTTTAGTATGTGTTAAGTAAAGATTTCAACCATTTGCCCTCACATAGCAACACAAAGTGAAATAAACTATTTGAGTACTCGTTATAGCATTGAATTACAATGTACAGCCCATTAAGGACAGAGATCCTACATGATATTTTTTTTAAATTGATTAATTTTTTTATGCAATTTCCAATATAAAAGGTTTTTTTTTCATTTTCGATTATCTTTATATACAGAAGATTGATTCAGTATATATTAAGTAAAGATTTCATCAGTTTGCACCCACACAGAAACACAAAGTGTAAAAATACTGTTTCAGTACTAGTTATAGTATTAATTCACATTGGACAACACATAAAGGACAGATCCCACATGGGACATAAATACACAGTGACTCTTGTTGTTGACTTAACAATTTGGCATTCTTGTTTATGGTGTCAGTAATCTCCTTTGGCTCTAGTCATGAGTTGCTGAGGCTATGGAAGCCTTTAGGGTTCGCCAACTTTGATCTTATTCTGACAGGGTCATAGTCAAAATGGAGGTCCTCTCCTCCCTTCGGAGAAAGGCACCTCCTTCTTTGGTGGCCCCATTCTTTCCACTGGGATCTCACTCGCAGAGATTTTTCATTTAAGTCATCTTTTTTTTTTTTTTTTTTCCCCAGAGTGACTTGGCTTTCCATGCCTAAAATACTCTCATGGGCTCTTGAGGCAGATCCGAATGCCTTAAGGGCTGATTCTGAGGCCAGAGTGTTATTTAGGACATCTGCCATTCTATGAGTCTGCTGTGACTCCAGTTCCCATGTTGGATCATTCTCTCCCTTTTTGGTTCTATCCGTTAGTATTAGCAGACACTAGTCTTGTTTGTGTGATCCTTTTGACTCTTAGACCTATCAGTGTGAACAATTGTGAACTGAAATTGATCACTTGGACCAGTGAGATGGCATTGGTATTAGGATGTATTGGGATCCCCTGGCATGTTTCTAACTCCATCATTTGGGGCAAGTCTGATTGAGCTTGTCCCAAATTGAACATATCCTCCCTTTCTTTTTCCCTCTCTCATAATTAACCGGGATCAATTTTCAGTTAAATTTTAAACACCTAAGAATAATTGTGAGTTAGTTGCAGAGTTCAACCAACAATACTAGAACAAAACCAAACAACAAAAAGAAATACTAAAATGGGTAAAGATTTACATTGTACATCAACAGTCCAGACAAGAGCTGATCAAGTCACTGTTTCTCATAGTGTTCATTTCACTTCAACAGGTTTGCCCTTTGGTGCTCAGTCAGTCGTCGCCAATCAGGGAAAACAAATGATATTTGTCTCTTTGGGACTGGCTTAAATCACTCATCATGATGTTTTCCAGATTCCTCCATTTAGTTGCAAATGACCGGATTTCATTGTTTTTGACTGCTGTATAGTATTCTATAGAGGACATGTTTCATAATTTCCTTATCCAGTCTACTGTTGATGGACATTTGGGTAGGTTCCAGGTCTTAGCTATGGTGAATTGAGCTGCAATAAACATTAGTGTTCACAGCAGAGTCATAGAATGGCATATGTCCTAAATAGCACTCTGGCCTCAGAATCAGCCCTTAAGACATTCGGATCTGGCTGAAGAGCCCATGAGAGTATTTTAGGCATGGAAAGCCAAGACAGTCTGGAAAAAAAAGAAGACCTAAATGAAAGATCTCTGCGAGTGAGATCCCAGTGGAAAGAATGGGGCCATCAAAGAAGGAGGTACCTTTCTCTGAAGGGAGGAGAGAACTACCACTTTGACTATGACCCTGTCAGAATAAGATTGAAGTCAGCAAACCCTAAAGGCTTCCATAGCCTCGGCAACTCATGACTAGAGCCTAGGGAGATTACTGACGCCATAAACAAGAGTGTCAAATTGTTAAATCAACTTCAGGAGTCACTGTGTACTTACATCTCATGAGGGATCTGTCCTTAATGTGTTGTCCAATGTGAAGTGATGCTATAACTAGTACTGAAACAGTATTTTTACACTTTGTGTTTCTGTGTGGGTGCAAACTGATGAACTCTTTACTTAATATATACTGAATCGATCTTCTGTATATAAAGATAATTAAAAATGAATTAAAAAAAAACATTAGTGTTCAGAAGGCTTTTTTGTTTGCCAATTTAATTTCCTTTGGGTAAATTTCAAGGAGTGGGATGGCTGGGTTGTATGGTAGGGTTATATTCAAATTTCTGAGGAATCTCCAGACTGACTTCCATAGTGGTTTAACCAGTTTGCATTCCCACCAACAATGGGTTAGTGTCCCTTTTTCCCCACATCCTCTCCAGCATCTATTGTTGGTAGATTTCTGAATGTGAGCCATTCTCACCAGGGTGAGGTGAAACCTCATTGTGGTTTTGATTTGCATTTCCCTGATGGCTAGTGATCTTGAACACTTTCTCATGTGTATGTTGGCCATTTGGATTTCCTCTTTGGAAAAATGTCTATTGAGGTCCTTGGCCCATCTCTTATGTGGGTTGTTTGTTTTGATGTTTTGGAGTTTCTTGATTTCTTTGTAGATTCTGGTTATCAACCCTTTATCTGTTGCATAGTTTGCAAATATTTTTTTCCCATTCTGTCAGTTGCCTCTTCACTTTCCTTACTGCTTCTTTTGCAGTACAGAAAGTTCTCAGTTTGATGGGATCCCAGTAGTTAATTTTGGCTTTGAGTGCCTGTGCTTCTGGGGACTTTTCCAAGAAGTCTTTGCCAGTACCTATATCTTGCAGGGTTTCTCCAATGCTCTCTAATAATTTGATGGTGTCGGGTTGTAGGTTTAAGTTTTTATTCCATGTTGAATGAATTTTTGTGTAAAGTGAAAGGTAGGGGTCTTGCTTCATGATTCTGCACGTGGAAATCCAGTTTTCCCAGTACCATTTATTGAATAGACTGTCTTTACTCCAGGGATTAGTTTTGGATACTTAATCAAATATAAGTTGGCTGTAGATGTTTGGATTGATTTCTGGTGTTTCTATTCTGTTCCATTGGTCTATCCATCTGTTTCTCTACCAGTACCATGCTGTTTTGATAACAGCTGTGCTGTAGTATGTCCTGAAATCTGGTATTGTGATGCTTCTGGCTTTGTCTTTGTTGTACAAGATTGCTTTAGCTATTCAAGGTCTCCTGTGTCTCCATATGAATTTCAGCATCGTTTTTTCCAGATCTGAGAAGAATGTCCTCGGTATTTTGATTGGTATTGCATTGAATCTATAAATTGCTTTTGGGAGAATGGACATTTTGTTGATATTGAGATTTCCAATCCAAGAGCTTGGAAGATTTTACCATTTTTTGGTATCCTCTTCAATTTCTTTCTTTAAGGTTTTGTAATTTTCATCGTAGAGCTCTTTAATGTCCTTGGTTAAGTTTATTCCAAGGTATTTGATTGTTTTTGTAGCTATTGTGAATGGGATTGATCTTAGAAGTTCTTCCTCAGCCATGGCATTGCTTGTGTATACGAATGCTGTTGATTTTTGTGCATTGATTTTATATCCTGCTACTTTGCCAAACTCTTCTATGAGTTCCAATAGTCTCTTAGTAGAGTTCTTTGGGTCCCCTAAATAAAGAATCATATCATCTGCAAAGAGGGATAGTTTGAGTTCTTCCTTCCCAATGTGTATCCCTTTAATTTCTTTTTCATGCCTAATAGCTCAGGTTAAGACTTCCAGCACTATATTGAATAGCAGTGGTGAGAGTGGGCATCCCTGTCTGGTACCAGATCTCAGTAGGAATGCTTCCAGCTTTTCCCCATTCAATAGGATGTTGGTCGTGGGTTTTTCATAAATTTCTTTGATTGTATTGAGGAATGTGCCTTCTATACCTAGTTTGCTTAGGGTTTTCATCATGATCGGGTGTTGTATTTTATCAAATGCTTTCTCTGCATCTATTGTGACAATCATATGGTTTTTCTTCTGCAGTCTGTTAATGTGGTGTATCACGTTGATTGTTTTGCGAACACTGAACCATCCCTGCATACCTGGGATAAATCCCACTTGGTCTGGGTGGATGATCTTTCTGATGTGTTGTTGCATTCTATTGGCCAGAATTTTATTGAGGATTTTTGCATCTATGTTCATCAGGGATATTGGTCTGTAAGTCTCTTTCAATGCTGAATCTTTGTTTGTCATTTGATCTATCGCGTTCTTCATTTCCGATTGATTTCACTATCACGCTTTCCTGTTCTACTGATTTCTGAATTGCATTCTGGTTCTTCCTTAAGATTTCATTTTCACGAGAGAGATTTTCTATCCTGTCCAGTAAGGATTTCTGTATTTCAAGAATTTGCTTTTGAAAACTTCTAAATGATCTTATCATAAATTTTTTGAAATCCATATCTTGCATTTGTTCTATCTCGTCATCTTCATATTCTTAGCTTGGGGTGTTTTGTTCATTTGGTGGCATCATAATGTGTTCATTGTTCTTGTTCCTTTGGTTTCTGTGTTTATTGTTTCGCATTTTGGAGGAATTCTTTTAATTCTTCTTCCCTTACTGAGATTTTTTTTTCTTGTCATACTATGATTGTGTTAAGTGGGCTGTCTGCTGTTGGAGGAGCCTTGGAGGCTTGCGATGGGTGTAGCCAGAGAGCTCTGCTTAGTTCTTCAGTGCTAGTTGTGGTAGATCTCTCTTTATTTATTTATTATTATTATTATTATTATTTTCCCTCAGGAGGGAAGTAATACCGGACAGCTGAGCAGAATTGATGGTAGTTAGCTTCCAATCTCTGGCTTCTGTGTGTATAGCATTCATGATCGGGGGTTTTTGAACCCTCTGTTAGTGCACTGGATCCTGCTCTCTTCCCATGGGCGCTTTTCAAATTTTTTTTTTTACCTGATAACTTGGGTCGATTGGCGCGAGGGCTTTTGAACCCTCAGCATGCTGGATCCTGCTCTCTTCCCGGTGGCACTATTCAAATGGCACTATTTTTTTTTTTCCTTGTAACTTGAGTCAATTGGTGTGAAGGCTTTGTGCTTCCCTCCCTGGCTGCCCGCCCCTGCGGAAGAGTGTAGTGTTGCACCACTCCAGATTAGTGCTGCAGCTTCAGTAGTTCTTTAAGCCCGAATGTAAACAAACAAGATGGCTGCTTCCCGCCTGCTGCAGCACTGATATGGGGTAGGGTGGAGATACCAAGGTCTCCTGGTTTGCTTAGTCCCTCAATTTGTCTCCCTGAGTTGCGCACTCTTCCTGCAGGTGCTGCTCACTCTGTTCCTTTTTCTATTTCCTCCCCTGCTCAGTTGTGAGTGTCTCATTGGTGTCTCAGTGTCCGTCCCAGGGTGGGTTGGGGAGGGGCGGCAGCAGCTGGTGCTGTGGTGCTGGGCAAGTGCCCTGTCTCACCTCGGCTTCCAGTGCTGGTGTGTACACAGTCCCGCTGGTGTCCTGCACTTCAGGCATCCTCGTCCTCCTTGCAGGTCCGCCCTGTCTCCGCAGTTTTGGAAGAGCCTCCCCTTCCCCAAGACTACAAATTCTCACCACTCTTTGGACCTTCCCTTCCCGGATCATCGGTGTGTTCCCTCCCTATTCCGCTATCCACTTCTAGTTATTTAGATAATTTAATTTTTTAAAAGAGAATTTATTTATTTGAGGGGTAGAATTACATGCAGAGAAAGGGAAAGACAGAGATAAAGATCTTCCATCTACTGGTTCACTCCCCAAATAGTTACAATAGCCAGAGCTGAGCACATCTAAAGCCAGGAGCAAAGACCTTCTTCTGGGTCTCCCACATGGGTATAGGGGCCTAAGCCCCTGGGCCATCTTCCACCTCTTTTCCAGGCCATACCAGAGAGCTGGACCACAGGTTTTGTAGCCAGGACAGGAATAAGGGCCCATATGCCAGCACTGCAGGCAGAGGCTTAGCCTACTATGCCACAGAGCTGGCCTCCAGAGAATTTATTTTTATAAAATATTATAATTTGATGTATATGCTATACTACAAATTTGCCCAAATATATTTTAAGTCTGTATCAGTATTATGAATGCTGCAACATATATCTGTTAAATAAGAAAGTTAAGGTAAGGAGCAGGCATTTGGTTCAGCTATGAAGTTGCTACTCAGAGGACTGGAATACCATACTCAAACACATGGATTCAATTCCCTAGCTTTACTTACAATTCCAGTTTCGTGGCAATGCACAACCTGGAAGGCAATAGGTGATGGCTCAAGGGTTTGGGTTCCTGTCAACCATTTGGAGACCTAGGTTGATATCCAGGTTCCTGGCTTTGATCTTTCAAAGCCCTTGCTGCTGCAAGCTTTTGGGACATGCATTAGTGGATGAAACATCTCTCTCTCTCTCTCTCTCTCTCTCTCTCTCTCTCTCTCTCTCTCTGTGTGTGTCTTTATTTCCAAAAATGTTTTTTTTAATTTTTTTTTTTAAATCAAGAGGGTTGGACACTTTATTTTTGAGCCAGCAAGTTAGGCTGCCACTTATGTGTATGTGATAATTTATGCTACAATTTGTTTCATTTCCCCAACCTCCAATCTCAGGGTCCTGAGATGGTGCTGGACAGATGATACTCGCAAATATAGGGAAGTGCATTACAAGAGAGAGTGATTCAAAAGTTAAGAAATGTGATGACCGTACCCTCCCTTCCGGGGAGAGAGAAGACTTATCATTATTCTAGATTGTGCCTGGGGACAAAGTTTTTATCTTTGCTTCTGGGACCTCCTCAAACAGTAAGATGTCTGTAAATACTACTACCCAGCAATCAGTCTGTGTAAGCAGACGTCAGATGATAGTAAATGTCTCTTCTTGGCAGGACCCAGACTCAGTGGAAACATGAGACATGTGAACAGGTCTAGGTAACTTAAGTTGTTTATGGGGAAAAGAAAAGCTTTTTAAAGTGAGTATATCCCATCTCTTTGTACATATTTCTAAATAAATGTCTCCTTTGTTAAAGAAAACCAGAGTTGGGAAAAAGTTTAAGTATTGAGGATAAATTCTATTGTTAAAAAGTCTATTACAAAAGGAGAACAGTACCACAGTGTAGAATTGGACTCAATTCCAAACACAGTAGGGATGAGTGGGCATTTATAGGCAAGGAGAAACATAAGCAGCAGTGGGTAGAAAATTATTTAAAGGAAATATCAGGGGTGTGGAAATATTTTTGTTAAATTAAGTTAGCAGGATTCTTTCTGAGGAGAATCAGGGTGGTCAGATACTAGTGTGGAAAATGAGGAATTTGATCTTACATGGTGGGTGAGGATTCTTACTAAACTTGTTTAGTAGTATTCTTGCTGAATCTTGATTCTGTAAGGAAAAGCACAAAGCTTAAGGTTGAATAGTCAAAAATGATCACAGGAGCTTGACCAAACAAAAATTGTGAATAGTAGCGTTGTAGACTTCAGATGATTATATATCCAAGGTGTGTAAGTATGGTGAGTGGTGCTAGAAGCAAAACCAAGAGGCTTGTCTTGATGACACATTTACCTAGGTAACTGCTGTTTTTACTTAGAATGAATATGTAGGACCTTGGAACTTAATATTTTAGGGGGAACTGCCTTCCTCCTCAACCTTATACAATGTCTAAGGAGAGCAATGTAAAGGATTAGTTTATATTTGAGCCAAAGGAACTGCCATGAAATTTATAGTCCTAGATGACAAATTCAATAGCGAATTATTTTAATCTACTATCTCAGTTCTCTAAATATTGCTGTAAATCAACTAAAATGAAAATTTGATAGTTTATTATTAAAATTCATTTTTAAACATCTAAGTTGAAAAAAAAAACTGAAGTCTTTAAATGTACAGAATAAGTCACCTCACACTAAGTCATTGAATATGCTCAGGTACTATTCTCTAGTAGCTGTAGCTACTTTCCTTCCATATTTTGGAAAATGTTATTTTCCCAGTAAGGATGCAAGCACCTCCCATTCCTCCTAACCTGGTGTAAATTTTCTTCTTTTTTGTTAGAAGGATACTGAAATAATCAAAATGTAGATGTGTGGATTTTTTTTTTAATGCTGACTCTATGTTCAAATAAAGTTAGAATAGAATTTGGGGAATAAGAAAAGATGTAGAAAGATGAGAGGTAATTAAACAAGAAGAGATTAAATGCAGCCATCAGTATACCAAGGATACTAGCATATTTTTAGAGGATAAGAAAATGTAAGTCGAGATTTTGTGCCCCAGAAATGAAAGAGCCAGGAAAGAAGACAGACAGTTTGTAAGCAAGAGCAACTTCTGCATGAGCAATTCCTTAAGTGGCCAGATACTGTCGGCTCCAAGTCTGCAATGGAAACAATTTTCTTGAGTTAGAAATATTGATGGTAAGATCTGAGGGGAAAAGAATGGGCAGAGAAGCACTAATAATAAATCTGATGATGTCGGGTCAGGGTAGTGTTTGAGTGTGCATAGCTGTGTGTGTATCTGTGGGACATTGTGAGACTGAGAATGGGTTTGCACAGCATGTCAGTCTCTAAGGATTAATAATAAAAACTACCACAAGGCAGATGTCTTAAAACAACAGGAATTTATTGTTTTATCCTCATTTTTCTGGAGGCTAGAAGTCCAAAATCAAGATGTCAGCAGAGCCATGCACTGCCAGAAGTCAGCATGGGAGGTTCTTTCATGTTTCATATGGTTTCTGTGGTTTGCTTGTGATGTCTGGTGTTCCTTGGCTTACAGCTACAAAACTTCTATGTGTGTCTATTGTTACATAGTGTCTCTGCTCATGCCTCTGTCTCACTTCCTTTCTCCCCACAGGTGCATCAGTTATGTTGGACTAAGCACACACCCTACTCCACAATTACCTTATCTTACCTATTATATCTTTAACAATTCTATTTCAAAATAAACACTTCTCAGGTACTTAGAACTAAGACTGCAGCCAATCTTTTGTGGGCACAATTAAATTCATAACATATGAGGAAGTAATTTTCATTAGTGCAATGCCCTATGTTCTACCAGTTCCACCATCACATCATATTAATGGAAAAGTCAAGATTAGGGATTAAACATATAAATTTTGGAAAGCTTTTATTATCATTTTGAAAATGAATCACTTCCATGAATGATATTTTTATCCTATGAAATACCACAGAACACAGTAATATGAAATGATATTCAATGTAGCATTAAATCAGATTTTTAAAAATGTACATTATATAAAATAAATACATTAAAGCTACTACTTATATGATATGCTTTGTAGTTATTAAAATCATGTAGAAAAAATGTTTTCATAAAGATGATTTTATATGGTTTCAATTGAAGGAAATATGACAACATGCTAAAAGTTGTTGTTTTGTGATAGGAAGGTGTTAAGAGAAAATATATACTTTGGTGATTAAAATAGTTCATTTATGTTGGCTTATCCAATGAATGCATTAAATAACTCTCACCCACCTCAGTTTAAAAGATTGAGGCTTGTCAAGTTTTTCCTCACACCTCTGATGAATATTTGTCACAGAATAAAATGTCAGTCATAGCCTATATTGTTTTAATTAAGTGAAAGAATTTGTTTAGTAACCAAGTTCCTAGAATATTTCACAAATTAACTGCTTACTAATTGAAAAACTCTCCTAGGGATAATAAGATAAGACTTTGGCTGGATGTGATCTTTGCCAAAACAATGAAGAAAAAATATTTAGTTCTGTTATTCAAACTATTGGACAGTTATTAAATTGGAATTCTCGATATGTACTCAGAACATATTTATCCCATCACTGAAACTGGACAAAAAATGCATATAGTTATGTCTACCCATATAATATATTCCTTATTGGAGGTTAATTGCTATAAAATAATTTTTAAAGATTTTCTCAATTTATTTGAGAGAGTTACAGACAGAAAGAAGGAGAGACTGAGAAAAAGGTCTTCCATCAGGTGATTCATTTTCCAAATGGCCACAACGGCCAGAGTGAAGCTGAGTGGATCTGAAGCCAGGAGCCAGAAGCTTCTTAGAGTCTCACGTGTGGGTGCAAGGGCCCAAGCATTTGGGCCATCTTCTACTACTTTCCCAGGCCATAGCAAAGAGCTGGCTTGGGAGAGGAGCAGCCAGGACACAAACAGGATGTTGGCACCACTGGTGGAGGCTTAGCCTACTACACCACAGAGCTGGCTCCATTTTGCTGAAAAAATAAATTTTAGAGATATTCAGGAACACAAAATAAACTTCCTCTAGTATGAAAAGTAGCCTTGTCTTACTCTTGCCTAATCTGAAAATTTGTCCCAGAAATCACCATTTATTATGTTTAGGTACACTGCATCTTCAGATACTTAACATTTTTTTTTTATTTCCTTATATACTTACTACTCTACATTTTAGATGCTACTCATTGGCATCCCCTCATGTGCAGTAACATAGAGCTGTTGCTCACTCTGATGCCCTGTACACACATTCACATGTACACATGCACACGCACACGCCATAGCCCCCATTCACTTTGCTATGTATAACAGTTTTGCAATACCTTTGGTTAAGCTGATGATCAATATTTATATCACAATGACTATGCAGATAAAATGTCTCCTCCATTGGAGAACATGTTGTGATTATACCTTTCTTGTACAATTTCCCACAGATTGAACTCACTTTTTTTTACTTTCCTAAGTTTTTTTTAAGAATGATTTGTCAATTTTTCCAAAGGCTCCAACCTCCTTTGCTGTTCTGTGAAAGTGTGTAGCAGGTTAGATAGTATAATCAACTCGTTTTAACCACATAGGTCTGCCTTCATTAGGTACTTCTTATTTGCTTCTGCTGACCTGGGAGAGCTAGTGTCTAACTTTCCCTGGATTTCACCTTCACTAGTAACCTAAGCAATTGCATCTGATGGTGGGGGACTGGGGTGAGGGTGGTCATATAGCTGGAGATTTCTTGCCTTTTGACTTTGGTGAAAATATGAAAAAGGGGATGTATCAGGAATCTGTTTTTCTTAGGCTGGTTCTCCTCCAGAAGAAATGTTGAGTATCTCTGAAAGTTTCTAATCTCAATGTTATGAAATGTTATAATAAATGCCTCAACATAGGGGTGCTTCATATGTAGTTGGTGCGTGTGGAAGGCACTTTAATATTATCATTCCTTCTGTATTCTTAATTGTCATTCTTCTTCTGGGAACTCCTATTAGTCAAATTTTTATCTCATGTTTTGTTTCTCTAATTTCATTTCATTTTGTTCCTGTTTTCTTCCTTTGTATTTTTGTTCCAATTTCTGGCACTTTTATTCTATATCACATAATATCCAAGAAAAATCTTAGATATAGAAATAAGAAACTACAACTCTTATTTCTGGTAGCTGAATACAATAAGGATAAGATCTTCTTGATGCATGTCTTTTTTGGATAGCTGCTATAAACAGGGACTTCAGGGGAGATTTCTTATCCTGTGTCCCTGCTGATTTCCAGGCCTTCAAAAAAATAGACATGAGCAAATAAGGTTATATAATATAATAATAGATAGCTGGGATTAGAATTTCATGTTTCCCATATTTTCACACCTGTCAACATAACCATACAGTTCTAGCTTGAAGCAAACAGATTTTGAAATGTAGTTTCATTGAACACCCAAAACAGTAGGAACTGATGGGATCTCCACAAAGCAATTGCTGTCTATGTTGGGAGGTGTTTCTTAGCCAAACTAACCTGTTAGTCCCGCCAATCTTGATGCATTTACAACAATACCACTTATGAAATTACATTTTTCTTTCTCTGTTTCTCCTTAATATCCCAGAGCTGATAACTGCCATCCAAACACACTTTAATTTTTTTTTTCATACTATGGATCACAGGAACTATTTCAAATATGCATGGTCTTCTCAAGCACCATGTTGTGTCTACTATAGTCCTCTATTCTTATTCTTTTTTTTTTCTTTACCAGTATTAATGCTTTAATGCCAGTTTGCACATCAGATTCAGTTATCTTCTAATTCATAAAAAAAAAGAAAAACAAAAACATTTTATGAGTATTTAGTATTTGGGAAATATGGTTCCCAGTCACCAAAATGGGTTATAGAGGTGGAAAACATATGGAATGAATAATACATGCTCTGGATAAGGAAAAATATGTGAAAAACTTATATCTGTACTTTGTTTTTGCTATGCAGTTTACACAAATTACTGGCTAAGCATTAACATTTATACTCATAAGCATTTTTTTTTCTACTGTACCCATCAAATTGTCACATAATCAGGGTAGTCGGTGTATCACATAGCATAGCGGAGAGCAATTTGCTGGCCTCAGTTCCTGTAAATATTTTTCTTTGGTTCTGGATTAAAATTATCCTCATGGTAGGAGTCCTTGTGGAAGTGAAGTTTGCCAACCTACTTTATGACTTAGAAAAATATGGACACTTCAAGATTCCACACAGTTGATATATATGCTGTCAATGGAAGAGACTTTTCTGACCTAGTGTGTGATGTTTTTGAGGCTTATTCATCGTGAATTTAATTTTAAGCTAAAGAGTGACATTTTTTTGCAGAGATATTTGGCTTGGCAGAAAACACAAATACCAAATTTTGGAGGGGTTATTGCTTGTTTCAAAGTGCCCCAGCTGCCCCCCTAAACTTCCTAAAGGAGATGACTACTCTTGTGCTAGGCTTGCTGAAAATTTGCAATTGCTTAGCATCTACCAAGCATCAGTGAAGTTCTTCTGGTCTGATATCCAAAAGCCTACATGCTTGACCTCAAGCTTATTTTTACTCTCTCCAATGATGTCCAATTTTAAGGCATTCTCAGTTTTCTTTATCCAACATTTGGCTTGTTAATGTTCATAAAACTGGCAAAGGAACTACTGTACCACGTCAAAAGGGGAATACAAAAAGTCAACTCACTGGAATGACACTGTTCACTGTACAGAGAAATGCAACATCAACTATTTGATAGACACTGTAATTTTCTTTTCAGTTCTCATTGAAGCTCCCTGATGGTAATAGGTATCTATATTTTTAAGATTTATTTATTTATTTGAAAGTCAGAGTTACACAGAGAGAAGGAGAGAGAGAGAGAAAGAGAAAGAGGTGTTCCATCTGTTGGTTCATTCCCCAATTGGTCACAATGGCTAGAGCTGCACCGAACCGAAGCCAGGAGCCAGGAGCTTCTTCCAGGTCTCCTACGTGGGTGCAGGGACCCAAAGACTTCGGTCATCTTCTACTGCCTTCCCAAGCCATAGCAGAGAGCTGGATCAGAAGTGAGCAGCCAGGTCTTGAACTGGCACCCATAAAGGATGCAGGCACTTCAGGCAGCAGCTTTACCAGCTACACCACAGCGCCAGCCCAATAGGTATCTATTTTAATACTAGGCATTGTTTTCATTTAAATATCTATTATCAGAGGATTCTCAGATTCTACCTTGGTCATTTGATTATAGCAGAAGCTAATTATATACATACAATTTGATGCTGATGCTATAGCCCAAATAAATTGGTCCTGGGGTCATAAGTTGAAAGAAAAAACGAATCAGTAATTGTCTGTCTACTGGGAATTTGAAGCAGAGGCAAAGAAAGTTAGTTTAGCCTAAAATCAAACATCTATGTGAATGAAATTTACTGTTCAAAATTAGTTATTTCAGAAAGAGAGATATTTGGTTTATTTGTTCATGCCCTAAAATTTTTCCACAGCTGGGGCATTACCAGGTCAAAGGCAGGTGCCCAGGATTCAGTCCAGGTCTCCCACATGGGTGGTAAGGACCCACGTACTTGTGCTTTCACCTGCTGTCTCCAGAGTGAATGTTAACAAGAAGCTATAATTGGAAACAGAGCCAGAACTGGAATCCAGACATTCCAGTATGGGAACAAGCACTCCCCAAACAGTGTCTTAACCACTGCTCCAAGCTTCTGACACGATAATTGGCTTTTTTAAAAGGGGCATTTTTCTGTTCATGTGAATGTGTGAGCTAAAATAGAAGAGTTGATTTTGAATGTTTTCTCTATTAAAAAACAGTAAATTCTTGAAGAGATAAATATATTCATCCTGATTTGAGATCACACATAGTAATGAAATCACCACATCGTATCTCATAATTCTATAGAATTTTCTATGTCTGTTAAAGTATTATTTATTTTTATTTATTTATTTTTGACAGGCAGAGTGGACAGTGAGAGAGAGAGATACAGAGAGAAAGGTCTTCCTTTGCTGTTGGTTCACCCTCCAATGGCCGCCATGGCCGGTGCACTGAGGCCGGCACACCGCGCTGATCCAAAGCCAGGAGCCAGGTGCTTCTCCTGGTCTCCCATGGGGTGCAGGGCCCAAGCACTTGGGCCATCCTCCACTGCCTTCCCGGGCCACAGCAGAGAGCTGGCCTGGAAGAGGGGCAACCGGGACAGAGTCCGGCGCCCCATCCGGGACTAGGACCCTGTGTGCCGGCGCCACAAGGTGGAGGATTAGCCTGTTGAGCCACGGCACCAGCAAAAGTATTATTATTATTATTTTTGACAGGAAGAGTTAATGAGAGAGAGAGGGACAGAGAGAAAGGTCTTCCTTCCGTTGTTTCATCCCCCAAAATGGCCGCTGCAGGCAGCGTGCTGCGGCCGGGGTGTTGAAGCCGGTGAGCTGAGCAGATCTGAAGCCAGGAGCCAGGTGCTTCCTCCTGGTCTTCCATGCGGGTGCAGGGCCCAAACACTTCACTTGGGCCATCCTCCACTGCCCTCCTGGGCCACAGTAGAGAACTGGACTGGAAGAGGAGCAACTGGGACAGACTCTGGCACCCCAACCAGGACTATAACCCGGGGTACCACTGCCACAGGTGAAGGATTAGCCTAGTGAGCCACAACGCTGGCCTGCTAAAGTATTCTAAAATATTAAAATTAAAAAAAAAATACAGAGTTGAAGGAAATCATAGAACTAGTCATACACAATATCAAGGTTGAGTGATTTGCTGATTGCTTTAAAGTCCTTCAGAATTTACTGGCATTCCATTTGGAGTGTAAACTGCTATTCTTAAGGTATGAGGTGTCAAGGAAGTCTTGCATCCTATTAGCAAAATCACTGTTTCCTCCCATTATTCATTGAGCATAAATTCCAATGCAACTTTCATCATAATTCTTATTTCCAGAGATGTAAACTATAGCAGAAGGGCATGAATTTAATTTTGAGAATGACACATTTTGTGTTGAGAAGTAGTTAATGATAATCATCTTGAATTCAAAATTCTCTCTTTATATCACATAATATTTTCACTTTTGAGAAATAGTTGATGTTAAAAATTGTTAGAAATGAACGAGGAACTGCTGATGAATTATAAATTAACATATGCATATATTTGAATATTTAGATAAAGGTCTGGTATCAGAAGAGTAAATGTACATTTCTTTTGATCAAACTATATAAGAAGCAGCAATGCCTGTAGGTAATGTATTTTAAATGCGTATTACATTAGAAAATAATTAATTATATTCCACTTACCATTAAATATTTAGAAATTTGCACAGGAATATTTGTCATCTTTGTTACACTTGATACTAAAGACGTCTGATTTTTAGAGAACTTAACACATTAATAATTGAATGTCATAACATTTTTAAAGAAAATTTCAGACTACAATAATTATTTTTTCTTCACCTATTGAAAAACATAAGTCTCAATTTAAACATATATACATATGAAGAAATGCAATCATCATTAATTCTGAATATATAGAAATATTTTGCTCTTGATACAGTAGGTATTTTCTTTGAAGATATTTGCTAAAAGTAGGAAATAATGAGGCCGGTTTATCATTAGCAAATCTTAGATATTCCTTAGTCAAAGTCAAAAGTGGTACCTAAATTATGATGGCAAGCATTTTTGTCTTAGTCTCCCAAGTTTATATACATTTTCTTTTTAAATTCTGTTTGAAGCATTGATCATTATCCTTTACAGAAAGAGAACAGTTGGTCTAAAAGCAGAAGTAACAGTGTAAAAGGAATTTTTCACCCTGCCACCCACTAAAGTGAAAGCTTTTGACATACATGATACTGTTCTGGTATAAAATAATTTCCTTACTGCTAAATGATAACTATGAATTTTTTAGCTTTAGGAAACCATAGGAAAGAAGTACATTTTTCTTATACATACCAGCAAAAATTGGTACAACTTTGTCAACTATTTTTCAGAATACAGAATTCAAACACATATGAAGCATTGATGAAGAATCTAATAAATTATGTGAAAGAACTATAAGAGAGTAACTATGTTCTTATTCTTTCAGTTATGTTTGGAGTGATAACATGAGTATTTATATTATTTTTAATAAGTCTTCAAGAGTTTTACATATGGTATTTAGAATATAAGATAAAAGGGGGCCAGAAAATAACAATTTATTACACTTTGCTTGGCTTTGAAACCCTGTCTAGGAAACTCAATTTCCTGATAGCATGTTGAAGTAACTATTTGAGTGGGTAGTTTGGCTTCTCTCAATCACCCTACTTAACAACAAAATATGCCTACAGAATATTTAATTGTAACTTTTTAAGTGTATCCATGAGTTGATACTAAAGGAAGTCATACTCAGTTAAGCAGGCCTTGAAGGCGTTAGCCAAATTCATGAATTTTAACATTAGACTACATGGACTGAGGGACATCAAAAGGAATCTAGACAAACTTAGGCAAATTCTAAAGCTTAATGACTGCCTTGACATGAAAGAAAATCTCGAATGAGTTTTATAAAATCCTCAACTCAAAAATAACTCATTATGTGGAACTTAAATTCTAATGGATAGATTCAAAGAAAATAATGTACAATTTAATACAGATAAGGACAATGGAGGAAATAAAGGGTAGCATGAAAGATGTGAAGCTGGTGAAACTAGTATTATTAATAGCTTGGTCATAGAAAAATGATGAAAAGAAATTGTTTGAAAATGTCAGCATTTAGCCTAGAATTTAAGATGCTTGTGTGCCATTTCAAAGTACCTGGATTTAATACCTGGCTCTGCTCTTAACTCCATATTCTTAAAAATACAAAATCCTGGGAGGCAGTGGTGATGGTTCAAGTGATCATGTTCCTGCCTCCCATGAGAGAGACTTGAACAGAGTTTCTGATTATCAGCTTTGAATTCTGCTAGGGGCTGTTGTAGACATTTGTGCAGTGAACTTGTAAATAGAAACACTATCTTTATTTATTTTTAATAAGGAGGTTTGATGAGCTACTCTTTTTTGTTATTTTTTTGACAGGCAGATTGGACAGTGAGAGAGACAGAGAGAACAACTCTCTTCATATCTACCCATGTCTTGCTGTCTCTGCTCTCTTAAAAAAAAAAAAAAGAAAAAGAAAAATTTGAAGTAGTATTTTATAGACATGCTTTTCAAGCAAAGAGAAGGATACCCAGTACAAATATGTCTGTGTCTCTGATATTTTGGAAAAAAATCTAGGAGGTCACTATGGCTGTAAAAGGATAAAAAAGAAGGTGAGTAGAAGGAGATGGAAGTTAGGAGGCTAAAAGGAAACCGGTTTGGGTAAGACCTTTGAATAAGGGTGGCCATGTGTCCACGTTTATTCACATTTGTTAGATAGTGTAATTTTGATGATATTTAAATCCAATTTAGGAGCTAAAAACATTGTCATCTTATTTAAAAGGCATATTGATTATTCTTCTGAGTCATCTGTAGAGTCACTGGAAGTTTTGAACTAATTGTCCTCTCTCTTTCTCTCATCCCCCACTTGTATCTCTGACTTTTTCTTCACAAATACAGTGATGCCCAGCAAGTGTGGACACTGTCAGGCAATGAAAATGGCTTTTGTACTCATCTGGTCAAGTATCAGTATGATCTGAACCACACTGCTTTGGGCATGAGTGCCCAAACTGTTGATTCCACATGTGTTTCTAGGGAAAAATAATGAAATTTAGTAGTACATTGGATGTGCAATTTAAAGAAAGGATAAGGTCAAAATTACTCTAAAATTTTCTCTGACAGAGTGAAAATGTGATGTTGCTATTCACTGGAGGCTGAGGAGACTAGGAAGTAGAAGAGATCAGAAGTTCAATTTGGACAAGATTAGTTGGCTGTTAGACTTTCAAAAATAAACATCAAGGGAAAGACTGGGCTTTATAAATACAACGTGAGATGTCATTCTCCAGTTGGTATTTTTAGTCATGGAAATGGATGATATTTCCAAGCAAGTGAGAGTTTATGGAGCGTATAAGTGGAACATGACTGAAACCTTAACTAATCATAGATATGAAGAGAAGACTGAGAAGAAACAGACAGTGAGACTGATAGAAAACCTAATTAGTGTAGTCTGCAAGAACCCAGGCTAAAATAAATCAAATCCAGCTGAAGATTTAAGTAAGACTATGCTTACGAATTGACTGCTGATTTGAGAAAGACAGCTTTTTAGAAAGTGCGAGGGGAAAAAAAAATCCATCAGAACAGACTCATGAGAGTATGAAAAGAAATCCACTGGAAGTGATACAGAGAAAACATTTTGGAAGTTCGGTGGTGGGAAAAGGAAAGAATGACATCAGGTAGTTACTGAATAGGGGAATGAGAAATAACAGAAGTTTCTATTTATATGGAAGATCGAACAGGGAAAAATGATGTTTCTTAAAAAAGGCCATTTATGACTGAGGCTCTGTCCCTAAATAGTCATGACGGGATGAATTTGGAGGATAAGTGAAGGCTCTAGCTATCATTCACTCATGTTACAGGCGGTAACTCAAGGTAAAATACATGATAATGACACAGAGGTCAAAAGGGTTGCATTTGGTATCAGCCTTATCATCCTTGCATTGCTAACAGGATGTTATATGTATTTACTTCTTACATATTTTGATTCTAATTCTTACATTTACTTCTTACATATTTTGATTCTAATTCTTTATTTTGATACCTAATTCTTTAGGTATACTGGAATAAAGAAGTTATTTTTTTCTCAGAACGGAGAAATACAGCATATTACTTCCATAAACCAAAGAGGGAGGAAAAGTCGACAGTGAGCTAAAAGGAGGAAACAAGAACAAATAAATCTATGTCAAAACAAATGAAAAATAATAGTTTGTAGCTTAAAAATAGAGGGGCTGGTATTATGCTGTAGGAAGTACAACTCTGCTGGTGAAGCTGGAATCCCATATGGACACAGGTTTGAGACCTGTGTCCTCCTTTGAACCCTGCACCCACATGGAAGACCCAGATGAAGCTCCTGTCTCTTGGCTTTGGCCTTGACTAGCCCTAGCTGTTGTGACCGTTTAGGAGTGAACCAGGAGATAGACCATCTCTTTCTCTCTCTCTCTCTTTCTCTTTCTCTGTAGAGGATCTCTTTCTCTCTTTCTCTGCCTCCCTCTCTCTCTTTCTCTAACTCTTTCAAATAGAAATAAATAATTTTTTTTTTTGACAGGCAGAGTGGACAGTGAGGGAGAGAGACAGAGAGAAAGGTCTTCCTTTGCCATTGGTTCACCCTCCAATGGCTGCTGCGACTGGCACACTGCGGCCGGCGCATCGCGCTCATCCGATGGCAGGAGCCAGATGCTTCTCCTGGTCTCCCATGGGGTGCAGGGCCCAAGCACTTGGGCCATCCTCCACTGCACTCCCTGGCCACAGCAGAGAGCTGGCCTGGAAGAGGGGCAACCGGGACAGAATCCGGTGCCCCGACCGGGACTAGAACCCTGTGTGCCGGTGCCGCAAGGCGGAGGATTAGCCTGTTGAGCCACGGCGCCGGCCGAAATAAATAAAATTTTAAAAAGTATTAGCCTTCTTTAGCCTAGTGAGCCATGGCACTGGCTGGTTTTTTTGTTTGTTTGTTTGTTTGTTTGACAGGCAGTTAGAAAGGTCAACATTCTTTAAAACAGTTAAAAATATTCAGCTGCTTGTACTTGCAGGAAATGCACAAAAGGTTTTTGACTGTATTTCACCCTTTGTATATGTATCCTATGTAAAAATATTTGGATTTGGTAGGAGAGGGGCATATCTAGCTTCACTATAATTAATCACCTCCATATAGTATCACCAATAATTCATTAACATAGATCCAATAATTACTAACATCTCTCTTTGTCTAAGCCTGTTTTTGACAATACTTATGGAAGTGGCTTTTAGAAATTAAACAAGTACAATAGACAAACATGCTATAATTAAAAACAAAGTATTATAAGCATGATTATAGTGATTAACAAGAAGAAAATATGAATTTCTGAACACTTTCATGAAAACTTAAGGAATCCATCCACGTTATTAAAATTGACTCATTTGACTACATCTGAGGTTGACTTCAAAATCAGTTGGCTAGGGATAGTCATTAGTCTTGGCATTTAAGATGCTGATTAAAATGACAATATCCCACATCAAGTACCTGGGTTTGACTGACTGCTCCAGCTCTTAATTCTACTTTCCTACTAATCCCGACCTTAGTTAGCTGGTGTGGTGGCTCAAGTAAGTGGATTTCTTGTCACCCATTGAGGAAGCATTGCTTGAGTTCCTGGCTTATGGCTTCAGCTCCTTCCAATACAGGCCATTGGGAGAATTCAGTGAGTGAACCAGCAAATGAGAACTCTCTCTCTTTCTTTGTATGTTTACATCTTTCTCTCCGTCATGCAGAACAAATTAACTTAAAAAATAAATTTTTACAAGCCAACTGGAGTACTTTTTCTTAGAAAACACGTTTTTAAATTAAGCAGATAGAAAATTCAGAAAAACAAATTTTTTTCAAGAGTTTTATACATAATTATGAAATTCTGAAAACTCATATGCACTATAGATGATTACTATAAACAATCATTCCAAGTGATCCACTTCCTGACAGAAGAGGAGAACATCAGATGTGTGTTGTCTAGATTTGCATTTGTGGAATGTTAATTCATGAGCAGCTCCGAATCATTCTTGAGTTCCAGAACTGCCATGTTATCATATGTCACTATTACAGCAAGTCTACAAAACATTTTAATTCTTCGAGGACTAAACAGACCTCATTTTAATCATATAGTATTTATGCTTCTGTGAGAGAAAGTCTCAGCTTTATACTTAATTTATCCACTTTGTTTTTCAACTTTATTTTAAGAAATGTTCTCCAAACCCAGGCTTCCTTGTGCATAGGTCAAATTTATCCTATTGGTCACTGGCAAGTCTCCTCCTACACTCAAACTTAATACTCCCATTATCACCAAAGAATCATCATCATCATAATAATTGATATCAATAATTAATATTAACTATATCACTAAATTTTCCAGTTTAGTAATAGAATAAGACTGTTTAATTGGTAATTAATACATTTATGAAATAACTAAATGGAGGGATAATTACAGTTTTAGTGTTTCCAAATTGTCAAAGTGTGGAGGAAAATACTGATGACCTGAAAGTTTGAATATCCTTAATGGAGACTCATGAATAAAAATGTGAGATTAGAAATAAACTACAGTGACTGAAGATGTGGGAACTTGAGCAGCTAGAGATATGTTTATATAAGAAGTGATCCATTTTTTGGATGTTTGAATTAGGTTGATTAATAAACTTTGGTTTTGCTATTTTAATTTTCATCTCAAAGTATCATTGTGTAATGTTATCAAGAGATATCTTTATGATTCTGAAGGATGTCTTTAACTGTAAACTTTTCATTGAAAAATAATACCTCTGTAAATTTTAGAAATAACCCAATCATTGTATTTCTTCTCTATGGAATTTTTTTTCTTTGTTGAAATTCAGCATAGTTCTAATTTTTTCTGTTGGTAAAGGGACTAAAGCATATATAATTTATCCACTAAAACTAGACAGGTGTCAATTTACAGAGCATTATTTCTAGCAGTTTTAATCTTTAAAGAAAATCAAAGGCAAAATGAAACTACGTGGTCATGTGAATGACAAGCAAGACCCAAGATACCGAAACCAGTCCCTTTAGCACTATCTTTAAGACATGAAATGATGGCATTCACTAAAGTGCATTATCTGATTCATTATGCTGAAGGCATCAGGTAAATTAGATCTAGTCAAATAAAGTCAGACATAGAGTCATCCAATTTAGCTATTAAAAGATTGTTAAGTACATTTGCTAATGTTATTTTGTTTGAGGAGCCAGTTCTCCATTCAGATATTTTAAAGTCCAAACTGCTTTTCCATTCATCCCTCAAAATGACAGAATGGCCAATAATAGTCAAGAAAATAAAAGCTTACAAAAGCAGGAACCAGTTAAACACAAGCAACTGCTTTTGAAATAAAGAACCACCAAATGTGATTACAGGTTGCTTTCATTCTCGGCAGTCTATGTGAGATAGGTTTCTTTGCATTGGTTTATTGATGCCAGTTTGCCGAGCTTTTAAATATTTTATTCCATTTTAATGTTTATTTTATTATGTTTTTAACTGTAGTGTATTTTTAATGTGAGACTCAAAAGGGGGTCTTTTTAAATTTAATTATTAATTATAATAAAGCCATAAGAAAATATTCTACAATGAAAGACTAAATTAAGAATTTATAATAGGAAAAATTTATTGGAGACTATTGATCCTATAAAAAATAAAGCACACTATTTACAAAGAAAAGAGTACTTGAACAGGACAACAGGCCAAGAAGATAACTTTTAAAATTGGAGTATCAAAGACATCATGGATAGTACTCTAGGTAACAGTTTTAAAAACAAAACTTTACAACATAGCTCGTTTGCAGGGCAAAAAAATGAAATCAAGTATTCATTACCTGAATTATTACACATATTTTTTAAACTCATATTTTTAAAACAGATGAGTAGGTGCTATCAATCTTCCCTTAGTCTATATCAGGACTATAAACACAAAATACTATTCTTAGTATAGTTAAAATGATTGTAGAAAGGCAACCAAGTTAGCTAACCTTTTTTTCATCTAGAAATGATGTCCTGTTTACTTGTATAGCTTTAATGAAAATATCTTTTAATTTTAAAATGATAACATTATTTTAGTTGTTTTCATTTATTTATTTTTAAATATTTGTTTGAGTAACAGAGAGGCAGAGGCAGAGAGAGAGAGAAAGAAAGAGAAAGAGAAGTCTTCCTTCTACTGGTTCACTCCCCAAATGGCTGTAATGGTCAGAGCTGAGCCAAAGCCAGGAGCCTGAAGCTTCTTCTGGGTGTTCCACGTGGCCACAGGGGCCCAAGGACTTGGACCGTCTTCTGCTTTCCCAGGCCATAGCAATGGGCTGGATCAGAAGTGGAGCAGCTAAGACGCAAACTGGCACCCATATGGTATGTAGCTTTACCCGCTACACCACAGCACCAGCCTCTAGTTATCTTTTAAAGGAATGTATTAACACATTAGAGTCCCATGGTTATAACTTCAAAAATGTTTGAAATATTTAATGATTAAATAAGGAGATTCCTGTTGAGTTTTGAGTTCCAACAGCCAGACTGGGGACACCTAAACCAAGCTTAAGTTATTGGTAACATCTGGCAGAATGATAAGAACAGAATAGTTTGGGAGCAGAATATTGGCAGTATGTCCAAACAGGAAGCAAAGGGGAGAAGGGAGGTGTAGAGGAACAAAAGTGCAGAGTAACATGCTAGACATTAAAATATAAGAGGAATTAGAAAGTGTCTTTTTTAATTTAATTTATTTTTTTGACAGGCAGAGTGGACAGTGAGAGAGAGAGACAGAGACAGAGAGAAAGGTCTTCCTTTGCCGTTGGTTCACCCTCCAATGGCTGCCGCAGACGGCGCACTGCGGCAGGTGCACCACGCTCATCCGTTGGCAGGAGCCAGGTGCTAGGTGCTTTTCCTGGTCTCCCATGGGGTGCAGGGCCCAAGCACCTGGGCCATCCTCCACTGCACTCCCTGGCCACAGCAGAGGGCTGGCCTGGAAGAGGGGCAACCGGGACAGAATCCGGCGCCCCGACCGGGACTAGAACCCTGTGTGCCGGTGCCGCAAGGCGGAGGATTAGCCTGTTGAGCCACGGCGCCAGCCAAGAAAGTGTCTTTACATTGCTACCAATTTTTAAAATCTTAGGATTCTTTTGAGGGGAAATGGCAAAAAATCATCAATTCACATGATTTAAAAGTTAATGGGTGTGAAAATGACATTTTAAGATTTGATGATTTTGTACAGCCCTGGTCTCTACTGTTGATGAAAAGTGTTTTGTCTTCTTACTATTTGTTGAACTCTTACTTAGTGTAGATTTAATCTTATGAGAGTAAAGTGAAAGTGGATCATTGTAAAAATTAAGAGAGGGAATAAAAGAGGAAAGAGGAGGAGATATAGGGGCAAAGGCAGGAGGGAGAGTAGGGTGGGGAGTATCACTATGTTCCTAAATCTGTACTTATGAAATACATGCATGTGTTTACCTAAAAATTTTTTAATATAAATTATTTTTTTAAAAAAAGTAATGAGAAGGCCGGCGCCGTGGCTCAACAGGCTAATCCTCCGCCTTGCGGCGCCGGCACACCGGGTTCTAGTCCCGGTCGGGGCGCCGGATTCTGTCCCGGTTGCCCCTCTTCCAGGCCAGCCCTCTGCTGTGGCCCAGGAGTGCAGTGGAGGATGGCCCAGGTGCTTGGGCCCTGCACCCCATGGGGAGACCAGGAAAAGCACCTGGCTCCTGGCTCCTGCCATCGGACGAGCGCGGTGCGCCGGCCGCAGCGCGCCAGCCGCGGCGGCCATTGGAGGGTGAACCAACGGCAAAGGAAGACCTTTCTCTCTGTCTCTCTCTCTCACTGTCCACTCTGCCTGTAAAAAAAAAAAAAAAAGTAATGAGAAGAAAAACAGGGAGAGTCTGAGTTTGGCATGATTTGAAAATCAAGTTGTCAGCAGGTTCAAATTTTTTCTTTGTTCTGCAGTTCTCTGTGTTGACTTTATCACATTGCTGGTCTCAGCTGTGGTGAAAAACATGACAACTGAAAGATACATTTCCCTTTAAAACATTCTTCTGGAGGAAGAAAAACATAGCACTCCTTTAAGTATGCAATTCTGCAAACAGAATAGTTACAAAAATCCTTCCCTTCCATATGATAGACCTACCTTATTTCTGGAGAGCTGAACTAATAATTTTCCTGAAGAATGCAATGCATTCATTGCCTTGAACTTATCAAACTAACCACTCTGAATGTGGAAGGGAGAAGGGTAACTGAAGAAAACTGAGGTTTTGGGAAGAGCAAGGGAAGGAATGGTTTAATGGTTTACCAAATGTGAAAACTGATTGGCTTTGGTTATGAGAAAGCAAGTCCCTACGTGGAACTTGAAAATGTGAATGTTAGGGGGAATTTTTTGGCTTTTTTTCAAAAGCATTTTTTTTTTTTTTGAAATATGGTCAGCCTGGTTACAAATTGTGATTCTAACATGTTTCATTTTTGAGATCCTGAGAAATTACTTAGCCTTTCTTATTTTATTTTCTTATTTTACTTATTAATTTCTTACTTACCTCATTTTCCTATAGGCTTAATCCCAACGTTTGGGGATTAAACCATATAATGTACTCAAAACCATTCCTGGCCCATTGAAAGAAAACATGTTTAATGTTGTTATCAATAATGTTACTGTCCTATGTTATGTATTATTTTATGTGTTTTTATATAAACCCTTGCAAAACTGGAAATTCTGATTAAGGAGAAATGAGGGGGTCCCAATACATGGATATAGACATATAGAAGGAGTGTGAAGACCAAATTATAGCCAAAGATAAACTCTTATTACTTATTGGTGATAGTATTTGTGATTAGCACGTTAAAAATGTATTTCTCACGAATGAGTCTTTTGGGAAAGAGATCAAAGACTAATCAGGATAAGGGTATACAGTTGGGGCCAGCACTGTAGTACAGGAAGTTAAGCTACTGTCTATGGTGCTGGCATCCCATATAGGCACCAGTTTGAGTCACCCCTGTTCCACTTCCAATCCTGCTCCATGCTAATATATCTGTAAAGTGGTGGAAGATGGCCCAGCTCCTTGGGCCCCTGCCACTCACGTGGGAGACCCAGAGGAAGCTCCCATCTCCTGGCTTCAGCGTGGCCCAGCCCTACCTGATGAGGCCATTTGGAGAGCACACCAGTAGATGGCAGATTCTCTCTCTGCCTTTCCTCCTTTCTGTAACTCTTTCATATAAATAAATACATCTTTAAAAAAAGTACTTAAAGGGCATTGGTACATGTTCACCCCTTGTAACCAGGCACATGTGAAATAAATCATTCCCAGATAAAAGAGACTTGAACAGTCCTTGTGATTTCTCTGTCAGCTAACTAGTGTATTTAAGACTACTAACAAATGAGTATCCCTAATATCTGAGGAAACCAGTAATTATTTCACAACCACTGATGACTGCACACAGCAGCATGAGCAGAAAATGTATTTAATTTATGAGATATAACTGTTCTTAGCTCAGCGATTAGTCCTGAGGGGCAGGAAATAATACCATATTAAAGAAATCAGAGCCTGGCTGGAAAGCTTAATTTCTGTAGTGGATGTTTTTAAGGCCAAAATAATCAGAGCACACTTGAAGTATCAGAACAACAATAACATCATTAAAGTGATAGTTCTTGTGAAAATTAATAATGTACGGGTAGACATGAGTCTGAAGCTAAAATAAAATTTACTTTGTAATCATTTTATAAGACAGAAAAAACCTGAAGTTAAGAGCATCAGTAATCTCGAAGATATTTACAGATAATTATGTTTATCACAATGTCCGCGTTTCCTGATTTGTAGTGCAGGAGTTGGTAATTAGTAGCATTCAACAATTTATAAAATAATCAAAAGTTTGATTACATAGAAAAATTCATACTTTGTTTTTTATGACATATTTACATGTACTTTTATGTTAAAAGCTATGTATAGTGCAACAGTTTCTCAAGTAAAAAAAAAAAAAGCTTTCAAGTGATTCAAACATGAAAAATATCTGTCATATAGAAATCAAACTCCTGCTTTTGCTAAGTCCGTATTTTCCTATATTCTAGTTTCTAACCATTTTTATAACATGTCCACATCTCTACAGAATGTAAAGGATGTTTCTAAGAAAAGCCACAGTAATCATTTCATTTCTACCATTTTAAAGGGTAGAAGGAAGAAGATATCATTACTACAATAGATCGCAAAAGCTCTTCTATGAGCCGAGTCCCAAAGAGTACATCACAGCTTGTCAAGGCCTCTGGAGGCAATCACTTGTGCTGGTTTCCTATTGTAAGAGCAGAAAAGCCTCCGCAAGGTCTCATGATCAAAAATTTGATTTATTCTTGTCATATGCCTTCAGCTTCCCTCTACCTTCTAATTAAATTCCACATACATTCAGCTCCACCATGTACCACTTTTGTTATACATAAGATAAAGCTCAAGCTGCACCTAATCATCTTCCAGTGTTACAAGGCCATGGCTCTATACAGGAAAACGGGGAGTGCTGCATGTGGTCGCTATAAGTTTATAGCAGAATTGACTATTAAACTCTAACCTAAAATTACTTAACATGTGAATGTCTGCAACAAGTCTTTGTCCATATTAGAATTTTAACTTTGATTATTATATTCAACTCCATTTGGACTTGAATATACAGTTTTCAACATATAAGCATTTGTGTTGACTTTATCATGGATTATTTTGAGCCACAGTTGTACCCAAAGTATTAAACTTAGGAAGATAAAATTCTATTTAAATAGATAAATGGATAGATAATGCATAGTTGAAGAGTATCGTGGTTGAATATGTATTCTGAAGTTATAATTTAACTCTTGGTTTTATCATTCATTGTATTTCCAACCTGAGATTATTTATGCGGTACTTCTAAGTGTTTATTTATATAACTAGAAAAGAATAACTATATAGGTCTTTCAGGGTTGCTATGAAAATAAAATAACTCATATAATGTGATTATCATTCAGTAAGTGATCAATATTAGTTGATTAGTACTATTAGTATGATTATTTCATTGTAACAATAGCTGTAAGGTTTTTCAAGTCTATGGAGTTTTGTACAACAGCATTTCATTCAAATTTGATTTTTTTAACATTTATTTAGAGTGCATTTCTCCTTGTCACAATTTACGCATGATCTAATTTTACAATCAACTTAATAAATTGCTTTCATATCAGAATAGAATTAGTTTACTATAAATGATACAATTTATTTCATGTAATCAATTGAAAATCAAAATAGATACCATTTGGACACCAAGTAAGTAGCTGATCTGGGAGCCAAAAGCAATGATGCTCAGAAAGACTACAGTACAGTCTTTCCTCTATCTTCTTGGGATTTCCTATCTCAAAACTTCAACAACTAAAAAGTAAATAATTAATTCCATTAAAATATTTAGATATAGTAAGTTATTTTTAACAGAAGTTTTAATATATTAGACTCTCAAAGTCATTGCAAATGCATGATAGTTACAACACAATTCTCTTCAATTCTCATGTGAATGTGATATTAACACAAAGAGAACAGATTCCATGTAGTTCACAGATACAATTCTATTATCAATACTTTTTTTTTTTTTTAGTTAGATAGAGAGAGACAGAGAGGAAGTTATAGACAGTGAGCAAGAACAGAGAGAAAGGTCTTCCCTTCGTTGGTTCACTCCCCTAATGGCCACCACAGCCAGCCGGCACTGCGCTGATCTGAAGCCAGGAGCCGGGTACTTCCTCCCAGTCTCCCATGCAGCTGCAGGGCCCAAGCACTTGGGCCATCCTCCACTGCTCTCCCGGGCCACATCAGAGAGCTGGACTGGAAGAGGAGCGACCAGGACTAGAACTCAGGGTGCCAGTGCCACAGGCAGAGGATTAGCCAAGTGAACCAGGGCGCCGGCCTAAGATCAATACTTCTAATGGTAAAAGTTGGTGAATTTAAAACTTGTAATGATTTAAGGTAAATAACAAAAGCTATACAAATATTTTTCAACAGCTATATGTAACTAACTTGTATTTATGCAGCAAGTTGGAAAACTTTGTTTAGTTGGCATTAGTCCAGGGTTTAACTTTGTTATGAGAGCTCTCAGTGCATTTAGAATCTAGTCCCTAGTTTAATTCAAAATCTGTTCACTAAGATATTCATTTTCCTTATTATTTCAATTGCAAAATGAAAATAACAGAAAATGATATTCAACATTATGGCTATAGAGGTAGAAGTGGGAAGGTGAAATCGCTTAGCCCCATACACTCACCAAACTTCCATAGAAACATGGAATTTCAAATTTGTTATATGATCAATCAATCTATCAGTTGATGACCATGATCCTTTTAAGTAATCATTCCAAGTGCAGCCTGATAGAACAAAATCATATATAATAATCATCACTTCTGAGTTTTAGCATGAAGACTTTTATTCCAGACTCTCTCATTTACTCCTTTAGCCAGGCATTCAATATTGATGAATGTTAACATCTGGGATATGACCCCATGGCTTCTTAACTCAAAGACAATTAAAAAAAAAAAAAAACTTGTTTAGGACATTGCAACTTTCAAAACATGACATTTAATAACAATGTGGCTAGATATACCAAGTTTAGTTTATTTTTCTATAATTTTAAAAGAACTATTTAATTTGAAAATTTACATAAGTAACATACAAAGTTCTTGTCAAACATAAAGCTATGTATACATAAAAAAGTAATTTTTTCTAAAAAGTATTTACACCGTTACTTTTTTATTGATAAACAAAAAATGCACTGTGACATAAAATATCAAGTACCAGGAAAGGAAATGTCAAAGAAGCAGTAGAAAACAATTTGGAATAGAATTAATTTTACTGGCCGGCGCCGTGGCTCAACAGGCTAATCCTCTGCCTTGCGGCGCCGGCACACCGGGTTCTAGTCCCGGTCGGGGCGCCGGATTCTGTCCCGGTTGCCCCTCTTCCAGGCCAGCCCTCTGCTGTGGCCCGGGAGTGCAGTGGAGGATGGCCCAGGTGCTTGGGTCCTGCACCCCATGGGGAGACCAGGAAAAGCACCTAGCACCTGGCTCCTACCATCGGATGAGCGCGGTGCGCCGGCCTCAGCGCGCTGGCCGCGGCAGCCATTGGAGGGTGAACCAACGGCAAAAGGAAGACCTTTCTCTCTCTCTCTCTCTCTCACTGTCCACTCTGCCTGTAAAAAAAAAAAAAAAAAAAAAAAAAAGAATTAATTTTACTGTTCTCAATTCTTAAAATTGCATCCTTTGCTTTTTCTGTGAGCATATATTTGACATTCTGTTAGGGTTTTTCTTGCAATTCCTTTGAAGTCAGATTATGTATTCCTTATTTCAAACCTCAATGCTTTTGTTAAGATGAAGCACATTTGCTTTTGAAAGTAAATATATACATAAAAGGAATCCAGTGCTAGATCATTTACTGTTGATAGAACTCCTTTCTCCTCACAGATGAGCCCTCTGTAACTGTCACACACACTTACAATAAACAGCTATACATTTTGTGACAGGCATGGACAAAAGACAGAAATGTCAACATGATGGCTTATTTAAATTTCACTGATTCTGTTATTTAAGGGGACAACAGGGATTGTCCCATGGACAACTGGCTCATTACACAGGAATTGCAGTCCAGCCTGTCACTGACCCATGAACACGTTAAAAACTTCTTTCTCTTGCCTTTAGTTATGTTTAAACTTCCCTATATTAATAATAACTTATAAATGAACAGCAGCCTGGAAATAAAAGTTGTTACAAAATGCAAACCAAATGCATCCGTTGTGGTTTAAAAGTACCCCCCACACACATGCGGGTGGTACATTGTGATGATAATAAGAGGTGAGACCTCTAAGAAGTGATTAGGCCATGAAGGCACCTCCCTCATCTTTATTAAGGAAGTTGTTCTAGGATGACCTTTTGCCATCGGCCTTGGGAGGCTCTCTCAGTACAGACCCAGTGCCTTGATCTTGGATTTGCCATGCCTCCAAAACTGTGAGAAATGAATTTCACAAACTTATATGTTACCCAGGTTCAGGTATTTTCTTAAAACAGCATGAAATGGACTAAGACAGAACCCAGTAACAATTTCTACTCCCTAGAAATGAAATCTTAACAAATAAAAACAAAGTGTTACTTGGGAATTGTAAATGTTGGGATGTAACAAAGCCAAATCTGAGAATGATTAGCATATTTTCCCATTATACTGAAGACCAATGCATTTAAAAAATAAAAACAAGCTAAGGGTTATGAGTATTAAAAATGAGAATACAAAATCATGTTATGCCCCTTAATTTTTTATATTTAGAAAGCTGCAGCAAACTACCCCTGTTATATACATGCCTACAGTATCCACTTGAGATCATCAAACACTGTTTGGCTTATGGAATTCTTTCTCTACTATATGTATTGTCCTGAAATTCAAGCACAAAAGATAATTTGATCCATTACACCCATGCTTTCTCTATTGCACTGGCAACACAATCACTTTGGACTTTGTCTCAGAGCATATTCTCACATGATAGAGCAAAGGAATTAAGCATCTTTCTGTAAGCCATCTGACTATCTGAATTTACCTAATTAAGCAAACTGAGAGCAAACAGAACTTAGAATTCTTAATGATCCTTGCTTCCCCTAAAGCCAGTAACTCCCCTGCCTTTGCTAATATAACTGAATAAATTTTTAATTCATTGTGTGTGTGCACGTGAGACCATATACAAAATTGCTTCCCAAGTTTCCTTGACTTTCTTTTTTAGCACCTAGGAGGAAAACTTAAAATTTTTTTCAGCCGTATACTGACCAATAAAATGGAAACTTCTGATCTATGTTATTTCATCAAAAGTTACTTGATTATAATGATAAACATCATAGTTGGTCAGCTTGAGTAATATAAAATGTGATTTTTTTTTTTAGGTGTAAAGTGAGTTGCCTCATTAACTTCCTCTCTTGCCCCAAGTCATAAATTGTCTTGGGCTATAAAAACTCACAAGATATTAATGAACAACCACATTAATTTCTTTCCAAAATCTTCTCCTTCTCCTGAGATTATAGAAATCCCATTCTCTACTAAATAGGTACCTCCAAAAGTCTTGAATCTACCAATGACTGTTTTAAGGATTTTAGAAATTTCTAAATCTTTTTAAGCCAATTTAAATATTAGTTGAAACTACAATTCATAAATAATAGTTTTATTATGAAAATAAAATATTTTTATATTATTGATTTATTTATGTCCTCAGTTAAATTGAACTTCACACGTTGACCCTAACTCACACTACACCTGGGTTTCTTCTCCAAGATGTCCAGCATCTTAAAAATGATATTGTGGCTGTCTTTCTCAAGTGCAGAAAGTGTTTAATATGTATGTATGGAGGTAATTCAGAGTGTTGGGAAATCAAATCAGTAGATAGATCTGAGGCTGATATTGTTGCACAGCAGTTAAGCTGATATTTAAATCACCAGCATACCATATCATAGTAGCAACTCCAGTTCCCTGTTAATGTACCTGGGAAGGCAGCACAAGATGGCCCTAGTTCTTGGGTCCATGCCACCCCCATGGGAGACAAGGATGGAGTTCATGGCTCTTGGCTTAGCTTGATTCAGCATCAGCCATTGAGAGCAACTGGGGAGTGAACGAGCCAATGGAAGCACTCTGTTTATCACTATGCCTTTCAAATAAATAATACATCTTTTTTAAAAAGAAATTTATTTTGCATAAATATTTTGGAAGAATAGAAGAAACACTGAACCACTAGGAATGTCTCATTCCTAGTGAAGAAATTCAGTGCACACACAAAGATAAAATAATAAAGCCAATTTAGAGAGAAAAACAAAGACAAAAACATGATGGTTCCACTGAATTCGTGTGTCTGTTTTCAATTATCTCTTTAGCTCTATTGAATAACTGTTTCCCACAGCTGATTTTGAATCACTCCTTAAATTCTTTCAGGGAATATAGTGCCTGTTTTTCCAAATTATTTTCAACTGGGTATGCATCTCTACTGATAGATGATACCAAGAATTGTACATAAGAAAACTGAACACAGGGAAACTGCTCATCTGACAAGTGAAATTAGTTATTCATTGGTCTTTGAAATCAGACAAATTGGGTATTTGGATCTAAGTTCCTTGCAACTATCAGTAGAGTAGTATATATATGTTAAATCTCTGTCTCCAAGAAATTGAAATACATACCAACCATCCTTTATATATTTACCCATATGTCTTATACCAACTAATTTTGGTGATTCTTATTTTTATATTTTTTTTTAATTTAAAATATATAAATTTCCAAAGTACAGTTTATGGATTACAATGGCTTTCCCTCCACCATAATTTCCCTCCCACTCACACCCTACCATCTCCCGCTCCCTCTCCCATTCCATTCACATCAAGATTCATTTTCAATTCTCTTTTTATATAGAATAGTGATTTAGTATATATTAAGTAAAGATTTCATCAGTTTGCACTCACACAGAAACACAAAGTCTAAAATACTGTTTCAGTACTAGTTATAGCATTACTTCACATTGGACAACACATTAAGGACAGATCCCTCATGAGACGTAAGTACACTGTGACTCCTGATGTTGACTTAACAAATTGACACTCTTGTTTATGGCCTCAGTAATCTCCCTAGGCTCTAGTCATGAATTGTCAAGGCTATGGAAGCCTTTTGAGTTCGCCAGCTTCGATCTTATTCCGACAGGGTCATAGTCAAAGTGGAAGTTCTCTCCTCCCTTCAGAGAAAGGTACCTCCTTCTTTGAGGGCCAAGTTCTTTCCACTGGGATCTCACTCGCAGAGATCTTTCATTTAGGTCTTCTTCTTCTTCTTTTTTTTTTTTTTTTTCCCAGAGTGTCTTGGCTTTCCAGGCCTAAAATACTCTCATGGGCTCTTCAGCCATATCTGAATGCCTTAAGGGCTGATTCTGAGGTCAGAGTGCTATTTAGGACATCTGGCATTCTATGAGTCTGCTGTGACTCCCACTTCCCATGTTGGATCATTCTCTCCCTTTTTGATTCTATCAGTATTTTCAGACACTAGTCTTGTTTGTGTGATCCCTTTGACTCTTAGACCTATCAGTGTGAACAATTGTGAACTGAAATTGATCACTTGGACTAGTGAGATGGCCTTGGTACATGCCACCTTGATGGGATTGTATTGGAATCCCCTGGCACGTTTCTTACTCTACCATTTGGGCAAGTCCGATTGAGCATGTCCCAAATTGTACATTTCCTCCCTCTCTCATTCCCACTCTTATATTTCACAGGGATCACTTTTCAATTAATTTTTAAACACCTAAGAATAATTGTGTGTTAATTACAGAGTTCAACCAATAGTACCAAAACAAAACAATGAAAAAATACTAAAATTGATAAAGTATTACATTGTACATCAACAGCACAGAGCTGATCAAGTCACTGTTACTCATACTGTCCATTTCACTTCAACAGGTTTCCCCTTTGGTGCTCAGTTAGTTGTTGCCGATCAGGGAGAACATATGATATTTGTCCCTTTGGGACTGGCTTATTTCACTCAGCATAATGTTTTCCAGATTCCTCCATCTTGTTGCAAATGACCGGATTTCATTGTTTTTGACTGCTATGTAGTGTTCTATAGAGTATGTGTTCCATAATTTCTTTATCCAGTCTATTGTTGATGGGCATTTTGGTTGGTTCCAGGTCTTAGCTATTGTGAATTGAGCTGCAATAAACATTAAGGTGCAGACAGCTCTTTTATTTGTCAATTTAATTTCCTCTGGGTAAATTCCAAGGAGTGGGATGGCTGGGTTGTATGGTAGGGTTATATTCAGGTTTCTGAGGAATCTCCAGCCTGACTTCCATAGTGGCTTCACCAGTTTGCATTCCAAACCAACAGTGGGTTAGTGTCCCTTTTTCTCCACATCCTCAACAGCATCTATTGTTGGTAGATTTCTGAATGTGAGCCATTCTCACCGGGGTGAGGTTAAACCTCATTGTAATTTTGATTTGCATTTCCCTGATGCCTAGTGATCTTGAACCTTTTTTCATGTGTCTGTTGGCCATTTGGAATTCCTCTTTTGAAAAATGTCTATTGAGGTCCTTGGCGCATCTCTTAAGTGGGTTGTTTGTTTTGATGTTGTGGAGTTTCTTGATTTCTTTGTAGATTCTGGTTATCAACCCTTTGTGCATAGTTTGCAAATATTTTTTCCCATTCTGTCAGTTGCCTCTTCACTCTCCTGTTTCTTTTGCAGTACAGAAATTTCAATACACTGGTTCAGTCCCCAAATGATTGCAATGGTGAGGCCTGTGTCCACGCTGAAGCCAGGTGCCTGGAACTCTGTCGGGTCTCCTACATGGGTCACAGGGGTCCAATCCTTTGGGAAATCTCCCACGGCCTTCCCAGGTGCATTAATGTAACACGGACCCAACCTCATCTATTTTGGATTATGGTTAACTAAGATGGTTTGTGATAATTATAGCAAAGGATGAAATATGATTCATATTTTCTAGCCACATTAGACCAAGATTTAAAATGTTTTCACAAATAAGCAAGGGTTTAATTTTACTTGCTTTGTCAAGAATTTCAGTCCTGATGATATTTTATTGTACATGGTTTGTGCTAAGTGAGCTGAAAAGCAGTTGAATGGACCAATTGCTATTCTGTTAGAACATTGAAAAAATGTAATTATTATACTTCTATGGTTAATGTAAAACCATGTACAACTGTACATGCTTCCTTTCCTTTCCTTAGCTTTGCAAAGTTTGGTTTAAAAGTTAGTAAGAGTCCATTGTGACTTTAGTATGTGCGTCTTTCTTTACCTTTTGAAGCATATTACTAAATTTTTGCCTTTGTGTTTAAAGGAATATTACCATTTTTATTTGGTTTGCATAGCTAATTTGGACAATAATGAATTTTGTGAAATTATCTAGTATTACATAAACAAAAAATAATATCAACAATGAAGAGAAAAACATCCTGTCTTCTAAAAACAAAGCCCTAGTTTTATGAGATTCATATTTGGATTTGCCAAAGTGTGGAACATTTAAGCATATTGAGTTAAATCCAGAAGGATGTTGTAATCAAAGAAATTGGGGAAAACACTGGAATTACCAGAAGGAAGTTAAAATATAGGTAGTGGTTCTGAGCATATGCCCTGGAATCAGCCCTCTAGGATTCTGGGAACATGTTCTGAGTTTGTAACTTTATGATAGCTTTATGTTTCTTTATTTTGCTCATTTTTAAATTGGTAAATTATGTTATGGTATACAGAATACTGCTTGACATGTGGTAATTGTTACATCATTAAATCATTACTAAAAAGTGTAATTTATTCGTTATCATGGCTTCCTTTTTCTGCGAGAGTATTCTCAGAGGATCTATCGACTCCACGCCAATAGATGTAGGAGGAGCAATCTTAACTACTTTGGGATCCCAGTTCTGTTTAAGGTTGATATGTAAATAATGGACTTTATATTATGGAAAAATTATACATACACAAGTATATATATGTGTATGTGTGTGTGTGTATATATATATATATATATATATATATATATAACTTGACAAAATATTATTAGAGTAAAAAATTCCCAAACCTTGCTTTGGCAAAAAAATAATCTTTTTACCTAACATAAAATTGAAACATTGATAAATTAGACTTTATGAAACTTAGAAATTTGGCCGGCGCCGTGGCTCAACAGGCTAATCCTCCGCCTTGCGGCGCCGGCACACCGGGTTCTAGTCCCGGTCGGGGCACCGGATTCTGTCCCGGTTGCCCCTCTTCCAGGCCAGCCCTCTGCTGTGGCCCGGGAGTGCAGTGGAGGATGGCCCAAGTGCTTGGGCCCTGCACCCCATGGGGAGATCAGGAAAAGCACCTGGCTCCTGGCTCCTGCCATCGGACGAGCGCGGTGCGCCGGCCGCAGCGCGCCGGCCGCGGCGGCCATTGGAGGGTGAACCAACGGCAAAAGGAAGACCTTTCTCTCTGTCTCTCTCTCTCACTGTCCACTCTGTCTGTAAAAAAAAAAAAAAAAAAAAAATTTGTTCAAAAAATACTTTGTTCTGAAATACCCATTAAAATTGTCATAAATTGGGGGAAATCTTTTCAAGTATATATGAAAAATGGTTTGTGTGCAGTATCTATTAAAGAATTCTTATACTTTTGCACCTCCATCATAACAACCAAAGCAAAGTTAGCCAGGAAGCAGTCTTCCTAGAGCACTGATACTTTTCATAAGTGTGTAAAGCATTTCAAACACATTGTAAATCACTGTAGAGGCTTCTTTCCTGTTGTTTAAATTTCTTAATCTATGTTTCTGTTATTAATTGATAAAGAAAATAGAATCATGTGTTTCATATATATGGATATGAAAACATGATAATACTTCCCATGCTCCCTCTTCCTTCCTTTCTTATTTTTAATTTTTGTAATAATTTATTTTCAATTTACATTTATTTTTAATAATGAATCACCCATTAAATAAATAATCCAGCAAATAGAAAGTAGAGAGACCATTGTTGCTTAGGAATACAGACCAGATCTGTAAGCAATAATCAGATCTCAACATGTCCTTTTCACGCATATACATGATTTTTTTTTTTTTTTGTATTCTATATAGTAGCTATCACAAATGACAGAAAACATATTTTTGGGACTGGCTTATTTCCACTTTGTTTGCAAAAGATAGGATTTCATTTTTTATAGCAATTAGAATTCCATAGTATATATATGTATAACATATTCTTTATTCACACATCAGATGGACATCTGGGTTGATTCTTTATTGCTATTATGAATTGAGATGCTATAAATATATAGGGGTACAGAAAACTCTTTCATATACTGATTTCATAACCCATGGATAAAATCTCAGTAGTGGGATCACTGGATTATATGGTAGATCTATTTTAACATTTTTTTTGACAGGCAGAGTTAGAGACAGAGAGAAAGATCTTTTCTGTTGGTTCACCCCCCCAAATGGGCACTATGGCCAGCGCTGCACTGATTGAAGCCAGGAGCCAGGTGCTTCCTCCTGGTCTCCCATGCGGGTGCAGGGCCCAAGCACTTGGCCATCCTCCACTGCCTTTCTGGGCCACAGCAGAGAGCTGGACTGGAAGAGGAGCAACCAGGACAGAATCCAGCGCCCAAACCGGGACTAGAATCCAGGGTGCTGGCACTGCAGGCGGAGGATTAGCCAAGTGAGCCGCAGCACCGGCCTATTTTCACATTTCGAGGAATCTCCATAGTGCCTTCCATAATGATTGTGTTAGTTTACATTACCACCAACAGTGTATTAGGGTACCAATTTCCCCACATTCTCATCAGCACTTATTGTTTTTATTTTTGGATGTTAGCCATTATAAGTGAGGTGAGGTGAAACTACATTATTGTTTTTTATTTGCATTTCATTGATGGTTAGTGATCCTGAGCATCTTTTCATGTGTCTCTTGGCCATTTGTATTTCATCCTTCTAAAATGCCCATTCATATCCTTAGCACATTTCTGGATGTACTATTTGGTTGTTATTCATTTTTTTCAGCTTCTTATATATTCTAGATATTTATCCTTTATGAGATACATATTTTGCAAATATTTTCTCATTATGTCAGTTGTCTCTGCACATTGCGTTTGCTTTGCTGTGAAGAAGTTTCTTGGCCTGATATAATCTCATTTGTCTACTTTGGCTTTTATTGCCTGTGCTTCCAGAGTGTTATCCAAGAAGCCTTTGAATATGCCAGTGTTTTGCAGTATTTATCTGATGTTCTCTCCATTATTTGATGGTTTAAGGTCTTAGATTTAGAATTTTGATCCACTGTGAGTTGATTTTTGTACAGAATATAAGGTGAGGGTCTTGTTTCATTCCTGTGCTCTAATCCAAGAAATCTTTTCCTGTGCCAATATCTTGTAGTGTTTCCCCTATGTTCTCCTTTAGTAATGTGATGCTTTTAGGTCTTAGGTTTAGATCCTTGGTCCACTGTCAGTTGATATTTGTATATGGAATATGATAGGACTATTGTTTTGTAATTCTACATGTGTATCCAGTTTCCCAAACATTTTTTGAAGATACTGTCATTAATCCATGGAATGAGTTTAGCTCATTTGTGAAATATTAGTTGGTTGTAGTTGTATGGATTAATCTATGATGTTCTAATCTTCCATTGGTCCACATGTCCATTTTTGTTCCAGTAGCAGGCTGTTTTTTTTTAATACATGCCCTGTAATTTATCTTGAAATCTGGTATTATGATGCCTCTAGCTTTATTTTTATGGTTTAAGATTGCTTTAGATGTTCATGTGTCTCCACATGAATTTTAGGGTCATTTTTTTCTTCTAGATCTGAGAAGATCTGATATTTCGGTTAGGTTCATATTAAATCTATAAATTGGTTTGGGTCGTATGGACATTTTGATGAAATTAATCATCCATTTCAAGAACATGGACGATTTTTGCATTTTCCTGTGTCTCCTATTTCTGTTCTTAATGTTTTGCAATTTTATTGTGGAGCTCATTCATGTCTTTGATTACATTTATCCCAAGTCAGTTTTTGTCTTAAAGTATATTTCTCTGATATTAAGATGACTAATCTTACTTGTTTTTAATTTCCATTAGCAGGGAATATCTTTTTCTATCCTTTCATTTTTGGTCTGTTTATCTTTGTTGGTGAGGTATGTTTCTTTTAGGCAGCAAACAGATAGGTCTCTTTTTTTATCCATTCAACCAGTCTATATCTTTTAATTGGAGAATTTATGGAGAATGAGAGAGCGAGACAGAGAGAGAGAATCTCCCATCCACCAATTTACTCCTCAGATTGCTACAATGGGTAGGACTGGGTCAGGCTATAGCCAGGAGCCAGGAGCTTAGCTAGGTCTCCCTCATTGGTGGTAGGGCCCAAACACTTGGGCCCTCTTCTGCTGCTTTTTAGCAGGAAACTGGTTGGGTAGTGGAACAGTCAGGACATGAACTGATGCCCATATGTGATGCAGGCATTGCTGGCAGCTGCTTTACCTACTCCACCATAGCAATGGTGCCTCACTATCGTTTGTTTGCTTTTTCTTTCTTAACTCAATTTTGCTTACTCCCTAATTTTTACTATTTTTTTCCTCTTACTAATCTTGGGTTTGATTTGTTCTTGTTTTTCTAGGTCCTTAAGATATATTGTTAGATCTGTTACTTGATGGCTTTCCAATTTCTTGATGTTGGCACTAATTGCTATAAACTTTCCTATTAATGTTGCTTTTGCTGTATCCCATAAATTTTGATACATTGTATTGTCATCTTCATTCATTTCTAGGAAGTTTTGAAATTTCACTTTTAATTTCTCCTATTACCTATATCCTCTAAAAAAAACAGAGCATGAAGAGTAAACAGAAAATCCCATGTGCCCCCTTCTTACCTGATCTACCCTCTTGGTTACTGTCCAGCTTCCACCAGACTATCACAGGGAGCCAGCTGACCAAGGAAGTGCAGTAATGCAGTTTTCTTTGTCTCAGATGCAAGGTTACACAACCCAATACAAAGTGAGTTGGAAGCTCAAAGACCATAGCTTATATGAGGCACACATGCAATTTTGTAAATTCCTTCATCCATTAACTAATAAGAAATACCATAACTGCCATCGCTTGATGAATGCACCTCGATTTTCCTAAGGATAAAACGATTGTTTTGTGTATTTGTATTTGCTATTGCCTATAAGTGAATTTCATCTAGTAAGTGAATAAAAATACTTTTCCAGTAAAAAGAAACAATGTATTACATATGGAAATCAGTATATTTCAGGAGATCTAAAATATTTATCTTTTGCACATATACATGTAGTTTGTGAAAGTCTGTTATATGTTGTAAAGTACTTAATCAGAAATATAGGTGCTTAATTAATGGAAATTAAGAGAGGAAAAAATAACATGGAAACATTTAGTTTCTCTGATATAATAAACATCAGTGATATTAAAGTTTTCTTATATTAACTATATCATGGTTGTATTGATATGATTTTATTACTAGAATTTTTACTTAGAATTCAATTCCTAAATGAGTAATGACTCATGGTTTATGGTTGAATGCCTAATCCAGATGCCAGTTTCATCTAAACTGCCAAAAACTGCTTAATTGTGGAGCATGGAATTTTGCAGAATCAAAGAACTCTGCCATGTGGCATTATGTTTAAAGAGTATGGGAATGAAAACAAAATTCAGTCTTCAGGGAAGATATGCAAATAGAGACACATTGTGATTTTATGTTATTATACTTATTACTGAAATCATTCATTTTATACATATGTGTAATGTAGTCATAATGCAAATTTTAAGTTATAGATTTATTTATTTATTGGGAAATTAAATGAGGGGTCATCAAGAAGTGAAGACACTTATGTTCATATCTTGGAGCAGAAGTATTACAGCAGTGGGATAATCTGAGCAAATGAAAACTAACAGCCCGGAGTAAATAAAACAGTTGCTGATACAGATTTAAATTGTATAATTACCTCTTGATTTCAGGTTTGAAGCATAGCATGGTGAATTTTGAACATTGGGACCATAAAAGGAAACTTATAAAATTATCCTTGAAATAAAACTATTTGAAGCCTAACCATTGGCCTGTACTGTACAATTTAAATAGGATATTTGGAGCACAGTCCTCAGTAAATTTTTGACAGATTTTGCTGTGTCTCCTTAGGGAAAATACCTTAATTTTAAATATAAGGCGCCATCTGAGGTTGAAAGTCCTTGTTATTCTAGGAAGCCACATTGCTAATTGGACTTGAGCTGGTTCTCTGCTGCGTGTTTTCCCGGAGGCTTCTCCTGCTCTCCTGGGTGACACAGCTGAGTCAGCAGTGAGCTGAGCAGATGTTGCTCTCCAGCCAGCGCATGATTATTTTCTTCTAAGGGTAAGTGTTCCCATGTGGTACCTTCCACTTCTGATCAGCTCTTGTTTTGTATAAACAACAGATTGTGTGGTTGTTGTTTTAGAATATAGGCTTCCAAGAGCTCTACATGTAAGTGTAAATTTTTCTAAAAATTTTCAGTCACTAAAACAATCTCAACTTTTCTTTCCAACATTTTCACCATAACTATTAAATCTGGCTGTAAATAATTATTTGACTTTTTTCTATGTTGCCTTAAGATGGACTTTCCTTAGTTACATTGTCTGATCTCTGTTTATTTTATTTCCATGAATTTATTATGTGTGTATAATGTACTAACAGGCTTTTTCAAATATCATAGGTTAACATATCTTATTTGGATATTGATTGAGATGACAAAAAAAGACTTTAGAATGAAAAACATTGAGTTCACCCCCATGATTTCCCATGTTTATTCTGTTGTTAAAATGCTTTTTTCAATTCTTGAGCTATTAATTCTGTCTGCCAAGAAGCCTGAGAATTGAAAGTGACAGATCTCATCCTGGAATATGCTAGCTCAGAAGCTTGTACGGACACTTAGGGAATCCACAGTGTTATTCTTTCTTCCTAGACAAATAAAGGCAAGATCCTAACTTCACCGACACCTCAAAAAAATAGGTGAAAAGAATAAAAATCAGTGAAGCTTAACTCCCCATTAAAACCAAGAAAAGGAGAATGGGTTCATGGTATATGCATGATTTCAGGCACTCACATGGTCTATATCATCTCTCATCAAAACACTGTGCACAAATATTATGTAAGTAATTAAAGTATAAATTCACAAGGAATCTTAACTTTTTTCTTAATTTTAGAGATGACAAGATCACATCCCAGAAAATAATGTTTTCTCATCATCACATTACTTCATAGCAGAACCAATTGGTATAACCTAGACTTTAATATTAAATTTATTTTTCTTCTATTTACTCACAACTCAAAAAGCTACTGTATAAAGTCTCTGAGTTAAAATTCTTTCTACTACTGTGTCTTTTTATGATAGCTTTCTCAAAGATTAGTTATAGATTATTTCCTGTGATCAGTGATACTCCTGAAAATAATATGGCATACTCACTTTTATTATATATGCATATGTATTTAATTATATATGTAGACATAGACTTATTGTGGACATTTCTAAGCCATGTTAACAGATTGGATGTTTAGAGCAGTGGTATTATTTTAACTTCATTTTTTTGTTTTAAAGTTTAGCAATTTTTAGATATTTTACACCATTCACTTCATATGTAGACATTATATACATACATATGCATGCTATTTTTCTTTAAAACTGCTTTATTAATATCACAAAGTGAGGGATTCATGATAATCATCATGTGAAAAAAGAATAGTATGCTGCCATGTATGTGGTATAATTCAACGAAGCAATGTTTTTCACTATGTGCCAGGTGAAATGATGTCTACATAGTTTTGTACTCTCTCTATGTTAATTTGCACACATGAGAGAAAATGTGATATTTGTCATTTGGGATCTGACTTATTTCACTTAGCATAATAATCTCCATTACCATCTATTTTGTTGTCATGTTAGGATTTCATTCTTTTTTTATGGATAAGTAATGTTCCATGTTGTGTATTTCATCAAGGGATGGCCATCCAGATTGATCCCACATCTTTGCTATTGTGGTCTGGACTGTTATAAACATGAGAATGCGGGTACCTCTTATATAGATAAACTTTGGCTATTTCCCAGGAATAGGATAGCTGAGTCACATGGTATATACATTGTAAGTTTTCTGAGAAATCTCCATACTGTCTTCCATAATGGTCACACCAATTTGCATTCCCACCAACCATGTATTAGGCTAACCTTTTCATTACAACCACACTAGCATTTGTTATTTTTTGAACTCTGGATAACAGCTTTCCTAATAGGAGTATAATAATACCTCATTGTGGTTTTATTTGCATTTCTCTGATGGCTAGTGGTCCTCAGTGAAATTTTTGTCCGTTGGTTGATTGTATTTCTTCCTTTGAAAGATGTTTATTCATATCTTTTCCCATTTCTTAACTGGATTATGTTATTGCTGTTGAGTTTCTTTGGCTATTATTTATTTATTTATATATTTGAAAGGCAGTTATAAGAGACAGAGGTGGAGAGAGAGGAAAAGAGAGAAAGAAAGAGAGAGGTAAAGTCAGAGAGAGAGGTCTTCCATCCACTGGTTCACTCCTCAGAAGGCCACAACTGCCAGAACTGAGCTGATCTGAAGCCAGGAGCTTGGAGCTTCTTTTGTGTCTCCCACATGCGTGCAGGGGCCCAAGGACTTGGGCCATCTTCTACTGCTATCCCAGGCCATAGCAGAGAGCTGGATGGGGGGTGAAGCAGCCGGAACTCGAACAGGTGCCCATATGGGATGCCGACACTGCAGGTGGCAGCATTACTTCCTATGTCTTTTGCTATTTATTCATATTCTAGATATTAATGCCTTATCAAACGCATAGCTTGCAAATGTTTTTGCCCATTCAGTGAGTTCTTGTGTCATTTTTTTTAAAGATTTATTTATTTGAAAGACAAAGTTTCAGAGAGAGAAGCAGAGACAGAGTTTTATTCCATCCACTGGTTCACTCCCCAAATGGCTGCATTGGCCAAGGCTGGGCCAGGCTGAAATTAGAAGACTGTGTTCTAACTGGGTCTCCCAAATGCATGCAGAAGACCAAAATCTTGGGCCATCTTTCACTACCTTCCCAGGCACATTAGCCATGAGCTTAATTGGATGCAGATAAGCCGGGACTCAAACCAGTGCCCATAATGGATGCTAGCATTGCTGGCAGCAGTTTAACCTGCTGTGCCACAGCACTAGTTTCTCTTCATTTTGTTGTTTCCTTTGCCGTGCAGAAGCTTCTTAACTTGATGTAGTTACATTTGCCTATTTTTGCTTTTATTTTCTATGCCTTTTGAGCCTTACACAAGAAGTCTTTGCCTCGGCAAATGACTTAAAATATTTGTTCTATATGTTGCTCTATTAATTAGAAAGTTTCAGCTGTTGAGTTTGTATCCTTGATCCATTTTGACTTGATTTTTATATGCTGTTTAAGAAAGGGGTCTTTTTCTCTCTCTCTCTCTCTCACTGTCCACTCTGCCTGTCAAAATAAATAAATAAATAAATAAATAAAGGGGTATCACTTCATAATTCTATGTATGGAAATTCAGTTTTTTTCAACACCAGTTGTTGAAGAGAAAATATGCTTCCTACAGGGAATGAAGGTAGCTTGTTTGTCAAAGATCAGTTGGTTTGAGATATGTGGAATTATGTCTGTTTTTTTTTTTAAGATTTATTTATTTATTTGAAAGTCAGAGTTACACAGAGATAAGGAGACAGGAAGAGAGAGAGAGAAGGAGAGAAAAAGAGAGAGAGGTCTTCCATCCGCTAGTTCACTCCCCAGATGGCCGCAATGGCCAGAGATAAGCCGATCTGAAGCCAGGAGCCAGGAGCTTCTTCTGGGTCTCTCATGTGGGTACAGGGGACCAAGGACTTAGGCCATCTTCTACCTTTCCAGGCTGCAGTAGATAGCTAGGTCAGAAGTGGAGAAGCCCGGCTCAAACTGGTGCCCATATGGGATGCCGATACTTCAGGCAGCAGTTTTACCCTCTATGCCAAAGTGCTGGCACCTCTGGCATTTCTATACTGTTACATTGGTAAATATCTATTTTATGCCAATATGAAATTATTTTGATTATAATAACTTTGTAATATGTCTTGAATTATGGTATTGTGATGCCTCTGGCTTTGATGTTATTGGTTAAGATTTTTTTTGTTATTTAGAGTCTTTTGTGTTACCATATGAATTTTAATATTGTTTTTACTAGTTCTGTGAGGGCAAACCTTGGAATATTAATATGAATTTACATTAAATTTAGAAATTACTTTGGGCAGTATGGACATTTTGCTTATATTAAATCTTTTAAAACATGAACATGGATGATTTTTCTATGTGTCTTCATCTTTTTTTATAAGGTTTTTTAAGATTTAATTAATTGAAAATTAGAATTATAAAGAGAATAGAAAAGAAATAGAGAGAAGGAGAGAGAGAATGCATCGATCTTCCATCCACTGATTTAGTGCCAAACTGGCCGCAATAACTATGGCTGGACTAGACCAAAATCAGAACTCCAACAGGATCTCCCACATGCATGCAGGGCCCCAAGGACTTAGAACCTCATCCACTACTTTCCCAGGAGCATAAATAAGGAGTTGGATTGGATTGGAAGTTGAGCAACTAGGACTTAGATGGACACCCATGGGAATGCCAGTGATACAGGCAACAACTTAATCCACTGCACCACAACGTTGGTTCCTTCAGTAGTGTTTTATAATTTTCAATATAGAGACAATATAGAGAGCTTTTATTTCCCTTTCTGAGTAGGTCCCAAAGTATTTAAATATTTTTGTAGCTATTATGAATGGGGCTGATCTTATAAATTCAGATCCATAGAATTGTTAGTGTAAAAGAGTGCTATTGATATTTGTGCAATGATTTTATAATCTATACCTTTGCTGAATTCTCTTTCAGTTCTTACACTCTCCTAGTGGAGTTTTTGGTTCCCTTATAGAATCATGTTATCTTCAAACAGGGATAATTTGACTTCATTCTTTCCAATTTGTATCACTTTGATTTCTTTTTCTTGTCTGATTATACTGGCTAAAACTGCCAGAACTATATTGATTGTTTTTTTGTGCATTTGGGAGATCTGTTCCTTTTGTTACTTTTTCAGGATGGTTTGTGTTGTGTGAAGTCTTTTCTTGTGAAGTTCCTTCCGAGTTTGTAGTGTCCTTTTGCTTTAGTTCCAGTTACATTTTTAGTAACTGCCTTTATTTGTTATAGTTGATGATATCTGCTGGATTTGTGAGAGTGACTTTGGTTCTGCCACAGCTAATCGAACTGTCTAAGAACATCCCTCTGATCTGCTTTTTGAATTGGGTTGGGAACAGCTACCTCAAGCCTGAGCAACATATGGGCAACAGCATGCTGGCAGATGAGATTGAACACAGCACCAAAACTCTGAGCCAGAGATCCCAAAAAACTGAAACAGTGCTGTGTTGCCTACAGCACAAACAATCTGCTTGTGTGTCCCAGTGAGCAAGGTGTTGCGGGGCTAGGTACTGGAGGTCCTGCATAGAGTTTACACCAGAGCTCCAAGTGAGTGCCCTGCATGGGACCAGGAAGCCTGGGCCACTGTTTAGGGGTGGGGCCAGAGTTTAGACTGGTACCTGAGATGGGCATGGTGCAGCAATTCATGGTACTGTTGATAAGGGATGGGGATATTGAGGCTGCCTATTGTGCTTACATTCTAAGCCCTTCGCTGTGCCAAAGTGAGTTAGCTGAGTCACTGTTCAGATTGAGTGCAGAGTGTCAATGCACTTCAGCCTCCAAGCTATGTACTAACATGCTGTATAACATGCCCTCCACCCCCACTCTGAAATCTATCCTAGGTGTTCAGGGAGCTAGCTCTCTCTGAAACTCTGTTGGCAGATTAAGCAGGATGCATGGGAGTCCAGGCACAACTTGAAATCCTTCAGGTGATCAGGGGAAAGGAGATCTTTGCAAACAACATAGTCCCTGTTTCTACCCCATCTGTCTTATCCCCACTGTCTACCATAGTGAAGAATGCTGTGTGGGCCTGGGCTCTGGCGCTGCCACTGCCCTGTTGGGCCCAGCTGCACCTGCGGGGCTCAGTTTACTCTGCTGGAATGCACAGGTGGGAAGGATACAGGCAAGGACCTGTATCGCCTAGTTCAGTGCAGATTGTAACAGCTATTCCACTTGATGGCACCCTCCTCCCAACAAATGCAGTCCCTGCTCTGAGGGCTGGGGAGGGAACCTTGGAGTTTCTCTCTCTGAAGTAAGGGAGCCCAGTGTTTTCCAGGGAGTACCCACTGAGCTGCCTATCTATGGTGGTTGGATTCTTCTCCGGTGAAGATTGCCTCTGTGATTGGTTTACACAGATGAGCTCTCCCTATGCTCTCCTGTTCACCCTTTCCCCAGCATCAGTGAATACCCTGGCTGTGGGACAAGCGTTCCAGACATTGCTGATTTGGCCTTGTCCCTCTTACTCCCATCTCTGTGCTCCTGTGCTTGTTGCTGGTGGCGCACTGTGTTCCCACTGTTCTCCTATGTCAGGTGCTCTTGCTCAGATACCCGCCTCCTGACACAGATGCTCTGGGCTTTCTCAGATGAAGAGGAGGTAGGTGCTGGACTTCTCTCCATGACCATCTTGACTCCTAGGGTAAGATTTTAAATGTAGCCAAGGAGACACTAGGATTCTTTTCTTTAACAGAGAAATTTGAGTTTGAGGTTTTGGTGCTCCTATATTTTCAGTTATGACTAATTTCTTTAGTACTAGCAGTTGACTTCTTTGAAAAATATACATTCAAAAAATTTGTTAAAAAAGAAGCATTGATAGCTTGCCATTTTAATGATAGAAATAGCTCCTTTTTTTAAGAGTGAGTATTCATAGATGATGAATTTAGACTGACTTTTATCTGTAACTAAGTACAAAAGGAGATTGGAAATTATCTCTTTGTACCAAGAAAGTAGAGTTTAGTATTTGTTACAAATTAAAATTTCTGCACAGTTTTATTATCATTGGCAATAGAAACCAGAGACAAAAACTTGGTAGCTAAAGTTCAGGACTCTGAATTGATTCATATTTCAGCTTCCATGCACATTTCCTTTTGGAATATATGATTTAATTTTTAAGACTTTTATTTACTTGAAAGGCAGACTTAGAGAGAGATGGGGTGAGATGGAGAAAGACAGAATTTCCATCTGGTGGTTCACATCCCAGATGGCCGATTGGCTAAGATTTAAATAGGCTAAAACCAGGAGCCTGGAACTCTATCTGGGCCATCTATGTAGAAGGAAGGGCCCCAAGTATTTCGGCCACCTTCCACTGCTTTCCCAGAAACATTATTAGGGAGCTGGACTAGAAGTGGAAGAGCTGGGACTTGATGCAATACTCGGCATGCAGATGCACAGGTGATGGCAAAACCCATTGTGCCACAAGCCTGGCTCCATGATTTCATTTTGTAATTAGCAATGTAGAAGGAACTATATACTCCATTTTATCTTTTGTTATTATTATTTTTTTAATTTAAGTGGAATAGAGACAGAAAGTTAGAGACAGAAACAGAGCTCCCGCCTGCTAGCTCAATCCCCAAATAGCTGCAATGGCCAAGTCTATGTCATTGTATAAATATGAGCACATTTGAGACACAGATTTAAATTCCACCCCTACCCTATGATATCTGTATAAGCATGAGCACATTTGTCAAACTTTTTGAAGTTGTTTTCACAATTATAAATTGGACATTTAAAATTACAGAAGGTTATTTTGCAGGTTCTTAAATACATAGTGATTGCCTAACTATAGTGTGATTTCAGAGAATGTTAGCTGTAATTACCTAAGATACCCCATTGACTACCTGTTCTCATAAACTTCAGAAGAACAAAAGGAAAAACCGAGGCACAAGACATCATACTTTTCCAAGAGAACAACAAAGGTATATCCTAATATGCATCATATACTTATCCAAAACACTGAGTAAAACACCCATATTATTGTCTATCTCTATTGTATATATAGAATATATCCTGTAGAATTTCAGTCCTTTTCATTTTTTGAGATACATTTTATAATTCAGCATATAATCTGTCTTGGCAAGTATTAGCTGTACACTTTTGAAAATATCTATTTTGCTTTTGTTAGGTAGAAACTTATATACATGTCATTGGGGCCTAGACTGATAGTTCTATGCTAGTTTGTTCTCTCCTACTCTCTACTTGTTCTACTCATTACTGAAAAAGAATTAAAATGTTCAGCTATTATGTGGACTTTTTCATTAGTCTCCTTTGTTTAGTCCTTTTTGTCTGAAACCACTTCAAATCTGTTTATTGAGATACAGAAATAATATTTGTATGTATTTTATCTTAATGCATTGACAATTATGAAATATTCCTTATTGTATATTTTTTCTGCAGATTTTTTGCTATGTTAGAAATATAGCAACATAAGTTTCCTTATGAGTAGTATTTACATGACATAATTTTCCATTATTCTATTTTTATTCTGTAAGCTTGTGAATTCAAAATGTGATTTACTTTAAAGACCTCAGAATTAGTGTCTGTTTAAAATTATTATTCAATTTTGAAGTCCATGCCTTTTAATTTTACTATTTAGTCGGCTTATAATTAACATATTTATCAGCTTCATTGGGTTTCAGTCTATAATCTATTCATCTCCCTCTGTGATTTGTTCCATTTTTTCCTCATTTCATTTTCAGGATGAATCTAGCTTTATTAGCATTCCACTTTATTTCTACGCTTTGCATTTTTTCTGAGTCTCATTGTTTTCTTTTCTTTTAATGATCACTTACAGTTTATGGCTTAGAATATACATCTCTAACATTTCTTCTATGTTAATGCAATCACATGTAATTTCAAAACCAATAAGAATATATTTCCATATATATTTCCTATTTTAAGTAGTATGATTATGTGCCTTACTTCTACATACTTTATAAATATCCTAGAGTATTCTTTTCTTTAAGATTTATTTATTTGAAAGTTTGAGTTAAAGAAAGAGAGGAGAGACACAGAGGGAGATCTTCCACTCACTGATTCACTAGCTAAATGACCACAGTAGCTGAGACTGGGCCAGGCCAAAGCCAGGAGCCAGGAGCATCTTCCAGGTCTCACACATGGGAGCAAGCAGGGGCCCAAGCACATGGGGCATCTTGCACTGTTTTCTCAGGCACATGAGCAGGGAGATTGACCAGAAGAGACAACTGAGACTTAAACTGGCACCCATGTGGGTTGCCGGCACAGCAGATGGCATCCTAACACTGCACCAAAGTGCCAACCTCACAATATTCTTTTTAGTTTCCCTGAAAGACCATAAAATATTTTAAAGTATACTTTATTAAAAAACACAAATTACTGGTTATTAATTTCTTCAGTGGTCCATTTTTCTACCTAACATATTTTTTCTTCTATATGATGGAGTTCACTTCCAATGTCCTGTGTACAGATCAGCTGAGGATGGATACTTTCAGTTTAGTATATCACAAATCAACCTTCTTTTTTTCCTTAAATATTGGAGTATGTTCCGTAGACACAGAATTTTTATATTATTTCCTCTTTGTATTCAAAATACTTTTGTATTCTTTGGCTTTAGATTGTTTCTGATAAAAAATCTGACAGCTCTGTCATTTGCCACTTTTTTAATTCCTATTATTCTTTTAGTTTTTTTTTTTTTTATCATGATGTGATTCAGAAGAATTTTGTTTATGGTTATCCTGCTTGGCTTTATTTTGTTTCTTGGACCTGTGGGTTTATACTTATCAAATTTGGCATAAGAATGCACACCCCCATTATTTTAAACCCTCCCCCCCTTTTCTAAGGCAGTAGTTACATGAATAATAATCAACTTGACATTGTCCCACAGTTCACTGATAGAATTTTTTTTAAAAAAATGTGAGATCTTATTTTGCTTCCTGGCTTTAGTTTGGACAGGTTCTAATGTCTTCAATTTGAAAAGTTTGTTTTTCGCTAATGTTCTCTAAAAATATTTTTGTCTTTGTGCGAACTTAGGTTGTACTAATGAAAAAACAGGGCTTCTCTCTTAAAGCACTATAGCTATAGCCTATAATTTAGCTTCCTTAATACCTGAAAGGTGCCCAGCATGTAACAAATCTTCCCATTCAGATGAATCAATTAATTCACAAGCTTTTATTGGGATTCCGCTCCCAGGCAAAGTTCCCCGGTCCCAACAGAGCGGGGGCAAGAGAAGTTATGCATCAGAGGTTGGGAGGGCTCCTTTTATAGATACAGGGTGTGGGAGTTAAATGTTGAGGCAGGTCTGATCCTCATTGGTTGAGCTTTAGGCACCTGTGGGGACCTTGACAAGGACTTTTCATCCCCGGAAGTGCAGGTAGAAACTCTCCATTCCCAGAAATGTAGGCCTGCTCTTCTTGTGGATCTCAAAGCTACCAGTACCTCAGATGTGTCTCTGAACTATGTAACATAGCCATTGCAAATACTTTTACCCTTCCTGACAGTTATGTATGGTATAATTTTTAAATGAAAAGCCAGCACCAAATATTGCTACAGATATCCAGCTTTGGTCTCTCACTAAGCTCTTTTAACTTTTAGAATGGATTTCCACTTTGTGAAAAAGGCATCCTGCTTTTCTTAGAAAACAACAAAAACATATACTATTACCTACCATACACTGATTCAAAAAACTAAATAAAATACCCGTATTAATCATAATTGCAACAAAGTCATTAACTTATATTTCACTGAAAAAACTTAGAGGTAATTGTAAACTAGTTACTATACATTCATGTTTTAATAAATATTAAAACTGATACAAATAGCATATTTCTATAACTACTTATATTCATCATTTATAATTAACAAAAATTAACATTTAAATGAACATTACTCAGAAATATCACATGCAAAATTAAGATACAGTGGTATGTATTATTAAAATTTAGATTAGTAATAGATGTTTCAGTACTTCATTTTACTTGCAAATTATTTGGCTATCCAATGATCATCCATTAATTAACTCAATATTATCCCAAAGATTTAGTCATTAGATTATCTAAGGATCTTGGGAATAAAGTTCAAATTTTAAAACTATAAGATGTAATTCTTTATATAATAATTTTAAAAGACTTTAATTTATATGAAAGGCACAGAGTGAGGGAAAGACAGAGAAAGAAATCATCCCTCTGTTATTATACTCCTCAAATGACAGAAAGAGCAAGAGCTTGGCCAGGCCAAACCAAAGCTCAAAACCGCTTCTAGTTCTCTCAGGTAGGTGGTAGGGGCCCAACAAATTAGCCATTTTCTGTTGCTTTTCCAGGCACATTAGCAGGGAGCTGGATGGGAAACCAGTATGAGGAATTAATCCAGCACTCCGATACGTGATGCTAGTGCCATAGGCTGTGACTTTACCTGTTATGCCACAATGTCAGTCCCCTGTTATAAAAACTTTTGACAAATATGATTCAATATATCAAAATTTATAATTTCATATTTGAAATATTACATAGCTTATTTTATCAGTAAACCCATAACAGATATCAAAGGGGTTCAAATTAATCAGGCAAATTCCATAGTTTCTTTAGATTTTGCTGTAGGCTAGCTGATAGCTCAAAATTGCTAAAATTTAATTTTTAAACGGGTAGCATAATGACTTTTTTCCCAAAAGTAAAATGTAATTTATATTTTATTCATCAAATTAATAAGGAGAAATAAGATATTAAAAACTGTTACAAAAAAGCATTTTGAACATTTAGGTAGTTATATATAAAATTTAATAATGGTAAGTTAACAAGAGATTGCTGGATTAATTTCAAAATTGACTTTACATCATGCTGAACAGTAATGGTTCACATTTAGAGTTATGCTTACCTGTAGAAATAAATTATTTGCATTTCAGTCTGAAAAAATTCTTTAACATATATCTTCCCCAAGTCTTGGGAATTTTACTGAACAGTAAACAGTGACTCAAACACATTTATTTCCTTAAAATTTTCTTAGGTGGGCCAGAGCTTACATATGATATTAAAAATATAGCCCTATAGTTTCTGGATTATGCAGGTAATGCAGTGGTTAAGAAGCTGGCTTCCCATATCCAAGTACCTGAGTTTGAATTCTCACTCTAGCTCCTTACTCCATCTTTTCACCAAAGCAGATCCAGGGAGGCAGCAGTGATAGCTCAAGAAATTGGGATCCTATCACCTATATTGAAGAGCTGTATCTCATTCCCAGCTCCAGTTGTGGACTAGGCTTAGCCACAAACATTGCAGGAATTTGTTAAGTGCAGCAATAGATGCAGGGGCACTTCTCTTCTCCCCTCCCCTCCCCTCTCCTCTTCTCTCTTCTCCTCCCCACCACCTTCTCTCCAGTATTTGTACTTTCTGCCTCTTGAATAACTTTTTTTCATTTTACTTTTATTTGAAAGGCAGATAATTATATATATATATATATATATATATATATATATACACACACACACACACACACACACACACACACACACAAGATTTTCCATCTGTTGATTGATCCTCCAAATGTCTGCAACAGCTGGGACTTGACCATCCCATAACCAGAAATCTGGAACTCAATGCAAGCTTCACACATTGGTGGAAGGGACTCAAGTATTTGTCGCTCCTTTGGCCACAAAAGGAACAATGCTGCTAGCAGTTAATCGGTCTTCAGTAGACTTTTACTTAGAACGAGTGGGACTTCCTGCTTCCAGCGATCCGAGTCACGGCACCACTTGTCGAACCCTCACCAACAAAAGTCTCACCAGCAAAGGTCCAACCCACGGAGTCATGACATGACCGCTGTTGATTGGTTCTCGAGGAACTTTTATTTTTAGTGATAGAAGAAGGAAAGGAGAGAAAGAGAAGCAGCCGAGAGAAAGACTGAAGAGACTGCTCCACGTTCTTGCCCCTATCATGGTCTTTTATCCATTCCCAGTCCCCTAGGGCTAGGGCGAGTAGTCCATCAATCAGATCAAAAGGCACGCAGAGTCTCAGGTCAAGGTGTGTCTTATCCCACTTCCTTGACCTTGTTCTGCTCCACAGGATGAGGCAGTGCAATGAGGAGGTCCCTACAGGTGGCCGGCCTGTGGTTCCCCACAAGTATTTGAGCCAACATCTGCTGCATTTCAGGATTTATAGTAACAGGAAGCTAGAATTGCAAGCAGAGCTGAGATTTGAACCCTAGTGCTCAAATATGGATGTGGGTCCCAAGAGCTGTGGTAATCAATATGTCAAACAACCACCGCTCAAATCAATGTTTTTAGAAAGTATGTCTCTCTACTTTTACCTTATCTTTATGTTTTGGATATTTTTTTCTAAGAATGTCTATGAAGTTTAGCACTTGAAGAATAGACAACATGAGAAAAGAAAAAGTTTTTTATAGTGTTTTGAAATGAAGGGAAAAGATGGAAATATTTCCAATTCTTAATCTGTGTCCTAGGGCAAGATTATTTATGGATTGGACATTACTATTCCTGACATGGGTATGGAAAACAGCTAATATAGTGGATACTATTCTCTATTTGATTGTAATTCTATGTGCATGTGTCTTTATATTCATGTTCAGAGACTTAGAATACTTCAGCAAGAAGTGATTAAGGTAACTCGGGAAACCACAGAATGGACCAAATTTTCCCTAAGTCTTTCCCATGAAAGCCTTGTACTATTTGGTCTATCACTTCCAATATTCATGTTAGAAGCAGATGAGGTTTTGGACTCAACTACAGAATCTTCCTTGGGGAATATAGTAACGCTTTTCTAGGTAATTAATATAGAAAACCATTAAGATATTTAAATTTTGCTATATTCTAAAACCAGATATTATAATCAAACAACATAATCTGAATAATATGACTTAATTTTTTTCCATAAAAGGAGACTTTATGTAGCAGCAGATAAACTCACAGTAAATAGGATAGGCATCTCTTTTTCCAGTGGCATATAAAGATAACCATTACCTTTAGAAATTGCTTAAGTAATATTAAACATGGCTTAAACTATAAAATGCCTCCTAACTCTTAATATGCTGTCTACCAAAGGAGTAATATGATATTACTGGAACTGTAATATCTCATTATATGAACACTTAATAATTTAAAATCCAATTCTAAAAATATTACCAAATTTTATTCGCAGAAAAATCTTATGCAGTAGGTAAAAATGTTATTATTAATTTAACCTGTAAAATACAGTTGTAAGATGAAATCTCTCTTTTTCAAAAGCTTTATTTATTTTGAAGGGAAGACCTAAAGAGAGAGAAGGTGAGACAAAGAGAAGTATCTTCCTTCTACTGGTTCACTCCCCAAATGGTCACAACAACCAGGACTGAGTAAGGCTTAATCTATGAGTCGGGAACTCCATCTGGGTTCATACATGGGTGGCAGGCAAACAAGTACTTGGGCCACCATCTATTGTTTTCCAAGGTGCACTAGCAGGAATGCAAGATAAGACCAGAACAGCTGTGCCTTGGACAAGCACTTAAGTATAGGATATTGGCAACACAATCAGTGGTTTAATCTGTTGTGCCACAACACCAGCCCCTAAAGCAATATCTTTGAAATCCCATATTCTGTTTTTCTAAGTTGGATCCTTTTTAGTCTTTAGAAGTTGTTATATGTACCTATGTGTTAATGAGGTTGTCTTAACAAAATATACATGACATCATTCTCAGAGTATTTTAGATTATTATAGGTTACATTTGGATAATTCTACAGTATTTCTGCAAAGACTCATAATCTCATGTAATTTTTTTCTCTTTATACTCCCCACATAAATGAGCAGTAATATAAATAGTAATAGGAGAAAAATTTGCAGCTTGAAGAAGGTCAGAGATGGGTAGGACGAGCAGCAATTTCTCATAAAATAATATCACAGACACAATGTACTATTCACTATAAATTTCATTAGACCATTCTACCATACTTCAGTGAAAGCTTACAAAAATCAGTATTCTAAGGAAATAAAAACCAAAGCAGAAAATGGCTCATTTTAAAGACATGTCACCATTACATAAGATTTTTCAAATTCAAGAAAGAAGAATTGAAGAGAAAAGTCAACTTACACATATTAATTGTTTTTCAACTTTTATTTAATGAATTTCCAACTTACACATACAATTTTTGAATTATAGTGGATTTTCCCCCCATAGCCTCCCTTCCACCTGCAACCATCCCATATCCCACTCCCTCTCCCATCCCATTCTTCATCATGATTCATTTTCAATTATCTTTATATACAGAACATCAACTTAATATATACTAAGTAAAGATTTCAACAAACTGCACCCACACAGAAACACAAAGTATAAAGTACTGTTTCACTACTAGTTATACCGTTAATTCACATAACACATTAAGGACAGAGATCCTACATGGGCAATAAGTGCACAGTGACTCCTGTTGTTGACTTAACAATTGACACTCTTATTTATGATGTCAGTAATCCCCCGAGGCTCTTGTCATGAGTTGCCAAGACTATGGAAGCCTCTTAGTTTCACCAATTCTGAACTTATTTAGACAAGATCTTAGTCAAAGTGGAAGTTCTCTCCTCCCTTCAGAGAAAGGTACCTCCTTCTTTGATGGCCCATTCTTTCCACTGGGATCTCACTCACAGAGATCTTTTATTTACGTCATTTTTTTTGCCACAGTGTCTTAGCTTTCCATGCCTGTGAAACTCTTATGGGATTTTTAGCCAGATCCAAATGACTTAAGGGCTTATTCTGAGGCTGGAGTGCTGTTTAGGACATCTGCCATTCTATGAGTCTGCTATGTATCCTGCTTCCCATGTTGGATCATTCTCTCTTTGTAATTCTATGGATTCTTATTTGCAGACACTGGTTTTATTTATGTGATGCCTTTGACTCTTAATCCTATGTTCTTGATCAATTATGAACTTAGACTGATCACTTTAACAACTAAGATGGCATTGGTTCATGCCACCTTGATGGGATTGAATTGGAATCCCCTGGCCTGTTTCTAGCTCTACCACAGGGGGTAGGTCCAATTGGGCATGTACTGAATTATACATCACCTCCCTCTCTTATTCCCCCTCTTATATTTAACAGGGATCACTTTTGAGTTAAATTTAATTAACTAAGAATAATTGTGTGATAATTAAAGAGCTCAATCAATGGTGTTAAGTAGAACAAAAACAACAAAAAAAACTAAAAGGAATAATATGGTAAGTTGTTCCTCGACAGGACAAGGGATGGATGATCAAGTCATTATTTCGCATAGTGTCCCTTTCATTTTAACAAGTTTCCTTTTTGGTGCTCGATTAGTTGTCACGATCAGGGATAACATATGATATTTGGCTTATTTCACTCAGCATGATGTTTTCCAGATTCTTCCATTTTGTTGCAAATGACTGGATTTCATTTTTTTTTTACTGACGTATAGTATTCTATAAAGAATATATCCCATAATTTCTTTATCCAGTCTACTGTTGATGGGCATTTTGGTTGGTTCCATGTCTTAGCTTTTGTGAATTGAGCTGCAATGAACATTAAGGTGCAGACAGCTCTTTTATTTGCCAATTTAATTTCTGTTGAGTAAATTCCAAGGAGTGGGATGGCTGGGTTGTATGGTAGGGTTATAATCAGGTTTCTGAGGACTCTCCAAACTGACTTCCATAGTGGCTTCACCAGTTTGCATTCCCACCAACAGTGGGTTAGTGTCCCTTTTTCCCCACATCCTCTCCAGCATCTGTTGTTGGTAGTTTTCTGTATGTGAGCCATTCTACCCAGGGTGAGGAGAAACCTCATTGTGGTTTTGATTTGCATTTCCCTGATGGCTTGTGATCCTGAACATTTTTTTCATGTGCCTGTTGGCCATTTGGAATTCCTCTTTTGAAAAATGTCTATTGAGGTCCTTGGCCCATCTCTCAAGTGGATTATTTGTTTTGTTGTTGTGGAGTTTCTTGATTTCTTTGTAGATTGTTGTTATTAATCCTTTATCTGTAGCATAGTTTGCAAATATATTTTCCCATTCTGTTGGTTGCCTCTTCACTCTCCTGTTTCTTTTACAGTACAGAAACTTCTAAATTTGATGCAATCCCAATAGTTAATTTTGGCTTTGACTGCCTCCACAACCAGGGTCTTTTCCAGGAAATATTTGCCAGTGCCAATATCTTGCAGGGTTTCTCCAATGTTCTGCAATAATTTGATGGTGTCAGGTCGTAGATTTAGGTCTTTAATCCATGTTGAGTGGATTTTTGTATAATGTATAAGGTAGGGATCTTGTTTCATGCTTCTGCACATGGAAATCCAGTTTCCCCAGTACCATTTATTGAATAGACTGTCCTTGATCCACGAATTGGTTTTAGATACTGATCAAATATAAATTGGCTGTAGATGTTTGGATTGATTTCTGGTGTTTCTATTCTGTTCCATTGGTCTATCCATCTGTTTCTGTACCAGTACCATTCTGTTTTGATAACAACTGCCTTGTAGTATGTCCTGAAATCTGGTATTGTGATGCCTCCAGCTTTGTTTTTGTTGTACAAGATTGCTTTAGCTATTTGAGGTCTCTTGTGTCTCCATATGAATTTTAGAATCATTTTTCCCAGATCTGAGAAGAATGTCTTCGGTATTTTGATTGGTATTGCATTGAATCTATAAATCACTTTTGGGAAAATGGACATTTTGATGATATTCATTCTTCCAATCCATGAGCATGAGAGATTTTTACCAATTTTTGGTATCCTCCTCTATTTCTTTCTTTAAGACTTTGTAATTTTCATCATAGAGATCTTTGACATCCTTGGTTAAGTTTATTCCAAGGTATTTGATTGTTTTTGTAGCTATTGTGAATGGGATTGATCTTAGAAGTTCTTTCTCCATCATGGCGTTGCCTGTGTATACAAATGCTGTTGATTTTTGTACATTGATTTTATATCCTGCTACTTTGCTAAACTCTTCTGTGAGTTCCATTGGTCTCTTAGTAGAATTCTTTGGATCCCCTAAATAATATCATCTGCAAAGAGGGATAGTTTGACTTCTTCCTTCCCAATTTGTATCCCTTTAATTTCTTTTTCTTGCCAAATGGCTCTGGCTAAAACTTCGAGAACTATATTGAATAGCAATGGTGAGAGTTGGCATCCCTGTCTGGTACCAGTTCTTAATTGAAATGCTTCCAGCTTTTCCTCACTCAATAGGATGTTGCCCATGGGTTTTTCATACATTGCTTTGATTGTATTGAGGAATGTTCCTTCTATACCCAATTTGCTTAGAGTTTTCATCATGAATTGGTGTTGTATAACTTCTAAGGTTCTTAATGTACATTTTTTGAATTCCAGATCTTGTGTTTCTTCTACCTCATCATCTACACTATCTTGTATTGGAGTGTCTTGTTCATTTGGGAGCATCATGATGTCTTCCTTGTTCTTGTTTCTGTCGAACCCTCGACAACAAGGGTCCAACCCTCAGAGTCACGACATGACCGCTGTTGATCGCTTCTCAAGGAACTTTTTTTTTTATAAAGCTTTTATTTAAAGAATATAAATTTCCAAAGTACAGCTTATGGATTACAATGGCTTCCCCCCCCATAACTTCCCTCCCACCCACTACCCTCCCCTTTCCCGCTCCCTCTCCGCTTCCATTCACATCAAGATTCATTTTCAATTCTCTTTATACACAGAAGATCAGTTTAGTACATATTACGTAAAGATTTCAAGAGTTTGCCCTCACATAGAGACACAAAGTGAAAATACTGTTGGAGTACTAGTTATAATATTAATTCACAATGTACAGCACATTAAGGACAGAGATCCTATATGATTTTTTTTAAAAAATTGATTAATTATGCAATTTCCAATTTAACACCAAGATTTTTAAATCATTTTCAATTATCTTTATATACAGAAGATCCATTCAGTATATACTATGTAAAGATTTCATCAGTTTGCACCCCCACACAAACACAAGGTATAAAAATACTGTTTCAGTACTAGTTATAGCATTACTGCACATTGGATAACACATTAAGGACAGATCCCTCATGAGATGAAAGTACACAGTGACTCCTGATGTTGATTTAACAATTTGACACTCTTGTTTATGGCCTCAGTAATCTCCCTAGGCTCTGGTACTTTTATGTTTAGTGATAGCAGAAGGAAAGGAGAGAAAAAAAGAGATGAAAGAGAAGGAGAAAGACTGAAGAAGCTGCTTGACTTCTCGCCCCTATCCTGGTCTCTTATCCATCCTGGGTCCCCTAGGGAGAGCAGTCCATCAATCAGATCAAAAGGCATGCATATCCTCAGGTCAAGGTGTACCTCTTCCCATCAGGTTGTTTGCAAGTCTTTTGTTCAGCACTTCCCTGACTTTGTTCTGCTCCTCAGGATGAGGCAGTGCAATGAGGAGTTCCCCACAGGTGGCTGGCCTGAGGTTCCCCACAGTTTCCTTGGTTTTTTGGGTTTGTGTTTTGCATTGCGGACATATTCTTTGGATTCTTCCCTTTTTTTCTGCTGCGATGGCTGTTTCTCATTATACTATGACTCTACATTAAGTGGAATGTCTAGAGGCTAGTGGTGCATGTGGCCAGAGAGCTCTGTTCAACTCTTCAGGGTTAAAGGTGTGCCAATGGTGACACACTCAGTTTTGGCATGGTAAATTATTCTCTTTCTCTCTCTCTCTCTCTTTTTTTTTTTTATTCAGAGCTCTTGTCTATGGCAATCATTGCCTGGGTGCTAGCCCTAGTGGGTATAATATTTGTCTGCTCTGTCCCAAAGACCACACTAAGGGATCTGTGTAGTCCTCAGTGTAAGCTGAGATTCTCCCACAATGCCTCTCACCAGGTATCCAAGGCCGCCCAAGTTTGTGGCACCTCCCACCAAGACTACTTACCTCTCAGCCACACTGTGAGTTCTCCCCCACACCCTAGTTTTTTGTTTTTTTGTTTGTTTGTTTGTTTTTTTCTCTCACAGTCCCGGTTCATAAGCTCCACATATTCACTAGGTCTTAGTCCCCTGTTATTACTCCCTACCAGAGTCAGGTTTTTCTGCCTGGTTGAAGGTGGTCGCAGCCCAAGCTGGTGCAGCTGTTGCATATGTCCAAAATGACACCTGTCTCACACACCTTTGTTAGATGTTTGGAGAGAGAGAATTGTGTCTGTACCGTCCCTTTTATTTTTTTTTTCTCCTCTAGTTAGGCTGGTATACTTTCCCCCATGGGGCTTCAAGCCTGTTTCCTCTAGGCTCTTCCTGCCACTTTTCCACCATCATCTGGGGCCTCTGTGGTTTCACCTCATTTCTCTTTCCAGCGCTGGTGTGGAGGAGAAGACTCTCGGCAGGTGGGCTCCTGAGCCATGGCTGCCCATGTCCTCCATGTTGATCTACCATGTCCCTCTAATTCTGGAAGAGTTTCCTCTGCAGTTTTATCCCTAACTCTTCTCTGAGACTACACTATCTCCACATTTATTAAACTATCTTTTCCTGGACTGTCAGTTAGCTTCCTCCCTATTCCGCCATCTTGAAGCCGACCTAAACGTATTAATTTTTAAAAAGAAATTTTTTGCAATACCATCACCACACTCATATATTCCCATATTTTATGCTATTGCTTTCTCACCACAATGATGAGAAACCATGGCAAAGTATGTTTACTACCTGGCCCTTTAACAAAAATAATTTTAACACCTTTTTAAAGCAGAAAACATGTTACTGTTTTTGTTACTTAATATCATTGCTGGCACTTGACACACAAAAGCAATAAGCAAAGCTTGTAAATTAATATAAACCATGTAATTGTAATACATTTTATTATGATTGTTAGGACTATCTCACTATGGATGCCCCCTAAACTGTCAAGGTATTCATTTCCCACTGTTTTTAGTTGTACCAGTGGATCTGAATAGAAAATTGGCAAAGTACTGTTATAAGATGACTTTTTTTTTTCTACAACAAAGTCAATCAACAGTTACTTAAGGAGAAAGTCCAGATTAATATTCCTCCCTATAAAGTGTATGACACTCTAAAAAACTCAGTTTTTACACTGAGCCTGAGTGAAGTTGGTTTGTGCTCCATATTTCTTGGAGCTCAAATTAGAAGTGATATATCATGTAATCCATGAATAAGCAATAACTTTGTAGTTATAAAGAAGTAAAACAAGGGCAGTATTTGCAGGACCAAAAATGAACAGCTACACTCTTTCTATTTTACTATGAGATGCTGCTCTGAAATTTAGATGTTGCCTACAATCAGAATAATTCCACACCAAGGAACCATGTCTTGAGTATCTTACAAACATTCCTACAGACTTTATTTCTAAACACATTGCTTTGTTGTACAACAAAGTAATCCAGAATTAATAACAATACCAACTTCATGTTTCAACTATGAAACTTAAAATATAACTTATCAGTTATAATAAAATTATGGAGGAGTATTCACAATGTAACTGTTACATCTAAATAAATATTTGAATAATCTTAAGAAAAAATAGACTTATTAAAAACATTAAACTGTCTCAATTTCTTCTCAGTATCACATGCATTTAATTCCATCTCCCTCCCCCGAGAATTAGGTGTCTGTGTCTCTCCATACTGCATTGCTTGACGTTATGGGAGGAATGATGCGAGGAGCTCTTTCCTACCCTCTTTCTTAAATGAATCTTATCATTTTTGCTAAAACTATGTTATGCAACTTCTCACTTGGTTTTCGTAGCTCCTGTGATGCTGCTTTCAAGCATGAATTATTGTCCAAATTGATGTTGCTATGGGAATATGATCACTAGAGAATCTTTTTTATTTTTAAGATTCATTTTTGTTTTATTTGAAGTGCAGAGTTTGGGAGTGAAAGATAAAGAGACCATCCCCTAGTTCACTTCCCAAATAACCACAATGACCAGGGCTGCGCCAGGCAGAAACCAGGAGTCAAGAACTTTATCCGGGTCTCCCACAGGGGCCATCTTCTGCTGCTTTCCCAGGCAAAGCAGCAGAGAACTGGATCAGAAGTGAAGCAGCCAGGACTAGAACCAGCACCCATTTGGGATACCCTCCTCACAGGCAGAGGTTTAACCTACTGGAGAATCTTATTCTCCCCTCTTGTTCCACTGTTTCCTGGATATATTCATCATAGTTATTTTCTGTGAGTGTTAAATGGACCACCTGAGCTGAAATATGTTTGATAGTGGTACGTTACGCTGTTTATATATTGTTGAATTTATTTTCCTAAGTTTGTGCTAAGATTTTTAATAGTTTTAGTAAGAGATCAGAATCCCTAATTATCCATTTTTAATGTTTTCATTCATTATTAATGAAACATTCATCAACAGTTATGTATTTTATATTTGCATTCACTTTGGTCAGTTTCGGCTTCATGCACTTTGAAGGTAGCATATTCTGTACAATGATTTAGAATTTTCGTTTTCTTGAGGAATTGAGTCTTTATTGTTCAACTTTACTGTTTTCAGTGGACAAACTCTTTTTTTTTTTGCTCTGAAATTACATTTCTCATATTAGTATCACCATGCTAGTTTGGTTTGGATTTGTGTTAGCAAGATTTTTTTAATTATTTAAAACAATATATTTGTGCTTTTACATAATAAAATGCACTCCAAATTCTTAGAATTTTATCTTGATATTTTCTCTAATATGACATTCATAGACTTTTATATGGACTTTTTATATTATTCCTATTAATTTTGCAAAATTAGTTGGACATTACTTTTTATGTTGTCTACTTTTAGGTTATTAAAATATGGCAACTTTTTGATCTGTATCTTTTTGATGTTTTAGTGCATCTTTATGTATATTATCTTAGTTTTGAATATATTTTTATCCTAATAGATTTCAAACTATTTTTATATTAATTCACCGTATTATAAAAGCCATATAACAATATGCTTCTAGATTTCCTCTCATGACTTTTTTCTTCATACACACAATACATTATTTCCATTATGTTCAAGGTAATGTACATTTTGTCTGACAGTTGATGCTGACACCTCACATCACAGTGCCTGCTTTTGATTCTGGCTTCACTGTCTGACTGCAGCCCCCAGCCAAGGCAGAACTAGGGAGGCATTGATAACAGTGGAAGTAATTGAGTTCCCAAGACCCACGCAGCAGACCTGGATTGCATTCTCATTTCCTGACCCTGGTTATGGCCCATTCCAGTCCAACTCCAGCCCTGTCCAAGTTTTTCAAGCATTTTGCAAGTAAAACAGTAATTATATTTCTGCCTTTCAAATCAATACAAGAATTTAAAACATGATAACATTGAAATCAAACAGGTTTATTTCTTTTGTTCTTGTTGATACCCTATTTAACCAAATGAAATTTTGATTTTATTGACTGTGGTGAGCTAGTTTTACTAGCAAGGCATCAGTTCTGGGACGACTGTGCATATTATACCTGTAACATAAACAACTTGGCCACATTTCTTCATCTGTATTATGAAAGATATAGAAATCAGGGACAACAGACATGCACAAAAACATTATTAAATTTGTTGTATATGAAAAAAAAGTATGAAATTAGCTTTGCCAATTATATTTGTTTATATGTTTGGGAAAGTAAAAATGTATTCAAATGTCATTATAATTTTAATGGCAGTATTACTTTTCATACAAATACTAAAACATATAAAAATGATAGAATGGCACATAATATATAAATAGCCTTCTCTTATTATCTGGAAAGAATAAGACCTCTTGAATTTTGCAGTTTAAATGCAATATGTGGGAAATTAATGACTATATGAATAGTTCTATAAACACTTTAGAAATGGAAGTTTTTCTATAGATAGTTTAAGGTGATAAAAATCAGATATAATTATGTGGAAATACATTGACACTAAGCTATTTCATAATGAGCAGTCTACAAGCAAGCTCTATTAACTGTTGTACTCAGTGCCTTGGTACTTTTCCTATTTAGGTTAGAGAATAGCAAACATGTTTGATGTCAAATTTGTTCTGTGAAATGAGGCTAGAATATATATGGGATAGATAAGAAGCAAAAAGTGAAGAAAAATTTTTACACGATATAAATAATTTAATCCAAAAACATTAATAATATTTCAGAACTGAAAAGATCAAATAAAATGCGATACTTATTTCCCAAAATACAATTTACAAAAGTGGTTAAAATGTCAATTTAAATTGTGATATTTTAATGATGTATCATAACTACTCTTAAAATTTGATATTATAAAATCTTAGAAAATAATAAATACAATATTTGGGGAAAAAGCCAAATATGTTAAAGTCTGAGCCCCAAGTTCCTGTGATGGTTACGTTTATGCGTTAACTTGACTGGTTGTGAGGTTCATTTCTTGGTGTGGCTGTGACATGTTCATAGGTGGCATTAGGATCTGAATTGAAAAGCAGTTTTCTCCCCAGTGTAGGTGGCACAAATCCAAGCCTATGCTCAGAGCCTGAATTGAACCAAAGGAAAAAGAAGGAAAAATTTTCCTCTTTGGCTCCTTTCTTACTTTTTGAGCTGGAATATCTAATTTCATCACTCGCAGCCATTCAATTGCGAATTAAACAATTGGTTTCTCTGATTGTTAGAGCTACCAGTTTTTCCCTGCATCTCTGGCTTGCAAATGGCAGATTTTCTCAACTCCATACTCAGTATGCTTCCATTCTTTGGTAAATTCTAACTAGTAAACATCTTATTGATAAACACCTCTTGTTGATTTTATATCTTTGTGTAGCCATAAAACACAAGCAATGTTATTCTATCTTTAGTCAAAAATCTGCTTTTAAATATGGTTAGTTCTATCCTGAGGTTTTAAAGGAAACATAATGATTTTTCTTTGCCTTTGTTGTGACCCTTATATTTTTCACCCAGAATTAAGTAAATTTTGGGGATCTCTGTCTTCCTGGTGAGCATATCTCCTGTAGATGGCTTTTACTTAATAACAGTACAGTGCAACAAAGATGCCAGAATATATGCTAAGCTTTAATACTTTCTCATTTTCCAAGCTCAGAATGATTAAATTCACTGGCAAGAAACAATTTGGTCCTACCTTTTTTCCATAAATATTCCTTTTGTTGCTTTTGATTTCCTTTGTATAATACTGGGAGATTTTCTGCCTTCACATTATTTCTTGAATTTACTAAAGTTTCAGTTTCTCAAATTAGTCTGGAATGTCAACTATGAATTCTTTGTTTGCATTGCGATTAAGTACAATTTTCTGATTGGGAAATGAAAGTCTAGAAAAACACAGTTGAATTTCCCACTTTGTGGGCAATCCAGATCATGAAGTTAACAAGAAAGTTAGTAGACTTTCCTTGCCTTTCAATTTATCTCAGAAGAAAATTTAGCTGTTCTATATATTGATATGTGTATAATGTAGAATAGCTAAATTTAAATAATGGCTAAATGCTTTCATCATTTTCTATATTCTATATAAGCTAATAAATGCCGCATTATAAACTTAACTGAGCATAGGAAGATGATTAATATATACATAATTGAATGTTGTTGCATGTTTGTGGCATCATAAATTTGACATCTTTTGTCTCTCAGAATTACTGTAGAAGTAAATCAGATAATGGATATAAACCACCTTATAATATATTAAGCATTCATGTTAGTTTTCTGATGCTACCCATCTTCTCTCATTTATTATCTACTTTCAGTGTTCTCGTTTACATGAACTAATTGATACAGTGCTACATGATAGACTGATTGTATTATTCATCAGAAAATCATAGGGGTGGTTAACAAATTGTACTATTTCTTATTTTTATGCTACATTTTGATTTTTATGTTAATGTGATATTAACATAAAGAGAATACTTCAGTATAGTTCATAGATAGAATTCTAAGAATATAGTGATCATACTCTCCTCCCTCCTTCCTGCACTCTCAGCCTATCTCCCTCCCTCTCTTCTTCTTCCCTCCCCTCCCCTCCCCTCCCTCTCTCCTTCTTCTTCCCCTCCCCTCCCCTCCCCTCCCCCCTCCCTTCCCTTCCCTTTCTCTCTTTCTTTCCTGCCTTCTTTCCATCTTCTTTCTTCCTTCTATTTCCTTTTTATTATTTTATTCTGATATTACTGCAATAAAAGTTCCTTTACCAGCCTCACCTCCAGTGTCTCCTTTGCCCATCCACTCTACTCTGGATACCATAAGACACTTTCACTCCTAAATCATGGTCATGTTTCCATATTCATTCTAAAAATATAACTCACTTCTCACTTTCTCATGAATAAATCAAAATATCTTATGTTGACTATAATTATCTATCAAATAGTAACAGAGCAGTTAGAGTCTAAAACTGTATCTGTATTTTGTTTCTCTACCTGAAATGAAATTCTTACTTTACCTTCACAGAGTAAGGCCAAATTTCACAAATTAAAGGCAAAGTACTCCATAAAAGTGCCCTGATTTAAGTCATCTACCTTAAAATTGAGTGTCCCCAGGTTACTTGCACCTCTACTATATAACTTCAAATCTGGAAGTCCCCGCTCATCCCTATAATTTAATAATTCACGGCTGGTGCCATGGCTCACTTGGGTAATCGTCTGCCTCTGGCACCGGCACCCTGGGTTCTATTCCCGGTTGGGGCACCGGATTCTGTCCCGGTTGCTCCTCTTCCAGTCCAGCTCTCTGCTGTGGCCCAGGAGGGCAGTGGAGGATGGCCCAAGTGCTTGGGCCCTGCACCCCATGGGAGACCAGGAGAAGCACCTGGCTCCTGGCTTCAGATTGGCACAGCACACTGGCTGTAGTGGCTATTTTGGGGGTGAACCATCGGAAGGAAGACCTTTGTCTCTGTCTCTCACTGTCTAACTCTGCCTGTCAAATAAAAAAAATGGAATTGAAAAAAAATCATTAACATAACACTCAGGACACAGTAAAATGATATAGTTAGGGTTTCAGTTTTACTATAGCAAAAACTATACAAATCAGAATGATATTAAAGATGAAATGCATAAACTGAGGTCAGTAGCTTCCCAAAGTCAAAGATTCTTTATCCTCTCTTCATGCAGACTGGATACCTCACTCACAAAGCATATTGATCATAAATGATAGGACAACAGCTTTTACCTGTGTTCTTCAGAGTTCTCACTGAATTACATTATGTAGGTACAATTTATTAAATCATTACCTCTATGTCTCAATCTACTGTCCTCCTCTCCTTCAGAGGACGAGTTGACAAGTGGCTTAAAGATCCAAAACACCCTGTCATTGGTATTTGTGGTATGACCATCCCCAGTATGAACAATTTCATTAGCATAAACTCAGGTATGGTGTGAGGTAATTATCATGAATAGCAAAGATACTTCAGTAACTCCAGAAATTCTATGTAGAGCCCATATCCCATTAACCAGGAATAGATGCTAGCCAAGTTCTTTACAACATTAATAAAACTAAACCATTTCCTGAGTGTTTGTCTCCATTATCATCTCTACCCAAAATATTTGCTGAACTTCCTTGATGTTCCTAACAAAAGCAATTCTTTGGTAGCACATGCCTTGGTCACTCCTACTACATGCGTTTTTTAACTCTCAAAAGTTTAGTTTTGTGACTCATTATACTTTTTGTATATAAACAAATGTTAAAATTATATACTCTACTAAATTATAGATTATTCATTAATGAGTGAGCTTTTAATCTCTTATGGTTCAGTAATGTTCAGCAAATGATTATTTGCATAATAGTTGCTTAAGTATTTAATGAAATCGTTCATACCAATTGGATCATTCGTTTTTTCTAGGCATAGGCATAAATAACAAAGGAAAATACAAATAATGGCCACAAATAACGATATTAACATTTCACACCCAGACCCTTTTACACTTGAAGACAGTGGGAATCCTTGTTTAAAGAGGACAGTTGAGCCAAAGATACAAAGAAATCTTAAATATAAAAGAAAGGATCTTGAGGTAACATCCAGAAGAGATACTTGTGGTAATAAGCATTTGTGGCTATTTACCATGGAAACTCAAGTCTCCTATGTAGCTTTTGCAATAACCAGAGGCAGTGGCATGACTCCTTTTCATTTAGAAAGTCAACACCTGACCCACTTGAAAAACTGATGACAAGGTACAAGGAACTGATTAATTTGCTCTGCTAAAGTCTAAACTGATTAAGCTTCATGAAGTCAAAAAGCCTCCTAATAGTACCTTGTGCTTCACTAAGTTCAGGTCAAAAGACCTAACAAATAATTGATTATTTTCCAACAAATATTATGTTATATTTTTATTGTGAGTCATACTAATACTTTATTTGCATCTGAAAGACACAGTAAGATGAAGTTGATTGAGTTTTCAGCATAAGTAATATCTATCATAGTTATGAGGACCACAGGGGTTTAAATATAACTCTTTGTATAACCAACCACTTGTGAATTGTGGAGTATGCAGAGGACATGATTAATGAAACTTTTATGTTTGTTTTTGTAGTGAAGTAAAGTATATATGGAATATGCTTTTCTCAGTAAAGTTATTAAGAGTATTCTGTTTTCATATTGCCTAATATTATCCTTTCTGTAAAAGGTACTTGCTTTCAAACTAGAAAATAGTTAAGAACAAGGACTTGTGACTTTTATTTTGTTTGCAGCAATTAATATCTGTAGGATCATGAATAAATTTCTTAAGCCTCTGAGCCAATTTTTTCTTTGTAGAAAAAAGTCTTTTTGTTTGTGTGAGTATAAAATGCTTTCCTGTGTCTAAAGATGCTAGTAGTAGGCTGCTATTATCTAGAATATAATCAAAACATCTTAGCTCCCCTCACCACAATATCTTGAATGACATAGGTAGTGAATTCTGTTTTTTTTTAAATAGTCAGATCACTGTCATGTCAACATGACATTTTAGGAAATTATAAGTATAGAAAAATGTGCTCTAAGTATTCACAGGATTAAGTACCATTCCAACATAAAAAGAGACCTCACTTGGATGAACCATTATCTTAGGTCTGGAAAAGGAAATATTATTTTAGAGAGGAAAATTCTTGCAATTGAGCAAGCTGTGCACAGTGGCTAATGGCGGTGGAATTTAGAGGAAAATATGTAAGTTTAAAACTATCTTTCTGTTAAAAAAAGAAGAGAAAGAATGGAAAAAACCCATACGGATGCAGCATGCAAAAAAAAATTAGCCAAGTAGTTAGACTGGATATGAAAATCAGTAAGAAGGGTCTCTGATCAATGATGTCCATATAGTTTCTCTAGACTCATTTGACATTTTTCTGTATAAAGCATCCAACTTGAAATAAGTTTGAAACCATAATCTATATAGGTGTATGGTTCTTTTACTCTCTTGTTTTCATTCAATGGCATAGATGAATTTCAGAGAGTCTGTATAAAACAGAAAAAAATAGCACTAAGATAAAGTGTAAGTAATTTTTAGATTTGTGTCAAAAACTGAATTGCAGAAAATTAAATACATGGCCAGAATTCATGTTTTAAAATCTTATGTTTTATCTATTATTTTTCAGTTTGACATTATGTATATATATATATATATATATATATAATGTGTATATATATATATATATATATATATAAAATTTGCCTGAAGAAAATTAAGGAAATAGTATTGCATAATCTGTCATTTCAATAATAATTAAGTAGGTTGTACATTTATAATTTTACCAAGAAAATGATTTTAAAATGCTGAAGAATAGAAGGTGAAAATTTCCATTTCTCATAGGCATGTAGTGGAAAAATTTGGTAGTTGATATCTCATGTCATTGGTATTTGTGACTCAAAACCTCACCTACTATAATGTAAAGTAAAAACAAACTCAACATAAGGCTGCAATGTTGTGTCAACTCAAAGCACTGTCCTATTAGTGCTTATTAGTTAGGAATTGAAGTTTCTCACTCAGGTTTCAATAGGTTGATGTTCTAACATTGCAGGAGCATCCCATCAATTAGTACTACTTTGTGCCATTCTAATAATCTCCTCTGAGGATAAAAATTAGAACCACTGTAGAAATTGAAATATATTCCCACCATAAACTGGTATCACTCATTTCTTTAGTGATTGTAGAGTTTTTTTTCTGATTATGTCCATCAGTGTATTGATTTGCTTTTTGTTTTGAGACTTATTGATTGCAAATGTACTTAAGGTGCAATGGGTTAAGCTGACACCTGAAATGCTGCAGTCCCATATGGCTGCCTGTTCAAGACCTGGCTGCCCCACTTTCAGTCCAGCTCCCTGCTGATTTGTCTGGGAAGGCAGCAGACAATGGCCCAAGTTTTGGGGCTCCTATCTATGGCCTGGCCCAGTCTCAGCATTTGCAGCCATTTGGGGAGTAAACCAGCAAATAGAACATCTCCCTCCCTCTCTCCCTCCCTCTCTCCCTCCCTCTCTCCCTCCCTCACCCTGTGTGTGTGTGTCTCTCTCTCTGTCATTCTGCCTTTCACATAAAAATGACATAAAAAAGATTTACAAATTATTTATTGGCTTATTGGAAGGATATAGTGATGGCAAGAGAACAAGAGACAGAAGAGAAAGAGAAAGAGAGATCACTCCTGAAATGGCCACAATAGTTATTACTGGGGCAGGCCAAAGCCAGAAGCTAGGAACTTCATCCTGGTGTCATGTATCAGCAGCAGGGGACCCAGTGCTTTGGCCATCTTCTGCTGCCTTCACAGGCACATGAACGGAAATCTGGATTGAAAGCAGAAAAGCCAGGACTGAAACCACGATTCTGATATGGAAGGCCAGTATCTCATGCAGTGATTTAACCAGCTGTGCCACAAGGCTGGTCCCATCCCTATTATCTTTTATTTCAATTTTTTCTACTGTTTTTAAACCTGTTTTTATACTACATCGAATGATATGCCTTGTGTTTTCTAAAAATACTAACTTATTCAAGATCAATTCTAGAAAATTCAGAATATTTATAAGAAATAAAACAGAATTTCTATTTTATCTTGCCTGTTTAATATTCTTTAGTAGTTTGAGTCCCATTTTGTCAAATTTGTACAAGTAAAATATAAAGGCATATTCCTAACAGTAACAGTAAAATGTTACTGCAATGATTTGCATTATATATTTTTCAAGCTATATGTGCTTTGTGGAGTCGAGGGGAGACTGAAAAAGCATGAAGGATTTTGATAATTTTTTAAAGATTTATTTTATTTATTTGAAAGGCAAATAATTAAAAAGAGAGAGGGAGGAAGAGAAAGAAATCTTCCATCCGCTGGCTCACTCCCCAAATGTTCGCAATGGCCAAGGCAGGGCCAGACTGAAGCCAGGAGCCAGCAGCTTTATCCATGGCTCCCGCATGAGTCACAGGAGTCCAGGCACTTGGGGCATCTTCTACTGCTTCTCCAAGTGCATTATCAGAGAGCTGGATCAGAAGTGGAGCAGCCAGGACTCTGACCAGTGCCCACTTGGGATGTGGCATCGCAGGCAGCAGCTTTACCTTTTACTCCACAATGTTGACCCTGACAATTTTTTCCTACTGCTTTTCTCCAGACACATTTGAGAACCACATATCTACATATATTTCTGCTCTTGTCTTTATATTCTGCAATTTAGAAGATCAGTCTTTTTCTTAAGTCAATTTATATATCATTTAGGTACATCCTAGCATAGAACCACCCCACATGGATGTGATTTGGGAAATATTGAAAGCTCATTATTATGATGACATTTTTTACTTTCCTTATGTTGATAACACTGTTGCAAGTAAATTCCACTCTTAACTATGGAACAGAAATTCAAACATGGCTACAGGTAGTAGTGGATGGATTCAATAATTTTGTGAGTGGACAGTTCTGGAGTAGTACAGAAATTTTTACTAGCAAAATTTTAAAGTAAATTAGATCACAGATTTGTAACTTCTCTTATATTAAAGTTAGGGCAGTGATTACGGAATCATTGAACTCTAGGGCCGCCGTTGTGGTACAGCAGGTTTGGCTGCCATCTATGATGCTGTCATGCCATGTGAACATGATTCTGTACCTATAACCAATCTCTTTCTGGCTGGCTCAACAGATGGATATATTCACATCACACATGTATATGCACACACACATGCTTTATCCATTTTGAGAAGGCTTTCCATCTGTATCTTTCCAAGAACAATTTATCACAAGTTTGCAATTGTGATACTTCCAAGTTCCTGATTATATTCACTGCTTCAAATTCTGTTCTTAGGGATGAGTTCTTTTCAATCTTATCTGTAATGCAAACTCTCAATAAGATCTTATTGGTACTGATGTCTAATTTCAGGTAATACCAGTGGATTGTGCATTATTTTTCCTCAGTCAACTGTATGTAGTGTATACCTAAGGAGACCACAAGTGTGGACGAAAGACATTGATCTTGCAAGAGAAGTATACAGATAATTTGTTGTCACTTGCTCTTGCAACTTAATGTATGCCTTGAGGAGCTGTTCACACCAGATCTTTTTTATATTATTTCAACCCAATGAAAGGAGGAATGCTTTTTCTTACATGTATACTTAAAAGTATCATTTAAATGCTATGATATGTATCCTTGTTAATTTTTGCTGCAAGTTCTGCATTGATTTCCTATGAGCTAATTATTTGCCTTTTTTTTCTGATGCTAAAACATTCCTTCCATACATCATTTCTCTAGATCCTTCAATATTTGTGTAAGATCTAACTCCCATATGTTTTATTTCACACCATAGGAGGTTTTTTTTTCTGATTCTTATAAGAAATCTTTCATTTCATAACAGCCATAGGAGCTCAGCTTCTCTGAACAAATTGTGACCGTCAAAAGGATAAAATTAAAATAAGCATACTTAAATATCTTCACTATCTCCTAATAGAAGAAACTTGGAATTTCAAAGCTGGGCAAAGAGTTTTAAAGAGACAGCATTCTTTTTTAAATGTAAAATGTACTGCCCTGTACTATAAATATCCAAGTTCATTGCTATAATCATTCAGCAAAATGTTGCCTCCTTTGTGCTTGTGGTTATTCACAAAAATAAAATAATTGCAGTGTTAGCTAGGGGTGAAATATACACAAAAGGAAATTAAATGTAGACAAAAAGAAATAAATACAGAAAATGATTCAGAAATAGGCTTGACCAAAAGGAATCATGAGAAACATTAACAACCCACTACTCTTTAGATGTCAGCCACAAATATCTAGGATAGCCTTACTATATATTATTCCATATTACAGTTTGTTTTTCATTTCTTCCCCACCAAATAATCAGCCTCTTGCGGTGCTCTCATACCAAATATATAAGTATATAGTATTACTTTTGTTTATTAAAATGTGTCTGTGATTGGCTACTCCTTTCTCCTCACTCATCAAGTCCTTCTATGGTGACTAATCACTTGATCCCTACTTCCTTGTAATAAATGTTGTGTGTGTATGTATGTGTGTATGTGTGAGAGAGAGAGACAGAGACAGAGACAGAGAGAATATGTTTACATATTTGGGATACATTCCCTGTAGCTTCTTTATTCTCGGATTTTGTATTTACATCAGGTGATAAGTTGTCTCTGTTGAGATTGTTGGATTCATGTCTTGTAACTTGTACTTCTGTCCAACCAAAACAGTGTTACTTAGAAATGAGGAGTGACGAATTATGGATTTAAATTACAGGATTGACTGAGTTAGAGCTGACATGTTTGCAGTTTCAATTGTGAAACATTTTATCAGCATTCAGACTTAGTACCAAAAGAATATAAAGATTTATATGGCATATTAATAAATTAGCTTTGAGCCTATGGTTACCTCTTTGCACTTTCAATTATATATTTCAGGAAACTACAGACTTTTTTTAGACTACCCCATGCTAAAGAAAATACAGAAGCAATGTAATGATGCTTTTGAAGAATTTTACCTGTTATTCCTAACATTTAAGAACTGAAATTGTTAAGTATTTTTTAAATAAGATCTTCATGGACACACAAATCTTTATTATAAGCAAAATTCAGCATGGTGATAAGAAACAAAACTATACAAGTCTGGGCATGAGATAACAAAAGAAATTCTATAAGTTTAGTTCCCAAACTGGGTTATCTTGTTGAAGTAGTGGAAATATTAAGCCTGTCTTAGAGTTTCAGTCCACAGCCAAATAACATTTACTAGGCTAAGAGCTTTGCACCTGCACACACAAAAAGTTTTGCATCTAAGTGACAGAATTTTTTTAAAAAAATATTTATTTGCTTATTTTAAAGTCAGAGGGATCAGGGAGGGGAGAGAGACACACACACACACACAGAAGGAGAGAGAGACAGAGAGAGAGAGAGAGAGAGAGAGAGACAGACAGACAGACAGACACACACACACAGAGTATCTTTCATCCACTGGTTTATTCTCCAAATTGACCATAATGTCCACAGGGCTGGCCAGGCTAAACCTAGGAATCATGAATGCTCTCCAGGCCTCCCACATGTGTGGCAGGGACTCATGTGCTTGAACCATCTCCTGTTGTCTTCTCAGGAACATTAGCAGGAGGCTGGATTGAAATAGAATCACAAAGACTCAAACAGGCATTCTAATATGGGATGCCAGCATCAAAGGAGGCAGATGAACCTACCACATCTTTACACTATCTCTGAAGGGACAGAAATTTTCTAAATCTTTTAGATTACTGTTTATCTGACTTTGGTTGGAATCTCTGAGAGAGGTAAAAGCAAAACTAGCCACAGGCTTATTGTGGCCTTCAGGAGATACGTTACCAGAGAAGCCACATTTATGGTGATCTTTGTAGCATCTCCTAAACACCCAAAATTAGATATTTGGGTCATAGAACATTCTGAATACATTCCTGGGAAATATTCCCCATGGCTTATCTCAGGGCAGTTCATGAAAGACCATTTTGTTTTATATATGGAAACTGTCAGTAACACTCAAAATGGGTGGCAGCCTTAATCTCTTGTCCTGTGATGTGATCTGTCTTGGATCATCTTTAAGCACACAAGGGAACCCCAGAGACAACCTCTGATTGCATCCACAGCTGCTCAAGCTCCCCAGTCAGCTTCCAAAGCACCATGTTTTAGAGTGTCCTTTTCTGAGCCCCATCTGTATTTAAATTCTTTACTTAGTCATAAATTGCAGAATAATGAAAAGAGATTATTTCAGATCTTGAACTTACCTTTTCATCTCTTAGATTCGTGATGTGGAGTATCTGCATTAAATTTGGTTTGAGTATGTTATGGAGATAATGTTTTTCTAGTCTACAGAGGACTTGCATTATGGTAAATGCCCCATGCTTATTGTTTAGTGAATGAGAATTAGAGTATGTTGAAATGAAGAATAACAAAGTAATGTGTTCTTTCATACATTTGTCCTTGACTGCTACAGATGATTGACATATCCTATGGAGTTCTTATACTTTAAGGCTGAATTCCTGCCAAACCATATGGAGTTACTGCATGGACATAGGAACATAATCATAGTTATGCCTCTGAAAAGAGCTCTGTCTGAAGGCAAATCTTTCATAAGAAAACTTAAATAAACAAGGCAGCACATTTTACTTTTTAAAAGAATGTATCTCTTCTCCTGGTTACATACATTGTTGCAAGAATATACTGCAAAATATTCTTAATAAAATCAACCTATTGTGGAAATGACAATAGATACTCGCCCAGAGACATCTGTTCCCAGGAGAATACTTTAAACTGCAATACCTGGATGTTACTTTGAATGCCTACTTTTGGAAAAGAAAAAAGTTTATTTTCTGCTGCTGATTAACAGAAGTAGTTGCTGAGGTGATAGTTGAGGTCTGAAATACTCAGTGCACTTGTTTGCTCTGTCCACAGAGAAATGTTCATCCTCAGGGTTTTGAGAACTGAAAACTGACAATGAACTCATTTGTTTATTGTGAACTGAATTTATGGCATCTGCAACTGAGAGAGTCTTGACTAATGTATAAAACAAATATTTTAAGGATAAATGTCTTATTTTGGAGTGTATAATATTTAACTAGACCCTTCCAACTGCTGCCACACTTTTAATAAATGAATCCATTTAATTCTTAATGAGGACATAGATGAAGAGCTTTCCCATGTCAATAGGGTACTTACAAATGGGTTGCATTTACTATGGCATGAACGAAGATGTTAAGACCCAGGACGCTGGGTGATCATGTAGGTACACTGGCACTATTTAAGAAAGGAAGTGGAATGAATGCCCAGGAATAGTGCCTTTGAGGATTTCAGATGAGGTGATTGATGATCTAACCTAAAAGAGGCATAAAATCTACAAAAAAGGATTTATATTCATTAATGAACAAATGGAGCCTTATTTGAACGTAATAAGTAAAGAATAATTTCTTATCTATCATCTTCTAGGAAATAACACAGGTCTTCAAATCTCTTAGTTACATGTTTTCAGGTAGAAATCTAAACAAAAATTCACAACCTTGCTTCTCCTGGATACCCCTCCACAGCACCTACCCTTATCACACAGTCAGTCAATAAAGTTTTACTCTGAGCAAAAAAAAAAAAAAATTCATGATTTATAATTTAAAGGTTTTAAATGTTATTGAATTTAGTTTAGCATATTTTATATTTTGCTATTATAAAATATTACTACACATGCATAAACATATGCTCATAGTCAAGAAATAATTTGCTATTTTTTAAAATTTATTTTTATTATTTTATTATTATTTATTATTTAAATTTTCAACAGATTCAATATATAGGTCATAGATTCAATTCTTGGAATATAATGATTTTCCCTTCTTCTCTATCTCCCTTTTTCTCTCCTTCCCTCCCACTGTCTTTCCTCCCTGTTTTCTCTAGTTATATCTTTTTTTTTAATTTTTGAAATAATGTATTTTCAATGTACATTACAGTCAAAGGCTTAATTCTCTACCAAATAAAGAGTTCAGCTGGTAAAAAGCAAAAAAGACCCTAGTTTAGTGGGAATATAGGCAAGGGATATAATCGACAGTCAAATGGAAAAATGAGCATCTCACTCATATATAGTGAATTTTAAACTAATCCGAAATCATTAAAACCTTAGTTGTATAACAATCTTAACCATTTATTTGACAAGGTATAAAGCAAAGTTTGACAAACTATGTTCACAGCGATACTGATACACAGGGATTTGTCATTTCTTTTGCTTCCTTTTTTTTTTTTTTTTTTTTTTTTTTAGCTCTCACATATAGGGGGAACATGCAGTATTTGTCTTTCTGTATCTGGCTCATTTCACTTGACATAATGTCCTCCAGTTGCATCCATTTTGATACAAATTGTAGATTTTCATTCTTTTTATAGCTGAATAACATTTCATCATGTAAATATACCACATTTTCTTTATCTGAAGATGAACACCTTGATCGATTCTTTATTTTAGCTATTGTAAACAGTGCTGCTATAAACATGATGGTGCAGGTTTTGCCTTGAATAGCGTGTTCCAATCTTTCGGGTATATATGCAGAATTGGGATTGCTGATTCATATGGCAAGTCTATTTCTAGTTTTCTTTTTTTAAGATTTATTTTTATTTATTGAAAGAGTTACAGAGGGAAGTAGAGATACAGAGAGAGAGAGATCTTCCATCTGTTGGTTCACTCCCCAAATGGCTGCAATATTTGGTGTTGAGCCAATCCAAAGACAGGAGCCAGGAGATTTTTCCAGGTGTCCAACCTGGTTGCAGGGACCCAAGGTCTTAGGCCATCTTCTGCTTTCCCAGGCCATAGCAGAGTGCTGGATCAGAAGAGAAGCTGGGACTAAAACTGGCTCCCATATGGGATGCCAGCACTTCAGGCCAGAGCTTTAACCTGCTGCACCACAGCACTGGCCCCTATTTCTAGTTTTCTAAGAAATCTCGATACTGTTGTCCGTATTGGCTATACCAACTTGCATTCTCACCAACAGCATATAAGTGATCCCCTTTCTCCACTTCCTTGCTGACATTTGTTTCTGTCTTTTGGATTTTAGCCATCCTGTCAGGGGTAAGGTGATACCTCATTGTTGTTTTTGTTTGCTTTTCCCTGATGGCTAGTGATATTGAGCATTTTTTGTATAGTTATTGGTCCTGTGTATTTCTTCTTTGGAGAAATGTCTATTGAGGTCCTTTACCCATTTCTTAACTGGATTAGTTGTTTTTACAATCTTAATTGTTAAAGTCAATAGTTTTACAGCTACTCAGGTACTCACACCACACTACTACTACTATTACTACTTGATATTAGTTGAATTCTGTGTTTCATACAGTGTAATAATAAAAATCCCGAGGATGGGTATTTTACTATTTTTCTAAGGACATATGACTGAATGTTAAGAGAATAAATGTTGTGACAAAATTCTCCATTGGAGTCTTAGACTTTGGCACAGGTTGTGAGCAGAGATACTAACTATATCTTTAAAGGCAACGTGGTAGCAAAAGGCATTGCAAGATAGAGATGGTGTTTCCCACCACCAGGTAAGTCTGTTTTCTTAGTACAACAAATATAACATCTGACTCTGGGGAAGATCTGGGCAGATTTAATTGTAGCAGATTTGAAACTTCCAAACGTTTCCACTTCTTGGCTCAAATATGAATTCCCTGGGTGAGATGCATGCATATAAACCCATCTATGTTTCTAACATAGGGACTGTGGGTTGGCAGTAGTCATGGACAAATGGTGCAGCCATGAGCCTCAAGGTATTTATTATACTACAAAACAAATTCCTTTATTTCTGATTAGGAATCCTTTGGACTTCTCAGACATACATAGAACAGAGACATCCTAACTCATTCATTCAGAGGTAAGGTAAAATCAAAGACCCTTCATAGTTATTTTTGTTGCTGTTGTTGACAGGCAGAGTGGACAGTGAGAGAGAGAGAGAGAAAGGTCTTCCTCTGCCATTGGTTCACCCTCCAATGGCCGCCATGGCTGGCGTGCTGTGGCCGGCACACCGCGCTCATCCGATGCCAGGAGCCAGGTGCTTCTCTTGGTTTCCCATGGAGTGCAGGACCCAATCACTTGGGCCATCCTCTACTGCACTCCCTGGCCACAGCAGAGAGCTGGCCTGGAAGAGGGGCAACCGGGACAGAATCAGTGCCCCGATTGGGACTAGAACCCGGTTTGCCGGCGCTGCAAGGCGGAGGATTAGCCTATTGAGCCATGGCGCCCGCCCATAGTTCTTAACAGTATAGTCATAGTTCTTATAAAAAAAATGTACTTAAGATTACTCAGACAGTCAGGAGTCAGCAGAGAGCCACACTTTACACCAGAAATATCTACCTCTAAATTCTTTTTTATTTAATAGTTGCATTGCACTGTCCTCTACAAGTCATAGGATGCTATTATGAAAATGTATTAGTTTACCAAGGTTTAACTGTATTAATAAATAATTATGTTAGAATAATATTTTTACTGCTACTTAAAATTCTACCTCAGTGCCATAAGAGGCATATAAATCAAAGCTTTCAGAAAAATCCTTTCATCACCTTGAAGAGAATGTGAAACAAAGACATAGCTTTCGAAAAGCAATTTATCTCTATAATAACATCTTGAAAATGCATCTATCAGTTTTCAGCTTAGCATTGTGAAGTTTAAAGCAGGGAGTATCAAAGAGAATTCTTGAGATGGAGAGTCAGTTGGTTGATTTAGTTAAATGATGACTTTGCTCAGAAAAAGAAATGGTATTTATTATAAGTGAGAAGTCACAAGTGGAGTGTTTAGGAAGACTTACCTGGCTAATTCTGGCAGGAAGAAGATCAAATATACACATTCAATATGTGCTTTATTTTTGCTTTATTTCCCATCTGTGTATGAGTCCTGCATTCTAGAAACATGTAACTGTTTACAGCTAATAAACTATAGTGAGCAATTAGACTAGAGCTGTACTCAGTAAGTTCTGATTTCAAGGTATATCATTTTTATAAATCTCTAATCTATTACTCACCATTCTTCCTTTTCTGGGGTTCTACCTTTGGAGCAGTCCTTGCCCAACATAAACTCAGTGAATAATTCAGAAGTCAATAATAACAAACTTTTATAGGGTTATCTGGGTATGAATAACATTTTATATATCATCTGTAGTTAAAAACAATCTAAAGCATGTTCTATGCTTTATAAAGGAAATCGAGTCCACCATACCTTAACTAAACTACTTAACAGCAAACAGCTTGTAAATAAAGTTGTTGTAAATTTAAATCTTACTTTCAACAAATAATAAAAACGTCTTTTATTCTACAAAAAGGTTTACCAGATGCATATCGTATTTTACTCTGAAAAAAACTATCTCTCTTGGGTGATGTGTTTGTATTACCACTCTGTACATTTTGTAGATATTGACTTTAAACTCTCTGTCCTTGTGAAGCATATAATATGTTCTGAAAGTAAAACAAAAATCTGAATAAGTGGCTTATAAAACAGCAAATGTTGATAAGGATATTAATGAATGAGCAAGGTGGGGATTATAACAGTGGTGAAAATGGTGAGGTGTGTTTGGTCAGGAACACACTGAGGAAGTGACCCGGATGCATAGGTCTGCAAGGAAGGAAATGAATCAGCTCTACACAGAGTCACTGTCAGAGACTTTAGGCTAGTGGAGAAAGCTGCTCCAATGCTAGTGAGAGGTACGCTGTTCAAGGGCTTCAGGGACATAGCAATGGCCACATTTCCTGGAGTTCAGAGGGCACACGGAGCCACTCAGCAAAGATGAGGAAATTTAAGAAAAATCTCTACCCATCATAAGCTGATTGCTAAGCTAACCAATTGGACTTCAGTGCCAATACATGATCAATAATAGAGATATTACTAAATTATGTCAGAAGAATCATAGACAAGCAGCAGTAACAAAACAAATAGAAACAGTGACTACCTTGGGCAGGGAGAATCTGATTTGTAGAGCTACTGTATTATGTTATTTAGGAATTCTAATTTTCAGCAGAGTTGTAAACTATGAAAATAAAGTGTGATCCACACAAAGGGAAACTGTAAAAATCATTCCCCCTAACTAGCAAACTGACAAGAATGATTTTAAATCTTTAAAAATTTTCAAACTGTATATTTCAACTGTATCTCAAGAACTAAAGGAGAGTTAATGAGTAACCAAGGAGAGCTTCAACAGAGATAAATATTTTATTATCTATTTCAGAGGGGGAGAGAGAGAGTTCCCACCTGCTGGCTCCTCAAATGTCTATAAAGACTGGGCGGGGATGGGGCTGAGACCAGGAGTCAGGAATACACTCTGGGTTTCCTACCTGACAGCAGGAACCCAATTATTTGAGTCAGCACTGTTGTCACCCAAGTTATGCCTTAGCAGGGACTTAGGGTCAGGATTTGGAGCCAGGTATAAACCCAAGGCACTTTGATATATTAGGTAGCAACTTAACCAGCATCTTAACACCTATGCTGCCCTGAAGTAAGTGTTGGAACCCTCGTCAGCGAAGGTCCAACCCACGGAGTCACAACACGACCGCTGTTGATCGGTTCTCGAGGAACTTTTACTCTTAGGGATAGAAGGAAAGGAGGGAGCGGGAAGCAGCCGGGAGAAAGACGGAGACTGAAGTGGCTGCCCCCGTTCCCGCCCCTAACATGGTCTTTTATCCATTCCCAGTCCCCCAGGGCTAGGGCGAGTAGTCCATCAATCAGATCAAAGGGCATGCATAGTCTCAGGTCAAGGTGTATCTCATCCCATCAGGTTGTTTGCAAGTCTTTTGTTCAGGTTGTTTACAAGTCTTTTGTTCAGCACCTCCTTGACCTTGTTCTGCTCTGCAGGATGAGGCAGTGCAATGAGGAGGTCCCCACAGGTGGCCGGCCTGTGGTTCCCCACAGCTCCCCCTTTTTAGTTTTATATGACATGGAATCGTGCCTGTCTTAGGTTCCCAGCGACGTGCCACCTGCTTACCCGTCATCGAGTCACTGGGAAGCATGTCCCATGCTCTGTCTTAGGTTGCTAGGTGTACTCGCCAGTGATTACCCGTCATTGACTACCGTTCCATCATGCTAAGCCATATCTGTTGTTGAGGGTCGGAGTGAAACATAGCATGCAAGCCTGCTGAGCAATCAGGTTGGTGCGCTGTTGCCTTCTGACAATGCTTGAGATGATCTTACTGACCAAGAGACAGTGGCATAGGCCAATCTTTTGGGATCATTGTAGGAACGGGCAGCCCTGGTTGCAATGCCCCCATGGGTTGCAACTGCCTGTTTATGGCTCTCAAATCCTGCAATAATCGATACTTGCCCGATTTCTTTTTTATTAAAAAATTGGGGTGTTCCAGGGTGAAGTGGATGGTTGAATATGTCCTGCCTCTAACTGCTGCTGAACTATTTCTTTTACTGCAGCCAATTTCTCCTGTGTAAGGGGCCACTGGGGTATCCACACCGGTTTGTTATCTAACCAGGTTAGTGGCAGTGGTGATGGCTGCTGCACAGTGGCTCCTACGAAAAACCCAAACCCTGCTTGCCTCTATGCCCTCGAGGCTCAGTGGGGTCCCTTATGCCCTGCTTGTCTTTTCCTAGTCCTCCGCCTGCATATCCCATTTTTTTCATCATTTTCCACCCCGGGGATGACTCAGTCTCATGTTCACTAGTCAATTGGATTCGGAGTTGTGTCAAAACATCCCTTCCCCATAAGGTGATAGGAATAGTACATACATAAGGTTGCACTTTACCAGTATTGCCCTCCTGATCTTGCCAGTCTAGCACTTGCGCGCTTCTAGACGGGGCGACAGCTGTACCTAAGCCTACCAGGTTGTTATCCCCTTCTTGAAGTGGCCAAGAGGGAGGCCAGTCCTGCTCAGAGATGATACTAACATCTGCGCCAGTATCCAACAGCCCCTTAATCGGTTTCCCTTTGATGTTAAGAGTCCATAATGGACGATTATCAAGAGTCATGGAAAGGGCTGCAAAATGTTCTCCCTGGGTTCCTCTGGCATCTAGCACAGGGCTCATCACTAGTAATTGAGCAACCGGCTGTGACGGTAGTAACTGTATGATTCCTTTAGTGGACTGCAACATTACTTTAAATTTCTTACAAGGCATTTGGATAATTCCGGTTATGACTACCAGTCCTTTTAAAGAGTTTGCAGCCTTTCCTATGGTAATGCCCAAGCCTTCCATATGGTCCATAGCCTCCTGGGGTTCTACATCTATGGCTTGGATCCCCATTTGCGGTGTTAATACTGTATAGTCGGTGGCTCGCAGCTCTGTGCAGTAAATGCCTGTTGTTCTCCCTGAAACTGTCCTGTTCTTCCCATGACCTGTCCTCTCACCCATTGAGATTTCGGACCCCTGGGTGCGGGGGCCCGCCACTCGTTTTTTGGAAACTGCTGCCCTGAATTTTTTCGGATTGAAAGGTTGCCCTAGTGGGTGGCCGGCTTTATCTAGCTTGGAATAACATTCATTTGCCCAATGATTGCCTTTACCACATCGTGGGCAGAGCCCTGGCCGATGCCCTGGAGGCTTGGAATTCGTGCATTCTCTTTTTAGGTGACCTTCCTCTCCACATCTAAAACACTTTCGCCCCGGCCCATTGTTATGCAGCATTCTTGCCATGGCAACTGCTGCATGCGCCCCTGAGGCCACATCATCCATAACATCCCTACAGATTTTTAAAAAGGTAGGAATGTCTTTGTGTTGCCAGGGCCTTAGGGCCTCACGGCAGGTTTTGTTTGCTTGTTCATATGCTAATCTTCGTACTAGCGGCATCGCCTCCTCCATGGTCTCAAAGATATTGCCAGCCGCCTCCATTAACCTATTTACAAAATCAGCATAGGGCTCCGTTGGGCCTTGTGTAATTTTGGACAAACTGTGCCTAATTTCTCCCTTCTTAGGAAGGATCTTCCAGGCCCTACGAGCTATTTCTCTTACTTGCATTAGGACTTCATTAGGGCATTGAGCCTGGGTATTCTCATCGCGAAAAACTCCTTCCCCGTTTAGCATGTCCTCATTCCAGGCTGGATGACCGTTTCTCGCGTTTTCTGCTGCCTGAGTCTTAGCAAGCTCTCTATAGGCCACAGCCCAAAGCAGGAAGTCCCCACCACCAAGCACGGCTTTCACTAGGTTTCTCCAGTCCTCTGGGACCAGTCCATGGGTTCCTATATTGTCTAAAACTGCCTTTGTGAAGTTGGCATGTGGTCCGTAAAGCTGCACCGCTTGTTGCAGTTCTTTTAACAACTTGTGGTCTAAAGGGGTCCATCCTCTGTTACCTTGCGCATCCACTACCACTGGGAACACCTGATCTGCTTTTTGGTACTCTTCCCACCTGGGGGGAGTTCCGCGTGTTCTCTCTGCCCTTCCTCTGGATCTTACTGAGGAGGGTTCCTTGCTCTCCACTCCCTCCATGAGGGAAGGATTCCCTTTCGTGAGGGGGGCCTTAGTTAGTGTGAGCGGTCGCCAATGTGGAGGGTCATGTAAGGTTAAGTTTGCCATTCTACAGTGGCACGGGTGGTCCCTCGGAGAAAATAGGTCTTCTGGGTACGGAGGTGCGGAAGGAAGGGGTCTCTCTTGCTCCACACTCATCTGCGCCTTATCCTCCCTGTCCCCGTCCTGACTTCCACATTGGGACTCACTCTGAGCTTCCTCCAATATCTCTGATCCCTCATCTACTATCTCTTCTGAATCATTTTGAAGAGCCTGTTCAATCCACACCCTATAAATCTCCGGTGATTTTCCCGCCACTCTTAACTCTTTACCTACCCTTTTCCACTTTCGTTCTTCCCGCTCACCATCGTCCACTAACCAGGACGACATGCTACCAACTGCTTTGGTGAGTAACCAAATAATGGCCGCTATCACGGGCGTCCCCGTTGCTCTTAATAAGCGGTTTAACAATAATTTGGTCGTCGACGGAGCGTTTCCCATTTACACTTTTACTTTTATGATTTTACCCGCGGTTACAATCCTAGGCCTTTTACTTTACCCGCCTAGATTCCCGTATATGTACGTTTATTCTTACTTACCTGCTTCCAGCGATCGGTCCCACGATCCAAGATCCGAGTCACGGCACCACTTGTTGGAACCCTCGTCAGCGAAGGTCCAACCCACGGAGTCACAACACGACCGCTGTTGATCGGTTCTCGAGGAACTTTTACTCTTAGGGATAGAAGGAAAGGAGGGAGCGGGAAGCAGCCGGGAGAAAGACTGAAGTGGCTGCCCCCGTTCCCGCCCCTAACATGGTCTTTTATCCATTCCCAGTCCCCCAGGGCTAGGGCGAGTAGTCCATCAATCAGATCAAAGGGCATGCATAGTCTCAGGTCAAGGTGTATCTCATCCCATCAGGTTGTTTGCAAGTCTTTTGTTCAGGTTGTTTACAAGTCTTTTGTTCAGCACCTCCTTGACCTTGTTCTGCTCTGCAGGATGAGGCAGTGCAATGAGGAGGTCCCCACAGGTGGCCGGCCTGTGGTTCCCCACAAGTAAGCATTGTTTTTTTTTAAAGAAACAAATTTCTAGAGTTGGAAATATTAATAAATTAAAGTCACTAGTTTAGGTTAGCAACAAATTTGAGCAAGAAGAAAAGTTAAAAAAAAAAAGCTATTTGAAAATATGGCAATTGACGTTACCAAGACCAAAGAGCAGAAAGCAAAAAGAATTTTTTTAAATAGACATAGGTTAAAAGACACATGGACCACCATCAAGTATACCAATGTGCTGTGGCATAGGGGATAAAGCTGCAGCTGCAGCGCCCGCATCCCAAATGGGCATCATTAGAGTCCCAGGTGCTCCACTTCTGATCCAGCTCTCTGCTATGGCTTGGGGAAGCAGTAAAAGATGGCCTGAGTCCTTGGCGCCTGTAGCTGCATGGGAGACCCAGAAGAAGCTCCTGGCTCCTGGCTTCGGATAAGCACAGCTCCAGCTGTTGCAATCCTCTGGGGAGTGAACCAGCCGATGGAAGAGCTCTCTCTCTCTCTTGGATTAATACTGATTTAGCATCATGACATAGGTAGAAGAGAGCAAGCTAGGTTAGGGTAGATTTAGACAGCTAAGTCAGGAATGTAGCCTCTGGTTACTAAGCAACACAAGGGTGAAAGGAGTCAGGGCAAGAATGGTGAAAATGTCGAACAAAGGGGCCCTTCTGTTAATGGGGAATATTTTCTTAATCTCATGGGGAAACCAGCCTGAGTAGAAAACAAGTATGATAATGAAAGAGACATCAAGAGTGTTGTTGATTAGCTGGGTTAAAAGCAGGTTGTGCTGCCAAGGTCATGCAGAAGGCTGGGGGACTGGAGTTGTCTGTGACTACTCTACAGAGTAAGGACAAGGAGCTCCCCTGTCCACAGGCCCTCAGATAGAACTTTTCCTCCATCTGGTTAAAGTCACAATGAAAGGAATATGAGATAAGCAGGATTAGCTTACCACACAAAACATTTCTCAGTGGTAGGCTTTGTGGCATAGCATGTTAAGCTGCTGCCTGCAATGCCAGCATCCCATATGGGTGCCAATTTGAGTCCTGGGTGCTCCACTTCCAATCTAGCTCGTTCTTAATGCACCTAAAAGAGCAGCAGAAGATGGCCCACGTCCTTGGGCCCCTGCACCATGTTGGAGAATTAGATGCAGCTCTTGGGTCTTGGCTCTAGTTGTTACGGCCATTTGGGGAGTGGGCCAGCAGATGGAAGATTCTCTCTCTTCCTCTCCTTTTGTAAATCTGCCTTTCAAATAACAGAAATAATCCTTAAAAAAACACTTTTCTTGAAAGACTTTGTATAAACTTTTCTACAGATATAAAACCTCCAGATTACATCATTTCAGCAGCTTTTTCCAAAGGAAGAACCCATCGCTGTGGCGTAGTGGGTAAAGCTACTAGCTGCAGTGCCAGCATCCCTTATGGGTGCCAGTTCGTGTCCAGGTTGCTCCACTTCCAATTCAGCTCTCTGCTAATGTCCCCAGGAAAGCAGTGGAAGATGGTCTAAGTCATTGGGCCCCTGTACCCACATGGGAGACCTGGAAGGAGCTCCTGGTTCCTCACTTCTTATCATCCAGCTCCAGCCGTTGTGGACCACTGATGAAGATTCTCTCCCCTCCTTCTCTCTGCCTCTGTCTCTGCTTCTGCCTTGCTGTGTATCTGCTTTTCAAGTAAATATATAAATCTTTTTTTAAAAAACTCATTCAAAATACAATAGAAATTAAGACAGTCTCAGATTTAAAAAAAAAAAAAAAAACAGAGTTTATTTCTTTAGGGTTGTCCTATAGAAAATACTAAAAGGTACTAACCAAGCTGAAAAGAAAGGATGTTAGTCAGGTCTGGTATTCTTGAACAGCTAGGTAAGTTGCCTCTTGTGACAGCAACCTCCGATATAGGAGTGCTAACTTGAGTACTGACTTTTTTTTACCAATCCAGTTTCCTGATAACATTCTTGGGATGGCAGCAGAAGAGGGCCCACATACTGGGGCCCCTGGCACAACATGTGGGTAATCTAGATAAAGTTTCTGGTTCCTAGTTTTGTCCTGGCCCAAAACCTGGCTGTTCCAGCCATTTGGTTAATGAACTGCAGATGAAATATCTCCCTCTCTCTCCCCCGCCTCCCCATCATGTGTGTTTCTGTTGTTACAGATTTCAGATAAATAAACAAATATATTTTTAAAAAATGATACTAGACATCTACTTACATCCGCAGGAAGTAATCTGTACTGAGAAAGATAACTACATTTAAGTCTGCATAATTGTACTTCAGTTGCAAATCTTTTCTCTTCCATATGATTCAACAAAAAGTGAATAATTATTAATATGAAGTGTTGGGCACAAACCGTATAAATGTGTAATTTGTGTAACAATAGTAGCACAGAGAGGGGAGATGGAATGGAGCAAGTAAGGATCAACGTTTTGCATATTGTTAAATTTAAATTGGTAATAACTCAAACTATACTGTTATAAGTTAATGAGGTTATTTTACATAGAAACATTTTATTTAAGGTATACAAACTTCACGTTTCATATATACCAATTTAGGAATATAGTGATTCTTCCCACCCTACTCTCTGTCATCCCTCACTTTCACCCTTCTTCCTGATCCCTCTCCTGTTTCCATTTTTATTTCTTACAATGATCTCTTTTCAGTTAATTTTATACTCATAAGATCAACCCTACACTAAGTAAAGTGTTCGACAAATAATAACAAGAAACATACAAATAAACCACTATTCCTCAACAGTCCAGCCAAGAACTGTTCAAAATCATCATCTCTCAAAGTGTCAATTTCATTTCTATACATTATCTTTTAGATACTCTATTTATTGTTGTAGGTCAGGGAGAACATATGGTATTTGTCCCTTTGGGACAAGCTTATTTCATTAAATTTAATTGTTTCCAGGTATATGCATTTTGTTGCAAATGATAGGAATTCATTTTTTACAACTGTATAGTATTTCATAATGTACATATGCCATAAATTCTTTATACACTCTTCAGGTGATGGTCATCTGAGTTGACTCTATATCTTAGTTATTGTGTATTGAGCTGCAATAAAAATGCGGGTGCAGGTACTTTGGAAATTTATATTCTTTAAATAAAAGCTTTATAAAAAATGGGGGTGCAGATCACTCTTTCATATGCTGATATCTTTTCATTTGAGTAAATTCCCTTGAATGGGATGGCTGGGTCTTATGGTAGATCTATTTTCAGTTTTTCTGAGGTAGCTCCATACGGTCATCCACAGTGGGTACACCAGTTTACATTTCCACCAACAGTGGATTAGGGTACTTCTTCCCAATATCCTCACCAGCACTTGTTTGTTGATTCTAACTGGGTTGAGATGAAATTCCATTTTGGTTTTGATTTGCATTTCCTTTATAGCTGGTGAACCCAATAATTTTGCTTTAGCTATACAGTGTCTCTTGTGTTTCCACATGAATTTCAGCATCATTTTTTCTAGATCATAGATAGATGACCTTGGTATTTTGATTGTGATCCATTGAATCTGTAAATTGCTTTGAGTAATAAGGGCATTTTCATGATATTGATTCATTGAATCTATGAAAATGGAAGATTTTTTCCTTTTTTTGTCTTCTATTTCTTTCTTTAATGTTTTGTAATTCTCATTGTAGACATCTTTGGCATTCTTAGATGAATATATTCTAAGATATTTAATTTTTGCAGCTATTGTGAATGGGATTGATCTTAGAAGTTGTACCTCAGCCATGCCATTGTCTGAATATACAAAGGCTATTGATTTTATGTGCTAATTTTATATCCTGCCACTTTACCAAATGGTTTTATGAGTTCCAAAAGTGTTTTTTCTATCCCTCACATATAGAATCATGTCATCTGCAAGTAGGGATAGTTTGACTTCCTCTTTTCCAATTTGTATCCCATTTGTTTCTTTTTCCTGTCTAATGGCTCTGAAAAAAACCTTTTCATGACAATATTGAATAGCAATGGTGAGAGTGGGCATCCTTGTCTGGTTCTGGATCTCAATGAGAATGCTTCCAACTTTTCCACATTCCATAGGAAACTGTGGGTTTGTCATAAATTGTCTTGATTGTGTTGAATAATGTTTCTTCTATACTCAATTTGCTTAAGGTTTTCATCATGAAAGGATGTTGTATTTTATTAAGTGTTTCTTCTCCATCTATTGAGGAGGGCATATGGTTTTTGTTCTTCAATTTGTTAATGTGCTGTATCACATTTATTGATTTGTGATTGTTGAAGCATCCTTGCATATCAGGATAAAGTCCACTTGGTCTGGGAGAATGATCTCTCTGATGTGTTCTTGGATTTGATTAGCTATCATTTTGTTGAAGATTTTAGTGTCTATGTTCATCATGCATATTGGTCTGTAGTTCTCTTTCTCTGTCGTATATTTTTATGATTTAGGAATTAAGGTGGCAGTGGCTTCATAGAAGGAGTTTGGGGGGATTTCCTCCCTTTCAATTGGTTTGAATATCTTGAGAATTTGAATTAGTTCTTTGTCAAATGTCTGCTAGAATTCAGCAATGAAGCCATCTGGTCTTGGCCTTTTCTTTGCTGGAAAGGTCTTTATTACTGATTGAATCTTCTTATTGGTGTTGGTCTATTTAGGTTTTCTATGTCTTCATGATTCAGTTTTGGTAGATTGTATGTGTCTAGGAATTTATACATTTGTTCTAGGCTTCCCAATTTATTGGCATAAAGCTCTTTGCAGTATTTCCTGACGATTCTGTTTATTTCTGTGGTATCCATTGTTATATTTCCTTTTTCATCTCTGTATGTATTGATTTGAGTCTAATCCCTCTTTTTTGTTTACTTAGGCCAAAGGTATATCAATTTTTTTTATTTCTTCAGAAGTCCAGTCCTTCAAATTTTATTTATTTTTTAATTTTAATAATTTCTCTTCTACTAATTTTGAGTTTGGTTTATTGTTTTTGTAGGTCTTTGAGATGCATTGATAGCTCATTTATTTGATGCCTTTCTAATTTATTGATAAAATACCAATTGTTATAAACTTCTCTTTTTTCTTCTGTTCCTGTCAATTTATATAGCAATATTTGCATAATTTTCAATTTGTGAATTGGAGAGAGAGAAAGTGAAAGAGAGAGGAGATAGAGAGAGTGATCCCATCCTCTGGTTCACTCCCTCCAAATGTCCACAAAGGACAGTGCTGTGCAGAGCTGGAGTCAATGTCTAGGAACTCAAAGTAGGTGAAAGGAAACCAATTTCCTGAGCCATCACCACTACCTGCTAGAAGGTACATTAGCCAGAAGTTGGAATCAGGAGCTAAAGTCAGAAATTAAACACAAATCCTCCAATACAGGTCATGGATTTCTTAACAGCTAGGCCTTTGTACTTTTAACTGGGAGATTTTCTGTCTTCACTTTCTTTCATAATGATAACTATTTTTCTGTTTCTGTGTGTAGCACATCCTTGAGCATCTTTTGTAAGGCTAAACTAGTGGTAACAAATTCATGCAATTTCTGTTTTATATGGAAGATCTTTATTTCACCTTCATTCACAAATGAGAGCTTTGTAGGGTACAGTATTCTGGGTTGACAGTTTTAAGTATTTTTTTTTTTATGTCTTAGACTATGACTTGACATTCTCTCCTTGTTTCTGATGAGAAGTAAGCTATGAGTCTAATTAGAAATCCTCTGAAATTGAACTGGCTTTTCTCATGTACATTTTAGAATTTTTTTTATGTTTTATTTTTGAAAGTTTGACTACAGTGTGTGTCACGGTGAAAAATATTTTCTTGTCATGTCTGCTAGGAGTTCTATGTGTTTTCTGTACTTGGACATCCTTTCCTTTATCCAAACGGGGGATGTTTTCTGTAATTATTTCACTAAACAGATGTTCTAATCCATTCTCTCTTTCCATGCATTCAGAAAATCATAAGATCTGTATGTTGGATTATTTGATAGAACCACATAAATATCCACAACTGTTTTCAATTTTTAAAATTTCTTCTTTTTTTTGTCTGACTGAAAAATTTCCAAATATCTTCAAGCTCAGTTATTCTTTATTCCTCCTCACTAAGACAATAACAAGCATTAACAAGAATGTGTAAAAACTGGAACTCTCATACATTGTTCATAATATAATATAATATAATATAATATATATTATATTATAATATATATTCTAATCATAATATAATATAATATAATATATGATATAATATAATATACTTTGAAAAACAATTCTTTAGATCTTCCAGAAACTGAAGTGTGGCCAATACTTCCTTTTAAAAAAAAGATTTATTTTATTTATTTGAAAGACAGAATTATAGAGAGAGGCAGGGACAGAGAGAGGTCTTCCATGTGCTGGTTCACTCCCCAGATATCCACAATGGCCAGAGCTGCGCCGATCCAAAGCCAGGAGCCAGGAGCTTCCCCCAGGTCTCTCACGTGGGTGCGATGGCCCAAGGACTTGGGCCATCTTCTACTGCTATCCCAGACCACAGCAGAGAGCTGGATCGAAAGAGGAGCAGCCAGGACTAAAACTGGTACACACATGGGATTCTGGTACTTCAGGCCAGGGCTTTAACCCGCTGTGCTATAGCACGGGCCACCAGTACTACCATTCCAGGAATGTATCCAAGAGTATTAAAGATTTAACCAACCCCAGTTATTGTACATCAATATTCATAGAAGAATTATTAATAGCCAAAAATAATCAATATATATATATCTGTATACTAATAAATAAATGAACAAAATATATCCATACTTTGGCATGTCATTCAGGTATAATGGAATGAAATACTAATACATGCTACATCATGGATGAGTCTTGAAAACTTAGTACAAATTGAAAAAAGCCAATCAAAAGGTCAGACAGTATATGATTACATTTCTATGACATTTCAAAATTGTAAATATTTAGAGACAGGACATTGATTATTCGTTTTATTTTTTTGCCAAGGAATAGGTTAAGAGTTATGTAAAGTTCAACTAACTGGACTATGTTGGGAATAATGAATAAGATGGAATTAGATACCTCTATTTGGCTTTACAATCTCATCAATATACTAACAATCACTGAATTATGCATTTTAAAAGTGGATTTTAAGGTATATGAATTATATATTAATTAAAAATATGTGGGCAGGAATAGATAAGTTTGAGTGATCAACCTCTTAAGAAAGTATGGTCATCAAAACCAAGTCTTACTTTAGCACAGTGATATCTCTGATTGGCTATTATATCCAGATATTTTGAATATATTTGATGCTTAAAACGGACCGATGGATTATCATGGAAGTAAAAATTTTCTCTGTGTTACAAATGGAGAAATATAAAATTACTAATCTAAGTTCATGCAATTTGTGACTTAGACAAAACTGAAAATTGACATATTTCATAGTGATGTTTCTGAATTGTCAATTAGAAATACACTCCAGTAAAACACTGAATGCAATTCTGAGCCAAAACAAAATATAGAATATTAGTAGATTATATACTATTATTGGATAAAATTATATATACATAGGTATATATATGTGTGTGTGTGTGTGTGTGTGTGTGTGTGTGTGTTGTGTGTGTGTGTATGGTCATGTGAATAGAATTTCCCTTCTAATTTTTGTGAATTTTTGTTATTTTTAGAAGTGAGTTTCAATTCTTTGTACATCAGGTTTGTACCAGGAATGGGAGACATGGCAGGGGCTGTGTGTACCAGGAATGTTATGAAAACTATGTAAACAGTATCAGTCTGAGAAACAGATAATATCCAGGACCTGGCAATCTGTAGTATTCATGAATAAATACTGCATTTGTCACTCATTCTCGGGGAGTTACAATGAGAGCAGTGCTGTATTAGGAAATCTTTATGTATTTCAAGAAAAATTAAGAACATGATTTTTAATATTAAATGCACAGATTGGTTAAATAGTTTTTCACTAATTTTTAAGACAGATTAGGCTAAGCAAATGAAATGTTTGAATCTTAATTGTGAAATCTATTCTAAGGTGATGAATAATAAGTTCAAAACATTTTTTCTTAAAAATATATATGAACACTGTGTTATTTCTCAAATTAGCCTCATTTAATGCTAAAAATATAGAAACAATATAGGTATGTTATTTTCAGGAATAAAACATACAGATTATTTTTAAAATATAATCCCTGATACTTAGAAAGTAAATCCATGTATTTGTAAATGTATAAATGTATGATGACCAAGTTGTATTTATCTCAAGAATGCATTATTAAACACACCAACAAAATAAAAGGAAATTATATTATTATAAAAACAGATGTAAAGTAATCTAAGTATCAACAATCTTGATTTATAAAAAAAAAACACCTTTTTATTTTTTTTTTTTTTTTTTTTTTTTTTTTTTTATAACGCTTTTATTTAAAGAATATAAATTTCCAAAATACAGCTTATAGATTACAATGGCTTCCCCCCCCATAACTTCCCCCCCACCCGCAACCCTCCCCTTTCCCACTCCCTCTCCCCTTGCTTCACATCAAGATTCATTTTCAATTCTCTTTATATATAGAAGATCAGTTTACTATATATTAAGTAAAGATTTCAACAGTTTGCCCTCACATAGCAACACAAAGTGAAAAATACTGTTGGAGTACTAGTTATAGTATAAATTCACAATGTATAGCACATTAAGGACAGAGATCCTACATGATATATTTTTTAAAAAATTGATTAATTTTCTATGCAATTTCCAATTTAACACCAAGATTTTTTTTTCATTTTTAATTATCTATATACAGAAGATTGATTCAGTATATACTAAGTAAAGATTTCATCAGTAAAAAAGAAGACCTAAATGAAAGATCTCTGTGAGTGAGATCCCAGTGGAACGAATGGGGCCATCAAAGAAGGAGGTACCTTTCTCTGAAGGGAGGAGAGAACCTCCACTTTGACTATGACCCTGTCGGAATAAGATTGAAGTCGGCGAACCCTAAAGGCTTCCATAGCCTTGGCAACTCATGACTAGAGCCTAGGGAGATTACTGATGCCATAAACAAGAGTGTCAAATTGTTAAATCAACTTCAGGAGTCACTGTGTACTTACGTCTCATGTGGGATCTGTCCTTAATGTGTTGTCCAATGTGAAGTAATGCTATAACTAGCACTGAAACAGTATTTTACACTTTGTGTTTCTGTGTGGGTGCAAACTGATGAAATCTTTACTTAGTATATACTGAATCAATCTTCTGTATATAGATAATTAAAAATGAAAAAAAAATCTTGGTGTTAAAAAACACCTTTTTAAATGGAAGTACAGTCACCACCAAATTAAATTTCATCTAGAAATAACTTACCTCCAAAGTCTTGCTTACAGGAAAATGATTTTTAGAGCCAGTCATAAAACAAAGGTAATTACAAAACCATCTTCTACTTAACAATGAACTTGCTGATCCAGACAGACAACAAGATAAAAGATAAAAATAAAACAATAAAAACTAGACAATATAAAGAAAAATATTACTCAGCTATAGTATTATTTTATACTCAAACATATGAATCTACACATAAATTATTGAATAAGTCATCTGGTAAATTTGTTATATAGAAAGCACAGATTTGAAGAGACAATCAGAACAAATTTTAGACTTTACAGAATTACAGTTAGAAATTAATATTTTTCACAATGTAACATCTATAAAGTTATTGCAATTCATATACTTTAAGAATGTTTATAAATAGATTCCAATCAAGTGAAGAGATATATGATAATTGTTATACAGTTTCCTAAAAATGTCAATTTCATATAAATTCTTAGAATTATTATTCTTCATAGAACTTGGCAGGCTGATTGTATTTGTTTAAAGGAAGATTACAGGGTCAGGAACAGAAAGAAAAGAAAATAGGACTCATTGCACAGCTACAGTGAGTAATACTATCTAGTGCTTTATTTTTTTTTTAGCAAGGATAGAAAAACAAGACTGATAAACAAAATAAACAGCCTGGAACACAATACATCCATCAGTAAATATATGTCAGTGGTGGCATTAAGATTCAGTGAAGATGAGACAGATTATTAAATAAGTAGTGCTGAAAAAGCAGATTTTTGATAAGAATTATATGTAATTAGTTCATTTCATCTCATCATAGAATACAAAAATATAAGATAAATACATTACCAGATAAAGCTAAAACATGAAACTTAGAAAATATGCACAGATATGTTCATCACCTTAGAATAAGAAAGGATTTCTGATGTAACACAGACATCAGTAGTCTGTTTCACTTGAAACACAACCTAGTTCCCTTCTGACATCAGTTCTTTGCTTACTCTGCTCCATACACATTGGCATCTACAGTCTACCTCAAACATATGCAATAGATGCACACACATTCACTCATGTGTCTGTGTACAAACACATGAACACATTTTCCTCTGTCATCTGAATAGCTAATACTTTCTCTTGTTATATTATGAGATCAAATACCACCATTTCAAGAAAACCTGCAATGATTACCCTTTAAAAATTGTAATTATTCTGAATCCTAACTTCAGAAAATTGGCACTCTCTGCTTTTATAATTTTATCTATCTTTGTAGTAAGTGTAACTTTCTAACATACTGTATCATGACTTATTTGTGATGTGCATGGCTTTTTATTTTTCAATTTGTCTCTCATTACTAGAATATAACCTCCAAGAGAGCAAATATCATTTGGTTCACTGATGTATTCTTCACAACAAAACTGTAACAAATATTGTGATCAATAAAATTTTCTCATCGAATTAACATTTTTTATGCAGCCTCTACTTGTATGGCTTTCAAGGAAAAACTTTTTAACAAATCCTTACTAATAATAACAACTTACAGGTTTTCTTTTTATATTTTTTGAAAATCCTGTGACTTTGCTCTTTAGATTTATATATTTAATTGTCTAGAATTCTTTTTCTTTGTGGAGTGTAGTAATGATATATGTTACTTCCATTTTTCACATGAGTATATACAAAACATTAAGTACTTTCAATGCTGATATTTACTATCAATACTGATTGTTGGACCCAATTCCTCCATGGATCATATTTTCACTTATGCTGTTCATGTTCTGATTATTCTCTCTCTTAACATTATCAGTGGGTCTTTTAATTATCATCAGCCATGAATATAATTTATCTCCCTTTTCCAAGACAATGAAAAAACAGCTTTATTGCTCATTACTATAAATCTGACCCTTTGATTCAATATGCATTGTTTTCTAGATGACAAATAACAGTGATTCTCTCCTGCTCCATCACAGCTTCATATGTATTTAAATGTATCTCTAACCTATGGAATTTCTAGTGAACAGTCTCATTCATCTGGTTCTTAAGTTATCCTCAAATCTCAGACTTCTTTGAGTGAATATTTACTGATCCAGCCATTAGCTATTTTTCAGAGCACACTGAAATTAATTTATCTGAAACAAAATTACCATCTTTTTCTAATTCATATTTTATGTAAAAGTCTTCATTCTCTGCATAACCTATTATGTAGTAAGACCTAATTAGCATTTTGCTAAATGGTTGTGTCAGTAAATGAAGGATGTCTCAAGATTTGTGTGACTGTTCTTCTCCTTTCACAGTATTAGCTTATTCAAAATCAAAATCTCCTTGCTTCAGACCATGGAATGTGCATTTCCACATGTATTTTATTTTGGAAAGGGCTTTGAGCACATGTTTTTCCTCCAAAAATGATGTCAGTGTCAAATCGAAACTTTCATTATTTGCTGTCATTGTATGCAAGAATCTAAAAATAATATATTAATTGATGCTATAGTTTAGCTAGTGTCTACCTCATAGTGATTTGATTTTAACAGAATGTGGCACGTGTAAATTACAGTAAACATTGCCTTAGACTTTAAAACTAACCTTTCATGAAAATAATGTAAAATCCATTGATCATGATCTTATTGGTGTAGCTCCTTGCAATTCCTAAATGGTACTAATGCATTATTTGTATGCTCATTGCTAGCCAGCTGTGAATGAACGTAATTCGTCTGAATGTGTGAAGAACTTTATGAATAAAATTCAGTGTTCCAAAACTGTTTGGATCAATGGCAGCAGCACTGGGACAATTGGATTGCCATTTCAGGTATATTTGGGTGATAAATCTCTGCACAGTTATAAAAGTGTCCATGCACTATGCAATGGTCTCTGTCTCATTGTCTTCAGGAATTTTACCATCTTGTCCCATCGAAGATGATATTGTCATGATACAGACACAGGTGCCTCCACCACCAAAGTTAACCTGTAAGCAAAAGACAGCTGCCACTGTGAATTAAATATATTTTATATCTTTACAAGTGGGAATTCTGAAAAAGCACATTCAACACAAGGTCAGCAAAACACTTCTGAGGTTCACAGTTCATTGGGGAAATCAGCAGAAGGGCTGGCTGCAGCTGGAACATATGCTAATCACCTTGGCATCATTGCAGTTTCTGCCAGGAGGCATCTCAGGGTTGCCATTATTAAAAATGTATCAGACTCAAGTAGTCACCTCCCAGCTTTTACATCCAAAAACCATGCCAGCAACTTTGAGGAGTTTGATATCCAGGGTAATAGAGATAGACCAACTGGGAAGGTGTGCTTTATGAAGGTTTTGCATCCAACATAGGCCATAAGGTACAACCTGCTTTATTTTTATCACTCATATTTATCAGTAGTCCTATATTACTTACATGAATGTAGCATAAAGTCAATTTCATCATACTACTTACCTATAACTTCCCAGAGAGTATGCTCTCTGCTGTCGTGAGTCAATCAATCACTGGTAGGTCAAGATATTTGTTTCATTATATTTTTTTTCCCAGATTGTGTGCTATGACATTCCCCCAATGGCTCCTGTGTCAATGAATTAATAATTCTTAAGTACAAATACCTTAGCGGCCTTTATATATTCATGGTTTGCAAGCATTAACCAAACTTGTAAGAGACTACGAATAGGAAATAGGAAGCTGTGTCTTTGTCATTTAAAATACACTAAGATAGTTTCAGTGAAAATGTTTGTTGAATAGAAAAGAACTTGGGTTCCTTATGTTAAATAATTCATGCTCTCCCTCACTTCTTTCATCTGCATTATCTACTTCTTTGTTAATGAGAAAGAATCCTTGATAAAATGAAAAGTTGTAAATTTCTGAAAAGATTAATGATTTTTCTATAGGATAAGGGCACAGAGTACACAGTAAATATCTGGTATTTAATCTACCAAGTACCCATGACAGACACTGGGCTTTTTACTTTCTTTTTTAGATTGACATGATACAGAACCTGCCCAAATGCAATTTCAAAGGCATTCCACTGTTCATTTGAAAATGTAACCAAATCTGATTAGACTGCAAAGACTGAGTCGGGCACAATCTACCTAGTATCATCCAACATTTGATTAATGGCAAAGGAGCATGGTCTTTCCATTTTTCTTTATTTATATATATAAAATATAAATATATATAATATATACTATATATTATATATATTTTATATAATATATATAAATATATATATAAAGCTTTTATTTAAAGAATATAAATTTCCAAAGTACAGCTTATGGATTACAATGGCTCCCCCCCACACAACTTCCCTCCCACCCACTCCCCTCCCCTTTCCCGCTCTCTCTCCCCTTCCATTCACATCAAGATTCATTTTCAATTCTCTTTATACACAGAAGATCAGTTTAGTACATATTACGTAAAGATTTCAACTGTTTGCCCTCACATAGACACAAGTGAAAATACTGTTGGAGTACTAGTTATAGTATTAATTCACAATGTACAGCACATTAAGGACAGAGATCCTACATGATTTTTTTAAAGAATTGATTATCTATGCAATTTCCAATTTCACACCAAGATTTTTTAATCATTTGCAATTATCTTTATATACAGAAGATCGATTCAGTATATACTATGTAAAGATTTCATCAGTTTGCACCCACACAGAAACACAAAGTATAAAAATACTGTTTCAGTACTAGTAATAGCATTACTGCACATTGGGTAACACATTAAGGACAGATCCCACATGGGACATAAGTACACAGTGACTCATGTTGATTTAACAATTTGACACTCTTGTTTATGGCATCAGTAATCTCCCTAGGCTCTAGTCATGAGTTGCCAAGGCTATGGAAGCCTTTAGGGTTCGCTAACTTCGATCTTACTCTGACAGGGTCATAGTCAAAGTGGAAGTTCTCTCCTCTCTTCAGAGAAAGGTACCTCCTCTTTTTATGGCCCCGTTCTTTCCACTGGGATCTCACTTGCAGAGATCTTTTATTTAGGTCTTCTTTTTTTTTTTTTTTTTTTTTCAGAGTGTCTTAGCTTTCCATGCCTAAAATATTCTCATGGGCTCTTGAGCCAGATCTGAACGCCTTAAGGGCTGATTCTGAGGCCAGAGTGCTATTTAGGACATCTGCCATTCTATGAGTCTGCTGTGTATCCCGCTTCCCTTGTTGGATCATTCTCTCCCTTTTTCATTCTATCAGTTAGTATTAGCAGACACTAGTCTTGTCTGTGTGATCCCTTTGACTGTTAGACCTATCAGTGTGATCAATTGTGAACTGAAATTGATCACTTGGACTAGTGAGATGGCCTTGGTACATGCCACCTTGATGGGATTGTATTGGAATCCCCTGGCACGATTCCAACTCCATCATTTGGGGCAGGTCTGATTGAGCATGTCCCAAATTGTACATCTCCTCCCTCTCTTTTTGCATCTCTTATATTTAACAGGGATCACTTTTCAGTTAAAATTTAAACACCTAAGAATAATTGTTAACCACAAAACGTATGAAAAGCCAGGGTAAACTTTAATCTTAGGCATTTTCTGAATTAACCGAATTTCACTGAAAATTCAAGCTGTTATTTTTGAGTGGACAATGTTTACATCTTTTCTATGAAATTTTTTTTATTGGTAAATTTAAGAGCAGTGCAAGAAGTACCTATTTGGAAGCTAATGTTTGCTTGTATGTGAAGTCTGCTTTAATTTGAGTGCCAGGAACTCTTAGAGCCTAAGCCAGTGCACACGAAGTAGCTCAGAATCTGTCAGGGAGGACTAGGCAAGACTTGAACCCTCAGGGGTTATAAACTGAGAACTGAATGTTTCTTAGCTATAAATGGGCCAGATAGATCACAGAACCTCAGATTCATTGCAACTAAAACAATGCATGTGAAATTATAGTCCCACAAAGTTACTGCTACACATTAATTGTGCCTTGGTGACTTTTGTCCCCATTGCAATGATTTATTTTTGTTCTGCTCTAAATTTACCTAGATAGAAATGTCTAAGATCAAAAAGGACACTGTGTAATATAATACTTCAAGAAATACCTCTTAGAAATGGCTCTTGACAGCAACAATGTCAAATACATCATGGAGATTAAACTTGGAACTACAGGAATTCTGGAGAACAGTGTCACCTTCCAGATAGACACAGATGGGTGGCAAATTCATGCCCAAGGATAATGAGAATTTCAAAGGATATTTTTAGCCAGAAAAAAATTTTAAAAAAGACTCTGGGTTAGAAGTTCAGGGTCTTCGTTCTGGGAAACACTTTTTTAAACATATGGTCTTTCTTATGGCACTATGTTTTTGTGTGGTGTAAGCTTTTTCACTGAAATATTATGGATATTTTTAAGCAGAATGGAAGGGTAGTTAGGTCACTGAGTTGGGTCCAATTGCAGCTCAGAAAGAATACTCCATCTGTGCAAGCTACATAGAGGACACTGTTGTAAATTTGTCTTTTCATTTCAGATGATGTGAATTCATGCTGACTTGAATGAATGTTTAATTTAAAAGGCAATACAAGAGCTTTTAAAAATATCATACTTATTTCTCTAGTTTTTCCAAATGCCTTCGAATTTAATTTTCAATAAAAATCAGTATGTGCTATAGTCTAATTCTTAAAAGGCAAGTAGGATTATTGCAAGTCAATCTTTCTGGTACTCAAGGTAAGGAAAAATAAAGTTCAATAGTTGCTAGACAAAGGAGCAAGACTTGTAGAATATTTCAGGTTACTTGTTTTATTTTCAGTTTCCTCATCTGATATAGGAATTATATTGTATGTGCCATTTAGGGGCCTTCAAATATTAAATATTTTATATTGGTCAAATGAAATGATGTCTATAAATTTTTAACACAAACACTGATAGAAGGAAATGGTTCAACGATTGTTTATTCTTCTCATTTCTTAGTTACGATTTAATCAAAATCTATCATGAATTTCCCTAACAGCTCTAATTATAGTATACTTACCAAAGTTATAATTTTCTAATTATTTTGGATAATAGATTTTACATGAAATAATTTGTTATTGAGATAATGACATATTTTATATTATTTCATGATATTATGACCCGATATATTTTTTGCTATAGGATATAGAAATGAAGCTATAAGCAATGCTAAGTCCATTTCGCTAATGGAAGGAAAATTCCTACATATAATTCAAATGTTAGATGTACTTGATTAGAATTAAATCCATTATGTGTTATCATTTTGAAAATATATAAAATACCAAAATACTTATACTGGTGAATAGAGGGAAGGTGGGGAAGGGAATTTAGGGGCAGCAGGGGGGAGAGGGAAGTATGATTGTCTTCTTGAAACTTTACCTATGGAATGCTTAAAATCTGTTTTCTTTATATCAATGACTTTTTAAAAAAATACGATTACGTTCATGTGTCCCTACAGTAATCTCTATCTACTTCAGAGCTCTCTTGCTTACATTTTATCTTTCATCATATTGCCAGCACATGGCAATTCATTTGATGCAGAGTCAATAATACATGTTTCTGGTGAGTAATCAGTTAATTACTCTATCGAATAAAAAATAATTTCTGGCAACAAATGTAACCCTGTTTTCAGATGACATTTAAATTTATCTAATGCCCACTACAAATTGTACCTTGGAAACAAATGTAAGGGATAGAATACTTCATGCTTTGTACACTTAGTATTGGTTTTAATACAACTACCATAAAGAAACGATTGAACAAACTGGCAATCCTGGAGTAACACAGTGAGTTTCATGGGTGGAAAAAAAGGGCAGATGTCTAAAGGAAATTGTCAGAGAAGCTAATTAATGAAAGAGTAGAACAACATTGTCTACTGAATTAGAAGGCATGGACAATGGACTCCACACCTCATCAAATAACCATTGATTTCATGTGCAAATGCTCTGTCATCCAAAAACAAATCTGTGATATCATCTATATTTTTAATATCAGCACCAAATTGAAAATGCTTCCCAAGTGACTTCTAGTTTAAAGGAAAATGCCAGGATTTTCTTTTTTTTTTCCAAGTGTTTTTCTCCCTCTCAATTCCATCCAGTCCTATTAAAGAGAATGGTGACTAAGTTTCTCCTTGAAAACAAATTTAATCACAGTGGCAGCAACACTGGAAGGAGAAGGAAATGATATGTATTGTGTCTACTTTCTCGTTATAAAATAGTGCCATCCACAGCAAGATGTCAATGTAATTACTTGTATAGGACAGGGACACTTCACTACAGAATAATTGTTCGTTATAAGGAACCAGTTGGGAATGTAAAATTAGTATCCAAATTATGTAGCATTGACTCCTTTAACTGTTTGTTTGAGAGGTTATAGAAGTACCATGTATCTCATGAACAGAATTTTTTAAAAAGTGTTTAAATCCTCAACATTGTATTGCGATTCCATTTATCATCAGTATTTTTCATTGCATATTTTACCATGAAGCAGGTAACTTGGAACATACAGCCCTCATATTTAACAAGTATTAACAAGTATTAACAAGTATTAAAGTATTTAATTTTGAAATATCCTTTGTAATCAAGTTTAAAGGCTACATAACAGTTCAGAGTCTTAGCGAACACATACCTGAGAGCTCTGTATCTCCATAAAATATGTACTTTCCCATCATAACCAGCTGTGCATTATTTGTCATCTTCATTCAGTTTGGAGACTCTGAAAAATTGATAATGATCATCAAAATTTATTAATCAAATGAATAATCAGTTCTTCTAGGTAATAAGTATTTGGAGTTATTCTTATTTTCATTTGGTGAGTATAGCGATTTTATTTTTATACTCTTAGCATGTTTATATAAAAATAGACAATAAACAGAATTAGCTTTTGACTTAAACTTCTAGAGTTTTTATTTTAAAACTGGCTTACTTTAAGCAAGCCATTTCAATTCCACTGTTTCATTTTCCTCATATCTAAAATAGAAATAACATTATCATTTCGCTTCTAGGCTAGTTGTAATCATTTAGTTAAATAATACAAATAAATCCTCTAAACTGAGTCTAGCAACCTTAAGAATTCATAAAATTGCATGTTATTAATAACACAGGTGTTGGTTTATATTGAACTACTTATCACACATGTTAGATTCAACTTTTTAAATATTAAATGCACAAAAGCATCGACTAGTAAAATCTGTGTCAGACATAGTCCTTCTGCCATCCACTGCATACAAGTTGGAAAATAACGAAGAGAATACATACAGAAACACTTTATTAAATTGTTGTTATTCTTAATTTTAAAAATCTCTTACTGATTATTTAAACTCAGACATATGCTTTTTGCAAAATAAAAAGATAATTTGAAGTAAATTTATTTGGTCTTTACTATTTGTATGAAAAACATATAATGTCTTTTTTATCTTCTACAAATAATTGTGATAGAAACTGTTAAACTCAGCTGTCATATTTGAGCCACTGGAATACTTAGAGACCCTTTAACAATTATTTTGATGAAGTGGTTGATTCAAAAAATATAAATTTAGTCTATCATTGTGTTAAGATTAATAAATAGCATTAACAAGCACAGCACTTCAAATATTTGATGTAAGAAGGGTATTATTTTGGAAGGAGTTTAGGCAGCTAGCCCCTACTCAAGAGTGAAGGGAAAGAAATCTTAGATTAAAGTTAGGGTTGAGAAGTGCTTGTTAGCCCAAATGCATGTCTCTGGTTGGACCACAGTGCTTATGGCCCTCATTTAAATCATAAGTGACAGGATGGTCATTGTGTTAATGGAATTTTGATGATGGCAAAGAAGACTCCCATCAGTCCAAAGGCTATGTGAATGTAGTCATTACTTTTTGCTCAGCACCTGGGACTGCTGTTAAAAAAATCCTCTGGACAAGTCCTAACATCAAGATGTTACTTATAGAAGAGTTAAATGACTTCATGGGTCTCAGGATCTGGGACCCCATGGGGCTGGCTGGAACTAACGCAGCACTTCCTCAATTTAGCAAGTTAAACTTAGAGGTTGGTTTACAATCATGCAAACTGGGCAAAGAAACTTTGAGGCAGACCGGTTGTCTGGAAGACTGGGCCTGGTGGTATCTACTATCTACACTAAAGGCAGTATATACGGGCTCATTTTCAGAAGTGGTAGATTGTGCAAAAGCTATGTGACCAAGTTCCCTTAAGGCGGCTGGATAAGGTAGAGGGAATATGAGTTTTGATGCAGACTGACCCAGGTTTACAGCTCAGTTGTCTCTTAATAACTGTCTAATTTTAAAAGTCACATCTCCAGATCCACTATTTTTGCTCCACTAAATTAAGGTGAAGATGACGATTCCTTCTTTCTTTATAATCTGTCACTGCTTTCTTCCAGGGATCTTTTAAATGCGGTAAATGCATTCATAAAAATTAAATCCTATTATAAAATCTCCACATTTGCCTCTCAGATAAACACATAACTTGACCATTTCACTATTCCTTACATCTGTACTGTCACTCTTCTACTTTTTCAATTTGAAAACCCACAAATATATACACACATGACTTTTTCTGGCTACAACTTTTTTTAAAAATATTTATTTATTTAGTTGAAAGTCAAGGTTAGAGATACAGGAGGAAAAGAGAGAGAGAAAGAAAACGTCCTCCATTCCATGGTTCACTCCCCAATTGGCCGTAATGGCCGGAGCTGTGCTGCAAAGCCAGGAGACAGGAGCTTCTTCCGGTTCTCCCACATGGGTTCAGGGGCCCAAGGACTTTGGCTATTCTCCACTGCATTCCAAGGCCATAGCAGAGAGCTGAATCAGAAGAGGAGCAGCCAGGACCCAAACCGGCATCCATATGGGATGCTGGCGCTTCAAGCCCGGGTGTTAACCCACTGCATCACAGTGCTGGTCCCATGGCTACAACTTTTCACTCTGTTCTTTCCCTTAAATATTTGCTCACCATTGATCTCCTAGGTTTTCAGATTTAATCCACGCCTTCCATCATTGAGAATCACTTCTAGATGGCTTTTTCTCATCCTTATTGTTTTTTAGATCAAAGCAGTAGGCTTTAACATATTATTAGACATCTGCATCAGTGACTAGTTTAAGCCCCTAGAATTCAGACATTATATCACACACACACACACACACACATGCACATATGTATCACTAAAGCCGTTCAGTCTATGCTTTTGTTAATGGTGTATATTCAACAAATAGTCTTTCTGGGATAAACATTGCATTGATCAACCATTGCACATAAAAGTAGGGCAACAATTATAAAGATTACTTTCAAACTAGATTGCATTTCACATCAGACCTCTCTAAACATTCAGTGGGAACTGTTTGTTTCTCGTATGAATGTGCAGAGTAAAAAAAACTTTATTTAATGATTTGGGGGCTGGCGCTGTGGCCTAGCAGGTAGAGCCACCACCTGAAATGCTGGCATCCCATATGGGCACCGGATCCAGTCTCGGCTGCTCCACTTCTCATCCATCTCTCTGCTATGGCCTGGAAAAGCAGTGGAGATTAGCTCGAGTCCTTGGTTCCCTGCACCCATGTGGGAGACCCAGAAGAGGCTCCATGCTCCTGGCTTCAGATTAGCCCAGCTCTGGCCATTGCGGCCATCTGGGAGCGAACCAGAAGATGGAAGACTTTTCACCCTTTCTCTGTCTTTCCCTTTCTGTAACTGCCTTTCAAATAAATAAGTAAATCTTTAAAGCACAAATACATTTGGTCAAATTAGAATGGTTTTCTCTCAGATAATCCTTATTTTCTGTTTGCTAATAGATGGCTAAGCTTTAGATGGCCCATGGAGTTTTAGTTAGAAATGCCAAAAATGATACTGGGCTGGGGTAGATATTCATGGAATGAGCAGTATTGATGTTGCACTATGGAATTTTGTCATGAAGTAATCTTTTATTAGAATATGACTTGTGCATCAGTTACCTGCCTTTTCACAACTGGCATGGGGTTTTAAATATTAGTTTAATATGTTCTGTGTGTTTACCTGCTATTCGTTCTGACAGAAATAACAACCTATAATATTCACATAAGTTTGCTAAATCTTACTTTAATATATAGTGCACTGTTGCCCATTCAGCAGGGGCCTATAAACTTTGGACTGGAGCTAGAATGGAGAAGCATCAATATTGTGTATTTGAATGGTTTCCCTACCATTTCCCAGATCAGAAATAAAAATTTTATATGTAGATTTTTATAAACACAAAAGCACATATTTATGTCTTGCATTTCCTTGTGTCAACTTTATTTGTACTGAAAATGTACAACTAAATTAACCTGTCTCCTTGAATCACTCCAATACAGACATTTTGTCTAAAGAAAGGTATTTTTCTCTTGGCATTCAAACTATATAACCTTTCAAATCACACAAAGCCCATTCAGCTTTTTCTTTTACTTTTAAGACCTGCAGAAGATACAAGAAATGATAGTAGCATCCATTTTCATATCTTCCTGAGCAATCAACTGTGACTAACGCAAGCCAGTCATCTGAGTTCTCTATTTAGTATGCTGTTTTCTTCAATTAGTTTTCCAAAATATAAAAAAGACTCAATATATAGTGAGACTCAAATATAGTGATTACTGTGTCTCAGACAAAAAGAGAATGTCAAGTGAAATAATTTACATTTTAGATCATGAAATTTATGCTAATTCTTACCCAAAATGAAAGAAATGAAAGGAAACAAAGGCTGTGGAAATGTCAGCCTTTTGATAGGATATAACTGGGGTACACAGAATGGATAAGGATAAGAAAAAGAGGGGTAGAACTACTATATCCAGTGTCAAAATTTATCTGTGGAAGGGACAAAACGACTCATAGCCTCTGAGTGATCATCTACATTCAAAATTGTTTTTAGTGAATGCTGCATTTTAAATATATGTATCAGTTTAAGCTATTTAAGAACGCCCACTATTTTTAAATAAACTCTACCATGATTAGAGTCCAGCAAAATATGACATGGTTTCAAAAAGAGCACTTAAAACAGGAAAAAATGTTAGCAGGGTTTATTACTCTGCTTATTTTTTTATTTCGATAGATGATGATTTAATTATATTTCTGGCCTGGAGTATGTTCAGATAGCTTATAGTATTTTATAAGTAAGGACAGAAAAATGTTCACTTAAAGTATATGGATTGAAAAATCTTGAGCATTCTAACATTTTTGAAAAGTTTCTGTATCACCACTAGAAAGCTGTATGCCTAGAATTAAGAAAAAAGTATCCAAATCCATTGCTTCTAAAGCAAGTCAAGATACTATTGCTGTCTAAAAGGCAAAAAAGTAAAGGTTTAAATAATGTAAGAATTTAGGTAAAATTATCAAAAAACGTGACCTCATGTGAGTTTTTAATTACTTTCCTCAAATTTCTGGATTTGGTACAAAAATAACATCACAGCTTAAAAGTATCAAACAGGGGCCGGCGCCGTGGCTCAACAGGCTAATCCTCCGCTTTGCGGCGCCGGCACACCGGGTTCTAGTCCCGGTCGGGGCGCCGGATTCTGTCCCGGATGCCCCTCTTCCAGGCCAGCCCTCTGCTGTGGCCCAGGAGTGCAGTGGAGGATGGCCCAAGTGCTTGGGCCCTGCACCCCATGGGAGACCAGGAAAAAGCACCTAGCACCTGGCTCCTGCCATCGGATGAGCGCAGTGCGCCGGCCGCAGCGCGCCATCCGCGGCAGCCATTGGAGGGTGAACCAACGGCAAAGGAAGACCTTTCTCTCTGTCTCTCTCTCTCACTGTCCACTCTGCCTGTCCAAAAAAAGAAAAAAAGTATCAAACAGGGCCAGTGCCATGGCTCAATAGGGTAATCCTCGACCTGCGGCACCAGCACCTGGGTTCTAGTCCCGGTCGGGGTGCTGGATTCTGTCTCGGTTGCTCCTCTTCCAGTCCAACTCTCTGCTGTGGCCCGGGAGTGCAATGGAAGATGGCCCAGGTCCTTGGGTCCTGCACCCCATGGGAGACCAGGTGGAAGCACCTGGCTCCTGGCTTTGGATCGGATCAGCACAGTGTGCCATCTGCAATGTGCCGGCTGTAGCGGACACTTGGGGAGTGAACCAAAGGAAAAAGGAAGACCTTTTTCTATTTCTCTATCTCTCACTAACTCTGCCTGTCAAAAAAAAAGTATTAAATAGATAAAGTAAACTGTGTATGAACTGAATTACTTTATTTTGGAAGTAATCTGTAACTTTGATAGTAGCAATTTTATGAATTTTTTAAATTTTTGAATTGTTTTCACATTTACATTATTTTTACATTTTGTTTAAGATATGAAGTTTCATGTATTTCATATATACAGATTTAAGAACATAGTGATACACCCCATCCTACCTTACCCCCCACCCTTCCTCCTCTTTCCTCCCTTATTCTCTCTCATAATTTTTTTACCAGATTTTGTTTGAGAAGTAGAGTTACAGACAGTGAGAGGGAGAGACAGAAAAGTTTTCCATCCACTGGTTCACCCGCATCTCCCCAAGTGGCTGCAACAGTTGGAGCTGTGCCGATCTGAAGCCAGGAGCCAGGAGCTTTTTCTGGGTCTCACACGTGGTACAGAGGCCTAAGCACTTGGGCCATCTTCCACTGCTTTCCCAGGCCATAGCAGAGATCTGGATGGGAAGTGGAGCAGCTGGGACTCGAACTGGTTCTGATATGGAATGCTGGTACTGCAGATGGCAGCTTTACCTGCTGTGCCACAACACTGCCCACCCACACACAATTTTTATAATAATTTACTTTTGGGACTGGCACCATGGCTCATTTAGCTAATCCTCTGCCTGTGGCACTGGCATCCCAAATGGGCACCGGGTTCTAGTCCCAGCTGCTCCTCTTCCAGGTCAGCTCTCTGCTGTGGCCCAGGAGGGCAGTGGAGGATGGCCCAAGTGCTTGGGCACCTGCACCCACGTGGGAGACCAGGAGGAAGCACCTGCCTCCTGACTTCTGATCAGCATAGTTCTGGCCATAGCAGCCATTTGTGGGGTGAACCAATGGAAGGAAGACCTTTCTCTCTGTCTGTCTCTCTCGCTGTCTAACTGTATCTGTCAAATAAAAAAAAAATCATTTACTTTCCCTTTACTTTATATTCATAATATTAACTGTACACAAAATAAGGAGTTTAACAAATACTAATAAGAAAAAAAAATTTTTCCTCAATAGTCAAAACAATGACTTTAAACAGTCTTTTAATTTCAGCATACCAATGTAACTACTATAAATTACATTTTTGGTAATATATTAGTTACCACGTAAATATTCGAGTCCCCCATTACTATTGTATTGGAGAGTATGTTTCCCTGTAGATCATTAACTTTTGTTTTAAATAGCCAGATGTCCTGGCATTGGGTGTATATGCATTTATTATAGTTACAACTTCCTGTTGAATTAATACCTTAATCATTATAGTGTCCCCTCTTTGTCATCTTTAACAGTTTTTGTGTTAAAGTCTATTTTGTCTGATTTTTGGATGTATACACCTTCTGTTTTTTGCTTTCTATCAGCATGGAATGTATCTTTGCATCCTTACTCTTTCAGTCTGTGAGTATCTTTGTTGTTGAGGTGTGTTTCTTGTAGGCAGCAAATAGATGGGTCTTGTTTTTAATCCATTCAGCCAGTCTACATCTTAATTGGAGAATTTAGGCCATTTACATTTAGGGTTACTGTTGATAAGGAATGTCTTGGCCCTGCCATTTTTCTGTAAATATTCCTGTTTTTGCTTTGAATTTCCTTTACTGGAAGATTTTCTGCATTCACATTTTTCATAACGATGACTATCTGTGTTTCTGTGTGTAGCACATCCTTAACCATCTTTTGTAAGCCTGATGTGACAAATAATTTAGTGTTTATTTGTTATGGAAGGTCTTTATTTCAACTTCATTCGTAAATGAGAGTCTTGCAGTATACAGTATTCTAGATTGAAAAGTTTTTTTGTTTTTTTCTTCAACTTAAGAATTGGACTATTTCTCTCCATTCTCTCCTAGCTTGTAGGGTCCTTGATGAGAAGTCAGATGTGAGTCTAATTGGAGATTCTCTGAATGTAATGTTTTACTGGTGAAAGTTTGGCTACAATGTGTTATGTTCTAATATTTAAGTGTTATTGTGTTCCTTTGGGGGAGTAATGTTGTCTTCTTTATTCTTGTTTCTTGAATTTCTGCATTTATTTTAGGCATTTGTGGAAATACTTTGTGGTCTTCTCCTCTGACGATTTTTATCTTTAAATTATTCCTCTATGCCGTAGGGAAGTGTCTGTTCTTTTTGTAAATACACAGAGGTTTACACTGCTTGTGAGCAGGGAGCTCTTGTCAGTTCTCCAGGGTGGGGCAAGTATCCAGATTGACACCCAAGTTGGCTGTGGTTGCTATCCTCTTGTCAGTAGGAGGCAGGGTATGATATTCTTTGTTGGCATCATCACAACCTCACCTTCTCTGTTCCAAGATGAGCAATGGCAATGGTTATCCCTCAGTGGATGCAACACTCATCCATGCTGCCTTGTGATCTGCACACCAGTCCTCAGTGTGAGCACGGATTCTGTTGCAATTACCCCAGGTAAACAGGGAGCTCTGAAAGTATGGGCCGCATACGTTGATTGCCCAGAACCTAGCTACTTACTGTTCCTTCTCGTCCTGTCACAGAATTCCTAGTCTTAGCAATCAAGGCTCCCATATTCAAGGAGCTCCACTCTGCCCTGTAGGTTGTTTCATCCATAGAGAGGCCAAGACTTTGTCAGAGCCTGCTTCCTGTATTTGCTCTGCTTTGGCAGTTTGAGCCCTGGAGCCTGGGATATGTTGAGAGGATATGGGCACCTCACAGCAGGGTGCCCAGCACCCAGTCAATCCTCCCAATCAGACTCAAAGTAGTGGGGAATGCAGAATTTTTCCTCTCGAAAATCCCTGGATCACACACATGCACAAGAGCCAAAACAGCCACTAATCATTTTACAATGGCACCTTCTCCCCGCTGGTTCTACACTACATTTCTGAACATTTATGGTAACTTGTCTCATCCCTAAGAGAATATAAAGCAGCTTTTATCATTGATTTCTACTAGAAGCAATCCAAATAGAGGTGGAAAAAATTTGAGAATTTACAAAATATTTAAAATCTGTCATAAGTAAAAAGCGAACAGGAACACTGACAAGCTCAAGCACAGAAGCATTTCTTCTGAGTGGCAGGGTTTGCTCCTCAGTGGCAGTTTCTAACTCTCCTACCCCACAGGTAATGGCATATAAAATGGCTTCACAGATTTTGAAACTTTATACAAATAGTAACAAGATGTACATGAAAGTGTTGAACAGTTTTTGTGATTAAAATGTGTTGTGGGTATATTTGAACATATCTTCTGTACGTGTGAGATTCTGGCTGAACAACTTTGTAATACTGACATCTTCATCTTTACTAAATACTACAAAATTGTTTTTGTTGGCTCTTACCGATTTATATTGGAAATTTAAAATTTGATATTAATACTTTCTCTACATTTGGGAAATATCTGAATTTCTAACATGCCATTTTTGGTGAAAACTTTTTTACCATTGCTGGCTTTCCATGATACTATTGTGGAGTTCACTTGTTTCTATTTTTTTGTAATCAGTCTTTCTTTTGATTATGTTTAATATCTTCTCCTCAAGCATTTATGATCTGCCCTAATTATGCTTATGCGTATAAGTTGGTTTATTTTTTTTCTTTCTTTATATATATATTTCATATATAAATATATATATCAGTGTTCTAGACAAGAATAATGTCAAGTTAATTGTGTTGGTAATGACTTGAGGTTTCCTGGTCATATAAGTAGTATATATTTAACTCCAAGTGCTTGTAAAGGAAGACTTGTGGGTACGATTTGTAGAAGATACATCTTCCTGTCAAGAACATAATGAAACTAGACTCTTAGCTGCCTTTTTTTTTTTGAAGGATTGATTTATTTTAGGCTGTTTGTAGTGATGGTAACTGTATTTGTGGCTGCTAGCTTGATGTTAGGGTTCCAATTTCACACTAGCTTTTCTTATCTGTCCTTTCACTATGATTTTTTTTGTGACTCTTAAAGTATTTTTATTTACAAAAATTTGTAAATTTGTCCAGCACAGTAGCTTAATAGTTTTTTGTCATCCTAGTGGGTTTTGTATTTTAGTCCCTAGTGATGTTTCACTTCCACTTTTGACCATGAATTTTGACTACTGTGTTAAAAGTCACATGATTAGATATCTTTGTCTTACACCTCATCTCCTGGAAAAAGCAATCAGTTGTAAACCATTCACAGCATAATGTTAATTATTGCTTTATTGGAAGATATGCAATATCCAATTAAAACAGTTTTCCTCTATTCTGACCTTGCTAAGAAGTTTTATCATTCAAGGATACTGAATATTTTCAATCAGTTTTTAAAATTTATAAGATAATGGTAACATTTTTCTACATTCAAGCCTCAGCTTTCTGTGACATAACTCACTTGGTGATAATGTATGACTTTTCAGACACTGGTGGGTTTGTTTTGTATTTTTTTTTTTGATTTGTGTGTGTGTGTGTGTGTGTGTGATGATTAAGTTCACAAAAATTGTCATCTACTGCGTTTCATTTTTGTACCGAGTCTGACTTTAGTATCAGTGTAATTCTGTTGCTACCTGATTTTAGTACCAGGATAATTTTATGGTCTCATAAAATGCATCAAGAAGTGTTCTCTTATGTTCTCTGGGGCAGATTTTGTAAAATTGAAGTTTAATCTTACAATACCTGATAGAGTTCTCTAGTGAAACCATATGAGCCAGGAAATTTCTCATTCATGGGTGTTTTAATGATAAATTCAATTATTTAAGTGTTCAGGATGATTATTATTATTTTATATTGGTTCTCTTTCAATATTGTTCTTTTTCAAGATGTTGATTCCATCTAAGTTGTAGATTTTTAGGACCACAAAGATGTTTACAAAATTTATTTATTGTCCTTTAAATAGCTTCAGGATCTATAATGATATGTTGTATTTTAATCTAGGTATGGATAAGTTTGTCTTTTATATTAGATAGGCTTGCTAGAGGTCTGTTAATAACTATATTTGTTTTGACTCCAGTTTTATTGACTTGCACTGTTATTATTTCCTTCTGTGTTTAGGTTCTCATCTTATTGTAGTAATCTAGATTAAAAATTTAGAAATATCATTTTTAATCTATATAAAGGGGACAAATTTGATGTATTTCATGTATACAGTTTTAAGAGCATAATAATACTTCCCACCCTACCCTCTCTCCTTCCTTCATTCCCATGCTCCCTTTTTGTCTTCTTTTTCTTTTAATTTTTGCAGTGACACTTTTACTTTTTCTTCATAATTACAAGCTTAACTACCCAGTAAATATAGAATTCACAAGTAGTAAGTAAAAAACCACTGTTCCTCAAGGGTAAAGACAAGGGCTATAACAATCATCAAATCTCGAAATGTCAATTCCACTCATATACATTATATTTTTAGTTGAATAATAGTTACCATAAATCAAGGTAAGTATGATATTTGTCTTTTTAGGATTGGCTTCCTTCACTAAGCATTATGGTCTCCAGTTGCATCCATTTTGTTGGAGAAAACAGGACTTCAGTCTTTGTGATAGCAGTTCTATTAATAAAACATTCCTGACACATGTTAGCCTAGCAGTTAAGCTGCCATTTGTAACACTCACATACCATATTAGAGTGCCTCAGTTCAAAGCCTGGCTGTGTTTGAGTCTAGTTTCCTGCTGATAATGGCTACACAAAGGTGGTGGCTCAAATACTTTGGTCCTTGCCACCCATATAGAAGATTTTTTTTTGACAGGCAGTTAGACAGTGAGAGAGAGATACAGAGAGAAAGGTCTTCCTTCTGTTGGTTCACCCCCCAAATGGCCGCTATGGCTGGCGTACTGCGTCAGTCTGAAGCCAGGAGCCAGGTGCTTCCTCCTGGTCTCCCATGGGGTGCAGGGCCCAAGGACCTGGGCCATCCTTCACTGTACTCCCGGGCCACAGCAGAGAGCTAGACTGGAAGAGGAGCAACCGGGACAGAATCTGGCACCCCAACTGGGACTAGAACCCCGAGGTGCCGGCGCTGCAGGTGGAGGATTAGCCTAGTGAGCTACGGCGCTGGCCTGGAAGATCTTAATTGACATCTTGACTCCTGGCTTCTGCCTGACCAAGCCCCATCTGTTAGGGACATATAGGGAGTGAATCAGTGGATGGAATCTTAGTCTCTGTCTCTCAAATTAAAATAATTTTGATTACCTTAAATTGAATGTATTTCATTTTATTGTACCATGGTCTATGTTAGGGAATGGTTTATGAATGCTTGGAAAAAATAAGTATTACTAGTGATGTAAGCAAATTGACCTGAAGTGTTTTCAGCTCTTACCTTCCCCACAGGAGAAACAATTTTGAGAACCACCAGTAGAAGAGAATAAAATTGTGGGAGCCCTGGGGCCCAACAGAAAGGCCCTACCATTTGATTTGAGCACAATATATGTGAATAGATGACTTGGGGAGGACACGAGGAATGGCTTACATTTCCTGAGTCATCCTTCTAACAAGATGGCACAGTTCAGTGCCAAGAAAGATCCTAGAGCCTTAGGATTCGTCTCGTGGAGATCACTGAGTGTTGAGTAACAAAAGCACATCACTTTCTTGTAGGAGGCTGCCAACAAGGAACCTTTCTTTTGCCCCCTACCTATAACATGGCGGGAATCAGCATGTCTGAACAGTCTGGGCCAACTAAATGCAAGAGAAAGAGGTAGAAGCTCACAGCAACTGTGAAGCAGAACTCAACTAAAGGCCAGGCCATCAATCTTAGAGATTCCTCCTAAGATTAGCCATGTAGGATACATCACCTGAGGACCTCCTTACTAGCCTGCACATAGCCCTGTAACCAGGATCCTTGGTATGCCCCCAAAGAAAGTGCACACAAGACTCAGTGGTCCATGCTTGGGCACACACTGAAAGCCAGGTGGGCTATAACCACAGTTAACCTCAGACATTTCTGCACTACAGAAAACAAATGAGAGGCTATGGCACCCAGCCTGGCTTTAGAGAGAATCCATACAATTTTAACATTTCTCAAACAAGGAAAAAGAGGAGTGGAGCAGGTGTACTCGTTAAAAAAATCTGACTCTATGAATCCCTATCCAGGGTGACAGGTGAAGGTCTTTATATTTTGAAGGAAGTCCGAAGGAAGAGACTGCTTTTTTCAAATGCATGAATGTGCACACACACACACATACACACAGTTAAAGAAACAGACCAGTAAAGGAACACAAAACTTTTTTTGGTAGCAAATACATAATTGCTATTATTTTGAAACAGCTCTTATCAGTTAAGAAATAAGAAAATGTTCTTTGTATCCTTAATTGATTTATCTACCATAACTTATTCCTTTCCCAGTGTTCTTCTCTTGAATATGTATATATATATATATGCACATATGTATACATATACTCACACATATATATGTATATATATAGAGGGCGATAGATATATATAGATGCATATATATGTATACATATAGATAGATCTGACTTTCTGAGTCATACTTTCGTTTCTTAATTTTTAACATTGCTTATAAGGTAGGTCAACTAATAAGAAATTCTCTCCAATTTTTTCCCTAGGAAGCTCTTATTTCTCTTTTCCTTTTGAAGGTCAATTCAACAACATATAGAATTCTATAATGTTTGTTCTTTTGCTTGCAACATCCTGAATATTCTAGTACATACTCCTCTTGTTTTCCTGGTTTCTGAGAATAAATAGATATATTCTTATCTTTGCTCATCTGTAGGTAAGGCATTCTTTTTCTCTGGCATCTCTCAATTTTTTATGTTTGATTTTCTGGTTAGAATGTAATGTGCCTACATTTGGATTTGGTGCAGGATTTTCTTTTAATCATTTTTTTCTCTTTTTTGCCATCAGTTCTTGGGTTTCTAGTTTGATTTCTGAACTTAGCCATCACATATTCAAGTACAGATCTTCTCATACTCCTCTTGTTTTTTCTCTTTCTCCTGGTATTCTCATTCTGCATATTGACATCTATAGAAGTTACCTTACAGTTCTTGAGTATTATATTCTTTTTTTGCAGTCTTTTTTCTTTGTTTTTCATTTTTTGGAATTCTTTTTCAATCTTCAAGCTCATTCTTTCCTCAACCATGGCTAGTCTTATGAGTCCACCAAAGGCAAAGGCATTTGTCATTTCCATTATATGGTTTCTGAGAATATTAATTGTTCTATAGCAATTAATATTTTTATTTTTTGAGAATTTCACCTCTGTTTATATTATCCAATATTTAAAGCTCAGTTAGTTTTACTATAAATCTCGTATTATTCAAACGTTTTCATAAAAAGACTCTTGGTCTGATGACTCTGACATTCTTGCTGTATCTGTGTCTCTAAACCTTGTACAGTTTATTCAAAGTGGTTCTGCCGTTTAGTGTGCTTTCTATGGTTTTCTTGAAAGGCTGCCATGATATACTAGGAGTACCGGTAAAGAGCATGCAGTGGTGAATTCTGTGGGGAGAGGATGTTCTGTGGGCCTATAATTCCACTCCTGTAAAATGGTTTCCCCTCAGGTCAGGCTTTATTAAAAAGACCAGGATGTTTTGGTGTATTGTAAAGTTATTAATTTTCCCCTCAACTTGATGGAAACATGAAAAAGTTGGTTTCGTTATTCACTATGAGGACCTCAAAAAATGATGTGATAGTCTGCTGGTTTAGGCATCAGGAGTTTTTAATTCCCAGATATGTCAGCACTGAGCATCAGGAATTAATCAGTTGCAGTTAAGATTTCCTACCCCAGCCCTGGTGCCCATGGGAATGTCTGCTTCAGGAAGTTTTGATACTAACAATCAGTCTCTCTAATCAATGGCACATTGGTTTGCCCTATGTCTTCTGGTCAATGAGGGCCCTAAGAGTTACTGTCAATCTTTTTCTGTTTGGTAAGATTGTTGCTTGTTAAGATGGAATGGCTGCCTTTGCTTCATTCTATTTTAAGGTACAGGAACAGATAGCTAGAGACAGAGAAAGGTGTTCCATCTGCTGATTCACATTCCAAATCGCTGTGGTCAGGGCTAGGCCAGGTTAAAGCCAGAGGCCTGTAACTCCAACTGGTTCTCTCACTTGGGTAGTAAGGGCTCACGTACTTAATCCATCATCTACTGCTTGCCAGGGTGTGTGTTAGCAGGAAGCTGAGTTGAAAGTGTCCCAAGTGACAAACTGCTACTGAATATCTACTTTTATGTTTTGTACCTGCTAGACCAGACCACAAATTTAAGTTAACTTAAAAAAAAAAAACAAAAACTTTTGATTAGAGAGATTTCTCATATCAGTGTTTAAGGATGATTTTTTAAAAGATTTATTTATTTATTTGAAAGTCAGAGTTACACAGAGAGAGGAGAGACAGAGGCAGAGGGAGAGGGAGAGGGAGAGAGAGAGAGAGAGAGAGAGAGAATGAGAGAGAGTTCTTCCATCCGATGGTTCACTCCCCAGTTGGCTACAACAGCCAGAGCTGTGCCGATCCAAAGCCAGGAGCCAAGAACTTCTTCCAGAGCTCCCACGTGGGTGCAGGGGCCCAAGGACTCGGGCCATCTTCTGCTTTCCCAGGCCATAGGAGGTAGCTGGATCGGAAGTAGAGCAGCCGGGTCACAAACCTGTACCCACATGGGATGCTGGCACTTCAGACCAGGGCATTAACACCCTGCGCCACAGTGCCGGCCCCAGGATGATTTTTTTAAACATTTATTTATTTAGTTGAAAGAGAAGGGAAAAGACAGCTCGCATCTGCTGGTTCAATCCCCAGATGGTCAGGATGGACAGGGCTGCAGCAGTTAGAAACCAGGAGCTTCTTCCACATCTCCAACATGGGTAGCAATGGCCCAAGCACTTGGGCCATCTTCCTTGGCTTTTCCCAGGCTATTTTCAAGGAGCTGGATCAGAACTGGAGCAACCATGGGGCTGGTGATGTGGCGCAGCTGGTTAACGCCCTGGCCTGAAGCACTGGCATCCCATATGGGCACGGGTTCAAGATCTGGCTGCTCCACTTCCAATCCAGCTCTCTGCTATGGCCTGGGAAATCAGTGGAAGTTGGCCCAAGTCCTTGGGCCCCTGCACTAGCATGGGAGACCCGGAGGAAGCTCCTGTTTCCTTGCTTCAGATAGGCGCAGCTCCGGCTGTTGCAGCCAATTGGGGAGTGAACCATCAAATGAAAGACCTCTGTCTCTCTCTCTCTGTCTTCCTCTCCTTCTCTCTCTGTGTAACTCTGACTTTCAAATAAAATAAATAAATCTTTTTTTTAAAAAAAGTGGAGCAGCCAGTCCACAAGCTGTTGCCCATATGGGAGGCTGGCATTGTAGGCAGTGACTTTACCTGCTACACCACAACATTGGCCCCAAAGGTTAGTGTTTTACAGACATACTTCATTAGTTTGCCTTCACCTATGAATATTACTTTCTTTTCATTTCTTAAAGATGATTTTATTGGGTTTAGGATTTCAAGTTGAAAGTTATTTTCTTTCCTAGCACTCGAAAACTTCTCTCATGTCTTTGTTCTGGTTGCCATGGGTTAAGGTAGAAAATCTTTGTCATTCAATATGATGTTGCCTTATAGATAACTTGTAATTTCTCTTTGGAAGCTTTTAAAACTTTTTGTCTTGTCTTTGATTTTCAGAAGTTTTACTTTGATGTGTCTTGGCATGAATTTCTTTGATTTTTTTTTTCCTGATTGAAGTTTACTCAGATTCTTGCATCTGTTGGCTTGTTGGCAAATTGAAAAGATTTCAGTTACTACTTAATACTCTAACATCTACTTCTGGAATTCAAATGCTATAAGTAAATGATCATTATTGTGATTCCACAGTTTGCCAAAGCTCTGTTCATTAGGTGTTCAGACTTTTTCTCTGGGGTTTAGACTGCTAAAATTCTGTTCAGCTCTCCTATAATTATTCTTTGCACTCCATATTGGCTTGAGGACATCCAGCACATATTAAAATGTACAATGTTGCATTTTTCAGTTCAATAATTTGATTTTTAATAACTTCTGTTTCATTAAGATTTCTGTCTTATTCAATTTAGCAATAATTTATAATTGGAACATTTTATGTAGCTACCTCAAAAATCCTTGTTAGAGAATCTCAATAACTGATATCTTAGTAAGGGCATTAGATTATTTTCTTATTCAAGTTATAATTCTAAATTCTTGCTATAATTTTTAAAATTTGTTTACTAAAGATTTCTTCTACATGACAATGTTCTCTTAGTTATATTAAAATGCTTAATAGGATGAAGTCTTATTTTTATTTAGCATGAATACTCAAGCCTGGTATTGATGCAAGATCCTTATTCTACCTTTTAGGAATGAGATTATCTTGACTGCCTTCTTTTGCTAGTAGGAAGTTAAAAGCATATTTCCTGTGTCATCTCTCTCATCTTGATTAGTATGCATTTAGTTAATGTTGAAGAAAATAAAATCTGTATGTCTTTTATCTACTTGGTACTTCAGACCATTTTCATACTGATCCATATAAACAAATAAACATTCTGATAATTACTTTCACATAAGGATAAATGTGTAGAAATTTCAGGAGTTTATGCCATTTATCAAGTTTATGGAACGGAAATGGTGTGGAGACATTGTTTAAATGAAATAATAATGCTATGTGATTACAGAATTCCAGTATATATCTAGTTTTATAGCAAAAATTGTCAATTATTTAATTGGAGACTAAAATAGAATTTAAAGATTGTTAATAGTGACTTAATTTTGGGAAATATCTGTCATTGTTTTATAGTCATATAATCATTGAGAGGACTAAAGTGACAAACTGAATCACACTACAGTTCTGAAAAATAAACCACAAACACAGCCTCCAAGGGAACTGTTGTCAATTGTCTCCTGATAACTGAAAAAGTTAAAAAAACCTGAAAACTGAAAATCACCAATCTTTCCCACTTTAAGAATCGTGTCATCAAAAGTTTATTTACAGCCGGAGCCGTGGCTCAACAGGCTAATCCTCCGCCTTGCGGCGCCAGCACACCGGGTTCTAGTCCCGGTCAGGGCGCCGGATTCTGTCCCGGTTGCCCCTCTTCCAGGCCAGCCCTCTGCTGTGGCCCAGGAGTGCAGTGGAGGATGGCCCAAGTGCTTGGGCCCTGCACCCCATGGGGAGACCAGGAAAAGCACCTGGCTCCTGGCTCCTGCCATCGGACGAGCGTGGTGCGCCGGCCGCAGCGCGCCGACTGCGGCGGCCATTGGAGGGTGAACCAACGGCAAAGGAAGACCTTTCTCTCTGTCTCTCTCTCTCACTGTCCACTCTGCCTGTAAAAAAAAAAAAAAAAAGTTTACTTACACTATTCATCCTTGCCAAATTGGCTCAACTCTTAAAATTAAGAGCAAGTAAATAGAACATAAGCATAAAAGAAATAGAGCAAATAGAAGTCTTAGCTTACATGGTCTTCTGTAGAATGCATAATACAGAGAGATGGCTGATATAAAAAATATATATAAGAAAGCCAAAGTCCATGGCTTATCTTTTTGTTTTTTGCCTGAGCAAAAATTAAGTGGGCTATGCTGTGATAGATCCTATGAACTAATAGAATTCATAAAATTAGAAAGTATGGATAGCCCTAGAATGGAAGTGATTGAGTTTTTGATAGTTTTATATTTTTAATAGTGATTGGCATTTGACTATGATAAAGGAGGGCATATTTTTTTCAAAACAATTATGTCATCAACTACGCAGAAACCCTGATAATCTTTGAAATGAAATAAGTGCCTTAAATCACTTGAGCACAAATACAAAGGAATTATATAAATGTCCTTGCGCAGGCTACTTCTAAGACACTGCTGTCAAGTTATGCTCTCCCTTGCTGGAGAAAATTCAATGAGTTCAGATTTCCTTTATCAATAGGTTTGCCTGCTGGTCTTAAGAGAAATGCCACTGTCAAAACAGTCCTACTTTATGCTTTGATCATGCTGATTATTTGCAACACATATTTAATTGGAAGCTGTGAATACCAAGAGTCCTTGAGATAAATTTAAGATTTGGAGACTACAGTGTTAAAATCAAATACTTATAGTTAAACTTTTGCATTTAATATTACAAATATTATGTTTCTGCACATTCTCATTTTAATTGGAACTATTTTTATTTTAAACAGACTAAATAACCAAAGTTGAAATTTCAAAAGAAAGGTTTACAAAAAAGCATAGGTTTTCCTAAAACTTGTCTATGTTTTGGTCTAAAAACTCTGTTATAGGCTTATGTACAATGTGTTTGTCTTGTGGCCTAGCAGGCTGCATACAGTTGTGGTACTCAATGTGAGTTTATGATTACAATAAAATCATAAAATCTCTCAGTGCCTCATAAGAAACACAGTAACTACCATCAATTCTTATTTTGAAACTGTGTTTTTACAATCCTTTACTACATTAGTTTATAAAGATGTTTCCATGGAAACTCTTCAGCTTAAAATACAATATATAATGTTACATTTCACTTCCCTTCCTCCAAATTTGTAACCCTCGCCTAAAGGTTTATTTGTTCCAGCTCTTAGTAGAAACTTGAGCCTGTCAATTAAGATCCTCATTAGTATGCAATCTGTTTATTTACAGATGTGTCTCATGGCCTCTACTGGTGAATTGTGCATGTATATTTTGCAAAGCTGGCTTAGATTTTCCAGAACAAATCACTGAACAACAGCTGGATTAGAAAATTGGGTTTTATACTATCACTCATAATTTGGAACACTCATGACTTCTTTTTAAATTTTCTTCTATGTATTTAACAATGAGAAGGAATATGTAGCATGCCCACATTTGAAAGAGCAGTTTCTTTGGGAATAATAAATAAACGGTGTCCAGAACAAACAGGAGAATATGAAGTTGCATAAAGTGGTATAAGGGAAAGTATTTCAAATATGCAAAAATAAACTTGAAAGTTTCTAAATGAGAGAGGCAACCAGTTGTGTCTCTCATATTAAATTCCTGGATTGCTCTACTATACAGAGCCATCTTGAATTTGAACAATCTTAATAGTGTCGACAATATCAACACTTTCTTCATACTTTGTTTTTATTTGAGAGAAAGCAGGGAGAGAGAGATCAGGACAGAGAAAGACAGAAGCAGACCTCAACTTCCCATCTGCTGATTCTCACCTCAAATGCTCAAGATGACTGTGGCCAGGCTAGGAACTCCATCCTGGTCTCCCATGTGAGGTGGCAAGGACCCAGTTAGTGAACTGTCTCTTGCTGCATTGTCCTGGGTACGTCATCAGAAAGCTGGATTTGGAAGAGGAACTAGGACTCAAACCCTGATTTTCCATCTTAACAGCTAGCATCTTAACAGCTGATCCAGTCCACACTTTGTTAAGAGTCTTCCTTAAATTCTTTCTAATCTTTCTAACAACCCTGCCAATACTTGCTGTAGGGCCACCACAAAACACAACAAACACTGGAGTAAGGGAACATATTTATTGGGGGGAAACCCCACAAAATGGAGGGAAGGGGCAACGAGGGAAAAGAGAGAAGGAGAGTGTAAGAGAGAGATCCAGAAAGACGTTAAGAGACAGAGAGATCAGGAGATGGAGAGAAAGAGAGCCAGGTGTTCAGGAACAGGTCCTTTTAAAACTTTGCGGGGGTGGGGAGGGGGGGGTGGGCAGGGAAGTAGGAGCAGTGAATCCCATTAGGATTGGGGTGGAGCGCAACACCAGTGGTTGGGCCATGTGCCCACCTGCCTTCCAGCAATGGTGGCGAGGGCTAGAGCCTAGCAGATGGTGTCAGAACTGCACCATTTTAGAACACTCACAATATTTTTAAACTTAAAAAGGGTAAGATAGGATAACCATTTCTCAGGATAACAAAACTAGTTAGAAGAGGCAGCGTTCAAATATTAGTAAAATTGTGTCTGATTTCAAAGTTATTTCTTCCTGCTTGATGCTATAATCCTTATACTACTGATGACAGTAAGACTTACTGGATATTCAGGTATGTGAGAGAATTGACCTTGCTACTTGACATTCCTGTAATATATACATCTTTCAAGCCTCCCATTGAAGTCTATGTCACCTTCTTTCCTTCCTGCCTCAACAAAACACTTTCTAGGGATATGTTGGCCGCTTTGCATAGACTACTGCCTTCATGTGAACCTGTCCACCTGCTGTTTAAATACTCACCTCAAACAATATTAATTCAGGAATAACCTTTTTTTAAATTCCCACAAGACAGATTCAAGTACTCTTGAAATATATATTATCATAGACCTTATAATTAATATCTTAATTATTACCATTAACTGTTCACTGAAAACTGCTCCCAGAATTATGTATTTAAAATGAATATTTTTCAGTAGATCCTTATTATACAAAATGAGGGACAAAGCTTTTCATGATTATAGATACAAGCCTGGAACCTCATTTTATATGTGACACGTTAGAAGCTCAATAAATATTTGTGGAAAATGCATAAGGTAGTTATATTTTAGATAACCATATAAAATTCATTATATCTTGTATGCTCTTATTTATCTCTTTTAAGTTTCTGCTTCATGGGGAAGCAAAGGAAGACCTTTCTCTCTGTCTCTCTCTCTCAGTGTCCACTCTGCCTGTCAAAAAAAAAAAATACAGTCTAAATACAGATAAAATACTAGTGTTGAAAACATACTTAAAATTTGTCTATTCTCAGCTATATGATTTTTACAAGTGGTAGATGATTCTGTGATTAAACATGTTTAATCTCTGGAAATTTAGTGTCTGAAGGAAATTCACTGACTTACTAATACTTAAATTTATCTCAATGAGTAATTTAATTAAAATGCTCATTTGGATAGCACACTAAACATAACTAACAAACTCATCACTGAATTTCTACTTTTCCAACCACAGAAAGAATGTCTAGAAGATATTAGGAATGATGGCAGATGCCATTCTACCTGGGCACAGGTAATACCAAACCTCAGATATTATCTCTGTGGATCTCCTTGACAGTTGGATGCAATTCCAGTTGTACTTCAGGGAAACGACCATTTGTTAAAACTTCAGCTGCAGAAGATTGTTCCAGCTCACTGGAATTCTATTATTTAGAGGATAATATCTAGCCCTAGAAAACAAAGCTCTGAGAGCGGCAAGATGGCGGAATAGGAAGGGAGCACACCGATAGTCTGGGGAGAGACAGTTTAATAAAAGTGGAGATACTGCAGGTTCAAGGAAGAGTAGGGGAAGAAACAGCAGAGAAAACCCTTCAGGAACTGGAGATTCACAGTGGACCTGCGTGGAGAGCGTGGGAGCCCGCAGTTTGGGACACCAGCAGCAGATTCAACACACCAGCGCTGGAACGCGAGGTGAGCAGAACATCAATAGCCCGAATTACCAGCAGGGAAGCGGAAAAGGGAGCCTAGAGCGAACAAGGCTTGAAACCCTGCAGGGAAAAGTTCACCAGGCTAACTAGAAGAGAGAGAGAGAGAGGGAAAAAAAAAAAAGTGACCCATACGGACACGAGCTTCTCTCTCTCCACTCACCTCTCAAAGGTGAGCAAGACAAAGAGCAGGCGCCATTTTGGAATACGTCATAAGCAGGGCGACCTCGGGTCGGCACCGGCCCCGAGCCTAGCAGAAAAACCTGACTCTGGGTGGGAGGGGTGAAATAACAGGAGATTAGAACCTAATGAATGTGTGGTGCTAATGAACTGAGACTGTGAAAAAAGAGACGGTGGGGGAGAGAACTCACGGAAATCACGAATTCATGTGAGTACTCTCCAGAGACGCTACAGTTCAGTAGCCTTGGCAGCCCAGTGGGAGACTACAGGAGAATCTCAGCCCACACAAAGGGCCGCAAAGATTCCCTCTCTGGTCCTTGGGAAAGAGCTTCCGATCTCTAGCTCCTGTGGGTATATCATTCGCCTGCTAACCACCCCCAATTCCATTCAGCTGTGTGGAATTACTTCCCTTTTGAACCAAAAAAAAAAAAAAAAGTAACAGAGAGAGATTTACCACACCTAACCTGGGAGTGTCTCCTTTGACACACCCTCAACCCTGAGGAACCAAACAGAGCTCTCAGGCCACACCCATCTCAAGCCTCTAAGGCTCCATCAAAAGCAGGCAGTCCACTTAATCTAGAGTCATAGTATAACAAGAAAAAAACACCACAGTGAAGAAACCAATATGCCAAACAACAAACGCAAAAACCGAGGTAATAAGAACAAGGAAGACACTAGGGCATCCCCAAATGAAAAAGACACCCCAATTCAAGATTACGAAGATGATGAGATAGAAGAGATGCAAGAAGCAGATCTCAAAAAATTGATAAGAACACTAAGAAGTACTCAAAAACAAATTCTTGAACTACAGAAATCCTTAATGGACAAGGTAGAAAATCTCTCTCGTGAAAATGAAATATTAAGGAGAAATCAAGCTGAAATGAAACAACTAGTAGAACATGAAACTGTGATAGTGACGAGAAATCATAATGAAGTGAAGAATTCAATAGATCAAATGAAAAACACATTAGAGAGCCTTACAAACAGAATGGGTGAGGCAGAAGAGAGAATATCGGACTTAGAAGACAGAGCACAGGAAACTATACAGTCAAACCAAAGAAAAGAAGAGGAAATTGGAAATCTAAAAAATATTGTTGGGAATCTACAGGATACTATTAAAAAACCCAACATTCGAGTTCTAGGAAATCTTTACTTAATATATAGTAAACTGATCTTCTGTATATAAAGAGAATTGAAAATGAATCTTGATGTGAAGCAAGGGGAGAGGGAGTGGGAAAGGGGAGGGTTGCGGATGGGGGGGAAGTTATGGGGGGGGAAGCCATTGTAATCTATAAGCTGTATTTTGGAAATTTATATTCTTTAAATAAAAGCGTTATAAAAAAAAAAAAAAAGAAAACAAAGCTCTATGATTTTGAAATGTTACCATTCAAAATAGCTATAAATTGAAGTCCTCTGAGAGTAGTTACATAAGAGTTGATAAAAAAAATGGCAAGATAGTAACAACATCTTTTTTATTTTCCAAAGACAAGAAGAAAACGTCATACGCCACTTGTCATTGTGCTATTTTTGTATTTAATTTTGAAGACATGTACATGCAAAATGAAATACATCATTCATTACAAGTCACAATTATGTTGTAAAATTTTGATATAATTTTGACTCTCTTCTTGGGTGTCATATTTCTCTGGATCATATGCAGAAATGAATATATTTGATATGGCAGGAGGTGAAGGAACATCCCTCCCTGTATTCAACTGCTCAATCTTCCCTGCCATTAAGTGAGAAGCTAGCTATGTCAGTCTCTTATGTCATACTGTTAGTAAAAGAAAATTTCTATGTGAAAATGTTGAGAAATCTAGGTTTCTTCCCAATATATATCTTATTCAAAACTGCTTTTTCTTGTTTAATTGAGTTGATAGATAATCTCCTATGTTTCTTGTAAACAAAATGCTAAAATAGTATTAAACTGTTGGCAAAATAATTACTATACCTGCATGTGTTTGCAATCATAACTAATTATAGACCCATAGCAGGTGGCAATATTTTTCTTCAAATATTGGCTGACATTGTTGAAACACTCACTCTCAATGACAGATTCACGTTGTTCCCCGTAGTGCCTTGCATTATTTGTTTTGCTGACAACAAACACTCAAGAATCTGACATCAGATCACTTTCAATTAAGTATGAAAGAGTGGCAGACAGAAACTCGGGGGAAGACACATTTTGACTTAATGCCAGTATACAACACAATTCTTACTCTAGAACAAACTGGAGACAACAAATGAAATTCCAAACATGTTAGAATCAAAGCTGTCATAAAATATTTGCAAGATATACTTCTATATTGAGGAATCAGTTTTGTTTCTCTGAACTCAAAATAGGGAAAATAAAGCTATTAATTTCAATCTCTAAAATGGTATTTACAGAATATTCTCAACTATAAACCTAGTGAAGTATTTTTAAAAATCTAACAAAATAGAATATATGATACAGAAGTTAAAAATGCACTAATAACTGTATTAGATGTAGGCATGAAATGATTGTGATCTGATGATTTGATTTCTTTATTGCAGTATACTTTTTGTGTTACCTTAAATTCAAACCATAACTAATACTCTGTTTTCCTATGATTAAAATACCATTTTATGGCCGGCACCGTGGCTCAATAGGTTAATCCTCTGCCTTGCGGTGCCGGCACACCGGGTTCCAGTCCCTGTCGGGGCACTGATTCTGTCCCGGTTGCCCCTCTTCAAGGCCAGCTCTCTGCTATGGCCCAGGAGTGCGGTGGAGGATGGCTAAAGTGCTTGGGCCCTGTACCCCATGGGAGACCAGGAGAGGCACCTGGCTCCTGGCTTCGGATCAGCATGATGTGCCAGCTGCGGCGGCCATTGGAGGGTGAACTAACAGCAAAAGGAAGACCTTTCTCTCTGTCTCTCTCTCACTGTCCACTCTGCCTGTCAAAAAAAATATATGTATTATTTCACTTTACAGCCTTATATACAGAATTGGACCTCATATTTGGTTGATTTTTTGAGATAGTTCTTCACTGTCTGGATTCATACCAATCTTTAAATCTCAGAAATTCTCAATGATTATTACCTCTTTTAATATTGTTATTATTTACAAGTTAACTAATAATTGAATAATTTGATATACTTTTATAAAGAAAATTGATATTTTACTCCTCTACACTACCTAGGAAATAAACAGAGTGGACTAAAAGATCATAGGACAATATCGCATATGGGTCTTGCTTCATGAAAAGATTAAATATTATAATTTCCTTGAAATATTTTCATACATAACAAAAACAGGAAGTGGTAAGTATGTCGTCCACAGTAAGTTGGTAAAGCTGAGAATATGTACTTACTTGAAAGGTAAAGTGAAAAATGGAAAAGACAGACAAAGATCTTCCATCTCTGTAAATGGCCACTACAGTCTCTGTTAGGGTAGGCTGAAGCCAGGAGCCAGGAACTCCATCTGGGTTTCCCATGTGGGTGGGAGAGTCCCAAGCACTTGGGTCATCCTCTACTGCCTTCCCTGTGCCTTCACAGGAATGCTGGATCAGAAGCAGAGGAGGTGGGACTGCAAATGGCATTCTGATAAGGGATTCTTAACCTGCTATACCATAATGTGCCCCCCGCTGTGAACTCTTCATGGACTTTGAGAGTGATGAAGTATTATGTAGCAGATATCACAATTCATAAAGATATAATAAAGATAGTGTGGTTATTAGAGCAATGTGAGAAAATCAAGAATTCAGACACATTTCAATCTTAAAAACAACTCATATAGTTGATTTTTCTTTTTTTAAAAAAGATTTATTTATGTTGTTTGAAAGGCAGAGTTATAGAGCGGCAGAGGCAGAGAGGAAGCGAGAGTAAGTGTAAGGAATAGAGGGAGGGAAGGAGAAAGAGAGAAAGAGAGAAAGAGAGGGAGAGGTCTTTCAACTGCTGGTTCACTCCCCAGATTGGCCACAACAGCTAGAGCTGTGCCGATCCGAAGCCCGGAGCCAGGAGCTTCTTCCAAATCTCCCACACAGGTGCAAAAGACCAAGGACTTGGGCAATCATCTACTGCTTTCTCAGGCCATAGCAGAGAGCTGGATTTGAAGTGGAGCAGCTGGAACTTGAACAGGCACCCATATGGGATGTCTGCACTCTGGGCAGCAGCTTTACCCACTATGCTACAGCGCTGGTCCCCAGTTGATTTTTAAAGAAAGTACTACTTAAATACTATGGAGAAATTACTTTTCTTCCTGTTAATAATTTTAGATCAGTTAACCCATATGAAAAGGTTACATTTTTCTCTTTACTGAAAACTAAGTGTAGAATCTGAAGCAAGTATGTTTCCATAGCAATTTATAGGAGAAATTCTATGAAACACTGGATTTAGCAGAATTTTCTTAAGCTGAATTCAAAATGTACTAAACCATGAAAGTATAAATTTTTTGGTGATAATTGCCATTTTGGTATTTATAACATCACTCCTGAGTCATCCAAAATTAGAAGGTTGAAAACTAGCCTGCTAAAAATTTATTGAATTTTTACCCTGCCTGTAGTTGGCCCTTGCAAGGGCCAGCCCAGGTGATTTTAACCAGACACATAAGGCTCCACCCCTAATAGAGCAGGGTGCATTAAAAAACAAACAAACAAAAAACATAAGCACTAAAAAGATGATGCAATTACCTAAATAGATCACAGCTTGAAAAGAAATTCACAAAACCTGTTTTCAAATAGGCAGTACTCTATGAGATGTACATAACATCCTTCATTTTCAGAGAAATACAAATTGAAACCAAAACACCCCCAGCAGAGTAGCTAAAAGGAAAAGCAAAAACTGTAATAGCAATTGCTAGTGAGTTGGAGGACCTCTGTCATACATTGCTGAAGGGAGTGTGAAGTGATGCAGACTTCTTGCAGAATTGCTTGGCACTATAGAAACTGGAGTATTTTTCTACCCTATGAATCAGCACTTCCAATTCTAGGAATATATAAGCAGGAAAAACATATTAGATATTAATATTACATGTAACTTATTTTCTATTTATATCTTTACAATATGCATCCAAATATATAAATCTCTCTCCATAGATAGTGTGTATTTAAAAATTTCATGTCTCTCTGATAGTCCCAGCCCATTTTTTGGTAGGGTAATGGATATGAAGGATCTATAAGAGTTCATGAAAAATGTGTATTACATGTAAAGCTCTACATTGATTTAAATGTTTATAAACAATCTTATCTCTCATTTAATTTTTTTCCACAAACTATTATCGTAGCCCATATATCTGCTAAACAGAAGAGTATAGAGAAGAATCAATCATTTTCCACTTAAATTTTGATTCTACATATATATATATATTCCATTTAACTTCTGATTATACACACACACACAGAGAGGGAGAAATTTTAACTTTTTTTCTTTTTTTTAAACTTTTATTTAATGAATATAAATTTCCAAAGTACAGCTTACGGATTACAATGGATTTCCTGCCCCCGCCCCATAACCTCCCTCCCACCTGCAACCCTCCCCTTTCCCTCTCCCTTTCCCCTTCCATTCACATCAAGATTCATTTTCAATTCTCTTTATATACAGAAGATCAGTTTAGTATATATTAAGTAAAGATTTCAACAGTTTACACCCACAAAGCAACACAAAGTGAAAAATACTGTTGGAGTACTAGTTATAGCATTAAATCACAATGTACAGCACATTAAGGACAGAGATCCTATATGATTTTTTAAAAAAAATTGATTAATTATCTATGCAATTTCCATTTTAACACCAAGATTTTTTAATCATTTTCAATTATCTTTACATACAGAAGATCGATTTAGTATATACTATGTAAAGATTTCATCAGTTTGCACCCACACAGAAACACAAAGTGTAAAATACTGTTTCAGTACTAGTAATAGCATTACTGCACATTGGATAACACATTAAGGACAGATCCCACATGAGATGTAAGTACACAGTGACTCCTGTTGTTGACTTAACAATTTGACACTCTTTTTTATGGCGTCAGTAATCTCCCTAGGCTCTAGTCATGAGTTGCCAAGGCTATGGAAGCCTCTTGAGTTCGCCAACTTCGATCTTATTCCAACAGGGTCATAGTCAAAGTGGAAGTTCTTTCCTCCCTTCAGAGATAGGTACCTCCTTCTTTGATGGCCCCGTTCTTTCCACTGGGATCTCAGTCACAGAGATCTTTCATTTAGGTTTTTTTTTTTTTTCCCAGAGTGTCTTGGCTTTACATGCCTAAAATATTCTCATGGGCTCTTGAGCCAGATCGGAGTGCCTTAAGGGCTGATTCTGAGGCCAGAGTGCTATTTAGGACATCTGCCATTCTATGAGTCTGCTGTGTATCTCGCTTCCCATGTTAGATCATTCTCTCCCTTTTTCATTCTATCAGTTAGTCTTAGCAGACACTAGTCTTGTTTGTGTGATCCCTTTGACTCTTAGACCTATCAGTGTGATCAATTGTGAACTGAAATTGATCACTTGGACTAGTGAGATGGCCTTGGTACATGCCACCTTGATGGGATTGTATTGGAATCCCCTGGCAAGATTCTAACTTCATCATTTCGGGCAAGTCCAATTGAGCATGTCCCAAATTGTACATCTCCTCCCTCTCTTTTTGCATCTCTTATATTTAGCAGGGATCACTTTTCAGTTAAAATTTAAACACCTAAGAATAATTGTGTGTTAATTACAGAGTTCAAACAATAGTGCTAGAACAAAAACAAAATACTATAATGGGTAAAGTATTGCACTGTACATGAACAGTCAGCACAAGAGCTGATCAAGTCACTGTTTCTCATAGTGTCCATTTCACTTCAACAGGTTTCCCCTTTGGTGCTCAGTTGTCGCTGATCAGGGAGAACATATGATATTTGTCCCTTTGGGACTGGCTTATTTCCAGATTCCTCTATCTTGTTGCAAATGACTGGGTTTCATTGTTTTTGACTGCTGTATAGTATTCTATAGAGTACATGTCCCATAATTTCTTTATCCAGTCTACTTTTATCTTTCATCCACTGGTTTATCTGAATGCTTGCAACAGGAGAGGTTGGGGCTGGTAGAATTATCTTGAAAAATTACAAATTAGTGAGAGACTAGTATGTAATTCCTGGCTCCTGGCTTCAACCTGGCCCAGACCTGGCTGTTATCACCTTTTGGGAGTGAACCACCAGTTGGAAGATCTCTCTCTCTCTGTCTCTCTTTCTTTCTTTCTCTGCCTTTCATATAAATAAATACCTACATCTTTAATTTAAAATCATAAAAATTAAAAATGCCTTTTCTTTGCTATTTTCAAATTACCTAGAAATAAACAATAATCAGAAAATATTTTATTATAACACTACAATAGTATTTACTAAATTTTATAAAAAATTAGCAATATTTTATTTTAATCAAAGTCATAAAATTAAAATATTTTATAGCATTGAAATACCTCAAATTATATCCAGTTTTTCTTTAGGAATATTACTCTAGGTTTATTCAGGTAAACTGTGGAAGTTAACTATAGTGTAAAGTGATTTTTTAATGTTTATAAAATACATTATCAATTTTTCGGCTATTAAAATAAAGAATTTATATTAGGTAAAGCTTATTGATCTAAATATACTTATTAGTTTAAAATACATATATATTAGATTTGCATTTTAATATTAATATAATATTTAGGAGTGCTTCCAAAATTTCCTTTCCTCTATAAGACCTTAAAAAATGAACTTCAGCATGAAAATTATGGATAAACTATTAGTATGCCCTTGTATTTACTAAACACATATACATATATAATATCTAAATATAATAAATTATAAATTTATAATCTTATATAATTTATAAATATTGTATATCTACAAATACTCATGTAATTTTAGTGCTTTTATTTTCCTGAGTATTCATTAGTATATAACTGACATTATTGACTATTAATGAATGTCATAAACCCCAACCCTATTAAAGTACAAAAGTATAAAAAGGTCCATAATTTCATCATCAAGATAATAATCAAGTTTACATGGATATGTTATTTAAATTCATGTACAATATTAAACAAGTTATAATATATTTAGATAAAGTTCATTTTAATTTTCTGATATTTGAGAACGTGTGGAATTTGTAACATGTCCATATATCTTGTTCCAATTTCACCTATTAGCCTTGCTTAAAAGTTTTTATTTACTTTATTTGAAATGGAAAGAGACAGATACCTTGCATCTATTGGTTCTCTCCCCAAATGCCGGCAACAGCCACGTCTGGGCTAGGCCTAAAGTCAGAAGCTCAGAACTCAATCCAGTACCTCATGTGGTTGGCAGGGACCTGAATACTTGAGACATCATCTGCTGCTTTCCAGGGAGTACATCAGCAGCACACTGCATTGGAAGCAGAGCTGGACTGCCACCAAGCATCCCAAAATGAGATCATGCATTCCAAGTGGTGGACTAACTGCAATGCCAAATGCCTTCCCATTCTTTTGACATGTTATTATACTTGTTAAAATTAGTGAACCAATGTCTAATATTGATACATTATTATTAACTCATACTTTTTTCAAAATTTATTCAGATTTCCTGAATTTTTAGCTGATTCAACCCAGTTGACCATGTTATCTTTTAGTGTCATGCTAACCCTTGTTTTTCTTGGACATAGACTTTCTTTGGTTTTAATGATCTTGATAATCTCATTTGCGCTGGTCAAGTAATTTGTAAAATTTCCCATTACTGATATTTGTCCTATATTTTCCTCATTATTAAAATAAGATGGAATTGGGGTTGAGGAAGATGACAGCTAATGTGTCTCCTTACATTGTATCAATGATATATTTTATCACATGGTCTTTGTTGTTGACCTTAAGGTTAATCACATCAAATATTTAGTATTTGGAGTTTTCTCCAATATGATATTGTTTTTGTCCTTTTCCTACTCCTTTGGTTATAATGAAGTCAATGTTTACTGCTTACACTTGGATGGGGAGTTCTATTTCACTGGCTTGTATTTTAAATAATTGTTTATTTATAATTATTCTGCATGGAGGATTTGCTTCTTTTACCCCTTTATTTATTTACCAATTATTTGCCTTTATATGAGCTCTTGGATATTTATTTAAAGCTTTGAGTTAAGACGTAATATTAAATCTTGCTGCTCAAATTATTGCACGTTCAGCCATTGGGAGCTCTTTCTGTTGGCTCCTGTGTTCTTTGGACAAGGCCCCTGAAAAGCATATATTATTTTTAAACCATGTCATTAATTTCAGATACCATAAGATACTTTGGATTCATGTTGCATATTTTGTTTCTCAGCCCTAGGACCATGTTTTTATACCTAGGCATTCTGATTCATTTTACTGGAGAATGGTATTAGAAACTGAGGTTTAGACTATATGTACTCATTACTACCGAGAGTTCATTGCTTCTAGACTTTCTCGGTTCTCAGGACAAGGAAATAAATGTGTGTATCCTGTTCTGTGCATGTGTGTGTTTGTATATATTAATATTTCTATAGGCATCTGACTATACTAAGCTGTGTTTCATTTCATATTCATCTATCTGGATATAATGTATTTTTTTGGGCATCTCTGCATGCCTATCTGTAAACTTCCACTCTAACATGAAGAAACTTTGTTCTCATCATCTTCTATTTATTCAGATGTTCAACTCTAAACATGCACTGTATAAATAAATGTCAGTATCAGAATCACTAGCCCAAACTCACATGGTAGACATAACTTTATCACTGTGATATAATTTTTACATTCGTATATTCTGTTTATTCTTACATCCTCCATGCATTTTAAAAATTACTTAGGTTAAAACCTTTTCCTTCACCCTCTTCAGTAAGTTTTTTCCTTATATTTATAATACAGTTAGATTTATTTCCCACAGTGGTGCTCCATTCTGAGGTCCCCCAACTGATTCTGAAATTCTTCTATGAGTTTTGATACATAAAGAGTCATGTAACTCAGTCACTAATCTTTTTGGTGTCTTTATAGGATTGACTCTTCCAGGATGTTATATAATTTGAATTATAGAGTATGTACCCTTTCAGACTGTCTTCTTTCCCATAGCAGTAAGAATCTAAGTTTCTTCAATTTCTTTTCATGGCTGGATAGCTCATTTCTTTTAATCATAAATGATATTACATTGTGTGAATGTATCAAAGCTTGAAAATCCAATTGCCATTGATACACATCTTGGGTGCTTCCATGGTTTGATAATTTTGAATAAAGCAGCAGTGAATATTTCTTCTTTTTCAAATCCACTAGATAAAGACCAAAGAGTGCGATTTCTGAATCATGTGGTAAAATTATATTTTGCCTATATAAGAATTGCCAAACTGTCTTCCAGAGTTGCTTTAACATTTTGCAGTGTGACCAGCAACAAAGGAGAGTTCATTTGCTAGCAACCGTAATTGCCACATTGGTGGGTTTTGTCTAATTTGTTAAGTATGTGTTTTAATTGTCATTCTCACCTGAAGTTCACGAGGATCAATTGATGTTGAATATTATTTCATATGCTAACAAGGCATATGTGTACCTTGTTGAGTGAAATGTTTGTTCAGACCTATTTACCCATTTTGGAATCAGATTATTTCCTTTCTCTTCTGTTTTGAGTTATTTGTTTACATGGGATAAGATTCATATAAAAGGTATATCTTAGGTGAATGTTTCTTCTCAGTTTGTGGCTGTCTTGCATTCTCTTAACATTGTCTTTCAGAGCAGTTTTTAATTTCACAAAGGACTATTTATCAATACTTCCATTCATGCATTGTGCTTTTGTGTTGAGTCTAAGAAGTCATTGCAAAATTAAAGGTCATTTAGGTGTTCCTACATTTTTGTTTTCAGGAAGTTTTATAATTTTGTAGTTTGCATTTAGGTCTTCCATGCATCTTGAGCTAATTTTTTTGAGAATGGTAAAGTGTATACCTATTTTTCTTCACATACATACCTTACTTGTAGTAGCACCATTTGCTGAGAGGATTACCCTTTTCTCCACTTGATTTGCCCCTGTTCCTTTGTCAAGTACCGGTTACTTTTGTTTGAATGAGTCTGATTTGAGGCTCTTTTGTTCTGATGATCTGTATGTCTATTTTATTGCCAGAATGTTTTATACTGATAACAATAGTTTTCTAATAAGCCTTGCAAAGGGCAAATATGTATCCTCAACTTTGTTCTTCTTCAGCATTGTATTGGCTAGCTCTTTGACTTTTTTATATAAACTATAGCATCTAATTATTGTTATCACTAAAATAGCTTCCTGAGATTCTGTTTGTAATTACATTGAATGCATAGATCACTTTATGAAAAGTAAACATCTTGAATATATTGAATTGTCCAATATAAGAACATGTGGTGATTTTCTATTATTTAGTTCTTCTCTGATTTCTTTAATCACAGTTTAGGAGATTTTTAATATGTAGATATCCATCATTTGTTAGATTTGTAGCAATATATTTTAAGGTTTTAGTACTATTATAAATGGCACTTATTCAATTTTGAATTCCAGCTGTTTATTGTCATGGTGTAGGAAAGTACATAATTTTTATATATTAAATTTGTATTAGTGACATTGATGTATGCACTTATAAATTTCATTTTTATTGATTGGAATTTTCTGCTTCAATACTTGTGTTATTTATAAATGAAAGCATTGCTATTTCTCCTTCCAAATCCCTTTATATAGTTTCATTGTATTATCTTATTCTCTAGCTGGAAATTCCAGTTCAGTGCAGACTAGGACTTTTGATACAGTATATCATTGCCTTGTTCTTGATCTTAGAAGAAATTTCTCACCATTGAATGTGATACTATTAGTACTATTTTTGTGGGTGTCCTTTATTATATTGAAGAAGTTCTCTGTTCCCACTGGCTGAATGTTTTTTGTTTGAAGGAGTATTGGGTTGTGTCATTTTTGCTGCATCAATTGATGTGAACATTTGATTTGTTTGCTTTCTTCTTTCGATATGGTGGATTACAATGATTCTCAAATGTTGAATTAGATTTGCATGAATGCAGTATAGACCACTTGTTCATGGAATGTAGTTCACTTTAGATTATTCTATTTGATTTGCTCATATTTCTGGTACTTTTTGAATATGTATTCATGAGTGATGACATTATCTAGTTTGTCTTTTGGTGTACTTTTATGTTTTGAGTATTGTTAATGCTTGTATCATAGCATAGTACTGGTATCACATTTTCCTTTAAAATGGAGTAGAAATTAGGGAATACATATAGACTGGTACTTTATTTTTGGTGAAGTTATTAATTTTTTAAAGAAGTATTTATTTTGAAAAAGTTAAAGAGAAAGGAGGAGAGAGAGAGAGAGAGAGAGAGAGCGTGCGAGTGCGCGTGCAAGCTTCCATTCACCCTCTGGTTTAACTCTCCAGGTTTCCACGGTGGCCAGCACTGGGTCAGGTGCCAGCAGCTTCATCTAGGTCTCCTACATGAATGGCAGGATCCCAGATATGTAGGCTATTTTTTGATGCTTTTCCCAGGCAATTAGCAGAAAACTGTTTGGAATTAGAGCAACTGGGACATGAGCTTATAATGAATGCTGGCATCAGAGGCTGTAGCATTACTGGGTACACCAAAATGCCAGCCCCAAGGAAAGTTATTAATTGTTGATTCCCTTGTTTAATACAGACTTTTTATTTACTTCTGTATGAGATTTTTTTCTCTGAGTATCTTTCAAGGAAATTGTCCATTGACCATTTAACTTTCCATAATTGTGGGCTTTCAGTTGTTCACAATATTAATTTATTATAATTTTAATACCTGTTAACTCAATATTGATCACTCCTCTATAATAAGTACTGGAAGCATCCTCCACATCATTAATCATCAGGAAAATAAAATGTAAAACTATAAACACTAACATAAAGTGATCTCATGATATGTTATCTAGAATACTTAAAATTAGAAGACAAAATAATACTGGATTTTGATTAAAATATATGGATACTGAAACTCATATATTGCTTGTGTGTCAATTAGTGTGTGTGTGTATATATATATATACATATATGTGTGTATATATATATATACTTTTGAAAATATCTTTGTCAATATCTTATACAGTTAAATAAACACCTAACACATGAAAGATAATCAGTACTAGAACTTTCTTTGAAAATTCTATATTTCAATACTATTAAAATTGTTTAAGAGAAAGATATGTTGTACAAGATTGCTTTAGCTATTCAAGGTCTCCTGTGTCTCCATATGAATTTCAGCATCATTTTACCAGATCTGAGAAGAATATCTTCAGTATTTTGATTGGTAGTGCATTGAATCTATAAATTGCTTTTGGGAGAATGGACATTTTGATGATATTGATTCTTCCAATCCATGAGCATGGAAGATTTCTCCATTTTTTGGTATCCTCTTCTATTTCTTTCTTTAAGGTTTTCTAATTTTCATCGTAGAGATCTTTAACGTCCTTGGTTAAGTTTATTCCAATGTATTTGATTGTTTTTGTAGCTATTGTGAATGGGATTGATCTTAGCAGTTCTTCCTCAGCCGTGGCATTGCCTGTGTATACAAAGGCTGTTGATTTTTGTGCATTGATTTTATATCCTGCTACTTTGCCAAACTCTTCGATGAGTTCCAGTAGTCTCTTAGTAGAGTTCTTTGGATCCCCTAAATAAAGAATTATATCAGTCCAATACAATCCCATCAAGGTGGCGTGTACCAATGGCATCTCACTAGTCCAAGTGATCAATTTCAGTTCACATTTGATCACACTGATAGGTCTAAGAGTCAAAGGGATCACACAAACAAGACTAGTGTCTGCTAAGACTAACTGATAGAATGAAAAAGGGAGAGAATGATCTAACATGGCAAGTGGGAGACACAGCAGACTCATAGAATGGCAGATATCCTAAATAGCACTCTGGCCTCAGAATCAGCCCTTAAGGCATTCGGATCTGGCTCAAGAGCCCATGAGAGTATTTTAGGCATGGAAAGCCAAGACACTCTGGGAAAAAAAAAAAAAACCTAAATGAAAGATCTCTGTGACTGAGATCCCAGTGGAAAGAACGGGGCCATCAAAGAAGGAGGTACCTTTCTCTGAAGGGAGGAGAGAACTTCTACTTTGACTATGACCTTGTCTAAATAAGATCGAAATCAGCGAACTCAAGAGGTTTCCATAGCCTTGGAAACTCATGACTAGAGCCTAGGGAGATTACTGATGCCATAAACAAGAGTGCCAAATTGTTAAGTCAACAACAGGAGTCACTGTGTACTTACATCTCATGAGGGATCTGTCCCTAATGTGTTGTCCAATGTGCAGTAATGCTATTACTAGTACTGAAACAGTATTTTACACTTTGTGTTTTTGTGTGGGTGCAAACTGATGAAATCTTTACTTAGTATATACTAAATCGATCTTCTGTATATAAAGATAATTGAAAATGAATCATGATGTAAATGGAATGGGAGAGGGAGCAGAAGATTGGAGGGGTGCGAGTGAGAGGGAAGTTAAGGGGGGGGATGCCATTGTAATCCATAAACTATACTTTGTAAATTTATATTTACTAAGTAAAAGTTAAAAAAAAAGAGAAATATTTTTGCATGAATGTTTACAAAGTTTTCACTGGTAATAGCTGATTACTAGAAAAACCTAAGCATCTAGAAATCATTTGTTGGTAAACCAATAGTAATGCATACCTCTAGCAAACATTATTTAACAATAAAAAGGAGTATACTATTACTATTTGAAAGAACATAGATAAATATCTGAAATAATATATTGAAAAAGAACCAATACAGTTCACTAATGAACACATCCTGTTACTTCATTTATACAAATTTCGTGTTTAGGCAAAATTAATATATACTGAGTATTAACCAGAAGATTATTTTTGTGCCTTATATGAAAGTTCAAGTGAATTTATTACAGAGGAACCTTTTGGTAATGGAAGTTATTTTTGTTGACAGAGTGAATACATAGCTTTAAACATTTGTCTGAAATGACTGAACTTTGCATTTAAAATAAGTGTGTTACAAATTATGTTTCAGTACATTTAAACATCTAAGAAGGTACATCAGATTTAAAAACCATGATTGATGTACCTGCTGAAAACCATGCTAAGAAAATTAATTATTTGTATCGTAATGAAGGAAAATAGTGTCAATCTCCAAACAAGATGGAAGTGGTCAAAGGCTCTCACCAGCCATGAAACCTTCAGATAATATATATTCCATATGAATGAAACTGTCTACAAGACTTGAGAAACAACAGTGTCCTTTCAAAGTTTTGCTATTATATTTAGAAAACATAATAGGATTTTCTAGTAAAACTGAGAGTACAGTTTAATATAATGCCTTTACATAAAAAAGATATTAATCACCATTCAATATAGTTAAAAAAATAGAACTTGAAAAAAACATAGCACTTATATTAACCCCAAAGCTGAGTTATGTTGAAGCAAAGTTATCAAATGATAATTCATTATATATTTAAAAATTGTCAAAAGTTAAATTTTCAGTATTCTCACAAAAATAACACTTAGATGGTGAGGTAATGGATATATTGGCTAGCATCATTTACTCTTTCCCCAGTATATTCATATATAAATCAGATCATGATATTATAGTTTACAAATATAAGTGGACCTTCAAAAATTACATAGATATGATGTATCATGAAAAACTATGCGGGGCTGGTGCTGTGGTATGGCGGTTAACACTGCCACCTGCTGCACTAGCATCCCAAATGGGCAACAGCTCAAATCCTGGTAGCTCCATTTCTGATCCAGCTCCCTGCTTATGTGCCTGGAAAGGCAATGGCAGATGGCCCAAACTTGGAACCCTGTACCCATGGAGGAGACCCAAAAGAAGCTCCTGGGTTTGGACTGGATCTCTCTCTCTCTCTCTGTATCTCCTTCTCTCTCTTTGTAACTCTGCCTTTTAATAAATAAATCTTTGAAAAAAGAAAAAAAAAAACTATGCTCAGTTTTCAAAAAAAATTACACTTTTATCTTAATCTCATTTTTACAAACATTTGAAGTTTCCTCAAAGGATTAGCCTAGTGAGCCGCAGCACTGGCCTATTGATCTTTTCTACTACCTATATTGTTAAGGCAGTTTCCAGTTTTTAAAACCACCTCAATTTATTTCACAAGCTTCTGTTGTTTAGTCAATGTTGCCAATCCCTAATTTAACTCATTTAAAAATTTAAATGCATTATTTGAAAAGTATAAAAATTGTTACTGTTCTTATACCTTTAACTGTTGAACTTTTGACTAAATTTATTAGTTTTATAGTGTGCATTAGCGTTTGTGTGTATCTGATTTAAAGGGACCCAAGCACTTGGGCCATCCTGCACTGCCCCCCGCCCCTGGGCCACAGCAGAGAGCTGGATTGGAAGAGGAGCAACCAGGACTAGAACCCGGCGCCCATACGGGATGTTGGCGCTGCAGGTGGAGGATTAACCTTAACACCAGTTCATGCACTGCCACCCTAGACACCTGTGTGGACTTCACATGTAGCCTAGTTTCTAATCACAGAAGGTTGAATTTGATGCCATCCCTTATAAACAATGAAATCCTTTTGTGTCCTTGGCTCTCCACAAGCAACACTTTATAGAACTTCAATCCATGTTTCCAAAAATTCCAGTTTTGGTATAAGGATATTTTTAGCAAAGATGCAAGTTTAATTATTTTTTACACACATTTTACACATTTTTTTCTTGACAATCTCCTTAGTTGGAGGAATAAATTTTCAATATTTGTTTTAGCTACCATCCTGACATTTCTCTATTGTTCCATTTTATTAAAAACATCTTTGCTTTCAGTATGCACAAAAATAAAAACAGAAGCAACTTTCCAGCATCTAGATCACTTATGGTATATCCAAATTTAATTTTAGATTTTTATACCTATGTTCAAGAGGAGTAATCTTTTGGTTTTTCCTCTTGTTGAACTTTGTAAGAATGCTCAATAAATGTCAAGAATTAGAGCATTGAACAAGAGAAAATACAATGATAATAACATTTAATTAAAATAGTTTCTTTTTCAAATATTTAGCCCTTCACATTTCATTATAGCAAATGAATGCAGCATTATTTCTCTTTTGTTCAGAATTTACTCACATTATTAATTTGTGAGCTCACTAATTATAGAAGCAATCTATACTTCTCTTTAAATCCCAAGAAAATGTGTATAGAATCCCATGTGATATGATCTAATTTCCAATTAGGGATAACATTAAATTTGCATAAAGGATTTATAATTTATTTGAAAATGATAGAGACAATCCTAAGCACCAATATATTCTCTGGTACTGTTATTAGGGGCAGGAATATTGATTAAAATGATGGCACTATCATTTATTAGTCCTCATTCAATAAGATTTATTATATTTTTATCTTAGTGAATTTTAATTACAAGTAATAGAGGATCTGTGTAGACACAGCAATGATTTCCTCACTTTTATTAGACATAAATATTAACATAAATGTTGAATCCTAAAGCATACTATGAATACATTAGTAAATGACCATGTATTCCTATATATATATATATATATATATATATATATACACACACACACACACTAGGCTAGTATGCACATATGAGGGCTGTGCCTTTATATGTCATATCTGTCACACCAACTGACAAAACTATATAAGCTTCCTCTCTGATTATCTCTACCACATCGCTGGTACCTTTGCTTTCGTTTTTTCATGTGTATTCCTCAAGATATAATAAGGAAACTATCCTTAGCAAACATTCCTGACCATCCTTCTCTGTTTAATCACCTTTAGATAATAAAGTATCTCTATGGTTAATATATCTGAGTACTAAGATCTTTAGCTTGTGTCACAATTTTGCTTGAGGAAATGCTTTTAAGATTTGAGACCTTGCTTAATATACTGTGATTATAACATTCACTCTCAAAGCTTTGGTAAGTGTGTAGTTTCTCAAATATCAGACCCCTTCAATAATGTAGATGAAAATAGTAACTTTAATAATAACTAAAATATTTTGTTAAGTGGACCATATCAATAATTTCAGTCTACATTCAAATTTATCCTCACAAAATCACCTAAGGTATATTTTGTAGTTTAAGTTGTTGAGAGGGATGCATTAAATATTTTGTTGTACAGTACAAAGAAATAAACATAATTCTTCTGGCTTCAAATTCATTCTTTAATGGGGTTTTATTTTATTTATGTATACTGCATTACCTTGTAGCTTCCTTTTTTTCTTAACACTACCAATCTACAACTTCAAGTATTTTTTTCAAATAATATAATGTGTATATCGATCTTTGTGTTGCTTTATTTTCTACAAGCTTCAGTTTAATCACTTACATAATTTTAACAACAGTTATACCAGGAGATGGTAAAGTTATGAAAATCAAAATAGACCACATAACACATAAATATGGAACAATCTATGTTTAATAAGTATGGTCTAGTCATGATAAAAGGAGTCTGAATTCAAAGGCAGACTGCTGGGGGGAGAATAGAAAGTAATTGAGATTTGGTTCTATCTTTTTAGTCAACAAATGATTGGTAAATAAAATGAAAACTGAGATGTGACTGTATTCGCTTTTGCTGTGCAATTTTCTTTAGAGTAGATAGGCAAACAAGAATAAAATTATGGAGAATGCAGCTCTTCATCCCCTAGAGTGTTCAGATCATAAGAGCTGGTATAACAAATACTTATGTGACCTCTTTTGTGGAACATTGTTTCTTTTGTTCCCACTAAGCATACTAATGTGTTGTATTAGCTTCTTAATTTATTATAATTTCTTGATTTATAGCTTCTGTTCATTGGAAATTTTATGTAAGTATTATTTTGCATAGAGTGCTGAAAATACCATTAAATGCAAAATATATGATTAATGTCTACACATTCAGTACATTGTAAAGGTTTCTCATTTTTTATTTTTTACTTTAAAATTTTTAAGGTTAACAAATTTCATGTATTTCATATATACAAATTTCATATATTTCATATATATAAATTTAGGAGCATAGTAATACATCACACCCTGCCCTCCCTCATGCCTACACTCCCACTACCCTTTATCCTTCCTTTCTTATTCTTTATTTTAATTGTTACAATGATCTTTTACAGTTAATTTTATACTTATTAGATAAACCCTACACTAAATACAGAGTTCAACAAATAGTAAGAAAAAAAAAACACCTTTTCTCAACAGTGCAGACAAGGGCTGTAAACAATCTTTGAATCTCAAAATGTCAATTTCACTCATGCATTACATTTTTTTGTATTCTATTAATTGCTACAGATCGGGAAGAACATACTATTTGTCATTTGGGGACTGGACTATTTCACTAAGTATAATGGTTTCTAGTTCCATTTATTTTGTTGCAAAGGACATGATTTCATTCTTATGGGTGAATAATATTCCATACTATATATATATATATATATATATATATATATACACACACACACACACACACACTATAGTATATACTATATATACTATATAGTATATATTATATGGTACTTTATATATAATGTATATATAATACACTATAGTACTATATACTATATATACCCTATATATATATATATATATATATATATAGAGAGAGAGAGAGAGAGAGAGAGAGAGAGAGAGAGATGGATGGAAGACCTATATATATAGTTGATGAACATCTTTATTGATTACATGTCTTAGCTATTATGACTTGAGCTGCAATAAACATGGGCTACAGATAGCTTTAATATGTTGATTTCATTTCATTTGGGTAAATTCCCAGGAGTTGGATGCCTGGGTCATATGTTAGATCTATTTTCATAATTCTGAGGTAGCTCCAAACTGTCTCACACAATGGCTGTACTATTTTACATTTGCACCAACAGTGTATTAAGGCACCATTTTGCTTACATCCTTACCAGCATTTATTGTTTGTTGATTTTTGTATGATATGAGAGCCATTCTAACTGCAATGTGAAATCACATTGTTGTTTTGATTTTCATTTCCCTGATAGCTAGTGATCCAGAGTAACTTTTCATATGTCTGTTGGCCATTTGAGATTCCTCTTTTGAAAAATGCCTACCCAAGGCCGGCGCCGTGGCTCAACAGGCTAATCCTCCGCCTTACGGCGCCAGCACACCGGGTTCTAGTCCCGGTCAGGGCGCCGGATTCTGTCCCGGTTGCCCCTCTTCCAGGCCAGCCCTCTGATGTGGCCCAGGAGTGCAGTGGAGGATGGCCCAAGTGCTTGGGCCCTGCACCCCGTGGGAGACCAGTAAAAAGCACCTAGCATTGGCTCCTGCCATTGGATGAGCGCGGTGCGCCGGCCTCAGCGCGCCATCTGCGGCAGCCATTGGAGGGTGAACCAACGGCAAAGGAAGACCTTTCTCTCTGTCTCTCTCTCTCACTGTCCACTCTGTCTGTCCAAAAAAAAAAAAAAAAAAAAAAAAAGAAAAAGAAAAATGCCTACTCAAGCCCTTTGCTCATTTCTTAAATGGATTCTTTGGTTTGCTGTTGTTGAATTTCTTTTTTTTTAAGATATATTTTATTCTATTTGAAAGAATTACAGAGAGAGGTCGAAACAGAGAGAGAGGTCTTCCATCCACTTCCCAGATAGCTGCAACGGCCAGTACTGTGCCGATCTAAAGCCAGGAGCCAGGAGTTTCTTCTGGGTCTCCCAGGTGGGTGCAAGGGTCCGAGGACTTGGGTCATCTTCTACTGCTATCCCAGGCCATAGCAGAGAGCTGGATTGAAAGAGGAGCAGCTGGGACTAGGACTGGCGCCCATATGGGATGCCGATGCTTCAGGGTATTAACCTGCTGTACCACAGCGCTGGCCCAGCTAATTCTGGCTATTAATCCTTTATCGGTTGCTTAGTTTACAGTTATTTTCTTGCATTCTGTCAGTTGCCTCTTCAATTTGATCAGTGTTTCTTTTGCAGTACAGAAGCTTCTCAGCTTTATGTGATCCCATTTGTCAATTTTGGCTTTGATTGCCTGTGCTTCTGGGGTCTTTTCCAAGAACTCTTTGTGTATGCAAATGTCATGCAGATTTTCACCAATGTTCTACTCTAGCAATTTGATGGTATCAGATTGTAGATTTAGATCCTTGATCAATTTTGAGTTTATTTTTGCATGAAGCATTTCTGATGAGAAATCAGCAGTGAGTCAAATTGAAGAGCCTCTGAATGTAATCTTTCCTTCTTTTGCACACATTTTAGTATCTTTTGTTAATTTGAAAGTTTGACTACAATGTGTCATGATGATGATCTTTTCTGGTTGTATCTGTTAGGAGTTCTATGTGCCACGTTATTTGGACATCCTATTCTTTACACAAATATGGGAATAGTTCTATAATTATTTCACTGAATAGACTTGCTAATCCATTCTTTATTTCTACAACTTCAGGAACTCCTAGGACCCATTTGATTGGTCATTTGGTGGCATGCCATAAATCTCTACCATTGCTTTTTTAAAAGATTTATTTATTTATTTGAAAGGCAGAGTTACAGAGAGGTGGGGGTGGCACATCCATCTGCTGGTTCACTTTCTAGATGGCCACAAGGGACAGAACTGTGCTAACCTGAAGCTAGGATCCAGGAGCTTCTTCTTGGTCTTCCACCTGGGTGCAGTGGCCCAAACATTTGAACACCTTCTAATGCTTTCCCAGGCCATAGCAGAGAGCTGGATTGGAAGTGGAGCAGCCAGGATTTGAACCAGTGCCCATATAGGATGCCAGCGCTACAGGCAGTGGCTTTACCCCGTTATGCCACTGTACCAGGCCCTCTACCATTGCCTTTAATTTTTCTAGTTATTTCTTCTATTACCCTCCCCTTCCTCCTTTTCCTCTTCTTTTATTTGTGTAACTAATTTTTCCAAAGATTTGACTCGTAGGTTAGCTCTTCTTTCTTTTGCCTCACCAAGGCTGTTGTTAAGGCTTTTTATTGTATTCATTTGGAATACTGAATCCTTCATTTGTAATGTTTCAGTTTGATTTCCCTTCAAAATATCAATCTCATGGGAAAATTTCTCATCCATATCATGTATCAATTTCTTCAACTAGTGAATTTGCTTCTCATTGCTTCTAAGGAATCCTGTGAGTAATCTTTGCAATGCCATTTAGCCATTTCATTAATATCTTCATATTCATATTCTAATTTTGAAGTGTTCTTTGGGTGAGTCATGTTTTATTCCTTTCTTTTTTCTTGAGTTTCTGCATCTATTTTTATACATTCGTGAAAATATTTGTTGGTTTTCCCTTCTGATGGATTTTATTTTGGAACAATGACTCTGCGGATAGTGAAGTGTTTGCTCTTTTAGTGAATGCCCAAAGCCATGTACTGGGTATTGCCAGGGAGCTGCGGTCAGTTCTCTTAGGTGGGGCAAGAATCCAGGGTGACACTCAAGTTAGCTGTGGTAGATCTCTATTGTCAGCTGGAAAGTGGGTATGATCAGTACTGTTGATGTAATTACAACCTTACCTCATCTCTTCTAGGGTGATTGATTACCATGGTTAGCTGAAATATGAACCATACAAAGGATTTTGTTGTCCTCAGTGTGAGCCGGGAACCCTCTTCAGTGATCCATCACAGGCTATCTGGGAGCTCTGAGCCTTTGACTGCAGACAGAGTGATTGCCCAGAAACCCAGCTATACTCCATGCCCTATCATGCAGTCACAGAATTCCCATTATGCCAAGTTCACACAGGCACAGGGTACAGTCCCACATTTGCCCCATGCGTGGAGAGAGCAGAGACATTCCCAAAGCAAGCTGCATATGGGTTTTAGCCTATGCAGTTTGAGCCTCAAAGCCTGTGATTTGTTTAGAGGATGGCAGCATCTCACAGTCATATATGGGTGCCCAGCCTCCTGTCAGTCCTCCTAGGAAGACTAACAGGCAGTGAGAATGTAGCTTTTTCCATCTTTTAAATGTCCCCTGGTCACATGTGCACATAAGAACTGCCACAATGACTCCTTCACCCTGTTATTTGCCAGGCACCCTTTTTAGGACATGAGGAGAATGAAATGGGCTTTATATGCACTGGATTATGGGTGTACTCTGCCCCCTACTAGGGCTCTAAGACAGACTCAAAAAAAAAGTGTGATCCTTAAGGTTCCCGCTTCAGGCAGTTTGACCAGTGGCATGGGCTTCCACAGTGTGCTCTCACCTCACTCTCCAAAACTGGCATCTCCTGCAGCTCCCATCTGTGGGGGTCAGGTGTGGTATCCATGTTCAGTGCTGCACATCTGTACCTTCCATGCTACTCCTGGGTGACACTCTTCCTTGCGAAGAATTTCCGCTGCAGACGACGCTCCCACTTTCCCCTGGGAATGTACTTCCTCTACTTTTGATCTGCTGTTTTGCCCTGATCAAAAGCAGCATGTCTTTTCTCTATTCAGCCATCTTAAAATCTTCAGGTTTATCATTTTGTAAACTGAAAGCCTGTGGAACAACAGAAACTCACTTGTTTCAGTGGTACTACAAACTGTTACAGCCACTTAGTTAATATGTTCCAATCATATGGTCCAGCAAGTTTAACCCTTATTTATTATTTACCCAGAAAAGTTGAACACTTATATCTACACAACCTACACATGGAAGTTTATAGCAGCTTTATTCATAATTGTCAGAACTTGAAAGCAACTGAGATTTCCTTCAGTACACGAGTGGATAAATGAACAGTGGTACATTAATGCTAAACAAGACTCCATGGGAAAACAGGGTAGAAGACAGACATGGATGCAGCCAGCCGTGCAGCACAGCCAGCTACCATCTCTGAGCTGCCATCTTACCAAGTCAAGGTAGAAAGAAATTGCCACACATGCTACCACTTGCAGTTTTAGCTAAGAGAGAAATCCACAGTCACACAGTGACTTTAGCCTGTGGAGCTGACTGAGGGCTGAGCAGACATCATTTAGCCTGTTGACCTAAATAGATGCTGAACAACTGCCAGGCTTGGAGAAGGTTAACTGCATTGTCTCCTTCCCTTCTCTACTCCTGCAGACCACTAGATTCAGTATCAAAAAAGTCATGCAGCACACCACTGTTCCACTACTTCCAGAATCAGTCACAATGAAGGCAACTCATAGGACAAAGCGGATTCTCTGTATTAATTAACTGAGGGATTTTTGGGCATTAGATCCAGAGTTAAACTTAGGTATTCTATGTTCACCAAGCCAGAGTGATTCCTCCTTGTTTCTAGGGCTAGCACCAGATGCAGTCCATAAAATATCCATTCCCACCATGAGAAATCTGGGTAGTGATCCCACCATTCCCTACAACACCAGGTTTGTAACAAATAGTTATAAATTTCCCAATCCCAGTGGAATCTACCTGGTGCACCTAGGGAAGAACCTAATTGCATTTCACCTTTTTGGATTCATATCTGCCACAGAAAAATCCCCTGTATATATTGTACTCACTCTGTAGGACTGGATTAATGGGCCAGTTCCACCCATGAGGGAGACCATGATGGAGTTTCTGCCTTCCTTCTCACCCAGATCTGGCCATTGGAACTATTTTGGGAGAGTGAACTAGTGTTTCAAGAATACCAATTGCTCTGTCTTTTCCCCTCTATCTGCCAAATAAATTTTTGAAAAATATGGAAATGAATGATTTTTTACTGCTCCATAACCCCTAAATTTAATCATTTCCACAATTAAAAAACTACTGGACGTTTAATAATTTCTAATTTGTGTATGTCCATAAAAATAAAGTTTAAGTGAAAAAGCATCTTTTCTAATCTTTATCAGTGTATTTTAAGTTGCCACTTTTCAAAATGCATGTGCGTATTTAACAGTTGACATCTTTACCAGTACACATGTTTTGGAGTGATGACTGCTTCTACTGTGAGATGTTTTATCTTTCTCCTTTGGAATAGTAAGTGCTCAGTTTCGCTATAACATTTCAGTACTGTTTTATTCAGCAACTCTGAATGGTTGGGTGGTAAGGAAAATATTTTATAATTTATTTTGTGATCCCTCTTAAAATATTTCAATCCTTTCTCATTCCAGTAAATAAAAACTGGCAGGTTTCTATTTAGCTTTGCATACAATATGGATCTTTTTATTAGAAATGATTTTCTACCTAATTTGATTTTTATAATTCTCTTCCCCTAATCCAGCTCCTAAACAGAAACACTTACTGAATGCCTAGTTGTGCAAGGCATATACTATGGACTGATTGTATAAATTGGAAGAGGATCTTGTCCTTCCTCAAATAATTGCTAATGGGGTGAGAAGTTAAACCTCAAGTATTGGGATAGAGCCTGTTAAATGTCTAAATACAAAAATAAGAATTGTGACTGAAGGTAGCCAAAGGCCTAATTTTGAAACTCTCCATCAGCTACTCTGATAAGAGATGGAGGGAAAAGAGGGAAGGGATGTGGAAGTACTCCCCAAATGCCTACAGTCGACACGGTTGGGCCATGCTGAAGGCAGGAGCCAGGAACACAACATTGGTCTTCCATTTGAGGCATCTGAACTGCCACCCAGGGTCTGCTTTAGCAAAGCTGGAGTCAAGAGCCAGAACAGGGTGTTAAACTCAGGGCTTCTAATGTTGAATGTAGGCACTGAACTGGCATCTTAACCACTAAGCCTGCCCCACAATCTAATGACTGTAAGCTTTATGTTCTTATAAACAGGCCACATACATTTAACTTTGACAGTGATTCTGAAGTATGTTCTTGAATTGTCTTTGTGACCTATTGGAATGAAGAGTAAATGTATGTCAAACTTTTACTGAAAGATTTTGTTTCCTTGTAATTACAAATTTTAGTCTTTAGAAGACAACAATTAAAACTTAATTAAATTTGTCTTCTGATTTTTAAACTTTTTAATCATTATTTTTTATTTTTACACATTTCATTGAAATACCACATGCATATCAAGAACTGTACATATGCATACAGATATGTGTGTTTTTAATCCTATGAGGGCACTCATAACCAACACCAAAATCAAGAGCAAAACACTTCTAGTATCCTAAGAAAATTCATTATTCATGCTTCTCCATTTCATTTTGTAGTTTTGAGAAATAAGAGTATATTGTCATTTATATGGTATGATTCTGTGAAACAATATTTGTTTCAATAAATAACAATGTGATACCCACACAATTTTCATAGAGGAAAAGCTAGAAGACTAATGTTGATTATGAATGATCAGATCCTGTTCTGAACTGAGAGGTCCCTTATCAGTTTTTCAGGAAGTAGCCAAGAGTCTTTTGTGCTCCAATTGCCTATCAGTCATCAGAGGTCACCAACAGTCTGTGCTTGAATAAACACCCGTAGAGGGATGCAAAACAGTATTGTAGTGTTCTGGTACCACTCTTTTAAAATGGTTCAGTGCTAGGAAACACTATTTTTTTTTTTTCTATGGAGATCATTTGGTATACTTAATGCAAAGGAGAATTGGTGCATCTTTGAAATTACAACAGTCTCCAAATATATACAATCTGTCAATTAGTTTTTTTTCCAATTCCTATTTCACTGAGAGTCCTGGAGCTAGTTTCCTTAAAAGGTCCCTGAATATTAATTTAGTAGAGAAAGGAGCCTTTTTTCCCCCTAGGCATTACATTACAGTAGGTTTTAGGTTTCTGAGTCTCCTGATTAATTGTAATGTTTAGCATCTAAAATGTCACCCGTTAACTGAATCCTATTAGCAAGGAAACCAAATGATTTTTTACCCTAACACTGTTATGAAGGAAAACTGCATCACTCCCATATAGCATGTGAAATCACACCAGATCCTTTTGATTTGTGATGTAACCCATTTATGAGCAAATTTGTGCCAGAATTATATATTCAGACCAAAGAAAGATGAAAGACGCAGAAACCAATATTGAGAATATAGGCCTTAAAGGTAAAGTGATTAATGTAAACTGAGAAAATAATAGTAATATTGGAAGAATAAAAATACAAATAAATGTAGATTAAATTATGACTATCTAGTATTTCATAGATGGTGGCTAGATACCATCTATTTTCACTATAGATTTCTATTTCATCTAAAATTAATGGATGAAATCTTTCCCCTTTTATGAAGTATATACTCCTGAATAGACCTCAGTTTGAGGTCTCTGGTTGGGAACAACTTTGTATAATTTATGTATAACACAGACATTTAACTTAGCCAAATGAATTGATGGATAGCTCCTTAAAGTGTCACTGTTGTACCATTTATTAGCAACATCTGGTAAGGTCCTTCCTGTACTTTAGGACTCAGTCTGTCTTTTACCAGTAGGTCTAACTTAATGTAAAGTTTTTGGCAATTTAGGAGGAATTTAGGAAGAATATACTTAATAGACTGGGGACATTACTTGAGTTGTTTCTGGTATTTGTCTATGTCTATTGCCATAGTGTGGATTGAAAAATGGAAGTGATATTACCAACTGGGTGAAGCAACTTGTGCTAACTTATTAAGGGAGGGATATGGACATAGGAGTTGGTCTTATTAAAGTCAATGAAAACACCTAAGTTCAGAAATCAGCAAATAAATACCATATGATACAGCTGGTGCCACGGCTCCCTAGGCTAATCCTCCACCTGCAGCGCCGGCACCCTGGGGTTCTAGTCCCAATTGGGGCGCCGGATTCTGTCCGGGTTGCTCCTCTTCCAGTCCAGCTCTCTGCTGTGGCCCGGGAAGGCAGTGGAGGATGACCCAAGTGCTTGGGCCCTGCACCTGCATGGAAGACCAGGAGAAGCACCTGGCTCCTGGCTTCGGATCGGCACAGCGCGCCAGCCGCAGCAGCCATTGGGGGGTGAACCAACATAAGGGCGATTTTGTCCACTCTGCTTGTCCAAAAAAAGATACCATATGATAAATCAGACTTGTAGCCTGCTTTTGTATAATACCACTTCCAATCTATCTCTTCATTAATTTTCTCTCTTAGCTCTAGATAATACTTTAGGTTCTATTTCTTAAAGTTATTCTCCTTTTGATACTTAGGAATTATTTTCATTATATTTCCTGTATTTAAATCACTATGTGGTTTCTTTCTTCTGATTGGACCCAGGCTCATACATTCACCAAAACCTCTGGTGAATGTGATGGGTTTATTGTCCTGGTAGTTTGGTTTCCAGTAAGGAATGTTATTCTGGGAGTAATGTAATATACAAACATAGCATAATCTTTCAAGTATTTTCTTGTTTCAGTCTTAGCATATGGTAAATAGCAAACTTGAATAAATCTAGGTAAACAGAAGGGCTTTCTAATATATATATATGTGTGTGTGTGTGTGTGTGTGTATTTAGGGTATAACTACATTACAAGCATTAGTTAGAGAGTTTATCATTCTTCTCTTCCAGAGATAATCAAAGAAGAGATGCAGGACTTGAAGTTTTATAATGATGAGTAGAAATGCACAACTAAGAACGAAAGAAGAATTTTATAGAAGGTAAGTTTATTGTTGAGAAAAACTGTGAATTTTCAGTAAGTAGCAAAATCATTGCAGCAAGAAGGTTCTTGAATCTCAAGGGAATTTCTAAAACCAAGTGGAACTTTTATTTCCAAAGTTTTAAAGGCGGTGGCTATTATCTATTTGCAGATGCAGGCCAACAGCTTGTAGTAATCTTCTAGTTTCTGATAGTTAGTATTAAATTGAGCAAGAACACCAATGACTTGTCTAGATATCACATATAATTGAAATGTTTTTGATGAGTACAAAGGAACAGAAAAAAATCAGAGCTCAGATCTCATATGAGTCTTATATTTCTAGTAGAGCATATAACACTCCAGGCAAGAGGCTTAAGGAGTCTCAAGGGATTGTATTATTTCTCAGATAAGCTATTGGGCCATGGCTGTGAGAAGGTTTCAATTGGATTTTTGTGGGAAATAAGTCTGTCAAATCCTGGCTTCCACAAAACACCACTAACACAATTGGGCTACAATGTAAGGCTGAGATTATTTTTAATTTGGTAGGGGAGATGATTATCTTAAAAGATTCCTAGCATGCTGGAAGAGGTTGGGAAAATTTTATATATTTATGTGAATTTGGATTATATTATATTAACTCTTCCATTATAGAGATTTGATTAGGACTGAGAAAAAATATATGAGAATTTAGTTTAGGATTGGTAGACACAGTATGAAAAATATTTTAAGATAAGAGTTTCTAAGAGGCTTATAGATAAAGAGTAATTTAATACTCTGTGGCAAATAGGTTGGAGTTTTCTGTTGATTTCATTGGGGGTAATTTTCGGTAATGAATAGTGAAATTATGGCTAATTTTATCTTACTCAGAAGTTTCCAGAAATAGTCATCAGAATAATTATGAAGAAATAATAAATCATGTTAATTAATGCCACTTTAAAGTAAAATCACACTACTGTAGATAACAAGTTGCTTGCAAGTTGATGGTGTCCACTTTCAAACTCACATACATTATTTCATGATCCAAATCAAAGAAATTCAGAATATGTGACTATACTTTACCAAGGCCACATGAGTTTCTGAATCCAAGTCAAAACAGATAAACATCAGGAAGTTACAGTTTTTAATAAAAACAGGCTGATAATACTGCATGAGCATTCCTGGAATACTGTTTAATCCAATTTCTTGCCACATTACCATATAGGCATGAATGCCATTTAATTACTCTCATCAGTAAGGATGTTACCTAAACTTACTGACCTATAAATTCTCATGCTGCTAGTTAGTAAAATTGTGCCATCTTATCTGTGGTGTCATCTATGCCCCAGATGCCATCTTAGGCATTGGCCCCTATCGCCACCTTGCACAGTAAGGTTCAGTCCTAAGCCCAATGACCTAACCACAGGTGTCAGCTCTACCCACACCCTAATGAGATTCACTGCTCCTACTTCCCTGCCCCTAGCAAAGGTATAACAGGACCAGCTTCTGCACAAATGTTCTCTCTCCTGATCTCTGTCTCGACCCCTACTTTCTCTCTTCTCTCACCTGTAGAATTTCCCCCATCAATAAACCCTTTCTCTTAACTCAGGTGTTAGATGTGTTCTGTAGTGGCCTTACACTGCTAACTATAAGGATACCTGAATTAAATTTTAAAATCATATGTAATTTTACCTTTATATAATATAAAGTTACTCTTTGTTCAGATGTAAATTTTGTATCATGTGAAACTTTTTGTATTATATTACAGCAAATACCTATTTATTTTGACTCCATTATTAACTAATTTTAGTTTATTTCAAAATGCTGACATGCATCAGATCAACCATATAGTCAAGGCAAGCAGATTATTTTATGGGAGTGTACATAAAGACTGTAGGTCATAGAAGAAAGATGTTCCATACCCATACTTATTGAAAGATTAGGTGTAAGCAGAGTTGAGATTACGCTAGCTTTGGGGGTTATTTATTTAGCATTTTTTCATTTATTCAATACTCTCTTACCCAGTTTCTGTAATTTCAAGGTTAACACATGAATTACACAAAGCACTCTTAGGAAGTGAGATTTTATAAAGATTTGTTTTCTCAAAGGTAACTTGTGCATGAAGATGGTGAAATGTAAATGTACATTCTGATAATAAAGAAAGTGGGCAGATTCCCAGGTTTTTCTCAGAAGACTAGAATTTCAATACAAATTGCCAATAAGAAATTAAAGAACTGGATTTTTTTTTCCATTCTGGATGTCAAGGCTCTTTTGTAGAACAAAAAGCAAACTAACGTCCTTAATCATCATTATTATTCTGGCACTTGGAGGCTGCTACATGATTAAAATTTTATTTTAATTTCTAGTCTCTACTGTAGCAAGGCATTTAGAAAACTCATTGAAATGCACAGATCTTTCAAGTTCTTCCCATTAGCTAGACACAAGCATTGTCAATAGAAATGAGGAAAAAATGAAATTTGGGTTTTGACATGCAAATGAATACCACAAGCGCCCTACTTTGCTTCAGAATGTATGTGTCTTGGCTGTCAAAACAACCATTTCCTGCAGCCAAGTAGATGTGTGGTGGCATCTCTTAATACAGGGATGCTACAGTTCAACAAGGTGTGTGATGTGGCTATTTGTACATGACATGCAAAACATTTACCCAGGCCATAACTTGAATCTTAGGGATTTAGAAGGATAAGCTAGAGAGCAAAGGCTTTATCATGCTAAGCCAGAACTATGATAAATCTAGCATAGCAGTGAGTAACCAACTGAATTTTAAAGTAAATTTATGGGAAAATAGATTATCTTTCCTTAAACAATTTGGAAGGAGAAACTCATATTCTGTCATATGTATCGAGGTAAAATACACAACCAGAAATCGTCATCAAGAATCAGATATGATAGGCAATAACTCCTAGTAAATTATACTGGATATTCATAGTAACTTCTTTTTGTAGATTTTTATTATCACTATATAATGGTGCAGAGAAGGCATGGAACTACCCCACATTTCCAAGTTACACAGTGGTGGAGGAAGATTCAAACTGAATTAGGAGTATAGCTGTTTGTAGCTGTATGATTTTGTTGTCTTTGATGACAAACGATGGCAAGGATGCAGAAAAGAGCACATGGATATTGAAACAAAATTTAATGAGTAAAAGTCCAACAGCTAGATGAGTAAGCTATGTCAGGAAAGAACTGAGAGCCCAATCTGCATTCAGCCTGGAGTTTTCATGGATTTGTGTGCAAACCCTCCTTTTCTTCTCCTTGCTCTGTGTCTGGGGTGTCTACCTGAATGGGAAGCTTCCTAGGTACAGAATTCCCAAAATTCCTCCCAAAATATCATAATGGACCTAATACCCTCCCCACCCCAGTATGTGGAATAGACAGGTCCTCTAATCTGCTCCCTGAAAATGGACTGTGACTCAGTCAACCAGGTTACTGAACAGTGACAGGACTGATGATATACATGTAAATACTAATTTGCTTCTGCATTCTGTCCCTTATTCAATCACAAGAAAGACCCACCAAACAAGGTTACCGGACAATAGCAATATTTTATATATGTAATGCATGTCTGCTCCCATAGCATGTTTGTACATTTCTTATTTCATGTATCCAATTGAAAATTCCCATTTTCTTCTGTTCCTCTTACATACACAGGCTAATGTCTACTTAGCTACCTTAACATTACATTGGAATTTTTCACCCAAGAATTTCTCAGTTTCCTCCTTAAAGTCTCAAATACATAACTTGTCTAGAACATTCTTCCCTGTCATTTATATTTGATTAATGCTTACTTTCTGTAAAAAGAATATATATGGAAGGGGGAGGAATGAAAGAAGGAAAATGAAAAGAAGAAAAATAATTCTGAGATGCCCTAAAATTAATTACATGGACCAGAAGATGAAGGGGGTGGGAGAAGAGATAGGAAAGTTAATTAGTTAACAGCTGTGGCTAAAGCCCACAAAAATCAGTGAGACCTTAACATTGAGACACTTGCTTAACTGCTTAACTCAGTGTATCAAACACCATATTTTACAGTTTCATTTTTTGAATGTTAGCAATATTCAAAACCTTGTGCTTTTATTATTTGAGAGGCATAGAAATGAGAGAGAAAGAGCACATTCTTATCCGTTGATTCACTCCTCAAATGCCTACAATGGCCAGGACTAGGTCTGCCTGAAGACATGAGCAGGACAATTAATCCAGTGTCACTTACCTGGGTGACACTGAAGTGGGAGACATAGGGTTTAATTATATTCTAGGTCCTCACTTCCCATTTAGAGAAACATGCTAAGCACAGTAGTCAAGTTTATTAGAAGCTGAAAAATCAGACACACATGCACATCTGGGCGTAGCTGAGGAGTAGAATGGGCCAGAGGGAGTAAAATGGTAGGGGAGGGAAGTGGAAGACAGGGTCTGAGCACCTGCTCTTATCCTCATCTGCAGAGAAGAGAGCTTCTTCCAGTTGCTAGCCTCTTTTTTTATCAGTTCAGACAGGGAGTGGTTACTTGGTGCTCCCCCTCCCAGTTCCCAGGTGAAGGAAGACACATCATGGGAGTGGGGTGGTTTGATTGACAGGTAGGTGGATAGGATTACATAGAGAGGTCACTTAGGTTTCCAGCTTGTGGCCTTAATGTAACTATTCCCTATCAACAGGAACCAAATTACTTGAGCCATCATCCTTACCACCCAGGGTCTGAATTAGCATGCCCAAGTCAGAGCCAGGTTTTACCCAGGAACTCAGGTATGGAATGTGGATCTTGGTACTGGTGTCTTAATCCCTAGGCTAAATGCTCAAACACCTGGGATATTTTAAAAACATTAGTTTTCTAAGTGGATGTATTTACCTAATACAGACAGTAGATTAACTACTGGTTGAATCCTGATTATGTTTCTGTGAACAACCGCAACAAAATGCTACAGATTTTGCCCAAATTGTAGTGCTAACATCACTATTGGATAAAATCAGATTTCAAATTTCATTTATTGTATGACCTAGGGTAAACATAAGTAAACTTTGGAGCTTTGTTTTTCCTATATCACAATAGGAAGAGAAAACACTGCAACAGACTTTTCTCAAAAACCAACATGCACACAGGAAACTGTTTCATCCATACGGTACTCAATATCAAGTTTCTTCACTTTACTCTTTCCCGTTTGAAGAAGTCTCTTTCTTCAGAATTTCATCCTGATGATAACCTCTGTTGCACTTTGTTGTAGGCAAAGCCAGAACAAGTATTGTGATTTTTTTTGGTGTTTTCTTATTCTTTTCCCTCCAGTCCGATGTACCATTGAATTATTGACGTTCTCCTGCTCCCTTTCATTTCTTTCCCCAAAACGTCAGATCAGAATTGCCTACCATGTCTCTGGCTGGAGCTGAGCTAGTGCACATACTCATGAGGCAGAAGATGACAGTCTCTCCTCCTCCTGCTGTTGTGCTTTCAACATACCTTCCTCTGATCAGACCCTCATGACTCACTTCATTTGCACTCCATGTTACTGTTTTCTTTCCCCCACTTCTTTTTTTAGGTGCCTGAAACATCTAGTAAAGCAGCTCCCACTTTTTAGCAACTTTTTCTCAGCAGGTACCCATCATTTATAAACAAACAAAATTATTTTCAAAAACAAAGTTGTGCTTTTCATAGGGCAATAACCATGTATGCAATCAGAATCTTTCTCAGAGTCATAGGAGTCTATAATAGCTAAACTGTGCCACACCTGTCTTCCTGGTCAGGGAAGTGAACTTCCAAAATAGAATAATGAATTTTGGAGCCAGCGCTGTGGTGCAGTAGGTTAATCCTCTGCCTGTGGCGCCGGCATCCCATGTGGGTGCCGGTTCTAGTCCTGGCTGTTCCTCTTCTGATCCAGTTCTCTGCTATGGCCTGGGGAGGCAGTGGAAGGTGGCCCAAGTCCTTGGGCCCCTGCACCACACCGGAGACCAGGAGTAAGCTCCTGGCTCCTGGTTTCGGATCGGCACAGCTCTGGCCATTGTGGCCATTTGGGGAGTGAACCAACGGAAGGAAGACCTTTCTCTCTGTCTCTCCCTCTCACTGTCTGTAACTCTACCTCTCAAATAAATAAATAAAATCTTAAAAAAAGAGTAATAAATTTAGCTACTTTTACACAAAGTCAAATATAAAAGATTTGATAATTTTTTATCATATTTCAATTCTGAATGACTTATAAGACTATTGTCCTTCATTTATTTTATTTTTCAAATTTACTGCCTGCTCTATACATTGGATGTCTTAAGCTAAGTAGAGTTTAGAAGATCCTTTCTAATTACAGGAAGGTATCACTTTCCTCAGTGCCATGATCTGACTTGTGACAAATCTTTACTACACAGTATGGAAATGTCTAGCAAGTCAATTGCCAAAAAAAAAAAAAAAAAAAAAAAAGTACAAATTTTAGTGTGGGTGCTGAAATCTCTTCAGAATAGTCAGCATGCTTTCAAAGTTTGTTTAAAAATTTTCAAGCATCAAATGTTGATCAAACTGAAGATGAAACTCCTATAATGCTTTAAGTGTACTTCCTTTTTAGATTTTTCAGTTCTCTGCTGTTTTTACCATTAACTGTTACATTTAAATTTCCTACATACTCACTTCATTTGTGCAACTGAAATGGTGGTATTAAAAAAATATTTACTTGTTTATGTATTTGAAATGCAGAGTGACAGAGAGAGAGGGAGAGAAAGAGAAAGACGTTCCATCTACTGGTTCACTCCCCAAATGGACACAACTACCAGGGCTGGGACAGGCGGAAGTCTGGAACCTGGAAGACCATTCTGGTCTCCCACAGCAGTCAAGCAATTGTGCCATCTTCTGCTGCATTCCCAGGGCTGTTACCAGGGAGCAGGATCAGAAGTGGAGCAACTGGGACTCAAACTGTCAGTATTGGGGGATGCTGGCCTTGCAGGCAGGTGAAGGCTCAAGTAGCTGCACTGCAAGGATGTCCACAAGACTATTATACTTTGGAAAGCAAAAAGACACAAAGAAAGATTCTGTTTCAAAGTAGAATTAGGAGTCAACCTGTTAGGCAGTGAAATTTAATACACAGCTGCAAAATATCTCTACTATTTACATTTTTATCAGGAGATAAAAATAAAATAAAATAAATAAAAGATACTATTTTTTACCAGGAGATGTTACTCCCATGCAAATACAAGCTACATTTTATTAAGTGTATGTTTCATGTATTAGGCAATTTAGTGTGATGGAGTAGAAAATGTCTATCTCACACTGGAGGTCTAGTGTTCAATATCTGACACCCCAAACCATGTGCTCTTGTTTGGATCTTTTTTCCCTGATGTTCCCAGTACCAATTCTGAGTGATGAAAAGTTTTTAAGAGAGCATCATGAATGACATTCATTCATAATACACCTTCTTATTTATATTTATTTTAAGATATATTATGTGGAACTCAGCAGAGGTTATTTAAATTACCTTGCTATAGAAAGATTGGATTAAGTAAGAGGTGATAGGTCAAAACTGGTTTGTTTCAGCTATTTTGTTGCTACTCAGAAAGTTGCAGTGGAACCAAGAAAAGTTGGGAAGCATTTTATAGCTGTTTTATCATGTGAAATATTTGCCTCTACTTTCTCTCCCTTACTGCCTTGTACCTTCAGCAACAACAGATGATAGAAATTTGGTCTTACCTGCTGTGTGCCAGTCTTTTTACCTAAACCATAGCAAGTTCTCATATTGTACACACATCCTTTATAATGGCACCAGGCTGAGTCAACACACTGACTTACAGCTCTGTTAGGAGTACAGTGACTTTTCTACCAGGAGGCCTTAGAAGGCTATGCACAAACCACAAATAGTGAGCCACTGGAAAGCATAATGAATTATTTATACTGTTATTGAATATGTTCACTTATTCAATGGAATAGAGTCATACCAGAAAAAAGTTACATTTTTTCCACTCAAGAACCTTCAAATGCAAGAAACTGATTTAAAAATAACAACTGTTATACAAGTTCGTGACCTTTATTACTGATTTTTTAAAAAGATTTATTTACTTACTTGAAAGTCAGAGTTACACAGAGAGGGGAGAGGCAGAGAGAGAGAGAGAAGTCTTCGATCTGATGGTTCACTCCCCAATTGGCCATAATGGCTGGAGCTGTGCCTATCTGAAGCCAGGAGCCAGGAGCGTCTTCCACACGGGTGCAGGGGTCCAAGGACTTGGACCATCTTCTACTGTTTTCTCAGGTCATAGCAGAGAGCTGGATCACAAGTGGAGTGGCCGGGTCTCTAACCAGTGCCCATATGGGATGCCGGCCCTTCAGGCCAGGGTGTTAACTTGCTGTGCCACAGCGCCAGCCCCTATTACTATTTTAAGTTACTCATTTTAATGACTCAAAAAATTGCAAGTCAAGGATAAACAATTACACGTGGGAGAACTTCACAGGAAAAACAATAGTTTTCATTATAAGCTACAATTCAAAAATTCAAATAGAAGTATTGATGAGACACTAACTTAAACTTTTTATTTAGTTGACATTAGCATTAAGACAAAATCAAGCAAGGGGGGGGTAACACCAAATAATTCTCAATCACTATTCTTTAGGCTTGTTGATTTGGTAAAACTTTTTGAAACAAAATTTATTATGTAACAAAATTTATCAAAGAATCATATATAATACTCTTAAGGCAGATTTAAATCAAAGAGCCTAGAATAAAGGCTTAAAAGATAATGACGTCAGCTCTGTGCTTCTCCAGTTATGGTGGGTTTGTAAATCAGTACATGCTGTATTGACAGACAGATTGTGGCGCATCTTCATGAGGCATTAGGAAAATATTCATTCATTCGTTTCTTTATCTGGCCCATATATTTTTATTGCATGTTGACATTTTGATAGTAAGACAAAATGACATGAGCTTATATCAAGCCTAATGGTTGATGAGACAGGTTTGTGATCTAGCTTGACTAACTTGCTACCACCTTAAATTACTTAGCAGATGACTTTAGTTGGAATCTTTCTAACTCATTGAACCTTGTTTCTTTATTTGTTGAATATGCCTTACATTTTAAATGTACCCTTAACATAGGATGTGTCTGTTATTGGACAATACTAACTAAACGGCATGGAAAAAACACAAAAACAATACATTGGTTTAAATATTTGCTGATCTGTATTTTAGTGACTTTTACATTTACATTATTAAAAATTTACTTGAAAACCCTTCAAAGTGAGCCCAAGTAAGGAATATATGCGCTTATCATCAAAGAAAAACAAAACAAACACATGCCAAAACATAGTAAATTAAGGAGAAAGAATAAAAAAAACACAGAAATATGATATGTTATTTATCTGCTCCAGGATAATATCTTGGCATAAACTTTACAGCCAAAAATAATACAATTTTTCCTCAGAAACTTTTTTATTTTAGATATACAAACTGCATTTCATAAGTACGACTTTAGGAACACAGTGATAGTGATTGTTCTCACCATACCTACCATCCACACCCACTCCGACCCTTCTTCCTCCTCCTTTTCCTACTCTCATCCTTTTTTTAAATTAAGATCGATTTTCAGGTAACTTTCTACACAATGGACTATGCAAAGTATTCAATAAATATTATGAAAAAAAAATGTTCCTCAACAGTTTTTTGATTTCTATTTTGATTTCTTCTGTGAGCAATGCTCATTCAGTAATATTTGGTTTGGTATATCTGTGTTTGCACATGTTCTAGAGATTCTTGAGTTATTCATTTCCAGCTATATTCCAGTGTGGTCAGATAAGATACATGGTATGATTTCAATTTTTTGAATTTGTTGAGACTTGCTTTAAGGCCTGGACTGTGGTGTGTCCTAGAGAAAGTTCCATGTACTGGTGAGAAGAATGTGTATTCTATAGCTATAGGATATAGCTGTAGATACCTGCTAGGTCCATTTGGTCTATAGTGTCAATTAACTGTGTCTGTTGATTTTCTGCTTTGTTGATCTGTCCATTGCTGAAAGTGGGGCATTGAAGTCCCCATTACCATTGTATTGGAGTCTGTGTCTCACTTTAGATCCATTAACATTTCTTTTAAATAGCCAGGTGTGTTATAAATAGGTAAATGTTTATTAAAGTCATATCTTCCAGTGAAGATATGACTGATCCCTTAATCATTATGTAGTGCCATTATTTGTCTCTCTTAACAGTTTTTGTACTAAGGTCTACTTTTGTCTGATATTAGGATGGCTACCCCAGCTCTTTTTTGGTTTCTGTTAGCCTGGATTTTTTTCCATCCTTTCACTTTCAGTCTTCATTTTTCTTTGTTGGTGAGATGTGTTTCTTGTAGGCAGCAAAATGGTGGGTTTTGTTTTTTAATCCACTTAGCCAATCTGTGTCTTTTAATTGGAGAGTTGAGACTATTTACATTCAAAATGACTATTGGTAAGTAACAACTTGGCTGTGCTGTATTTCCTTAAATATTACTGTTCTTTCCTTGGGTTTCCTTTGTACTTTTACCATGAGATTTTCTGCCTTCACCTTCTTTTTTTTTCTTATTGTGTGTGTGTGACTATAAACTTGTCAGAGATTTATCTTCTAACTCAGATATTCTTTCTTCTGCCTTACTGTGTCTGTTGTTAAAACTTTCCACCAATTTATTATTTGTTTTATTGAATTCTTCATTTCTAATATTACATTTTGATTTCTCTTTAATATCAGTTTCATGAAAAAATTTTCTTTCATGTCATTTATGGATTTCTTAAGTTTATGGATTTGCTTCTGGTTACTTCTAAGTAATATCATGATCAATTTTTTGAATTTCTTTGTGGCATCTCTTCATCTTCACATTCTAGTATTGAAGTGTTGTATTCCTTTAGGGATGTAATGTTGTCTTCCTTATTCTTATTTCCTGAGTTGCTGCATTTATTATCAGGCATTTGTGTAGCTACTTTATTGTTTGTTTTTTTCCCTGTGATTGCTTTTTTAAATTTAAATGTTTATTTATTTATTTAAAGGGCAGAACACCCCATGGGGAGACCAGGAAAAGCACCTGGCTCCTGGCTCCTGCCATCGGATGAGCGCGTGCGCCGGCCGCAGCGCGCCGACCGCGGCGGCCATTGGAGGGTGAACCAACGGCAAAAGGAAGACCTTTCTCTCTGTCTCTCTCTCTCACTGTCCACTCTGCCTGTAAAAAAAAAAAAAAGGGGGGGCAGAACACAAGAGAGTTAGAGACAGAGAGAGAGAGAGACAGAGACAGAGACAGAGACAGAAGTCTTATATCCACTGGTTCACTCCCCATATGGCTGCAATGGCCAGAGCTGAGCCAATCTGAAGCTAGGAGCCTGGAGCTTCTGGGGCTCCCATGTGGGTGCAGGGGCCCAAAGACTTGGGTCATCCTCTACTGATTTCCTAGGCCATAGCTGAGAGCTACAACACAGTGCTGGCCTCTGTGACTATTTCTCTGTACCTTAGCGGAGTGTCTTCTTAAGTAAATACACCGAAGTATATGCTGGGTGTCTTCAAAGAGATCTGTTCAGTGCTCCAGAGTGAAGGGAGTATCTCTGGTGACACTTCAGTTAGGAGTAGTAAATTTTCTCTCTCTCTCTCTTTTTTTTTAATTGGAGGGGAGATTTGTTTTTTCTGCTCTGTTGGCATAGTCTCGCGCTCACCTCCTCTCCTCATGGAGACCAATGCCTGGGTGCTAGCTTTAGTGGTTACAGTGTTCTTCCACTTTGCCACAAGAAACACACAGAGGTTTCATGCAATCTTCCCATCAAAGCTCCTGCAGCAATTACCTTTGCCAGGGAAACAGGGAGTTCCAAGCATGTAGAGCCTCCTTCAATTACTCCCAAAATACCCAGCCACTCCCTGTACTTTCCTACACAGCCACAGTGTTTTCATAGTCCTGGCACACAAGGCTCCCATAGTCATGCGCACCCAGCCCCCTGCCAATTCTCCCAGCCGAACTCAGGCATCCCCTCTCAGCTCTTTGCCGAATATGCAGATATGAACTGGTGCAGCTGTTATGATCCAAAATGGACCTAGTTACAAGCGTCTAGTTACAGGACTCCATTGCTGGTGGTTGGGGAGAGAGAAGCATCCCTCCTCACTTTTTTTCCTCTAGGTTGGAATGTACACTGTCCCCCACAGGGCTCTAAGCTGGATTCATGGCAGTATCTTCCCACAGCTTTATCATCTGTGGTTGGGCTGATGCATTCTAGTCTCACTGCATTCTCCAAAGCTGGAGCAGAGGCTCTTCAATGTTAATTCTTATAACATTGTAAGATTTTATTATTTCCAGCTTTACCAAAACTCAGTTCGGATTATAAGAGATACAATTTCTTGCCCTACTTAAGTATGCAGATATTGATGAATAAGAATTCAAATATTCATCAGAGTAGTTCAAATCTCATTCTTTGATGTTGGTACGTAGTTATTTTAAGAATACCTTCAACAAAATTACTTCTGGAGCACATTAAAATATAGATTCCTAACATCCCCAATCCAAATCCAGGATAAGAAGCCCTAAGGTTATAACCCAGAAATCTATACACTATTAAGAATAGACCCCAGATATGTTTTATGCCCACCAGGGTCAGAAACTGGCATACTACTGAATTTACTGACTTAGAATTAGGAAATAGAGGCTTAATTACCTTTTCTGAACATTTCATTTAGGTCAAGCTGTATTACTTTACCCTTAGTTAGCAGCACTTTGAACATATCGTCCTACTTATCTACAGGCCTCCATTGTTGCCAATAAAAATCAAGCAGTTCATTTTATTGGGTTTCTCTTGCACAGAGGACATTGTTTTTATCTTGTTGCTTTTAAGATTTTCTCTGTATTTGACTTTCCGAATTTTTATTATGATGTGTCCAGATCAATTTCCATCTCTCCTATCTGAAAGTCATTGAACATCCTGAATATGCAGGTTAATATTTTCCAATGAATGCAAGGAGTTTTCAGCTGTTATTTCTTAGAATATTTCTCTAGTCTTTTCTGTTTTTCTTCTTTCCTTCTGCTACTTCCATTACGTGTATTTTGGTTCACTTAAGATAATGCTAATTATTTTGAGTCTCTTTTTACTTTTTTCCACTGTTTTCTCTCTGTTCTTTAGATTATGGTCTCCATGAAACTGTCTTCAACTTTACTGTCGTTTCTTTAGTTAAAATTCACTCTTGAGTTCATGTAGTGACTTTTTTTTATCTCAGTTACTGTACAAATCAAACCAAGAATTTCAATTTGTATTGTTTAAGGAAATTATTTATCATTATTGATATTATTTATTTAATTGTACATAGTCTTCATATTCCCTTCTTTAACAGGGTTTCCTTTAGTTCTTTCAATGTATTTATAATGAATAATTTGAAGTCTGTTAAATAAGATATCTGGTCCAACTCACAAGTAAGTCCCACTTCCACTGGGAAATATATTTGTTTCTTTAAGCATCTCCTTATTTAAATGAAGACTGGACAGTTAAATAATGTAAGAATCTCTGGATATTAACTCCATTCATCTCTTTCCAGAATTTTTTTTTGTTTTTTTGTTTGTTTACTTAATAACACAACTAGGCTGCTTATCAAAGTGAATTTCCTCTGAATTTGCAAGTACACAATGTTATCAGTGGGTTCATCTTGACTATGTGCACCATTATCTTTGAATGACAGTTAATTTAACAGAGTTCTCTTTGTCTCTTCTGAAATTGTCTACTTCGGATTGTATTATACCTCACATTTCAGGCTCCACTAATTATCATCTGAATACTCTATTACTGCTTTTGACAATGCCCTGAAGCATAAATATCTCAGCAGTCTTAACCAATTAAATTTGGACAGAGACAACTTTTGAGAATAGTCTTTGAGGATTTTTTCCTTTTTTTAATTTCAGAGTATCTCTTCATAGTTGTCTCTTTTACTGGTTCTCTCTGGTGCACTCATATCTAACCTCTGGTTTAGATTATGACACATTAAAAGGAGCTATTGTTTTCAAGAGTGCTCTTAGGTTTCTGATACATCCTTTGTTTATAAGAGAGATGGTTCTTTGGGAAAATTTTAGAGCTTTTCTTACAGACTTTTCCACATTGCATATTTTTTTGAATCATTCTCTGATAATATTCTGTATGCTGAACAGACCAGCAAGGGATTCTCAGTCCTGGTTGAAATGTCTTCTTTATGAGCAAGAGTTGGGTCGTCAAGGCCTCGCTAATACTTGCCTTTCTTGGAGAAGAGCTTTGATCCTGGGGATAGGGGATGAATAGAGAGAAAGAAGCTCCTGATCTCTTAACTGAACTTTACCATGATGTTAAACTGTTAATTTTGGAGGGGATGAGAATTATCAATACCGTGCAGCTCTTGGTTAAGTAGAGTAAGACCTCATTGAAACATGAAAGGAAAGGGCCAGACCCTTGGCTATATCCACATGTAGCCAGTTTCTAAACTGAGCAGCTTCATGGCTCAGATATCACATGAATTTGTTATCCTTATGGACTTTTAGTAGATTTTACTGAATCAATATTTATTTGCTACATTCTCAGGATAATCTTGTGAGTACTTCAATTATTTTTTAAGACAGGTTTTACTTTGTTTTTATTGCTCAGGGCTGGTCTAGAAGTAGAATCCTAGCTTTAGTTTTCACCTCTTATCAAATAAATAAAAACTACAGCACAGAGTGATGTTAAGGATTAAATATAATGATGCATTCTAAAAATTTGATAATCAGAGAAAATATACTATTATGAAAACACATTTAGAAATGTTTACCAAAGGTAAATATTAGCTTCTTCCTACATGTGAAAGTTTGAGTCTTGTTTAGAAAGAATGGATGTGGGGCCAGCACAGTGTGTAGTGGCTAAAACTACCACCTGAGGTGCTGGCATTCCATATAGGTGCTGGTTTGAGTCTTGGCTGCTCTACTTCCGATCCAATTCTCTGCTATGGTTTGGGAAAGCAGTAGAAGATGGCTCAAGTCCTTGGGAGACCTAGAGGAAGCTCCTGGCTTCGGATCGGCACAGTTCTAGTCAATGATGCCATTTGAGGAATGAACCATCGATGGAAGACCTCCCTCTCGCTTGCTCTCTCTTTCTCTCTCTCTCTGATTCTGACTCTGCCTCTCTGTAACTCTGATTTTAAGTTAATAAATCTTTAAGAAAGAAAAAAAAAGAATGATGTAGAAAAGATCAGTTAGTGAAACAATTTAAACTTAAGGTCATATACTGTCTCCCTTTTCAAATCGGGATGAAATAAAATTGATGCAATGCTTTTCTTGCCATGTTATAGAGATTAAAGTGGAAACATTTGAATACATGCTGCTGTGCAAAGAACAATAATTTAGGTTTTCATTTCATAGAGGAGTACTCTAGCACTTTAAAACTGCTTAAAATACATAGCAAAATTTCATTTTATAGCCTCATTAATTGAATTGAATATAAAAGTTATCTTTATTAGATAGAGAAACATGCTGAAGTGTGCATGGATTAAATTATTTTATATCTCAGATTTTCCCTAAAATGTTCAAACAAAAGATATAACTTCAAGAGGAATAAATCAATAAAACAATGTGGCATATTCTTGACAGTTGTTGAAGAGACATTGGTAGTACATAAAATTCATTATACAATTCTATTTCTATAAATGTTGAGATTTTCCATAGTAGAAAGTATTTTCTAAATTCCTGTAAGGTAGAAAACACAAGATAGATATCTTAAATAAATGCAGTGGCTATGACAACAAATATCAGATATCTTCTCTCATTTAGATTTCTTTTCTTTAAAAAAGATTAATTATCTTTGCAATTTCCATTTTAACACCAAGATTTTTTAATCATTTTCAATTATCTTTACATACAGAAGATCGATTCAGTATATACCATGTAAAGATTTCATCAGTTTGCACCCACACAGAAACACAAAGTGTAAAAATACTGTTTCAGTACTAGTTATAGCATTACTTCACATTGGATAACACATTAAGGACAGATCCCTCATGAGACGTAAATATACAGTGACTCCTGATGTTGATTTAACAATTTGACACTCTTGTCTATGGCGTCAATAATCTCCCTAGGCTCTAGTCATGAGTTGCCAAGGCTATGGAAGCCAACTTCGATCTTATTCTGACAGGGTCATAGTCAAAGTGGAAGTTCTCTCCTCCCTTCAGAGAAAGGTACCTCTTTCTTTGATGGCCCTGTTATTTCCACTGGAAACTCACTCACAGAGATCTTTCATTTAGGGTTTGTGTATTTTCTTTCTTCCTTCCTTCCTTCCTTCCTTCCTTCCTTCCTTCCTTCCTTCCTTCCTTCCTTCCTTTCTCCCTCCCTCCCTCCCTCCCTCCCTCCCTCTTTCTTTCTTTCTTCCTTTCTTCCTTTCTTCCTTCCTTCCTTCCTTCCTTCCTTCCTTTCTTCCTTCCTTCCTTCCTTCCTTCCTTCCTTCCTTCCTTCCTTCCTTCCTTCCTTCCTTCCTTTCTTTCTTTCTTTCTTTCTTTCTTTCTTTCTTTCTTTCTTTCTTTCTTTGTTTCTTTCTTTGTTTCTTTCTTTCTTTCTTTCTTTCGCCAGGGTGTCTTAGCTTTCCATGCCTAAAATACTCTCATGGCTCTTGAGCCACATCTGAATGCCTTAAAGTCTGATTCTGAGGCCACAGTGCTATTATGACATCTGCCATTCTATGAGTCTGCTGTGTCTCCCACTTGCCATGTTGGATCATTCTCTCCCTTTTTGATTAGTATTAGCAGACACTAGTCTTGTTTGTGTGATCCCTTTGACTCTTAGATCTATCCGTGTGATCAGTTGTGAACTAAAATTGATCACTTGGAGTAGTGAGATGGCATTGGTACATGCCACCCGGATGGGATTGTATTGGAGTCCCCTGCCATGTTTCTAACTCCATCATTTGGGACAAGTCCGATTGAGCATGTCCCAAACTGTACATCTCCTCCCTCTCTTTTTACATCTCTTATATTTAACAGGGATCACTTTTCAGTTAAAATTTAAACACCTAATTATAATTGCGTGTTAATTACAGAGTTCAAACAATAGTACTAGAATAAAAAATACTAAAATGGATAAAGTATTGCACTGTACATCAACAGTCAGCACAAGAGCTGATCAAGTCACTGTTTCTCATAGTGTCCATTTCACTTCAACAGGTTTCCGCTTTTGTGCTCAGTTAGTTGTCGCCGATCAGGGAGAACAAATGATATTTGTCTCTTTGGGACTGGCTTAATTCACTCAGCATGATGTTTTCCAGATTCCTCCATCTTGTTGCAAATGACCGGATTTCATTGTTTTTGACTGCTGTATAGTATTCTATAGAGAAAATGTCCCATAATTTATCCAGTCTACTGTTGATGGGCATCTGGGTTGGTTCCAGGTCTTAGCTATTGTGAATTGAGCTGCAATAAACATTAAGGTGCAGACAGCTCTTTTGTTTGCCAATTTAATTTCTGTTGAGTAAATTCCAAGGAGTGGGATGGCTGGGTTGAATGGTAGGATTATATTCAAGTTTCTGAGGAATCTCCAGACTGACTTCCATAGTGGCTTCACCAGTTTGCATTCCCACCAACAGTGGGTTAGTGTCCCTTTTTCCCCACATCCTCTCCAGCATCAGTTGTTGGTAGTTTTCTGTATGTGAGCCATTCTAACCGGAGTGAGGTTAAACCTCATTGTGGTTTTGATTTGCATTTCCCCGATTGCTAGTGATCTTGAACATTTTTTCATGTGTCTGTTGGCCACTTGGATTTCCTCTTTTGAAAAATGTCTATTGAAGTCCTTGGCCCATCTCTCAAGTGGGTTGTTTGTTTTGATGTTGTAGAGTTTCCTGATATCTTTGTAGATTCTGGTTATCAACCCTTTATCTGTTGCGTAGTTTTCAAATATTTTTTCCCGTTCTGTCTGTTTCCTATTCACTTTCCTGACTGTTTCTTTTGCAGTACAGAAACTTCTCAATTTGATGCAATCCCAGTAGTTAATTTTGGCTTTGACTGCCTTTGCTTCTGGGGTATTTTTCAAGAAATCTTTGCTGCTACGTATACCTTCCAGGGTTTCACCAATGCTCTATAATAATTTGATTGTGTCAGGTCATAGATTTAAGTCTATAATCCATGTTGAGTTAATTTTTGTGTAAGGTGAAAGGTAGGGATCTTGCTTTATGTTTCTGCATGTGGAAATCCAGTTTTCCATAACCATTTGTTGCATAGACTGTTCTTGCTTCAGGAATTGGTTTTAGATCCATTATCAAATATAAGTTGGCTGTAGATGTTTGGATTGATTTCTGGTGTTTCTATTCTGTTCCATTGGTCTATCCATCTGTTTCTGTACCAGTACCTTGCTGTTTTGATAACTACTGCTCTGTAGTATGTCCTGAAATCTGGTAATGTGATGCCTCCGGCTTTGTTTTTGTTGTACAAGATTGCTATAGCTATTCGAGGTCTCCTGTGTTTCCATATGAATTTCAGCATCATTTTTTCCAGATCTGAGAAGAATGTCTTCATTGTTTGATTGGTATCTCATTGAATTTGTAAATTGCTTTTGGCAGAATGGACATTTTGATGATATTCTTCCAATCCATGAGCATGGAAGATTTTTCCATTTTTTGGTATCCTCTTCTATTTCTTTCTTTAAGGTTTTCTAATTTTCATTGTAGAGATCTTTAATGTCCTTGGTTAAGTTTATTCCAAGGTATTTGATTGTTTTTGTAGCTATTGTGAATGGGATTGATCTTAGCAGTTCTTCCTCAGCCATGGCATTGCCTGTGTATACAAAGGCTGTTGATTTTTGTGCATTGATTTTATATTCTGCTACTTTGCCAAACTCTTCTATGAGTTCCAATGGTCTCTTAGTAGAATTCTTTGGGTCCCCTAAATAAAGAATCATATCATCTGCAAAGAGGGATAGTTTGAGTTCTTCCTTCCCAATTTGTATCCCTTTAATTTCTTTTTCTTGCCTAACCATCAGATTTTTTATAACTACTTGCTTTCCTGGGAACTGACTTGGAGAATAGAAACAATTTCTTCTGAGTGCATTAACTCTGTGGTCTGCCTACCTCTCACAAGCCCACCACTTAATAGCTCCATCATGTGCCATCCTGCTACACCAGGAATCACTCTTAGAAGACATGAATGCTTGGGGAACCAACTCAAATCATGTTCAAATCTCAGTACTGAGTTTGCTCTAGTTTAAGCAATTTTGATGTTGTTGTCAATTTAGTATGCTAAACATTCTACTAACATCACTTCAGATATTTCTTGAACAAAGCTTGATTTGGGGAATGGATTCCGTTTGATGCAGTTCTGAGAAATTGCCATGACAAATCATTGGTGTAAAAGTCTGATAAACTTGTCTTCCTACAAAGAGAATGTGCCTGAAGGGCTTCTTTTCCAAACCGCCAATGGTGTTTTCATTGGTACTGAGTCATCTGTTAGAAACTTGGAAGGGCTGACAGTAGCAGCCATTCACACTGTAATCTACAAATCAAGGGAATGGTGCTATCTCAAGTAACTAAGAATAGAGAAGAGCTGTGACTACAAAATCTGGTTTATCTTCACAATGTCAGGTATTGGGCTTGGATAAATATCACATCTCCTATGAGAGTGCCACATTCATTCAGTTATCAACTTTGATACCCATAGTGCATGGTTCCTGGTACTGGGACAACAGCCATGAATTTTAATTAAAATGACCTTTTCCTGAGAAATGGGTTAAAAACACACAAATATGGATACACACACACACACACACACACACACACACGTACAGGAATAGGTAGCAGTGTTGCTGATTTAATATCATGACCTGAATTGAAGCTAAATTAGGCAAACTGAATTATTTCCAGAGCCAGTACAACACTGAATATGATACACAAAATTATATCCTAGATCTAGTAGCAAGAAATATACTGCTAAAAAAAAAAATCTCAGAAATGGATAAATTATCAAATTGTGGAATCTGGGATATGTATAACCCCAACTCAATAACATACAAAAAGTTCTGATTCATAAAATAACTGGTTTTTATGAACCAAAAAGCATCTATCTCTTAAATAGCTTTGATGTGATATCTAACATTGGAAAGTTACACTTTATGCACTGCTACTTTAATGTATATAATCTGATACTCCTTAAGAGGGACAATGGCATAGAGAATAATACTGATAGGGAAAAATATTGATGGCCACTTTCCCAGTAATCATTAATATAAAAAGTAAGAATTTCACAGTTCACCTGTCAAAAAGCATTTGTATTTGTATCTTTATGTATATCTATATTTAATTTATTTTCTAATATATTAAGGGAGATCTATTCAATATCTGGTAAAACTCACTGTGATATGCCACACTTATAAAATATAAATAAAAATTCTGCTAAGTATTACCTGAATGCATACACACACACATATAAACAGTGAAAACTGATCTTTCTCATGTTTCTTCCTTTGGTATTTGAATTTTTAAAAAATTGTTAAAGGTTTACTTTGTTTATTTGAAAGAGTTATAGAAAGAGGTAGAGAAAGATAGAGAGGTCTTCTATCCACTGGTTCACTGCCCAAATGACTGCAGTGGCCAGCGATGAGCCTATCTGAAGCCAGGAGCCAGGAGCTTCTTCTGGGTCTCCCAAGTGGTTGCAGGGCCTTTCCCAGGCACATTAGTAGGGAGCTGAATGGGGAGTAGAGCAGCCAACACTCAAACAGGTGCCCATTATATGCTGGTATTGCAGTCTGGGGCTTTAACCCGCTATGCCATGGTGCCAGCCCCTCGTCTATGTTTATAAAAGCACCCATTTGCCTCCTTAGCACCTACACAATGCAGTTTTCATAGCCTTCTTTAAAAATGCTTGTATTCCAGAGTTAAGAATCAATCTTTGAATCTTTGACTGAATTTTTAAAATATAGGTGCTCTTTCATTTTTCTGATGGCTAATAAGGAAATTGTAAGGTGAAGAAAACCAGAAACCGCACTCCTCAAAATTCAGGGACCTCTTAATGAAGAATAAGGTACTTCATATTATCTTTGAGAACATAGCACTAGACCAACATGAAAGGAAGCTAAAAAAAACCTAGAAGATACAAAATTTATTATATTATTTAAATTTTATTTACTTATTTGAAAACAAAGTTACAGAAAGAGAGGGAGAGATAGAGAGATTAGCAGGGAGCGAGGTCAGAATTGGAGCAGCTGGAATTCAAGACTCAAACTGGTGCCCATACAGGATATCAATGTTGCAGATGTCATTTTAACACACTATGCTATAATGCTAGCCCCTGTAAATAATTCTTAAATAGGTTATCATCAATAAGGGAATCCAATGATAATGCATTTTCTTTTGCTTTTACTGAGGTTGAAATCTTACTTGCTATAAAGAGATTTTTTTAAAGTCTATTGTTAATGGATGCTTCTCACTAAATATGCCACAAAGTTTACATATATAGCACAATATACTAAAGTAGCACATAGCAAGTTGAATGTGTCAAACTTTAAATTTTATGTAGCAAAATTGAAAGTTATACAAATAAAATAATCACATATGCTCTGGATATAAAACAAAACACCTTTACTGATTATTATGGTGATAAAACAATCTAATATATATATATATATATATATATATGGTGATGAAACTATATATATATATATATTCTAAGGAATCAGTAATTCCTTAGAAGTAGGAAATTATATTTTCTGCTGGTCATACATATTAAATGTAGATGAAACATCAATGTGTAATTTCTTTTCAATATTATATCAAGATTGATTATTTAAATACTGCATGTGTTAAGAATATATCATACAAAAAGCTTACATAAGAATTGATTATAGTTCTAAAAATATTTTTGATTTCTTTAGAGTAGTCAATGAATTCAGAAGATTTGAGGCTGTGATTATTATCAAAAATGAAAGTCTAATCCTTCAAAATAACTTGTTTTTAACTAATGCCCATTAAAGCTTATCAGCATAAGAAGGTTTTATTTCATTTTTTAAGTACGGATGTCTTATCCTTGCCATAGAATAATTTATTCAAAATACCTGTGGATCAGTGCTGTGTACCTATATTTTAAGTCATAGGGTGATTCTAATATCAGCCAGCAACCATGCTACAGATCTACAGATTTCATTTCAATAAGAAGGTAAACTATGAAATTTGCTTTAATTCTAATTTGAGAAATATGTTTTAATATATTTAAAGAAATCCTCAAAGGTAGCTTCTCATTTTCCTATATCACTTGGATAATTCTATAAATCTTAGAAAATATGTTGTTTGGGCATTAATTTTTCCAAGTTTATATATATTTGGATATGCAAGTGTACATGCTTGGCATCACATAGGCAAATTTCAGAAATTAGGAAAGTGCATGGGAAATTTATAAAAAAATAGTAACTTAGAAATTTCCAAAACGTGCTTGAGCATAGTATATGAAATAGAAGATGGGGAGCAGAGGCCAGAGAGATATACTGCAAGTTTGTTTATATAACAGGGATAACCACTGACACTCACACTACAAAAACAAAAAGTCACACAACAACAAAATGTGATTTATCTATAGGTAAAATAATTTGACATAATGTAACTGTAGTAGCTACTTTATATTAGTATGTGGAAGGCCTCTACCCTTAAGTCTAATTTCAAATAAAAAGGAAAGAAAATCTACTAATTGAATTACTACTGAATGATATACCTCAATAAGATTAGAAGAAAATTATGAAATAGAAGAAATGATATAGAGAAAATGTGAAGTAGAAGAAACAATACAGAGAAAAATCTAGCTAGGTAAAGGGTATTCACCAAATGATAGTAAAATGGGAAGTGATACATAATAACTGTGTGACACTTCTAAGATGCCACCAGCTTGTGCATAAAAATTTGAAAAATATAATTATGTAGATGACTGAGTAATAGTGATTTTATAGATCTGTGAAAACAAGGAAAAATCAGCTGTTCATTTCATATTTGTCTTTGAATCTATAGCAAACAAGAGAGGGAGAAGGTGGAGTTAATTAAGACATAGCAATGAATTCCATGTTACTGAACAATATGTAGTTCAAAATAGAAGAGCCAATATTGTTTGCCTTTCAGAAATGGCATAGTATGGTAGGGAAGAGGATAGATTCTATGGCATAATGGGAGACAAAAGAAAGGCTAATTGTGTTACAGTTGTTTATGATATTATTTGACCTTTTCAATTAATCCATGAAATATTTTGAGAAAGTCTTTAATTTGTTAATTTTGTGAAATAATTAACGATTCTAAAGATTTTTTAAAACAAAACTATGGGCCGGCGCCGTGGCTCAACAGGCTAATCCTCCGCCTTGCGGCGCCGGCATACCAGGTTCTAGTCCCGGTCGGGGCCCCGGATTCTGTCCCGGATGCCCCTCTTCCAGGCCAGCTCTCTGCTGTGGCCCAGGAGTGCAGTGGAGGATGGCCCAAGTGCTTGGGTCCTGCACCCCATGGGAGACCAGGAAAAGCACCTGGCACCTGGCTCCTGCCATTGGATGAGCGCGGTGCACTGGCTGCAGCGCGGCGGCCATTGGAGGGTGAACCAACAGCAAAGGAAGACCTTTCTCTCTGTCTCTCTCTCTCACTGTCCACTCCTCTCAAAAATAAAAAACAAAAAACAAAAAAAACTATGCTTTAACAGATGGAACTGTTGCATAAAATAAAAGGTAACTGGAAAAATAAACATCGCAAAGTTAGAATTAAACTCAGAGCAGTAAGGGAAAGAGAAGTCTTTATTTAAGAAAGGAATTGTTTGCATTCGGATAATACTACATTCGTTCATTCTTATAAAATTTTCATTTATGTACAGTTTATCGTCACAACATTTCTATCTGCATGTTAGTCACTAAATTGAGTACCAGGGCTTGAGAATGCGGGTAGGAAGGGAGTTGTGTGATTTTGTTTTCCTAGTGTGCCAGTTCAGACAAAGCCCAGATTACTACCTAAGAATCTTGTGCCCATTTTAGTATTCTTCTTCTTATAGACCACACTGCTGATATAAATCATTCATATTTGCTTAGACAGCAATGGAAGATAGGTTTCCCAATTGTAGTCAAATACTCTAACAAGGCAGTCTCTGAAGGTTTTGCTCTCACACAAGTGTTTACGTATTCAGAACAAGAAGCTGAATTTGTCTGGAAGAGTTGGGATATTTATTTCCCATAGTAAGATGGATAACCTCATGTATTTTTGGTGTAACCCTTAAGATACATAATATGATCTAGTATATAATCCATCACATTGCAGAGATATAAGAATTCCTACCTGCTAAGACTCTGCAGAAGAACCATAGGAGTGCATACCATTTTTCTTGTCCTCCATTAAAAATATTAGAAATGGTATTCCAAAGCAAGAATTCTAGAACTCTTGATTTTATACAGTATATTAAACAGGATTCATCTTTTATGTAACAGAAAAGGAAAGGAGCATTGTCATTATAGCAGCAAACCAGACAAACCAGTTTCCATCTTTCATTAGGTTATGTTTTACTCATAAGATGGGGAAAATTGACAAATGAAATAAAACATGCAGCATAATGGCAGGAAACCATAAATGCAGGGAATAAAGTAAGGCCAGAAAGGGTATGTGACAGAGGACTAGCAAGGGTTTCTTTTACACTGAGAGATTCAGACGCATGTCAGGCTGTTAGAACTGAGATTTGAATTAAGAGAGACCTCTACGATAATCTAGAAGAACAGCAAGTGCAACTTAGAATCGAGTTCAACTAGGGAATCAAAGTCAGCATATTTGGGAAAGAGGGAGAAGGGCAGTGATACAAGTGCTTCTCTCTACAATTGAGCTAAGTCCCAGGCAGTGGGGGTGGAGTGTGGCCTATAGATATACAAAGAGAACAGCCGGCGCCATGGCTCAACAGGCTAATCCTCTGCCTTGCGGCGCCGGCACACTGGGTTCTAGTCTCGTCGGGGCGCCGGATTCTGTCCCAGTTGCCCCTCTTCCAGGCCAGCTCTCTGCTGTGGCCCTGGAGTGCAGTGGAGGATGGCCCAAGTGCTTGGGCCCTGCACCACATGGGAGACCAGGAGAAGCACCTAGCAACTGGCTCCTGCCATCGGATGAGCACGGTGCGCCGGCCGCAGCGCGCCGTCTGCGGCAGCCATTGGAGGGTGAACCAATGGCAAAGGAAGACCTTTCTCTCTGTCTCTCTCTCTCACTGTCCACTCTGCCTGTCAAAAAAAAAAAAAAAGATATACAAAGAGAACAGTATCATCAGTCCTGAAGGCAGATGTGTATGCCTTGTCTGTGTGGCTTGCTCGCTGGGCAATGTCTGCTGGTCATGAGTAGTCCCTTGAATTTACCGCAAGGTATCATAAAAATGCCATCTGTGTTCTGTGTGTGTCAAAATTGTATACAATTTGGAAAGCATAAAGTTCAGAGGGTAATATGAAAGGTGCAAGATAAGCTTAGAGAAGCTGGGCAGAGGCCAATTCATGTCAGGTTCTAAGAGTGCATGTGAAAATATTTAGAATTCAGATGAAAAGTTATTTAAAAGGAGTAGCATAATTTCATTTGGGTTGTAATATATAGAGTGCACAAAGCAAGTATTAGAATCAAGGAGCATTCCATATGCTCATCATGAGGGTGACCTTCAGATTGTCACTTGCTATCTAAGTAACTCAGTTTCTTATCAAGTCATCAGAGATAATAGAATTTTCCTTGGATTTTTATCACAGGTGTCTTGTGAAAGGAAGTAGAATGATGTCAGTGGTTGCCCTGAGAAAGATAACCATCAAAGGGAGTCTGTTATTTCTGCCACTGACACTACACATTCCAATCTGCCAATTATCTCTCAGCCATCAGTTTGTGAACAAGGGCTGATTAGTACATTAACTTCCCAGGAGGACAGAGATAATAGGAATGGGGAGTCCCTTGTGATGGCTTTGACACAGATCGGTTCCCACTGGCCATGCTAACTCAGAGTAAAGATGAATAGCAACATAGATGCATATTCATCTATGTCCCTTTTCTATCAATTAAGTCTCCTGAATAAGCCACAAAGGTGTCTGTTTCCCTGCATCCAGTGGGATACTAATCACTTCACTGCTTTATTGCTCTTTTTTTCTGGTTAAGTATTTTAGAAATAAGACATGACTTCACTTGTCAGGTGTGCCTGCAGTTGGGAAATAGGACAAGCATCATGTCTCTGTCCTAAAGATGCTGAGCAACCTGTAGCCCTTACGGAGAACACATTCTCTACATGTCTAGCTGGGAAAATCCACTATTTTCTGCTCAGCTTTACACAGTATACTGGTTTCTTTATGTAAATAAGTTTTTTCCCCTACTCTTTCAGTAAAAATCAGAAATTGCATTAGTGATAGTGAGTTGAATATCAAAATTCAAGGTGTTAAAAAATAGGAAATGCCAGAAGAGAGTTATAGAGAGGATTTTAAAGGAGATTTAAAAAAAGCATTGGAGCTTGAGATGTGGATGATATGCTATGGAAGTACTCAGTGTGGGGGGTTGGGGAGGGTAAAGGAAGAGAGGGCTTAATGTTACGAATGATGATCCTGAAAATGTGAATGGACACACATCGAGAAGTAATGATGGAAGCTTTGATGTTTGATTGAAGCAAGGTCACTTCAGTGGTTATCACAAGGAGGAAAGCAAATATATCATTACAAATCCATTGAAGAGACATAAAGGTTATGAAGAGGATGGTGGAATTTCTTTTAACTGCCTACCTGTATTGAATTATTAAGCATCACCATGAACTGTGAGTTGGTAGTGAAAAATATTAGAGGAGGTTTTACGTGGGAAAAAAAAATATAGAATAAGTTCAGATGCAGGCACCTAAACTGTTTCACTGAGTGCTGTTGCTTCAACTTGCTGAAACTCACTTCACTGGTTTAGCATTACTCATATAGCTGTCATCCTTAATAAATCTTTTCAGCGTTAGGGAGAGGACCATTTGTTCCCATGCCAGCATTCTTAGTAAAGTTTTGATTACTCCATTTTGAGTAAATGAAAATAGCACTAGTTCAGGAATCAGAATACCATCTAAGATTTTTTCCCATTGTGACAGAATAGTTATTGCCGAGTCCTTTATTTCTTTTAAAGAGAGTTTGTAACTAACTAAAATGATAGAAAGCATACAAGTGTTTTAAGGAGATAAGGGGAAGAAGAGACTATAAAGGGCACCAAAATTTACAAGATGATAGACATGTTCATAATTTTGATTATGGTGATATTTTTCTGGGTGGATGCAGAACAGAATAGTTAATCATGTACAATGAATATGTACTGTACATTCTAATCAATGCATCAGAAGTGGTATAAATGAAAGAAATAGTTTATAGGGCATGACAATATATATTTTGAAAATTTTAGATAATAGACCGTATACAAATAGCTAGAACATGCTGACATGCTCTACATGATTTCTTGTCAAAATAAGTGTTTATGAGAACTTCCTCAACGCCCCTGAAAGCCAAGGAATAGTTGTTTCAGACTAAGCAATTGAAAGAGCATGAAGGAGGTTTCGTACACGGGCTCAAAGGATGATTTGAAGTAATAATATTAAAGTTTATTGATACCATAAGCCAAGATGATAATTGCTACAAGGATTATCAGTGAGTAAGGGAAATACCCAACTGTTATTAGGAAATTTCACGAGAACAGGAAATTTATCTTGGCATTTCTTTTTCCTTCTTCAGCATGTCTACTATGTAGCACCAAATTTTCTCACACTATGAACTCCTCTCTGTCATATTTCTACACCCAAAATAAAAGAATGTAATTGATTAAATCTCCCAAGTACCCAAGAAATATTTATGGACAGTGAATATTATGAAATGTATACATGGATTTATATAATGTTCGATGAAAAGAAATATCCTTTGATTCCATTTCCATGAACTTTTTGAAGTACTCTCATATTTAGGCATTTGATATATAACTCTTAATGTGATATCTGCATTTTAAAAGGAATCATATTATAAGTTTATAAATTTTTGTATTCAATCAATGTCCCACAAAGTATTATTTATTCACTTATTATAGGATCACTACCATAAAGTATAGTAAAACAAAGTTATTCTGTTCTTTTATTTATATTTAACAGATTATTCAAGTGTTGGTTTTACTCATGTTTTCTGGGTGATTTCACCCAATAACTCAATTTATTTTGTACTTCAAGTAGGACCATATTTCTGTTATCTAATTTACTGCTAGTGGTGCTCATTGCATTGTATAAAAAGATGTTCCAGAGCCGGCGCTGTGGCGCAGTGGGTTAATGCCCTGGCCTGAAGCTCCGACACTCCATATGAGCTCCGGTTCTAGTCCCAGATGCTCCTCTTCTGATCCAGCCCGAGTCCTTGGGCCCCTGCACCCATGTAGGAGACCAGGAAGAAGCTCCTGGCCCCTGACTTTGGATTGGTGCAGCTCCAGCCGTTGCGGCCATCTAGGGAGTGAAACAGTGGATGGTAGACCTCTCTATCTACCTCTCTCTGTAACTTTCAAATAAATAAAATAAATCTTAAAAAAAGATAGTCCATTGTAAAAACTTCGTTTTGTTAATTTATAAGATATGTTAAATATCTTGGATAAGTAGTAACATTTTTTGTGAACATTCATTATCTTGGGATATTTATGTTGACTAAAGAAAATCTGAAAATTCCTCAAGTCAGCTACTCTGTACTTTCTGATATTCCTCCTCCCCATATGTTTATAATTCATTGTTTTTTTTTATTTTCCCAGTGAGTCCAATACATGTAACACCTATCATCTATTACATTTATCTGTTCTTATTCTTTAAATACTTAATACCAGATATGTATTTTATTCACCTCTTTATAGTCTCTGTACTAGGATCAGTTTTTGGTGCTTAGTAAAATTTAACTGACTTTTGAGGGAAGGTAGATAGGAGACTAGGCACTAACTTACAAATACAGGGCAAATCACAGAATGAAAGTTAAATCATAACTCCATGAATTGATAAAGTTTTATTTGAAACTGACCTGAATAAACAAGGTATGCATGGGTATATGTATATATATATATATATATATATATATATATATATATATGTGTGTGTGTGTGTGTGTGTGTACAATTTTTTTGAAAACCATGAATTTAAGAGATCTTCAGTTTATATAAAATACATATTATGAAAAAACCACAAGGTTTTTGGCACAAAAACAAGCTTTTAATTCCATTTTTGAACATCTTGATATACCCTTGCATATATATATGAAATACTCTTGACTGAATTACAACAAAGACAGTCTTATTCTGAGCATATTTTCTGGTTCAGTCTTCCAGTTAGTTATCCATTTAGATATATGGTTCCTCTTCACCAATGGTTTTATATTTCATGTACATATTTTCTTTTTAATATACAGAAGAGTCAAATGTCAACATTATCAGTAGTCAGTAACCCATAGTTGACCTACATTTTTTCTTCACGAGGTAGCCATTGTTTTCAGAGATGAAAACATGTGCTGTATAAAATAACCTTTGCTTCCTAAGCTTCAGGTGAGAGTTATGAGGAGCTATTATTGTAAAACTGTTGTATACTTAATTGAAAAGGTTTAACATTTCATGTCAGGAATCAGTCCATTTCTGAAAGCATAGCATATATTTCAAAATACAGTTGCTTTTTAAGCATTTTAAGTACACTATGATCAATGAAATTGCACTTTCTCAGCATGTGTCCTTATTTATTTTAGGGAAAAGCTATTTAATATAAGAATGCACAGTGACCTTCCATAAAAATGCTATACTACCACAGTTAAAAAGCAGATTTATATATGAAAGAGCTCATAGCAATTCTACTCTTGCCATACATATGTGAATTTTGAATGGTAGTAACTAATATTTTAAAGATTTTTCACTTTGTCATTTTTCATTACTATCATTAATATGGCATGCTATTTCCATTTATTCTTTGAGGAAATACTAAAATGGGTTGATGTTAGCAAAATCTATTTGAAAGTAGAGTATTTAGCCCTTTACACATATGCTGAAGAAAAACATAGATAGCTTGTTTTCTACAGATAGTTCATAATATCCAACATATTAATTTCAGCATGAAACTCATAGTAATTTTTACATATAATAAGTAAATATTTCATTTAACTTCCTTATTTATTTAATAATACATGTAAAGTACTGTTATTTTCCTCTAAAGTTATTAATCAAGAAGAGAAGTAAGTCTAAAACAAACATATGTTTTAATTGCATGTATTTCTTGAAAATATATCTGTTTATGCTAATTCCTTAAAAACAGTTTCCATATGACATTGTCTAAAGGTAGCCTTAGTAATACAGATTTTCATATACTTCACACACACACACACACATACACACTCATATATGCTTACACCAGATATCTTGAAATAGTTTGTCTTTAAATAAGTAAAATGCCAGGGAAAAATAGAAACTGAATTATACCAATAATGACAACTCCATCTCTTTCAAGAAAGATTTGAGAGGTAGAGTTAGAAAGAGAGAGAGAGAGGAAGAGAGACTGTGTGTGTGTGTGTGAGAGAGAGAAAGGGGGGGGGAGAGGGAGAGGGAGGGCGGGCAAATGGGCAAAATGGGCAGTGCTGGGCCAATCCAAAGCCAGGAGCCAAGAGCTTTTTCCAGGTCTCCCACATGGATGCAAGGGACCCGAGCATTTGGCCATCCTCTGCTACTTTCCCAGGAGCATTAGCAGAGAGCTGGATCAGAAGCAGAGCAGCCGGGACTGGAAGTGGCTCATATGAGATGCTGGCTCCACAGGCAGAGACATAACCTACTATGCCATGGCACCAGCCCCCACAGCTGTGTTTCTTTAACTACATTTTTAATTTTGTTCAGGATTTGCTCAGCAAGCTTTTTTTTAAAAAAAAAAAAATTTAACTTTTCTGAACGTCTTTCTAGTTATATACTTTGAGCCATATATACTTTAATTTCTCAATTAGTTAATATTTGATTTATGATTCTTTATATGTGTTTATTTGGTTTATAAATATTCCATAATCCTTAGATTTTTTGTTGATTTTTAATTTATTTCCATGGTATTTTCAGATTGTTCCTTGCATAATCTTAATCTTTTAAATTTTATTTACCTTAAACTTTTTAATTGACCATATTTGTATTTATTACATATAACAAGACAATCTGATATTTGAATATATTATGGAATTAAGGAGTCAAAATAATGACATAATCTATTACTTCATATAATTATATTTTGGGGGGTAAGAGCATTTAAAACTTACTCTCATCAATTTTCAAGTACACAATACATTGTTATTAGACATTGTAACAGTGCTATGCAATGGATTTCAAGTTTTTTCATTTTGTTGAACTGAAATTTTGAATTATTTGACCTATGTATCCCTAACTCATCTGCTCCCTAGACCACGGTAACTTCCATCATATTCTCTGCTTCTATGAGATTAACTTTTTAGGTTTTACGTGAGTGGAATCCATTGTCTGCTGCTATAGTAGAATTTTAGGAAGCTGAGTATTGTAGTTCTGGAGACAGGACAGTTGAAGATCAAAAGACAAGGGCCTTCATGCTGTGCTATCCCATGGTAGAAGAGAGCATGGCAAGAGAGCAGCTGAGGGAGAGGGAGAAGCAGACCAAAATCCTGTGTACCAGGGACCTACTCCTTGTAACAACTAACCAACTCCTGTAATAATCGTGTAAACTCTAGTATGAAGGCAAAGCTCTTGTGACCTATATAGCTCTCAATACTGTTGCATTGGAGATTAAGTTTCCAACACAGGAATCTGGGGAGACACATTCAAGCTTTAGCAACATGCTAAGTGAAATTATGCAGTACTTGTCTTTACGTGCCTGGATTATTTCATTTGCTATAGTCATCAAAGTTAATGCATATCATGACAAGTGACAGAATTTCATTATCTTTTTTTAAAGTTTTTTTTAAAAGATTTTATTTATTTATTTGAGAGAGAGAATTACAGACAGAGAAGGGGAGACAGAGAGCAAGATCTTTCATCCGCTGATTCAGTCCCCAGATGGCCACAACAGCCAGAGCTGAGCTGATCTGAAGCCAGGAGCTAGGAACTTCCTCTGGGTCTCCCCCATGGGTGCAGAGGCTCAAGCACTTGGGCCATCCTCTACTGCTATCCCAGGACATCGCAGAGAGCTAGATTGGAAGAGGAGCAGCTGGGACTTGAGCCAATGTCTCCATAGGATGCCAGTGCCACAGGAGAGCTTAGCCTACCACACCACAGCGTCGGCCCTGAAATTTTTAGGACTGAGTCCATTTTGAGTATCTTACCACATTTTCTTTAGCCACTCAGTTGAAAAATACTTAGGTTGATTCTCTTTCTTCATAATTATGAATAATGCTGCAGTGAACATGGGAATCCAGATACATTTCCCTCATATTTATTCCCTATCCTTGATATATGCATCCAGAAAAGATGTTGCGAGATCATATGGCAGGCTCATTTTTCTCTTTGGAGGAACCTCCATTAGTAGAGATGGCTGTACTAATTTGTATATCAACTGACATTGTGCCCAAGTTCCCTTTTTTGAAATCATCACCAACACTTGTTATAATGGCTGTTATCAAAAAGATAAAATAGGGGCTCACATTGTAGGACAGCAGGTTAAGCCACTGTCTGTGATTCCACATGAACACTGATCCAATTCCCAGTGTATGATGCCCACTTCTGATCCAGCTCCCTGCTAATGTGGCTGGGAAAGCAGTGGAAGATGACCTAAGCATTTGGGCCCTTGTCACCCACGTAGGGGACCCAGATTGAATTCCAGGCTCTTGACTTCAGCCTGGGCCTTTGTGGCTATTTAGAATGTCAATTGGTCGATGGAAGAACAATTTCTCGTTCTGTCTCTCCTTCCTTCTGTAATTCTGCCTTTCAAAATAAATAGATACATTTTATCTTTTCTTAAAAAAAAGTTTTATCTAACACATTTGAGGACATATCTAAAAAGGTTTTGGATGATAAATCAAGAGTGAAAAGCAGAAGAAAATGGAGTGGGTGTTTAGTGTTTAAGATGCCGGTCTTCCATATTAGAATATCTGGTTTCAGAGCCTTGATCCAGACTCCAGCTTCCTCTTAATACAGACCTTGGGAGACAGTGCTGATGGTCTAAGGTATTGGGTTCTATTACCAACATGAGAGACCTGGATTGAGTTCCCTGCTCCCAACTTCACCTTGGCACAATCCAGCTATTGACATTTGAGGAGTTAACCAACAAATGGGAGTGTACTGTGCTTGGTCTTTCTCTCTCTCCCCCCTGCCTCCCAACCTTCTACTCTCCTCTATATCTCTTATATGACATAAAAGATATATGTGAACCATATATCTTATAAAATAAATAACTCCAACAGTTAAATAAAAAACAAGCAATCTGATTAGAAAAATGGGGAAATGACCAGAAAATATGTTTCTCCAAAAACTTATAAATAACTGATGGGGGCATGACAAAAATACCTGCTACTACAAATAGTCTGGCAGATGCAAAAGAAAAGCATACTGAGACTCATTATATGCCCTGAAATATTGACACCTTGAATGCCTCATATGCACCAAAAAAGGATGTTTAGATCCTATATATCCAGTGTTAACTGTTAAAATACTATTGATGTTTTCAATATTCTTGTGGGTTTTCTGTTGATTGTGTATGTGTGTATATGCATGTATGTGCTTGTGTAAAATTTTGGCTGGTTGTCAATCATTGCTTAAATTTTTTTCTGCATCTTTATTACCTCTGTTTTCATATGCTTAGTATTGTCCTAGAGGCCTATGCAGGTCTAATCTTTTTGCTGCCTTCATTACTATAGTTTGTATTATTTATGCAGACTTATCTGGAGGGTCACTGATTCAAATATGCCATCTTAAATTTGCATTGGCTCTAACTAGTGATTTTTTCTTTGGTTATTGTTCTTTTCAACTCTAGAATTTTTGTTTTTCTGAATTTTATATTTTTCCTTTTTTATTTGAATTATTGTATTTGTTGAATAAATGTTATCATGATTTTCCTTAGTTTCTTTGAACATCGTGTTTAAAATTCTCTCTGGATGGTATTATTTTAAAGACTTTCACTATAAAATCAAACATCTGGGCCTACACAGAATCAATTTCTGTAATTGTTCTTAAACATACACCTCATATTCTTGACTCAACACATGACTCAAAAATTTGAGTTAAAAGTACATTTTTATATAACATTGTAGCAATATGAATTACTTTGAATTGTTTTATATTATTGAGATTTTTCTTTTTCTTTTTTATGACTGACTTGTTCTTATAGATATGTCTTCACTACAGTGTGTGGTGGCTCATACATATGCAGAGTTGTATTCCTTATTTTATTTTTTTATCTTAGTTTTCTAAGTTTTCTTTCTTCATCTTGATAGCATTCTAAGCATCCGATTATTTGGTTAGAGGTTATACTCAAGCATTTTAAGCCTATAAGACTTCAACACTCTTTCGGTTAATACCTATTTGAACTGGTGAATGAATTCACTGTTACACCTAGTTCTCAAATCTTTCTCTGTGTTACTTTCCACTAGGTCATGCCATTCCTGTTCATTATTATTTTCCCACTTTAGCTGGAAATGTGAACAAAACTTATTTCTGACCCCTGCAACTATCTCATTTCCATGATGTGTCCATTGAATTTCTCTTTGTGGTATTGCTTGCACTTTCTAAGATTGCAGTTAGAAAATATCAGAGGCTTTAAATTTTTCCCATTTTTTCATGACCAAATTTAACAATTGTTTAACCTGTTGAACACGAAGTTTTGGTCTAACCTCAAATTCAGTGTATTACCTTTTCCAGCAAAGCTGTAGCTTTTGCATCCAACTTGTCTCACCTTGGTAAAGTCACTGGAAAAACTGAGGGTTGGTGATGCAAACAGAAAAAAAGACCACAGACTCCTATCTTCTAGCCCTCCCCCTCTAATTTTAGCATTTCTTTAATAAGAAGCAGTTCTCAATTTCTGGTTTGCTTTTGATCAGTTTCTAGTATTATGAAATAATTGCAATTTTAATTACCTAATTTAATGACATTAACCACTCATTTCATGCTAATTTCATAATTGAAAATTTTACACTTATTTTGTCAGAGCAGAACTGCCAATCACTTTATCCATAATTGCCTGTATTCCAATTATCCTTAAGAAACATTTTTAAGCTAGGCAATTACACATTTGCTCATGCATTTATCTTTTTGTTTCTCTTCATTTCTGTATATAAATTCAATTTACCATCTGATTCCTTCTACCAGAAGAATTTTCTCTAACATTTGTTAATGCCTTGCCATAAGATCTGCCTTTTATCTCAGATTGTGTCTGAAACATTTTGATTTTGCCTCAAATTTAAATCATTTATTTGCAGTAATAGCCCTAAGTTGATTTATACTTTCTGTAGTTTTTCATGTATTTATTTATTTGAAATGTAGAGTTAGAGTGGCAGAGACAGAGAAAAAGAGAAGAGGGAGAGAGGGAAAGGGAGAGGGGGAGGGAGAGAGAGAGATAGAGAGAGAATCTTCAATCTACTGGTTCACTCCCCAAATGGCCACAGAGTTGGACTGAACTGAAACCAGGAGCCAGTTGCTTCTTCCTGGTTTCCCACATAGGTGTAGGGGTCAAGGACTTGAGCCATCTTCCACTGTTTTCCCAGGTGCATTAGCAGGGAGCTGGATCAGAAGTAAAGCAGCTGGGACCCGAACTGTTGCCCATATGTGATACTGGCTTTGCCGGCAGCAGCTTTACCTGCTATGTCACAGCGTTGGTCCCTTTTTTTTAATTTTTTCAACATTGCCTTTTATTTTTGCTTGTGTAGCTTTTGAGAAATCTCTTTTCATTTGTTCCTTTTTTAATATTTTATTTATTTATTTATTTGAGAAGTAGAGTTACAGATAGAGAGAGGGAGAGAGAGAGAGGTCTTCCATGCACTGTTTCATTCCCCAAATGGCTGCAACAGCTAAGCTGGGATGATCCAAATCCAGAAACCAGGAGCTTCTTCCAGGTCTGCCACACAGGTACAGAGGCCCAAGGACTTGGGCCATCTTCTACTTTCCCAGGCCATAGAAGAGATGGATCAGAAGAGGAGCAGCTGGGGCTAGAACTTACACCCACAGGGATGCCGACACTGTTGGTGGAGGTTTTACCTACTGGGATACAGTGTCATTCCCTTCATTTTTCTTTATTCTTATGCATGTAATCTGTCTTGATGGCCTTATTTTATGAGTTATAGTTTTATACTCCTCTCTGATTGATAATTGCTGATTGGGTAAGTTTTATAAATTTTTTCATTGTTGGTTTTTGCTTTTTGTTGAGTTTTTTTAATGGTGTTAAATTTTATTGAGGCTCAGATTTAAATTACTTGGAATCAGTAAAAGTTGGCAAAGTTTGTTTTGCATATTTGATATGGTAGTCTCAAGTCAGCCTATCAAATAGAACTATTGAGTACCACTAAATTGCTTATCTTCTAAGCAGTGTAATTGGTGGGTTTTGATGTGTGTGATGAAGATTTTCTGCTCTGGTGAAAATACTAATATTCTTCAGCTTTGTTTGAACTCTGGGAATCATTTGATCTAATACTCTTAGGTTATAACTTCTTTTTAAATGATTTTCTTTAAAGAAGTGCTTATTTATTTGAGAGGCAGAGTTATAGGGAGAGAGAGAGAGAGGGAGAGACAGAGGGAGAGGTCTTCAATCTGCTGTTTTACTCCCCAAATGGCTGGAATGACCAGAGCAGGGCTGATCTGAAGCCATAAGCCAGGAGCTTTTTCCAGGTCTCCCATGTGAGTGCAAAGGCCCAAGCTATTGGGCCATCTCCCATTGCTTTCTAGGCCCTTATTAGGAAACTGGATAAGAAGCAGAGCAGCAATGATGTTGACCAGTCCACATGTGTTGCTGGCACCACAGGCAGAGGCTTAACTACTGTGCTTCCACACCAGCACCAGTGATATTTTATTTTAAGGCTAGTTGACCTGGCAGTGGGAAGGAGAAAATGGGAGTGGGACAGAGGGAAGGAGGGAGAGGAGAGGAGAGGAGAGGAGGGGAGGGGAGGGGAGGGGAGAGGATGGGAGGGGAGGGGGAGGAGAGGATGGGAGGGGAGGGGGAAGGGGGCAGAGGAGAGAAGAGGGGAGGAGAGGTGGGGAGGGGAGGAGAGGATGGGAGGGGAGGGGAGGGGAGGGGGAGAGAGGAGGGGAGGAGAGAGATCAAGCGAGGTTCTATCCACTGCTTCAATCCTCAAGTGCCCAGAACTGCTGGGGCTGGGCCAAGCCAAAACCAGGGGCCAGAAACTCCAAAACCAAGAGCCAGAAACTCCATTCGTGCCTCTCACATGGGCGGCAGGGACACAAGTATGGGAACGGCCATCCACAGTTTTCCCAGGTGCACTAGCAAAGAGCTGGATCAGAAGCAGAGGAGCCAGGACTGAAACCCGCACTCTGATATGGGATGCCAGCATCACAATCAGTGGTTTAGCCCTCTCTGCATCACACCACCAGCCTTGGGGACTACTTCTTGAGCTTGGGATATTTTCCATGCACATATTAGAAAGATCATTTTGAGAAAAATTCTTGAGAGAATTTTTTTAAGATTTATTTTTATAAATCTGTATATGTGTGTGTGTGTTGGGGTGTATGCGTGTGTGTTGGTGTCTGTGTGTAGCTACATTCTCTCGGGTCATCTACCCTGCAGTTGTTAGCTACCTCTGACTCTGAAATCAATCTCTTCCTTCAAATACATAAGAGTACTAAGATGTAATCGTACACAACTTTCTCAGGCTATGGATAACCATGTAGATTCTTAGACCTACCTTGTTTGTTTCCCTCTCCTTAGGGATTATTTTCAGGTGCTATGTTTGTTCATTTAAGAATCATGGTTTCATATAAACTGTTGTTTTCTGGCTTGATTTTTCATTTGTTTGTATATGAGCATAAATCATTTTCCTCTAAAATGTCTTTGTGAGAATGAAGGGTTATACTTTAATGTTTATGGGGATTACATTAAAATGTACATCAGAGGAGAATTAGCATTTTGACAATTTTGAAAATTTCTATCAGAAACCACTATAATTATTTTTATCTTGTTTTTTTTCTTTTATATGCTTTGTACTTGTTCTTGTGGAAGTCTGATGCATATTAACCTTTCTATTTATTACTAAGTTTAATAATTGCATTGGAAAGACTCATGCAACTGCAGCATGTACTCAGATAAGAACTGAATAAACTCAGGGATACTGTAAAGCAGAAGAATGAGATCACTGATAATCCAGAGTTCCTTATATGGCTCATGGAAAGACTCATGCAACTGCACCATGTACTCAGATAAGAACTGAATAAACTCAGGGATACTGTAAAGCAGAAGAATGAGATCACTGATAATCCAGAGTTCCTTATATGGCTCCCAGGATCCTCTCTCAGTACAGAATGTTCTTCATGTTTGGATTATGAACCACTAAGTTATGTGTGAGCTCTGTTAGTTCCAGAGGAGAGGGTATAGTTCAATGAAAGAGTTTTTATACACTGCTACTTACACACACAAAAGCAAAATGTGGGGCCAGTACTGTGGTGTAGTGGGTAAAACTGCTGCCTGCGGCGCCAGCATCCCATGTAGGCACCAGTTCAAGTCCTGGCTGCTCCACTTCCCATCCAGCTCACTGCTATGGCCTGGGAAAGCAGTGAAGGAGGGCTTAAGTCCTTGGGTCCCTGTACCCATGTGGGAGACCCAGAGGAAGCTCTTGGCTCCTGGCTTTCCATTGGCCCAGCCCTGGCTGCTGTGAACATTTGGGAAGTGAACTAGCAGATGGAAAAACCTCTCTCTCTCTCTGCTTCTGCCTCTCTGTAACTCTGCCTTTCAAATAAATAAAGAAATCTTAAAAAAAAATAAATAAAAGGAATGTGTAACTAAAGCCATCAATCTGTATGTCTTTGAACAATGTACCTAAACTAGTACAGGGTATGTTGAGGAATTTCATTTTTAATGTGGCATATCAAAAATAACTTGCTAAACCATCTCTTCCTTATTTTGGATAACAATCATGATCAGCTGACTTGATTCTCTTAAGATAAACTGAGATGCTGCAATACACTGAATTACTGTATCCATATGTACTGTTTAATATATAGATACTATAAACTATGTTACATTTAAGTTTTTCTTTGTTTTTGATATATAGAAAGGAACTGCTTTTTATATAAACTGATATTCAGCAATACTGGAAAAATCACACGTGAATTAATTAAAGTAATCATGTTGATTATTTTGGACTTGCTATACATAAATAATATATTTTGTGATAAAAATTGACAATTTTTTTTTCTTTTCCAATTTCTATGTCTTTGGTTTCTTCTCTCTCCTTATAGAGTAGGAGTTCCATACAAGGTTGAGTAGCATAGTGAAGGCAGGTACTTCTGAATTGTTCTGATTCTCAAAGGAAGCTTTTCTATTTCATATTAATTACTTTTGCTGTTAGCTCTGTACACACATACTTTATCTGAACAATAGTGCCTTCAGTCTTCCTTGTTCAAAAATTTTTTGCATCATAGATTAAAGTTTATCCAACATGTTTATTTATGGATATCTTGCTTAACTGAATTCTATATATAAAGTACTCTTAATTTAATCTTTGAGATCTTTTGAAATTTAAACCAATTGAAATGAATGTATATTCTGCAGTTTTTGTGTGGGTTTCTCCTATCCATGTATTCGTTAAAGACTATCAGTACTGTTTTTGAGATACTTGACATAGTTAGGGCATTCAATTTTGTTGTTTAAAATTATTTTTATGATTCATTTAAATGTTGCCACCAGGAAGCTCTTTCTAATAATTGGTACTGAGTTCCTTTTCTGTGACCTGAATATACCATATATTATTTAATTTTTGATTAGTAGCAAGAGTACAGCAGGAATAAATGTATAAAATTATTAAATCCTCAGGATAGGCACTAAAATATAAATATATTTGTATGTGTGATTATAATACAGTAAACATTGGCATCTGTATTTCAGTACATTTTCTTGTGCTACTTTTCTAATCATTTTATTTTCAAACTTATGAAAATAAGTTCAGGCAAATTTCTGTGCACTACCACATATAATTTTCCCTATTGCTATCCACAGTTATTCAGAACTGGATTGTTTACCCCTTGTTTGACTAACTTATTATGTTTCTTGTGACTACCCTCATTTCCAGTCAAGTTCTACCCACTGTTCTTTTCCTAGGTTTTCTGTGTCCAATATATCCTGACATATTCCTCTCTAAATGAATCCTACCTCTTAATATTGGCTTCATAATTTCATAATTTCATCCAACTCTATTTCCTAAGTTTGTTTCCTATCTCGTTATGAGTTCTACCATCCACCCGCACTTTTCTCTGCCATTAGATTTTGCTGATACCATGGTGAGGATGTTTGAATTTCCTCATGTTGCACGTTGCACGCTGCTTTTGTCTTCACAGGATGCATGCCAGGCCTCTCCAGCAGTGAGTCTGCAGCTTTCTAGTGTAGTATTTCATCATTTCACTAAGTCTTGCCTTGACATAAAGTTTCAAATTTCATTTTTCAGGGTATTCGTTAGCATTTCAAACATTTTTCCTCAAAAACACTATTGCTGAGTTTCCAATGTTTGCAGTATTGAACAACTGCAAAAAAAAGAATACAGTATTTGATTTTCATTTCTTTATGCTAATTCCAAAGTATCTCCTAAAACCAGAGTAGTTCTCAGTAGCAAGCAAGGAAGATGGTCCTTTATCTAGTTACAGATGTCAAGGATGAAGCAAGAAAGGTTTATAAAGGCACCTAGATGTGGTCATGCAGGGCATTAACAACAAATATATAAATATAGAAACAAGGAAAAAATAGATCTAACAGAAACAAGAATATACAGCACACACACAAATACACATTAATTGCTTCTATTTATGTATTTTTTATGTTTAGCTCATTTATTCATTCTCTTCCTGATGAGTTACTTAAGATGTTCCATGATAGTCAATAAGAATATAACAATGACTAATACTATAGTCATATCACTTCTAGGTCTAACAAAGAAGAAATTAAGCAAATTATATAAATAATTACAATTTGACATGTGATGTGATTAAGAATTACAGAATGAATATATTTTACAGGGGGTTGATCTTGCCTGGGAGATTGAACAAGTGAAAAGTATGATAAAGCTTGAATAGTAGTTTCACAAGTGCAAACTGGTTCGGATCAGAAAGCAGACCTGCTTCCACGTCCTGAATGAAGTGTCAGGAGCCAAATCATTTGAAAGATGAGAAGTCAGATGGACGTTATATAGGCAGTTTTCTTTCATATTAAGAGTAAAGCTCTTTTCCATTCTTCAGTAGATATTATAAACATTTATTTGCATTTTGTTAATTTGAATTCAGAAGGTTCTTCAATCTTTGAGTTCTGCAGGTCCTTTTTTTTCCCATAAAGTTTGTTGAAGAAACCATATAGTTATTCTGCATTTTCTCATTTAATCTTCATATCTCCCATCACACTTCCCTGTAAATTTGTAATTAGCTTAGCTTTGTCAATTTAAGGTCTGATATTTTCAGAAATTATAGACATTCTGTTGTCTCATTTATGTTTAGTAGCCCATTAAGCATTTTTTTTACTGCTTTTGAGGGCTAGAATTCATTTTGTCTCATTTAAAATCATCCCACAATGTACCTGCTTGTTCTCAATACTTTTTTAAAAAATAATTCTCTTCTGTTTTAGAGTTTGAGAGGATAACTTATTAGGGGTGTCAAAGAAATGTGTGTGTGGTTTATTTATTTTTTTTTGGCTTTTATTATTATATTAGCTGTTGTCTCTTTTAGCAAAAGTAAACATTATTGATTAGTTAGTAAGTTCAATTGATGTTTTCACTATCCGTCTAAATAAAATGACATATATATATATATATATATATATAGTTAAGAATTCTTCATTCATTCATTCATTTACCATTCACTAATCAAATTTGTTGAATATCTCATAAGCCAAGCATTATTTTAGGTACCAAGGCAATAAAAGTGTGCCTAAATAAACTGAAAACTTAAATACTAATAGATGTTAAAATGTATTAAGGAAGAACAAGCGATAATCAAATATTTACACTCTCTTTATACTTGCTTCCGTATAATCCTCTTCTTGCAATTTTTGGTCAAATGTTCTTATTTTTATTTTATTTTTGATGTTATATTGAGAACACATCAAGTCATTTTCTTATATTTACAAGAATTTCCAAAGCAGTATAACCAGTCAATAGCCAGAAATTGGAAATAATCCAAATTTCAGCCAAAAGCAAATAAAGAAAATATGTGTTAAACTCATAAGAGGGAATACTACCTAGCAAACAAACAAAAAAATATTGATGTATCGCTAACACACACACAACATAGAAAATCTGATGGAAATAGCATTGTGTTTTTTTTAAAGAAGTATTTACAAAATAGCACATGCTATGCTGGGATTTTCTGAAAGTTCATGAAGGTCTGGCATTTTGGTACAGCTGGTTAAGCCACTGCTTGCAATGATGGCATTGAGTACCATATACTCCACTTCCAATCAAGCTCCCTGCTAATGCACCCGAGAAAGCAGCAGGACATGGTCCAAGTGCTTGGACCTCTGCCACCTACATGGGAGACTTGAATGGAGTTCCAGGCTCCTGGGTTCAGCCTGAACCACCCCCAGCCATTGTGGCCATTTAGGGAGTGATGGAAGGTCTTTATCTGCTCCTCTCTCTTTCGTATAAACAAATAACTTGTAAAAATTATGATAATGTATTTTATGGATAACCTATGCATGGACTTCCAAATTGTTTGTAACAAAACATAATCATCTTTGAACTCCATTTTCCCATAATCTTTTTGATATTCCCTCAGATATACACATATGGAAAGATAAATTGGGGTCTACACCTAAAATACATATATTGTCCTATATTTGAGTTATACCTAACAGTATATCTATATGTGTATGTGTGTGTGTGTGTGTGCATGTATAGGGAAGTGCAGGTTTAATGAATCATAAGATATATTTGAATATTTTGGGGTCATGTAACTGCTTTCCATTTTTTTGAGTGATAGAAAATGATTTTATACATTAATAAATAATACGTTCCATTATTTGTATGATGTGTCTCGATAAGAAAGGAAAAATGGTGTGCTGTCTGTCTAGGTTAATTTATATAGATTCAAGGATACTTGAAAGTATATTTACTTTACTTCCATGATAATTTTAAAGATGAGTCTCAAGAGACATAGCAAGCCAATGTAACATGTCATTGTTGGTTGTGACTTCTTCAAAGACAAAGCTTTGAAATGTGTGTTTGAAGCGGTTAGGAAAGTTGAATTTAGATACAGTATTAGATCACACTGTTGAGTATTAATATATTTTGAAAGCTTTAAAGTTCGGCTTTTTGACAAATGAAAACTGCATATATTTATAGTGTACAACATGATATTTTGAGATACATATACTTTGTGAAGTGATTGAGTTGAAGTAATTAACATATTTATCATATTACATATTATCTTTGTTGTGAGAATATATAAGAACATCTCTCTTGGCTATCATCCAGTATCTGATACCAGGATACTAAAAAGCTTGTGGAAGAATGGGTTTTAAAATAATTTTTGGTACACAAGTTTTTCAAATCCAAAATTTTTTTAATAAAATATTTTCCATGGCCTTTTAAAGGTCCCTCTAACATTATAATTAACCATAATCATTACAGTATGCAATAAAACCCCAGAACTCATTTCTCCCATTTAACTTAAACTGTAAGACCTTTAACCAAGATCTCCCTCTTTCCTTCAGTCTTCTAGCTCTTGACAAGGACGAATTTACTCTCTGCTTCAGATTCCACGTATAGGGTAAGATGATATAATATTTGTTTTTCTTTACATGATTTATTTCAGTTAGCATACTGTCTTTTAGGTAAATCCATACTTTTCTCAAACAACAGGTTCTGCTTCTTTATATCTGATATATATTTCATTGTATGTATATACATTTGCTTTATATATATTTTGTCAATTCAGGCTATTTCTATTTCTTTGGTATTGTATTTAATGTTGCAATGAAGATGAGAGTGCACATAATTCATTGGCATAGTGATTTCATTTGTTTTGAATATATGCTCAGAAGTGAGGTTGCTGGGTCATATAGTATTTCTATGTATAATTTTTGAGAATTTTCCATATTGTTTTCCATAATCTCTATACTAGTTTACATTTCATTTATATTAACAGTGTGCTCAAAAGTGGTGTTCAAGGGTTCTCTTTCTCCATATTCTCACTAACACTACCTTTCACTTTTTAAATATTAAGTATTCTGATACTGTGAAATAATCTATCATTGTGATTTTGACTTGCATTTTTCTGATAATTAATGATCATGAACACTTTTTTCAGGAATCTATTTGCCATTTATATCCATAAGTCTGTGGGTTCAATGCCTCTTTTTTAATGGGATTTTTTTTTTTGAGCTCTTGAGTTGTTTCAGTTCTTCTATGTGTTGGATATTAACATTGTTAGATTTCTAATTTGCAAACTTCTCTAATTTGATAGGTCATATCTGTATTTTGTTGCTTGTCTTCTTTGTTTTTCAGAGGATTTAAAGTTTCAAGCAATCTAATTGTTTTTGTTTTGCTATGATTTTCCTGTACATTTGTACACATTTGTACAAATTTGTAAATCATATAGAAAAAAGAGATCATTGTTCAGAGTAATGTCTAGAAGGTATTTTTTCTTAATGTATTTGTATTTTTAATTGACACATATCAATTTTATTTATGGCAGTGCAGTGTGGCATGTCAAGATACATATTGCAATGATCAGATAATGGTAATTGATATTTCAGTTGCTTCAACACTAATTGCTTTGTGTTGGGAATATTAAAATCCTCTTTTACTAGCTATTTTGCAATATGCACTTATTTTTTTCATCCATAGTTACCCTATTGTGCTATAGAACAATAGAAGTTATTCCTCCTATCCAGCTATACCTCTGTACCCTTTAACTATGTGTCCTCTGTTCTTCCTTCTACCATGTCCTCCAAGTCTGTGGTAACTATTCTTTGTCTACTTGTATGTCATCTTTTTAGCTTTCATATATAAGTGAGAACTTGGGATATTTGTCTTTCTGGGATATTTGGGATTTCTGTCTTTCATATTTCATTTAATATAATATCCCCCAGTCCCATTCATTTTCATCAATATTTCATACATTTTAGTATATAGAGGTTTTCTTTCCATGGGTAAATTTATTTCTATTTTATATTTGTTGCTATGTAAATGGGATTTCTTCAATGTTTTTATTGTTTAGAAATGCTACTGATTTTGGTAGGTTGATTTTATATGCAACTTTAGTGATTTCACATATTCTAATAATTAGTAGAGTCACTAGTATATTGTATACATAAGGTAATATCATCTCTAGACAATTTTATTTTCTTCTGTCCATTTTGGAAAGATTTTTTTTCCTAATATTTGCCTAATTCATCTGGCTGTAACTTGTAGGATTATACTGAGTAGTAGAAGTAAGAGTACAACTCCTACTTGTGTTGTTCATCTGAGAAGAACAACTTTGAGATTTTTACCATTGAGTACCCTATTAGCTGTGGCCATGTCATATATGATCTTTATTATGTTAGGCTGTAACCCTTCTATACCTAAAATGTTGACAGTTTCAATCATGAAAAGATATTGAATTTTTGTCTGCTTTCTTTGCATCCATTTAAGATGATTGTGTGCTTATCTTTCACTCTGTTAATGTAGCATATCATATTTATTTGTGTGTTTTGGGTTATCTTTGTTCCTTAGAAATATATTCCACTTGAGTGTGATATGCTGATATACCTATCAGTGTTTCATTGACTTCAGTTTGGTAGGATTTTGTTGGGAATTTTGTATGTATATTGATTATGGATATTGACTTTCAGTTTTCTGTTTTTAGCTATTTTTATTGATCTGTCAGTATGAATCATCTATGAAATTTGTGTATATTAAGTGAAAAATGAAATTAGGAAAAAAACAGCATCAAAAAATATCAGATATGTAGGAACAAATCTAATAGGTGTTCAAGATATGTGCATTAGAAACTTAAGATATTGAAATGAACAATTAAAATTTATAAAGATATATGCTAATAAGTATAAGATTCATAATGTTATAATTATGCATATTTATGTGGTACTATGTGATGTTTTTTAACATGTATATGTTTTATAATAACCAACCAGGGTAAAAGTATTATCTTTTCAAGCATTTAATGTTTCTTTATACTGCAAGCTTACAAAATGCTGTCAGGTTTCTTAAATAGATAAATAGCTAGTAGAGTAACATTATATATAGTTACCCTACTGTTCAATAGAACCCCTGAATTTCTTATCTCTGTCTCATTGTAATTAATACCCATCAGTCAATCTTTCCCCAGCCCTCTCTCCTCAGTTCCCTCCCTAGCATCTGGCAATGGTCATTATATTTCTTAGTTCTAAGAGCATCTCTATTTTTAGCCTTTACATATGAGTGACATCAAGTGATCTTTGTTTTTCTGTGCTTGGTCTATTTCACTTAACATAATGATCTCCAGTTTCATTCATGTTGTTCCAAGTGGCAAGATTTCATCCTTGTCAATGACTAAGTAATATTCCATTGTGCTTATGTACCTCACTTTCTTTATCTCCTCATCAATGGATAGACACATGTTTTTCTGTTTCTTGGCTACTGTGAGAAAAGCTACAATAAATATGGGAGTGCGGATGCATCTTCAACAGACATATTTCATTTCTCTTGGGAGGGATTGAAGGAGCATAAGGTAGTTTTGTTTTTAATTTTATGAGGGGCACCCATAGTGTTTTCTACAATGGCTCTATTAGTTTACATTCCCTCCAAAAATGTGAAAGGATTCCCTTTCTCACACACTTGCTGACATTTGTTGTTATTGTCTTTTGATAATAGCCAGTCTTGCTGATATAAGCTGGTATCTCACTATGCTTTGGATTTTCATTTCCCTGGTGATTAGTGATATTGAGCATTTGTGTGTGTGTGTGTGTGTGTGTGTGTGTGTGTAGTGTGTGTGTGTAGTGTACCTCTTGGCCCTTTGCATATTTTTCATTGAGAAATGTCTGTTTAGATCCACTCCAAATTTTTAATGGATTACTAGAATTTTTTCTTATTGAGTTTTTCTTGTTGCCTTTGTTGTTGTTCACAGTACTCCCATTTAGCAATAGGAGATATACAACAGAAAACACAATTTTGGTATGATTAAAATTTTTTACTATGGTACCATAACATACGGGAGATCCAGATGAAGCTCTGAGATCCTGGCTTTGGTCTGGCCCATTTTGGGAGTGAACCAGTAGACTGAAGATCTCTCTCTTTCTCTCTCTCTGCATTTCAAATAAATAAAATAAATCTTTTAAAAATTGCATTCATGCATAGCTTGTCATAATATACATTTTCTATGACCTTTTTATAAATATTTATTTATTTAAAAGGTAATGCTAGAGTAGACACGCATACACACAAATATTCCATCCAGATCTACCATCCTCTGGTTCAGTCCCCCAAATAGCTGCAACAGCTGTCAGGGCCTGGCTGAAACCAGGAGCTAGGATTTCATCTGGTTCTTCTATGTGGATACAGGGGCCCAAGCACTTGGGCCATCTTCTAATGCTTTCCCAGGCACATTAACTGGGAGCTGTATATGAACTGAGGCAGCTGGGACTCAAATTGGAGCCAAATGGGATGCTAGCTCTGTTGGGCTGGAAGTGGGGCAGCCAAGACACACACTGGCTCTTGTAAGCGATTTCAGTGTCACATGTGGTGGCTTTACTCTCTGTGCAACAGTGCCAGCCCCTGCATGACCTGTTTAATAACCTTTCTATGTTTGAAGCATTTGATTCTGGGCATTGACTTCTTATCCAAGGAGGAAAGTTGGAAGTTGTTTTCAAATAAATCAAACTTGAGGAACATGGCAGGGATAGTTTCACACACAGTATCTGCCAAAGGGCACCCTCATCAAATTCCAGCAGCTGAGCTGGCTTGAGCTGAGAATCCCACCCTGAGATGGACAAAATATACTATCCCCAAATAAAACTAGCAGAATGAGTAAGTAAGTGATGGGACTTAAGGCCATGGTTTGCAACCATTCATGCCCAAGTGTCCTAAACAGATGGCTTACTAACATCCCTCAAAGACAATAGGTCTGCAAGATGTTATCCTAAACTGTTTGTTTCTGAAATGTACCTATTTCTGAAGTCCTTCTAACCATTTAGCAACCAGTGGGGATTGTGGGATTTGGCCCTCTTGATGAATGTTTCTTTTGTCAAGTAACTTTGCTCCTTTAGTGGCCTGGTCCTTCATACTAATTGAGAATGATTCTTGCGTTTCTGGGGATGCAACATATGCCTTTCCACCAAAGGCCATGTTTTTTTTTGTTTTTTTTTTTTTGTTTTTTTTACAGGCAGAGTGGACAGTGAGAGAGAGAGAGACAGAGAGAAAGGTCTTCCTTTGCCATTGGTTCACCCTCTAATGGCTGCCACGGCCAGCGCGCTGCGGCTGGCGCACCATGCTGATCCAATGCCAGGAGCCAGGTGCTTCTCCTGTCTCCCATGGGGTGCAGGGCCCAAGCACTTGGGTGATCCTCCACTGCACTGCAGGGCCACAGCAGAGAGCTGGCCTGGAAGAGGGGCACCAGGACAGAACGCAGAATCCAGTGTGCCGGTGCCGCAAGGCAGAGGATTAGCCTATTGAGCCGCAGTGCCAGCCCAAAGGCCATGTTTTTGAGGAATCATCTGAAATGCTCTCCACAGATCTTGGGTATGCCTATACAGTGCTGCAGTTCCATGTTCTGCTTTGCTCCTCTGGGATGGACTCCATAGAATCATAGTGGCTGATTGGAACCTGTAGTTCCAAAGCTGTGTTGATCAGATGTAGTCTCTTTCCTTTTTTTAAAGATTTTTTTTTATTTATTTGAAAGTCAGAGTGAGAGAGAGAGAGAGAGAGAGAAAGATAAAGAGAAAGGAAAAGAGAAAGAGAGAGAGAGGTCTTCCATCGCTGGTTCACTCCCCAGTTGGCTACAACAACTGGAGCTGCGCTGATCTGAAGCCAGGAGCCAGGAGCTTCTTCCTGGTCTCCTGTGTGGGGTGCAGCGGCCCAAGGACTTGGGCCATCTTCCACTGCTTTCCCAGGCCATGGCAGAGAGCTGGATCAGAAGAGGAGCAGGCAAGACTAGCACTGGTGCCCATATAGGATGCTGGCACTGCAGGCGGCGGTCTTTACCCGCTACACCACAGTCCTGGCCTTTTCATTCACAGTAATTTTCTTTTATTCAACTGCAACAAATGAAAGTATGACTTTCAAAAGTGTCTGTCATCTATGTGCCTATTGATTGATTGACAAATAATATTGGAATAAGGATATATTCTTAAGGTCCAGAGCCACTTTATTTCCAGCAAAAGCCGTACTATTAACAAAGCTAGCAGTAATATGTTCAAAACATTAAATAATAGGGTTAGTATTGATGCCACAACATAATGCAAGATTAGAATTCAATCATCTAAAATAAAAATATATCACCATAAAATACTTGGCTTTATTCAGAAAGTAGAAAACAAGATTTTTCTCCGTGGAAACAAAATGAACTCAAACTTTCAAACACATTTTTCACATGGGACTTATTATAGAATATTTCAACTACAAAGGAGATAATGGACTTTATCACCTTTCTAGAAAAATGCAGAATAAATTTTCATATGACTACTTTGTTAATGGTTCTCAATAAAAGCTTATATTATGATAAAAGGCAGCTCCTTTAAGCAGAATTTATAAAGTGATGATCTAATAGTGTATTGTCCTTCTTCCAAGACTGAAAAATTGCAGGCTCTTGAATTTCAGAACCCAGACACATTGTCTTAAATCTTATCCAGTTAATATATCTGGGTATCAGTAAGATTTTTAGAATATGCTATTAAAGTGTGTCATAACTGGATTGGTTCTAAACAGGTGGATATGAGGGAGACAGACGGAGAGAAAGAATGAGACACTCCTTAAGAATCATGTGTAGTTTCGAGGACCATATGAAGAAATAGGGTCAGAGGCACTAAACTGGAGGAACCACCCTTGAAGAAATGCTCAATTTTCCTCATTGAATAATTGAAAGGGAAAATGTATGATAATGTTTGGAATAATTTGAGTTGGGGAGAAGGGTGCATTGTAAACTCAGATTTGCTGTGTAATCTCATCTTCAGTCTTGGGAGAACAAAGTTGGAAAGTTATATTAAATGTAGGAAAATTCTTAGAAAATGTTCAGGTTCTTCTTTAGTTTGTGCATTGTCTCCAGAGCTAAGCATCAGCAGATGGCAGTTCTGATTTGTCCATCATCGAAGACTTTTTTTTCTGCCAAGAGCTATTTGGATATTTATAACATCATGTGTGGGCTATACAGAATTATCAACTTGAAAATTAGCCTGTTATAGATTTACTGAATTTCAAGCCCCACCTGTGTTCCCTTAGTGAGCCAGACCAAATGATTTTGCAGGCCTTGTATGGCCCATAGCCCAGATGTACCCCATTCCTGAATGATTTTGTTGAACTGGATGATGGACTTGCAAGATATATGACAGTTTACATATGTTTAATATTTATAAAAATAGATATTTATACCATAATTTATTTTTACTAGACTACAAACTTTATGAAATTAGGGTGCATGTCTGTAGGTCTCAACTGTCAGCAACATCTCTAGATTATTTTCTAGTACATAGTAGGTTTTCAATGCAAAACTATTGAAAGGATGAATTAACTCATAGTATACTCTCCCAAGAATTGAAAGCAAACATTCTGTTTTACACCTGTATTTCTGACAAGTATCCAGATCTCATTCCTCTGTTCCTACCTTTCATTTTATGCTTATAAATATTATATTATAGTTCTTTTCATCAGGAAATTATAGCACACTAATAACAGGGTTCTTAATTTTGCATAAAATCCATTAACTCAAAGTAATCATTTAGAAGGATCCAATTACTTTTCAACAGTAAACTATTCTGAGATCACATTTAGAACATCAGTGTTCCTCTTTTAGTGTCATATCTTATTTATGTATTTTTGTGCTTTCACCAAAGTGGATAAACCTTTAAAATTTGCAATCAAATTGCTAAATTATGATTTCTATGATTATTTTTGTTTGTTTTTCAACATTTTCTTTTCAAGCTAAAGTAGCCATTCAAATTTAGTGTCCTTTTTAGATAAAAATAAACAATAAAAATGGTAAGTATATCAAAGAAGTTCTCTTTAGAAAACAAAAAGTATATTCAAGCTAACAACTATATACACACAAAGGTGTGGGCAGGTGTGGAGAATCCACGAAGGATAGTGCCATACAACAGGGAACGTGACCACCTTGCAACAGGCATAGAAATACAGCTTTTGTATCTTCCTCAAGAGAGAGCAAATGACAGTCCCTGCTTCCATCCCTCTGGATCCATCACGTTTTAATACAGTCACCCTTTCCTTTAACCAATAAATGACCATGATAAAAGAGTTTGTTTTTGCCAGTTTTTATGGGATTTGAGATTCGGGTAATGGACAACTTTTGCTAGGACTCTGTCCCTCAGTGTAGGTGAAGCGTTCTCTAGTATGGGTTATTCCCTGAACATCCTCCCTCTTTCTTCTTGTCCTTTCGTAGATACTACTTCTGCATCATTCCGTATCTACTTAGCCTTTTTAGCCTTTCCACTATTAAATCTCTTGCACCTCAAGCATCCTCTTGGCTTATGCTTATTAAAGACTAAAGAGACACACCTCCTCTATGTTCTAATGATGAAGAGAGGTTGAAGTTACTAGAAACCAAAGGAAAGAAAACCATTATTTTAAGAGTTGGGATCCTCATAGACCAAAGAGACAGAGAGGGACATAGGAACACAAGTTTTCTACTCTGTAGGTTTCTCTCTCTGGGTTTTCCAGTGGCAAGAACCAATTATAATGGAAGCTGAAGGGTGAGCAGCCCATTCGTGATATTCATGCAGGATGCTGGGGCAGGCATAAGTATATAACTCCATAGAAAATGGATCTTGAAAGACACCCACAAGACATTGCATTCAGCACATAATAAGGATGGGACATATGGGCTGGGGAGCGTGGTTTGGGTAAATTTTCTCCCCTTAGAGTCTGAAAGTATAAACATAAAATTGTTCTTTTTGAAAAGTAAAATAGTTATTTGTTTAGTTTAACTCCTCATGATCCATTTTCTTTCATTCTGGTAAATCTTTACTTTTTCCATTTAAAGAATATATTATACACATAATATAAAAATTAGGTCCACTAGAACTGTAAAGAGTTGACTCTGCCTCATAGCTTCTAATTCACAGCAGAACTTATATCACAAGAGTTTCCAACTCTGTGGCCACACTGAATAATTCAAACAGTAGAATTACAGCCAAACAAAATCAATGAGAATTAATTCTTGAATTCTTAAGGCACTAATGTAAAAGAGACTATTTCTTTCCATTAGGACTGTGAATTGATGAGAAGGCCTGTGTGTGTGAATATGTGTGTGCATGGGGGATAGGAAGTGAAGAGGCACATCTGAAAATGGATGTAAGGGAATACAAAGAAGAAATAAAAAAGGGACATATCTTGAAAATATCTGTATTATAAAGCCTCCCAGAAGAACTGCTCGTACATTTGTTTTTGTTTTTCCTTTTTCTTGATTCAGTCAAGCTAGGTTAAATTTTGGCACTTGAAACCAAGGGTTCTAATTAGATCAGATTAATGGTTAAAAGTTGTCCTGATTTTATCTGAAATACTAGACTGCATTATCAAGAAAAGCACAAATTTTAATGACTGGGTAGAGAGAGACTGTAAGGAAATTATCAACATAAATGATCCCAGTGGATCCTGGAAATGATTTTCCAACAAGATGAAAAATAACCTTAGCAATATGACTACTGGAAGTGAAGTTAATGAGTTTCACTCTCTACGACATCTGCAGTAGCATCATGATTTTCAGGTTTAGTTAACTGAAACAAGACAAGATATAAGAGTCTTGGTCAAGTTGCCAGGGGATAACTGACACTACTGGCTACATTATGTCCCATTTTGTGACTGTTTTGCTAGGAAAGATTAAAAGTGATTTAATGGTTAGTTTATGTCACTATCTTTGAGCCTGAGATTATATTCTGAGAAGGAGCAAAAATCCAGATTCATTCCTATTATTATTCAGAGTCCATTTGGAAAAATAGTTCTGGTACTTGTTGTGAAAAGAGAAAAGAAAGCATAGATAAAGGATACAGTGGATTAAATTGGTTTACACATTCCAATTTTCTTCTAATGTAAATTCCTGTACAGAAGAAATTGAAAAACTAATAGAGACACTTCCAAATATTACTGTATGTTATGCATTTGGATGTAAATAAGGTTACAATCAGATGTAGTTAAACAAAAATTGAATCTGGACCCAAAATGGGTAGAGAGAAGGCACTGCAAAAGTGTATTCATTTTGTTGATAGTAGGTGTAGCAGGGAAAGCACGGATAAGAAATTAGAGTATTGTGGCAGTTTCTAATACTTAAGTCATGGCTAAGACTATATATCTGTTTTACTAGATTTTCCAACACTTTCTAAATACATAAATATCTCTTTAAAAATAATTAAGCTGGGTGTGTGTGATTCTATAATCTGTTACTGGGCACTAATCTTCAGCATACACTGTAAATATAAATATGCACAGTGTAAGAAATCATTCAAGAGAGACATATTTCTGTTGAAGAACAAAAAAAAAAGGAGACTTAATCCACCCTCATTAGTGACAAGTATAAAATCCTAAGAAAACTATTTAATAAAATAGACAGTTGGGAGTATGTGCCTCTGGCAGAGAAAGTGGCACATGCAAAGAATAGTACAATAAAGAAAATTAGGCACATCCTGAGAATAGATGGCTCACAAGCATAGAAGTAGAACATAGAGGGCAACAGGGACTGCAGGTAACATTAGAAAACAAGTTGGGATTGGACCTCAAAAAACTGTGTATTCTTTTATATTTATATATATATACCTTTTATTTAAAGAATATAAATTTCCAAAGTACAGCTTATGAATTACAATGGCTCCCCCGCCATAACTTCCCTCCCACCTACAACCCTCCCCTTTCCCGCTCCCTCTCCCCTTCCATTCACATCAAGATTCATTTTCCATTCTCTTTATATACAGAAGATCAGTTTAGTATATATTAAGTAAAGATTTCAACAGTTTGCTCTCACATAGGGAAACAAAGTGAAAATACTGTTGGAGTACTGGTTATAGTAATAATTCATGATGTATAGCACATTAAGGACAGAGATCCCACATGATATTTTTTTAAAAATTGATTAATTATCTATGCAATTTCCAATTTAACACCAAGATTTTTTAATAATTTTCAATTATCTTTATATACAGAAGATCGATTCAGTATATACTATGTAACGATTTTATCCGTTTGTACCCACACAGAAACACAAAGTGTAAAAATACTGTTTCAGTACTAGTTATAGCATTACTGCACATTGGACAACACATTAAGGACAGATCCCTCATGAGAGGTAAGTACATAGTGACTCCTGATGTTGACTTAACAATTTGACATTCTTGTTTATGGCGTCAGTAATCTCCCTAGGCTCTAGTCATGAGTTGCCAAGGCTAGGGAAGCCTTTAGGGTTTGAAGACTTTGATCTTATTCTGACAGGGTCATAGTCAAAGTGGAAGTTCTCTCCTCCCTTCAGAGAAAGGTACCTCCTTCTTTGATGGCCCCATTCTTTCCACTGGGATCCCACTTGCAGAGATCTTTCATTTAGGTCTTTTTTTTTTTTTTTTTCAGAGTGTCTTGGCTTTTCATGCCTAAATATTCTCATGGTCTCTTGAGCCAGATCCGAATGCCTTAAGGGCTGATTCTGAGGCCAGAGTGCTATTTAGGACATCTGCCCTTCTAAGAGTCTGCTGTGTATCTCACTTCCCATGTTGGATCATTCTCTCTCTTTTTCATTCTATCAGTTAGTATTAGCAGACACTAGTCTTGTTTGTGTGATCCCTTTGACTCTTAGACCTATCAGTGTGATAATTGTGAACTGCAATTGATCACTTGGACTAGTGAGATGCCATTGGTACATGCCACCTTGATGGGATTGTATTGGAATCCCCTGGCCCGATTCTAACTCCATCATTTGGGGCAAGTCCGATTGAACATGTCCCAGATTGTATTCTTATTAAGAAAGTAGAATTTTATTTCAAGGATACTGGTAAACCATTTAAGAAGTCTGTGACAAGAAATTATGCAGTGAAAATAGCAATTTAGAAAAATTACTCCAGTTATGTGAAAACTGGTTTGGATAGTTTGACCATTAAGTGAGCACCCTTTCTGTGCTAGGCTGTCTTCTAAGTAATGCTATTCAACAGCAAGGCAAACAATTTAACACTCTTCTTGGAGCTTAAACAGTAGTGAAAGTGACAGGAAATGCATTTAAAAATTATATCCAATTTAAATCAAAATAGCGTCTGACAGGAAGGATAAACAATGAGAGGAGTTAGAGGGAGAGAGAGATTCTATAAGAAAATATAAAATGAATGCTATTACATGAATTTGAACAGCAAAATGACATTTAAAATAAACCCCTGTTCTGTAACTGATTTTTGTAGGGATTACATGAATCTTCACATGTGATAAAAGTTATATATACATACACCAGTACAAATATTCTGGTTTAGATTATGTATGCCATCATTTACTATTGGGGGAAACTGGGTAACGATACATGGGACTTCCTTCTTTATTGTTAGCAATTTTCCATTAATCTATAATTATTATAAAATGAGATTAAGCAAATACGCATGTTGACTACTTGATGCAGGAAGAGAACCAGGAAGATCAGCTAATTTAACAATAACTTAGATGAGACAATTTGGACTTAGACTTACATATCTTTTTAGAAGTGAAAGACTGATCACATTCTCACACATTGTGAATACTTGGGGCATAAGAAATGGAAGGCAGAAAAGTTATTTTGCAAGCATCTTTGTGAATCGCCTTGATTCTTACTGAGATAGGAGAGCTGGGGATATTTAGAGATGTGTGAAGGATAAAAATGTGACTTCTTCTTTTGGAAGTGTTAAATTAAAGATGATTACAAGGAATCTGAAAGGAAATGTATAATAGGCAGTACTGCACATTCTTGATATTGAGGCTACATCCTAGAGTTGGCCATAAGTGCAGAAGTCACCATTAGGTAAGATAAAGGGATCTCTGACAACACCAGAAAATAGAAAAAAAGGATCTCTGAAAAATGTGTCCAGGAACTGATAAAACTGTGATAGGTTGGAATGGGGTGGAGAAGCAAAAGAGAGAGTAAGTGAGCCACACAGAAGAAAAAACCTTAATGGCATTATGGGTAGCCACATTAACAAATACTTTGCTAATGGAGAGTGATCAAATATTACAAATGCCATTTCAAGTGGGAAATGTGTCAATGGTCCTTCGATCACTAGATTTATCAAGGTAGAGGGAGGAGTAACAGTAACACAAATACTGTTCTCCTATATAGTAGAGAGAAAATAGTCAATGGATTAATTGATTTAAAGAGTGGAGGTCAAGAGGGAGTGATAATAGTAACCTGAGAGAAGACGAGACAGAAGGAAGAGTTGCTACAGAATCAAACTCCTTAAGTAGGAGAAAGAATGTTTCATAGCCAAGTTGAAGAAAGATGTTTTGGGTAGACATACAAACATTTCATCTTTTCTAAAATAGTTACTTTAAAACAACCCAAATCCAAACTGTATGTGTTTGTGTGTATTTATATGTATAGAAACAGGTAAGCATATGAATATACTTCATAATTAATGAACTAAGAATGCAGCCCTGGAGATTTGAGAGGAATGTAAAGTTCAGTTTATGGTTGGATCTGAAAAGTAGATTCTGAAGAAGTCATTTTTAAAAGATTTTCTTTATTTATTTGAAAGGAAGAATTACAGAGAAGGGGAGACATAAGGAGATCATCCATCTGCTAGTTCACTCCCCAGATGGCCAAAATGGCCAGGGGTGGACCAGGCCAAATATAGGAGCCAGGAGCTTCTTCTAGATCTCCCATGTGGGTGCAGTGGCCCAAGGATTTGGGTCATCTTTTGCTGCTTTCCCAGATGCATTAGTAGGGAGCTGAATCAGAGGTGGAGCAGCCAGGAATTGAATCGGTGCCCATATGGGATGCCAGCACCACAGGCAGCATCTTAATCTGCTACACCACAGCACCGGCCCCAGAAGGTCATTCTTGATATGAAGAGTTTAGTAGAGGCACAAATATTGGTTAGTAAATTGATAAATAGATTAAATAGATCCTAGGTAATACAGGTATATTTTCTTTGGACATATGAGTAGATGACTATCATTTGAAATAGTTCAGATTTAAGGTTCAGAAGGGAGAAATATCCTTAAAAATGAGATAAATGGTCCTAAAGAAATAGAATTTTAGAACCTTAAAATTATATGCAGTGCACTGTAAATGCAGCCAAGGGCAAAACTAATGAATATTTATAATCTAAATTTAGTCAATGGTAATACTTCACATAGAGACCAAAAAGAATAATAAAACAATAAGAAAATAATTTGGGCAATTTGCTTACAAGGTCAAGAGCTTTCATTTTTTTGGAATCAATTCGTTTGGAATTGAATGTCTTAAGAATTTAATTTATGAAGATATATAATATTTGAATTTTAACTTACCTGAGATTTTGATAATGATAAAGTCAATTATAATCATAGATGATGCTTCTCTGTTTTAGCAGTGTATTGGTAAAGTATCATGTTAAAATTTAATTACTGCAGAAATTCTAATAGGCTCTCTGGAAGAACATGCTAACATATTTCTGATTGCAAATAGAATATAGAGTAAATTTTTAACCTTGGATATGGATTGATTATATTAGCACTCTCTTCTGGCACACTCCAGAATCCTTGCTGGAGAAAATTAAATTGTTGGACGAAGGTTCTAGAACATACTCTAATGAACTATTCATCTCTTTCATGTTGGAGATTAAGTAATTGTTATACATAAATCACTGTAAAAGAAAATAATGTACTGTAAGGAGGGACTTCCTGTGGTTTTTTATTTTTGTTGTTGTTCCTTTGTTCTGTGTTCCTCTCTACTTTCCATGCTATAGTCTGTAAGGGTGGAGAAGTATGTAAATGTGATTAGTCAATGTGGAGGAAAAATGTGAAATTTGTATTCTAGACCATTTCTCCCTCTTGTTACAAAGTGTACATGCATTCTACGCTGTGCCCTCGTTTCAAAAAACAGACATGCCACTCCAGAAAGCCTTGGGTTTCCAGTCCTATCTAATACTGTGTAGATGACTGTAACTGAAATTTAAGCTCATTGTCATAAAAAAACTATCCCAAGATATAATGCAGGTGATGCAGATTCTGCCCACTACTAATACCTGAGCTAGATTGATACTATGTCCTCAGAGCTTTATCTTTACCTCTGTTTTACAAATGAGTTTAGTCTCTTGGTGGTTGAGAAGTTTTATTATCAGTTAGGATTCTACAACGCCCCCACAAAGAACCCAACAAAAATGTTTTTTAAAGTTACTGGAATACAAAGGTGAAACTGAAGAAATGGAAATTTATATTTTTGTTTTGTTTTATTTTTATCTCAGCATTCATAGATGAAACATTTAAACTTGAATGAATTCAGGAAGTTTTGGAGTCCAATGGACCTTGTGAATCATTATTATCCAGTATGTTTAAAATATATAGTAATTTGTGTTAATTTTACTTCTTAAGATTTTATTATTTTAAATAGGAACATATGAAGGATATCACTAAAGTGATTAAGTTCTTACATAAAGGAGCGTAAGAAAGTTTTTGAGCATCAATGATAAAGGGTCTGAGCTGCAACAAGACAATTGAAGAGCTGCACTGTTACCTTGTTCGGACTCAGAACGACAGGAGTTAGCAAGTCATACAAACCTCCTTTGTGGCCGGCGCCGTGGCTCAACAGGCTAATCCTCCGCCTTGCGGCGCTGGCACACCGGGTTCTAGTCCCGGTGGGGGCACCGGATTCTGTCCCGGTTGCCCCTCTTCCAGGCCAGCCCTCTGCTGTGGCCCGGGAGTGCAGTGGAGGATGGCCCAGGTGCTTGGGCCCTGCACCCCATGGGGAGACCAGGAAAAGCTCCTGGCTCCTGCCATCGGACGAGCGCAGTGCGCCGGCCGCAGCGCGCAGACCGCGGCGGCCATTGGAGGGTGAACCAATGGCAAAGGAAGACCTTTCTCTCTGTCTCTCTCTCTCACTCTCTCACTGTCCACTCTGCCTGTAAAAAAAAAAAAAAAAAACCTCCTTTGTATCTAGGACACCCCTCTCCTTCACCCAATAATAATTTTCAAAGAGATGATACACAAATGGCATAGGCAGTATTTGTTCAAAGCAGTACATAAAGTCTGTTTAATGTATATTAACACATTGGTCTTTTAATTTTCAAGATTCATTCATGTATTTGAGAATTAGAGAGAGGGAGAAGGAGTGATCTTCTATCTGCTGATTCACTTCCAAGATGTCCACAACAGCCAGTACTGGACCAGGCTGGAGCTAGGAACCAGGACCTTCATCTGAGTCTCCCACATGGATTGAAAGATCCCTAGCACTTGGGCAGTATTCTGCTTTTCCCAGCCACTAGCATGGAGCTGGATAGAAATGAAGCTGCCGGGATATGAAACAGTGCTGATGCGGGATACCCGTGTTGCAGGCAGAGGCCTTACCCACTTCCTCAGATAGCCAGTCATCATATGTTTAAACTTGGGTGGCTTTAGTGATCAATATGCTGGCATCACTTCCACTTAGATGACAAGGAAATCTTTAATTTTATATGCTTCCTAGAGAGTTGAGAGAGGACTATGTTGTCCCCCTATTGTGCTATAAATAGAATTACATGAAAATATTCATGAGAAATGACACTGATGCAAGTGCTATACACTAGTCTCAAAATTTCTTCAGGAGTAGGATCAGAAGGAGTGGAGGAAAAGACACAGGTCTTTCTCAGGCATACCCAAGTTTAGGAATCACTAGGAAGCATATGTACATTTATGATCAGTTCTAAATTTGCAGAAAAACATTAAGTATTTGTGTTACAAGACTAGTATTAAGGGGCTAGCACTGTGGCATATCGAGAAAAGCCACCGCCTGCAGTGCCAGCATCCCATATGGGTGCTGGTTCAAGTCCTGGCTGATCCACTTCCAATCCAGCTCTCTGCTGTGGCCTGGGAAAGCAGTAGAAGATGACCCAAGTCCTTGGGCCCCTGCACCCACGCGGGAGACCCAGAATAAGCTCCTGGCTCCTAGATTTGGATCGGTGCAGCTCCAGCAAATACAGACACTTGGGGAGTAAACCAGCAGATGGAAGACCTCTCTCTCTCTCTCTCTCTCTCTCTCTCTGCCTCTCCTTCTCTCTCTGTGTAACTCTGACTTTCAAATAAATAAATAATTCTTTAAAAAATGATTAGGATTAATAATAAAGTCACAATTACTTACCTTAATAGTGCTTAAGTATAGAGGTTACTAGGGGCCAAATATAAATCCAGATTACTCATGCTGCATTACAGTTTCTCTGATATAAAATATATATATATATATATGATATTTCATAATACAATATAATTGAAAACCAACATACGGGCAGAAAACCTGTCATACATTTCCTCTTGATCCATGGTCTATACTCATAACAAAAAACAGGTTGACAATACAAAAGAAAAATATAGAAAGTTTATTTAATTAAAATTTCATTTGACATAGGAGGTTTCAGAACTGAAGACGCAAAGTCCCAGGAAACATCATCTATTTTTACTCTTAGATTCAATGATGAACTGACGGCTATGTAGAAATGTGATTGGACTAAAGAGTATCATCTTATGTGATGGACTGAAAGGAAACTCCTAGAGAGGCCTGTCTTGATTCTTTTCCTCTGTGATTCCTTCTGGGTATAGGGCATACCCCTTGTGAAATGAACGTCTGTGATCTACTGTCAGACATGCTAGGCTGGAGAAATTCTCCATGGCTCTGTCTTACACAGAAAGGACCGGGGTGAGGGGGAAGGCTATAGTGATATCCCTAGGTTTTATGTTTGTCTTGATGGGAGGAGGTTCTAGTTTTCATGAACTGCCTTGAGAAAGAGGCCTTCTAGCTTGCATGGCTTGACCTGCAGGAGAGAGGATAGGACAAAGTCAGAGACTCTGCTTCTGAGTCCTTCCGATATCCTTCCCTTCATGGTACACAGCAAGTCAAAACACCGTACCTCAGTGTATCATTTGCTAATCTCTGAAACCAACCAGCATCTTCCTGTCCTCTCGCCCATATTTTGGTTTTTAAAACATATTTTCCCACAGACTTCTATAGCATAAAGGAGAGATGCCAAAATGGCAGACTTGACTCAAGAGAGGACGTTGAAACTTAGATTCCCAGCATGTGCAATTTATAGGTAAACCGAAAGCAAAAATCTGAAAATCTGGCACCGGAGTATCTCTTTAAATTCCCTTGTTATCAAAGATGGATTTTGTGAGGTTGAATGTGTTTCCCTCATATGAGTAAGAAACATAAGGAACTTTCTCTGCTTTTTGCCAGAGTATAAAGAATCTGCTTGTGTGAAGGAAAATTTGAAATATGGATTAGGAATAAGGAAAGACGGATGCCACAAGAAAGAACATGTGATCCTCACTGGTAGCTTCTCTGATCCTACAAAAGAGTTATTGAAAAACGTTGAAATACAGAAACATATTAAGGAGAATATTATTTTCATTATTGTAGTTGTTTTCTATTTTGTTTAGTTTGAAAAGTATATGGTAAGACATTACCACTTTTAAACTTGTGGTGTTTATCATTATCACATGCTTTTCAAGTAAGTTTGGTTTCAGATGCATCTTTGAAGGATATTTGCTAACATGGGGATGCAGAGAGTGGTAGCAAAACCATAAATTCCAATCTCTTGTTGAAAGCACCATCTACTGGGTAGTAGAAATAGCTACTACATTTAACATCTCTGATCACATGAGAGTCAACAAATGAAATCTGAAACAATGGGAAACTGAGATGCACATAGAATTCTGTTTATAGAGGCAGATACCATCTTTAATGGGACTGTATTTTTATGTAAACAAATTTGAAAAAGAAAATAGTACATTATCCAAAAACTATCCTCTGGTATCTAGTCACAAACCTCAGGTGAATGCTCATAAACCCTAAAAGTATGTACAATTGTAGTACAAAATGTTGAGGAAAATACCTTGGTAAATTCACAAACAATTCTATCAATAAATCTAATAATTCTTGAGCAATTTTCAAAATGACAACAACAAAATAGTTCTATTTCCTAGCTAGCAGGCATCTGATCCCCAAGTCACACCATTTGTGCCTTGTATAAATTTAGAGAAAGACAGTGAAGGAGGAATTTTCTAGAAAAATTTGATAAAAATGAAGAAATTGTTTTACAGAATTCTGTGTCCCCTTTTACTGTTGTCAAGAGTTGAAAGGCTCCCACACTCCCAAATCAATCTGAAAAATGAAGATATATCACAAATATATTGTGAAATGAACATTTTAAGGTGAAATGTGGATCTGCAGTTGATAAAATTTGAAGACTGTTGATATTAAACAAAATATTATTATCAGATTTCTCTCTATAACCAACCAAAAACATTTTAAACTATAAACTAATGCTTAGTTTGTTATTTATCAAGACTAATCCTACTGCTGTTTTGATTCAAATAGATTGTGAAACTGTGGTGGGATATCTGAGCATTACTGAGCCAGAGACAAGGGAAGCAACTTACCAATTAGTATTTATTTTGCACTCAGAAGCAATTTATCTTTACAATGTCCAGATTATAAGATCCATGAAGTTTTGTCTTGAACATAAAGGGACTGCAGTATTAATCAGAATAATACCATGTTATTCAGAATCTCTCATCTCTCCCTCTTTCTCTTGCCCTTTCTCTCCTAGTCCTGTACAGTTAAAAAAAAAAAGTGAAAGGAAAATCATACAAAGAAACATCCAAGATATAGATGTGTCTCATGGCTTTTCTCATTTGTGCCTGTATGAAATGGCTCCTTGAAGTTTAGGTGACATCAATACAAAATGCACACTGAGACAGGTTATCTAGTTTTTCCACTTCTTCTACTTTCAGTGTTTCCTCCTGAGGGAATGCCATTCTCTAGCTCATTCCTCATTGGAATCTCACTACTGATTTAGATAATGCCTGAAGCATGCAATCCTCACAGAAGTCTTAGAATAACTGCTCCTATTCTCTCCTTCCTGAACCACTCTATTCAGCAGAAGCACACACTTCCAATTTTCCATCTATCCCTTTTGTCATGATGTTTCCTTTAATCTCACTTCAAAAAACTGGATTTCTTGGAGCCCTTGGAGCTTCCCATGATGGACTGTAAACTCTTTCCTAAATGATCTTACCCATTTTTATGATAGTTAATAGCACTTCTGAATTACAATCCCCAAGGCATGTTTCTACACCGTTCCTGTCAGTGACCCCAGACACTTACATACAACAGTACAATGGATGTTCAAATTTTTCAACTTTTGTGAGCATTTAATACAAAGCTTTCCATTTTCCCCACAGCCTTGCCTCTGTCTCATTCTCTTCACTTAATTTTCTGTCCCCATTCAATCTGTCTCTATAAGTGACCCTTATGCACTGGAAGGTTCAGAGAGAAAGTCAAGGTATTATACTAGCTACCACCACCTTGCTGGTGCCTACCAAGCCATCACCAGACCCCCAATAGTCTACATCCAAAATGCTTCAGTGTATCTTTTCTCCTTTCCTATTGTATCCTCCCTAATTCAAATCCTCAAGTGCCCAGTAAGTATTTGTTTAATATGTTATATATGACCAAATGAATTTGGTTGTTGAATTTCCTTGTAATAATGCTAATGCTTTGCTTCCTTATATACATAATTTGCTGCATTTATTATGACATATTTTGTCCTGAAATGCACTGCCTTATTCCCCCTAATTTTTCTGGTTTTACTTGTTTTCTTATTCTTCAATGATTAATCTCTTCATATTCAGCATTCAAATCCTATTCTGAAATAATTGGTATTTTTATTTTTTTAAAGATTCATTTATTTGTTTGGAAGGCAGTGTTATAAAGAGAGAGAGAGAGAGAGAGAGAGAGAGAGATGTCTTCATCTGCTTGTTCATCCCCCAGATGGAGCAGGCCAAAGCCTGCAGCCAGGAGCGTCATCCAGTTCTCACATGTGGCTATCATGGCCCAAACATCTGGGCCACCTTCTGCTAGTTTTCCCAGGTCATTACCAGGGAGCTGGATCAGAAGCAGAGCAGCAGGACATGAACTGGCACCTGTATCTGATGCCAGTGTTGTAGTCACTAGTTATATCTGCTATGCCACAATGCTGGCCCACACAGAATTATTTTAAGTATTTAGTGAGGTGAAATAAACTTAGTTATTGAAATAAAACTCAAAACAGAGGTGAGCTAACATTACTTTTCACAGATGTGCTTGTCATTTATTACTCAGAGACTGCTGTTATCAAACCTGACTTTTGTGACTTTAAGTCCTGATTTTGTGACTTTTCCTTGCTTTAGTGTTCATTTTCATCAGTTATTAATGCAACTTGAAAAAATTAGTTTTATCTATTATGACCTATAAATGACTGGAATCATACTGTATACATTCCTGTTTCATTTGTTTAATTCAAAATTGTATTGGAGATTTATCTGTTTCATTCATTCAGCATTATTTCTATTTCATTAGAAATTCCACTGGAATAATGTAATGGTAATATATTTATCTTTGTTAATTTTATGACTCCTTTGGGTCATTCTATTTTTAATTATTGAAAATGTTGCCATATATTTCCTTAGAAATGCTCTGAGATACATGTACATGTGTTTTCTCTAGATTTTAGGAGATTAAGAATTCATTTTATTTAAAGAACCCAAACTTTTTTCCCGCTTTTCTCTCTGTCCATAAGTAAGAAGTTCTCTATAACGTATGTCATTTAGTACAGGAAGTCTTCAAAAAATGCATTTTTTAAAGTTTTATTAATTTATTTGAGTTACACAGAGAAAGAGGTGTGGGGGGAGAGAAAGAGAAAGAGAGAGAGAAAAGGAAAGGTCTTCCATCCACTGGTTCACTCCCCAATTGGCTGCAATGGCAGGAGCTGTGCTAATCCGAAGCCAGGAGCCAAGAGCTTCTTCCGGGTCTCCTACACAGGCATAGGGGCTCAAGGACTTGGGCCATCCTCCACTGCTTTCCCAGGCCATAGTATAGAGCTGGGTCAGAATCGAGCAGCCAGAACTCCAACTGGCAACCATATGGGATGCCAGCACTGCAGGCGAGGCTTTACCTGCTATGCCACATCGCCAGACACCAAAAAAATTCATTTTTGTTAAGTCAATATTTCTAGTAGTATCTCAGATATTTTTACTGGCATTTTCTAATTATTAAAGATAATTATTGATTCCATCATTTTATAAAGTACTAATAAATATCTCCTCCATATATTTAAGGGTTTTGATATTTTGGGGGTATTTTTTGATATTTTCTAATTGATACATTGATATTTTTAATATATTCTGAAGATCTCTTCTTCAGTAATGTGTAGTGGTACTGTCACATCAGTGTACTGCCTCTTTTCTATGAGATGACTTTGGACTAATTAATCTTGATTCTAATTGTATTAGCACTTGCTGTGTATTGCTTAAGAAACTTTCTCTTACTAATAAATACATTCTGTCATAGGTTTAAAACTCTTTATAGCTTTGTGGTTTTAAATAAATGTTTTTAATCCAACTGGAATTCATTTATATATGTGGTATAAGGTGGGAATCCTATTTTCTATTTTTTGGATGAATTAAAAATTATCTTAGACCATTTATTTAAAGGTCTGGATTTTCATTATTAAGGAGCAATGATATCTCTGTCATATACCAAGAATGAGGTGGAAAATACTTATTTAACCTAAACATGACTTTTGACATAAAGCTTTTGATTAACAGCACTATTGTTGCTAATGACTTATTAATACCATCTGCTATAGCTCATTAATAGAAACTCAAATTTAAATTTTTATATGGAAGGTTATTAGGAAGTCTGTTAAATATAAAACGTGCTATGAAATATCATTCTGTAGAAGCAGAATAGAGGTGATAAGGTATAGTCAGTAGATAAATGAATCATAATTTAGAAGCTCTGGTTCTTAACTCACTTTTATCCTGGTTAATTATATAATCACATTAAAATCACTTAACCTCAATGAGCCTCAATTTTTGTGTCTGAAACTGCGTGAATTTATACCAATCCTATCTACCTCAAGCAGAATCTAACAATTAAATGAGATAAGAATGTGGAAAATTATCAATGTGTGAGGCTTTATTAGTATTAACATTAAGAGCTACCTTTATTGCTGTTTACAAGATGTGTGCTAAGGGATTTTATGCATTATTTTTGAATATTCAATAACATACCAAATATTCCTTGTTACTGCCATTTTATGATTGAGCCATCGAAGAGTGGTTTGCCTAACCCAGATTACAGAAGAGAGTAAAGACCCCACTTATTTGAATCCAGTTCATGTTCTTAACCACTTTTGCTAGATTCAGTCATGTCTAATTACGGGGCAATTTGTAGGACACAAACCTTTCAAAGATAGTTTGGAAAGGATGTATTTTATATGTTTTTATTATATATTTTTGTTACAGAATTGAAATTACACCATTGTGCTTACGTGATCAGATGCATGCTCAGATATTTTAAATGTATGCATCCTGAACACATGTGATAGTATAGTTTACATATTAATTAATTCAACAAGGATTTCTTTTGAGCATTCTTACATGGACTATGACACCAATTAAGATTGAACTGAGAGTTAAAATCACATCCTTGTCGTAAGATCGGTCTGTCAAGAAATGAGATGTATTGTGTATTCAATTTAGCATAAATGTTATCAAATGCCCTTGTAATATCACTCATTTCTTAATTTGATCTCAGATAATATCGATAAATTATCATAGACCCTAAAATAATGTTCTCTTTATATATCATTTCCAAGAAACATACAAGTGTTAGATACTATACACACTTTCCAGATACACACTTGATTTTACATTTTAGAACATATGCAAAACTCTAAAAGTATTCATCAAAAAACGCATAATGAACATGATCACTCTATGAATTTCCTATTGGTTAAGGATAAACCCACTGAAAGATTTCAGTTTTATTTCTGATCTATTTGAAGTCTCTCAATTATGTATTTTACATATATTTTATTTCATATATGTATACATATCCAGCATCTCCCAAAAGAGTAGGATTCTCACATGCAGAAACTTGTTTTGTTTGTTTATGACTCCAAGGTAGCTCTTTCCTCTAAATTTGACATGAATAGTATTTATACTTCATTTTCTAAAGATGTATTTTTATTTATTCAAAAGACAGAGAAGGATAAAGGTCTTCATTCCCTGGTTCACTCCCCGAAAGGCAAAGGCTGAGGCTAGGCAAGGCTGAAGCCAGCAACCAGGAGCTTCCTCCAGGTCTTCTATGTGGGTGCAGGGCCCAAGCACTTGGGCCACCTGCTGCTGCTTTCCCAACTCATTAGCAGGGAGCTGAATCTCAAGTAGAGCAGCCCGTCCAGGACTCTAACCAGCGTCTCAGTGGCATACTGGTGCTTCAAGTGGTGGCTTAACCTATGCCAAGCCATAGCACCTGCCTGGTTATACTTCATTTTGAATGTGTGAGCGAGGCTCAACGCAAAATTCTGTTTTCTGTGAATTGTAAGTAATCTCTTACATTTCAAATAACTACTGGAATGCAAATGAATGGAACACTAAAGGAAGAAATTCAAAGTAAAGAGTTGAACATAAACAAAGAAAGAAATTGAAACGTAAATGGGAGACATTTTCTTTCTCATATTAAAAGATAGTAGAAGAAATCCAGACCCTAGAAGGCTGCCATCATATCGGTGTTGTCAGTTCCTATTTTGTGTCATATGAGGAGGGCATATGTAGACTTATCAATAAAAGAAAATATGAAAGAAACACAAAGCACAAAATGTGTATCTGAGATAAACTGTCATTATTTTTGACTCATGTAAAAGCTAGCAACATGCTGTAACAGGGTGGAACACTGGATATTGCTTGTTTTGAATTATGAACGTGTTTCTAATAAGATTGCAGTTTCCATGGTGTTAACAATCCAATTTGCTTATTTTCTAAATCACACATCTTATTAAGTCCTGTATTAATTATTGCTAAAGATAGCGTGGATCAGCAACTAATTTGTTCTTCAGATCATCCCACTAATATCAAGCATTAGCTTCACATCCTGATTGATGGATGATGTCAGTAAAAAATTTCCTCTACATTATCAGCCATCATTTCCTGCAAAATATATTTGCCAAAATTTAAACTTTAAATATTGTACACTATTTAGAGAAATCTCAGTATCTAAAACCATGGTAATCATACAGTAGCTTTCCCTTATCCAGGACTCAAAGGGAATGTCTGAAATAATCATATGGTACTAAACTATATATACACACTATATTTTATATGTTTATATATATATATATATATATATACACACACATTATAAAGTTTATAAATTGGGCATGATAGGAGATTGATAAATGACTAACAGTAAAATAGAATGATTATAACAATATACCTTTTCATTCTTCACAATTTCATAGATTCGTTCTTTCTGTAGATCTTAGCATTTTCAGCATATGATTTTTTTTACGATTTATTTAAGAGACAGATTTAAAAAAGAGGGGGGAAAGATCTTTCATCTGCTGGTTCACTTCCCAGGTGGCTGCAGTGGACAGAGCTGGGCCAAGCAGAAGCCAGGAGCTTCTTTGAGGTCTCTCACAGGGTGATCAGACCCAAGCACTTGGGCCATTTCTGCTGCTATCCCAGGTGATGAGCAGAGAGTTGGATTGGAAGAGGAACAGCAGCAAGATGAACTAGCACCCATATGGGATGCCAGAGCCATAATCAGAGGGTTAACCTACTATGCCACGGTGCCAGCCCCAGCATATGACTTTTTAATTTCCTTATTAAGTTGAGAAATTTCACTTATTTTCATAAAGGAAGCACTTCATAGCTTCTCTTTGGCCAAATCAAAATTTCAGGATCACTATTCTTGCAATTTGGGGCCATTGTAAAATATGGGTTATATGAATAAGATCACTATGATACTTATAGCCAAGTCAGCTACTAAGTGATCAATGGATAGGCAGTGTGTACATTTTGAACGTGCTTCACAAAGGAGTTTCATTTCCAAGTAGATACAGTGGGAAAGTGTATGTTCATCACACTGTTCAGAAGATTAAACAATTTAAAACTTGGGAATCATTTGTTTCTGTAATTTTCTACTTAACATTTTCAGAGTTAAGTTGACCACAGGTAAAGGACCATAGGAAACAAAACCATGAATAAGTGTTTGCTCTATATATGAAAAAAATTCCCTTCATAAAATGGATTGCAAAAGTGAAGCACTCAATAATTATATTCAGTAGCCTACCCTAATGAGCGGAACATCTTCAAGCATTGACTTGTAGCATATTTGTGTATTGGAGAGGGACACCAGTTATAACAGGACTGTTTATTTAAGTATGCAGTTAGTGGATACCTGGTGCTGCTGTGATTAAAATTATAATCTACTCATTCAGGCTTACTGCAACCAAAAAAAAAGGTATTTTGATTGTTGACTTTCTGGAATGTACCATTTTATGGGTGTTTGTGTAATCATTTGATCATTAAAGCAACCTTATATACTTGAGTAGCATTAATGCTTTTAAAAGAAAAATTTTAAATGTAGCATTTCTGTTAGTAGTGAGAGAATTATTCAGTGTTTTTTATTACAATCCTATGAATCAGCTGACCATCAGCCTCAAAGATTCATTTGATGTAAAAAATTAAAATCACATGACTGATGGCACATAGACATATGTTTATAAGCATTTATTTTCTTGAGGATTAATAGTAAATTTTCAGAAATAATCAGTGCTTCCTCACTTGATGAAATGCTGTCTATAATTGGTCACAGAGCAAAGTTGCTAGTCTTCTACAAGGAGTTTCTGGTAATTTTTATTACTGGCCAAACAGATTAACAACCACATGGGATTGGCTTCTGGTGGTGAAGATGGATGGGGTAGAATCTCAGGAGTCATGTGGAGAAACACATGACCTAGAAAAATCTTTGTCATAGCAAATATTATAGTCTTCATTTTGGGGATAAAAAAACAGAACATGAAATAGGAAGAGTCATTGTAAAGGGTATGTTGTACAGGGATATATTAAATAGGCACTTGGGCTTCTTGGGTACTACCAGGAGAAAGCACCTAAACAGGTAGATTTATTGTTCTTTGGTTAGCTATGCTTGCTACTTGTCTTAATATAATGAAGGATAAAATATGTTAAGCATGATGAATATGCTCACCTATATTTCCTGTGTCATCATGTGGCTCATAATGAAATATATGAAAACACTTCTTTATCCATACTGAAGTCTATTTGCATAAGACTATCTGCTAAAAGAACAAATAATTTGATTATTTTATATGGAACAAGGGTAAAAGGATATAGTAAAAAAGAGTAGAAATATATGGGTAGGTGAGAAAATAGAAACAAAAATTTAAATTGTGAAGTTTCAAATTTAATCGTTCTGTAATGCATAAATTAAACTGGAAAGCATTGAATGTCATTTTTTTAAATATTTATTTGTTTGAAAGGCAGAAAATCTAATGAACTGTAATTTCTTTAAAATTTACATGGGTGAAATGTTAATATTTTCATTCAATTATTATTTATTGCTATTGTCTATATTCCCAGTAAAATAGAGTATTTTTCCTTTTTAACTTTTAAACTTCTTATTTATTTGTTTATTTAGTTAAGAGGCAGAGATATAGAAGAAAGAGGGAAAGAGAGAGAGAGAGGGCTTAAATTCACTGGTTCACTCCCCAAATGGCCACAACAGTTGGAGCTGGGCCAATTCAAAGGCAAGAGCCAGGAGCTTCTTCCAGGTCCCCCACTCAGGCACAGGGGTCTCAAGTACCTGGGCCATCATCTCATGGCCCTCCGAAGTGCACCAGCAGGGATCTGTATTGGAAGTGCAGCAGCCAGGACTCCAACCGCTGCCCTTATGGGATGCAGTGCCACAGGCAAAGGCCCAACCTTCTATGCCACAGCAACAGCCCCTTGTTAAACTTCTTATTTGGTGAAGTATTAAGGCTTTATAATTTAATGTAAATTCAAAATATGTTATTTCATAAACTGGAAAGGAAAAAAAAGGAAGATGGGAAGGAGACAGGGAAAAGGGGTAGAGAAGATGAGGGATGAAATATCAGTGTTCTTAGAACACTGTCTTGGGGCTGGCGCTGTGGCGCAGCAGGTTAAAGCCCTTGCCTGAAGTGCTGGCATCCCTTATGGGCACCAGTTCTAGTCCCGGTTGCTCTTCTTCTAATCCAGCTCTCTGCTATGACCTCAGAAAACAGTAGAAGATGGCCTAAGTCTTTGAGCCTCTGCACCCACCTGAGAGACCCAGAAGAAACTCCCGGATCCTGGGTTTGGATCTGCACAGCTCTGGCTTTTGTAGCCATTTAGGGAGTGAATTGGCTGATGTAAGATCTCTCTCTCTCTGTCTCTATCTCTTTCTGTAACTCTGTCTTCCAAATAAATAAAATAAATCTTTAAAATAAAGCACTGACTGCAAAGCACATTGAATCTGTTAAAAACTAATTAAAATTTTAAAAAAATTTAAGAAACAATTGCTAGAATATTTGGTGACTGACTGAATCAAAAAATAAGTAGACAGTAGGATTACAAACCTAAAAAATAAAGGATAAAAAGAGCTAAAGTGAGAGGGAGAGATGGAGAGGGAGAGAGAGAGAGAGAGAGAAGAGCTCTAGTTCACTCCCCAAATGGCAGCAATGGCTGGGCTTGCAGGTGGATTTGGCCCAGGCCAAAGCCAGGAGTTGAGAACTCCATCTGTGTTAACATGTATGGCAGGGCCCCAAGAACTTGACCCATTTTCTGCTTTTCTCAGGTGAATTGGCAGGATGCTGGATCAGAAGTAGAGCAGCCAAGATTTGAACTTGTTCTCTTATGGGATGCAGCATGGCAGGCAGTGGTTTAACCTGCTGAGCCACAATGCTGGACCATCATTGCATTTCTGTTGGCCACAATGAGTTGCCTTAATCTAGGCTACTTAAATCCAAGGGAGCTCAGTTCCTTTAGTGTGGCCATTCAGTCTCAGATTGGCAGAATAAGCAAACTGGGATATTTTAGATAAAATCATCTTAGACTCTATCTGAATGGATGATTTTGAGAAGTATTGAAGTAATGATTATGTTCAACATCCAGTTGGAAATTTCCAGACAACTGGAAAAAATCTTATGATTTTCTTTAACTTATACAGTATGCAAAGCCATCGAGGATTTATGTTTAATCTAAACATGGCCTTTATATAGGTATAAAGTATGTTGAAGATTTTACTGTATGCAGATACCACTATTTTTCATAAAATTTTATAAATGTTATCTATGTCTAAAAAACTTAGCATCACTAGAGCAGACATTACTTATGAAATTACTCATATTATTTTTGACAGTTGAGGAAATTTTTATTAATTAATTAATTAATTTAAATTTTCCCAGAGAAACCTGTAATTTAGGGAATATAGACTTCATGCATTTCATAAATTACAACTTTAGGAATATAGTGATTCTTCCTACCATAGCTGCCCTCCTACCCACTCTCTAACACCTCTTCCTCCTCCTTCTCCCATTCTCAGTCCCATTCTCCACTAAGATCTATCTTTGATTATACACAGAAGACCAACTCTATACTAAGTAAAGAGTTCAACATTTTGCAAGGTAAAAACAAAACAAAACAAAAAAACTGTTCCTCAACAGTTGAGACAATCTACTGTCGTTGAATGTATAAACTGATAAAGCCAATATGGAGTACCTCACAAATCTGAATATAGACCTACCTTATGACCCAGCCATCCCACTCCTGGAAATTTACGCAAAGGAAATGAAATCAGCATATGAAAGATTTTTCTGCTCCCCCTATGTTTATTACACCTAATTTACAAAACTAAGACACAGAATCAACCAAAATGCCCATCAACTGAAAACTGGATAAATAAACTATGGGACATGTAATATGTATGTTATGGAATAATACACAGCAGTAAAAATGAAATCTGATTATTTACAATAAAATGGATGATCTGGTAAACATCATACTTAGTGAAATAAGCCAGTCCCAGTGAGACTGATTCCATAAATTCTCCCTGACCTGTGATAATACCACATGTTCTCCCTGACATGTGATAACTAAGAGAGCACTTGAAAGACAGTCTGTAGAAGTGAAATTGACACTTGGGAAAGTGTCTGTCTCTGTCTTGACTGTTGAACAGTTTTTTTTATTATTATTATTATGGTATTTTTTGAGCTCTTTAATTAACACAGACTTAAACATATGTATATATGGCTCAATTTTGATAGGTTGTATCTCTCCAGGAATCTGTTCATTACTTGTAGGTTTCCCATTTTGTTGATGCACAGCTCTTTGTAATAATTTCTGATGATTCTTTTTATTTCTGTGGTGTCTGTTTTTACATTTCCTTTTTCATCTCCAATTTTATTAATTGGGGTCTTCTTTCTCCCTTTTGTGGATAGTTGGGCCAATGGTGTGGTAATGTTTATTTTTTCAAAAAAACAGCTCTTCATTTTACTGATTTTTGTATTTTTTGTTTCAATTTTGGGTATTCTTTAATTTTAATTATTTATTTTCTCCTACTAGTTTTGGGTTTGGTTTATTGTTGTTTTTCTAGGTCTTTGAGATGCATTGATAGCTCATTTATTTGGTACCTTTCTAATTTCTTGATGTAGGCAAAACTGCAATATAGTTTCCTCTTAACACTGCTTTTGCTGTATTCCCTAAGTTTTGTTATGTTGTATTTTATATTAATTTTTTCCAGAAATATTTTGATTTTTCTTTTGATTTCTTCAAAGACCCACTGTTCACTTGGAGCATATTGTTGTCTCCATGTGTTGATGTGTTCTAGAGATTTTTGAGTTGCTGCTTTCCAGCTTCTTCCATTATGGTCCAAGAAGATGGATGTCAAGATTTCATTTTTTTTTTAATTTGCTGAGACTTGCTTTATGGCCTAGCATGTGATCTATCCTAGAGAAAGTTCCATGCACTGCTGAAAAGAATGTGTATACTGTAAGTGTAGGAAGGAAAGTTCTTTAGATATCTGTTGGTACATTTGGTCTATAGTGTCGATTAACCCTGTTGTTTCCTTGCAGATTTCCCATCTGGGTGATATTTCTATTGCTAAAAGTAGGGTATTGAAGTCCTCCATTACAACTGTATTGGAGTTTATGTCTCTCTTTAGATCCCTTAACATTTCTTTTACATATCCAGGTACCCTATAATTCAGTGCATATACATGTATAATGGTTACATCTTCTTGTTGAATTGATCCCTTTATCATACATAGTGCTTTCTTTGTCTCTATTAACAGATTTTGTGATAAAATGTGTTTTGACTGATATTAGAATGGCTACACCAGCTCTTTTTTGGTTTCCATTAGCATGGGGTATCTTTTTTTCATTCCTTTCACTTTCAGTCTGTGTGCATCTTTGTTAGTGAGATGTGTTTCTTGTAGACAGCAAATAGATGGATTTTATTTTATTTTTTTTATAACGCTTTTATTTAAAGAATATAAATTTCCAAAATACAGCTTATAGATTACAATAGCTTCTCCCCCCAAAACTTCCCCCCCACCCGCAACCCTCGCCTTTCCCACTCCCTCTCCCCTTGCTTCACATCAAGATTCATTTTAAATTCTCTTTATATACAGAAGATCAGTTTACTATATATTAAGTAAAGATTTCAACAGTTTGCCCTCACATAGCAACACAAAGTGAAAAATACTGTTGGAGTACTAGTTATAGTATTAATTCACAATGTAAAGCACATTAAGGACAGAGATCCTACATGATATATTTTTTTAAAAAATTGATTAATTTTCTAGGCAATTTCCAATTTAACACCAAGATTTTTTTTTCATTTTTAATTATCTATATACAGAAGATTGATTCAGTATATACTAAGTAAAGATTTCATCAGTTTGCACCCACACAGAAACACAAAGTGTAAAATACTGTTTCAGTGCTAGTTATAGCATTACTTCACATTGGACAACACATTAAGGACAGATCCCACATGAGACGTAAGTACACAGTGACTCCTGAAGTTGATTTAACAATTTGACACTCTTGTTTATGGCGTCAGTAATCTCCCTAGGCTCTAGTCATGAGTTACCAAGGCTATGGAAGCCTTTAGGGTTCGCTGACTTCAATCTTATTCCGACAGGGTCATAGTCAAAGTGGAGGTTCTCTCCTCCCTTCAGAGAAAGGTACCTCCTTCTTTGATGGCCCCATTCGTTCCACTGGGATCTCACTCACAGAGATCTTTCATTTAGGTCGTCTTTTTTTTTCCAGAGTGTCTTGGCTTTCCATGCCTAAAATATTCTCATGGTCTCTTGAGCCAGATCTGAATGTCTTAAGGGCTGATTCTGAGGCCAGAGTGCTATTTAGGACATCTGCCATTCTATGAGTCTGCTGTGTATCTCGCTTCCCATGTTGGATCATTCTCTCCCTTTTTGATTCTATCAGTTAGTATTAGCAGACATTAGTCTTGTTTGTGTCATCCCTTTGACTCTTAGACCTATCAGTGTGATCAATTGTGAACTGAAATTGATCACTTGGCCTAGTGAGATGGCCTTGGTACATGCTACCTTGATGGGATTGTATTGGAATTCCCTGGCCTGTTTCTAACTCCATCATTTGGGGCACGACTGATTGAGCATGTCCCAAATTGTACATCTCCTCCCTCTCTTATTCCCACTCTTATATTTCACAGGGATCACTTTTCAGTTAAAATTTAAACACCTAAGAATAATTGTTTGTTAATTACAGAGTTCAACCAATAGTACTAGAATAAAAAAATTACTAAAATGGATAAAGTATTACATTGTACAACAGTCAGCACAAGAGCTGATCAAGTTACTGTTTCTCATAGTGTCCATTTCAACTTCAATAGGTTTCCCCTTTGGTGCTCAATTAGTTGTCACCGTTCAGGGAGAACATATGATATTTGTCCCTTTGGGACTGGCTTAATTCACGCAGAATGATGTTTTTCAGATTCCTCCATCTTATTACAAATGACCGGATTTCATTGTTTTTGACTGCTGTATAGTATTCTATAGAGTACATGTCCCATAATTTCTTTATCCAAATGTATGCTTTAAATTCCCTGTGATCTTTTGCTGTGAGGTTCCCTTCGTTTATCTTCTTTCATGTTGATGGCCGTGTTTCTGTGTGTAACACATCTTTAAGTATCTTTTGCAGGGCTGGACGAGTGGCAACAAATTCTTTCAATTTTTGTTTGTTATGAAAGGTCTTTATTTCACCTTCATTCACAAATGAGAGCTTGGCAGGGTATAATATTCTGGGCTGGCAGTTTTTCTCTCTAAGTACCTGGGCTATGTCTCGCCATTCCCTTCTAGCTTGTAGGGTTTCTGATGAGAAGTCTGCCGTGAGTCTAATTGGAGATCCTCTGAGTGTAATTTGACGTTTCTCTCTTGCGCATTTTAGGATCTTTTCTTTCTGTTTCACTGTGGTGAGTTTAATTACAGTGTGTCGTGGTGAGGACCTCTTTTGGTCATGTTTACTAGGGGTTCTATGAGCTTCCTGTACTAGGATGTTTCTGTCCTTCTCCAAAACTGGGAAATTTTCTGCTATTATCTCACTAAAAAGGCATTCTAATCCTTTCTCCCTCTCCATGCCTTCAGGAACTCCTAGAACTCGAATGTTGGGTTTTTTAATAGTATCCTGTAGATTCCCAACAATATTTTTTAGATTTCTAATTTCCTCTTCTTTTCTTTGGTTTGACTGTATAGTTTCCTGTGCTCTGTCTTCTAAGTCCGATATTCTCTCTTCTGCCTCACCCATTCTGTTTGTAAGGCTCTCTAATGTGTTTTTCATTTGATCTATTGAATTCTTCACTTCATTATGATTTCTCGTCACTATCACAGTTTCATGTTCTACTAGTTGTTTCATTGCAGCTTGATTTCTCCTTAATATTTCATTTTCACGAGAGAGGTTTTCTACCTTGTCCATTAAGGATTTCTGTAGTTCAAGAATTTGTTTTTGAGTACTTCTTAGTGTTCTTATCAATTTTTTGAGATCTGCTTCTTGCATCTCTTCTATCTCATCATCTTCGTAATCTTGAATTGGGGTGTCTATTTCATTTGGGGATGCCATAGTGTCTTCCTTGTTCTTATTACCTCGGTTTTTGCATTTGTTGTTTGGCATATTGGTTTCTTCACTGTGGTGTTTTTTTCTTGTTATACTATGACTCTAGATTAAGTGGACTGTCTGCTTTTGATGGAGCCTTAGAGGCTTGAGATGGGTGTGGCCTGAGAGCTCTGTTTGGTTCCTCCGGGTTGAGGGTGTGTCAAAGGAGACACTCCCAGGTTAGGCGTGGTAAATCTCTCTCTGTTAGGTTTTTTTTTTTTTTTTTTGGTTCAAAAGGGAAGGAATTCCACACAGCTGAATGGAATTGGGGGTGGTTAGCAGGCGAATGATATACCCACAGGAGCCAGAGTTCGGAAGCTCTTTCCCAAGGACCAGAGAAGGAATCTTTGTGGCCCTTTGTGTGGGCTGAGATTCTCCTGTAGTCTCCCACTGGGCTGCCAAGGCTACTGAACTGTAGCGTCTCTGGAGAGTACTCACATGAATTCGTGATTTCCGTGAGTTCTCTCCCCCACCGTCTCTTTTTTCACAGTCTCAGTTCATTAGCACCACACATTCATTAGGTTCTAAGCTCCTGTTATTTCACCCCTCCCACCCAGAGTCAGGTTTTTCTGCTAGGCTCGGGGCCGGTGCCGACCCGAGGTTGCCCTTCTTATGACGTATTCCAAAATGGCGCCTGCTCTTTGTCTTGCTCACCTTTGAGAGGTGAGCGGAGAGAGAGAAGCTCGTGTCCGTACGGGTCACTTTTTTTTTTTTCCCTCTCTTTCTCTCTCCTCTAGTTAGCCTGGTGAACTTTTCCCTGCAGGGTTTCAAGCCTTGTTCACTCTAGGCTCCCTTTTCCGCTTCCCTCCTGGTATCTCGGGCTATTGAGATTCTGCTCACCTCGCGTTCCAGCGCTGGTGTATTGAATCTGCTGCTGGTGTCCCAAACTGCGGGCTCCCATGCTCTCCACGCAGGTCCACTGTGAATCTCCAGTTCCGGAAGGGTTTTCTCTGCTGTTTCTTCCCCTACTCTTCCTTGAACCTGCAGTATCTCCACTTTTATTAAACTGTCTCTCCCCAGACTATCGGTGTGCTCCCTTCCTATTCCGCCATCTTGCCGCTCTCCGGATTTTATTTTTTAATCCATTGACACAATCTGTGTCTGTTAACTGTAGAATTGAGGCCATTTACATTCAAAGTGACTATTATTATGTAATGACTTTGCCCTGCTATTTTTCTATAAGTAGTCCTATATTTTACTTTGGATTTCCATTGTACTTTTACTGGGTGATTTTTTGCTTTACCTTCTTCTGAAATGATGATCATGATTCTGTGTTTCTCTGTTTCTGTGTGCAGCATATCTTTAAGCATCTTTTGCAAGACTGAATGGGTGGTGATAAATTCTTTCAATTTCTATTTGTTATGGAAGTTCTTTATTTCATCTTAATTCATAAATGAGAGCCTTGCAGGTTACAGTATTCTGGGTTGACAGGTTTTTTTCTTAAGACTTGAAATTTATATTGCTGTTCTCTCCTAGCCTGTAAGGTTTCTGATGAGAAGTTCCACCATGTGTCTTAACTGGAGATCCACTGAAAGTAATTTCTCTTGTGTGCATTTTAGAAGCTTTTGTTTATGTTTTAAAGTGAAGAGTTTGATTGCAATGAGTCATGGTGAAATTCTTTTCTGGTCCTATTAGGCGTTCTATGTGCTTCCTAAACCTCAATGTCCGTTTCTTTTTCCAAATTAGGGAAGTTTTCTGCTATTGTTTCACTGGAAAGGCTTTCTAATACTTTCTCTGTTTCCACACCTTCAGGAACTTTTAGAACTCTGATGTTGGGTCCTTTGATAGTACCCTGTAGATTAACAACAGTGTTTTTTAGTTTTCTAATTTCCTCTTGTTTTTTGTCTATAAAATTTCCTATGATTTGTCTTCTAAGTCAGATATTCTTTCTTCTGCTTCACCAATTATATTGTTAAAGCTTTCCACTACATTTTTATTTTTTAGATTGAATTATTCATTTCCAAAATTTCATTTTGCCTTCCCTTTAAGATCTCAGTTTCATGGGATAAATTTTCTTTCATGGTATGTATGGATTTCATAAGTTCATGCATTTGATTCTGATTACTTATATGTAATCTTATAATCAAATTTTGAATTCCATTTCTTACATTTCTTCAAATTCTTCATCTTCACAATCTAGTATTGAAGTGCTGTATTTTGGTGGCATCACGTTGTGTTCCTTATTCCTGTTTCTTGAATTGTTGCATTTATTATTCTTTGGTTTCTTTGATTTTGTTGCTGTAGTGGCTTTCATTTTTGAACTATGTCTGTGTAGATTAGTGTAGTGTCTCCTTTCAGGGAATACCTTGATGCATGTGGTGGGTGTGTCTAGGGAGCTCTGTTCAGTACTCTAGGGTAAAGGCAGTATTAACCTAGGGTGGGCATGGTAAATCTCCTTTTTTTATCAGAGGGGAGATTTTTCTGTACTGTTGGTGAAGACAGCTCACTTCCTCTCCTCAAAGGGTCACATCTGGCCAGCTGGAGGGAAGGGGGAGTGTACAATACAATAATCAACTTAATGTAGTTACTGGATTACTTAGCTCAAAGACACTTAGCATTGCTAGTTGTCTAATAAGCTAATGTGATTACACTTTAGGTTACATTAAAATAATGATAATATTTTCTAGCACTATTATAATGGATAATAAGGGCATAGTAAAATCTGGTTGTGCAGGTGTCTTCTCACATCGAGGCAAAAAAAGGTCAAAGGTAGACTCTGGCCGGCGCCATGGCTCAACAGGCTAATCCTCCACCTTGCGGCACCGGCACACCAGGTTCTAGTCCCGGTTGGGGCGCCGGATTCTGTCCCAGTTGCCCTTCTTCGAGGCCAGCTCTCTGCTGTGGCTCAGGAGTGCAGTGGAGGATGGCCCAAGTGCTTGGGCCCTGCACCCCATGGGAGACCAGGATAAGTCCCTGGCTCCTGCTATCGGATCAGCACGGTTGGCTGGCCGCGGTGCACCGGCCACAGCGGCCATTGGAGGGTGAACCAACGGCAAAGGAAGACCTTTCTGTCTGTCTGTCTCTCTCTCTCTCACTGTCCACTCTGCCTCTCAAAAAATTAAAAAAAATAAAAATAAAAAAAGGTAGACTCTTTGTCCTACAACAATTACTGGTTGGAAGATGAGAAGTAATGAGCAAAAATACAAGGAAAGAATAAATTTCTGCAGAGAGAAAACATAGTGGAATAAGGAACTATGGAAGATGGTGAGTCAATGGGTTTAAGTGTTGCCGATAGAGAAATCAGTTGACAAAATTCCCATTTGTCATGTGGAGAACATTGTGAACGTTAGCAAGAAATGTTTCAATAGAAACCTCATTGCAATGTTCAAGAGGCTAGGTGGAGAGCATAGAAATAAAAGGCAGAGGCAATCTTTCAATGTGTTAAAAAGGAAAAAGCAGAAAAAATTAAATAGCCATGGAAGGCGAATGTGGTGGTAAAATAGAGGAATTTGATAAAAATGGTAGAAATTACTGCATATTTGCAATATGAAAAATAATAATTTTGCAACATTGACATTTTACTATCATCAGAAAGATAAACTAAAGATACTCCAATCACCACAATGGCTTTCTAAGAGAGCACCTTGAGAATCTTGTGCTGAGCTCAAAACACTATCTTAGAATATTCATTCTGAATTTCTGTATCTTTTCTTTATCCATTGTTTATTTTACTATTGAGGTCTTAAATCTTCTGTTTTGGAGATGTTCTTTTAACCTATCCACCATGACCTGGGTAAATAACCAGTGTCTTTTATCAAAGAAGGTTACTAACACAGAATGCATTTAACAAGGTGCTCTTTTGATGTTACTTAGAGTTTCAATGCATAAACTCATATGCATAATACTCACTGAGTTGAGGATGTAAATCAGTAGTTTTCCATTTGTGCTGTATGTAACAGGATTTTCATAGGGGCACTGAGGGTTCCCAAACCACACCAACAGGAGTCTCTGTTCCCTTTAACAATTCAAACATCTATTCTTTGAAAAATAGCTAAAATCTTTTTTGACAGGCAGAGTTAGAGTTAGAGTTAGAGTTAGAGTTAGAGTTAGAGTTAGAGTTAGAGTTAGAGAGAGAGAGAGAGATCTTCCTTTTCTGTTGGTTCACCCCCTAATGGCCACTGTGTGTGGCTAGCGCACCGTGCTGATCCGAAGCCAGGAACCAGGTGCTTCTCCTGGTCTCCCATGTAGGTGCAGGGCCCAAGCACTTGGGCCATCCTCCACTGCACTCCTGGGCCATAGCAGAGAGCTGGACTGGAAGAGGGGCAACCGGGACAGAATCTGGCACCCTGACTGGGACTAGAACCCCGGGGTGCCAGCACCTCAGGAGGAGAATTAGCCCATTGAGCCGCAGCACCGGCTATGGATGATGATTTTTTAAATCACAGATTTCAAAAATTCTCTAAACATCATTAATAAAATGCAATGCATTCAAATTCTGATTTCAAGGAATAGAACACTGGATAAACAAAAAAGGTTGCATGTTGATCTTATGATAAAGTAATCTGTCATAAAAATTACAATTTATGGGGCTGGTGCCGTGGCTCACTTGGTTAATCCTCCGCCTGCGGTGCCAGCATCCCCTATGGGCACCGGGTTTTAGTCCCGGTTGCTCCTCTTCCAGTCCAGCTCTCTGCTGTGGCCTGGGAAGGCAGTGGAGGATGGCCCAAGTGCTTGGGCCCCTGTCCCTGCATGAGAGACCAGGAGGAAGCACTGGCTCCTGGCTTTGGATCAGCGCCGCGCCAGCTGTAGCGGCCATTTTGGGAGTGAACTAACGGAAGGAAGAACTTTCTTTCCACCTCTCTCTCACTGTCTAACTCTGCCTGTCAAATAAAAACAAAAACAAAAACAAAAATTACAATTTATGTTAGTAGTAGAGATAAGGACTTTTTTCTATTTTTTTAATATTCTTCTATAGCTTTCAAAGTTTTACAGAGATGATAGACGTTTTTAAAGTTGAAGTGATAGAAAATAATGAAATATCCAATTACCATATAGTTAAATCAATATAACTCCAAGAGGGATATTCTGATTGGTTTAAAATTAATTCAGGAGTTTTGATGGTAGTGAATTTAAGGCATTAATTTTCAAATTTCTCCCAAAAACCATTTTGTTCAACTACAAATTCTTCAGTAGCTTCCTAATAAAGCACTAAATGAGACTGATTACTAAACATACACACCTTTGTTGTGGACCTGACTCTCTCTACTTTATGTTTTCTGACTGCTCTGCCTTTCTGCATTTCTTCCTTGCATGCAGAAAAAATGTGATATTTAAAAACTGACATTTTCCAGATTCCTCCATCTTGTTGCAAATGACCGGATTTCATTGTTTTTGACTGCTGTATAGTATTCTAAAGAGTACATGTCCCATAATTTCTTTATCCAAATCTTATGTTCTCCCTGATCGGCGACAACTAACTGAGCACCAAAGGGGAAACCTGTTGAAGTGAAGTGGACACTATGAGAAACAGTAACTTGATCAGCTCTTGTGCTGACTGTTGTTGTACAATGTAATACTTTATCCATTTTAGTATTTTATTATTCTAGTACTATTGGTTGAACTCTGTAATTAACAAACAATTATTCTTAGGTGTTTAAATTTTAACTGAAAAGTGATCCCTGTGAAATATAAGAGTGGGAATAAGAGAGGGAGGAGATGTACAATTTGGGACATGCTCAATCAGTCGTGCCCCAAATGATGGAGTTAGAAACCTGCCAGGGAATTCCAATACAATCCCATTAGGTGGCATGTACCAAGGCCATCTCACTAGTCCAAGTGATCAATTTCAGTTCATAATTGATCACACTGATAGGTCTAAGAGTCAAAGGGATGACACAAGCAAGACTAGTGTCTGCTAATACTAACTAATAGAATCAAAAAGGGAGAGAATGATCCAACATGGGAAGCGAGATACACAGCAGACTCATAGAATAGCAGATGTCCTAAATAGCACTCTGGCCTCAGAATCAGCCCTTAAGGCATTCGGATCTGGCTCAAGAGCCCATGAGAGTATTTTAGGCATGGAAAGCCAAGTAACTCTGGAAAAAAAAGAACACCTAAATGAAAGATCTCTGTAAGTGAGATCCCAGGGGAACGAATGGGGCCATCAAAGAAGGAGGTACCTTTCTCTGAAGGGAGGAGAGAACCTCCACTTTGACTATGACCCTGTTGGAATAAAATTGAAGTCGGCGAACCCTAAAGGCTTCCATAGCCTTGGAAACTCATGACTAGAGCCTAGGGAGATTACTGACGCCATAAACAAGAGTGTCAAATTGTTAAATCAACTTCAGGAGTCACTGTGTACTTACGTCTCATGTGGGATCTGTCGTTAATGTGTTGTCCAATGTGAAGTAATGCTATAACTAGTACTGAAACAGTATTTTATACTTTGTGTTTCTGTGTGGGTGCAAACTGATGAAATCTTTACTTAGTATATACTGAATTGATCTTCTGTATATAAAGTAATTAAAAATGAAAAAAAATCTTGGTGTTAAATTGGAAATTGCCTAGAAAATTAATCAATTTAAAAAATATATATCATGTAGGATTTCTGTCCTTAATGTGCTATACATTGTGAATTAATACGATAACTAGTACTCCAACAGTATTTTTCACTTTGTGTTGCTATGTGAGGGCAAACTGTTGAAATCTTTACTTAATATATACTAAACTGATCTTCTGTATATAAAGAGAATTGAAAATGAAAAAAAAAATAAAAATAAAAATAAAAACTGACATTTATGGTTGAGGGGATAGACAAATTCACATTACTTACTGTTGTGTAAAGCCATCCCGACTACAACTTCTTTTTACTATTTGAGCTTACTTTGATGAATTGGCATAGCACCAACAGAGATAATAGGAAAGAACAATGAAGTCCTTCACATGATGGTCATTTTCATTTTAGTAATGTGAGTGGCAAGGAGAGAGAAAAGAGAGGAGAAATCCGATTTTGGAATTGACTGAGCTAAACAGACAAGGAGGGTGGCTCAAGCTTTGCCAGCTACCAAGTGTGTTTAGCAGTGGTCTTCCTGTTGCATGCTTCTGCCCTAGTGAAGGACTATGCGTGAGAGACAGGGGGACCTCTGCTTATCTGCTTAAATGCTATGCTTGGGGAGAGCTGGGGGCACTATGCTCTGCTCTGGTATCACATTCATATATGAAGAAGCCAAATCAGCGATGTTTGAATTGTTAAAGTGACCAGAGACTCCTGTTGGTGTGGTTTGGGAACCCTCAGTACATCTGTGAAAATCCTGTTACATACAGCACAAATGGAAAACTACTGACTTACATCCTCGATTCAGTTACACTTAATATACAGGAGTATCAGTGTGCTTGCTGAGCTTAAACCACAACGCATTTCATGGGCACATGGCCTAGCAAATGGGATTGAGAGTGCCTGTGAAGCAAGAGTACAATCAGTGGTTTTTGAAAGTCACAGAGGATGTTCAAAGTTTAGTTATCAATTGTTTGAATGCTTTTAATACTTTTCATTAAGCAAGTAGACACTGAGTGCCTTGCTATGCCTCATAAACTGTGGTAGGCACTGGAAAAAACAAACCAAAAATCAAACACCTACCTATTTTTAAGTAGAGTCCAATAAATTTTGTAAATGTACAATTAGGTAAAGCTATATGATCATTTAGATTAAAGAAAGGATTTCTTACATAGATCACGTGGGCTTTCTGAGAATCACTAATATTTCCTGGTGGCAAAACTTACATGTATTTGATTTGAAAAATGCAAATTATTTAAAATGTTGCAAGTAATTTAACAGGAAGAAAAACCAGGATTCTCACAATTTTTGGCAAGGAGAATTGAAGATCAATTGGTAACATACAGATTGGTGAATTCCAAGAAGGCACTGAGTTCATTAGACACTGGAGACTAGATATAATTATTGTTGTCTTGGATTCTGTTGAGTGTTATTTAAATTTTTCTATTTTTATTTCTGCCTGAGATTTTACATTTAACTGAAAAGAAAATATTAATGTACCAAAGAGACATCTGTTCTAGCTACATTTATGTGTGATTTCACATCAAGCCCACGTAATATAATTAGTTTAAAACTTGTTAATAATTATAGAGTCATGAAATATAGGAAACCCTTTTAAATGTGAAAAGGCAAATAGTGAAAATCCATAAATATAATTGTAAACCTTAACCTTAATCTATAGGATTAGTGTTAACCAAATTTTATAACACCTTAGTACAAGTAAAATCTACTCTCTCATAAAGACACACCTTATCAAAGACACTGTCACATTGTTTTCTCTGGAAACAATCAAGTCAGTTACAGATGGATACAAAATGTTTGGTTCAAATTAAATAAGATATTTTATTTTCTTCAATATTATTTTAATTTCTTTATCTCCCATATTGGTAGAATGTTTTAATATCCTGAAAATTGTGTACTGTCTACTCTACTCATACAGACTTGTATGTCATATGACATACTATTGTGTTAACCCAGAGCTCATATAACAGTCACCAGGAGTACCTGGCATTCATTAGATACTCATGTTTGTTTCTTTTATATAAAAGGATGAATCAGGGGCTATCATGTTGTAGTAGGTAAAGCCACAGCCTGCAATGCTGGCATCCTAAATGGATAGTGACTTGAGACCTGGGTGCACACTTCTGTTATAATTCCCTGCTGATGCAGGTGAAAAATCAGCAGCGGATGTCCAAGTACTTGGGCCCCTGCACGCATGTGGGAGACCCGGAAGAAGAAGCTCTGGGCTTCCCTGGCTTCTGCCTGACTCAGCCCTAGCCATTGCAGCTATCTAGGGTGTGAACCAGTAGATGAAAGATCTCTCTGTCTCTGTCTCTCCTCCTCTTTCTGTAGCTCGGCCTTTCAAATAAATTTTCAAGAAATTAAATCTTTTAAAAAATAATGAATCAGTAAATATCCAAATTTCATTATGATGGCATTAGTTGGAAGATTATTAAATCAGTAAGACATTAGAAAAATGAAGTCTGGATGCTCATTTCTGCCAGAATGACAACATACATATTACAGAATTAACCTCCAAATACAAGAAATGCTGTATAGCATGCATTTCCATCATGGATAATCTCTTGCTCTGGAGAAAGAATTATATTCCCAGCAAATTAAGAGAAATCCACTTTAGTGTTATCCTACAAATAGGGAGAGAAAAGGAAAGTCAGGAATCCACTGAGGCACTCTATCAAAGCCCAGTTATAACAAGACCTGGGCCTGAATATAGATCTGCAGCAAACAGAATTCTCTGTGAAATATGTACTAAATATCCTGACCACAGCACACAAGATCCTGGATGCCACCTCCAAAACAGTGATGCCATGGGGCTCATATATCATGTATTTGACAGGTAGAGTTATAGACAGTGAGAGAGAGAAAGAAAGGTCTTCCTTCCGTTGGTTCACCTCCCAAATGACCACTACGGCCGGAACTGAACCGATCCGAAGCCAGGAGCCAGGTGCTTCTTTCTGGTATCCAATGCAGGTGCAGGGGCCCAAGCAGTTGGGCCATCCTCCTCTGCCTTTCCGGGCCACAGCAGAGAGCTGGACTGGAAGAGGAGCAGCCAGGAGTAGAACCATCGTCCATATGGGATGCCGGTGCCTCAGGAAGAGGATTAACAAAGTGAGCCACGGAGCCGGCCCCCATTATGGTTATTTTTAACGTATTTTATAAATGAAAACATTTAGATCTTAAAATTTTACTGTTTTGCTTAATGGAAATACAGTAGTCAGAATGTTGATCGAGAGAGGGGAGAATAAAAAAAAATGTTAGAAATGGGGGAATTTGTTATATCTCCCAAATCATAACCCCATAATTAATATTATTTCTTGAAAGCAGAGAAGACCAAATAAGCCAGTAAAACATCAGAAAAACACCAGCAGAGTAGGAAACAGTACATCTATTCAAAGTCCATCTTCAGTAAACTGCTTTCCTGAATAGGCACCTGTCTTCAGAGGAGTCAGTACTGCCATTCAACTTTCAACTTCTTCCAGGGAGAAGATGACTCAGCCACAGATATCTCTTCCAGCCACATATAATTATCCTGTGGACTTTAGTCCTTAATGAAAGCACTGTTTTTTGTTTTCTTTTTTTTATTCTGCCATTGATACTCATCAAAGTGCCAGTCAGTCATAGCCAAGTTCCTTCTGCTTGCTTTTATAAACAGTAAAGAAGTGCTGATAAAGTGAACACTGGTGTAGAGCTGTACTGATAAAGTAAGTACCAGCACAGAACTAAATAAGGGGAATAAGTTAGCAAACTGAATCTCTGCAGTCATTCAGATGTGTCTTGGGTTATTAGTTTTGGTAATTCAGATCACTAGTTTGAACTTCTGCTTTAGCTTGAAAGCAAAGATGGATTTATAGTTCATCATATGCTTTGGATAACCATTTGTTACTCAGATTAAGTTAAGCCATTTTGCTTCCTTATGATTGTAACATGAAAGAATTAACTAAATTTAACTCATTAGTATGATCTACTCAAATATCCATGAGAAAAATCTGAGAAAACTTTTGCATTTTTTAATGCCCACTAATGGCCTATAATCAAAACACAACAGTTAGCTGAATAAGAAGCTATTAGCTTGTTTGTTTGAGGTCTAAACAAAGAATAATGTAATTACTAGGTTTCTTCCCTACTGTAGAGATTAGCCAGGAATTTTTTTTCCTTTCATCAAGGCCAAGCACTGCAGACAGTCAGTCTGACCAAAGAGCATTAAAAAGATTTCTCCTTAATAATAAGGGCTTTTAAAACATTTGCCTGCATTATATCAAATACTCTAAATTCTCTTATTCAATTTGCCTGGGAAAGTTCTGTAGTACTAAATCACAAATGGTTATTTCTCAAGAAACTAGAAACTCACTGAGCAATGTAAAAGTATAGATGAAGTACATGCTGTAATTGGGGATAGGGCTCCTCTTGGCTTTTACTTAGCAGCATAAAGTGCTGAGTCAAGTGTGTAGCAGTTCTTCAGGAATGTTTCTCCCAAGCATTCAATGCTATCTGAGGATGTTTTTCTTTCCCTTTCTCGTGTTACTATTCAAATTCCATTATCCAGTGCTATCAATTTTGATTTAGCGCTAACTTGCTTATTTCTTTTGCCATCTCAGTTTTCTAATACAGATGCTAGTCAAGTTGCAGCCTTCAGTCAAATTGCAAGGATTGAAAAATGGAATTGAGTTTTTATTTTGTTTTATTAAAGATCAAAATGGCTGTCATTTGGCAGGAATCTAATAGTGTAATAAGGTTACAAGCTTTACAGAAATTATTTGCCTTGTGCTTCACTTACAAATACTATAAAGGGAGTGATTATCAAGTAAAATCCACTTAGAATGTTTTGGGACTTCCAGAAAGAAAAACTGTATTTGACGTTTTTGAAAATATCTCTTATGGTGCTATTATGAATCATATAATTACACAATTACACATCAGTGAGAATCTTAAAGATTTGGAGGGCAACTTGAAATAACACCATTCAATCTCCTTACACTTTTGATGAAGAAACTGATGTTCAGAGAAAAGAGATTCTGGTTAACTGTAGCCAGCAGGGATATTAGTCTGCTTTCCCTGCTTTCTTATGGACAACGATCACCGTACAACACTCATAGGTTTTTCATGTGAAGGAATAAAACAAATTGACAAGCATAATCCACAAAAGATTAATTTTTCAACACTATTTAAGAAACTCCTTTCAGAAAGTCAAGCTATGTTGGAGTGCTTATGATAATTCATATGACTTATTAGTTCATTATTTTGAAAATAAAGGATTCAATCTGATAAATGTGAATCATACTTGAACTGTTCCAACTCTGACCACAAACTCCCACATGTGGACATGTTGTCAGTGGTATTTAAGCACCAAAACTGAGAATGCAATCAGGGTCTGAGTTTGAATTCTACCTCTACCATTCCGTAGCTATGATTCTATTTCACTCAAATAACGACTATCAGATTCCATGGTGTTTGTCAAATCCCCATCCTCCTAGACATAAACGAATGGGGTTTACATTGCATATGGATGAGGGAGGGCAAACGGTGCTAAATTAAAAGCTAAATTGTATTAAAAATGATATCTGCTCTGAGAGAGAAAATAGCAGGGAAAGAGGTTAGGGCTGTTGAAAGTTTAGGTAATGACATTTTAATGGATGGGCCAAATAGTTTCATTGAGAAGTGCACATAGGACTGAAAATCCGGGAGAGATAAGGGAGTTGGCCACGGATATGTCTGAAGAGAAAGTGCCCAGTAGGAGGAAACAGCATGTTCACATACTGTAAGAAAGGCGTGTCTTGAAATCAGTGCAGTAGAAATAAGAATACTACTTTAAAATCTCAGATACGTGTTCAAAACAACAGGAAAAGCCATGAAAAAGCTAGATGTAATCTCTAGGTTATTATCTCCATAACCTGAACATCTTATCGTGATGAATATTATGATGAGAAGGGAAAGTCGGAACATCCTAGACTCAGTGACAGGGTCGTCTGGACAGCAATGATGATCTGACGTTCTTGGCACTGTGCTCTTAGCTGACTGCTTTATCTCAGGGCTTTTAATCTTTAAGGAATTTGATTCGTGCAGTCTAAGAGATTCACAGTTCAAAGCTCACAGAATTAAAGCAGCAGCAAATTAAGAGGCCAGAAAAGACTGCAGATCTACCTTTCTGTCACAGGGCGTTTTCTGTTCACAGTCACACCGATGACTGGTTGCTGTGACTTGTAAAGTGTTTTGAAGCTGTTTTGGTGATTTACTCAAGCTCCCTCCACACTTTTAAACAATAATAACCACTGTACCACCGCCCCCCGCCCCCCAAGAGCTGAACCACACTTCTCACTCGCAGACACCTTCAGAGCTTCACTTTCACTTTACTCTTCATTAGCATACATCTGGCAGAGCAGATTGGGTTTTTGTTTCTAAATACTCTTCTCCACCTGATGATCTGAGGAAAGAAGGAAAATCAACTGACACTTAGAATTCTCTTCTGTCTGACCTCCGGAAGAATCTCAGCCCGAATCACCTCCATTGCAAATACTCACCTCGCATCTTGCGTCATATTTCTGTGCCCTCACTAGAAAAGCAAGATGAAAAGATAGCATTCTTTCTGCCTTGGAAAGACCTGGGTGGAAGCGTTCTCTCCGGTTTCTGTCAGAAGACCTTCTGCCATAAATACGCCATTAAATGCTGCCATTACTGATTCACTTGTCCCTCTGGGACAAGAAAGTCGAAGGCAACTTCTTCAAATTGCAACTATGTTTGCTTTCATCCTTTCCTTGCTCCTTGGTTCACTTCCTTGCTTCTTTCTAATTCTTAACTAAAAACCAGAATGCAACTCTTCACCTGACCTCAGTTTGAATGACAATGCTACCCCTTGCTGAGTATAAATTTAGACGAGGCATGAATCTATCCTAATCCCCAGGTTCTTCAAATATTAGGGTAGGGATAAGACATACTTATCATGGTAAATGTTCACCTTTTTTACTATTTTTAGGCATGCTTTTAAAAAAATTGAGATGTGGTGGCTCAATTTCCAACGGCCTGCAATTGGGAGAGCTGGCCTGGGCCAGAGCCAGGAGTTTAGAACACAATCCAGCTTCCTCAATTGGGTGACAGGGACCCAGTGTCATTGCTGCCTGTCAGGTTCTGCATCAGCAGGCAGCTGGAATCCAGAGCTGGAACCAGGAGTTGAACCCACAAACTCGGATGTCAGAAGTGTGTATCTTAAGATCTAGGCTAAATACTCAATTCCTCTTTTTAAGATTTTTTTATGCATTTGAAAGAGTTACAGAGATGGTAGGAGAGGCAGAGAGAGAGAGAGAGGTCCTCCATCTGCTGTTTCACCCCACAATTGGCCACATTGGCCAGAGCTGTGCCAATCGGAAGCCAGGAGCCAGGGACTTCCTCTGAGTCTCCCACGAGGGTACAGGGGCCCTAGGACTTGGGCCATCTTCCACTGCTTTCCCAGGCCAGAGCGGAGAGCTGGATCGGAAGTGGAGCAGCCAGGACTAGGACTGGCACCCATATGGGATGCCGGCACTGCAGGAGGCAGCTTCCCTTGCTACACCACAGTGCCTGCCCCTCACATTTTATTTATTATGATAGTACAAGTCAGAACTACTGTGTAATACTTAAACTATTCTAAATACTGATGCTATAAGCTTCATGAGTGTAAGCTATAAGAATATTTTACATATTCTGGATACAAGTCCTTTACCCACAAGTGGGGCTTTTTTCCCATAGGGGGGCTTTTCTTGCCTTTTGCTAATAGCAAGAAGGAAAGCAAAGGAAAATTTGGTGATAATGGAGATATTCTATATTATGTGATAGACACTGTTTTTATTCACCAAGACTCATCAAATTATACTCTTAGATAAATTATATTTATGAAATAATGGGCAAGACTTTTTTTTTTTAAAGTTAGGCAAGATAGTTGATATCTTTAAAAATGAAACTCCATTTCTGTATTTTTATTTTTTATGTTATCCAAAATTATCCAACAATTTTATTTGTGTATCTGAATCTATAAATGATAAAATTTTAATAAAGTTATAATTAAATATGGCTAATTTTAGAACACTACTTAACATTTTTTACTAATATAAAGAGAACAGATTTCTTGTATTTCAAAGGTATTACTAATATATTTGATATTCAGTTACAGCAAGTGCATAATTACTACAGTTCAATTCTCATCAATTCTTATGTTAATCTGATAGTAATACAAAGAGAACAGATTTCATATATATTATAGATAAAATTATAAGAATATAACGATCCTTCCCTTCCCTTTCTTTCCCTCTCTCCCTCCTCTTTTCCTCCCTCCCTTTTTCCCTCTACCTTCTCTCTTTCTCTCTCTCTCTCTGTCTCTCTTTTTTGGTGATATTCAATAACATTTAGATAAAAACTACACATAACTAAACTATTCCAAAATTCCTATTGTCTTAAATTAACAAATATTATACAAATACATCATGTAATTATATATGAAATTTGAAATCCATGCCTACAATGTGTCTTTATAAATTTTATGTAAAATAGATATTATGAAGAAAACTGCATGGATTTGAAATCTTTTTGAGTGAAAGTAAACTTTTAATTCCATTTTTCCCAACTTCTGAAGTTCTCTCATATGCCCCACCTTTTTATTTTATTGATAGAAATCTGTCAGAGGAAGATCCTGGATTTCTCCAAATAAGTGATGAAACATGCTGTTTCTAGTGGCTTAGTGTGTTTATTAAAGTGGAGTTGTAAATCATGTCGATCAATTATTACTCCAAATGCAGAGGATGAAGATACATACTTTACCTAGGTTTTATCACTGTTTACAGTGTTCATAAGTTTCTCCAGTTATGCTGGCTGTTTGCCATAGTGATTACAGACACATCTTGAATTTGAATCCTAGATCCAGTTGTTTGTAGATCATAACTTTTAGATAGGTGCTCAAGTAGCTCCAGTCCTTGGTTTCCATGCCTCAATTATTTATAGGGTTGTTGTAAGTTTTTATTATGAGTATAAGTCTGAACTTTTGTTTAATACTTATACTTTTCTAAATACTGAATAAGCCAGCACTGTGGCTCACTAGGCTAATCCTACGCCTGCAGCGCTGGCATACCGAGTTCTAGTCCCAGTTGGGGTGCCAGAATCTGTCCTGGTTGCCCCTCTTCCAGTTCAGCTCTCTGCTGTGGCCCAGGAGTGCAGTGGAGGATGGCCCAGGTGCTTAGGCCCTGCACCCCATGGGAGACCAGGATAAGCACCTGGCTCCTGGCTTTGAATCAGTGTGGTGCACTGGCCGCAGCGGCCATTGGAAGGTGAACCAATGGCAAAGGAAGACCTTTCTGTCTGTCTGTCTCTCTCACTGTCCACTCTGTCAAAAAAAAAATACTGAATAAGCATGAATTTATTGTTCTCAAAACAAATATTCCGGCTGCACATAGTCACACTCAAAAATCTAACATCCATTCAGTTATTACCAAGCCTTTTTCTGCTGTAGTAATATCCTTGCAAGAAGTATTTTGACATATTCAGGATTTAGGCAATACTGCTTGATAGTAGGTACTGCATAGATTAACTCATTATTACACGAACAATTTTGTGAGCAGAGACCAATTCTTTTGACAGACGAGCAACATGATGCTTCCATAAATGAATGAATTTGGACTCAAACTCAGGTATTCTAGTGTCAGGTCAATATTTCTATTAGCACTGTTTTCTGACCTGATGGCCAGAAATAAATACTATTTTTTCTCAACTCACAGTATTTGCATGGATTTCCTTTGGGGGAAAAAAAAAAGACTTCACAGGCACATTTTTGATTGTCTATCTCTTTGTTTTTAGAAATATTCAGGGAGGAGGGAGAACAAATATGACTGGGTATCTTGACTGGGCACAGCATACAATTACACTCTCATGGGATGTCTTCAGAGATGCAGTATATACTGCTGTGTGGTGGAATGAGAAGGCCATGCCAAGGTGGTTTCTGGCAAGCGAGTGTCAGTTACTCAGGAATGGCTTTGAAACCCACCTGGCAACGGAGCCCGACTGGCAACAGGCTGTGATTGGATGGCTTTGAAACCCACATGGCATATGGAGCCTGCCTGGCAACAGGATGTGATTGGATGGCTTTGAATCCCACCTGGCAATGGAGCCTGCCTGGCAACAGGTTGTGATTGGATGGCTTTGGAAACTGCCTGGAAACAGGCTGTGATTGGTTGGGGCATAGACTGCCCCTTGACCGGATTGGCTGGTTTTGGCTATATAAGGTGTTGTACCTATTGAAATAAATGAGTCTTCGGGCTGCTTGCCTCAAGCCTGCTTTCACCGGACTCCCAGGGTCTGTGTGGTGACTCTGCGCCTCTTGCCCCCCACCACGCCCTTCCTCTCAGAAACGAATCCACTGCAACATTGTTGAGAAATCAACTGCAACAGTGCTGCATCTCAGAACAAGGAAGAGAATTTTTGTGTGGGTTCCTTCTCTTATTTCCTATGGCTCTTTGACCAGCATTTGCTTTATTTCCCTGAAATTTCAGTTTGCTTTACCAAGAATCCCCATGTGGCTAAAGAAATGGCCAGCATTACTTGGAATACTCCCTGGCTGGTGAGTAGGAAAAACCATCTCCCTTGACCAGTAATACTCTCGCTGGTGTTTCTTGAGCTGTAGCAGTTACAGCCTTAGTAGTAACAACCTGGGCCTATGGAAGCAATAAGAGGACAACTCAGTGCCAGGGTTAAAAAAAAAATCACAATAAGTGGGAAAATCTAGAATGCTGCATAAATAAATCTAGTATATATAAGACTCGGTGCCATGGCTTGTTTACCACCTTTCTGATGCCAGTCTCCCTACCTCTGAAATCTTTTTACTGTTGTTGATTTTGTAATTATCAGAAGACAAACTGCTTATATCAGTAGATCAAAATGGAGCACATGCTCATGCATTCCAATCCAGTAACTCTCTAGTTCTTAAAATGTATTTTTGAATGGCTTGGTATGACATGTAAGACCAATCACAGTCATATCCTCTTTTATATCAGCAGTCTATACTCCTAAATGTTCCCTTATTCCGTTTATATCAAATATATCATCATATAGTAAACAACTGAGAATTTCAGTGTTTTCCAGCATGAAACATTTATTTCTCATTCATACCTCTATGGGTTATTTATGCCTCAGCTGAATACAGATGGGTTTAGCTTGTTTTAGACAGATTCAGTTGGGCTTGGCTGGCTAGCTTCAGGGCTGTTCAATTAATCTTTCCAATCTGCAACCTTAGTACACGTAGTAGTCAGTGTCTATGATTTCCTCATGTAAAAACATGGCACTAAAGAAGGGATGCAGAAACATATGATGTCTTTTAAAGCTCTTTACCTCAATGGGCCCACCATTAACTCTATACTGTGTTTCAACCAAAGCAAGTTACTTGGCCAAATCAAAAATTAAGGAATATTTTCTGTCTATGTCAAAATAGGACAAGATGGTAGTGGAATGGAAATTTGTGAAAAGGAATAAAATATAATCATTGTCTAAATATGTCATTCTCTTTTAGGCCTTTGTTGCTTTTGATTAATTGCCTGGAATGTTTTTGTCAACTTAATATTTTATTTATTATTTTTAATTTATATCATGGTCAAAGGTTTAATGCTCCACTAAATAGAGTTCAACAAATAAAAATTAAGGCCATAGTTGATCAGGAAAATAGGCAAGGGCTATCCAAAATAACCAAATAAAACAAGGTTCAACTTCACTAGGATAAAGTGAAATTTAAAAGTCACAAATTCATTACAAGAAGAGTAGTATTACAATGTTCCTAATACTGAAACTTACTGTCAAATAGGGATGTCCTTATAATTTAAGTTTGGAGTTAAGCACTAAGGAAACCCTAAATTTAGCATAGTTCCTGCCACTTTCTCATTTGTGTAAAAATTTGTTTTTGTGACCTCAGTGGATTCATCCATAAAATAGACATAATAGTTGTAACTGATTTCAGGAAGCTTAAGAAATGCATATATGTAATAGCTGGGGAAGACTAATTCCTATAACAGAACAATAATAAAAAATGAAAAAAAATCAAAAACTTAATAATTCAAAAATTTTAGTAGTTATGTTTTTCAAATCCAGTGTGGATACTTCAGATCAGAAAATTCTTTCCCACATGATAATTCAAGGATCTGATGTAGCCATTTCATCACACCGCAGCCAATTTTTTCATGGAAAAAGAGAACAAGACATAGTACCAGATTTATAAACACTGATGTCTAGAACTAGCATACATATTTTATGTTCACATTTCAGTGCTCCAAAGTAATCACATGTCACAACCTAACTACAAAGGAGTTGAAAATAAATGATGTGCTCATTCAGAGGAAGAAATTCCTAACTCTACCCTGACAAATTATGCATAATAGAGGGCCATAAGCACCACCAAAATTTACTGACGAATTACTGATTCTCCTGGAAACAGTGTAGGATCATGGATAACAGCAAGTTTGTATCAATGTTCACGAGTTGGCAGTCATGGGTCACGTAGGTGTTACTCTCAGTACACACTCTGCAAAAAAGTAGCCAGAAATGTCATGGAAGAGAATATATGAAAAATAATGACATGAGAATTAATACAAAAATTATGGAACTCATCCATATTTAAGTAAAGGATTAACAGAATTTTTAAGTTTTTGACATGTCACTGTTTAGATAAGTGACATTTGAGAACATTCCAAATCATTTTTCTCATTTTGTGATTCTAATCTATGTTCTTAAAGGTATCCTTAATTGTTTAATTAAAATGAACTAAAATTAGTTCTCTAACAAATTCATGACACATTTTCATTCCCTTATGATCCATCTAACCAACATGAAGATATAATTAGAAAAATGCTAGTTTGCAATTAGAAAAGCACATCTGAAAACCATGTGTGCCCATCATGAATGCTATTTCCATTAATGAGAAGTTAGGAGTAATAATTATAGACCCATATTAGGGTTTTCAGAAAAAAATAGATGAGTTCCGGTTGCAGAGCTGAAGCAATATTTAATTCCATTATGATCTTTGTAGATATTTGTAAACATTTTTCCCTTACACTTATAAGTCAGAGAGAAACATAGATACCATGTGGGCAGCCATAGGTCCTTATCTTTTTTAATTTAATATCTAATTTAATAATTACCCTCTATATAACTAGGTATTGAGAAAAAATTGTTTTTAGCCACTGCTTTAGGGAATGAAATCTCTTCGTGTTTTAAGCGTGAACTATGATCAGAATGTCTTCTTTTACCAATTCTTCCCTGTAGTTACTGCTAATATTAGAAAGCAGTGTGTTAACATGGAGTCAGTTACTAGATGTAAAATAAATATATCTGCATTCTCATACATACTCAGATACTACTAGCTCTGTAACCTGACCAGCTCTATAACTTGGAAGGCAATACAAACATAAAATATAACTACTGGAATACTGGTGTACAGCTAAGTGAGGTGTAAACATAAATATGGTAGAAGTCTAATGTGCTAAGTAAGCAGAGAGAAGGCAAGTTATTCTTGAACTGTATTATAAACTGATGAGGACACTGAGCTACACTTTGAAGAAACCTGATTTACACCAAAGACTTACAAAAGTTCCAATAGATTAACCAAATGGCTCTGGGAGGAAAAAAAAATTCTGCATTGTCCCATCCTCTTCTGTACTTTTGCTGTAAATTACTACTTAAAATATTCATAATATAACTCTTCCATATGAGCTTTAAGCAAAAATAATCTTAGAGATGTGAAAAGCAAGTAAAGGATGAGAAATTAGAAATGGACATTCTAACCTCAAAACAGGTCCTGTGTATTTTTGTTGTTGCTATGTATTTTTGTTGTTATTTTCCTAGTATTTACTGCATAATTTAGAAAGTTATCAGACACATACACACATATTCACACTATGTGTGGCAAAAAGAAAATAAAACATCTAATTAGGTTAAACTCAGTACCATTGCTTGTTCTATAACCCCAAATCATTTTTATTCCATGTGTTAACTCTTATGACCAAAGGTGTGTAGGTGGTATTTTCTTAGATGATGTTTTCTTAGATGACTCATACTTAACGCTTTATAATGACATTTGTTGTGTCACTGATATTTCACTTAGAGAAATAAACTGTGAATTTTCTCCACTGAATCCAAAGGTGAACATCCAGAAAGTAGGCGATTTCTCTTCAGAAAGAATCAAGTTTGATTTTAGAGCTCATGTAGAGATTGTGGTAAACGTGTAATTCTCAAATGGCCCAAAATGGGCCTCCTTATCCCAATAGCGAGGTAGGGAATAGCAGCATCCTATAGGGTGCCGGTTCCTATCCTAGCTGTTCCACTTCTGATCCAGCTCTCTGCTAATGGCCTGGTAAAAGCAGCAGAAGATAACCCAAGTGTTTGGGCCCGTGCTGCCTAAGTGGGAGACTCTGATGCAGCTCCTGACACCAAGCTTCAGCCTGACCCAGCACTGGCTGTTGCAGCAATATGGGGAGTTAATCAATGGATAGAAGATCTCTATCTCTCCCTTTCCCTCTGTAATTAAGACTTTTGAAATAAATCTTTAAATAAGAAAGAAAAAGTATAGAATATTATCCCTTCACATATCATGACACCACCTTAGTATTGTGTCAAAATTCAGAAGCCTAATTGTAAATCCAGACAAAAATATTCTACAATAAGCAAGAGATGTATCCTTGACACCAATTTTAAGGTGATCCACTCCCAAACTATACTTCTCTTGGGTTCACTTCCTACACTTGGATCTAAGCTTAGATGAAAAATTGACCATTTCTCAAAGATATTTCTAAAGAAAACATAGCATGAAACTTGAATACTGTTGAAAAGAATCTTAAGGTTTTTATCTCATTGAATTATTTTGTCAATGTTTATTCACTTATTCTCACATGAACACCTTGCTACATTTTCAAAGTAATGCACCAGCATGAGTGAATTGTACTTGAAATACAAGTTGTTTTGTTCATAAAATTCCTTGATCTCCCCCACTAGCCTTTCATATCTATTAATGTGTTTTCTATAGTGGAGACCATGGTTGCTGTTGAATAGGAATTGTAGTTCTCAGTGGAGTTTCCAGATATACACACATATGCAAGCTAGGGATGATTTCTATAAACATTGTACTATTAACCCATGATTTTCCTAACATCCAAGGTTAGGTCATTGAATTAGTTTCCAATTTGAAAGATCTTTTGTGTCATACTTGGAAAAGCTAGAGATACACTGTAGCTAAGCTGAGAAAATATTCAGTCTGGAACAATTTGTCAGCATATGGCCTTAAAACAAAAAGTTACTGCAATTAACATTACAAGCAAATTTATTTTTATTCTGAAAACATTATTTATAGAAGTAGGGTCTACATACCCATTTTGTTTTCATCAGCAGCCTTTGGGAAAGTAAGAAAATAAATAGATTTGTAGTAAGAAAAAAAAAAAAAACTGTGAACTCTTCCCCCTTGTCACTCTGCTTCATTTTTTATACTTCTGACAGAGCAATTGTTCTGGGGAACAAATTGATTTTGTCACTCGACTGATTAAAACCAAACCAGTGGCTACCCATCACCCAGGAGAAAGATGTCCAAACACTCTAGCACAGCAAAAAGGACCCCTGAGATGTGCAACTTACCTCCTCTGCAGTTTCCAGTTTTTTCCTGAATAAAAGACAATGCACAACTCACAACTTGTACTTTCCTAATTGTGTCACACTCTTCTACATTTCATTTTCTGTAAATGTATTGACCATTTCGCTGGAGAAACTTGTTTCTTGACCCAACTCAAGCATCACTCCTTAGAAGACGCCTTTCTGACAGCACCAAAATCTATCCTACAAGAGTAATTTAGAAGGAGCAAAAGACTCATTTTTATGTTAGAGTTTAAAATTTTATTAGGGCTGCCTCATCTATTCAGCTATGAATTCCTTGAGATACATTTCAGTATTTTTAATTCCATATTCTGCACTTTGCACATGATGCATGGCTGAATGGATGGATACATATAGAGAAAGAGCATATGTTGATATAGATTATTTAGTGAAATGAACAATAGGATCTATAGACACACACACACACACAAACAAAATAAGGGGGGCATTTCAAACAATTTGTGGAAAATTGTTTTTCCAAATTTATTTTGATGCAACCAAATTTTGAAAGCCATGCAGGGATAGGTATTTGGCCTAAGCAGTCAAGCAACTGGTTGGGACACCTGCATCTCACATCAGAGTGTCTGTGTTTGAATCTCAGATCTGTCTCTGATTGCAGCTTCCTGCTAGTTCACACACTAGGTGATGGTTCAAATAGTTTGTTCCTTCCACCCTCATGGGAAATCTAAGGTGTCTTCCCATCTGCTGGCTTCAACCTGCCTCAGTTCTGGCATATGTAAGTATTTAAGGAATGAGCCAGCACTTTAAGATTTCTCTTTCAGTGTCTCTGTCTCTCAAATAAATGCGTGGATGAATGACAACCATGTAGTTTTCAAATAGTAGGTATTTTTCATAAACTTTTTGAAAGCCGCTCATATCCATAGCTTTGAAAAGAAAATTGCACTAAAATATACTTCTAATTTTGTTTTTCACTAACATTTTGAAGTCCCCATATTCTCAGATATACATATGTATCTGTAAATGTACATGTACTCACATTATGTAAAAGGACTCACTATAAGGAATTGGTTCACTTTTCTTAAAGAGATATGGAAGCATCACACAAGATGTGCACATAGAATGATTAGGATTCAGGAGAACAAATTTTGTAGATCCAATCCTAATCCGAAGTCCTGAGGACCAGGAGAAGTGAGGCAAGTGTCAGACCAAGTCCTCATCCAAAATCAGGAAAAGCTAATATTCTAGGTAAGAGGCAGTGAAGCAGAAAGAATGAATTTTCTTTTACTCCTATTAGTATTTTATTCAGGCCTTTGGTGGAGTCCCACTCACATAGGGGAGGTAATGTGCATTTCTCAGTCTCCCAATCCAAGTGTGACTTTCCTCCAGAAACGCCTCACAGACACACCCTGAGTGATGTGTACCCCTGTTGGGTACCCCCATCCCAGTCAAGTTGAAATATCCCAAATATTATATCCCAAATATTATATACCAAATATTATATTCAACCTATTCCCTATTTACTGTAAACTTTTTTACTGTAAATTTGTGTTCATAAATAAGATGTTGGGAAAAATAATGTTCAGAGCTTTAGGTGTTTATCACAATAAGCAGAAGGTCAATAATTTTTATCTGCCACATAATAGTCTCTGATGATTTTGATTATAGCTTCATTGTGAGGAGGTTAAAACAGAAAACCTTTTTAAAAATTTTTGTTTATTTGAGAAGCAGAGACAGAGAATGAATGATCAATGCTATCATCTGGTTTACTTTTCAAACACCCATGGTTGCTAGGGAACGAAAACCAGGGACCAAGAACTCAATTCTGGAACCCAGCTCATTTAGCCATCACTGCTGCTTCCCGACTGCCTCAGTAAGAAGCTGAAATCAGAATCTGGGACTGGGGATTGAACCCAGGTTCTCTGAAGTGGGCTGTGAAGGTCGTAACCTCGTAGGCCAATTGCCAATGCCAGAAAAAGATGTTGGATAGCATTCATCTACCCCATCGTACTGAGTATGTTCTTGCAATTGCCATGTCTAATAGGACTATCTTCTTCTAGACTGAGGAAAGCAAGAGCACTTTAGCAATTAAAGTCATGTTTTCAGAAACATTAACTTATGTAAAAAGTTTTTTACACTAATATGATATATATCCTGCTTTTGTCGAGGAAAAATAGCATGACAATACTGAGGAAGCATAGACTCTTAAAAATGCTAATAGTTCAATATTTGGAAATAGTTCTGTCTTAAACCATGTTCTTTTACATTTTGTAATTTTATCTTTGAAACATATTTTTTTTCTTTTGGGTAACATTTTATTTTTATGTGTTTTTAATTTATTTTTAAAGTTTTATTTGAGGAATATAAACTTCATTTAATATGTACAAATGTAGGAATATAGTGATTCTAGCCACCCTACCCTCTCTCCCACCTGCACTCCCACATTTCTTATTCCTCCCTCTCCTATTCTCATTTTTTAGAAAGACTTATTTTCAGTTAACTTTATACTGATAATATTAACTCTACACTAAGTAACGAGTTCAACAAATAGTATGAAGATAAAAAAATACTCTTTATCAAGAGTTGAGTCAAGGACTATTCAAAATCATTGCATCTCAAAGGGTCAATTAAACTTCCATAGATTACCTTTCAGATACTCATTCAGTTACCACAGATCAATGAGAACATACAGCATTTGTCTTTTTGGGACTGGCTTAATTCACTAAATATAATAGTTTCCGGTTGAATGCATTTTGTTTCAAGTGCTGTATAGTATTCCATAGTGTATATACACCATAATTTCTTTAGTCAACGGATGATGGACATCTGGATTGCTTCCATATCTTAGCTATTGTGAATTGATCTGCAATAAACATGGGTATACACATTGCTCTTTCTGTGCTAATTTCATTACATTTGGGTTAATTCCCAGGAATGGAATGGCTGGATCAGTGTAGGTTTATTTTGAGATTTCTTAGCTATCTACTTACTTCTTACTGTCTTCCATGGTGGCTGCACCAGTTTACATTCCCACCAACAGTGGATTAAGGTACCATTTTCCCCACATCCTCACCAGCATTTGTCGTATGTTGATTTCTGTATGTGAGCCATTTTAACTGGAGTGAGGTGAAACCTCATTGTGGTGATTGGCATTTTCCTGATAGATAGTGATCCAGAGCATTTCTTTCATGTGTCTGTTGGTCATTTGAATTTACTCTCTGAAAAAATGCAAGTTCAAGTTCTTTGTCCATTTCTTAACTGGATTGTTTTGTTATGGTTGAGATCTTGAGCACTTTTTGGATTCTGGATATTAATTCTTCATCAATTGCATAATTTACAAATATGTTCGCCATTCTTTTGTTTGCCTCTTTAGTTTGCTGTTTCTTTTGAGGTGCAGAAACTTCTTCGTTTGATGAAATCCCATTTGTTAATTTTGACTTTGATTGCCTGTGCTTCTGGGTTCTTTTCTAAGAATGCTTTGCCTATACCATCATCTTGTAGGATTTCTCCAATGTTCTGTAATAATTTTATGGTATCATTTCATAGATTTAGGTCTTTGATCCATTTTGAGTGGATTTTTGTGTAAGGTTTTGTGTAAGCAAGGGGTTTTGTTTCATACTTCCACACATGGCAATACAGTTTTGCCAGCACCATTTGTTGAAGAAACTGTCATTGTTCCAGGGATTGATTTCCAGTCCATTGACAAAGGTAAGTTGGTTGTAGCTCCATGGGTGGATTTCTGGAGTTTCTATGCTGTTACGTTGTTTTACATATCTGTTTTTGCCAGTACCAGACTGTTTTGATTAAAACTTCCCTATGTTATGTCTTGAAATCTGGTATTGTGTTACCTTCCACCTTATTTTTGTTGTTAATGATTGATATAGCTATCCAGGGAATCTTGAGTTTCCACATGATTCTTAGCATCATTTTTTCTCAATCTAAGAAGAATGTCCTTGATATTTTGATTGGGATTGCATTGATTATATAAATTGCTATCAGTAGCATGGACATTTTGATAATACTGAGTCTTCTAATCGAAGTTGGACGATTTTTTCCATTTTTCTGCATATACCGCTATTTCTTTCTTTAATGTTTTGTAATTCTCATCATTGATTTATTCCAAGGTATTTAATTTTTGTAGCTATTGCGAACAGGATTGACCATAATTTTCTCTCAGCCTTGGAATTGCCTGTGTATATGAAAGCTATTGCTTTTGTGTTAATTTTATATTTTGCCACTTTCCCAAATTCTTCTGAGTTCCAATAGTCTCTTAGTGGAGTCATTTGCATTCCCTACAAATATAATCATGCCATCTGCAAATAGGGATGGTTTGAAATCCTCCTTGCCAATTTGCATCCCTTTGATTTCATCTTCTTGCCTAATAGCTCTGACTAAAACTTTCAGGACTATATTGAATAGCAATGGTGAGAGAGGGCACCATTGTCTGGTTCTGAATCTTAGTGAGAGTGTTTCAATTTTTCCATATTTACTCAGGTGTTGGCTGTGGTTTTGTCAGATTTATTCCATAAATATTTCTATTGTTTATGTTGGATTTCCTGTGTACTTTTACTGGGAGATTTTCTGACTTCACATTGTTTCACAATGATTATTGTCTTTCTGTGGGTAGCACATCATAAGCATCTTTTGTAAGACTGGATGAGTGGTGACAAATTCTTTCCAATTTCTGTTTGTTATAGAAGTTCTTTATTTCACCTTTATTCATAAATGAAAACATTGTCAGGTACTGTGTTCTGGGTTGACAGTTTATTTTTTTTTCTTTTAGGACTTTGACTACACCTTTCGATTCTCTCTGAGCTTGTAAGGTTTCTGATAAGTCAGCTGTGAGTCTAATTAGAGATTATCTGAAAGTAATAAAATGTTTTCCATGTGCACATTTTAGAATATTTATGTTTTACTGTTGAAATTTGACTTCAATGTATTATGGTGAAGACATTTTTCTGGTCAGGTCTATTAGGAGTTAAATGCTTGCTGTACTTGGACATCCCTTTCTTTCTGTAAATTGGGGAATTTTCTGTAATCATTTCACTAGATAGCCATTCAAATTCACGTTTTGTTTCCATGCTTCAGGAACTACTAATAACTGTATTTTGGGCCACTTGATCTATCCCATAAATATATAATGCCATTTTTAATTTTTTCTAATTTCTTATCCTTTTCTTTGGCCTGACTGAAAAATTCCCAAAGATTTGTCTTCTAGCTCAGATAATCTATCTTCTGCTTCACTACAACTGTTTTTAAGGCTATCCACCACATTTTTATTTGATATATTCAATTCTGAATTTCTAATAATTCATTTTAATTTCTCTTTAAAATATCAATTTCTTGGTAGAAAATTTTAATCATGTCATGTATATATTACTTTCATTGATGGATTTGCTTCTGATTGCTTCTGAGAAATAGTACAATTAACTGTTTGAAATCTGCCTCAGCCAAACTATCAATCTCTACATCTTTTTTTTTCTGTTTTTGTGATGACAACTTTATTTTTTAACTTTTATTTAATAAATATAAATTTCCAAAGTACAACTTTTGGATTATAGCAGCTTTTCCCCCATAACCTCCCTTGCACCCGCAATCATCCCATCTCGCACTCCTTTTCCCATCACATTCACATCAAGATTCATTTTAAATTATCTTTATATACAGAAGATCAATTTATTATATACTAAGTTAAGATTTCAACAGTTTGCACCCACACAGAAACACAAACTACTACATTTTGAGTACTAGTTACACCATTAATTCACATAGTACAACACATTAAGGACAGAGATCCTACATGGGGAGTAAGTGCACAGTGACTCCTGTTGTTGACTTAACAGTTGACACTCTTCTTTATTTATGATGTCAGTTAATTACCTGAGGCTCTTGTCATGAGCTGCAAAGGCTGTGGAAACCTCTTGATTTCACAGACTCTGATCATATTTAGACAAGGCCATGGTCAAAGTGGAAGTTCTCTCCTACTTCCATAGAAGGGTACCTCCTCCTTTGATGGCTAATTCTTTCTGCTGGGATATCACTCACAGAGATCTTTCATTTAGGTCATTTTTTTTTTGCCATAATGTCAGGCAGAGTGGACAGTGAGAGACAGAGACAGAGAGAAAGGTCTTACTTTGCCGTTGGTTTACCCTCCAATGGCCACAGTGGCCCGTGTGCTGCGCTGATCCGAAGGTAGGAGGCAGGTGCTTCTCCTGGTCTCCCATGGGATGCAGGGCCCAAGCACTTGGGCCAACCTCCACTGCACTCTGGGCCACAGCAGAGAGCTAGCCTGGAAGAGGGGCAACCGGGACTAGAACCCGTGTGCCAGCACCACAAGGCGGAGGATTAGCCTAGTGAGCCGCAGTACAGGCGGGCTGATTCTGAGGCCAGAGTGCTGTTTAGGACATCTGCCATTCTATGAATCTGCTGTGTTCCCACTTCCCATGTTGGATTGTTCTCTCCTTTTTAATTCTATCAGTTAGTATTAGTAAACACTAGTCTTGTTTATGTGGTCCCTTTGACTGTTAATCCTATCATTATGATCAATTATGAACTGAAACTGATCATTTTTTTTTTTTGACAGGCAGAGTGGACAGTGAGAGAGAGAGACAGAGAGAAAGGTCTTCCGTTGCCATTGGTTCACCCTCCAATGGCTGCCGCGGTCGGCGCGCTGCGGCCGGCGCACCGCGCTCATTCGATGGCAGGAGCCAGGTGCTAGGTGCTTTTTCCTGGTCTCCCATGGGGTGCAGGGCCCAAGCACTTGGGCCATCCTCCACTGCACTCCCTGGCCACAGCAGAGAGCTGGCCTGGAAGAGGGGCAACAGGGACAGAATCCGGCGCCCCGACCGGGACTAGAACCTGGTGTGCCGGCGCCGCAAGGCGGAGGATTAGCCTGTTGAGCCACGGCACCAGCCTGATCATTTTGACTAGTGAAATGGCATTGGTACATGCCCCCTTGATGGGATTGAATTGGAATCCCCTGGCACATTTCTAACTACCATTTGGGGCAAGTCCGATTGAGCATGTGCCAAACTGTACGTCTCCTCCTTCTCTTATTCCCACTCTTATATTTAACAGGGATCAATTTTCAGTTAAATTTAAGCATTTAAGAATAATTGTGTCTTCTTAATAGAGTTCAACCAATAGTATTAAGTAGAACAAAAAAATACTAAAAGAAATAAAGTATTAAGTTGTTCATCAACAGTAAGGACAAGGGCTGATCAACTCACTGTTTCTCATAGTGTCCATTTCACTTCAACAGGTTTCCGCTTTGGTGTTCGGTTAGTTGTCACTGATAAGGGAGAACATATGATATTTGTGCCTTTTGGATTGGCTTATTTCACGCAGCATGATGTTTTCTAGATTCCTCCATTTTGTTGCAAATGACCGATTTCATTGTTTTTTACTGCTGTATAGTATTTATAGAGTATATGTCCCATATTTCTTTATCCAGTCTACTGTTGATGGGCATTTGGATTGGTTCCAGGTCTTAGCTATTGTGAATTGAGCTGCAATAAACATCGAGGTGCAGACAGCTCTTTTGTTTGCCAATTTAATTTCCTCTGGGTAATTACCAAGTAGTGGGATAGCTGGGTTGTATGGTATGATTATATTCAGGTTTCTGAGGAATCTCCAGCCTGACTTCCATAGTGGCTTAACCAGGTTGCATTCCCAGCAACAGTGGGTTAGTTTCCCTTTTTCCCCACATCCTCTCAAGCATCTATTATTGGTAGATTTCTGTACGTGAGCCATTCTAACCAGGGTGAGGTGAAACCTCATTGTGGTTTTGATTTACATTTCCTTGATTGCTTGTGATTCATGCATATTTTTTATTTGTTGACCATTTGGATTTCCTCTTTTGAAAAATTTCTACTGAGCTTCTTGGCCCATCTCTCAAGTGGGTTGTTTGTTTTGTTGTTGTGGAGTTTCTTGATCTCATTGTAGATTCTGTTTATTAATCCATTATCTGTTGCATAGTTTGCAAATATTTTTCTGATTCTGTTGGTTGCTTCTTCACTTTCCTGACTGTTTCTTTTGCAGTACAGAAACCTCTCAATTTGATGCAATCCCAGTACTTAATTTTGGCTTTGACTGCCTATGCTTCTGGGTTTTTTTCCAAGAAGTTTTTGTGCCTATATCTTGCATTGTTTCTCCAATGTTCTCTAATAATTTTATGGTGTCAAGTTGTAGATTTTTATCTTTAATCCATGTTGAGTGGATTTTTGTGTAAAGCATAAGGTAGGTGTCTTCCTTCATGCTTCTGCACATAGAAATCCAGTGTTCCATAACCATTTGTTGAATAGACTGTCCTTGCTTCAGGAATTGGTTTTAGATCCATTATCAAATATAAGTTGGCTGTAGATGTTTGGATTGATTTCTCGTGTTTCTATTCTGTTCCATTGGTCTATCCATCTGTTTCTGTACCAGTACCATGCTGTTTTGATAACTACTGCCCTGTAGTATGTCCTGAAATCTGGTATTGTGATGCCTCCGGCTTTGTTTTTGTTGTACAAGATTGCTTTATCTATTCGAGGTCTCCTGTGTCTCCATATGAATTTCAGCATCATTTTTTCAAGATCTGAGAAGAATGACTTTGGTATATCGATAGGTATTGCATTGAATCTGTATATTGCTTTTGGCAGAATGGACATTTTGATGATATTGATTCTTCCCATCCATGAGCATGGGAGATTTCTCCATTTTTTAGTATCCTCTTCTATTTCTTTCTTTAAGGTTTTGTAATTTTCATTGTAGGGATCTTTAATGTCCTTGGTTAAGTTTATTCCAAGGTATTTGATTGTTTTTGTAGCTATTGTGAATGGGATTGATCTTAGCAGATCTTCCTCAGCCATGGCATTGCCTGTGTATACAAAGGCTGTTGATTTTTGTGCATTGATTTTATATCCTGCTACTTTGCCAAACTCTTCTATGAGCTCCAATAGTCTCTTAGTAGAGTTCTTTGGGTCCCCTAAATAAAGAATCATATCATCTGCAAACAGGGATAGTTTGAGTTCTTCCTTCCCAATTTGTATCCCTTTAATTTCTTTTTCTTGCCTAACAGCTCTGGCTAAGACTTCCAGAACTATATTGAATAACACTGGTGAGAGTGGGCATCCCTGTCTGGTACCAGATCTCAGTGGAAATGCTCCCTCCCTATTCCACCATCTTGGAGCCCTCCAATCTACATCTTCACAATCTAATATTGTGGTGTTACTTTTTTGGGATCACATTGTCTTGCTCAATGCTGCTTCTTGAGTTTCTACATTTATTTTTAGACATTTGTGGAGATATTTGTTGGTTTTTTCCTCTGATGGCTTTTAGCTTTGAAAACCCTCTGTGGCTTAGTGGAGTGTCTGCAATTTTAGTGTATACCCAGAGGTGTGTGTTTGGTGTAGCCACAGCAGTACAGATATCAAGGATGACACCAAACTTAGGCCTCGTATATCACCTCTTGTTAACAGAAGACAGGAGAGTGGGGGGTGGGCAAGGTCAACTGTGTTGGCTTTATCACACCCTCAGCTCCTCTTTCATGGTGATTAATGCCAGGATGTTAGCCCAAAATAGGTGCTCACCGTGCTTCCTCACAGAATGCACAAAGGATCTGCACAGTCCTCAGTGTGAATGTACATTCCGCTGCAGTGTCCCACCCCAGCCAAATCCAGGGGGAGTTCTGTGAATGTGGAGCAGCCCACAGTCATGGCCCAGATATCCAGCTACATCCTGAACCCTCTCATGCAGTCACAATGTTTTCACACTCAGGACTCCCACAGTCACAGGATGTAAAGGATCCACTCCACCCTGCAAGCCTATTCCATCCACAGAGACTGAGGGATTCCTAGATCCTGCTACCTGTGGTGCTCCACTGAGGTAGATTGAGCCTCAGAGCCTGTGATTTGCTGAGAAGTTAGGGGCCTTTCACAGTCATATGTGGGCACTGAACTCCTTGTCAATTCTCCCATACAGACTCAAAGTCAGTGGAAAATGTGAATTTTTCCTTCTAGTAAAATCCTTAGGTTGCATGTGTTGACAGTACCCACCAGCTGCAGCCCTACTCATTTTACAGTCTTGCTGGGCAGGAACAAGAGCCTCTGCAGATAGTATTAATGCTGCAATGCCACCTCCCTGCTCTTAGTCAGGTGGGTACAGTGGAGCTGCTGTGATTGCCTCTGCTGAGAAAACTAAGACTGTCCTCATCAGTTGCTGGGTGTGCACACAAGTCCTGCAGCAGCTTATACCTTCTTGTGTCCAAAATGTCACCTGCCTTTTCATAACCAGTTGTGGGTACCCTTGTTGTGGGGTATGGGGAGAGAGATACATACTCCTTTTCTTTGTGTCTGTGTGAGTGAGCATCCTGATCCCCTTAGGGCTCTGGGCCAGACTCAAAAGATAGTATAGTCCATAAGGCTCTCCCTCCTGCTGCAACATCACCTTGCTTTTCTCACAGCAAAAGATCACAGGGAATTCAAAGCATACATTAGAAAATATCTTTGGCAAATGGCAGGGCAAAGTTACCACTCATCAATAGTCACATTGAACATTAATGGTCTAAACTGTCCAGTTAAAAATAGAGATTCCGAACCTGGTGTTTACTCGGTTTCAGGGATGCTGGTGGTGTTTGCTGTGTTTATGTTCTTTGCTGCTTGTCTGCACCTTCCATATGGATCCATGGCACCTTTCCTCCTTCCACAGAATCTCCATGGCAGTTTTCTCTGCTGCTTTCCCCAGACAATACACTTTCTCTGCTTTTTTTTCCCACTATATTCATTTTCAGTCTAAAACAGATTGTCCAGTCACCATTCTGCCACCTTGGAGTCTCCTTGAAACATTTTATTTTTATGTAATTTAAAATTTACAAACAATCTCTAGAAAATTTGTAAAATAATCTAGGTAACTCCAATATGTAATTTAGAGAGATTCATCACCTATTCATTATGTTTTGTCCAATTTTTAAACTTTTATCAATCCATCAAATATCTTTCTATGTTATATTGATATTTGGATACATCTCTGAGTCATTTGATGTTAATCAGAGACTTTCTACTTGTACCTAATTATTTCAGTGCATAATTCTTAAAAACAAAGACATCCTATTATTTAACAAGAGTACAATTAACTGCAAGCCAATTTCATTTTCATTTTAACACAATACTGTTGCAGTCTGAAATCCACTGTTGATATTTTTAACTGTGCCACAGATATTTAATGTCATACAGCATATTTGCCATACCATTTTCGTCTTATAGCTATGATAATTATTTCACTTTTCTCTTTTTATCTTGGTATTGATCAGTTTGATAATTAAAAGGCCAGATCTTTTGACTCTCAGTTTCGCTTTGTTTGATGTTCCCAAATGATTCAATTTAGAATACACACTCTTACAAAATTATTATATAAATCATGCCATGTACTGCTGAGTTTATTATGTCAAGAGACATATGAAGTCAATTCTTCAAGCATTGGTTAGGTTGAATAAGATTATTTTGTTGAAGGAGTTTCAAGACACTATAGAGTTTTTCTTTTAGCATATATAATTAATGAAAAATGTGTGATAAGATGTAGAAGGCAATATAAATATGGTCATACATCATGTTCTTCCAAAACCATCCTTTATTAGAAAATATAAGGCAAGTCATCTGCCCCTTCCTCTTCTATCTTTCACCACCAGTGCCATGTGCAGCAGTTGATGCAGTGGTCTCATCGAATTTCCTATCATCTGAGTTATCTACTTCCTACATTTTATAATTTCTTTATTATACTGCTAAATGATTATTTACATTTGGATTTCAAAATTTTATGAAGATACGCTAATACATCAGATTGTGTGCTTGATATTTTAAATTATTAGTGCAGTCCCATGACCTGATTCCCCACTTACATTGATGGAAAAAGTGGTTACATGGTTCAGCATGGTTCAGATGTGGATTCAGTCTGATCTGTCCATTATAAAATTTCCCATCAATTTTTCAGCTAATGGCTTTATCATGTACTGTTGATTGTTGCCTGGTTATATATAATGACAAGTTAATCAAACAGTTTTCTAGTTTATTCAGTTTTAATTAGCTAGAATTATATGCAAGAACTTTTCCACATCAATTATTTGATTTCCTTGAAGTTCATTGTAGAAATATCAGGTAAATGTTTGATTCCCTTCACTTTTTTCAAGAAGTAAAGCTGGTTTCTTAGCCACAGTTATTGGTGAGAAATTAAGATTTTTAAGCATTATAAATTTACAAAGTTGCATTTATTTTATGTGTGTCAATAAGTATGAGCCGTTATTTTTTTCTAATACTTCCATTGGATGCCAAGGAAGCTCTTTAGATTTAACTCCTGTTTGTTTAAATTTTTAAAAAATATTTATTTATTTATTTAAAAGCCAGAGTTACTGAGAGAGAAAGGAGAGAGAGAGAGAGAGAGAGAGAGAGAGAGAGAGAGAGAGATAGAGATCTTCCATCTGTTGTTTCACTCCCTAAATTGCCGCAATGGCCTGGGTTGGGCCAGATATTAGCCAGGGCCCAAGAGATTCTTCTTCTGGGTCTCCCCTGATGTTGACAGAGGCCCAGGGACTTTTGCTGTTTTTCACTGTTTCTTAGCCCATTAGCAGGGAGCTGGTTAGGTATTGAAGCCACCATGACTCAAAACCTCACACATATGGGATGCTGGCACTGTAGGCCATGGCTTAACGAGCTGCTGCTCTATAGCACCAGCCCCCTCCTATTACTTTTGACACAATCTCACCTGTTTGATTTCTTTTTTTAAAGATTTATTTAAATTTAATTGTGAGAGAGAGAGAATCTTCCATCCTCTGGTACACTCCCCAAAAGACCACAATTGTTTGGGCTGGGCAAAGTCAAAGCCAGGAGCCAGGAGTGTCTTCCAGGTCATGCAAGTGGGTAGCAGAAGCCCAATCACTTGGTCCATCTTTCACTGCTTTATTCAGGCCATTAGCGGGAATCTGATTGGAAGTAGAGCTGCTAGGACTCAAACCATTGCCCATATGATGCAGGCACTGCAGGTGGTGGCCCAAACCAACCCAATGCCAGGCCCACCTCCTTGAATTGTAACGCAGAACTTATTAGGCATATTTTTTGTTCAAGACTTCAAATTGTTTCAAGCAATCTTGATTTGTTGGACTGGAAAGTAGATTTATATACCACCAGCTGGTCAATAGAGATGCTTATAATTAGTGGGTTGTCAAACACTTAGACATTTTCAGTGGACATAAGTAGTAATAAAAATTTTTGATAAAAATGTCATATGTTAATATTATAGTTCAAATTTGGCAGTAAGTGATGTTATTTTACACTCATCATGTCATATTTATGCCTATTATCACCAGGCACAGTCTAGCCAGGTACTCCAGTAAGGTAAGCTATTGAATACAGCTTTTCCTCTAGATTCAAGGAAAAATTAATAGAGTATACCCTTCTCTTCTAGAATATTTCTCTGGTTTCCAATTGTCTATTGGGGATTGTCCCTATCACTTTTCTGGTTCCAATCTGTTTGAGACATAAATAAGTGTAAAACAAAGATAAATATATGATGGATTGTTAAGTTTTTTTTTTAATTTTTATTACTATAGAGAGAACAGATTTCATGTATTTTATAGGCTCCATTCTAAGACGATGTTTCTTCCTTTTATTTCTCCCTCAGTATCCCACCTCCCTTCTTTTTATTTCATTAATTTTACAAATATATAATTTCAGTCTACTCTAAAATCACAGACTTAATGCACCATTAATGATAATAGTGAACAACAACAACAAAAGGAGTATAAACAAGGGCTAAAAGCAGCAGTCAGATAACAAGGTGTCTGTTTCATTCCTGTACATTTTTTATATTCTATATTAAATATTACATATCAGAGAAACATGTAATTCTTGTATTTTCAATAGTGGCTTATTTCATTAAGCATAAGGGTATCTAGTTACATCCATTTTGTTGCAAAAGATGGGATTTCATTCTTTATTTATTATTATTTGACAGAGTTATAGACAGTGAGAGAGAGAGACAGAGAGAAAGGTCTTCCTTCCATTGGTTCACTCCCCAATTGGCCGCTGTAGCCAAAGCTGTGCCGATATGAAGCCAGGAACCAGGTGCTTCTACCTGGTCTCCCATTTGGGTGCAGGGGCCCAAGAACTTGGGCCATCCTCCACTGCCCTCCTGGGTCACAGCAGAGAGCTGGACTGGAAGAGGAGCAACCGGGACTAGAACCTAGTGTCCACATGGGATGCCAGCACTGCAGGCAGAGGATTAATCAAGTGAGCCATGGTGCCGGCCCCAGGATTTCATTTTTTATATGACTTAGTAGTATTCCGTAGGGTATACATACCACCTATTATTTATCCAGTCATCAGTTGATAGACATCTAGGTTGATTCCATATCTTAGCTACTGTGAATTGAACTGCAATAAATACGGGAGTATTGATAATTCTTTCAGGTTTCTTTCATTTCATTTGGGTAGCTTTCCAAGAGTGGGATGGCTGTGGGAGATGGTAGATCTATTTTCAGATCTCTCCTTAGAGATCTCCATAATGATTGTACTAGTGTACATTCCCACCAACAGAGTATTAGCATATTAAGCACATTATAGATCTTGAGAATTAATCCTTTATCAGCTGAACAACTTACAAATACTTTTCCCATTCTGTCAATTGCTCTTCACTTTGCTCAGTGTTTATTTGCAGTGCAAAAAGCTTTTTATCTTGATGTAATCCCATTTGTCTATTTTTGCTTTTATTGTCTTTTACTTCTTGGGTCATATCCAAGAAGTCTTTGCTTAGGCCAGTGTCTTGCAGAGTTTACCCAATGTCTTTCTCTAGTAATTTGATGGTAGCAGGTCAACGATTTAGGACCTTAATCCAGTGTGACTTGAGTTTTGTATAAGGTGTAAAGTAGGGATCTTCTATCACAGTTCAGCATGCATAGATCAAATTTTCCTGGTACCATTTGTAGAAGAGACTATCCTTTCTCCAATGTTTAATTTTATCTTGTTTGTCAAGATTAATTTATTGTAGCTGTGTGTATTTCTGGGGTTTCTATTCTGTTTCTGTGGTCTGTTGTGTGTTTTTGTATCAAATTTGGTTATTTTGATTATAACTGCCCTATAGTATGTTTTGAAATCTGGTATTGTGATGCTTATGGCTTTGTTTTTGCTGTTTAAGATTGTTTTTGATATTTTATTGTCTCTTGTGTTTCCATATGTATTTTAGTATCACTTTTTTCTAGATCTGAGGAGAATGTCCTTTGTATTTTAATTAGGATTGCAATGAATCTTTTAAATTTCTCTGGGAAGTATGGATATTTTGATTATATCAATTCTTCCATTCTACAAACCTGGAAAATTCTTTTAATTTTTGTGTCTTCTTATGTTTCTTTCTTTAATGATTTGCAATTTTAATTTGAGAGATCTTCAACACCTTCAGTTAAATTTATTCCAAGATACTTAAATTTTTTGTAGCTATTGTAAATTGTGTTAATGTTACAAATTCTTTCTCAGACACATTTTTGTATACAATAGCAACTGATTTTGTGTCTTGATTTTATATACTGAAACTTTACCAACTCTTATGAGTCCCAATAATCTGTAAAGTGAGTCTATTGGTATCCCTATATATAGGATCACATCATTGGCAAAAAGGGATAATTTGATTTCCTCCTTTCTCATTTCTAGACCATTGATGTTTTTTCTTGCCTAATGGCTCTGGCTGAAAGTTTTAGGATTTAATAGAGTAGCAATGGTGATAATGGTCGTCCTTGTCTAATTCCAGATATTAGTGGACATGGTTCCAACTTTTCCCTATTCAATATGATTCTGATTATTGGATTATCATATATTTTATTGATCATGTTGAGAGATGTTCCTCTATACCCAATTTGCTTACAGTTTTTATTATGAAAGGATATTTTATCATAAAGTGCTTGGGTTACATCTATTGAGCTAAGCATGTTTTTTGGACAGGCAGAGTGGACAGTGAGAGGGAGAGAGACAGAGAGAAAGGTCTTCCGTCGCCATTGGTTCACCCTCCAATGGCCGCCGCAGCTGGCGCGCTGTGGCCGGCGCACCGCGCTCATCCCGTGGCAAGGAGCCAGGTGCTTCTCCTGGTCTCCCATGGGGTGCAGGGCCCAAGCACTTGGGCCATCCTCCACTGCACTCCCTAGCCACAGCAGAGAGCTGGCCGGGAAGAGGGGCAACCGGGACAGCATCTGGTGCCCCAACCGGGACTAGAACCCAATGTGCCAGTGCTGCAAGGTGGAGGATTAACCTATTGAGCCGCGGCGCTGGCCAGCATATGATTTTAATCTTCAATTTATTTACATAATAGATCATATTTATGGATCCATGTATGTTCAACCATCCTTGCATACCAAGGGTAAATGCCATTTGTTATAAGTGAATGATCATTCTAATGTGCTGTTGGATTTGATTGGCTAATATTATGCTGAGGATTTTTACTTCTATATTTGTCAGTGATCTTGGTCTGTGTCCCCCTTCTCTGTTGTTATCTTTTCCGATTTTAGAATTAAGGTGTGATGTTAGCCTCATAGAAGGAGGTTGGGAGGATTCCCTACATTTCAAATGTTTTGAATAGCTTGAGAAGAATTGGAATTAAAATTTTGGTAGAAATCCACAGTGAAGTCATCTGACCTGGGCTTTTCTTTATTAGGAGGGTCTTTTTCATTAAAAAATCTCCATCTTAGTTGTTGGTCTATTTAGATTTTCTGTGTCTTCAAAACACAATTTTGGTGAGGTGTGTTTCTTGTAAGCATCAAATAGATTGTTCTTGTTTATCAATTCAATCAGCCTGTGTCTTTTTTTTTTTTTTAATTTGACAGGTAGAGTTATAGACAGTGAGAGAGAGAGAGACAAAGATAAAGGTCTTCCTTCTGTTGGTTTACTCTCCAAATGGCCGCCATGGCCAGCACTGCACCAATCCGAAGCCAGGAGCCAGGTGCTTCTTCCTGGTCTCCCATGCGGGTGAAAAGGCCCAAGCACTTGGACCATCCTCCACTGCCCTCCTGGGCCATAGTAGAAAGCTGGACTGTAAGATGAGCAACCGGGACTAGAACCTAGTGCCCATATGGGATGCTGGTGCTGCAGGCAGAGGATTAACCAAGTGAGCCACGATGCCGGCCCCCAAACCTTTTTTTTTTTTTTTTTCTGACAGGCACAGTAGACAGTGAGAGAGAGAGAGAGAGAGACAGAAAGAAAAGTCTTCCTTTTCCATTGGTTCACCCTCCAATGGCCACTGTGGCCGGCACAACGCACTGATCGAAAGCCAGGAGCCAGGTGCCTCTCCTGGTCTCCCATGGGGTGCAGGGCCCAAGGATTTGGGCCATCCTCCACTACACTCCTGGGCCACAACAGACACCCGGACAGGAAGAGGAGCAACTGGGATAGAATTTAGCAGCACGACCAGGACTAGAACCTAGTGTTCCAGCACTGCAGGTGGAGGATAACCTATTGAGCCACGGCACTGGCTGCCTGTGTCTTTTAATTGGAGAATTTATGCCATGCACATTCAAGTTATTATCGATAAGTAATGACTAGGACCTGCATATTTTCTGTAAGTATTCCTATTGTTATCTTTGGATTTCCTTTGTACTTTTAATAGGAGATCTTCTGCCTTCACAATCTTTCATTATGATTATTATCTTTCTTTGTTTCTGTGTATCACATTCTTAAGTATCATTTGTAAGGCTGGATGAGTGGTAATAAATGTTTCCATTTCTGTTTATTTTGGAATGTCTTTATTTCACCTTTGCTTTTGATTGAGGACTTTTCTGGGTAAAATATTCTGGATTGACAGCTTGTTTGTTGTTGTTATTGTTTCCTTTTAGCACTTGGGCTGTTTCTCTCCATTCACTCTTAGCCCTACAGATTCTTTTTGAGAAATCAGCTGTCAGGGTAATTTGAGCTCTTCTGATGGTAATCTTTGATCTCTTGTGTGTAATTTAGAATCTTTTCTTTATGTTTTGCGGTTGAAAGTTTGACTATAATGTGTTATGGTGAAGATTTTCTCTGATCATGTCTATTTTGAGTTCTGTATGTGTCCTTTTTCTTGAATGTCCTTAACTTCCTCCAAATTAGGGAAGTTTTCTGTTATTATTTCACCAAACAGATGTTCAGTTCCATTCTCTGTTTCCACACCTTCTGGAACTCCTGACATATATGTTTGGTCTTGTGATCATATCCCATAAATCTCATTTCCTCTCTTTTTTTGTCTGATATGTTTCCAAGCAGTTGCCTTCCAGCTCAGACATTCTTTCTTCTGCCTCACCAAGCCTCTTGCTAAGGCTTGCCACTATGTTTCCTATCTGAGATATTGAGCTCTTCATTTCTGATCTCAGTTTGATTTCTTTTTAATATATCTATCTCTCAGCAGAATTTTTTCAAGCATGTGATGTATTGATTTCTTTACCTCATGTATTTACTTCTCTGTGTTTTTAGTAGTCCTATAATAATATTTCGGAATTCATTTGCAGGCATTTTAGCAATCTTCATCATCACATTCTAATATTGAAGTGTTATGCTCCTTTTGGGGAGTCATATTGTATTACTTTTTTTTGTATTTCTACATTTAATTTTACACATTTGTAGAAACACTTGTTGGTTTTCTCTTCTGTTGGCATTTATCTTTGAAATATGCCTCTGTGGTTTATGGAATATCTGCTCCTTCAGTGGCTATCCAGAGGCATATGCTGGGTTGGGCCAAGGAGCCAGTGCTCTAGCTTGGGTCAAGAGTCCACAGTGACATCCACGTAGGTTGTGGTACATCTCTGTCTTCAACAGGGGTGAGGGTATGATTGCATCAGTTGGCATGATCAGGGTGTCAGCCCCCTCTGCCAATATGAACTAACTAAGCAGGGTGAGCCTACCTTCTGCCTAACAGTGCCCAGGCACCTCACACATGCAGTTACCTGACCTCCACTAAGGATCTGCTCAGTCCTCATTGTGAGTGCAGAACCCTGAGCTTCTGAAGCCAGATATAATGACCATCCAAAAACCCAGACACACCCAATTGCAAATCCTATCACACACAGAATTCCTACAGCCATAGGGCACAGGTCTCCCACAGTCACAGGAAGCAGGGATCTACTCTCAGCTCCATAGGCCTCCCCATATCCTGAAAGAGCCATGGCATTCCCAGAGCCAGCTGCCTGATAGGGATTGATTGGCACTGCAACATTGCAAGTGGAGTCAGGTGCCCTAGTAGAGTGTGGAGGAGGAGAGAGCTTCAGAGGCTTAAGTGATCACCCTGGCCATCTCCAACTCTCCAGGCCAGACTCAAAGTCAGTGGAGACCACAGATTTATCCTTCCCCCAAATCTTCCAGTCCCACCATAAACAGCAACTTCTACTCACTTCATTGTGATGGCATTTCCCCCTGTTTGTCGCTGAGTGTCTTGTTGCAAGAAGATGGCAACCCCTCCAATCAGTGCTGCAGGAGTCTCCAGCAGTTTCCTGCTCACTGCTATGTGATTATAGTGCCTCTGTTGCTCTACAGTGTCTCCTCTGTTGGTAGAATTTTCAATGCAAACTTCTCTCAAACTATACTCTGGGAATGCAGTTCTTCTCCTTTTCTTCTTTGGTCTTCTTGTCAGAATCAGCACATCTGTTCCCTGCTTAGCCACCTTGTATCTCCTGTGTTGTTTAGTTTGAAGGTTGGAATATTTAATCAGAATTGTGGTGTATGTTAGTTATTAAGAGAGAATGCATGGTACAAGCAAGCTCTTCACTTTATTTAGAAATCTCATATGCTAACTTAGATCAAATCCCTTAAAGGATCACTTTCCTTGAATATTTTTTGTTTAATATTAATCATCTCTAGGCAATGTCTTTCACTTTGAGCAATCCAGACTAAGTAAAGAATATAAGAAAGGAATAGCTTAATCTTTTTCAAAACATTTTATTCATTTTGTCAACTACCCATTTATGGTGGAGAAATTAAACACTGATTCTATTATAGTATAGACTTTTACAGCAGAAAAATATTTAGGACCTGTTAACAGCAGGTTAATCCTCAGTTCGTAATGCTGGTATCCCATATCAGATTACTGGTTTGAGTCCTAGCTGCAGAAATTTTGGTTCTGACCCAGCTTCTTTGTAATGTGCCTGGAAAGCAGCAAATAATACTCCCAAGTAACTCCACATGGGAAACCCAGATTGAGTTCCAGGCTCCTTGTTTCAGCCTAGACCAGCCTTGGCCTTTTTGGCCATTTGGGAAATGAACTTACAGATAGAAATTTCTCTATTCTCTCTGTTTCCTTTCAAAGAGAATAGGTAAATCTTTTCTTTTTAAAGCTATACTTGGGGCTGGCATTGTGGTATATTGGGTAAGGCCACCGCCTGTTTCACCAGCATCCCATATGGATGCAATTCATGTCCTAGCTACTCTACTTTCTATCCATATCCCTGCTACTGGCCTGAGGAAAGCAGTAGAAGATTGCCCAATAGTTTGGGCTCCTTCCACCCAAGTAGAGACACAGATGAAACTCCTGGCCCAGCTATGGCTGTTTTGGTCATCTGGGGAGTGAATTTCTCTCTTCTCTCTTCTCTCTTCTCTCTTCTCTCTTCTCTCTTCTCTCTTCTCTCTTCTCTCTTCTCTCTCTCTCTTTCTCTCTCTCTCTCTCTCTCTCTGTAACTGTTACTTTCAAATAAATAAATATTTTTAAAAAAAGCTACATTCAGCCTCCTTTTAACAAACCTTGATCCCAAGGTGTGATGCTGTTAAGCTCTATTATTATAAAAATATTTTGGTAATGTGAATTATACTTTGAGATCCTTCTTTAAATTTGCTTAACACAAGGGGAGAAAACCTTAGGAGTAGAATGACAAGTACTTCACAGTAAAGAAAATAGATACATGGAAAACAGTTACAGATCTTCCAATTAATCCCTTTGATCAATCTTTTTAATTTTTCTTTATTTTATTTATTTGAAAAGCAGGGATACACACGCATACACACACACACACATGGAGACGGAGGGAGGGAGGGAAGGAGGGAGGGAGGGAGAATGAATATTCTATCTGCTAGTTAACTTCCTAAGTGGCTGCAGCCATGATCCAGGAAGTCTCTCTAGGTCTCCCACATGGATATGCTGTCATCTGTTGCTTTCCCAACCATATTAGCATGTCAGTTAGGTCTTGAATAGCTCTCTGATATGGGATGCTTCTAGTTCAAGCAGCGCTTAATTTGCTGTGCCACAATTTGTGCAGTTTTTATTTGCTTATTTTTTGGTCATCTAATGGATTTAATGCTTACTGGTCCACCATTGTTTTCTTGGGAAATTTTAGTCTGTTGTTAGCAGTTACTATCTTAGCCAGAACTACCTAATTAAAGTACTCAAAATATATGTATTTAATCTCAATATAATCATATCTGAACACATGTTAATGAGTATGGAGTATAAAATGAAGAAATGAAAGAATTTTTATTTCCAAAGCAAGTGTTGCCTGAATGGAAATTAAAACTTAATCCCAATGTGGTACTCACGAATCTACAGAAACCTAACTGACCTCAAGAAAACAATGGAAATCAGAATGAATAAATTAATTGAAACTGAAATTGAACAGAAGAATAGAATTTAGATCAAAAGATGCACTATATCATTTACACAAATGTGTATCAGGAATACTTAAGTTTACTTTAAGCTAAATATTTTAACATTATTCACAAAATATTCTTACTTTTTAAAAAGATTTATTTATTTATTTATTTTCAAAGAGTTATATAGCGGGAGAGACAGAGAATGAAATCTTCATCTGCTGAGTCACTCCCCAGATGGCCACAATGGCCATAGTTGGACCAGGTCAAAGCAGGAGCTGACAGCCTCATGTATGTCTCCCACAAGGGTGGCAGGGACACCAGGACTAGGGCCATTGTCTGCTTCTTTTCCAAGGTCATTAGCAGGGAGCTTAATTGGAAGTGGAATAGCTAGGACATGAACAAGCATCTGTAGGCAGTGACCCAATCCACTACACTACAATGCCAGTCTTATCTTTTTTTTTTTAAAGAATAGGTTTGTTTTGACTCACAGTTCCTATTGAAGGGTGAAGGACTGCATTTTTTTAAAGGTTTTTATTTATTTATTTGACGGAGTTACAGAGAGAAAGGTCTTCCTTCTGTTGGTTTACTCCCCAAATGGCTGCCACAGCCGGCACCTCGCCAATCCGAAGCCAAGAGCCAGGTGCTTCCTCCTGGGGGCCCAAGCACTTGGGCCATCCTCCACTGCCCAGTCTTTTCTTTTAAAAGATGTGATCAGGGCTGTCATTGTGATGCATCAGGTTAAACCGCCACCTGCAATGCTGGCATTCCATATTGGTGTATAGGTTCTAATGCCAGTTGCTCCACTTCTGATCCAGGTCCTTGCTAATGTGCCTGAGAGGGCAACAGGAGATACTCCAAGTCCTTGGCACTGCCAACTACATAGAATAGCCAGATGGAGTTCCTGGTTCCTGGCTTTGGCCTGGCCCAATCCTGGCCATTGTGGCCATTTGGTTAGTGAACCAGTGGATGAAAGATCTTGAACTCTTCTCTCTTCTCTCTTCTCTCTTCTCTCTCTTAATCTGCCTATCAAATAAACAAATAAAAAATATTTTTTTAAAAAAAGTCATTCTAAATTTGTTTCTGAGAATTATAAAATTATTTTTAGCATAATTCTTATAAAAAATCTAGGAATCTCTTTGCCTCATCTAGGACCATTAAAGACTGGAACTATAGACATAAGTCAACTTATTGCATCCAGTTAATCAATCCTATATGCCTTCCAATAACAATCTGCTTTTAGAATACCGCCAGAAGACTTGATCTCCTCTCCTGTATAAATTGGTAACTTATTTTCTTAGTCTGTGCATTCCTCCTCAGTTGGTGGACAATGCAGTATAGGTTGGATCACTCTAGTGTTGTCACATTGGAGTCGGTGCTCACATTCTAAATCACTCCATCTCATCACATTCAGTAGTCAATACCTTGATTAGGAAAATGATAAAAGAAAGGAAAAGAACTCATTCACAGCCAACTCTGCTTTCCTTTGTCACTGAGCCACATAACACACATTTATGACATCAGTTTCTAGAGCACTTCTAGCTTTAATTTGAAAAACAATGCTCCTGAAAAATCACAAAGATCAATCAAATGACACAGGAAGGACTTTGTAGTTAGAAAATGTACATCCTGGATAATCCCCAATAAATGATACTGGCCCATGCTTAATGGCATTTTCCTGGGCTCTCCAAGTACTTCACCACCTGAGAGCCTATGGGTCCTTTACACTTTTTTAAAAGACATACTTGTTTATTTGTTTATTTGAAAGGCAGAGTTAAAGATACAGGGGGAGAAACAGAGATCTATCTGCTGGTTCAGGCCCCAGATGGCCCCAAGCTCCAGAGTCATCTTCCATGGCTTTCCCCAAGCTTTTGGAAGGGAGCTGGATTGGATGTGGAGCAAATGGAACATGAACAGCATGCCCAGACGGGATGCTGGTACTGTTGGCGGCAGCTTGCCCTGTTACACCACATCAGTTCCTTCTTTTATTAAAGTTAATACTGTATGGAAGTTTTTCTTCTAAAGACTGTCTTCATTATCCTGTGACAAAAGCATCCTAAGAATGTTATAGAGCATTATTTCTGTTGTAATTCAAAGTTTATTCATTCAAATTATAATTCTGGTGAACATAGATAGAAGTGGTAAACAGGTTTCTTTCACGATGGATTTGTTTGGAAGAAAGTAGGCATTATTTTTTTTTTTAAAGTTTATTTATTTGCAAGTCAGGGTTACAGAGAGAGAGAGGTCTTCCATATGCTAGTTCACTCCCCAATGGGCTGCAGGGACTGGAGCTACGCCAGTCTGAGTCCAGGAGCCAGGTACTTCCTCCTGGTCTCCCACATGGGTGCAGGGGCAAAAGGACTTGAGCCATCTTCTTCTGCTTTCCCACACCATGGCAGAGAGCTGGATCAGAAGAGGAGCTGCTGGGACTAGAACTGGCCCCCAAATGGGATGCCAACACTGCAGGTGGCAGCTTTAACCGCTACACCACAGCGCCTGCCCCTAGACTTTCTTTTGAGTAACTACTTTTAATAATGTAAAATAATACTTTACAATAGTATTTTACCCATGAAAAAAGTGTTCTCCAGGCCGGCACTGTGGCTCAATAGGCTAATCCTCCGCCTTGCGGCGCCAGCACATCGGGTTCTAGTATCGGTCGGGACACCGGATGCTGTCCTGGTTGCCCCTCTTCCAGGCCAGCTCTCTGCTGTGGCCCGGGAGTGCAGTGGAGGATGGCCCAAGTGCTTGGGCCATGCACCCCATGGGAGACCAGGAGAAGCACCTGGCTCCTTGCCACGGGATGAGCGCGGTGCGTCCGCCACAGCGTACCAGCTGCGGCAGCCATTGGAGGGTGAACCAACGGCAAAAGGAAGACCTTTCTCTGTCTCTCTCTTTCACTGTCCACTCTGCCTGTCAAAAAAAAAAGTGTTCTCCAGTGCTTTATCTCATATGTTATACAGCAAGCATACATATCTATTACTGAGCATTGGAAATATGGATACTTTGACTTTGAGGTTGAAGTTTAAATTTTTTTTTAAAAAATTTTATATGGGGTAGTTATATTTCATGGAAAATGGAATTAAAAGCATATTTTGATGGAAATAAAGTTTTGAAACTGATGCATAATTTATTTTTATTTTTTTTTCAGACAGGCAGAGTAGACAGTGAGAGAGACACAGAGAAAGGTCTTCCTTTGCCGTTGGTTCACCCTCCAATGGCCGCTGTGGCCGGCGCACTGCGCTAATCCGAAGCCAGGAGCCAGGTGCTTCTCCTGGTCTCCCATGGGGTGCAGGGCCCAAGCACTTGGGCCATCCTCCACTGCACTCCTGAGCCACAGCAGAGAGCTGGCCTGGAAGAGGGGCAACCGGGACAGAATCCGGCCCCCTGACCGGGACTAGAACCTGGTGTGCTGGCACCACAAGGCGGAGGATTAGCCTATTGAGCCATGGCGCCGGCCATAATTTCTTTTCATATCAAGCATTTTCCATAAGCATTTTGATGACACCTTGTATGCATCAGAATAAACTTTAAAGATTGTAGTTCCTTTATTTATATATTTATTTTGTTGAACAACATGATGTGGACCTACTTACAGGATCTTGTGTGTTATTCCTAATCTGTTTTTGTTTCAGAACATGCTTCTTTCCAATACCCTCCTATTCTTTCATCTTAAACTGCTCTCTCTCTCTCTTGTGTTCTTCAAAATTTTAAGGGTATAGCCATTTTTTAAATGTGTGAGAATGATGTGACAAGAAAAACAACAGCTTTCTTTGTTGATTTACATTAAGTCAGAAACAGTGAAGGGAGTTGCTGCCTGTTTTTGCTATAAATAATTTTTGAATTTACTTAGCTTTTCAAATGAGATTACATTTAGAAAGCTAAAATGATTTACTTCAAATCATATTAAAAAATCTGTTAAAGCCAGATGCCATACTGTGCCAATTTCTAACCTATTTTTTTTTTACTATTATGTCAAATGGATGGTATTCAAACACATAACTATACTGGATACAAAAGTAAATAAGAAATCCATGTTTCTGCTTCTCTGTAAGTATCAATTTTTTTTCCCCAGAAGGTCTCAGACGGAAGAGTTCTAGGTTCATAGTGTTGGAAAGAGATCCTCCATTTGTTAGCCTTAAGTAACAGTTGTTATCAGGCACTTGAACTCTAAACTCATTGAAATCGGAGGAGCTCATAGGTTACTTATTAATTTAATTCTCTCTCAGCATCAGAGCACACCAAAGTCTACTCTGCTTCATAACATGGTATTCTGGTACACTCCCTTAGGCAGCTCTGACACAAAAGGGACCTACCTCTGGCTGCTTCTCTGCTTCCTTTTCCTACTTACTTTTATTTTCTAAGATTTATTTATTTTTTGAAAGAGTTACAAAGAAGGGGTGCAAGTGGGGGGACACTGATCTTCCATCCACTGGTTCACCTTCTAAATGGCCACAATGGCTGGGGCTGAGCCAGGCAGAATCCAGGAGCTTCGTCCAGGTTGCAGGATCTCAAGTACTGATGCCATCTTCTGCTGTTTTCCCAATCTTATTATCAGGGAACAGAGTGGACTCAAATCGTTGCCCATCTAGGGTATGGGCATCACAAGGAGGGGTTTAAATTTCCATGCCATATTGCCTGCCCCCTTTTCCTACTTCTAAATCTCACTCAATAGCATGAATTTATATTCCTTTTTTACATTTTCATGGATAGAAGAGACCTTTTTAGCATATATCTGAGAATTATCAGCATATGATTTTCCCCCCTTAGGTTGAAAACTTTCTCCTTTTCATTTAAATGATTAACATTAAGTCTTTTATTTGGCATATCTGAATTTCCTGTACTACTGCTCTTGTGCTTTGGCTCCCTTAGTAAGTAAAATAAGCTTTAAACACAAGCACTGTAGTATTTCAACAGTTCATTAGATAAACAAGATGACTATTAAGTGATTAATGAGCCATTAGCATATACAGTTTGTATGCTAGAAAAAGAAACCCCAAATGGACAATTCAGATTTCATCATGCTACCCACAAGGTATGGAATTTGAAAAATGAATTGTTTAGAGGCTGGTGCTATGGTGTAGAAGGCTAAGGCCCTGCCTGCAGTGCTGGCTTCCCATATGGGTGCTGGTTCAAGTTCCATCTGCTCTACTTCCAATCCAGTTCCCCATTAATGTGCCTGGGAAAGGACTAGAAGATGGTCCAAATGCTTGGGCCCCTGTACCCACATGGGAGACCCAGAAGAAGCTCCTGGCTTTGGATCAGCTGCTATGGGCATTTGTGGAGTGAACTAACCAATGAAAGACCTCTGTCTGTCTCTCCTCCCTCTGTCTGTAGCTCTACCTCTCAAATAAATCAATAAATATTTTAAAAAATGAATTGTTCATTTCTGGAACTTTCTATTTAACATTTCTAGACTGTGGTTAAGCTGGGGGTAAATAAAGTTGTTGAAAGGGAAACCACAAATAAGGGAGGAATACTGTACTTTTTTCCCTAAAGATTTATTTATTCATTTCAAAGTCAGACTTAGAGAAGGAGAGAGAGATCTTCCATTTATTGGTTCACTCCCCAGATGGTTATAACAGCCTCCTTCTTGAGGAGGCTGAAGTCAGGAGCTTCATCCACGCTGGTGGCTAGGGCCCAAGCACTTGGATCATCTTCTTCTGCTTCTCCCAAGCTATTAGCAGGGAGTTGGATTGGAAATGGAGCAGCTGAAACTTGAACTAGTACTCATATGGGATGCTAGCAGTGGCTTTACCTGTTTCGCCACAGTGCCAGTCCCAAGTGTACATTCTTATTAACTATACTCATCATTTGTACAAAAGATTTCCTGAACTTATTCTTCCTATCTAAGTAAAACTTTTATCCTTTTATTTTTATTTTTATTTAACAGGCAGAGTTAGACAGTGAGAGAGAAACAGAGAGAAAGGTCTTCCTTTTTCCGTTGGTTCACCCCCCAAGTGGCAGCTACGGCCGGCACGTTCCAGCCAGCGTGCTGCACCGATCCGAAGCCAGGAGCCAGGTGCCTCCTCCTGATCTCCCATGTAGGTGCAGGGCCCACGGACTTGGGCCATCCTCCACTGCCTTCCTGGGCCACAGCAGAGAGCTGGACTGGAAGAGGAGCAACTGGGACTAGAACCCGGGGTGCTGGCGCCACAGGCAGAGGATTAGCCTAGTGAGCCGCGGCGCTGGCCTAACTTTTATTCTTTTAATCATGATTTCTTTCACCTTTCAGCCTAGGGAAGCTACCATCCTATTCTGGTTCCATGAGATTAATTTTTTGCTAATTTTCAAAGATCTATTTATTTTAGAGTGATAGAAGGATAGACAGACAGATCTTTTATCTGCTTGTTGTTTCTACCAAAGGCCATAATGGCTGGGGCTGGGCTGGGCCAGGCCAAAGTTGGAAGCCTGGAACTCCATCTGGGTCTCCCACATGGGTACAAGGACTTGGGCCATCTTCTGCCGTTTTCCCAGGTATATTATCAGGGAGGTGGATAGCAACTAGTGCTTTGAAATAGGATGCCAGCATTGCAGGCAGCTAAACTGATATGTCACAACACCAGTCCCAAGATCAACTTTTTAAATTCAACATATAACTGAGACCAAAGGGACGTTAGTCTTCTTAGATTTGGCTTATTGTATTTAACTTAATGTTTTGTACATTCTTCTGTGTTGTAGGAAATGACATGATTTCATTACTTTTTTTTTTTTGAGGCTGGATATTATCCTTTCATGTACATAAAGTACATTTTCTTATCTATTTGTTAATTGACACATGATTCCATATTATGGCTATTATGAGTAGTGCTTCAATGAACATGGCAGTACAGATATTTTTGTGATTATGGTGCCACTTTCTTTTTATATATACCCAGTGCAGTGATTGTTGTATCATATGGTAGTGCGATTTTTAATTTTTGAGATGCATTCCTGCTGGTTTGTAATGGCTACACTAAAGTTCATGTCCACCAACAGTGTGCAGATTCCCTTTCCTCCACACCCTTGCTAATTCTTCTCTTTTGACTTTGATAATATCCATTCTGATGTATGCTAAGTGATAACTTAATGTGGTTTAACATCCATAAGGATGTTAAGCATCTTTTTGTGTAATTGTTGCTCATTTATTTATCTTCTTTTGAAAAACTAATATTCAGGTCCTTTGCCCATTTTTTTTAAAACTTGAATAATTGGTTTCCTGGCTACTGAGTAAATTGAGGCCTTCGATTTTTGGATATCAACCTCTTTGTCAGATACGTGGCTTGCAAACATTTTCTCCCGTTCTGTTCGAACCTCATTGTTGAATGTTTCCTTGTCTATTCAGAAGCTTTTTAGGTTGATGTAGTCCTTTCTATTTTGTTTTCCTTTTCTGTGCTTTTGGGTAATTTGCAAAAATACCACCATCAAGACCAGTGTCATAGAGATTTGCCTTGTGATTTCTTATTGGATTTTCAGTGTCAGGGTTTACATTTAAGTCTTAATCCACTTTGAGCTGATTTTGTCTAGTAATCAGACAAGAGTTTAATTTCATTCTTCTGTATGTGGTTGTCCAGTCGTCCCAAAACAATTACTATTTTTAGTTTGTTGAGACTTGTTCTGAAAACTACCATGCTCTGTCCTAGAGAAACTTGATTTTCTGTTGAGAAGAAGTGTATTCTACAATCATTTGATGGACCACTGTGTAAATGTCTGTTAGATCCTACTGTTTTAGTATACATTTTTTTATAAAGCTTTTATTTAAAGAATATAAATTTCCAAAGTACAGCTTATGGATTACAATGGCTCCCCCCCCACACAAGTTCCCTCCCTCCCGCTACCCTCCCCTTTCCCGTTCCCTCTCCCCTTCTGTTCACATCAAGATTCATTTTCAATTCTCTTTATACACAGAAGATCATTTTAGTACATATTACATAAAGATTTCAACAGTTTGCCCTCACATAGAGACACAAAATGAAAATACTGTTGGAGTACTAGTTATAGTATTAATTCACAATGTACAGCACATTAAGGACAGAGATCCTACATGATTTTTTTTAAAGAATTGATTAATTATCTATGCAATTTCCAGTTTAACACCAAGATTTTTTAATCATTTGCAATTATCTTTATATACAGAAGACCGATTCAGTATATACTAAGTAAAGATTTCATCAGTTTGCACCCACACAGAAACACAAAGTGTAAAAATACTGTTTCAGTACTAGTTATAGCATTACTGCACATTGGACAACACATTAAGGACAGATCCCTCATGTATACATTTTAACTCTGCTATTATAGGTTGATTTTACATCCAGCTAATCTGCTCATTTCTGAAAGTTGGCTGGTGAATTCCTCTTATATTACTATATTGGAGTCTTTCTTTCCATTTATGTTTATTAATGTTTGCTTTGTGTATTTAGTTGCTTCAATGTTGGGTATATAGTTAAAATTGTGATATTTTCACAAAGGTATAAACAGGTTTATAAAACTTTATTTGCAGCAATACTGATAAACACAGATTTTTTAAAAAAAAATTTAGCTTCTAAGCCAGCGCCGTGGCTCAACAGGCTAATCCTCTGCCATGCGGCGCCGGCCGGGTTCTGGTCCCGATTGGGGCGCCGGATTCTGTGCTGGTTGCTCCTCTTCCAGGCCAGCTCTCTGCTGTGGCCCGGGAGTGCAGTGGAGGATGGCCCAGGTGCTTGGGCCCTGCACCCCATGGGAGACTAGGAAAAGCACCTGGCTCCTGCCATCGGATGAGCGTGGTGTGTTGACTGCAGCGCAGCGGCCATTGGAGGGTGAACCAACGGCAGAGGAAGACCTTTCTCTCTGTCTCTCTCTCACTGTCCACTCTGCCTGGCAAAAAAAAAATTAGCTTCTATATATAAAGGAGAATATGCTGTATTTATCTTTCTCTGGGCCTGGCTCATTTCACTCAACATGATGTCCTCCAGTTGTGTCCATTTTGCCACAAATGATAGAATTTCATTCTTTTTTATAGCTGAATAATATTCCATTGTGTGTATATATACCACATCTTCTTTATCCATTCATCTGATAATAGACAACTTGATTGAATCCAAATTTTGGCTATTGTGAACAGTGCTGCCATAAACATGGTGGTGTAGGTATCTCTTTGTTACATTATATTCAAATCTTTTTGGTATGTACTCAATAGTGGGGTTGCTGTATCTTATGGTAAGACTATTTCTACATTTTTAAGAACTCTCCACACTGTTTCCTACAGTGGCTACAATAATTTACATGCCCACTAACAGAGAATATAAACGCTCCCCTTTGTATTCCTCTTTGCCAAGATTTGTTATTCTCTGTGTTTTTTATTTTAGCCATTCTGATAGGAGTGAGGTAATATCTCATTGTGGTTTTGATTTGAATTTCCCTAATGTCTAGATAAGTTGAGAAATTTTTTTTCATATATTTGTTGGCCATTTGTATTTTTTTCTTTTGAGAACTATCTATTGAACTCCTTTGCCCATTTCTCAAATGGATTGTTGGGTTTTTGGTTTTTGTTTTTTGCTGTTGAGTTTTTTTTAAGATTTATTTATTATTTGAAAGGTAGAAGAGTTATAGAGAGGCAGAGAGGCAGAGAGAGAGAGAGAGAGAGAGAGAGAGAGAGAGAGAGATTGGTCTTCCATCCACTCGTTAACTCCTCAAATGGCCACAAGGGCCAGGGTTAGAGCAGGCAGAAGCCAGGTGCTTTTTCTATGTCTCCCATGCAGGTGCAGGTGGCCAAGGATTTGGCCATCTTCTGCTTTCCCAGGCCATAGCAGAGAGCTATTTGAGAAGTGAAGCAGTGGAGACTCAAATCAGCACCCATATGGAATGCCAGCACTGCAGGCAGCAGCTTTATCCCCATGTCACTGTGATGGCCCCTGTTGTTGAATTTTTTAAGTTGCTGATATATGCAAGATATCTGTCCTTTGTCAGGAAGTTCACTTGCTGCTATCCAGCATCACCGCAGTTTTAGACTATAAGCCTGGGAAAACATTAAAATTCAAAATATGAGGTATGCTTTTTACTGAATGGATATGACTTCTGTGCTGCTATAAACTCAAGCTTTGATCCAGTGCTGTGAACAACTTGATTGGGTCTGCAGGCCTGTGCCTGGAACCTCCATCCATCTGTGGGGTGTGTTATAAAACTTGGTTCCACAGCAGATCATCTGGCATTGTGGTAATCTTTGAACCAGAGTGCAATGAGCTCACTAGCTGCTGAGATGTAATTGGTACCTGAGCCAAAAGAACTTACCTGAGCCTTGAATCTACAATTTCTGGGCTAGAGATGTGATCTGCAAAGGGTGTTCCTGGAGTCTCTGTTAGTGAGGTTGCCTTGACTATTCCACTGAAGCTGGGGCCACGGTGAACAGACAGGTGCTGAGGTCATCATGGAGCCTGAGTCCATAGGGTTTAATCTGGAGTCTAGAGCATAGATGTTCTGGTGCCATGCTCCTGGGTCATTTGGAACATGACTGGAGGCTGAGAGTATGGGTACCAGCCACTGGGAATATAGATCCTATGGCCAAGGCGGCCATCCTAGAAACTCAGTCCTGGAGTCAGGCTCTGTGGGGGCCAGTTTAGCACAAAGACGTACTAGGAATGAGTCTGGGCCATGGGTCTTTGGGAGCATGGGATTCCAGGGACCACCCTAGAGGGTTCAGTGACAAATACTTGCCTATCATTGGGCATGTCTGGAGTCTATGTCTGGAGGTACCAGCCTGTTGCTACAGACCAGAGTCTCTATCATGACCTATATAACCCTACATGATCTGAAGCTTTGGATGCCAACCTTGTGTTGAGGCATTCCTGGTGTTTAGAGTTGCAAGGATGTATCCCCGAGAGCTGGCCTAAGGCTATATGGCCTAGCCACCTTGAACCCATTGACTATGGGGGTGAGTCTGGTGTTAGAGAACCCAGGATGTCAGGGACTGGCCTAGGCCTGGAATGGATTTGTAGGCTCAGTTTGAGGGTTCTAAATACAGTCAGGAAACTTGGATGATGCTCAAGGGCCTGAGGCAAAGTCTGGTGCTCATTTCCTCTCCTTTCCTCAAGTAGAAGGTATCTCTCTTGAAGAAGGAGTGAAACAGATAACACAAAACTGCCCCTCCTCTGTTCTTCATTGCATCTGTTTTGATGTTTGGACTCCACATTATCTTGTTCTGTTAGTAGCAAGAGGATCCAAGTAAGCTCTGCAGTGACTTCCCATCTCACTTAAAATGAAAAATAGAGTCTCTGTCATGACCTGTATGACCCTACATGATCTGACATTCCACTTACTTCTTGTTCTTATTTTTTTCTTGGATTCTGCAACCTGACATTAGAAGATGGATCAGCATCATGCAGAATTTCAAAAACTAGAATGACTCTTCAGAGTTTCCCCAAATTGAAAAAAAGTGTTAGAATTTTACACCTACTTAAATTTTAATGGGACAAATTCTCTGTCTCTAGTGGAATGGTTCCCTTCTGTAGAACAGGATGTCTGAACAGGAAGCATGAATTCCACAAGTACCTAATTGGAAGGATGGTAGACAGGACACTCCTTATTCCTCGCTTCAATTCCAGATGTCACATACGTTTAGTTTATGGATATAAAACTAAATAATGACCATCAACTTCAGGGTATCGTCAGGCCTAGAAGAAGGAATTCCATTGTAGATTTGGTGCTCTCGTTGTGGATTCAAAAGCCCATTATGTCACTGTGAGCCCAGAAGACTGAGTGGTGTGGTACGTGGTGGGAGTAGTGCCTTATATTGTAGTTTGTCCACTGATGCATCTCATTTTCTATAATGTGATTGATAAGGACCCAGAGATTCACTGTCTTTACTCCCCTAAAGAAGGAATATTTTTTAGTTCAGTTTCTGTGAGGGTTATCATTAGGCAACTTAAAACTATCACTCCCTTCAGGAATAGCCAGGGTCAGAAAGCATCATATTCAAGGTTGTGCCCTTTCCAAGGCAATGCACATCCAGTTAATGACTGAGGTGGAGAAATAAAGGTTCAGTGACATTAGCTCAGTTTGAGACCACTCTTATTAGTTGATTCTCTTTCCAGAACTCCACATAGGTTTTGACAAGGTTATAGTAAGGCCAGCAATAGCAGTTTAATTTCTCTTCTCCCCCTTTTATGCTTCCTTCCTCCTCTCTCCATAGATGTCAGTGCCAAGGGGACTGTTCATAAAGATCTTGCAACCTCAACTCTGCCCCATATTCTGCTACCCAGAGAACCAAATCAGTTACAATCGGTATAAGGACAAGTATCAAAATATATTACTTCTATAATTACAAAAGAGTTATTAAGATAGCACAGTTTCTCAAACATTATTCAACTAGTTAGCTCTAATATAAACATATCCAAGGTACAATTATTAAAACTTAGAAATTATCATTGATACAAACTATTAAAGGGTAAACTTTATTCAAATGTCTTTTTTCACTAATGTCCTTTTCCATATCCCACAAACTAATCCATAAGGCTACATTATATTTGTCATGTGTAACTAATTTTTAGTAATCTCTGAAGTTTCTTCCTCTTTGTCTTTTAAAGACCTTTCATTTTTAAAAGAAAGCTCTGTGCTTCATTCTTGGAGATACATAGTTGCAAGGAGGTTTTTCTTTTCATGCTTATAGAACCCAGCCAGCATGACTGATCAGTATTTGTATTCTGGAGGAGCTCCTCCTACTTGGAGAGAGGGTTCAAAGGAGAGCAAGAGGCTGACTTTTGTGTGCATGGCACTGTGTCTAGCAGGCTTTCCTTTACTGTGGGTGTAGGGCACATATTCTAGGAGGTAGTCAACACAAAAGCTTTCATTAATTTTTGGAATTCCCTCAGGTACAAAAAGCCATCAGGCTTCAAGACATGTCTTTCCCAGGAAGCCTACATTCAGTGTCACATCAAAGCTGAAATAGGGAGACCCAGGCACTTCACCTAACTGGAAATAACTCCAGTGGACCTGTAGCCCTAAACTCAGGATGTCAACTGGAGCCTGACGCAGCTTTCGGTCACAGTTTGACTTCTTGTGCCAACAACTGCTTGCTCCCACACCTTTCACAAGCACTGATCCCAAAAACACCACTACTATGGTTTGGATATGATTTGTTCTCCAAAGGTCCATGTGTAGAGTGAGGCATAGCTGAGGTAGTGGGAAATTTCTTTTAACATTTATTTATTTATTTGAAAATCAGAGAGGGAGCGAGAGAGATTTTCCACCCATTGATTGACTCCCCAAATGGCTGCAATGGCAAGGGCCAGGCCAGGCAGAAGCTGGAAGCCAGGAGTTTCTTCCGGGTCTCCCAGATGGGCACAGGGCCCAAGCACTTAGTTAATTCCCTGTTTCTTTCCCAGGAGCATTAGCAAGGAGGTGGATTGGAAGCAGAGCAGCTGGGGCTCAAATAAGAGCCCATAAGGGATGTGGCATTGTAGGTGGTAGATTTATCTGCTATGCCACAATGCCAGACCTGGTGTAAACTTAACAGGTAGAGCCTAGTGGCAAGTCCTTAAGTCTTTAAGGGCATCATAATTGAAGGGAATATTAACTATAGTTCTTAAAAGAACAACTTATTATAAAAGCATGAGCCTTTCCCCACCTAGTCTCTTTCTGGCTTCTTGTTTTAAGATGTGACTCCCTTGTACTATACATCACCTGCTTTCTGCCATGGGGCACTTGTAAGAGCTTGCATCATTCTGTTGGACTTCCAGCCTCAAAGTGTGAGTTGAATATATCTATTTCCTTTATAAAGCTAGCCTACCTCAGGGGTTTAATTCTAGCAGTGGAAAACTGACTATCATGCCCCAGAATAAACATTCTGAATTTGAAATTCCATCTCTGAATTTGTTTCAAAGAGAAGCAGATCTGCAACAGCTTGAACATTGTATTCTGACATTGTGGCTGGATACTAAACAGTGGATCACAGAACAGTTCAACTGAGTGGATAATCCCCTTAAATATTCTTTCCTCTCTCTGTACCCACCCTCCCATCCACCTGCAGTATGATGTCTGTGATGTGAGCCCAGTATTGGCTGCCAAAATTGTACTTTGTATATGGTAAATAGTGATTTATGTACATTGTCACTTGAGTTAGAATATCTGGATATATGCATTCTAACCATTAATGTGCCATTTTAACATATTATGTGAAAAAAATCTAAGCCATAGCAGGTTATTTACGGAGATGATTTTGGTTTGTTGCACAATTTTGTCTTTCACTCTGATTCACTTGTCTTATAGCTATAGTTAACAGTGTGCTGTTCATGTATATAAGGAAGGTCATAAGTGGGAGGGTACTGTTCAGACAGCGGTCATGCTATTTCAGAATTAGATGTGGTTCATAGGACTAAAAGCTCCTTTTTTATTTTTTGTCACTCAGGCCATAATCTAACTAGTTCTGTCATTTTAAGCATAACGTTTCACTAATGTACTTATTTCCTAGTCTTCAGAACATAGTAAACTGTGCAGGTTGAAAGTAAATTATTATTAATCATTTTATACCATTAGCCTTTTCTTTTCATCTTAGAAGCAATACAAGGGGACATTTTTGAACTTATTTTTTCTACAAAACAGATGTAAAAATAGATGGCACTACCTACAGAGGATAACAGAGTTATTATTATATCATAGACCAATAAATATCTAATGGTGTGTATTTTGAAAGGATAAAAGCATTTTTATACACATATTCAAATTTTTTTCCTTGGAAATTTGAAAATATTTATAAGCATAGCTACTCATATACTTAGATCTTCTAATTAGAGGCAAAATACTCTGTTATGAGGACAAGAAATATTAAGTAGCAGTCTTGTTTTAAGGAAAGTGAGTGCTTATTTATAATTTTGCCACCTAAATTTATATAGTCTCTGATTTCCAGAAACAAGTTGTTTAATAGCAAAGCAAGAAAAACATTTTAGGTGGCTGGAGACATTCACCATGCTTGAGGTTTTCACAGTGTAAATCTTTATAATAATCTTCCACTCTGTAAGACAGACCGTTCAGTTTGCATAAAGGTTTAGAGACACACTAATTTAATCCTCTGACTTGTAAGGAGTGGAAAGCTGTTAGGACTGTGGATTTAGAATCAGTCTCAGGGCATTGCTACTGAGACTGTGGCACTTAAGAGCCATGATTCTTGGTCAAATTACTTATTCTCTCCCTGTCAAGCCAACAGGTATGCAGTCAGCCATAAGCAACTGTGAGCCATACTGAAAAAAATTAGCAAGTCTTTGTTCCTTTACTGTGACAAGTACAGGCAAGGGACAAAAAGTGGCACTGTCTCCCTAGAATTCCATTTTTTCCCATAAGGTGGCCCCAGGTGAGGGCCCCATGGATGTCACAAATAGGAGAAATGCCCACTTCTGGGGAACCCTGTGCAGGAGGCTTGCTGGGATAGAGATGTGTAAGAGCAAAGAAAGGTACTGAGTCAGAGCGAAGAAGAAATTTAGTCAAGTCCTCCGGATTAAGAGGTCTTCACAAAGGCACTGAATAGTACCTGAGCTGAGAGCTATCACTATTCTTATAGGGAATATCTAAATCAAGATCCCTGAGCTGGGAATGCAAGCCAGTATCCCAGGTTCTAGTCCTAGTTGGGGTGCCAAGTTCTGGTCCCGGTTGCTCCTCTTCCAGTCCAGCTCTCTGCTGTGGCCCGGAAAGGTAGTGGAGAATGGCCTAAGTCCTTAGCCCTTCACCCACATGGGAGACCAGGAGAAGCACCTGGCTCTTGGCTTCGGATTAGCGCAGTGCGCCAGTTGCAGAGGCCATTGGAGGAAGACCTTTCTGTCTGTCTCTCTCTCTCACTGTCTACTCTGCCTGTCAAAAACAAAAACAAAACAAAACAAAAAAACCACAATGAAACAGAAAGCAAAATAGAAAATTCTGAGTGGTGACTTTGTGTGTCTGTGTGGGTCCAGTTTGTTGAAATCTTTACTTAGTATACACTAAGTTGATTTTCTGTATATAAAGATAATTGAAATGAATCTTGAAAAAGGGATGGGAGAGGAAAGGGTAGTTGGGATGGTCATGGGTGGAATGGAGGTTATGAGGGAAAAAGTCGCTATAATTCAAAAGTTGAACTTTTGAAATTTATATTTATTAAATAAAACTTGAAAAAAAAAAAAATTCTGAAAGTCGGTTGGAAAGAAAAAGATTGCATCCTGTTCAGTTGCAGTCTTCATGAGAGCCTGTGCTTGAGTTTAAACATTGATTAGGCTCGATAGTATAGGTAAGAAATCACTGTGTTAGGATGAAAAGATATTTGTCTGCATGATGGAGCAGAGGTTTCATTCATGAGCAGCATGTAAAACCTAAGTAACTCACATTTGAACAAAAATGTTCAAATATAAAAAGTAATGCCTTGATAAATCAGAAAGAAGATTGAAAGTAGTTAGGCAAAAAGAAGTAAGGCATTTAAATATAGAACATTAATTTTAAAACTTAAATTTGCATAAAATATATTCCTATTTCATTAAACATTCTGTATTTATGAGTGATTATAGATGCATGTTATTTAACAAAAATAATTTTATCTTATTATTGGACACAGCTATCAAATGTATAATAACTATATTCATTTGTCATAAATTATAATCATCTTTAATTATATCAAATATAAATATATGAGAAATAATTTACTGTGTTCAAAATGCTGTACATTATAATCTGTTAAAGATTGATGATAACAATGAATAGTATCAAAATGTTCATTTTAACCCATGAATTGTCTGATTTCTGACCTATTCAAATAGAAATAAAGAAAACTTAAGGATGGTGAGTATAGTGAATAGCACAGAAACATTTTTGAAGTAGAGTTTTTCCTGTGCACTCTCTCATTGCTCAAGAAAAGTGTCCATTTCCATTCCAAACTTCTTCTGCAATGTGAAGTTCTCATTTTAACATATGATTTCTATCCTTCCTCTGTTGGGATTTGGACCCACAAGTGTACTTCAAAACATTCATGGAAAAAGGAATTTAAACAGTCTATTTTAGCTCAAAAAATTGGAGACCCATACCTGTTTTTGTCCTAGAATGCTTTTCCCATGAACTTTTTGAAGCCCCCTCTTGACTTTTATATCTGAGCTAAAACAAAAATAGAACTCTCTACAATTAAATAAGGAGACATATTGGAGTCAAACTTAGTTAAAGGGTAGTATGGTTTGGATGAGTTATGTACAGCCACAACTGGTGGATAAAAGTGTTTTCTGAGTATCTTCTATTCTCTCTTACCAATACACAAAAAATTCACTCCTAGAACCACCTCAGCCAAACAGGGTTAGAAGTTACCATTTGGACTAATGGAATTTATACTCAACTCATTCTGATATTAAAATAAAATATATTAACAAAGCATGTGATTATGATAATTCACTAAGACCAGTTTTGTAGCTCTGACAAAAAATATATAACCAGCTCTAACATTTTAAAAGCCAAAGTTAAATACAAATATAATAATTATTGTCTGTTAAACTTTTTTAAAGTAATACAAACTTCATGCATTCTATAAGTACATTTTTAGGAATAGAGTGATTCTTCCCACCATATCTGCCCTACCACTCATTCCGCCCGCCACCCCTTGTCCTACTCCCTTTCCCATCCCTAGACCCATTCTCCACTAAGATAATTTTTTTAACGTTATGCATAGAAGACCAGCTCTATACTATGTAAAGAATTCAACAACTTGCACACACACATACACACACACAAAACTGTTCCTCAACGGTTGAGACAAGGGCTGTTCTAAATCACTGCATCTTGAAGTTAATTTGACTTTTTTTTAGAAACTTTCTTAGGTTCTTCTTTAAATTTAATAAAGATACATCTTTTGTGAGCACATAGACCTAAATATAATACAATTATTTGAAGACAGAGGTTCTGCATCGGAAATTAGTGCACAGTGACTCCTGTTGTTAATCTGACAATTAACATGCTTATATAGAATGTCAGTGATCACCTGAGACTCTTGCCATGAGCTGCCTAGGCTATAGAAACCTTTTGAATCCACAAACTGCATCAGTATTTAGACAAGGCCATAAGCAAAGTGGAAGTTCTGTCCTCCATTCAGAGAAAAGTACCTCTTTCATTAATGACCACTTCTTTCCAGTGAGGTCTCACCCACCAAAATCTTTCACATAGGACATTTTTTGCCTCAATGTCTTGACTTTCCATGCCTGAAATGCTCTCATGGGTTTTTCAGCCAGACCGGAATGACTTAAGGGCTGATTCTGAGGTCAGAGCACTACTTAAAGTGACTGTCATTCTATGAGTCTGATGTGTGGACTACTTCACATGTTGGACATTCCCTCCATTTTAATTTTGTTATTATTACCAGACTCTTAATCCTATCCATATGATCACTTTAACAGTTCACATAGTATTTTTACCACCCACTTTAAGGGGATTTGGGGTCCCATGGCAAGATTTTAAACTGTGCCCTTAGAAGTAAGTCCAGGCCAGCACCATGGCTCACTTGGCTAATCCTCCACCTGTGGCACCAGTACCCCAGGTTCTAGTCCCAATTGGGGCGCTGAGTTCTGGTCCCGGTTGGTCCTCTTCCAGTCCAGCTCTCTGCTGTGGCCCAGGAGTGCAGTGGAGGATGGACCAAGTGATTGGGCCCTGCACCCGCATAGGAGACCAGGAAGAAGCACCTGGCTCTTGGCTTCAGATTGGCGCAACATGCCGGCCGTGGCAGCCATTTGGGGGGCGAACCAACTGAAGGAAGGATGACCTTTCTGTCTCTCTCTGTCAAAAGAAAAGTAAGTCCATTGGAATGTATACAGGACTATACAGCTTTGCAGTTACAAACTTGATACACTTTATAATTACAACTTTAGGAACATGGTGATTCTTCCCACTGTGCCCACCTTCCTACCCCTCTTCATTCTTCCTTTAGATTGAGTAAGGAGTCCAACAAATAGTATTAATAAAAGAAAACCTGTTCCTCAACAGTCAAGACAAGGGCTGTTCAAGGCATTGCTTCTCACAGTGTCAATTTTACTTCTACAGATTGCCTTTTAGGCAATTGTTTATCACAAGTCAGGGAGAACATATAATATTTGTCCCTTTAGGACTGACTTATTTCACTAAGTATGTTTTCCAGATTCGTCCATTTTTTTGTAAATGACTGGATTTCCATTTTTTTAACCACTGTGTAGTATCCCATGGTGTATTAATCCCATAATTTCTTTATCCAGGCTTGACTTGACAGGCGTTTGAGATGATTCCATGTCTCAGCTATTGTGAATTGAACTGCAATAAACATGGGGGTGCAAATAACTCCTTCAAATGCTGATTTCATTTCCCTTGGGTAAATTCCCAGGAGTGGGATGGCTGGGTCAATAGTAAGTCTATATTCAGATTTATGAGGTATATCCATACTGTCTTCCATAGTGGCTTTGCCAGTTTACATTCCCACCAACAGGGGATTAGGGTATTTTTTCCCCACCTCCTCACCAGTTTGTTGGTATCTGTATGAATGTCATTCTAAGTGGGGTGAGGTGAAACCTCATTGTGTTTTTAATTTACATTTCTCTGATGGGAAATGATCCTGAGCATGTTTTCATGTGTCTGCTGGCTTGTGAATAATGCCTGGTAAGTCCTTTGCCCATTTCTTAACTGGGTTGTTTTGTTCTTGTTGAGTTTCTTGATCTATTTATAGATTCTGGATATTAATACTTTATCAGTTGTATAGTTTACAGATAATTTCCCCCATTCTGTTAGTTACCTCTTTACTTATTTCTTTTGCAGTACATAAACTTCACAATTTAATGTAATCCCATTTGTGAATTTTGGCTTTGATTGCTTGTGTCTCTGGGGTGTTTTCCAAGAACTCTTTGCCTGTGCCAATATTTTGCAGGGTTTCCCCAGTGTTCTCTAATAATTTGTTCTCTAATAATTGTATCGAGTCATAGATTTAGGTCTTTAATCCATTTTGCATGGATTTTTGTATAAGGTATAAGGGGGGTCTTGCTTCAGAGTTCTGCATGTGGAGATCCAGTTTCCCAGCACCTTTTGTTGAACAGACTGTCCTTGCTCTAGGGATTGGTTTTAGCTCCTATGTCAAAGTAAGTTGGTTGTAGATGTTTGGATTGATTTCTTGCACTTCTATTTTGTTCCATTGGTGTATCTGCTTTTGTACCAGGACCAGGCTGTTTTGATTATAACTGGCATATAGTATGTCTTGAAATCTGGTATTGTGATGCCTCCAGGTATGTTTATGTTGTATAAGATAGCTTTAATTATTTGATGTCTCCTGTGTTTCCATATGAATTTAAGCATCTTTTTTTTTTATCTGAGGAGAATGTCCTTGGTATTTTAATCAGAATCACACTGAATCTGTAAATTGCTTTCTGAAGTCCAAGTATTTAGATTATATTGATTCTTCCAATCCATGATCATGGAAGATTTTTCCAGTTTTTTTTTCTAACTTTTTTCTACTTTTTCTTTAATGTTTTATAATTTCCATTGTAGAAAACTTTGACATCCTTTGTTAAATTTATTCCAAGATATTTCTTAGTTCTTTCTCAGCCATGGCATTGATGTGTATACAAATAATGATTTTTATATCCTGCTAGTTTACCAAAATTTTCTGAGTTCCGACAGTCTGTTGGTAGAGTCTTTACAATCCCTTTTATATAGAATCATTTTATCTGCCAATAGCTATAGTTTGATTTCCTGCTTCCCAATTTGTATACCTGTGATTTCTTTTTATTGCAAAAGGGCTCTGGCTAAAACTTCCAGGACTATATTGAATAGCAGTGGTCAGAGTGGGCATCCTTGTCTGGTTCTGGATCTCAGTGGGAATGCTTCCAGGTTTTCCCCATTCAGTAAGACACTGGCCAACTTTTTATCTCATAAGAGTAAAGCATAAAAAATTGTGAAAACTAGCAGATTTAGTTTTAATGATGATGGAGTTAGAATCGTGCCAGGGGATTCCAATACAATCCCATCAAGGTGGAATATACCAAGGCCATCTCACTAGTCCATGTGATCATTTTCAGTTCACAATTGATCACACTGATAGGTCTAAGAGTCAAAGGGATCACACAAACAAGAATAGTGTCTGCTAATGCTAACTGATAGAATCAAAAAGAGAGAATGATCCAACATGGGAAGCAAGATACACAGCAGACTCATAGAATGGCAGATGTCCTAAATAGCACTCTGGCCTTAGAATCAGCCCTTAAGGCTCTCGGATCTGGCTGAAGAGCCCATGAGAATATTTTAGGCATGGAAAGCCAAGACACTCTGGAAAAAACAGAAGACCTAAATGAAAGATCTCTACGAGTGAGATCCCAGTGGAAAGAACTTGGCCCTCAAAGAAGGAGGTACCTTTCTCTGAAGGGAGGAGAGAACTTCCACTTTGACTATGACCCTGTTGGAATAAGATCGAAGTCGGCGAACCCTAAAGGCTTCCATAGCCTCGGCAACTCATGACTAGAACCTAGGGAGATTACTGACACCATGAACAAGAGTGTCAAATTGTTAAATCAATATCAGGAGTCACTGTGTACTTACTCATGTGGGATCTGTCCTTAATGTGTTGTCCAATGTGAATTAATACTATAACTAGTACTCCAACAGTATTTTTCACTTTGTGTTGCTATGTGAGGGCAAACTTTTGAAATCTTTACGTAATATGTACTAAACTGACCTTCTGTGTATAAAGAGAATTGAAAAGGAATCTTAATGTGAATGGAAGGGGAGAAGGAGCAGGAAAGGGGAGGGTTGCGGCTGGGAGGGAAGTTATGGGGGGGAAGCCATTGTAATCCATAAGCTATACTTTGGAAATATATTATTTTTTAAAAAAACTTTTATTTAAAGAATATAAAACATCCTGTTATAGCAGGTCTAAAAGCTTTTTGATGTAGTACTAGGGGTTAAATATCCATCTCTATTCGATAACTAAAATATATCATTTTTGCTGATACTTTAACTGATATAGAAAACAGACAAATGTTTCCCTAAAAGTATCTATTCCTGGTCAAAAACTTTCATGTAACATTAAAGCTTCAAATTTGAAGTTAGTGATCACTAAGACATCCTATACAAGAATTTGCCCTGATTTATTAATTCTCATGGTCTTCATTTTCTACAGCTTATTAATTTCCTCTTTGCATAACATAACTTTTATTTTTGGAGCATACTCCTACTGACATCAAAATCCACGTTTTGATGTTTTGATTATTTAGCATGATTTCTCCAGTTTTATCCATTTTATTGCAAATGCCAGGATTTCATTAATTTTTTGTGGGTAAGATTACCTCCTGCATTTATACCATGTTTTCTTTATCTCAACATGAGTTGATGGCCATCTATGTTGATTCCTTCTCTTTGCTCTTGTGAATTGAGTTGCCTCAAACATGGGAGTGCAGGTATCTACTTTCATTTCCTTTAGATGTTTATCCAGGTCTGGGATAGCTGAATCATATGGTACATATATTTTTGTTTTCTGAGGACTCCTAATATTGTATGCCATGATGGTTATACCAGTTTACATTCTCACAAATAGTATTTTAGGATACTTTTTTTCTCTATATCCTCAATCACTTTTGTCATTGTTTTGATTTTTATATGATAGCCATTCTAACTGTGTTGAGTTGAGACCTCATTGTAGTTTTAATTTGCATTTTCCTAATGGTAGGTAATCCTGAGCATGTTTTCATGTGTCTTCTGGCCATTTGTATTTCTTCCTTTGACAAATGCCTGTTCATGTTCTTTTTAAAAATCATTTCTTAACTGGGCTATTGGTTGTGTTGTTGCTGAATTCTTATATATCCTAGATATTAATCCTTTATCAGATGCACAGTTTGTAAGTATTTTCTCCCTTTCTACGGGTTACCTTTTCACTTTATTGTTTCCTTAACTGGGTAGAAATTTCTTAGCAGCATTTATTCCTATTTGTCCATTATTTACTTCATTGCATGTGCTTCTGGGGTCTTGTCCAAGAAGTCTTTGCCTATGTCATAGCCTTGCTGTGTTTTCCTGTTTTCATCTAGTAATTTAATCAATTCAAGTCTTATGTTTAGGTCTTTGTTTAATAGTGAATAGATTTTTGTGTGAAGTAGGGATCTTGTTTTAAACTTTTGCATGCAGAAATTAATTTTCCCAACACATTTGTTGAAGAGACCATCTTTATCTAATGATGCATTTACCTAATATGTCAAAGATCAGTTGGTTATAGATGTGTAGATTAATTACTGTTTCTATTCTGTTCTGATTGGTACTGGTATAAAAATCAACATGTAGACAAACTCTTTGATTATACTAGCCCTGTATATGCCTTAAAATTTGGTACTGTGATGTCTCTGCCTTTCATTTTATTAAGATTGCTTAGGCTGTCTGATATCATTTGTTTGCTCATATGAATTTTATTATTTTTCTAGTTCTGTGAATAAAATCCTTGGAAATTTGATTGAGATTACATAGGATCTACAATTTGTGGGGGTTAGTATGGACATTTTGTTATTTGAACTAATGAAATTCATTTTTTGTATCTTCTATTTCTTTCATTAATGTTTTTTCACAGGATGTTTAAGTTTTTATAGCTATTTTGAGTGGGAATGATCTTACAAATTCTTTCTCAGCCATAGCATCAATAGCATATAAGAATGCTTTAGATTTTTTTGTGTTGATTTTGTATCCTGAAAAGTTGACAAATTCCCTATGAGTTCCAAAAGTTTTGTAATGGAATATTTTGGTTATCAAATTATATATATTTATATATGTATATATATGTATGTATATATAATACATTATATATATGTATATTTTGGTTAGTATATGTTTATATATTATATATAATATATAAATATATATATGCATATATATAAATATATATATAAATATATATATATATTTATATATATGCATATATATATTTATATATTATATATAATATATAAACATATACTAACCAAAATATACATATATATAATGTATTATATATACATACATATATATACATATATATAATGTATTATATATACATTTCATATATAAAGTATAAAGTACTCTTTGAGTACTAGTTATACCTTCAATTCACAAAGTTCAACACATTAAGGACAGAGGTCCTACATGGGGAGCAGTTGCACAGTGAATCCCGTTGTTGATTTAACAATTGACACTCTTATTTATGATGTTAGTAATCACCCGAGGCTCTAGTCATGCCTCTTCAGTTCACCAATTCCGATCTTATTGCAAATTAAAACCACATTGAAGTTTCACTTCATCCCCCTTAGAATGACTATCATCCAAAAATCAAAAAATAACATGTTGATAAGAATGTGAGGAAAGAGGTACTGTAGTACACTGTTGGTGGAAATATAAACTAGTATAACCATTATGGAAGACAGTATGGAGATTTCTCAGAAATATGAAAAAATGACCCAGTAGTTCCACTCCTGGGATTTTTACCTGCAGGAAATGAAATCAGCATATGAAAGCATTATCATACCCCCATGTTTATGGCAGCTCTACTCACAATAGCTAAATATAGAATCAATTCAGGTGTCTACCATCTGATGACTGGATAAAGAAATTTTGACATTACACACATACACACACTGGAATTCTATTCCCTCACAGAAAAGAATAATATAGTCTTTTGCAACAAAATTGATGGAATTGGGAGACTATTATCCTTAGTGAAATAAGACAATCCCCAAAAGACAAATATCATAGTTCTCTCTGATTTGTTGTAACCAATATACAGAATACAAAAAAAATAATTTATATGAGAAAAATTGATAGTTTGAGATTTGGTTATTGTTTATAGCCCTAGTATATGTTCTGGGGGAACAGTGGTTTTCTATTTACTGTTTGTTGAATTATTTTATTTACTGAAAGGTTTAGTTTGTGATTGTCAACTAAATTGAAACTATGTCATTGTAAAAAGAAAAACATAAGAAAGGAAGGAAGAGGAATGGTAGGGTAGAATGTACCATTATACTCTCAAATCTGAAAATCTCAAATTCATAAAATCTGTTCCTCTTATGTAAATAAAAATAAAAGTTATAAAAGGTGCAAACTTTGTGGCAAATAGTTTAACAATTTCTCAAAAGGTTACTTAAAATTACTATTTGACTCAGCAGTTCCTCTCATATGTGTGGTATACAACAAACATAATAGAAAGTTGGCTCACAGAAATTTACATAGAAATAATCATTGCAGCATAATTTACAGTAGCCAAGAGGAAGAAACAATTGAAGTGTCCATCAACAGATGAATAAATAAAAGGAAATATAAAAATGTGCTTCAGAAAGTTTTATGGAAAACTGGAAATAAAAATACTTGTGCAAAAACTTTCTGATATCCGTAGTTCTTTGTAGTATGTTTTCACAGACTTTTTGAAGACCCCTTCTGTACACAGATTTTAAATTGCTTTTTAACCAAAGCAAACATCTTTGAAAGTTTGTGAAAATTGGAATTAAAAGTGCAAATGAATAGATACAATGAGATGGGTATACAAAAGATTGAAATCCAGATACATAAGATAATGTGGATGAATCATGAAAACATTATGCCCAGTGAAATAAGGAAGGCACAAAAATACAAGTGATATTTGATTCTACTTTTCTTAATTATCTTGTTAGGTAAATTAATATGGAAATAAGTGTCAGCAATAAATTTTAGAAATAGTGGTGATCATTGTAGAACATTGTGAATGTAATGATACCACTTAATTGTATACTTTAGTAATTAAAATGTCAGACCACTTAACATATTATACTACCTACAACTAATTATAGAATCCTCCTCCAAGACTGAAACTTTTTAGACTGTAAAGGAAACAGGTAACAACTATGTGTTCTGACTACATCAATTGAATAATTGATGTTTGCAAATTTTAAATGGTGCCAACAGCAGGATAAAGATCTGCACTGTTTTCTTTTGCAGAGAAATCTGCTTTGGCACTTGGTATTTATGACCCAGCTGATTAAATAGTGTTCTAAATATTGGGGCACATTTCATGTGCCAGGGATTTTCTGGAAGCCACAATCAGAGAATCATATTTTTTTTTCTCAGTGCAAAAAAGTCCATGTCCAATTTTGAAAATAAGTATTTTCTCTTTGTGAAACAGTTCCTGCTTTGCTACTGAAACATGGCAGATATTGAAAATTTGGCCACGAAACACAGGTGGCGATATAACTGGAGCAACCCAAAATGAAAGAGAAATTCTCTGTTCCATCAGTCCCTAAAGTTTGGTGCTGTACTACATCCTTAAACAGAAACTGTGCAAATGACACATTTTTGAAACGTTCCCACCATGACAGTAGCATGCATGTACAGGTAATTCAGACTAAATGAAATCTACTCATGCTGAAACAGCCCACTTCTCCCTCATTTCACAATCCTAGCTTCATGAAAATGTTTCTGTAACTAGTTGATATAGGAATTAAAAAATAGGACTCACAAGTCTAGGTTCCTGCTAATGTGTATCTTGGTAGTTAGGTACCTACCACCCACATGGGAGACTGGATTGAGTTCTTGTATTTGTCTTTGTTCTGGCCCAGACCTGGCTGTTCCGACCTTTGAAGAGTGAACCAGCAGATGGGTGTCCTCTGCACCTGTTTCTATCTGTCTGCCTCCTCAGTTAAAAAAAAATAGGGCTCTTATCATAAATTTTGACAACAGTAAAAATTATATGGATATGCACTCTAGTCCCACTCAATGAGTTAAAAACTGTGGTTTGCATAATTTGAAAATGTAAGTCTTCTTGGAAAGCAAATACTGAAGTAATATTTTTTGTCCATTTAGTTCAAAGAGAAAGTAGAATTGAGGTCTCACAATCACTTGTGCTAGTAATAGCTTGCTTGTATACAAAGAGTGTGGAAATGTAAACTACTTGATGTTAATAAAATCTTCAGAAGTGGTTTGCAGGTAGACTAAAACAGAACTTGGAAGGTACTTATGTCTCATATGGCTACAAAGGCCATCAATAGTAGACAGTTATTATGAATCAAATAGACAATATGACCTGTCATAGGGATACCAATCAATCTAGTTTTCCCCCCGAAGTAGAACTTAACACTTTCGTACACTAGAAGAAAAGGGTGATCATATTTTAGAAATAAGAAGCATTGACTAACCAACATGGACTGTCTCTCATCAACACATATTTTGTTTGTGCTACTACTGATTGGTAACATGGAGGAAAGATTAGAGAAAAATGATCAACCTCCAGTGTGGCAACACTCAGGATTCAAAGTAAAAAGAAAAAAATCAGTCACTTTGTGACAAATCAACAAAATCATTGCTGTTTATTATTAGAAGTGAAAAATATTGCTCTTTGATTATCAGACATAATTTTGTCATAACTGGTTAACTGACAGAAAGCTTTTTTCACTATGATGTTATGAAATGTATCTGGTTATGAGCACAGGACATATTTCACTTCCCAAAATTGAGGTATATGTATATACCAACAGAATCCACTGGTATCCTTATATTACAAATCACTGAGTAGTGGCCACTTAGAACAGTTGAATAGAATATGGAAATCTTACTGACAGACTAGCAGAGACAACTTGAGCCTGCAATGCTGTTCCTCTCAATGCATTATTATGTTTTCATTAGTAACAATATATGCAATTCTGTGCTTACTTAAATGGAACTGCTAGGAATAGGCCAAGGTTTACTGGTTCCTTACATTATTGTCCAATAACACAGTTGCAAACATTTTTTCACCTGTCTTTGCCTTTGTTAATGCATGCTAGTTGCCAGCATAGCACTCTGTGTTGCTGTTTTTTGTTGCTGTAACAACATATCTCAAACTAGGTGACTTTGTAAAGAAAAGACATTTACTCAGCTCACAGTTTTCAAGGCTCCAGGGCATGAACCACATCTGGCTAGGATCTCATGGTCAATGGCATCACAGTAGTGGGAATACATGTGAGAAGGAATGATCACATGATGAGATGCAAAGTCTTGCTGTTGTTAACAATCGTTTCACAAGAACTAACTTAATATCTTTTAGAGGACAGCACCCACAGTGACCTAAGGACCTCTCCCTGCACCAGACCCCTTTGCAGTTCACTGCACTTTTTAACATTGCTGCATTAAGACCAAGCTTCTAAAGGTTGAATCCTTGGGGGAACACACTCAACCCATACCTAAATGGTAGTACACTGTTTTATCATTGTGGAAAAAACTATTTCTGTCATGCTGAAATTTGAGACTGATAACTCTTCAATTTGGTATCGTCAAGCCACTGAAATCATTGGGAAAATGTTGTGTCTTTTAGAGTATTAAAGCTGGTTATTGAATGGAAGTATGAACTTTACTCCAAGATGAGAATGAGGAATATGTATGGAATTGAGAGAGCACTTTTTCATACTTCTATTGCAAGTAGAAATGGAAGTAAATGAGGTACTAATTCATGGAAGAATATTAGAAATCCAAACTTGATGGAGCTGGCACAAGTAGGTTCAATCCCTGGCCTGCAGTGCTGGCATCCCATATGGGCACCGGCTTGAGTCCTGGCTGCTACATTTCAAATCTAGGTCTCGAAATGTCCTGGGAAAGCAGTGGAACATGGCCCAAGTCCTTGGGTCCCTGCACTCACATGGGAAACCTGAAAGAAGCTCCTGGCTCATGACTTCAGATCGGCCCACCTCTGGCTGCTGTGTCCATTTGTGGATTAAACCAGCGGATAGAAGACCTCTCTTTCTCTCTGACTCAGCCTCTCAAATGCATAAACCACTCTTTAAAAAAAAGGAAAAGAAATCCATACTTGAATGTCTCATACCCTCAAAATGAGACAATGAGGGATAAGCAGTTTAGTTTTTGTTTTCATTTGAGAGGTAGAGTGACAGGAAGAGAGCATGCTCTCATATCCTGGTTAATACTCCAAATCTCTGCACTGGTTGGGAATAAGCCAGACCATAGTTGGAAGCCAGGAGTTCAGTCCAGGTCTTCACCTGGGTAGAATAAGTTTTTTGATCACCTCATAAAATAACAAGTGAATATTAACCAGATGCAGAATAACACATCTGGACTCAATTTCAATCAAGATCTTTAGCAATAAAGAAAATTTTCTTCCAACTTTCATGAATACATTTTCATACAATAATCAATTTTATCCTTCTATTCTCCCATTACTTTCTATAAAATGTGCTCATGAAGGTTAAAATAACACCTTCCAGGTATCATTGGAAGATTCTTACTGGCAAAGGGAAGAAATGAACATAATCCTAGGTTGGAAACAGTGACTGATTGTGCTGTGGTCCATCGTTTTTCAGGGAGAAGGTAAATGCATTTTAGTTTGCACAAAGCAAGATTTCATAATTTGAGCAAATTATAAAGAACACCACTCCAGGTGACATTGCTCTTTTAAGCTGAGGAATGACAAGAGACTATATGTAGATTTTTGATAGTGAGAGAGGTGACATGCCTGATTGTTCTCTGTGGCCTTCTGTGCTGTCTTCTCTGGTACAGTGATGGGGGCTTAGGAAGGTGCAATTTTCAGAAAACTTACTAGCATGGCTTAAAATTTTGAAATTACAGCAAAAGACATGCACTCCAATATGTGAAAGATAAAAAAAAAAAATCCTAGCAGAAGCCATTATCGCTGCGGTAGCATTGTCAGGACTGTGACGCTTCAACAGCCACCATGAGATACGTTTTTGCAAGCAGCCTGGAGCATCTCTGGCAATCATCCACTCTGGGGATAGAGAGAGGCAAGTTCATCACTGGCCATTTTTGCTTTTCCTAAATTCCTGAAGCTCGCTGTCACTTTTTTTCCTGTGATTCATTTTTTACCTTCATTCCCTTTATCTTGCCACACGTTTTGTACCCCAAATCTAGACGCATTGTACTTCTACACAGAATTCATTCCCAATCAATTCTATAGGGAAATGTATCTTTCAGTATTTTTTAATTAGTCGCTTTGAATAAAAAAAAACCTTAATAATCACACTTATTTTCATTCCAGATGCTCTCATACTTAACATGTGGGTAAAAGTGTTGTAAGTGAAAAACCAGTATGTGAACACTGAAAAACTCCTGTATTATTCTATTAAAATTGTCATTTCAAGGCTTAGAAGTTTTATCATTTACCTAGTTGTAAGGGGCTCATGAATTATGGCAAAGAAAAGACTTAAGCCTGGGTTTTAATCATGTTATCATAGATTCTGTACAGGAGGCCCAACACAGATGGAGAAAGAGAAATGGGAGGAAATGTAATCTGACTGTGCCTGAAGTTTGCTGGTGAGCACAGAGCATGCCATCCAGGACACCTCAGGGAAAGCACAGGGACAGTCACAGAGGTAGCTACGGGTGAGCACCTCGCTGTGTTTTTTGCAGGAAAGCAAGAATGAGGCCAGGAAATCGGGTTTATAATTGGCTCATTTGAACAGTTCCATTGAGCTTCAGGGAATAGGTGCTGTAATTGGCTGTCTGGTACCTGCCCTTCAGGGAGTAAGGTAGAGGTATAGCAGGCTGGAGTGTGCAAGCCCCAAAGGGGAAGTGTGTGGAAGTAGGGACTTAATTGGCTGCTCAAGAAGAGGAACCATCCAGCATTTAGTCATGCCCTCAAAACCAGATAAAGATATTAAACAAGAACAATATTACAGCTTGCCATTATGCACATTAAAGAAAAATATATCTCACAGGGGTGTGTGTGTGTATGTAGATGTGTTCGTATATACATAAGAATATGAACATACATGCCCATGCAATCAAGAAGTAAAGTTTGGGTTAGGTCTTTAGCTTTAAAAAAAACTCCACAGATTTCTTTGTTTGTGATATTCTGTGAGAAGGAACAGGCACAATTATTTGTCAGAGAGCTTTGGAGCTAACTGACATTTGAAATTTATAATACATTTTGTTTTCATTGCACAAAGGATTTGATGAGCTATCTTAACTTTTTCTGGTTCTTTCTAGGTTTCAATATGCGTGAGAACATAGCCAGATTTCTAGAGGTAAAAGAATCTAAGAGTTTTTATTTTTTATAATTTTTATGGATATAAAGGTAAATATTTAATGTATTTCATATATAAATTTTAAGAGTATAATGATATTTCCCACCCTCTGTCCTCCTAACCTGGAACCAACCCAAATGCCCATCAACAGTAGACTGGATAAAGAAATTATGGGACATGTACCCTATAGAATACTATACAGCAGTCAAAAACAATGAAATCCAGTCATTTGCAACAAAATGGAGGAATCTGGAAAACATCATGCTGAGTGAAATAAGCCAGTCCCAAAGGGACAAATATATGTTCTCTCTGATCGGTGACAACTAACTGAGCACCAAAAAGGAAACCTGATGAAGTGAAATGAACACTATGAGAAACAGTGACTTGATCAGCCCTTGTCCTGACTGTTGATGAACAACTTAATACTTTATTTCTTTTAGTAGTTTTTTTTTTTCTCTACTTAATTACAGAGTTCAACCAATAGTATTAATACACAATTATTCTTAAGTGTTGAAATTTAACTGAAAATTGATCCCTGTTAAATATAAGAATGGGAATAAGAGGGAAGAGATGTATATTTTGGGACATGCTCAACTGGACTTGCCCCAAATGGTACAGTTAGAAATGTGTCAGGGGATTCCAATTCAATCCCATCAAGGTGGCATGTACCAATGCCATCTCACTAGTCCAAGTGATCAATTTCTGTTCACAATTGATCATAATGATAGGACTAAGAGTCAAAGGGATCACGTAAATAAGACTAGTGTCTGCTAATATTAACTGATAGAATTAAAAAGAGAGAGAATGATCCAACATGGGCAGTGGGAGACACAGCAGATTCATAGAATGGCAGATGTCCTAAACAGCATTCTGGCCTCAGAAACAGCCCTTAAGGCATTCAGATCCAGCTGAAGAGCCCATGAGAGTATTTCAGGCATGGAAAGCCAAGACACTCTGGCAAATAACAAACAAAGAAACAAAACAAAACACCTAAATGAAAGATCTCTGTGAGTGAGATCCCAGTAGAAAGAACAGGTCATCAAAGGAGGAGGTACCTTTCTCTGAAGGGAGGAGAGGAGAGAACTTACACTTACACTATGACCTTGTGTAGATATGATCAGAGTTGGGGAACTCAAAAGGCCTCCATAGCCTTGGCAACTCATGACTAGAGCCTAGGGTGATTACTGATGCCATAAACAAGAGTGTCAAATTATTAAGTCAACAACAGGAGTCACTGTGCACTTACTCCTCATGTAGGATCTCTGTCCTTAATGTGTTGTATAATGTGAATTAATGCTATAACTAGTACTCAAACAGTACTTTATACTTTGTGTTTCTCTGTGGGTGCAAACTGTTGAAAGATTTACTTAATTTTTACTAAATTGTTATTCTGTATATAAAGATAATTGAAAGTGAATCTTGATGTGAATGGAAGGGGAGAGGTACGGGAGGGTTGCAGGTGAGAGGGAAGTTATGGGGGGGGGGCATTGTAATCCATAAGCTGTACTTTGGAAATTTATATTCATTAAATAAAAGTTTAAAAAAAGCCACCTCAAATATAATTTATTCTGTAAAATATAACTATGTGATCACCTAACTTTTCCAATAACTGTCATTGCCTAGTCTATTACATTGTCTTAGGATTTTTCTTTTTTTCCTTTTCTTGCTGATTAGATCTAATTCTTTTAGCATAAATATTATCTGCCTTTATTAATATTAGCAAATTATTTCCAAAGTTCAAAAATCATTCATAGACTGACCTACATATGCTTAGAATGTGAATTCAATAAAGTAAAATTTCTAAGAAGAGTGATGTTTAAAATCCTTATGATGGATGCATAGTTTACTGGCATTATGCTAACAGTGATAAAGGGCAAAATCTTCTATACTTTTTGGTCAGCTGCCACATACAAAAAGATATCACAAATATTTGAAGGATTTTCTGCCGTGGCTCTTGGGGAATTTATTACTAGATTTAGCAAATGTGCTTGTACAGATCAATGGGCTGTTATGTTGACCTTTCACTGGTTGTTTGCTCAGATTCAGGCATTTACAATACACTATGCTCTCAGCATTTCAACTTTGCTCTGCACTTCCTTTTCAAAAGTGTTATGGCATCTTAGTCAATAGGCATTTGACTATAAAACCCAGTTGGTGTTTTTAGTTTTACTGTTTTGCTTTTTCCTTTGTAATGAAAATGGGCATCTGTCTCCAAAACAGAAAAGATCCCAGAATATTCCTACAGAATATCATTGTTGCTTACAGCAGTACTTTTGTGGCATACACATATAATTGGCTAATAAATCTTCAATCTTCATGGTGACATGGAATTGCATGACAGAGGTGGGAAGCCAGCAACATAATTAATAAGAAATATTGGAGCTAAATGTTTTGACTTCTCAAAATTAAAAAAAAGTTTCTATTAATAGAGAAAAATCTAAATGCTTTCAATAATGAAATATAAATAGTAGTTCAGTATGCACATGTGTATATACAAGCAGAACATTATTTTTATAATTAACCAAGAATACAGTTTAATATCATAGTCATAATTTATAGGTAAGTGAAGATACTTACCTATCATCAGTAGCTGTGATATGAAGAAACATATAAAGAGTCCATGCTAATATGTATTCACAAGTTTTTATCTACTTTCTCTCCTAATTCATTTTTATACATTTTCTCATTTAATCTGTACCATACTACATCTTCACTATCCCTTATCTGAAATACTTGGAGCAGACATGTTTCAGACTTTTGTTTTTTAAAACAATATTTGCATATGTATATAATGATATCTTGGGGGACCCAAATCTATACACAAAATTTACTTAGGTTTCTTATACACATAGCCTGAAGTTAATTTTACACATTATTTTTAGTGTCCCTGTGTTTTGACTGTGACCAGTCACATGATAACAGGTATGCAATTTTAAACTTGTGACATCCTGTGGCGCCAAAATGTTCAGATTTTTGAGCACTTCGGATTTTGTAGTTTTGGATTAGGGAAGTTCAATCTGTATATATTTTTAGTCAAGGGAACTGAAGCCTTGAACAGTGAAGATGACAATTATTTCATGGGTTACATGTAATATAATGAAGATTCAAACTCCATCCCTGTTTCCTGAAATCCAGGCAAATATCTTGTCTAGCCTTCTTATGTCTCATAACCAGATTAAAAAATGGAAACCGTTCCCCATGAAAGAGAATATATAGTAAATAAACCACTAAAGAAACTATCATTTTAGCAGAAGGTAAATCTCATATTATAAAGACAGTATAAATGTTTCAAGGAGTATGACTACTGAAGGAAGGAGTTGCCTTTTCAAAAACATAAAAATTGATTGATTTGAAAGAAACTCATCTTTCATGTGAAGGGTCACTCCTCAAATGTCCTCAACAGGTAAGATTGGGATAGGCTGCAGTAAAGAGCCGGGAATTCCACCCTGGTCTTGCCCATAGGTGGCAGGGACCAAGCCTGCCAATGATGTCCTCAGTTGCATTTTCAAGCACATTATCCGGAAGCTGAATTGGAAGTAGAAAGGCTGACACTCAAACTAGTATGCTGATCTGGGATGCCAGCATCACAGGCAAAATCTTAACCATCTGTGCCACCAAGCTGGCCCCAGGAGCTGCCATTTTTTAGGTGATAGGTAAGATGTCACAAAGGTTTTGAAGTGGAGCTGAGGCTAGAATGACAAAGGCAATACTGTGGGGAAAGACTGAAGAGGAATGTTTGTTGGAAGAGAGAAAGTGGATGGCAGTAATCCTAAAATAGAAAACAGTTTCTCCTTTTGAGGAAACAGAATAAGGCCAGCGGCATGAGAATCGCCAGCTACATAGTTAGCGGACCTCAATGCAAATGGAAAATGTGGAGCCCCTCGTTTAAACCTTAGAATTTTCAGTACAATAAAAGCAGATGACACAACCTAGTATTGGAGCCTACTGAGAACAGAACCATATGAATGCACAATGTAATCAACCCTGAAAGTGACAAAGGAGAGGAGCCAGATTATACTGAGCCTTATGAGCCTTGAGATTTAGGATATTATCCTAAGTGTGATGAAAGAAAATGAAAAATTTTAAACACCTAGAAGATTTGAGTTAAAATTATAAAAGCATAAAAGCTTTTGTGCAGAATAGAACATAAGTGGCTGCATGAGAAAAAAAGGCTACATTTATGAGGCTATGTCGTTAGGTCTGGAGTTGTTAGGTAGATTGTACAGGAAGGGATTAGTAGCATTGAGTTATTGAGTCAGATATTGAGAAGAAGCTATCCACCAAGGATATGGAGAGTATACCGGATATATTTAGGGATAGAAAGAAAGAAGGTGGAAGAGATATCTAGATGTGGCAATTAAAGGAAGAAATATTGTTGTATTTAGTGAGGTGAGGGAAACTGTGTTGAAAAAATTAACCACTCGCATATCTCCAAAAAAGAGTATTTGTATGTGTGTGTACACACATACATACATATGTGTTTACTATAAATTTGTCCAGTATGTTATATATAACATTCAGATAATAAATTACATAATATATTTTGTTATAAACTACATAGCCTCCTGCTTTTCATAGACTACTTCCATTGACTTCTATCAAAATTGCTAACCATAGTTGTAAATGATGATCAGGTATACTTTAAATGTGGATCTTATTTCTTCTTTTATTTTTAGGTGTTGATTAAAAATTATACATACTCATGGGATATCAAACAGTGTTTCCTGACAAACATGTTTAATGTTCAATGAATATTTTCTTTTACATTGATTATTAAGGTAAGCAGGAAACAAATAATTTGAGTGTTTGAATTTTATTACTTTGTCATTGACTTCAATGGTTTCTATGCAGAATCAAATTTTTATTAACCAGATATTCAGAAGTCACTTCAGTGATTTAGTATTGGTTCTGGTATGTAATGGTCTTTATTTTTTCCTTCCAATCACAATCTATAGTTTACTTGTTGGTGCAATGAAACATCACATGAAGCTGAAAAAGTAATCCATTATAGTTTGAGAATATGAATTGGAATTAAGGCCATGGCTATATAGTTACTCATAGCCATGTGATGATGTTATTTAATTACCCTAGGACTCAGTTTCCTCATTTTATGGATTAAGTGAGAAGATCTGGTAGTTTAGAAATAGTGCTCATTTTTAAAAAAAAATGTTTTATCTAATGTCAAAGCAGAGTGACAGAGAGACAAGGAATCCTTTTATCTGTCGGTTCACTGTTTGCAATAACCAAGGCTAGGCTAGGCCAAAGTCAGAATTCTGGAATTATATCCAGTTCTCCCATGTGAGTGACAAGAACCCAAGGCTATATGTTAACAGGAAGCTGGATTGGAAGCAGAGATGGGATATGAGCTAGATAATCCAATATGGGATATAGACATCCCAAATGATGTCTGAATTCTTTCACTGTCACACCCATTTCAATCATCAATGTGTTATGCTAAGAACACATGTCCTCTTCGTAAGATCCTTAAAATGTTACTGTTATAGACATTTTAAGTGTAATTTGGTTTTTACATAATGTTTATATAGCTAGAAAACCATGGAGCTCTTGAACTGCTTACCAAAATTCTGCAGTGTAATTACTCCATTTCCAATTTAAATTTAGCAATATGATGTGAGTGAACATAATTAAGAAAAAATGTACAATAATTCATTTGTACTAAATTTTTATCATAGACCTAAGTGATGCAATGAGACTCAGGATCATAAATGATAGCAGAAACTCCACTAAGCCACAGAGGCATAGTTGAAAGATAAAACCCATCAGAAGAGAAAACCAGTAAGTGTCTTCACAAATGCCTTAAAGTAAACACCAAATACATGCAATGAGTACAAGGAAGATAACATGCTCCCAGAAAGGAACACAACAAAATTTAGTATTAGAATGTGAACACAAAGAAATTAGAATTCATTTTCAGGTATTTCTCCAAAGAATGATCACAAAAATACTCAAACACATGTATAAAGAAATAGATACATGGTATTAATGAAAAATTTTGTCATGATTGATATAATGAAGAGAAATGAAACTGAAATATTAGAAATGAAGAGTTCATTATGTCAAATAGAAAAAAAAGTAGAAATCCACAACAGACATGGTGAAGAAGAAGAAATAATATCCAAACTGGAAGACAAAACCTTGGATATATCTCAGGTTGGAAGAAGAAAGAAAAAATTAGAAAAATTGGATATAATCTATAAGCAAACACACGTGTCCTAGGAGTTCCTGATGATGTAGAAAGAAGGAATGGATTAGAAAGCTTGGTTACAGAAAAATTCCCTAATTTGGAGACTGAAAAGGACACCCAAGTACAGGAAGCACATAGACCTCCTAATAAATGTGATCAGAAAAGGCCTTCACTACAACACTTTATAGTCAAAGTTTCAACAATAAAACAAAGAAAAAAATGTAAAATATTCACCAAAGAAATGCCAGATTACTTTCAGAGGACTCCCAGAGACTAACAGTAGATGTTGCATCAGAAAGGATGCCCAGACTCAGACTAGGAGAGAAAAAAGAGAGAGATGTTCCAGTCAGTTCCTTAAAAAAAAAAAAGAAAGAAACTGTCCAAAAAAGAATACTGTATCCCGCAAAGCTTTCATTTGTAAATGAAGGTGAAACAAAGATCTTCCAAAACAAACAAAAATTAAAAGAATTCGTCACCACTGTCAGCCTACAAATCAGCAACAAAATCATAGTCATCATTGAGAAAGAATTAGGAAGGCAGATAATCTAGAAAAAGAAAAGGAAATCCAAAGCAAACAATAGGAATATGTATGAGAAAATAGTAAGACCAAATCATCACTTATCAATAGTAACCTTGAATGCAAATGGTCTTAACTATCCAGTTAACAGACTCAGACTGGCTAAGTGGATTATAACATCTAGTTTCTGCCTACAAGAAACACACCTCACCAGCAGGTACTCACAGATTGAAGGTGAAAGAATCAAAAAAGATTCCATTCTAACAGATCAGGAGTAGCTATCCTGATATAAGACAAAATAGACTTTAACACAAAAACTGCTAAAACAAGTGAAGAATGGCATTATGTAATGATTAAGGGATCAATTCAACAGGAAGATAGAGTATAATAAATGTATATGCACACAATGGCAGGGTCTCTGGCTATTTAAAACAAATGTTAATGGATCTAAAGGAAGACAGACTCCAATACAATAGTAATGGGGGACTTCAACACCCCACTTGCATCAATAGAGAGATCAACTAGACAGAAAATCAATAAAGAAATGACAGAGCTAAGTGACCCTATGGACCAAATGGACTTAACAGATATCTACCGACATTTCATCCCACATCTGGAGAATACACATTCTTTTCATCACTGCATGGAAGTTTCTCTGGGATAGAAGATATGCTAGACCATAAAGCAAGCCTCAGCAAATTCAAAAACATTGAAATCATACCATGTTATCTTGTCTGAACACAATGGAGTGCAGCTGGAAAGTAACTTTTTTTTCTAGTCTCTCTGCAAAATATGCAAATACATGGAGTCTGAACAACATTTTCCTCTGTGAACGGTGAGTCACAGAAGAAATCGGGGGATAGTATTGTGGCATAGTAGGTAAAGCCACTTGCTGAGATGCAGGCATACCATATAGGAGCTAGTTCGAAACTGAATGGTCCACTTCCATTTCAGCTCCCTGCTAATGTGGCTGGGATAACAGTGGGAAATTGCCCAAGTGCTTGGGCCCCTGTACCCATGTAGGAGACCTAGAAGATGACTTTGGCTCCTGTCTTAGGCCTAACAGAGTCCCTAGCCATTGCATACAGTTGGAGAGTGAACCACAGATAGAAGATCTCTGTGTCTCTCCCCTGTGTAACTGCCTTGAACAAAAATTTTTTAAAAAATCAAAAGTGAAATAAAAAAAATCGGAAAGGAATGAAGATGGCTATAAATATATCAAATCTTTTGGGATACAGCAAATACAGTTAAGAAGGAAATTTATAGCAATTAGTGCATACATCGAGAAATTGGAAAGTCATCAAATAAATGAGCTATCAATGCATCTCAAGAACCTAGAAGGGTCAGCTTTGTTGCATAGCTGGTAAAGATGCTGCCTACAGTTTCGGCATCCCATATGGGTGCCGGTTCGAGTCCTGGCTGCTCCACTTCCAATCCAGCTCTCTGCTATGGCCTGGGAGAGCAGGAGAAGATGGCCCAAGTCCTTGGGCCCTTGCACCCAAGTGAGAGACCTGAAAGAAGCTCCAGGATCCTGGTTTCAGATTGGTGCATCTCTGGGCACTGTGGCCATTTGGGAAGTAAACCAGCAGATAGAAGACACATACTCTCTCTATTGCCTCTCCTTCTCCGTGTAACTCTGAGTTTCAAATAAATTAATCTTTTTAAAAAAAGAACCTAGAGAAATAACAACTAAAACTCAAGTTAGCGGGAGGAAAGTACATAAAATTAGAAATTTATTAGATTCACAAAATTGAATCCAAAAAATATGTAATACAGAAGATCTGTGAAATGAAGAAGATCTGTGAAATGAAGAGTTGTTTTTTTTGTGAAACAATAAAATTAATACCCTGACCAATTAAAGAAAAAGAGAAAGAAGAAAATCTCTGTACTACAAAGGAAGCACTCAACAAAGTGCAGAAGCAATCAAGGAATGGGAGAAAATGTTTCTATACTATGTAACTGATAAAGGATCAATATCTAGAATCTATAAAAAACATAAACATCTCAACTGTAGCAAAACAAACAATCCAGTTAATAAATGGACAAAGGACTTGAATAGGTATTTTTCTAAAGATTACATTCAAATATGTAATTAAAAAATGCCCAGGATCACCAGGGAAATGAAAACCAAAAACACAATATGATTTCACCTCACCCCAGTTACAATGGCTGTCATACAGAAATCTTAAAACAATAAATGCGGTCTATGGAAGTATATGTTGGCAGTCCTTTATCACTTTGAAGATATCATCTGACTATCTTCTGGTCTCTATGGTTTTGTACAGGAAGTTGGCTAATAATTTATTGAGGCTCTCTTGGAGTACAGAGACACTCATGCTATTTTCAAGAATCTGTCTTTGGTTTTTAACAGTTTAAGATTTAAATATGTATGCCTTTGAGTTTATCCTACCTACTTGAATTTGGTTGACATTTTTTCATGTGTTAATTCTTCTCATCACAGTGTGGGGTTGACACTGACATCGTTCAACACTCATAGGTTCCTTATTCTCTCTTCTTATTCTGGAATTCCCATTACATAAAGGAGAAGTCTTCAAAAGGAAAAACCAGTCTCTCAAAAGAGAAATAGCATATGTTTTCTCTGTTATGTGGCAGTTAATATAGAATACCAAAATAAATGCAAGATGTTTTGTGATATGATTGTCATTTTTAGCCCTTGTTTATACCCTGTAGAACTATTATCTTTCCATACTTTACTTGCTGAATATTACGGTTAGTAGTGAATTAAGCCTGTGAATATACAGTGGATTAAAATTATGTCTTTGCAAAAACTGATGAAAGGAAGAGAGGGGAGAGAGGGAAGTATAGTTGTCATCTTGGAACTGTACCTATGGAATGCATGCAATCTGTTCTTATATTTTTTAAAGATTTTATTTATTTGAGAGGTTGAGTTTATAGATGGAGATGGGGAGAGGGACAGGGAGAGGTCTTCCATCTGTTGGTTCATGCCACAGTAGCCACAATGGAAGAGCTGAGCCTATTCAAAACTGGGAACCAGAAGCTTCTAGGTCTCCCACATAGGTTCAGGGACCTGGGTCATCTTCTGCTTTCAAAACTAGGAGCCAGAAGCTTCTTCCAGCTCTCCCACACAGGTTCAGCACCTGGGTCATCCTCTGCTTTCCCAGGCCACAAGCAGAGAGCTGGATCAGAAGAGCAGTAGCTGGGACTTGAACCAGCACTCATATGGGATGCAGACACCACAGGGAGAGGCTTAGTCTACTATGCCTATTAGAAATAGAAATATTTTTTTAGAATGTCATGAAAATGCATATTGTGGAACTTTGTAAAGTTTTGAAAAAACTTTCATCAAAAATGAATCCATCATTTTTCAAAAGACTTATTTGTTTGAAAGACAGAGTGACAGAGAGAGACAGTAAAACACCCCATCTACTAGTTCACTCACCAGATGGCAACAATGGCCAGGACTGAGCTAGGCCAAAAGTGGAAGCCTAGAACTCCAGGCAGGTTGTCCCAAGTGGGTGGCAGGGTCTCAAGTACTTGGGACACCTTCCACTGGTCTCCTAAGTATGTTAACAAGCAGCTGCATCAGAAAGCAGAGCACCTGGGATTCGAACCTGCACTTCAACTGGGGATGCTTGCATCACAGGCAGTGACTTAACTGGCTGTACCAAAATGCCTGCCCCTGAAATTTGCATTTAATTACATTTTCCATGTATTTTTTTGAAGTGTGCTCATGTGGTGGTAGGATTGATAGTGATTGTTGAGTCTCTCAACCTGTTTTTATTTTTCTATTTCTCAGAGTATTTGTAAATGTCCTTGTTCCATCTTTAAGTTTACTGATTCCTTATTCATTTCAGTTATTTCATTTTTACTATCAGAATTTCTATTTTTTGTGAAGTTTCTTAAATTTCCATAGTTATGCAGACATGGTGCATTTAGTTCTTTGCACATGTTTAGAATAGCTGCTTGTAAGAAAACTTCAAGTAATGTGAGAACTTGTCTCAATTGAGATCAATTTCTTTCGACACATCATTTTTGTTCTTGTGCATATGTTGTACTTTCCTACTTCTTTGTTGTCTCCTCCAACTTAATATTTTTTTGAAATATAATGTACAGCTTTCCAAATCAAATCAATGACCCAAAGGATTCCTGTTGATATTTCTTTGGATAATGACTTTCATGATTTAATTCTGGAAAATCTGTATTCTCTTTCACAGTTAACCACAGAAGTGTCTTTCCTTTTTTATTTAATTATTTTATTTATTTTTGAAAGAGTTAATCAGAGAGGTAGTGACAGAGAGAGAGAGAGAGAGAGAGAGAGAGAGTGAGAGAGTCAGTCTTCACCCACTAGTTCACTCCGCAAATTGTTGCAAGGCCTGGAGCTGAGCCGATCCAAAGCCAGGAGCCTAGAGCATCTTCCAGGTCTCCCACATGGGTGCAAGGGCCCATGGACTTGGGCCATCCTCTGCTGCATTAGCGGGGACCTAAATTGGAAGTGGAGCAGCCATGCCTCAAACCAGTGACCATTCAGGCTGGAGTTTCAATAGATTATTTACCAGACAGAGATTCAATAGCAGTGTCTTTCAATAGATTAGTTACCGGACAGAGATTTCCTTAAATTCCCTGAAATAAGTCTTCTATGATTTCCAAAGTACTGTGCACCTGCATTTAGAAGCATGCTTTCAAAGCTTTATCAGGTAGTTTGCAATTATGCCTTAGCTTATCTCACTGGTTGTGCAGAGCCTCTAAAGGTATCTAGATATAAGAGATCATGATCTTTTGTAGGCCTATAAGCATGTGGCCTCTTTATTCCTGGAAATAGATGGGAAGTTTTCAAGGCCCCTTTTGGCGTCTCATTTCCTAGTTTATGCTTCTCATTACTTTGGTTAAGTTTTTGTCATTCTTAGCCAGCTTGAATGTTAAACAGTTGTCATTATTCTTTTCTAAATATGCACTAGGGTTAGAGCTGTTCCTTAGAGGGAGCTCTGCCTGATTCAAGTTAAATAAAGACAGACATTGAGAATGGACCTTTCCATGCAATTGTCAGAGAGGTGAAATGATGACAGTGTTCTAGGTGTGGGGTAAATGGAGAGCTCTAAACTCATTCTAACTCCATTATGATGAACAAAGGCTAGTTTTCATAGCTACTACCATGGTGATTTGGCTGCAGCTTGTCTAGATTATGCAGAGATGGATAAGAAGATAGGAATGAGAATAGTTAAAACACCACATGATCACTGTTCCTATGAATAGCCTGCCATTTTCTCGAAGAAACCTCTTCAGGTTTTTGAAAATCTGAGAAATTTCCAAAGTTCTAAAGAAAAAAAATAACTTAGACAATTATTTTAGAATTCCCAATGCACTTGTAAGGAAGAATATTTTTAGAGGTATTTCCCCTGTTGTGGAAGGGCTTTTTCTGTGCTGCATGACTATATATGCAACTGAAATATTAAGACAATTTTAATATTTGATTTAGATGATGATATAATTTACTATAAGAATTCACACATATAAATCAAAGCTACATGAATAACTTCAGTCACACTGATATGTTTTAAATAAAACTGACTTAGGAAAATTTTCTGAACAATTTACATCTTTACCTTAGTTAGCCAAAATAATTAAAGGATGAAATGTTTTTTCAGGATATGCAGGAAATGCTAAATAAAAAAATGTAGTTTGCAGATAGGAACTATACAGTTCTAACATTGAAGTATCTCCACAGCCTGTAGAAAACAAGCCCTCTGCAGTCATATATTAGGCAGTCACTGACAAGACCACATCTTACTCTTCTCTTCCAATACCTCCCATTGTCCCATAACTAACAAAGTAATATATACTATTTTGTGAATATATACTTTGTGCTACACATAATAATCTATTCTTTTTATATATAATGACTGGCAGAGACTGGTATAATTATTCCACTTTTGTAATGATGTCAGATATTAAGTAACTTGGCAAAAATATTGTGAGATACTGAAGATTAGAACTATGATTTAAATTTTTATTTCTCTAATTTAAAGCCAAAGCTATTAGCCACTATACATTTGGCAAGCATAAAACATGCCACTATTTTCCATACTAAAATCATCACCACTATTCTGAAATAGAAAGAACATGCTGAATGGTTGGGAAGCCTATAGGAGATTGAGATTCTAGATGTGAATTAAACCCATAAGCATATAGACCCGCAGGTAGACTGGGCTCTGGGGTATGGCAGCAGTCAACTTCCTTAGAATATATCCAAGTGATGAATTATTTTATTGCAGTGTGATAGGCAGGGATGTGGTGTGAGCAAAAGGTGCTCAGTTTTGAAAGCATTACCCTTCCTGCCCAGCCCATGCTCCTCAAACCAACTCCCTGCTTCCATACATCACCACCTCCTTCCACGTAGCAGCAAACCGCAAGTTTCTGTTATTTTGCAACTTAGAACAAGTGCTAGCCAGAATTTCCCAATGGGGCTATGGGCTGCATCCCCACAATGGCCTTTAGGCCATCATAATGTCATCACAATAAAGTTACCATGGCTGACACTCCCTGCCACGTACCTGACATCGTGACCCATGTTCAAAACGGGGAATGGACATGGGTAGTACTCAGGTACTTCCCCAGAGACCACTCTATGCCTCCAGAACCTTACTGATCACAGGAGCTCTTTCTGTCTCCTTAGCTTGCCTTCGCTCCTTCCCGGGTATGTGTTTTGCTTTAAATGAATCTTACTTCTCTGATATCCTTTCTTTTTGGCTTCTCCCTTTAATTCCTTCCTGTGATAGAGAAAAGAACCTGAGCCTGCCCACCCTGGGACCACCCCACAGTAGAAGAGAATTGGTATGTTTTGCCTTCTTGTGTAAGTGACTGACCATGACTTTGCTTTCTCAGTCACAAAAATTGTATGTAATATAATTGGCAGTTAGGTTACCTACTTGTGATAGGCCTGATACATGCTGGCAGCAAGTACATTGAATGTCAAGGGAATATCCAAGTTTATCAAGAAATGCTTAAGGGAAACGTTTTCTTCAGTGTTCTGCATCCCCTGGGCAGTCAAACCATAGGGGAGCAATTAAAGTTATACCTGAAAAGGAGCAGCATGTTGTTCACACACTGCTGGGGTTGAAGTTTCCCACATGCTGTGCTCCTAAGGAACACATCCTGTCTGAATGGGAAGTATTTAGGACATGTTTTCTACACAGTCATTGCTGGATTTTGCATTATGTGAATTATATTTGCATGTCTGGGACAGCCTCTCTCTAAAGACTCTGAATCATAAATGTACTACATGATTTTCTAAAACATATTGCTACGTGATTCACATACCCAAAGGCAAGATTGGGTGTTAAATCAATGTCAGACTGTGTCTGTGTGTGTGTGTGTGTGTGTGTGTTATCATCAGGTTTGATTCTGCAATAGGGCTATCTAGCTTGAAGATGTTTTTGTACTTTGAAGAGTAACTTTGTAATCTGAGAACTAAAGGAGGTCAAGAAGGGAATATTACATATTTCTCTTGTACATGTGTATATATCATGCATAAAAGAACAATTTTTATTAATAGGTGCCTTCTACTGATTGTCTATTACATTATATGCATTTTACTGTGGCAGCATGTATAACATATTTGGTAGAGGAAGAAGTTTTCTAAATGGACTATTTACTCCATGAATGTCAAATCTTCTCTCTCTTGTTTGGTCTTATATGACAAGTTCAATGCTTGGAACAATATGCAATCAAAATTGTAGTGAATAAAATAATTTAAAATGATTTAAAATTTACCATTATAATAACCATAAGACACACTTCAGTTTTATCTATGAGTTAATGGATCTCTTGATGTGAAGAAACTTGCTATTAACTCTTCACATTGCTACTACAGGCCGACTTATCACTAAAGGGCTGTCATCTATTAAATGAAATAGTAAACATCCAGTCTGTTTTTCAGGGAGTTGATGCTAACAGCATAGTTAATTTGAGCTTTCAGATTGTGGTTAATGTTTGAACTTAAAATAATCACAGCTTTCATGGCTGATGGATCCTGTTTGATTATCTATATCTACATATAGATCTAGATATAGATAGAACATTAACTCTACAGTTTAATCAGATGATATCCTTTGGAGTCCTAGGTAATATTTAGCTCAGTTTGGGTAATTCATAAATGGAATATTAAAGCATTTTCACATCCTTAAACATTGCTAACATTCTATCATGTGTTTGATGTATTTAGATTTTATGTTAGATTCCCATGTGTGCATTGAGGCTAACGTAGGGTATAATTTTAAGATAACCTTTCTTAACTATTAAATTCTGAGTGGTAGATTTTTTTATTCTCAGCACTCTTAATATTTAGTATTTAATTTCTTTTTATTTTTAATTTCTGACACATGAAAAGTATGCTTATTTGTGGAGTAATATGATGTTTTGGTACATGTATACATTGAATAATATCTAATCAGGGTAAACATAATCAGGGTAAACATTGAAACATATTTCAAATGCTCATAATTTTATAATAAAATAAAAATATGCAGAATTTTATCACAATCTATAGTCATCTTACTAGGCAACAGAATTTATTCCTCTCTAATTATATTTTAGTACTCATAAAATTACCTTTTCCCATCCCTCCTCACCCTCTCCCCAGGCTCTGGTAACCACTATTCTTTTTAAAAGATGTAGGTACTTATTTGAAAGGCAAAGAAAAAGGGAGATCCATTTTCTATCCACTGATTCACTTTCCAAATGCCCACAACAGCTGGAGCTGAGTCAGCCTGAAGTTGGGTGTAAGGAATTCCATCTGGATCTACCATAGAGGTAGCAATGATCCAAGCACTTGAGCCACCATCTGCTGCCTCTCAGGCACATTAGCAGGGAGCTGAGCAGTAAGCAGAGTAGCAGGGAATGAAAGCAGGCAATACAATATGGTATGCTGGCATTCTAACTAGTAGTTTAATTTGCTACACCATAACACCCACCCCTGGTAATTAGTATTTTACTCACAACTTCTATATCTAATTGTAATTGCAATTTTAATCAAATATGTTATTGCAGTTTTGTGTGTATTAAGGTCTTGGCTGGGCCTCCATAAGATTTTTAGACTGATATTATCCTAGATGTTTCTGTAAAGGTAATACGCTAGATGAAATTAATATTTCAACAGGGTGACTTCAAATAAAACAGATTTCCCTTCATTATGTGGATGAATGTCATCTAATCATTCAAAGGCCTTAATATAAAAAAGAGGCCATCTCAGCAGGGGAAAAGGGAATTCTGCCAGCAGAGTTCTGCCTTTGGACTCCAAATGCAACTCTCTCTGGATCTCAGACCACTGGCCCATCCAGCAGAGTTTGAATTGGCCAGTCTCCATATTTACTCAGACTTATACTCTTTCCCTTTAGAAATCTAATACATCTCGTTAATCACACTGGCATCCTTTTGATGCACAGGTCCAAAGTTACATTTTGGTATGTTCCTCCAGAACACTCCTTTCTTCCATCATCCTTAAATTTTTGCAAAGCAAATCCCACAGATTCCAAATAAAGGGCATCAGGGCAAACTGTGCAGGTAATAATCAATTTCATGTTCACTTCATTAGTGTGGCCAAATGCATTGCTGATCACAGACCTGAAACTCATATTTTGACAGTATTTAACCTAAGATAATGGAATTAATATTGGTACAAGAAGAATATTACTTAACTACACGGAGGGGCACAAAATTATTTCCTATTAGCTGATATTATGCTATTGTTAATTATAAATAAATCAAAATTATGTCACTTTAATTGGAAATTAATTGAAATCCTAATTATTTCATTTACCATAAAATATTTATTTATTTATTTGAAAGCCAGAGTTACAGAGGGAGGGAAAGACAATGAGGAAGAAATATCTTCCATTTGCTGGGTCACTCCCCAAATGTCCACAACAGACAAGATTGGTCTAGGCTGAAGCCAGGAGTCTGGAACTCCATATGGCTCTCCAGATGGTGGAAGAGGCCCAAGCACTTGGACAATCTTCTGCTGCTTTCCAGGCCCTGCAGCAGGAAGATAGATCTGAAGAAAAGAATCCAGGACCCAAACTGGCACTCCAAATAGGATGCTGCCATTACAAACAGTACTTAACTCACAGGGCCACAACACAGGCCCCAATTCTAATGATTTTAGTTGTGAAATGATTTCTCTTAAGTATTGTTGGTGTTCTTAAGCTCATTAATGTTAATATGAAGTCAGATAGTCGTGATATATTGCAATGCAAGAAAGGATTTGCGTTAGAAATAAAAATGCAGCCCTTGTATTTCTATCAGAGGAAGCAGCTCCAAATCATAAATTGAAACATGAAAATTCACCAAGCCTGATGAATTAGAAACAAATTGCAATGTCACTGAAGTAATAGTCAGACTAAATTATAGTTCAGAGTCTGAAAAATATGCTAGATACACAAACATAAAATAAAAAGAAGATTCTTTGGTGTCAGAAATGTATAAGTAGTAAATACCAATTACTGTCTTAACAGTCACTCCTTAAAGCTTTTACATTATAATTAGGTATCTCAGATATCCTGATGACTGTAGTTTGAAAGCAAGAGATCTTTAAGCAACTTCATATCCTCATATGACTGTATTCTCTGTTTCATAATATGATATGAAAGAACTCATCTTGTCAGAAACAATGCACCGTTGCAAAGTTACAGTAAAGGTTACTTTCTCAACTCAGTTTATTGTACACAAATACATCCAGAGGATTTCTATCCACCAGCATATGCCATCATGGGCATTCTTAGGACAGTGCTGATGGTCCTGCTGTGACAGTGGCACTGGTAAATGTCTAACAAATGGATCTCAAAACAACTCCTAATTTGTATATCGCAGATTCTTTGGTTCAATGATTCAGTCCTGGCCAATTCATGCTAGCAGTGTGAGGCTACCAGATTTGGAGATGGTACAAGATGGGCAACATCCGCTCTCAGGATCCAGGACAAAGTGGCATCAAAACACCACTGTTTATGCCCAGTGGCCTTTAGTATTCCTCTGTCTTACATTAGGTGATTAGCAGGACTGCACCAAGCAGATTTGCTCAGTCATTCATGAGCATGTCATTGTGACGTTCAATCTACTTCCTTCTTCTAGCCTTTACTCTGTAAATTATGTGATTTGACTTATGCTTATATTCTGAATGCTGATTTGTCTTTTCAGAACATTTAGGCATGTAAACATACTACTAGCAATGGCATATTTTATGATGTTCTATACATAAATTCTCACTTTACTCTCATATTTTCCTAATTAATTATATAGTATTATTATTCTCACATCACAAATAAACACAATCAGATTTTTAAAGGTTGAAAGAATCCCATGAAAACATAAGAGCCAATTCACAAAAATAGACCTACTCATTTACAGTTTTCCTGGCTATTTCTAAGTTTCTATGACAAAACGTAACACCCTACCAGAAAACTACAGTGTAACCTCTGCTAAACAAAGAGGGTCTGACACTCATAGTATCTGCAAGGCTCCTTCTCAACAAGAATGTTCACTCACAGCATTCTAGTCATTGGTAAGAAAGACAATCATTGGGTAGAGCCAAGATGGAAGTATAACCACAGGACATTCCAAGTCCCAGGAGAAAAACAGACAGTTAATAAGGAAAGAGGATATGGCCAGGGATAGAGCCACAAGAGTTTCTCCGTGGAGAAGTCCAACAGAGACTGAGCAGGTCCACGTAGAGGGAGCAAAGAGTTACGGAGGTGTGGCGGAGGTGCAATAGAGAAGCCAAATGGGGAGACTGACACCACACCCCCCACCTTCCCTGGGGGATCAGGTGAGATGCGAAGTCCCAAGTTCACAGAGATGTGGTTAGCAGCAGACAGGAGAGCCTGGCAAACTGTGCTTGAGGTTCAAAGCAGGAAGAATAGATGGGAGAATTCGGGCACGCCTCTGCCCATCCATGTCTTCCTCTGTCCCCACCCAGAACTGCAGCCAACTGCACTGTCTGTTTACATCTCCGAATGTAACCAGTGTTACCACATTTGCCTTCCATGCACGTGCCCAACAGTTGTGGGGGCCACTTCACATCACCACCCTGTAGGAGAACAAGGATCCTAACATTCCAGAGTAATTTCCCCACCACCACCACACACGCTGTACAATGGGGAGAAGTTCTAAGCATTGAAATCCCAGCTCGTTTCACACTCCAGAGTCCTGACCAAGTAAGTGGAGCTTAGTGCCCCAGAGCTCTCCTATCTGCTGCTATCACCATCCAGAAGCGAGCAGGACTTCCAGAGGTGGGACTGCATGCTTCCACTGGCAACGTACAGACACATAGCAGCTCATAGCAGAGGGAAATCTTGCCACAAGAACCAAGACACAAATTAAAGATAAAAGGAATTGGAAATGCTGAAAAACAAACAAAAACTTTAATAAGAGTAAAGAAGACAGTATGAGCCCCACAAAGGAAGACTACATCTCTTCTTCAATAATAGAAGCTGAAGAAGAAAAGATTGGGGATATGCCAGAAACAGATTTCAGAAAATTAATCATCAGATCACTTAGAAGCAATCAAACAAATTCATGATCTAAATGAAAAGTGTTCCCAAGGAATTGAGATATTGAAGAGAAGTCAGGATGAAATACTAGATATAGATTAAATTTAAAAATACAGTGGGAAACCTCAATAACAGAATAAATGAATCAGAAAAATATCATAATCACAAGACAAATTTCGGGAAATAACACAGTCAGACCAAACACAAGAATAAGAAATCAGGAAATTGAAAAACACTGTTGGAGATCTGCAAGATTCTATCAAATGATCCAACATATGGATCCTAGGAATTCCAGAAGGCATTGAAACAGAGAAACGATTAGAAGGACTTCTTAATGACTTAATAACAGAGAACTTCACCACCGGGACAAAGAAAGAGACCTCCAAGTTCAGGAAGTACACAGAACTCCAGAGATATGCATAACTAGAAAAGATTCTGACCTCGACACACAGTGGCAAAGCTCTCCTCAGTAACACATAAAGAAAAGATCCTAAAATGTGCATGAGAGAAACAACAAATCACATTCAGAGGAAACCCAATTAAATTCACCCGACTTCTCATCACAAACCATACAGGCAAGGAAACAATGGCGAGACATACTCCAAGTCCTCGAGAAACAAAGCTGTCAACCCAGAATACTGTACTCTGCAAAAATCTCATTTATGAATAAAGGAGAAATAAGGATCTTGCACAACAAACAGAAATTGAGAATTTGTAACCACTCACCCAGCCCTACAAAAGATGCTCAAAAATGTGCTACACACAGAAACAGCAACATCACTACAACTGTAGATGAACGCGGAAAATTACTTAGCTAAAGACCAAATAAAATCCAAAGTACATAAACAGAACTATTTACAGAAACATGACAGGACAAAGTCAGCACTTAACAATAGTCACATTGGCTGGCGACGTGGCTCAATAGGCTAACCCTCTGCCTGCGGCACCAGCACACTGGGTTCTAGTCCCAGTTGGGGCACCGGATTCTGTCCTGGTTGCCCCTCTTCCAGGCCATCTCTCTGCTGTGGCCCAGGAGTGCAGTGGAGAATGGCCCAAGTACTTAGGCCCTACACCACATGGGAGACCAGGAGAAGCACCTGGTTCCTGGCTTTGGATCAGCATGGTGTGCTGGCTGTAGTGCGCCGGCCACGACAGCCATTGGAGGGTGAACCAACCGCAAAAGGAAGACCTTTCTCTCTCTCTTTCTCCCTCCTCTCTCTCTCTCACTGTCCACTCTGCCTGCCTGTCCAAAAAAAAAAAAATAGTCAAAATAGTCAAATTGAATGTAAATGGTCTCAACTCCCTAGTTAAAAGACATAGACTGGCTGGATGGATTAAAAAAGAAAACTCATATATTGCTGCTACAAAAAACACATTTTACCAACAAAGAGACACTTAGATTGAAAATGAAAGGATGGAAAAAGAAAATCCATGCTAACAGAAACCAAAAAAGAGCCGGTATGGCCATTCTAATATCAGACAAAATAGATTCAACACAAAAACCATTAAGAGAGACAAAGAAGGACACTATATAATTACCAAATGAAAAATTTAGCAGGAAGATGTGACTATTATAAATGTATTTGCACTTAACTACAGGACACCTGGCTCGTTAAAGGATTTAAAGGGAGACAGAGACGCAAATACAATAGTAATGGGGGACTTCAATAGCCCACTTTCAGCAATGGACAGATCAATGAGACAGAAAATCAACAAGGAAACAACAGAGTTAATTGACACCATAGACTGAATAGACCTAGCAGATATCCACAGAACCTTCCACCCTACAGCGAAAGAGTATACATATTTCTCTCCGGTACATGGAACTTTCTCTAGGATTGATCACATGCTAGGCCATAAAGCAAGTCTCAGCAAAATTAAAAAAACACAATAATCGAAGTGAAACTATCCATCTTCCTGGACCACAAAGCAATGAAGCTGAAAGTCAACAACTCAAGAATCTCTACATCATATGCAAACACATGGAGAATGAACATTATGTTACCAAATGAACAGTGGGTCATAGAAGAAACCAAAAGAGAAATAAAATTTTCTGGAAACAAATGAAGATGACAATACAACATCCCAAAATTTGTGGGATTCAGCAAAAGCAGTGTTAAGAGGAAAGTTTATAGCAATTAGTGCCTACATCAAGAAGCTGGAAATGGCCAACATGCACATGAAAAAATGCTCAGAATCACTAGCCATCAGGGAAATACAAATCGAAAAACAATGAGGTTTCACCTCACCCCAGTTAGAATGGCTTTCATACGGCAAATCAACAAACAACAAATGCTGGCAAGGATGTGAGGGAAAAGTTACCCTAATGCACTGTTAATGAGAATGTAAACTGGTAACCCCACTATGGAAGACAGTTTGGAGATTCCTCAGAAATCTGAATAAAGTCCTACCTATGACCCAGCCATGCCACTCCTTAGAATTTACCCAAAGAAAATGAAAGCAGCAAATAAACATGGAGGTGCAGATGACTCTTTTATTTTGACTCTATTTACAATAGCTAAGACATGGAATCAACCTAAATGCCTATCATTGGAAAAAAGAAACTATGGGATATGTATTCTATGGAATACTCATCGTGGTTAAAAAAAATCCAGTTAATTGTAGCAAAATGAATGAATCTGGAAAACATCATACTTAGTGAAATAAGCCAGACCCAAAGGGACAAATACCTTATGCTCTTCTGAGCTATGATAACTAACAGAGCACTTAGAAGGTAACCTGCAGAAATGAAACTGACACTACAAGAAGCAATTACTTGAATATCCCATTTCTTGACTGTCGAGGAACATATATTATTTCATTTTTTTATTTATTCTTTTTTTTCTACTTAATACCATTGGGTGAATTCTTTACTTAACAGAGTTAATCATAGGTGTATTAAGTCAATTGAAATTAGATCCCAATTAAAAAAATATTAGTGGGAATATGAGAGGGAGGAGCTATACAGTTTGGCACACATTTCCACAGACTTACCCCTATGGGTAAAGCTAAAAAGTTGCCATGGGACTCCAAATCACATTAAGCTGGGTGGTCATATTAAGTGTGGAATTGATCTTACAGATAGGATTAAGTGTCAAAGGGATCGCATAAATAAGACCAAGTGTCTGGTAATAACAATAGATAGAATTACAAAGGAGAGAGTTTTAACCTGGAAAGCAGTCCACACAGCAGACTCATACAACGACAAATGCCCTAAACAGCACTCTGACTTCAGAATCAGCACCTAAGGCATTCAGATCTGGCTAAAAGCCTATGAGAGCATTTCAGGCATAAAAAGCCAAGATGTTGTGGCAAAAATGTTCTGCATGAAGATTTCTGTGAGTGAGATCCCAGTTGAAAAAATGGGCCATCAATGAATTATGCACTTTTCTTTGAAGGGACTAACTTCCATTTTGCATATGGCCCTGTCTAAATACCTATGGAGTTGGTGGACTCAGAAGGCTTCCATAGCCTTGGCAGCTCATGTCAAGAGCCTCGGATGGTTACTGATATCAAAATTAAGAGTTAAATCTACAACAAGAGTCAATGTAAACTTACTCCTCATGTAGGACCTCTGTCCTTATTGAGTTATACTATGAGAAATAACTGTAAAACTTGCTCTCAATCCATACTTTATATATGGTGTGTGTGTGGGGGGGGGTGCAAACTTGAAATCTTTACTTAGTATAGAGTTAGTCCTCTGGATATAAAATTAATTAAAAATGAATATTAAGAATGGGATGGGAGAAAGAATATGAGATGGAAGTGGGGATGAGAGGATGGGAATTGTGGGGGAAGAACCACTATATTCCTAAAAGCTGTGCATATGAAATTTGTATTAATAAAAGCCTTTAAAAAAAGACAATCATGAGTGCCAAGAATTATGTTTGTTCCTATGAAATACTTAATCAGTGCAAACCTGTAAGTTGCATGTTTTCTCCATGTGATACAGAGAGAGATAACGATCAGAAAAACTAAGTGAACTGCTCACATACCTAAGTCTAGCAATAACTGAAATAGGAATCTTACCCAAATTTAACTCCCCTATTCTGCAAAGCCTTTCAACTCCCATTGGCTCTTTCTCATAGAGATAAAAATATCTTGTCAAAAATTTTTAACTTTCCAATAAGAGGTATTGTTTCCATCTCAGGGCAAGATTACCCTTGGCTGACATACATGGGGGCAATGTGTAGAAGGAGATGATAATTAATCAATAGAAATTACACCTCCAAGGCAAACCACCCAGTATTTCAGGCAAATTTTTCTAGACACATTTTTTTCCTCTCATATTTATAATGCAAAGCAAATTGGCCAAGCATCACCAAATAAGATATTTAAATACATTATCAGTAACTTGATTTGATAAAGAAGAATTCATTCTGTCTACTTTTTAAATTCTTCAGAACAGGGTGAATCACACAATTATAAGATGTAATGCTTGAGGTTATGTCCTGGCCACACATAACATTCCTAGCTTCTGTAAGTGCTCCATACCCTAGAAGGCAGCAGAAAATGGCCCAAGTGCTGTGGGACACCCAAATGGAGCTCCTAGCTCCTTACTTCAGTCTGGCCCAGTTGCACGCATTTACAGAGTTTACCAGCAGATGAGATATCTGTTTCTCTGCCGGTCAAGTAAATTATTAAAAAAAAAAAAAAGCGAGATTACCCATAGGACTTTTGGAATCTCTGTGCTATTTCATGCAAGACAAAGGATTGTGGAGTAGATACAGTCTCAAAAGGGCTAGGCATGTCAAGCTTTCTTGTCAAGACTCAAGTTGCAAAAGGAGGAGCTGGATGCCAAGCATCAGGCATCTTAGAAGACTTTAAAGTGATTAAATGAAAGCCACCTTGTAAGGTTTTTCTTATCAATGTTGCTCTTTTCACTAGGATTTCTGGTACTATTTGATCTGCACTAGTTTGAAATGCAAGTATTTGCTTTGCAAAACAAAGTGAATAATAAGTCATGCATTATATCAGTTCAAGTTTGCTGGAGATGATGTTGGAATGGCCAGCATTATTAATAGGGATTATGTAAGCTTATTAGCAAAATAATTATTCTTATCCTAGACATAACTGAAATGGATAATATAGACAGAAGGAAGACACAAAAACAAAAAGGATTATAATGTAAAATGCTATGGGAAAAGCAGTCTTTCTGGGCATGTGTAGTCAAGACACTTTGGACATAATAATGGATTCTAAAAACGCTATTTGATATTGCTGCTCCTGGGTAACTCAGAAGGTTTTTTTTTTTTTCATATATCCTTATTTTTCAAACTTACAAAAGCAATCAGGTTCCATTGAAGAAACCTTAGACAATCAAGGAAAAGTTATTAAAATAATAAATGATCTTACTACTGCAGAATTTTGTTAGATTTTCTGTTTAAAACTTTCTGTTTCTCAAGCTTTGTATGCATGTACAAGTTAAAAGCAGTACATAATGTCTGAAACCTGATTTGTCACTTAGCAATATTACTGAATCCTAATTATCAATTACTGTATAACTCATCTGGTAGATACACACTATTATATTTCACCATCCTTTTATTGCATACTTGTCATGCAAGCATCAACATATGTCATTCATAGCTCTCTATATTTTTATGCATTTTTGTCACATAATGCCTTAGAATTGGTAATGAAGTAAAGGGACAATTTAAGATTTTGATGCATATTTTCAAATTGTACTCTGAAAAGTTTGTACCAACCTTAGTCTTAGGCATTAAGAGTAGACAAGGGAAGTATCAATGGTAGGCTGAGCTTACAATCGTCCTGTTCATGTGCTTACCATAAAGGTGTCCTTAGCCTTTCCTGTATAACTTACGCAAAAATCAAGTTCCAACCAAGTAACTGACACAATGAACCTAAAAGAAATGAAACTTCAAGAAGGCTTATTGAGTTCCTCCTCCAAAGCTCATAAAATACCGAGTGAGCATGCCATGTGTGACTGATGAAACCACATTTAATGAATCCCAAGGGTATGCAATTGCAACCTCTGCATTCTCCCTACTTGATCCCTTTACTTCTTTAAAGAACTGCCAATTTATTTTGAATCCTAAACACAATGAATGCTTTTCCATCCATTCCGCCCACTCTCTTGTCGTAGCTATTCCTCAGTTTGAAAGGAGAAAAGAAAAAGCTTCTTTAACAATCTCTACCCTTTGCTTTCATTTGTTTCTTTCTGCCAGTCTTCTTTCTGAGCAATGTCACAGTGAAAACGCACATATCAATCACAGGTACAGAAATCCTGGATTCAAGTACAGTCTCACCCTGTGTTTGACTGTTCTCACAGACAAGGCTGAGTTCCTTCATTGATAATTAATAATGTTTCCATAGCCAGGTTTTTATGAAATTGTTTAAAACTAATATAAATGAAAACACTTTGTAAGCATTTTGACAGTCACTTTCTGCAGCTCTCTGCCCTAGTAGCCTTTCGTTAAATCCTTAGAAACCAATATAAAATAATTTAAATAATTTATTTTTCCTGTCCCAGAGGCCTAAACAGCTACCTTTGGAATCTTTTGTTGTATAGATAAAATATACCAAACATCACCCTTTGTTTTTAAGCCATTTTAAATAACTGTTTTTGATTGATTGAAATATTTCTATTTTCTACTGAGAATGTATGAACCATGGAAGTTATTTGCTTTTATTTTAAAGTTGTTTACCATTCATATTATCAATACATTCTTAATATGCTTTTTGTGTTTTTTTTTTCTGGATAGAGATTAGTTTCAGAACTCTAATTCTCCTATGACTGTATGTGTTAATTTTGGTGGTGGTTCTAAGGAGAATATTAGTTTTTCCCATCTGTGATGAAAAATTATCAATATTAAGAAAGAAAGAACATTGGACGATGGTATACTAGATAAGCATATGACATGTAAACAAAGTTCTTTTACCTTTTCCAACCAGTCACTCTTCTGTCAGCTTAGCATTTTAAAGTATTTCAACAGTGAGCTGTTGTGCAAACTGTACAAAGGAATGCATTTCAAAAGTTTTTAACTACATGCTTAGAATTTAGAAAATATACTTTAGTTGAACTATTAACATATTTCATTCTTATGCTATTAAAAAAGCACAATTTAGTGGATAGTATATGGACTAGAATCATGTTATTTATGGGTTGGAAGACTGGAATTCAAATGCGTGGTTTTGTTTTTTGCTTTTTTATTTTCTAATGCCCTGTAACCTAGGGCCACTCTGGCCCAATGGGATAATGTGCCTTGGAAAGTAGCAGGAGATAGCTCAAAATACTGGAGTTCCTTCCACCCACATGGGGGATCAGGACAGAGGTCTTGGCTCCTGGCTTGTGTTTGGTCCCATAATAGGCTGTTTGTGACCATTTGGGGAATGAACTAGCAAATTAAAGATCTCCCTCTTTTTTTGTTCTCTGTCTTTGCCTTACAAATGAAATAGTTCTTTAAATGTAAAAAAAAAAAAATAGAAGCCTTATATATTCTATCTCCTTCATTTCATTAAAGTATTTTAGAAATATTCTGATATAGATTTATATCAGAATATATTTGATTAGCTAGATTCTTTAGACTCATTTTTTCTATAAATGTCTAAAATCCAGAGAGAGTGGTTTATGAGCCTATGAAAGCAGCAGTTAATGACTACCTGCCAGTGTACTCAATTATGTTCAAGGATAGAACGGGGCCATCAAAGAAGGAGGTACCTTTCTCTGAAGGGAGGAGAGAACTTCCACTTTGACTATGACCCTGTCGGAATAAGATCAAAATCGGCGAACCCTAAAGGCTTCCATAGCCTCGGCAACTCATGACCAGAGCCTAGGGAGATTACTGACGCCATAAACAAGAGTGTCAAATTGTTAAATCAACATCAGGAGTCACTGTGTACTTACGTCTCATGAGGGATCTGTCCTTAATGTGTTATCCAATGTGAAATAATGCTATTACTAGTACTGAAACAGTATTTTTACACTTTGTGTTTCTGTGTGGGTGCAAACTGATGAAATCTTTACATAGCATATATTAAATCGATCTTCTGTATATAAAGATAATTGCAAATGATTAAAAAATCTTGGTGTTAAACTGGAAATTGCATAGATAATTAATCAATTCTTTAAAAAAAATCATGTAGGATCTCTGTCTTTAATGTGCTGTACATTGTGAATTAATACTATAACTAGTACTCCAACAGTATTTTCATTTTGTGTCTCCATGTGAGGGCAAACTGTTGAAATCTTTACGTAATATGTACTAAACTGATCTTCTGTGTATAAAGAGAATTGAAAATGAATCTTGATGTGAACAGAAGGGGAGAGGGAGCGGGAGAGGGGAGGGTAGCGGGAGGGAGGGAAGTTGTGTGGGGGGGAGCCATTGTAATCCATAAGCTGTACTTCGGAAATTTATATTTTTTAAATAAAAGCTTTATATAAATGCAAAAAAAATATGTTCAAGGATAATAATAAATTCCATATTTGACTTGGATGTTTTTCTCAGAGCAGAAAGCAGAAAGGGGGTAAATGGAAACATTGAGAGAAAGCACCTTAGATAGATCAACTTAAAAACACTCCCTCATAGCTACCCTTCTCAAAAACAATCATCCTGAGGAAAAAATAAGGGAAGTATTAAAAAAAAAATGTTGTTCACTTATGTAAATACAGGAAAGCAATCAGACCACAACTGCAGTGCTGAAAACAAATGTATTGAAATAGATATCTGATTTCATTGGGGTAACAGATGCTTGACTAATTCAAGATATCAACAAGGATGTGAAAACAGTAGGCAATAAAGTCACCCCATGATGTGTCAAAGCTTAGAATTTGTAAAAGATGCAGTTCACTGAATTGTTAGCTTAATTGTGTGAACTGCTGTTGCTATTAAAACTTGATTTTTAAACTTTATTTGATTTCTCTATTGCATCACCACCTACAGCTAAAAGTATACTAATTACAGTTATAATTTAAAAACACTATACATTGAAAACTTAACAATTCTAATAAGAAAACATGAAATTGAAAGGACATCTGTGAACTCTTGAAAAAATCATTATGACATTTGCTCCAAATCACTCCATTTGGGAAGCAGGGGGGATGGAGTTCTTGTTTCTTTTCTTTTCTTTTTTTTTTTTTTTCTAGAGCCATTCGCATGCTTTCATGTTTCAGGCAATGCCTGGACTGGTTTCATAAAAATGTTAATCTAGGTAATTGTCTCAGACTAATCTGATCTCAATTAACTTACTTAGCAGGAACATACCACATGGAGTGGTCTGTCAGTAGGCTTAAAATCATAGATTACCAACACAAAGAACTTTCTGTAATGGAGGTCAATAGAGCTGGAGTAAGAGCTGCATGAAAGGAGAACATGCAATACCATTTATTTCTATGTATCTATGCACTGACAAATAAACTAAGTACCTACCTGAGTTCTAGCATGAAGATTAATTCTGAATAGTGAAGAATTAACCCACCCCAGGGAAGTAGTATCCATGTACAAGGCTGTTTCTTGATACCCATTAATCTTCTTTGGGTCTGTCTATGCCTGTCCTCCTCAGCTTCCTGTCACACTAGGTTAATTGCATTTCTTCCAGTCAGCAGTTCCCCAACTATGAGGTGTGTGTTTTGTGTCAAAAGGTAACACAAGCCAGGTGAACTGCCCTGATTTGATCAGGCTATGTACAAATCATGCACTCAAACTTTCAGGAAGAGAGCCAAGTGCAGAGAAGTTCTGGTGTAGATCATACATAAACTTAGCTCACAATTTCAGTTGCTGCTAAGGATTGTAACTTTTGGGAAAGACACATAGAAATGGCAAGTGGTGTTTCTTGGTCATTCACATTTCTGGTTTATTGATTTTTCTCTATTTCAGCATTTCTGTTGGGGCCATTTTTGATCTTGCTTGATCTATCTTCTCTGAATTTTCTTTCCTTTTTTTTTTTTTTGACAGACAGAGTAGATGGTGAGAGAGAGAGAGAGAGAGAGAGGGGTCTTCCTTTGCCGCTGGTTCACCTTCCAATGGAAGACCTTTTCCATTGGTTCACCCCCCAATGGCTGCTGCAGCTGGCATGCTGTGGCTGGTGCACTGTACCTGATCCAAAGCCAGGAGCCAGGTGCTTCTCCTGGTCTCCCATGCAGGTGCAGGGCCCAAGCACTTGGGCCATCCTCCACTGCACTCCCAGGCCATAGCAGAGAGCTGGACTGGAAGAGGAACGACCGGACAGAATCTGGAGCTCTGACTGGGACTAGAACCCAGGGTGTGGGCGCTGCAGGCAGAGGATAAGCCTATTGAGCCACAGCACTGGCCATGAATTTTCTTTTTTTGAACCACCTGCTGAGTAGAACCCATAGACCAGATATTTCCTTTAGGAGACATGTCCCACTTCAACACACTAAGGGCATAAAAATGGAAAGAGTTGAAAGAGGAGACAAGGTTTCCTGTTTTCACTTGCTTGAAACAACGGAGTTTGGCGAATTCAAATTTCCCTTTTGAGGACAGAAAATCTGGGGCCAGTTGTAGTACAATGGGTTAAGCTACCGCTTGCAATGCTGGTGCCAGTTCGAATCCTGGCTGTTCCACTTCAGATCCAGAGCCCTGCTAATGTTCCCAGGAATGTGATAGAAGATGGCCCAAGTACTTGGGGAAATGTACCCACATGGGAAACCCTGAGGAGTCTCTCAGATACTGGCTTTTCTCTGGCCCAGTGCAGGCCATTTCAACCACTTGGAATGTAAATACGTACATGGAGGATCTCTCTGTGTGTCAATCTACCCATCAATAAAATAAATCTTTAAAAGAAAAACAAAACAGGAAATTTAGTGCTAACTCACAAAATAACAACATTTGTCACCTTTGGATCATGTGTTGTCTGGACCTATTGCCCACAGAATCCTGTGGTGGAAGGCAAGTTCTGATCAAAATTTCTCTGTTTCTGCACTCCCTCTGACACATAAAGGCACACTGTAGGAAATACTGAGTATTTGCTATCACAGAGCCATACTGAATTGCCATTTTTTTGCATCTTGTGTTCATAATTTGGACAACTCCAAAATATTCCAGGGGCCGATGATGTGGCACAAGTTTAAGCCATGACCTGTAGCACCGGTAGCATCCCATATGGACATCTGTTCAATTCCTAGCTGCTCTACTTCCAATCCAGCTCCCTGCTAATGTGTCTGGGAAGGCAGGGGAAGATGGCCCAAGTCCCTGCCCCTCACCCATGTGGGAGGCCCAAAAGAAGTTCCTGGCTCCTGGCTACACCCTGGCTCAGCCTTAATCACTATGGCTATTGTGGGAGTGAACCAGTAGATAGAAGAACTATTTCTCTGTCTCTCCTTCTCTAACTCTGCCTTTTGAATAAATAGGTAAATCTTAAAAAAAAAATTTCCAGAAGACATCCAGCTCTCTTCCATTCTGATTGATAAATACACTGTCTGCCACACTCTGTTTTCTGTCTAACAGGATTTCTGGCAATGTGCTAGATCATGGTTGCTGTATTAACCTAGGCTCTAATGAAGGAAAAGAATCACACATCACACGAAAAAGAGCCATTAGCCAACCCAGCATGCACACACACACACACCCATACCCCATTATCAAGAAATAACCTCTCCTATTTTGAGCACACCCTACCCTATCCAGACAATTAGAAATGTATAATTTGAAGAGTTCATGAAGAAGGGAGTTAAATTGTGACTTCATTTTGTTGCAAGTTTTCTTTGAAATCCATGTGAATTTTTTTATGATATTCATTTTCCAAAACTTTTTTGAAGGTCTCTTGGGTATTTCAGCCTTATGTGCAAATGCCAGTAACTGAAAATATGGACTTAACATAGATGTATGTGTTTTAATGCAAACTAATAGAGGATGTTTTAATAAATAGTAGTACAGTTAAATTTGATTACTGCTAAGCTTATACAATGTAATTATATTCATATTGTCAAAACATATGTATATAAACTGAGGAATAGATGGTACTTTTCATGTAACAGATAAAAACATCATGTTTCACAACATTCCCAAATTAAATCACACAAGAAATATGATAAGCAAAAACATCAGGTTCTTATGCAAAGGGAGATAACAACAAAGCACATGAGGAAAACCAAAATAACCTAAAAACAACGTACGGTACGATACAGCCAGGCAGTGAATTTTAAGTGGTTAGTAAAAACACCTTCCTCAAATTTCTCTCAAAATAAGTTCCCTTGAGTCTTATGTGTGAATTTTTTTTTTAACAAATTTCTTTTTCCTCTTTAAAACACAAATGCTAATTCTCTTCTCTACCTACTTGGCTAAACATTTTCTTTGGCAACAACTGTTGAGACAATCTTATTTTGTTAGTTCTCTACTGAAAATATTGTTCAATAAGAATTTCAAAGCATGAGTGATATGATTAACATGACTGATACATAATTTTCCCCTCCCAAATACTCTTATTGGAAATGATGGGGAAAACTACATAACATAGTCAATACCATTGATGTTATATTGGCTGTGTGTGAAGGGATTACAGAGCATACTACCCCAGAATGCAGCAGCTTAACTTTGAGGAAACAGGAGGAGCAACCATAAAACTAGAAAGGATTCCCATGTCCCTGTTCCCCTCAACTGGGCTATCAAACACAATGGGCTTTCCCCTGAAAACAGATCCCATGACTCCCATTCCAGAAGTAGGTATTCAGTTATGTTGCTGGTTAAGACACCCATAGCCCATTTCAAAGCACCTGAGTTTGACACCTGTCTCTAAATCCTGACTCCAGATTCCTGCTAATGTAGACTTTGGGTAGCAGTGTTGATGGCTCAAGTAATTGAATTCCTGCCACCTGTCTGGGTTATTTCCAAGCTTTTATCCCAGGTCCAGTCTTGGCTATCATGGGCATTTGAGGAATGAACCAGCAGATGCAATATTTCTCTGTCTCTCTCTCTCCCTTTCTATGCTTCTCAAATAAGAAAAGTAGAGGAAAAAAGAAAACTCCTCCCAAGGCAGTCCATCTCTACATTGAGAGAAGAGCAAGGGCATAAAGGGATGCCAAGAAGAATTTGAAACATCTGGGCCAACAGAACCTGCTTAAGCCACAGCCTGCTCAGTTAATCACCATTAGATCATCTGCCCCTTAGTCCAATCAGTGTACTTCACAGCTATCCACTTCTTCAGACTCAGTGTACAATGTACACTTTATTTCTTTGGGTCTTTGTCATGGAAAGCTCAGATTAAATTTGTATGCTGTTGTTTGTTAATCTGTTCTTCTGTTTATGAGTACAAATCAGGAGAGAAAGATTGTATTTTCTATCCTACAAAGTACTATACTATAACTTGGTTAAAAAAAGAAGCTTAGTTATTTCTTGTAAATTTTCAAGTTAAAAGAAAATGTACTTCAGCAAGTTTTGGTATTTTTTTCTTCATTTAAAAAATAGACAAAATACCTTATAGACAATAAAAATCACAATTTGATCAGTGGCAAATTCTAGATAAGTATTTGTTAAAATATGCTTAAGACTTTTCTACAAATACCCAAATACATATTTAAAGCCTGAATCCCTTTTATCTTTCTCCAGGACTTCATTGGCCATATGGATGGTTAAGTGTTTCTTGTCCTTGTTTTCTCCCCATTGTTAGGGTAAAGGACTTTCCTGACTTGGAGGTGCTCAAAAATTCATGTGTGGAAAGCTTGATCATCAATATGACAGGATTGGGAGGTGGGGCCTAAAGAGAGGTAGTTGGGTCATGAGGGCAGAGCACTTGTGAATGGATTTAAGTTGTCAATGTGGAATGGATTACTCAGCAGGAAAGTGACGTGTATTAAAAGCCAGTCTTCTCTCCATGCTGCTTTGCACATCTTGCACACATTGGCTTGGCATCTCATCTTCCACTGACACCACCGAGGCCCTCACCAGACACTGCCAACATGCGCTGGAACTTCCCTGTCTCCAGAACCAGAAGCTAAGTGAATTTATTTTCTCCATAAATTACCCTGCCTTTAATATTTTATTATAACAGAAAACAGACTGAGAAAACACTATAGAAAGAGAAAATATTTAAAGATGTATTATTCTAGAAAATGGTATGAAACAAAATGTTATCTTAAAGAAACCACTACAAAACTCCTTGGGTTTTTTTTTTTAACCTAAAACAGAAGCCAGAGCCATCACAGAATTGCAAAATGATTCTGTACCTCTTTTTGTTGGTCACATCTATTTCTCTTGGATAGCTCCGTTACACTACACAGTTGAAATGTTTCTTGTTCTCAAACACTCAAATGGATAGAAATAGTTTAGATAGAATCAGAAGTATCATTCTAGTTTGTAGCTTAACTAGTGAGCACTGGCCAAATAGAAAGAAAAATCACCTTTCTCTACTCAATATTAATCACAGGAGAAGAAAAATACACTTCCTTCTCTAAACTTGCTAGGGAAGACAAAGTGTTTAACAAATATGAATTAGTTTCTCAGAAATAAGACCAGAGAAAGGATGTGGTTTGCCTCTGCAAAAATTTATTTATTTATTTGAACAGCAGGGTGACAGAGAGGGAGGCAGACAGAGACAGTCATATAGACAGGTACATTGAGATTCCAATTTTCACCCAATGGTTCATTCACCAACTACCTGCAAAATCCAGTACTGGGCCAGGTTGAAGATAAGAAACTGAAAATCTATCCCAGGCTCTCATATGGGTGGCACTGATCTAAGTACTTGACTCATCATCTGTCTCCAAGGCATATTAAGCAGGGAACTGAATTGAAAGTGGAGTAACTGGGACCAGACCTGGTACTCTGATAGGGGATGCAAGCCTGCCATGCAGTAACACAACCCACTGTGCCACAACCACCACCCACTTTGCCCCTTTCTGACTTCTGCACTGTTATAATTCCCATCATTCGCAGGAAAATCATCTGGACTTTCATAGCTAATCAATGCATCAGTGGCAGAATTGAAATTGCGCTTCCAGAGGTCCACATCAGGTTTTCTAAATTAGGACCTGAAGCTGAAATCTAAGCAGAGTATAGCCCCAAGAGTCTATTCCACATTTTCTTAACTCTGAGCCAGTATTTTCTTTGAGAGGTATTCCACTGGGAATAGTGGTGGCTAAGCCTGGCGGGGAAGTTGCTGTGCTATGTCTATCTTGTGGATATTACAGGCATTTGCTTTCAGACAGGCCTCTTATATTAGCTGTAACTACATTACCCCACTGTTGCTGATGAATCCTGATAGACTGCATCTATGCTTCACTTTAATTTCGCCCCTTTAGTGAGTTCCCCTTCATTTGAATACTATGTATGTAGTATTCACCTTTATTAATTAAGGTGATAGATAATTCTTAAGTTCTTTCCTATATCTATCATTGAAAACATGCTGGTTTTATCTTGCCCATGTCTTCTACTATACTTAGATACCCTACTGTGTTAGAATCTACAAGCAGCTTTATTTCTTGTACCTGTAATCATCTCTCCTGGACTGAAATAAAGAAAGTTTTCATGTAGCCACACACAAAGGAACAGAACAGACAGAGATTGTTACATCATCATCCCTGAGAAGCGCTGTTTGTACTCACTGCAAAAAAGGCTATTGTCCCAATCTGTTGCTACGACTTAAAAGGAAATGCATCTGTGGGAAGCGCAGAAACAGACCCCTGTAACTCAGTGATGCGCCATCCAGGAAGGAAGCCTTTCCATGGGCGTTGGAAGCACAGAGAACCAAAACAACCGTTCTAGTCATTTCTCAGATATCATGAATCTATCATGTCAAGAAAAATGAAACAGTAAACACAAAAGGACCTGAAAAAACATACAGGACTTTCATTCCATTCATTCAGATTCCACTACACTGGTCACAGGAAGAATGAAAAAAAAGAGACTCATCCTGCTATACACTATGAACGGGTAGAATATGAAAAGTAACAGCATGTAATCTACTAATGGGCAGAAAGCATAACACTGTTGTTTCCTAAGAATTTTATGATGAAATATTTTCAAATATATAGTATATGCACATGAGACATTTAAATAATTCGAAAAAAAGTCTGCACGTTTTCTTTCTTGTATTTTATTGATATATTTGACCTTATTAGGGATGATGAAAAATTTATCTAATGAAAATTAAATGTGTTATTGATCATAAAAATAGTGGCATCCTAGCTCTATGTATTTAATGAACATATGCAAGATATCTCAGACATTCTGAGATCTGTAACTAGCACTCTTTTGGATTTATTTTTAAAATTTAATTATTATATTTTACTTTCATGTTTTATAAATATCATATCATAATTATCTAAATAACTCATTAAAATCCAGCATACTGTATCAAGATAACATCTTTTCTTTCTGCTTTAAATTTAACATTTTAATTCTATATATTTGAACTGGTAATCATATCCTATTACCTCCATATCTCTACCTACCCAAATTAATACCTATGTCTTGTCAATCATTATTCAATCTTCTTGCTACATAAGACCTATGGCAAGAAATTTTTTGTGATTTACAACCCTTATCTTATTCCATTAATTTTTGCATCTTCAATTTCAGTTCCTGGCTGCCTCCCAACTCTAACTAAATTGTTTTAAGATGACTATCGGATATCTAGGTACTCATTATTTCTGGAAGCTGTCTCCTACCTTTCAACCTTTATATGATATATACAGCTGTCAAAAACCTGGATGTAATCCCAGGCATTGAGCTTTCTGCTAAGAAACATATTAAGGTTGTCACTGAGATATTTCTTGTGAAAAGAACGAAGGGATTCTGAATAATGGTCACAATCTCAATCAAAATCTTTCTAAGTTTTATTGTACTCATAAATAACAGGGAAGAATGCTATGTTTATGCTCTGAGGTCAGTGAGAATATACTTTTTCATAACCTATTACGGCTACAGTACAGGAACTGCCACTGTCATTCATTTACAGTACAATTTTAATGGATAGTCTCAATAAGCATAAAATTAAGAAGAGACTGGATTATCCAAAAACTGAAAGCATATCGAAACAAATGACGAATTCATTTACATTCTTTAAGGTTTTTTGTTGTACTTTGTGAATTGGTAAAGGCAAAGGCAGCTATTTAAAATAACATGGCATAGCTTTGTTTTTCCACTTTTGATAGAAAATTCAGAATGTGAATCAGTATTCACATTAGCTCTAATTTTAGGTATCTGGTAACACCTAATGCTCATTCAGATAACTGTTATGAGATTATTTATTTCCTCTTTGATGTTTTACTCTTAAAGTTGTTTGAAATCCCATGAGGATTTTGTCAAACATCCTACTGACGAACCGTTCTTATTCTCATCCATTTTATCCCTCACAGAGATTTTTGATTGGCTAACCAACCTGTCTTATGGAAATCCAGACAATCAAAACTAAACTAATTTGGTATGTTTTAAAACAATGTTATTGTTGTTGTAGGTTTGAATCATTTATTCCAGTAATGAAAATATTACACTTAATACTAGCAATTAATAACAATAAATTCTTAGCCATAAGTAATGAAGTCACATTGGTTTAATATGTGCTTTTCTAACTATGGTGTGAAAAACTTCATCCCTGCTCACTTTACCTACTGTTTCCTCAAATGCATCCAGATTTTTTTAAAATCCTCATCCAGAGAAATGTTGCTCTAATTCAAAATAGATTGTGGCACTTTGAAGCTGAAGGGACATGATGACACAGTAGCCTAATGTCATCTCAAATATTCCAGAGCCATCTGGATAAAAACCAAAAACTAGAATGCAAGTATTAGGGCCAGTGTTGTGGCATAGTGAGTAAAACTGCCACCTGCAGTGCTGGCCTCCCATATGGGCACTGGTTCAAGATCCGGCTGCTCCACTTCCCATCCAGCTCTCAGCTATTGCCTGGGAAAGCAGTAGAAGATGGCCCATGTCCTTGGGCACCTGCACCCACATGGGAGACCTATAGGAAGCTCCTGGCTCCTAGCTTCGGATCGGTGAAGTTCCAGCTGTTGCGGCCAACTGGGGAGTGAACCAATGGATGGAAGACCTCTGTCTCTCTCCACCTCTCCTTGTCTCTTTGTGTAACTCTGCCTTTCAAATAAATACATAAAACTTAAAAAGATAGAATGCAAGTATTTTTCCTTTTCATCTCATGCTCTCCCTTCAATTATACTAAACACACAAGGCGAGCCGGCGCCACAGTTCAATAGGGTAATCCTCCGCCTTGCGGCGCTGGCACACCGGGTTCTAGTCCCTGTCGGGGCTGCAGATTCTGTCCCAGTTGCTCCTCTTCCTCTCCAGCTCTCTGCTGTGGCCCGGGAGTGCAGTGGAAGATGGCCCAAGTGCTTGGGCCCTGCACCTGCATGGGAGACCAGGAGAAGCACCTGGCTCCTGCCTTGGGATCAGCGTGGTGCACCGGCTGCATGGCTCGGGCCGCAGTGGCCCCTGGGGGGTGAACCAACGGAAAAGGAAGACCTTTCTCTCTGTCTCTCTCACTGTCCACTCTACCTGTCCAAAAAAAAAAAAAAAAAAAAAGACACAAGCCAACACCTACTATAAATTCTTTCTATATTGGAAAACTCATATGTAACAAAACTGTTATCTGAGGTATACATATTTAGTTATCTTTATTTTATTAAGGCATATATGATACAAATGACATATGAGTGTTATATATAACCCAAACACTTATAGATATGCTTAAATATATATTATGTATAATTTGTAATATTAAATGATTTCCAATTAAGTGTATTTTTTTAAGATCATCATTTGTACAAAAAAGTAGAGATCTTGTCAGCTTTATGCTGTCTTCTTATAGTGAATATTTGGGCTTGTTTCACCCAAATCTTTGAGATTATTAATTTTCTCATCAGTACACGGAAACACCTTTGGGGCTGATTCTGTGTAATAAAAAATAAATGCTGGGCAGTTAATAATTGGATAAAATATAATAATATAAATGTTCATTCAGTCACTTATGCATTCTTTCAATCCAGAGATAAATTTAGGTATGTAAATACCAGTTGTTATTGTTAGGTGATAGAAAAAATAGTAGAAGGCAGTACTGACCCAAAGGATTATAGTAGGAAAGTTAAATCTTGATCAAGTCATGGTGAAATAATTATTTTCAAACAGTGACAAATTTGATGATGGTTAAGTGTTATGTGCTCAAGGACAGTGACCACAGAGATCTGTGGCTTAAGTTTAGAAAAGCTTATCCTTGGAGAGCACTGCTCGAGCCAGCACTAAATTGATAGGTATAAAAGGTTCATTTTAGGCTAGAGTGAGAATCTGCAGCAGTGGAAGGGTGCTGACTTCCAGACTGCAAGTTGGTTTGGTAAGAGCCCTGGGCTTGTGAAGGGAGTAGTTTTGTGTAAACCAATCTGAGTGAGAAAGCTTAGAAGAAGAAGCAAACATGGGCAGAGACCAGATCATCAGAGCCACCTAGGCACGGTCAAGATTTTTTCCCCTTTATGCCAAGAGAAAATGGAAGCCAACAGAGTGGTTGTTTTAGTTGAGAATTTAAGGATGGTTTTGTTGTAAGAGATTCCTTCAGTTGTATTATATAGAGAAGATTACAGGGGCATAACGTTAAAGGGGAAAGTTACTGTAACAGTTATATGGGGAAAATGTCAGTAGCCCTGGCTTAAGCAATATCAGAGGAGAGGATGTGAAGCCAACAGCAAAGGCGTTTAGAAATAACATATCATGGATGTAACAGATGGGTTTTGTGATGAATTAAATGAGAATGAATCAAAGGAGAGGGTTTAGTGATCACACCACAGTGCTGATAGTGTCAATGAAAGACTGCCCTCTAATTCATTAAGGAAAACCAGAGAACAACCAGTTCCAGGTGGGAAGATAGATATCATGAGTTTGGTTTGGGAAGTATAAAGGTGGAAGTTTTGCCTAAGGGTAGATTTTATTAGTTGTATTTCAACTTTGGTAGTACAGTGGCTTTAGTATCACAAGCTATCATTTAAAGTTCTTTTTTTACCTAAGAAACTGTGAGGCTTCTAGTAATTTACTTAAATCCTTTGAACTTCAGTTGTCTCATCAATAACATGAAAACAGTCAAGATCAGATTACCTGCATCACAGGATGGTTAAAAGGTCAAAGAGATATGGAGGTGCAAGTCCTTTGAAAAACACAAACTTTATAATGATACATGTTTTTCTATAGTTTCTAGCTGTCACTGAAAGTGTAGGGTATTATGGGAGTCCCCAAAATGATCATAGGTATGGCAGGAACTTGATGTAGAAGTTAAAAGGCATATTTTTTTTTTGACAGGCAGAGTTAGACAGTGAGAGAGACAGAGAGAGAGAGAGAGAGACAGACAGACAGACAGAAAGGTCTTCCTTCCATTGGTTCACCCCCCAGTGGCCACTATGGCCTGCGAGCTGCACCCATCCAAAGACAGGAGCCAGGTGCTTCCTTCTGGTCTCCCATGTGGGTGCAGGGCCCAAGCACTTGGACCATCCTCTACTGCCTTCCCGGGCCACAGCAGAGAGCTGGAGAGGAAGAGGAGCAACTGGGACGGAACCCGGGGTGCTGGCACTGCAAGCGGAGGATTAGAAAAGGCATAGTTTTTAATCAGCATTTTAGATAAGAGTGTCCGTGCAAGTTCCTGCGCTGCTTCAGTTTTTAGCTTCCTGCTAAAGCACATATTGGGAAGTAGCAGATGAAGTCTTAAGTACTTTGGCCCCTGTCATCTATGTGGCAGACCTGGATTGAGTTCCTGGATTCTGGTTTCAGCCTGGAAAAGCCTCTGCTATTGTAGATATTGGAGAGTAACCAATGGATACAAGATCTTTTCTTTGTGTGTGTCTCTCTCTAAATCTCTGCCTTTCAAATAAAATAAAAATTATAAGTATTTTAAAATATCATTGAAAATATGTACTATGAAAGAAACTGCATGATTTTCAAAACTTTTGCAGGAAAATAAACTAACCATTTAATTTCATTTTTCCCTGAAGTTTATAACTATGTTAACACTGAAATGCAAGACAAGCATATCCCTGGACATCAATTCCTTAACATGAATTCACAAATTTAAGTTCATTTATAATGTTCACAAGAAAACATTATCATAAGAAACCCAAATATTCTTTTTCAGATTCTTAAATATCCCACAAAAGCAAATCCCCACAGGGCACCTTTGTAACATACTATATGAAAAGGTATCCCCCCACATATTAATTATTGGTAATATTTATTGAGATCTTTTGAATGTAAAAGACACTGTTTTAACTCACATTTACAAATATTGATGTTTTATCTGTAAAATAACCATAAAATTTTCCTATTTTTAATCTGCAATTTATTGAAGCATACAGAATTTATACATCTAGCTTAAGGTTGAAGAGCTAATAAGTGACAAAAAAAATGTCTAGAGACAACATTCATACCCTAATGTTAAATTCTGAGCTTAATTCCACAGCATCACTTCAGGGCAATAAGAGCTACAATATTGTATTTATGCGAAGCAAATCGGATGTAGCATGAAATCCTTTTGCTAATGGGTGGGACCGTAAGTCAACCTCCTTAAGCAGATTGACCACCGCAACCATTAATAAATGAGTCATATTCACTTATGAATAAACCCTTAAAAGGGAGAGAGTGGAAATATTGTGAAATTTTGAATAAACATGTCAGTTTACTTTTAACAATAGTCAACAATGTTTTCTATTCACAATAATAAATGTATTAAAAGCATTATATCTGACATGGTTCTAGCAGGAATATGTTTATGGCAGACTTGAGTGCTTAAAAATCCTTTATTAGTTTATTAGGATGTTGAAGGCTTGTTCTTTAATTATCTCACAGTGGTAGTAACCCTGTTCTGTGGATCATGTTTACATATGGAGAAAACAAAGAAGAGATTACAGTAAGTTTTAGATGCTGTTGCTCAGGGAAATCTTCAAACAATATATAAGAGAACCTAATGGAGTCTAATTGACATGTTAATTATATACAATTTATTACTTTGACAATTACTCTTTACTGTCATAAAATCACATCCACTTATAACTCCTAAAAGTGATGATGTCTTGAACTTCTTATAAGGAAAAGTTATCCTTAGCAATTTAGTGCTTTGAAAGAAGCAAGTTGACATTCATGCATGTCTTGGCATATAAAAAAAAGAGATGCCCAGAAGACATCCAGCCCATTTCAGAATCACTATATTTGCTTGCTTTCCATTTTTATCTTCATTAAATAAAAGGTTTAAGAAGGTCAAATGGGGGAGGGTATTGGCAAAGTATATTAAAGTCCCTTAAGAAAGAATCACCAACACCTTTTTAAAGGTCAGACGAGCTATTACATTTTGACTTAGTTTTGATTTAGAGGTAGAATAAAAATCTGATAAAATAGTCAAAGGCCAGAGTGAAAATAAAAAGCTGGAAGTTGTGGGAGAGGGAGAGAGAGGAAGAGAAAGAATATGAACATAGAAAAATCTAAACTAGAAATAAAATTGGAGGAGCAGAAAGAAATGAAAACGTAGGAAAAAAATGAAATTTCTACCAAATGTGTACCAACTATCATTCTGATTGACCAAATCATTAGTGCTTATGGAACAATCTTAAACACTATAAACTACTAGAATATTGAACAACATCCTTGAAGGATTTGCACACTCACAATTAAACTAAACAAGTCAGCCATAATTCTGGTCTTACTGCTATATCATAAAAATGTCTTCCTCTGTCTCTAAATACAAGCATAGTCATCACAGGACTTATTAGATACCCTTTCAGTTATGTGTTGCTTTGTTGGAGTTATTATTTACTGTCCAGATGGTACTTTTTAAATAATTAGAAGGTAAATGTCTACTATTTTTTGCCAATGCACAATACTGTTTTAGAGTAAGCTTAAATTTAGTCCAAGTCCCTTCCCTTCCAGAGCAACTAGGACATCGTGCTGCATGTGGAACTGAATGTTGTTCTGAATATTCTAATTTCAAATATCATTGCACTGTATGACTTTTCAAGGACAAGGAAAAAATAAATGGTGCACACATTATCAAAATTTAATAATGCATTCTTGAAATGTTCACAGTATGGCAACTCATTAAGAACTAATATTCCAGAGGCTTGAAACCAATGATGTCTCATTTCACTCACCAAAAACCTATTGAGGAATTATTATAATCACTGTTTCTACAGATGGAAAGGATGAGTTTATAAAGCTACATGAAAGTCCAAATTGATAAGAGAGAGTGTGAATCATATGGAAGCAAGAGGGTGGCCTAGGTCCTGTTGTGTTGTTTTCTTCTCCATAAAAAATTAGGAAACACATTAGGTTAATAGGAGCACAAATGTTCCTGTGTGCACACACACAGAACAGAAGTTCAAGAGGTAAAACATGCACACACACACACACACAAAACAGTCATCAGAAGGTAACTACAAACTTTTAGGAAACATTTTTTTTTAAGTTTTTCAGTAGAGGGAAATTTTTTGTTCTTTTGTTCTTTTTCCTCACATTCAGAAACTAACTCATTTAATTTCAGCCTGAAACTTATTTTCGGCACTATACCAAGAGATAGTTTAATAATTTCCAAGCACGATAAGCAAGTCTTCTTAGGTGTTGAAATATGAACACATAACCACTGTCCTCTTGCATTACTAATAAAGTAGTGGTCTCATATGGCTATCCCAGGGAGTGTAAAATGAAATACATATTCATATATCCTCTATTTACTAATTTATAAGGCAGGCATTGAATATTTAATAACTGTATGAATTAATAGAAAAGCTATAATGTCAACAAAATGGATAGGCTATGCTTGAACTACTCTTCATGTGCTTATCTCTCTCACAGCTATCTATCTGCCAGAGATGTAGCAGATAAGGATAAAGATTTTAAAAGGACTTAACATTTCCTTCAACTGAAGAATCTCTAATAAAAATCAAGCATCCTATATGCAAGATTTGCATGACTGAACAATCCAGTATGTTGAATTACTTGATAGGGAATCTAAGGAAATGGGTGATAATGTGTCTTAAAAAGTCAAATACCATCTGGTTTTTACCCTAAAAGAAATTCTAAAACAAAGTTCAGATAGCTCTCATAATGATAGGATCAATGATATGGGCACCTTCCTGAGGAGTCTGGCTTGTAGGAGTGGGAAACAACCTTGGTAAAAGATGCAAAGGACAAGAAGTAGAGTACAGAAACCCTATGCTTGATACACGTTTTCTGTAAATGTCCAAATATTTAAATCAAAATGGGAAGACTGGCGCTGAACATTTCACATTGTGCCTGAGTGGGGCATCTGTGTGCCTAAGGCTCTCCACTCCACACCACAGATTTATTTGCCATGGTTGACTCTCAGAAGATTCCTATCTGTGATTCATTTTCCCCTTCAAGTGCTCTGCAGAAAACCAAATTCTCTTTCCCTTGCTACAAAAAGTTTTTATCAACAATAACACCACAGTACAGAGATTATTGCTTTCAGCTGCATGGGCAGATGTAGGCACACTCATGTCTAACTTGCTAATTGAATAGATCTATAAATTATCTATGAGTCACAAATAGACATTCTGCAAAAGAAGTAAATGGCATGCCTGAATTAGCTTTCCTATTCCCCTCAATCTCTTACATTTTTAAACTGTTTTTCATATCCTAGTAGCATTTTATATGCTGTTACTCTGTTTTTCACTTTATTTTTCTCTCTCCAGTAGTTTTTATTTAAAAAAATACATTCATTTTCCTTGGTTTTGTAACTTTTCTTAAAGTTTAAACTTGCTTCTTTTTAAATTTATGTTAAAATCACTATCACAGAAAATATTTGCTGAATACGCATGTGTGTGTTTGATAGTTAATTAAGAACCCTGACTAAAACAATGTTCTATGTTTCAATTATGTGCTGGTCATATATTTGGTAAAATATTCTGGGAGACAAATATTGTTCCCACTTGGGGACTCAATTTACATTTTTGCTGATATTCAATTATCCTTTCCTATTTAAGCTCCAATGTTAAATAGATGAAAGTCTTGTTTGAAATTCAGAAAGTGATAGGAAAATGGTTTATGTGGGGAAACTAAGGTATAGAGATTGGACGACCATGTCAAGCTTTAATAATGTTAGTAGAAGTGAATACACTACATACGTAAACTTTCTTCATTGCCTCCATGAGTGGACTGATGACCTGCAGAATACGATTTGAGGAGAGGTTTAAAAGCACTGAGGCAAGGAAGGGTTGATGGTTCCTCTCGTGTGCTACCAAATTTCAATCTTGACTGTATTATATAATCTAAAATATCTTTAAAATGCTACTATAATTATCAAAAGAGTAAAAGTCTATAGCATATATTGCTCATAAAGTCAGAAAATGCACATATGTATTCACACACATGTGTATATACATGATATATATGTATGTATATATATATTTTAGGTTAAAACAAGTTTTTTAAAAATAATTAATTTAAAAGGCAGAATGACAGAAAAACAGAGAAATATCTTTCATTCACTAATCCAATCCCTTCTCTAATTCTTGCAACAGCTGGGGCAAGTCCAGGCCCAAGCTAAAAGCCCAGAAATACATTCAGGTTTTCCACATGAGTATCAGGGACCCAAGCACGTGGGCTGTCATCCTCTGCCTTTCCAGGTGCATTAGCAGGAGCTGGATCAGAAGTGGAGTAGTTGAGGCTCAAACCAACACTCGAAAATACGATGTGGACGTCCCAAATGACATCTTAAAAACCTGCTGCACCACACAGCTACCACTAACATGTAAACTGTACCTGGAAAGTTAGCATTGTATTCAAAAGAAGACTTTAGAGATCCACGCCAGAGAGGTGATAAGTCTTGAAGATAAAGGTGAGATGGAGTCACAAATGGAAAAGTAAAACTGATCTTAAAGGTCAAATCCATAGTGTTGTTCATCCAGTAGTGTTGTTCTGGCAGTAAATTGAGGAATGCATATCTGAGTGTCCAAGGCATGTCTAGTATGGATAGCCTGTAAGAAGTTTATAGAAATGACACAGGACTTGATGTCAGGTGTTAAATCTCTCTTGAGTTCTGAACTAAGGCTTCCCAGGAATGGGCTGAAAAACATTTGAAAACATTTATAAGGGATCCAATGTATGGAGGTGGGGGTTGAAACCTCCAGGCAATCTGCCTTGTAACAGTTCACTCATTAGAGACATTGAAGGAGCCTGATATCTTCAGGACATTATAATCTTAATATGACCCATTGGCTCTCATCACTCATTGCTTTAAGGATCCTGAAAAGTCTAGATGAGGCCCTAAGGTGGCAGAGTGTATTCAGTTGTGTCCTCCATGAAGCAGATGTCTGCCTGGAATCAGAAACAACAAGGGATACTTGAGGTAATAACTGTAAAAGGAGAGTGGCAAAAAGAACAGGCAGGCGATATCTCAGTCTGTGATGCAGGTCTGATGCATGTGAGCATTATAATGGGATGGAAGAAGACTGAGTAAGAAATGCCTCATTCTCCCAAGTAGTGCTAATAAAGCTCCTCTCCCCTCTACTAACAGGTACCTTAGGTGCAATGATTGTTTACATAATGGTTTGCCACCGATCAGAAGTGACCAGACACTAACACTACCAAGTGCAGTCATTAGCTAGGCTGCTAAGGAAAAGTATGGCCTCAGCACACATACTTCTACTAGTTACAAGGTGCAATGGCTGGGATCTGCTTGTTAATACACTCGTTGCAGTTGATGAACAGTTTGTCTCTTTAAAAGGAATCCAAGTGTCACACTTTCATGGCTGCCACACATACCCATAAGGGTCTATGATGCTGGATCAAGTTCTGAGGAATAAAAGGTATAAATAAATGAGAGTGGCTACATAGACTGGAAATCCATAGAAAAAGACCTGAAGAAATAAGGGATTTGTGTTTAGGATAAAAGAAGAGGTAAGAAATATCTGATAATGTCCGGAAATATAGAAAATATGATTGAATTGTGGGGAGAACATAGTTATCACAGATTTTAAAATTCCACTTCCATATAAAAGAGTGAACTTTGTAACTCTGATTGTTGTCCAACAGTGACAGTCATAGAAGGTAGTAGGACTCTAATTCCTAGAAATACTAAATAAATCTTAATTTGCCACCAGCAAGAGATGTGATAGAAAGGACAGGTATAGTATGAGTCTGGTCTAGGTGCTCCTCACTTTCCACTTTGTTATATGAATTTCCTAGACTAGTCTATTGTGGAGTTTGCAGAAAGCTCTTAATTTTCTTCACACTATTGTTTTTTCGAGAACTGAACAACTACAAAAAGAAAGCTTTTTTTAAGTTGTGACTGCACACATGAAACTACAGTGTAATACCGCATTATAAAGTCGTGAATTGCATCTCAGGAGAGAAAGAATTGATGTCATCCTTTGTGCTCCAAATTCTTTTATGCATTTGAGCTCATTGGTCCTCTGAATACTCCTGTAAGCTATGTTGGAGGGTAGGTATTCTACCTCATCATCATCAAGAGAGCAAGGAGAGGGAGTGAGTAACTCACAGCTCTCCTGAAATTCAGGGGTATGGATGTCAATAGAAATCAGGACCCATGACCCAGGCCTTTAAAATTGGACAGTCTGAGAGTTGTTCATCCACACCTAAAACATAAAATGCAAACTGACGTAACAGCAGAAGGATGTCAGAAAGCAACATGATTTACCCTGCAAGCCCTGGCCTAGGCAAAACATAAATTTCCATTGGCTTCTCTGTGAAATGTAACTACACCAGAGGGTTGAATTTTCATGTGACTCCATGATCATAATAGAAAAGTTTACTAGGTCCAAAATGTAACAGATCAAATCATAATCCCTCTTCCAAGTCTGGGTAGTAGAAATAGATTAAATCATGTGCCAGAGAAACAGCCTGATCACTCAACCTGACAAAACACAGATGCCATTATTGTTACTAATTAATATGAAATCACTCACTGTGTATTTGCTGTTTTGTTCAACCAAATGAAAAAGAACGAAACTGAGAAGATAGAAGATAGCAGATTGCGGTAGGTGTAAAAAGAAAAAAGGAATCAAAAATAAATTAAGGGAATGATAAAGCACTGAACTGCAAGTGTGAGCTCGGGATTTTCACTGTGGTTCTGCCGCTTATGTTCTCTGTGTTATCAAACAATTTGTTTAATATATCTGCATCTCAGTTCTCTAATTTATAAAATAAAGTATAAATTATTACATGATTCTAAAGCTTGTTCTAGTATTCCATTAATGAGAACCCATATCCTTATACTATATAAGGACTCACACTGTTCACTACTCAGTTTCAACTTGCAGATTGCTCAGGATGCCATCGACAGTACCCCTCCTGCTTTAGCTCAGTCCATATAATGGTAAACCTGTGGTGCAGTAAAAGTCGTATCATTTAGGCTCAGAATAACACAAAGAGATTATTTTCTGTTAATGTCTACACGCTGGTGGCCAGCACTGTGGCACGGAAGGCTATGCTGCATGTGATCCTGGCATCCCACATGAGCAGTGGTTGGAGTGCTAGCTGCTGCACTTCTGACCCAGCTCCATGTGAAGATGCCTAGTAAAGCAGCAGCAGATGTCTTATTTACTTGCACCTCTGACACACACTTGGGAACCCTCCACCAGCGACCAGCATTGGGTGTTGCAGCCATTCGCGGAAGTGAACAAGTGGATAAAAGATGTCTCCCCCCACCACCTGTGTGTGTGTGTGTATTTATGTTTGGGTGTATAACTGCCTTTCAAATAAAAAATATATCTTTAAAATGTAATATACACTATGATATTATTCTTATTTTATAAATTTTAACCGACACAATCATATGGAAAAACTAATGAAAGACTAGACATCAAAAGGAAAAGGAGTCAAGAAAATAATTTGACACAGGAATAGGCACTCATTTCTCTTTTAGAGACACTAGGATACTTCAAAAATATGTGGAATTAAAATGTCTATCATGTTGCAAAAATTTGCAATCCATGCATAGTTGTTTTCCTAATACAAATTTTCTACAAACTTTTGAAAGAACATTCGCAGGACTCAGGAACTAAGAATCATAGTTGAATTCTGACAGGCTATCATAGAAACATAAATAATTATCATACATATGAAAATAAATAGTAAAACAAAACTAAACAATTGTCATGTATTATGGAAAACATAGTGTGTCAGAAGAAACGCATTTCAATCCAAGAACGATCACTGCGCTGGTATGAGGCATTGGACAATTTTATATTCAACCATTTATGTCAGCTACAAAACTATGTAATATCTACTCTGAGCCAGGAACCTGGAGGCAATGGATTTCTTTGCATTGTAACAATGTGAAGACTTCAGTAGCAGTTACTCTTATCCTACCAGCTAGAAAAATACAACCATCTGAACAACAGCTTTTCTCAGCTTCATTAAAATAACAGGGCAAGCTACAGCCCCTAAAACTGGAAAGAGATAGATACAAAGGATAAAAACTTATTTTGAAAATTTGCTGTAAGAACCAGAAGCAGTAGGAATATGTAAACTAGAATTCAAAACATTTATGAGAGCTTTACTGTAGACTATCTTGTGCGTTAAAAACTCTCATACTAAATATAAAAAGTCTTCAAAATATCCTTGTAAAGTATATATTATGCAAATCTATGCATGGATTTCAAAAAATTTGTACCAAAATAAACTTATCATTTAATGGAATTTTTCCAAAACTTTTTGACTTCACCTTATACATTGTTGGAAAAAAAAGTGAACTTTCCAAGTTCACATACTAAGTGTCAAAGCTCTGATTCTTGCCCAGCTTTATCTGGTAGCTTTACACCAAGAATATTTTCTGTATATGGACGTTGACAAATTAGAGTTTATATTTAGAGTAGTGACTGGGGAACTTAGGTGACTAGAAAGCATATTATGAAGAAAAATTGAAATTGGCAAGTATAGAACCGTAGAGTATAAGTCACATAGATTATAGTTCAATAGAATGAATTTAATAATTATGATTGCCTACAAAAGTGCGGAGTTTTGTTCTGTGATCACTGCCATACAAGTATGAGATATCTTTGGCTGAGAAAACATAGGTATTCACTAAACCCCTTCCTCTACCTGATGGTCACACAGCTACACTCCATTTCTCAGACCTTCAAGGTGGGATACATGCTAGGGCCTGAGACCTAGTCAATGTAATTCTATCTGATATAATACACACAACTCTCAGGCCTGGCATGAAACTTCCCATGCATTGTTTTCCAATGCTTTTTCTTCTGCCATGTTGCCAATGATTACTATCAAGCCTTAGAAGGTGGTAGTATCATGAGATGCAAAGATTTCATGTCCTAGTGGCTTGAAACGTGTAGCTAGACTTCACTGAGTGATAAATAAATCACAGATTTTAAATTACTTAGATTTGTGGTTTATCTGTTACAGATTCATGCTCTGCCCTTTTTGTCGGAAGGCTTAGCCCTTACAAGACTTTTGTTTTTGTTTTGTTTGGCTGTGTTCTGGGTAGCCCTGCCAAACCTTTTGCCTAATAGGAACAACTGGCAGTAGAATAGTAGATGAAAGAAATGAAGAACCGGGAATGTATCTCTCATCCCGTTAATCTCTACCTTGGGTTAATACCTAGCAGTGGGCTACTTATGTTTCATGGCTGAGCACCTGCAGATGTGAACTACAATAGTTGCATTTTGCGCTATGTAGCCTTGACTCCTAGACTGTAGTAGCACAGCCTCCTCCTTGAACACTTCAGCCCTCGCACTGAGAGTAGCTTCTGGCTTTCACTCATCTCAGAGTTGCGGCACATCTCTTTATGACTCTTACATATCTCTTAACTGTTTTATCATTTATTTTCTGTATTAAATCCCTTCTATTTAGTTACCATGTGTGGATTTCATTTTACTAGCAAGATATTAAGATGTTATGCTCCAGTTGCTAGCAATGATTTTTATGACACTGAAATACAGGATAAGCCTCTGGATTATAACCAAAGCTGCTATAATTTTATTATATACCTCATTATAAAGCTCAAGTGGAAACTCCACTTCTAAGAGTAGATGAGCTAAAAGAAGCATTCAGGATTCTTTCAGTTGTAATTGAAAACTAAATTCCGAATGACTTACTTACACAGATTTACTAATATTCAGGCCACATTTCCATTTCTCTGTGCTCTCTCATCATTTACCCAAAGCCTGGCTTTATTTGTGATGGCAACCTGGTGCTTTATAACAGCTAGATTTACTGTTTCTCTATTTACTTTCCTTAACATCCTTTTTACCACAACAAAAGAGAAGTCCTTAGATTTTCATTATCTGGACTAACACTAAACAAAAAAACTATACTCCACAGAAAACCATAATTTCATGGAATTCGTTCTGGATCATCATCCCCTGTTTCTCTGATGGTGGATATTTGCTCACATCCATCAGGGATCACCTTGGACCTGCAAATAATGCAAGAATATATCCTACCCAATCACACAGTTGTAAAATCTGAAAAGTAGTGACTCACCAAAGAAAGGATATTGTTAGAAAGAAGAGGGAGCAGGGATGCCAAGTTAATATTTAACAAGTACCCATTCCAGTGAATGTTTACAATTTAATTTTTTGCTTTTTATGTAGAACTTTTCTTAAACCAATATATTACTTCCATGTTCGTATACACAGAAAATAAGGTATTGTGAATGCAATAAATCTGGCAATAAACTATGTTGTAGAGTTTCAACTGGATCTTCACAAAGGCGATTTTTACAAAAATTTTGGGTAAAATAAAATGGAAAACTGGATCAGTGCTGTGATGTTATATCTTTTTGTAAAAGTAATGGTTAAAACTCAGTAAGAATTCAAATAAATTTGCATTTCCTAAATTGTTTCAAAATCCACATGGCCAGTTAGAAAATGCATCTGTGGACCGTTTCCTAGAGGGACCCAAGTTATATATTATACTGAAAATGATAACACAGTGATTAATGGCAAGAAAGTATTTTGTCAAGATGTGTGTCTTTCCTGTTATACACTCATTGGAGTTCTATGACCTATAATTGGCTAGCTGAAGTTAGGTAATTACATTTTTACCAATGTGCTATTTAACATCCATATTAATAGGAGTCAGGAATATGTTTTAGTGCTTAATCTAACTCAAATATTTTGTTAAGCATATATCATTCAATTCCCCCAACTGCTCTACTATCTCTATACCTATTTATAAATAAGAAATATAAAGTTCAGAGGTTTTAAGTAAATTGAAGAAGATAAGCCTTTGAATGCCCATATACAACTAACAGTTCTGTGACAATAGTGAGACCATTTCAGTTCTCATGATGTAAGTTGATTCTCCACTATTGTAGATTGTTTACAGTGGTTTACTTAGCAAAGCTCAAAGTGGGAAGAAGCATTTTATGTTTCATTAGGGAATATCAGCACCATACTAGCAGCAACAGGAATAGAATCACATTCAGTTTAAAATTTTCACAGAATAAGAAAAGAAAAACAAAAGCCCATGAAAAGGAAATCATGAGGGGACCTATCAACTACAAATGCTTCATCAAAAATTGATCCTTCTCTGGCAGTAGCTACAAAAGGAAGACAAGGAGCAGAGTGGGGAAGACAGCTGGAAGCTAGGAATATGGCCACTCTTTCAAAGCCCTTTTACATTGGCAGAAGAAGTCCTCTCAGAATTCTACATTCACCTGGCAAGAAATCTAGCATTCTTTCCTGTCCACACACACAACTTTATTTCCACTCTCCACTTCTTTAATCTCCCATTATTCCATAATCCATAGGTACATCTGTACATTTATGACTAAAAATTATTTACTATGTATTTGAAAGAGGAGAGAGAGAGAGAGAGAGAGAGAGAGAGATCACCCATTCACTGGTTCACTCTCCAAAACCCTCCAACAGCCAGGACTGCTCCAGGCTGAAATCAGGACCCCAGAACTCCACCCAGGTATCCTGTATCCCACAGGTATAGTAGAAACTCAATTACTTGGATTATCACCTGCTACCTAACCTGCTGCTTATTAGCAGTAAGCTGGAAATGGGACCAGATCTAGGACTTGAACCCAGGCACTAGGATACAGCTATCAGTGTCTAAGAGGTATCCTAACTGCTGTACCATAGTGCCCCTGCTCTGTAGCTGCATTTCTGCCCCTCTCTCCCTACATCATCCAGCTCCTACCTGTGAAAATTTTCCTGTGTATCTTTGGAACTCACAGGTACTTTCATTGTAACCTCCTAAGTTCTCAGCACCTCAAAACATTCCCTCTTTTTGCTCTAACAGAAATTTGATCTTCCTCTGAAATTGCTATTCCTGCAGCATCCCCAATAGTGGATGCTTTCTCTATTATATGTCTTTTTCTGGTTTGTGGTTTCTCCAACTACGTTCTTTGTCTTAAAAATCTCTACTGCTGATCAGTTCTTATGATTATTCTATGACTCTTATTGAAATCATCTAAAACAGATGACTTCTTTGATAGTTGTAGTTCCTGAATTTCCATGCCAATCCCCAACCCGCCTCTCTTTATCACTTCACTATTCATGTACATTATTAAAACACTACTGTTGACTTCTCTGGTCCTTCACGTGTTCAGTTCTATATTGACTGTGATTACCTCAACAAATCACTCTCAAGGCATAACCTGTAGTCAACACCAAAAACTGAAACATTGTCACCATAACAATTATGTAGTCAGCTTATACCCTCTCAACAATAGCAGAATCTACAATTCATTAACATTATCAACTTTCATTTAGCCTGCAATCCCATGTCTTTGCTTTTCTCTTTTCCATAGATAAGTACCATCAGACAATCCTCAATAATCAATTTCATCTTATCTTTTATCTGATCTCTTTAACCATTCCTCCCCACTTTGTTCTCCATCTCTTTTATTATCTTCCCTCTTTTTTTTTCTTTCATTCACTCCCTTAGTGTTCTCTTTAAGGTTCATGACCTTTGAAAGACAATAAATGTTAATGAATCTTCAAATTATTTTGAATCAGAATGTTATTCCCAAGCAATATATCTTTTAGCATGTAATGAGCTTCCTAAAAGTCACAGATAAGAAAATTATACAAACTTGACACCCCACCCCCACAACACACACAATTCTGTCCAGTGCCCAATAATGGCAATTATATTCTTTCATTTACTCGGTCTCAAAACTTTCTAGTCTTCCTTGAAACGTTTATCTTGAGCATATTTTATACCCAAACTGCCAAGAAATCTTATTGGCTCTATCTTTAAAATTCAACTAAAATCCTGCTTTTCTTCCCAAGTTATAATAATCTTTTCTAGAATTTTGTAAAATCTTTTAGATCAGTCTTTGTGTCAATGCCCTTCCTCATTTATAGCATAATTTCAATCTGGTAATCAGAAAAATTGTAGTACAACAAGCCTCTGAAAGACTGTGCTCTGCTTAAAGGCCAATATTCTTGTAAGGACTGGTCTCAGTGCAGCTGAGCTACCTCACTGTTCCCTCAGATGCCATCCTCTACTTTTGTATTTGCTTTTTGCATTGTAAAACCGTATTTTACGCTCAAATATGTTCAATGTTAAATGCTCACTGATGATGCTGCATAAGAATAGTCTTCCAAGATTACTCTTTTCTACATAATAATTTAACTTTTTCCCTTAGCCAAGTATCTGTTTTCTCATTGAAGCCCTTACCAAGTTCCTTTGTGTAAATTATAATATTGTGAACTTGTCAAACCATATCTGCTGTTTATACTTTATTTCCCCTGGTAGTTCTCATCATCATTTTATTCTACAATCTAGTTTATTTGTATATTTGTCTCTTTTCTATTATTATCCATTAGGATGGAAACTCCATCATGGTATAGATTTATCTATTTCAGTTACTGCTATGTCCTCAGTTTCTAGAACAGCACCTGGCCTATGAGGACTTGATGAATAATATCACATTTCAATTTAATATTTTCCAAGTAACCATTAGAGCACTGATATAATGAGAAGATCATGGATTAAATCTCCTTTACAACTCATTTTTTTTCTTTCAAAAACTAGTATTTTTATTGTTTTCTCAGTTTTCTTCATTCAAGAAGGAATTATTCATTGTTCATTATGATCAGCTTGGTCTGAAAGCCCTTCAAGAGAGAGCCCTCATCTGAGGCGAAGAAACAAACTCACTTTGGATTTTACAAGATCATTCCAGAGCAAGGAATTAAGAAAATCATCCAAGATTAATGTAGTAAAAACTGGAGTAAGGACCACAAAAGGGGAAAAGTGAAGAAACTTTGTATCTGTAGAGTGATTTACTGGAAAAAATATTTGAATAAAGAAATTACGGTAAAAATTTCTATTAGATATTTCTCCTAGATCTCTATAAAAAATCAGGATTTAAATTGAGGCTTAGTTTTACCCTTTACTTCTTTAAAGGATAGGTTCTCAGACAATGTATTAATTACTCTTAGTTCCAGCAGTTAGATCGGTCAAGACCATAACTTAGATAAGTATGCCAGTTCATTTATATTTAGGCATAATGTAGATTAATTTGATTCCTTATGGGAAAGTAAGATGTGTCAAACTCTATACAACATAATTATATTGCTATGTGGATATGAGAACTTTTTCTCCTAACAGATTAAAGCACTATAATATTTTCAGATGTTTCTCAAAGATGGATAGAGGCTGCTAGCAACATAGATTTATCTTTGCATAGGCTTACCAAGGTTGAAAATAATATTGCTCTCTTGGGCCATCCCTCTTGTAAATATTCATCACATCACAGGTTAGTTCCTATGACAGAGAGTGGATAGACTAGGACTAATCTATCAGTTTACCCAACTAAACATGCAAACTGCAAGTAGCAGCACTTTATTTGGATGTGGAGGTTGGCATTAGTATTATTAATGATCTCAGTATTATTTGGAACATAATTTAATGTGGTTTATGTTTATTTTCTTTATAGTTTTATGCCTCAAACTTCTAAATATCACATAAAATATATGGATAATATGAAAGCATGCATTAAATTAATAGTGAGAGCCTATAATTGCTAGTAAAAGCAAATCAGTTAGATTAAATGGTCTCTATACAGTCCCATGGAAAATTAATTCCAACAGTGATAATCATTATTATCTGAAATCATCATGGGGAGAGAGATATGCTGGAGTATTAACCAACAAACCCTGCACATGCTTGAACTCACAGGCTACCCTATTTTCACCTCTATTACCCAAGTTCACTATTCATGAGCTTCAGCTCTCAGGATAAATAAATAAATGTCAAACTTCATGTTCTTAAATGCACAAAGTGGGAAAATACTAGGCTATAAAACACAAACTGCATTGGGTTAGGAATCTGACGCGTGTACCTATTCCAACTGTATAATTTACTAGCTCTTGATCGTAGACTAATCATTAAACTTGATAGAATTTTTATTTCCTTAACAAGAAAATAGGGGTAAATATATCTAACTTGCTATCTAAGCCATTTATTTAAAAATCAATGTAATGGTATATTTGGAAATTTTGTTTCTATAATTGTAAAACTATTGAAATATAAACCCCTTTTTATTGCATCATTCTAAAATTCCTGATTATGTGCCATTTCTTTTTATATTAATGCATTGTAGTTTAAAAATGCTGCCAAAATTAACTTAGCAAATGGTTCTGACTCATGGTCATATTTAAGTATAATAATGTCTCAAACAATTAAAGCCCAATAGTCACCATGAGTGCTTCTTCTACACCGTGACCTTCATTAAGAACACTCATCTTCTTCCTGGAGTTTTCATCTCTGCCTATGGTTTCCACTTTTAACTGTTGTGAACTCTCTTAGTAATGCTCAGGGTAGCATTCTGATAACTAGTTTTTAATTTATGTGAAGCCACATTATCTTCCCCCAAATTTACACTTCATTTTCCTTTTTAGACTCAATATCATCAAATCTCTCCTGCCATTTCCTTCTTCCTTACCTTTGCTAACCACTCAATCTACTATAGATTTTTTTTTTCCTAGTATTATTCCCACAGTGGCACACACTTACAAGCATTCTGGGTTGTTTCCATCTGTAAACTTTGTTATTCAGTTATATATATGGTGCTTGTCAGACTCTCCTCAATAACAGAGGCTTTTGTATCTCCTGACTCTAGAGCAAGACTTGGTAAAATGTATCTGCTTAGTTACATGCATGTTGAATTGATTCAACAATGTTGTATTCACTTCATTCTAGATTCTTGCTTTACAACTCTTGCTTTCAGCCATCTTTATCTGTAGCTTGTGTTGCTTTAAAGCTTCATGTTTTTACAAACTTTAATATAGTGCAGATGTATAAACTCCCTCTGAACTGTACAGTATTTTGTTGGTATGGTTGGAGGACAGAAAGCCAGTATATTAAAAACTTTGTTAAGGTCATAGTTATAAAAAAGTGTTGATTATGCTATCCCTTGCTGAGTTTTAACCTTTATATTTAAAACAATACTATTTGAAGTTTTTTGTGTGTGGTGCAAGGTGAGGGCTAGTAATTTTTTCCAATTTCTGATATTGAATTATCCCAGTATATGTTGTTGGAAACACCCTCATCTTCCATTGAATTGTCTCAGTATCATTTTAAAAACTAGTTGATTATACATATGTGAGTCTATCTCTGAGTGATCTGTTACATTATGTCAATATTATACTATTTTGATGACTCATACTTTAACATATAGGAAATATTGGAGTCAGTTCAATCCTTTCTTCTTTCAAAATTGTTTTCATGATCATTTTATGTGTTCATATCAATTTTAAATTTCCCTTGTTTTCTAAAGCAGAACATAGATAATATATCATTGAGTCTCCAAATTGGTTTGAGAAAGAATTTCATCTCCACTGGGCAGAATATGAAGTGTGACATTAGCAGTAGTTGAGATATTTCAGGGTTATGGAAGCAATGGTAATTATAAAATTATAACAATTGTGGGGTTCTTACAGCTTTTAGTTTTGGAACTCAAAAAATTATAATTCCAGTCAATTTCTTATTTAAGTCATATTAAGATTCTTAGAGGATTCAAATGGTAGCTTTTAAGGAAACACTAATATTCTAATCCTGCACAGAAAGCAAGACCCAACACCTGATGGAATTGAAAAGAAATGTAACACTGAAATCTGCCTTTAATATCAAAATCAAACTCTTCATTGGGAAATATGAGATATTGAGTCCTAGACTGTCAGCATCTTGATGGAAAAATACAAGAATATACAAACTGTAAATCATCCTTACCTACAGAGTCTGGCAGAAGCAGTCTTTGCTAAGTCCAAAAAATATTAATAAAAAAACATACTTTCTAGAGACCATGACAGAAACTGAAACAGGTGTCTCATCGAAAGATAATGCTCATTCTAGTAAAATGGTTTATGTGTCTCCCTTCCTTTCTCTCAGGCCAATTCTAAATTTAACTACAGAATAGCAAAATAAAAAAAAGTGATTTTCTATAGGAGGCAATAACACCCATGGTCCCCATATGCGGAACATGATTAACATGTATTTGCAGAAAATGAAGAAGCATATGCCTAAAAGAATATTGATGTGTTACACAGGCTGAGGGTGTGATTTCTGAAGACAGAGCTTGTGAGTAGAAATTTTTTAATGCTATGGAGCATTCGTTTATTACTTGGACTTATATAGATTCTCAATCACAGCTGCAGCCAATCCTGACAGTCAACTTAGGTGACACTATAAACATGAACATAAATTATTTGCAGTAAGTGAAATAGAAAACTTTTTTGATACAGTTCAACAGAAGGGATCAAAAAACAGACAAGAAGGAAGAGGTTGTTTTTTGCATATAAGTACTGAGAATGCACCATCTGAGCATACTGCTTATCCTTTATTAAGCCAGTAAAGAATTAACTGGTGATGAAGACAAAAGAAACTTGGAGAAGTTCAGCCATAGTTGTATTTTGCAGCACAAGGTTAAATGTACGAGTGTCTTCTGTGGAGCCAGTTTCTTTAATTAGGTTGAAGGTAGCCTAGAATGCCACAAGATAGGTGTTAACACTAAATCTGTATAGGAAAGTGAAAATAATTACCATAAAAGGAAGCACATCCTGAGTAACTATAAAGGCAATGTGACCCATAGGTTCTGTTGGAATAGATAAGAATATTTTCCAGAATGAGTTAGACAACAAAAATTATGCTTGTCTTATAAAAAAATGTGCTATAAAGCAGAAGACTGGCATTAAATCTATATAAATGTTGTTATCCCAGAAAAGGTACCCCAATACACTGTTGGCGGGAATATAAACTGGTACAACCATTATGAAAGATAGTATGGAGATTCCTCAGAAATCTGAAAATAGATCTACCATATATCCCCACCCCTGGGAATTTACCCAAAAAATGTAATCAGCATTTGAAAGAGTTATTTAGAGGCCAGGGCACAGATTAATGCCCTGTCTTGAAACGCTGGCATCCCATATGGGAACCAGTTGAAGTCCTGGTAATTCCACTTCTGATCCAACTCGATGCTATGGCCTGGGAAAGCAGAATATGGCCCGAGTTCTTGGGCCTCTGCACCCACGTAAGGGACCCAGAAGAAGCTCCTGGCTCCTTGCTTTGTATTGGCACAGCTCTGGCCCTTGTGGTCAACTGGGGAGTAAGCATCAGAATGGAAGATGTTTCTCTCTCTGCCTCTCCTCTCTGTGTGGAACTCTGACTTTCAAATAAATAAATAAATCTTTTAAAACATGAAAGTTTATAGCAGATCAATTCAAAATAGCTAGGATATGGAATCAACCCAGATGTCTATCAACTGATGACTGGATAAAGAATTTGAAGTATATATACATATATATATATATATATATATATAATCATAAAAAATGAAATATTGTCTTTCTCAACAAAGTAGACCATTTTGCTTAGTGAAATTAACCAGTCCCAAAAAGACAAATAATTATATCTTCTCTTATTTGTGATAATAGATTGCAAAAAATATATGAGTTAAATTTATATTTTGAGATTTGATTATTGTTTATAGGGGCTTTTCAACTTACTACTTGTTGAATTCTTTATTTAGCGAAGGATTAATCTTTTGATTATACGGTGAATTGAAAGTATGTCATTGCAAAACCAAAAAGAAAATTGACAAAGGAAGGAGGAGAAAGTGTGGCAGGAAGGAAGGATAGGGTAGAAAGTTTCATTATGTTCTTAAAAATCTACATATGGAAGGAAGCTTCAAGATTGCAGAATAGGGAGGGAGCACACTGATAGTCCAGAGAAAGGTAGTTTAATAAAAGTGGAGATTCTGTAGTTTCAGGGAAAAGTTAGGGCAAAAAAAGCAGAGGAAACTCTTCTGGAACTCGTGGGACACGGGTGACCCACGAGGAGGGCACGGGTGCCCATGGCTGGGGACCCCAGCCGCTGAATCTATGCACCAGTGCTGGAAAGGGAGGTGAGGCGAGGCAGCCACCACTGCCACCACTGCCCCCCTGCAACCCACCCTGGGATGGACAGGTGAGACATACACAACTGAGTGGGGGAGGAAATCGAAATCAAAACAAAGTGAATAGTGCCCGTGGGAAGGGGGCACAATCCAGGGGACAAACTGAGGGATTGAACACGCCAGGATCCTTTGGTGTCTCCGCCCCCCTCCAATCAGAGCTGAAGTGGGTGGAAAGCAGCCATCTTGTTTGTTTACATTCGGGCGTAAAGGAGGGTGGAGTCTGCTTTCACCTTCCCAAGGAGGAAACTTCAGTGGCGGAGACCAAAGGTGGTTTGGAGCTACTCGTCACTTCTCACACAGGGGACACAGTTAGGGAGGGGTGGCTGACCAATGAGGCCCAGGCACATTAGGGTGAACAAAGGAACAGGGAAACTGGCCACAAAGGGCGGAGCTTGGCACCTCAAAGCCCTGACACCAGCCCACTCAAGTTACCAATAAGTAAGTAAGTAAATAAATAAACAAACTCTAGAAAGCAGAGCTGCCTGCTTACACTGGATATTGGTACAGACCCACACCTGCCCATAGCAGAGGGAAATCAAGCTGAAAATTAAGCCAAACAGAAATGTCGATGAACAAAGGAAAATCCATAATAAGAATATAGAAGAACCTATGAACTCGCCAATGGAGCACGCTAAACCATCCATAATAGAGGCTGAAGAAGAATTTGAAACCATGCCAGAAAAAGAATTCAGAAAATTAATAATCAGATTACTTAGAAATAATGAGAAACAGATTCAAGATCTCAATGAAAAGAAAGCCCAGGGATTAGAGATCCTAAACAGAATCCAGAATGAAATACTGGAAATGAAAAACTCAATTGACCATATAAAAAACACTGTGGAATCCCTCAGAAGTCGAACAGATGAAATAGAAGAGCGAATATCAGAATTCAAAGACAAACTTCCAAAAATAATACAGTCAGATCAAACACAAGAAGAAGAAATTAGAAAATTAAAAAAATATGGTTGGAGACCTACAAGATTCAATCAAGCGTTGTAATGTTTGGATAATAGGAGTCCCTGAGAGTGTGGAAAGAGAGAATGGATTGGAAGGTGTTTTCAATGAAGTAATATCAGAAAACTTCCAACAGAGGCAAATTGATAATAACAAACAAATTCAACAAATAGTCAGGAGCCCCAACAATTTAGACCAGAAGAGAAATTTGCTGCAACACATTGTGGCAACACTCAGCTCAGTGACATACAAATAACAAATCCTAAAATGTGCCAGAGAGAAATGACAAATCACATTCAGGGGTAAGTTAATCAGACTCACCTCAGACTTCTCGTCGCAAACACTACAGGCAAGGAGACACTCGCATGATATATTCCAAGTTGTAAAAGACAAACAATGCCAACCTAGAATACTATACCCTGCAAAGCTATCATTTATGAATGAAGGGGAAATAAAGATCTTCCACAACAAACAGAAACTGAAAGAATTTGTATCCTCACATCCAACCCTACAACACTGGCTCAAAGGCATGCTGCATACATATAGAGTAAGATAAAACAAATTTAAAATACATAAATAGCTCATTTCAGGAAACATGACTAGAAAAAGACAGTACTTAACAGTAGTCACCCTGACTGTGAATGGCCTTAACTGTACCACCAAGGGGCACAGACCAACTTATTGGATAAAAAAAGAGAATCCATCTATATGCTGCCTTCAAGAAACACACCTTATCAGCAAAGATGCACGCAGACTGAAAGTGAAAGGATGGAAAAAGATATCCCATGCTAACAGAAATAAAAAAAGCTTGTGTGGCCATCGTAAAATAAGACAAAATAGACTTTAACAGAAAGATCATTATATAATCATTATATAATGATTAAAGGATCTATCAAACATGAAGACATTACTATTATAAATGTATATGCACCTAATTATAGGGCACCTGGCTAATTGAAAGAATTACCAAAGGACTTAAAGGGAGATATGGATTTAAATACAATAGTAACAGGGGACTCCAACACCGCACTCTCACCAATGGACAGAGCAACCAGACAGGAAATCAACAAGGAAACACAGAGCTAATGGACGCTATAGACCAAATAGACCTAGTAGATATCTTCAGAGCCTTCCACCCCACAGCTACAGAGTTCATATATTTCTCCCCAGTATATGGAATGTACTCTAGGATTGACTATATGCTAAGCCATAAAGGGAGCCTCAACAAATTCAAAAAAATTGAAACTATACCATGCAGCTTCTCAGACCATAGCACAATGAAACTCAAAATCAACAACCCAAGAATCTCTACACCATGTGCAAACACATGGAGAATGGACAACATAATTCTGAATGAACAGTGGGTCATCAAAAAAATTAAAAGAGAAATCAAAAGATTTCTAGAAACAAATGAAAATGACAACACAACCTATCAAAACCTGTGGGATACCGCAAAAGCAGTGCTAAGAGCAAAGTTTATAGCAATTGGTCCCTATATCAAGAAACTGGAAAGGAACCAAATGACCTTTCCACGTATCTCAAGGATTTAAAAAAAAAAAAGCAGCAAATCAAGCCCAAACCCAGTAGAAGGAAAGAAATACTAAAGATTAGAGAAGAAATAAACAGAATTGAAACAAAAAAAAAAATACAAAAGAGCAACAAAACCAGGAGGTGGTTCTTTGAAAAAAAAAAAATAGACACACCATTGGCCCAACTAACCAAAAAAAGGAGAAGACCTAAATCCATAAAATCAAAGATAGTAATGGAAATGTAACAACAGTCACAACAGAAACAAAAAGAATCATCAGAAACCACTACAAAGAGATGTATGCTAACAAATTGGGGAACCTGAAAGAAATGGATAGATATCTGCACACATATAACTTTCCTAAACTGAGCTATGAAGATATAGAAAACCTAAACAGACCCATAACCATGAAAGAAACTGAATCAGTAGTAAATGCACTACCGAAAAAAAAAGAGCCCAGGACTGGATGGCTTCACCGCTGAATTCTACCAGACATTTGAAGAACAACTAACTCCAGTTCTTCTCAAATTACTCAAAACAATTGAAAAGGAGGGAATCCTCCCAAATTCTTTCTATGAAGTCAATATCACCTTAATTCCCAAGTGCGGAAAAGACACAACAGAGAAAGAAAACTACAGATCTATCTCCCTGACGAACATAGATGCAAAAATACTCAACAAAATTCTGGCAAACCGAATCCAACTGCACATCAGAAAGATCATTCACCCGGACCAAGTGGGATTTATCTCTGATATGCAGGGATGGTTCAATATTCAAAAGTCAATCAATGTGATACATCAGAATAAATTGAGAAACAAAAATCATATGATTATCTCAAAAGATGCAGAGAAAGCATTTGACAAAATACAACACCCTTTCATGATGAAAACTCCAAGCAAATTGGAGTTAGAAGGAACATTCGTCAACACAATTAAGGGAATTTATGATAAACCAATGGCCAGCATCATATTGAGTGGGGAAAAGTTGGAAGCATTTCCATTGAACTGGCACCAGACAGGGATGGTCACTCTCACCATTGCTATTTAATATATTCCTAGAAGTTTTAGCCAGAGCCATCAGGCATGAAAAAGAAATTAAAGGGATACAAATGGGAAAGGAGGAAGTTATACTATCCCTATTTGCAGATGATATGATCCTATATATAGGGGATCGAATAAATTCCTATAAGAGACTATTGGAACTCAAAAAAGAGTTTGGTAAAGTAGCAGGATACAAAGTGTACGCTCAGAAATCTACATCCTTTGTATACACAGACAATGCCGTGGCAGAGGAAAAACTTCTAAGATCAATCCCATTCACAATAGCCACAAAAACATCCAAGTACCTTGGGATAAATTTAACCAAGGATGTCGAAAACCTCTATGATGAAAATTACAAAACATTAAAGAAAGAAATAGAGGACAACACAAAAAAATGGAAAAACCTGCCATGCTCATGGATTGGAAGAATCAATATCATCAAAATGTCCATTCTCCCAAAAGCAATTTACAATTTCAATGCAATACCAATCAAAATACCAAAATCATTCTTCAAAGACCTAGAAAAAATGATGCAGAAATTCATATGGAGAAAAAGGAGACCACAAATAGCTAAAGCAATCCTTTACAATAAAAACAAAGCCATATGCATCACAATTCCAGACTTCAAGATATGCTACAGGGCAATTATAATCAAAACAGCCTGGTAGTTGTACAAAAACAGATGGATACACCAATGGAACAGAATAGAAACACTGGAAATCATTCCAAACATTTATAACCAACTCATATTTGACAAAACCTGAAACCAACCCCTGGAAAAAGGACAGCCTCTTCAACAAATGGTGCTGGGAAAACTGGACTTCCACATGTGGAAGTATGAAGCAAGATCCCTACCTTACAACTTATACAAAAATCCACTCAACATGCATCAAAGAACTAGAGATACGCTGCGACACCATGAAATTGAGAGCATAGGGGAAACCCTTCAAGACATTGGAACAGGCAAAGAATTCCTGGAGAAGACCCCAGAGGCACGGGTAATCAAAGATAAAATAAACAAATGGGATTACCTCATATTGAAAAGTTTCTTTACAGCAAAGGAAACAGTCAGGAAAGTGAAGAGGCAACCAACAGAATGGGAGACATTATTCACAAACTACACAACTAATAAAGGATTAAAAACTAGAATCTATAAAATGATCAAGAAACACCACAGCAACAAAACAAACAACTCCATAAAAAGATGGGCCAAGGACCTTAACAGACATTTTTCAAAAGAGGAAATCCAAATGGCCAACAGACTCATGAAAAAATGCTCAGGATCCCTTGTCATCAGGGAAATGCATATCAAAACCACAATGAGGTTTCACCTCACCCTGGTTAGATTGGCTTACATACAGAAATCAACTAACAACAGATGCTGGCAAGGATGTGGGGGAAAAGGGACACTAATCCACTGTTGGTGGGAATGTAAATTGGTAAAGCCACTATGGAAGACAGTTTGGAGAGTCCTCAGAAACCTGAATATAGCACTACCACAGGACCCAGTCATCCCACTCCCTGGAATTTACTCAAAGGAAATTAAATGGGGAAAAAAAGAGCTGTTTACACCTCAGTGTTTATTGCAGCTCGACTCACAATAGCTGAGACCTGGAATCAACCGAAATGCCCATCAACAGATGACTGGATAAAGAAATTATGGGATATGCACTCTATGGAATACTATACAACAGTAAAAAAAAAAAAAAAAACAATGAAATCCAATCATTTGCAATAAAGAATGAGGAATCTGGAAAATATCATGCTTAGTGAAATAAGCCAGTCCAAAAGGGACAAATATCATATATTCTCCCCGATGGATGACAACTAACTGAGCACCTAAAAGGAAACCCGTTGAAGTGAAACAGACACTATGAGAAACGACATAATCAGCCCTTGTCTTGACTGTTGAGAAACAACTTACTATTTTATTCCTTTTAGTATTTTTTGTCATTGTTGTTCATTTTGTTCTACTTAATACCAATGGTTGAACTCTGTAATTAATACACAATTATTCTTAGGCGTTTAAAATTAACAAAAAAGTGATCTCTGTTAAATATAAGAGTGAGGATAAGACAGGGAGGAGATGTACAATTTGGGACATGCTCACTCGGACTTACCTGCAATGGTAGAGTTAGAAATGTGCCAGGGGATTCCAATTCAATCCTATCAAGGCAGTATGTACCGATGCCATCTTACTTGTTAAAGTGATAAGTTTAAGTACATAATTGATCAAAAAGATAGGGTAAGTGTCAAAAAGATTTCACAAATAAGACCAGTGTCTGCAAATAATGAAGGATAGAATTAAAAGAGAGAGAATGATCCTGTGGGGGAAGCAGGACACACAGCAGACTCATAGAATAGCAAATGCCCTAAACAGCACTCCAGCCTCAGAATCAACCTTTGGGGTATTCAGATCTGGCTAAAAGGCCCATAAGAGTCTCACTTTGGCAAAAATGACCTAAATGAAAGATCTCGGTGAACAAGACCGAAGCAGAAAGAACAGGCCATCAAAGAAGGAGGCACCCTTCTCTGAAGGGAGAAAGGAACCTTCACTGTGATATGGCCCTAAGTTCAGAGTTGGTGAACTCAAGAGGCTTCCATAGCCTTGACAGCTCATGGAAAGAGCCTCGGGTGATTACTGACATCATAAATAAGAACGTTAATTTTTAAATCAAGGGGAATCACTGTGCACCTGCTCTCCATGCAGGATCTCTGTCCTTCATGTGTTTTACTATGAGAGTTAATGATAAAACAGTATCTTGTGTGGTTGTGTGGGTGTAGTCAGTTGAAATATTTGCTTAGTATATACTAAGTTGATCTTCTGTATATAAAGATAATTGAAAATGAAACATGATGAAGAGTGGGATGGGAGAGGGAGTGGGAGATGGGATGGCTGTGGGTGGGAGGGAGGTTATGGGGGAAAAGCCACAACAATGCAAAAGTTGCACTTTGTAAATTTACATTAAATAAAAATTATACATATGTACTACATGAAATGTTTTATACTTATATATACATCTATATCTATCTATCTATCTATCTATATATATATATATAAATGCTCTCCCTCATTGAATTTAAATATGTAAATCAATTCACTGACCCAGAGTTCTTCAGCACTGAAACTCCCCGGCAAATCTAACATTTTGCAAAATGCCTCCATTTTTTTTTCGAGGGACCTGTTCCATTTTTCCATAGCACCTGTTCTCTGGAGAAAGCAAAATTGACTTTTCAGAGACAGGATATATAGATTCTGAACAAATATTAGTACTATGGAATACATTATCCCATCATGACTTTCTGATTTGAATGTGACTAATTCAGGTTATCTGATTAATTATTCATTGTTCCAAAATGAAGTACAATGCACAGATGGACAATATTTTAGAAAAATTTTTTACTGTTCTATCATCTGTCTTGTATAATGAAGTTTCATTAGAAAGGCCAAGCATAAGCACCTGTCACTGGGAAATGAGGGGCTAAATCAGACAGAATTAAAGGGATGAAAGTTTCTAGGGCCATCAGAACAATGTGGTAGGACCCTGGCTCCAACTCTCTACATGTATGGCCTTGGATGCATTAATTACAATCTCCAAAACTGCCTCCTGAAATGCCAGACTCCCGTATCGGCACTGATTCATGTCCCAAATACCCCACTTCTGACATAGCTCTATGCTAAAGGCCTGGGAAAAGCAGCAGAAAATGGCCCAAGTGCTTGGGCCCCTGGCACCCATGTAGGAGACCTGGAAGAAGTTCTTAGTTTCCACCTGGCCCAGCCCTGGGCCATTGCAGACATCTGCAGAGTGGACCAGCACATGGAATATCTCTCGATTTGACTTTCCCCCCCTCCCTCCATTTCTCCCTCTTTCCTTTCCTCCATCTCTCTCCTTCCAACACCTGTAACTGACTTTCAAATAAATATTAAAAAACATTTTTTAAAAAATCCCTGCATCTCAGTTTTTCAAGTAGTTTACCTGGATTAAGAAGTTGGATTTCATAGTGCTATGATGATTCAGTAAGTTAAGAACACAAAGCTTATCTCACAGAGCAGCTGCTCAATAGGGGTGCTAGAATCACTAATTTTCTTTGTCAGTTATAGGATCTCCAGTACCATAAAGGCAAGAGATTGTCACTTCTATAATCCAGATAAGAACACTGTAGGTCCTGATAGAAAGTTTCTTTCTCAGACAAGCCAACTATTAGACAATAGGGTTAGACCAAAGATGTTTGGATCAAAATAACAAATCAGAAACAATATAGCAGAACACAGTAAATGCAGAGATTGGTGTTACCTGCAACAAATTTAACTGTACGGTGGCTTTGCTTCTCACAGTATTCCTGCTGTATAGACCTTCAAAATATGATGGGTCATGATGGCTATCTGTGGACTTCAGGTACCAGCCCTCATCACAGCACACTACTGAATGTGACATTCTTACTAAGACAGACCAATTAAACTTGTGGCATCTGTTACACTACTGTCAACATAGGACCTTTTTTATTTTTTTGGATTCCTATCAATGGAGAGAATGAAAAGCAATTGTCTACACATGACAATGATAACAGGACACATTCATGGTTTTGTCCCAAGATTAATTTTCTCTTTGGGTGAACTGATAAAACAAACACATGATAGCTTCAGTCACAGTGTAATTTACTGTCAGAGTTTCAGGAGAAGTGGCTAGGTATGTACAGATATGCAGCGATTCTCCAGCAGTTAAAAAAAAAAAAAAACCTGCACTGGTTTGTCAGAAGCTAAAGTAAGATTGAACTACAGATTAACACACAAATATGTATGAGTAAGAATTACATAAATGGACTAATGAATGTGGACAGAAAATTTCCAGATAGTTTTGTCTAACATGAATGCTTTTGGAAAACCATGACTTCTGTGGAAATTACCTAAAACTAGATAGACAGGATCACTGTTTCTGAAAATAGTAATCAGTCTCTCTTCTTGGCCACACAAGTGCTACCTTAATAGCCAATGTCATCATGTCATTATGGCAGTCATGGAGGCTATGTGTTTGTTCAATTATATGGATTCTGTCTTACAGAGACTGATATAGCTATTGCTACCATAAGCCACACTGACAAATATGAAGACACGTCAAAGAGTTGGAAAATGGAATTCAAACATAAGTTTATCTTGAAGCAAATTTGTTTGAATCTATGCATATGAGGGGTATTGGAAGCATTCATGAGAAAAGTATATTATGACAAAATTATACACGGGTTTACATTTTTATACCAAAATAAACATAATTCTATTTCCACACAGGCTTCTAGAATTACTCTTATACTGATCTCTGAACAAGGCATAATTCCCAAGACCTGTTATATTCTTGAATACATGAATCACCAGATCACTTCCAGCCTGACGGATGTAGCAATTTACTGTTACCCAGCAGTGATACATGTGCAGAACAATTTTACTTTCTACTAAAGAACATATGACTTGCATGAGAATTAATCTGTTGTTGATATGTTTTCCCATGCATATTGTTTCAGCTCAAGAACCATTTCATTACAAATATTTCAGGATGTACACATGGTGCAATGTTCTACTAACTAAAGGTCACTTAGGTGTTTTAATCTGAGGACAGCTACATAGCACGGTTAAAGTGCTATCCTTCAAACTGTGGCAAAATGTACTGAAATGCCATCAGCTATATCTTCAATAGTCAGAATTAATTGCTCTGTGATAGGTAGAGTGGTGTTCTTTAGTAGTTGCTATTGGTACATATCATAAAGAGCCTGACTCCATGTTTTATATATTTGATTCTTGTTAAAAGATATTTTGCCCAGAAATTACTGCATGGTTGTGTTGTTCCTGGATTGTCACCCATGAAATAACATGGGATACAGAAGTCCAGTCTGATTTCTTCCCAATGGGATTGATCTGTGGTAGAAGACTGAAGCTAGATTTGAACTACATTTATATATTTGCCTAGCTTTTTCCTCTGCCCCATACTGCTTCCCTACCTCCCTTACATATTTTACATTAATAATACACTTTCAATGAATGCACAGCACAAGAGTTTCATCTCAGACACTGCTTCATGGGGAACAGAACTAAAATAGTTAATAACAAAACACTTCTAGGACACAGATTCTGAGAAGTGGAGACTAGAGCTGGTCCACTCTTTGACCATGTAACAATTAGGACCCCTTTGCAGGTGAAATACTGATGATCCCAAGCATGCAAAAGAAGTACTGTTGCTAAAATGTTCTCATTTAGTGAACTAGAAACTGATATTGGTGGAAGGGGATGCACAGCTTTCTGCAGTAGCTCAGGCATTTGAGAGGGAGAGGAGAAAGCATAGTGATAAAAGCTGTGGCTATTGCAGAGAATCATTAATACTTCACATAGAGAAAATGACAGGCCCAGTTCAACTGATGTCCTATATAATGCAAAATATAGGCACCAAATGGCTTCTTTGGTAGCATTTGAAGAGAATTTCATCTTCTAGAGCCAGATGGCAAATTGTGCTAAAGATTAGGCACGAGATAAATGGTAAGAATGACTGAATTTAACAGGCATGTGGATTTTTCAACTAAGCTAAAGCCCTGTACTGCAATTGAGTTACCTGTATAGACTCAGGAACCGTGGAAGCTTCTATTTAAGCTAGATTCTCTGGGCTTTCCGAAGCTGTCTCTTTATCAGATGATAGCAGCACCTGCTTCTACTGAAAATTAGGCAGGTGCCTTATGAGAGAATGCCTTCTTTCCTTAGGAGCTGTGCTTCTCTCTCCGACTGACCACAATGAAGCAGTTCATTGTGCACTGGTTAATAGCTTATCTGAATCTGGTGACACAGAAGGCCCCCACACTCAAGTTACACAAAGAGATTAATTCCTTGTAGCCAGGCAGCAAGGGGCAACTGAAGCCCGTTCGTCGGCTGTGCATTTGGCATAGTGGCTAAAATCACTACTTGGAAAAACCATATCGCACATGAGAGTGCCTGGTTCAAGTCTTAAGTGTTCTGCCTCCAACTGAGCTTCCTGCTAACACATACTTTGGGAGGTAGAGGTGATCATTCAAGAGCTAGGGTCCCCAACATCCACATGGAGAAAACCAGATAGAATTCCAGGCTTTTGCCTTTGACCTGGCTTAGGTCTGGCTATGGCAGACATTGGGGTTAACGTGACCAGCAGAAGAAGATCCATCCCTATCTCTTTTAAAGTAATTACTTTTTTAAAAGAAAAGAAAGTTTAGAATTTTGGCAAACTTGTCCCCCAAGGCTCAGCATAGTCTTCTGGGGAAAGAGTGTCTGTGAAGTCTCTCCTACTTACACTCAGCTAAGTGATGGCTAAGGGTTGCTCACCCAGTTTATCAGAGGGCATATCAAAAGACTTTATGTAAACATGAAAATACAGATAAGAGGTAAGTTTATTTTGTTGCAAATAAATTCTTGAAATTTGTGAATCTTTTTTTATCATACACATTTTCCCTGAACTGACTGCAGGCTTCTTGCATGCATCTGGGGCAACATGAATTACTAAAGCACTGAAGAGCTGTTTCCAGGGAGAAACAGAGCCCAGGCTTTTCCGGCCAGACCCCACAGCTCTCCAGATGTTGCATTCCAAGAACTTTTTACACTTATTCTTGAGAACTACTAGCATAAAAGGCAGGAACTTGATCAGACACTACTCAAAGAACTATCCTGTGGCTATCAGATAACAAAGTCAAACTGAAAATGACTCCAGTGAGAAACACTGAAGTTTCTACAGGAGGAGGATGATTAAATTCCAAAGACATTGCAGATTATGGGTGACTTGTACCAGTAAGAATTTGGATAGTTTGCCTAGGAATAGATCCTGAAGGCACTGGATAAAGAAAGGGAAACTATAAATTTGATGAGGCAGATTTCACCAATATAGGGAAACTCTCCCTTGCCATTAGGTTTCACTTGGTGCCAAGGACCTTGGAAATCAATTCTAATGTGCTTCTGGAGTGAGTAATGGAAGCTTGGGACAGGCTGTGACTAGTCTAGCTTCTAAAATGTCCATGGTTAATCACAAAAGATTGTTAGAAGAGCTTAGAGAAGCAGACATGCTATAATGTAGGCATGTTTATTATACTAGTATAAATAAAGATACCAAGAGTTGGCACCATTCATCAGAAGGGATGGCAGTTTTTTTAGCTTTCTAAGTGATATGGAATGTGCTGATGAGGGCAGTGCCAACACTGTTGAGAAATCTGGTAGTAGCTGTCCTCTGTATCCAATGGGATGTATTTTCCTCTTTTTTTTTTTTTTTTTGAACTTCCACTGAATTAGATTATGCATTATTTATAAGATCCCAGGTAAACAAACCTTCTAAATTGTTTGTTCCTCTCTTCCTTAGTCTCCCATTTCCACTGTTTGATTCTGAGCACCTACCACTATACTTGTTACATAGCAATGATTAAACAATCTTTTTTAAACTTTTCAACACAAACTTGAGTAATAGCAAACGAAATAATATCTTGAAAACAGTAGGAACTACACAAGTAATTGTTAAAATATAAAGATGTCACAGTTCCAAATTCAATTCCCTGGAATATTGTTCCTAGAATATTAGTGCCATACAGTAAGATTCAAAGTAAGTTTTCTGTCAAATTAGAGAACACAAATTCTTTTAGTTATAGTCAGATCCTTCCAACATTGTAACTTTTACATCTTCTAGTAAGTATTCTATCTAGTCTCATGTTTACTTCACCTCTAAACAGACCTTCTTAAATAAATGAAACTTCTTGACCCTATCCTTACTATCGTCTTTATTCAGTTTTGGTTTTATTTTTATGATTTTTATTGACTTAAGAGGCAGAATAACACAGACCCAGGTCTTCCACTCACTGGTTCAGTCCCCATATGCCCGCCAGGAGCTGGAATTCCACCAGAGTGTCCCATATGAGTGGCAGGGGACCAAGTACTTGAGTTATCACCTGCTACCTCCCGGAGTGCATAACAGCAGGAAACTGGATTGGAAGCAGGGTGGGGACTTGAACGTACATACTCAAATGTAGGGTGTTAGAGTCCTAACCATTGAGCCAAATGCCTACCTCATTCATTTTTCTGTTTTGTGCATACTGCATGCTTTTATTTCACAATCCTATCCGTTGTGTAGTTGGCCTGGGTGTAAAATAAGAGCAGGGAAATAATCAGCAAAATACTTTCGAATATCATACTCAGTACATTCATTCCTATGGCTACATGATGTATTTGTTGCAAAGAATTGGGGGAAGGAGGTAGCAGGGGTTGATAATTCATATAGCATGTCTCAGGCATGTATTGTTTCTATTTGCTGTTTTGTGGCTGAACTTCTGAGATAATGCTCTCATTTTGGGGTAACTGACCGAAAAATCCAAAAGTTGCTGTTGGAACTTGGATACTTCATTTCTACCACCTGTGATTCTGTCTCATAATGCTCTGATAGTTTGATCTGAGTAAAATTTGTCTCCACACTTCCAATGTTCAACATAGAAATGGACAGTTGAATAATTCATAAAACATGAAATAGGATTAAATATATTATTCAAGAGTAGTATCATTCTTAGAATAATGATAACACACAAATTGCTGGTAGATTTTTTGTTTTGTTTAAAAGATATTTGTTTGAGAGGCAGAGTTACAGAAAATCAGAGGGAGGGAGGGAAGGAGGAAAGGAGGGAGAGAAGGAGAGGAGGAGAGGGGGAGAGGGGGAGAGGGGGAGAGGGGGAGAGGGGGAGAGGGGGAGAGAGGGAGAGAGGGAGAGAGGGAGAGAGGGAGAGAGGGGTCTACCATCCATTGGTTCACTCCCCTGATGGCTGCAATGGCCAGAGCCAAGCTGATCCAAAGCCAGGAGCTCCCTCAGGGTCTCCCACACAGGTGCAGGGGCCCAAGGACCTGGGCCACCTTCTACTGCTTCCCAGGCCATAGCAGAGAGCTGGATCAGAAGTGGAGTATCCAGAACTCAAACCGGTGCCCTTATGGGATGCTGGCACTGCAGGCGGCAGCTTTACTCACTATGCCATAGTGCCATCCCCATGGATGTTTATATAATAGAGATGCATCATGTCGTAAGAAAATTACCTGAACATCATTCTTAAAAATAAGCATTCAGTTTTGTAGAGCTCTTAATTTTAATAAGGCCAAATATATTAGACTAATAAAACTCATCAAACTGTATACCAGTACAGGGACTCTGGGGAAAATGAAAAGCAATCCAATTACCAATTTCCCATTGACTTAATTACACTTGGAACAGTCTTATACTTTTATAAGGTAACTTTTATCTTCCTCTCACATCATGGCACATTCCATGACTGCCCACGGCCTTGATGTCTTCAATGTCCAGTAACATTTTTGGTTCAGTTACTAAACACTGTGCCAATTACCTCTCTGAAGGTGCAGTTCCAATCAACCATCCTGGTCCCCTCTGAGGCTAATGGCCTTTATTTTCCCCCTCTCGCTGTGTAAATCCAAGGTTTTCAAAAATTTGCAAGGATATGCACTTTTATTCAAGATAGTTCTGGAAGTTTGACAAGAGCAATTCAGGAGGAGAAAGTAATAAAGGACATCAAATTAGAAAAAATGGGGCCAGTGCCGTGGCTCACTAGGCTAGGCTAATCCTCCACCTGCGGCACCTGCACCCCAGGTTCTAGTCCCAATTGGGGTGCCAGATTCTGTCCCTGTTGCTCTTCTTCCAGTCCTGCTCTCTGCTGTGGCCTGGGAAGGCAGTGGAGGATGGCCCAAGTGCTTGGGCCCTGCATCCGCATGGGAGACCAGGAGGAAGCACCTGGCTCCTGGCTTCGGACTGGCACAGCGCACCGGCCATAGTGGCCATTTGGGGGTGTGAACCAACAGAAGGAAGACCTTTCTCTCTCTCTCTCTCTCTCACTATCTAACTCTGTCTGTCAAAAAAATGAAGGAAAAATATCCATGTTTGCAGATGATATGATATTATACATGGAAAAACAGAAGTACTCCTCCAAAAAGCTGTTAGAACTGAAAAACCAATTCAGTACAGTTACAGGTTATTAAATAAACATCCAGAAAACCAAAGTCACATTTTATATTATAGCAAACTCAATGAAAGAGAAATCAAGAATGAAACCCCATTTGCAGTAGCCATCAAAATATCAAATATTAAGGAATAAATTTAGCCAAAGAAGTGAAAGATCTCTATAATGAAACTTATGAAACATTTATAGAAATCATCAAGGGCACAAAAGATGAAAAGTATTCCTTGCTCATGGATTGGAAAATTATTATCATTTACAAGTCTTTTATGTTACCTAAAGTAATCTATAGATTCAGTGCAATCGTTATCAAAATAACAATGTTATTTACAGAATTAGAAAAAAATCCTAAAATTTGTATGGAATCATAAAATACCCAGAATAGCCAAGGCTATCTTGTGGGGGTTGGGTGGAAGGAAACCTGCTAGGGGCATCAGAATACCTGACTTCAAAGCATACTGCAGGGGCTGGCATTGTCATGTAGCCAGCCATAAAGCCACAGATAGTATCCCATATAGGCACCAGTTCATGGGTTTATGTCCTAGCTGCTCCACTTTCAATCCAGTTCCCTGCTGATGGCTTGGGAAAAGCAGCAGAGGATAGCCCAAGTGTTTGAGCCCTGCCACTCATGTCGGAGACTCAGATGGAGCTCTAGACTTTGGTCTGTGTTGCAACTGTCTTGGAAGCAAACCAGCAACTGAAAAAATATCGCTTGTTCCATCTACCCTATCTTTATGATTTTCAAAATAAATAAATCTTTTATTTGAAACCATACTACAAAGCTATAGTAACTAAAACAGCATGGTACTGGCATAAAAAACGGACACATAGATTAATGGAACAGAAAAAGAGAGCCCATAAATGAATTCACATACCTACAGCTAATTGGTTTTTGACATAAATGTCCAAATCATATATTCATATATTGGAGAAAGCATAATATCTTCAATAAATGGTACTGGCATTTTTGTGTATATATGTATTTGTATATATATATATATATATATATATATTGTATTTTGTGTATATATATATATATATATATAATGAAATGAGATATACAGGGAAATGAAATTAGAATCTTATCTATTACCATACATAAAAACCAACTCAAGATGGATCAAAGATCTAAATGTAAGAGCTGAGAATATCAAGTTTTTGGAAGAAAATGAAATGGTAATACCCCAATTACATTGGTGTAGGTTATGACTTCTTGGACAAGACCACAACAGCACAGGAAACAAAAGAAAAAATAAACAAGATTATATCAAGCTCAGAATCTTCTGCACAGCAAAATAATCAACAGAGTGAAGAGACATGCAACAGAATGGGAAAAATATTTGTGAGTTACCTATACAACAATAATTAATATCCAGATATATCAACTTAAAAAAAACCTCAACAATTTAAAAAAAATCGACAACAAAAAGCAACCAATCCAGTTAAGAAATGGACAAAGGACCTCAATAGACAGTTTTCAAAAGAATAATACAAATGACCATCAAATATATGAAGAAATGCTCAAGATCATTACCCAGAGGGAAATACAAATCAAAACTACAGGAACACATTCACTCACCCTCTCAGAAAGGCTAAAATCCAAAAGACAGGGAGTAACAAATGCTATCAGTGATGTGGAGAAAGAGGAAAACTTACACACTGTTGGATATAATGTAAATTAATGCAGCCACTGTGGAAAACAATATGGAGATCTCTCTAAAAGCTAGAAATGTACTTGCCATATGAACCCACAATTCCACTACTATATGCCCAAAAGATATGAGCATGATGTATCAAACAGGTATCAGCACCACCATGTTTATAGCAGCACTGTTCACACAGTCAACTGTGCAATCAAGGATTGTGTTCATCATTACTGTGGCACAGTGGATTAAGCTACTGCCTGAAGTGTGGCCATCCCATACAGGCACTGGTTGGAGTCCCAGATGTTCTACTTGCAATATAGCTATCTGCTAATGCACATGAGAAAGCATAAAATAAGGGCCCAAATGCTTAGTCCCCTGCACCCACATGTGAGATCCAAATGAAGTTTCTAGCTCTTGGCTTTGGTCTTATCCAGCCATGGCCATTGCAGCCATTTGAAGAGTGAACTAGCAGATGAAAGAACTAACTAACTAACTATCTCTCTCTCCCTCCCTCCCTCTTTCTCTCTGTAACTCTGGCTTTTGAATGAATAAATAAAACTTTTTAAAGTATATAAAAAAGACAATTTTCTATATATATACAATGGAGTATTCAGATATAAAAAAAAATGAAATTCTACCCCTCCCATATGAAATGGATGCAACTGCAGGATATTGTGTTGAGAAAAATAGGCTGGACACAGAAAGATAAATGCCACTTAGTGCTAATTTTTTTAAAATAAAAATTTTAAAAAAATTAAAAAGTCAGGCCTATGTATATCAGTATTGCTGCAAATATAGCCTTGTCAGTCTTTGTTTTATACTTTTGTCAAATCAGTGGTTAACAATGTTATACCACGAAAGTTTTAATGATCTGTTATTACTTTAAAATTTACTATATATGGGTGAAATGCCCATGTTTCTAACCTTTGCCTATGTTCCCACTAGTGTGTTTTTTTTTTTGCTTTTTACTATTTATTGTTTAAGCATTAAACCCTTGATTATAATCTAAATTAAAAATATGCTATCTGAAAAATTAAAGAAGGAAGGAAAGGAAAAGAAGGAGAGGAGAGGAAGAATGAGGGAAAGGGATGGAGGGAGGAAGGGGTTATCAATATATTTTTAGAACAATATCTGTAAATTGTATTGTATCTGTTAAAAACTGCAAATAAAAATAAAAATTTGCAAAAAAATATATCCTATCATAAATCTTAAATTCTGATACTGGTAATCACCTATAATCTATATTTTATTCTTTCCTCTCTAATACACTTATTTAATTTTCAAAATAGATTAGACATGTTCACAGAGGTACATATTAATGGCTTTATTTGAATTAGGGTAGATTCTGCATTTCCTCTAAAACTAGCATGTCACTCAGGAAAACTGCATCCCAGCCAAATGCCTTGGTTTTACACATTTTTTTCACTCTACCTCCACCAGAACACTTTATTTTCATCTGTCATCAACAATGTAAAACTCTAATACATACTCTATCCTGGTTTTTAAAAAGGTAAAAGATTACATCAGATTAGCTATTTTCTATGAAAGAAACTACAGCAATCACAGAAGAGGGAAAATTCGAATGACCTCCCAAAAATGAACACTATAAGCAAAGGGGAGTGTACATTAAATCAAATGTCTGTTAGATTCATTACTTTTGAATGCACAGTGACAATTCTGGAAACTGCACATGATAGAATCACAGAAATGACTGAAATGACCAGAATTACATTCTATGTGATCATCAGACCTTTAAACAATCCTTGAGAGACCTTTAAACAATCCTTGAGTTTTCCATGTTATCAGTGGTCTTGGAGAAATTTCTGCTTATCGCTCCAAATCCCCCCTCTACCTAATCTAGTATGGATTAGCCATTCTTCAAATCCACTTTTATTTCAATCCTCATATTTCATATACTGCCATCTTGATGCTGTTAACTTACATTTGGTTTTACACACTTCTGTGTAAAGCATTTCAAGAGTCTATTTCTACTATTTGTCTGGTTGCTGTTATTACCAGTATTGACAACACTTGCATTTAGTAACTGTAAAATGTCAGAACTATACTGAAATCCGTGTGTCTTATTTAATACTTCAACAATTCTATAAATTTGTTAATATTATTCCATTTTGTGTACATTTTATAACTCTAATATGTATGAATACACACATACTTTTTTGAATATATGTCCATCTTTTATTTTCTGAATAAAGCTAAAGTAAACTAAATATTTTTACCCTTCCAACTATATTCTTGGTTTTGTTTGAAATGGAAATAAATAACTGCTTATAATGGAGACTATAGAAAATGATTTTCTCTCTCCATTCCTTCTTTCTGCCCTTCTTCCACCATTTTTTTTCTCCCTTCCTCCTATATTTCCTTTCTCATTCTCTTTTCTCAATATTATCTCAATATTATGATTCACAAAAAATTGACTTGAATTATATCTAAAAGCTATAGTCAATCAAAAACTTTTTCTATTCTGTTGGCATAAATATTCTAAGGTACATAAAATTGCTTTCAAATGTTTATTTATATTCATCTGCTTAAAAGGTAAAGACAGAGATATAGTGGCAAAAACAGAAATGTCTTCCGTCCCTTGCTTCTCTCCCCAGATGTGTACAACAGCCAGGAGTGGGCCAGGACAGAGTCAGGGATCCAGAACTCTATCTGATTCTCCAAAATTGGTGGCAGGGTCTTAAGCTCTTGAGCCATTGTCTATTGCCTCCCAGGATCTATTGGCAGGAAGCTGGTTTGGAAGGGAAGTAGCAGGGACACTAAACAGCACTCCAATTTGGGAGGTTGGTCTCCCAAGTTACAGCTTAACCTGTTGAGTCACAACACTTGCCCCAGTTTTAAAAAAAACTTTAAACTAACAATTCCACAAGGATTCCCTGAGAATCTACATTATTTCCCAAATGCCACTTCTAAAATGTATTTCCTATTTTCCTGGCAAGGTAGACTGCACATATCTAATTTTAGATATTCAGCATCAGCCAGTTCAGTACAGAGTAGACTGAAATATCTCCATGTAAAAAAAAATATTTTGCCAGATGTGCCCCAATTGACCTAAAAAGTAACATTCCATTTGGGGAATTGCGAAAGACTGCTCACACTATAAGAAAACTCACCCATACTATAAAAAATAAAGTTGATATAATAAACCACTATATATATAATTATGAAATCATGCCCTACAATTTACATAGTTACTGTATAGTTTAGATCATAGGGAATATAATCTATATATTAAAGTCAGACAGGTAATTATGATTCATAAAAAATTATCTGAGAACAATGATGGAAGTAAGTTTCTGCTCCATGCTACATTGTTATAACAATTGATTAACAAGAAAACAAAGACAAAATACTGAAATGAGAAGACTTTCCTAATATGAAACATGATATTGCATTACCATACTTTGCCATCTACAATTTATTCTATAAACTTTTGAAATGAAAAGATAAATAATTCAGTGCAATATTAATCATTAGTGATTTCATCAAGTTTGACTGCAAGGCAGAATTTGAGAAAAGAAATGAATCAAAAGGCAAATTACACACTAATTGGAGTTGCCTTCCTTTGTATTTACTACAACAGGTGAACTCAATGTAAGTCAGAAAGAGCCACAGCTTGGACTAATACCTGGCTTCTATCAGTAGTGTGCCCCTCAAAGGCTCGCTTCTCAATAATCAGGTCACAGACTTCTAATATCCAACCAGCCTGTATCCTCCAATATCCAAATATACGATGAGAAGTACACTGGGCAAGATAACTGATTTGAAAGGTTTCAGTATCTTTAGAGGAAAAATAATTCAGCACATGACAACAATTTCAGTAATTAATGCTAGGAAAACCTTCATAGATACAAGAAACAGTTTGGTTTGCTTTATCACATGCTCACTAAAACTCAGAACAAACACATACCACAAATCTATGGTTATTGTTGCCACGTTACACATGAGGTAACTAAATTGCACAGAGGTTAAGTAACCTGCCCAATGGCACACAGAAACATGAGGATTAGCTTCTGAACTTAGGAAATCTGACTTTCAAGTAGTACTCTTTTCCCATAGATTAACTAAGACTTTTCCCCCACCATTGCAATTGGCAGATGTACTTCATAAGGCCAGCATTTCAAACAATTACCACTAGTTTATATGTCTAGAGATCATGACAAATATCAGGAATCTGTATGAGAGGAACAATTATGATATAAAGAGATATAATAAAGTCTTCTACTTGTCCCATAGGGGAGTTGTGTTCATATTAACTCTGATTTGTTAAATGGATTGAAGTCATGACCCATTCCATAATACCATAAAAATATTGTTAAATTCAAGTCTATCAAAATTGCTTTTTGTAGGGTCATTACTATCACCTTCCTTGTATAGAGTAAATTTAAACCTGGCTTTGGAATTGATAATTAATTCTTACATAAACATCACCAGCAAATCAAAGAAATCAAGCACAAGCTAATCATTTACAGCTATTTTGTCTTACACCAAAATAAAAAAGATACAGTACAAGACAGGAGTAGTATAATTCAGTTCATGTAAATGTAGACAAACATTCTAAATAAATTTTAACAAACCTTATCTACTAGAACATAAAAAATGATGCTCATGTTGAGTTTATCTTAGGAAAGCAGTTTATATTGAGAACAACCTATGTGTATGTGCATCGTTTGTGTTAAAAGGTAAAAGGAAATAATCAATACAAAAATTTATTCATCACCCATTCACCACAAAAACTCTTCAAACACTAAGAAGAACCTCTAAATTCTCAATCTCATAAAGAGAATGTAATCAAAACTTACAGCAAACATTTTAAGAAGAAATAATTAAGAAATACCTTGGTATCCTATGATCACTATAAGAAATTGCTATAAAATGGGTACCTTGAAACAACAGATATTTCTTCCCAGTTTTGGAGGCCAGAAATCATCAGGGGTCATTGCTGCTGGGATAACACTATGATGTCTGTATGTTCGTTTCCCTCCAGAGGCTCCTGAGGACAATATGCTCTTACCTCCCCCAGATTCCTGTGGCAGTTGATACTCCATAGCTTGTCTCTGCCTGCCCTGTCACCTTCTCTTCAGTTCTTCCGTCTAGGTCAAATATCAATCTACCTCTCCAAGGACATTTGTGACCGCATCTGGGACCCACATGTCTTGCAAGACATCTACAAAAAAAAAAAAAAAAACATTTAGCACTCATCAGTTCCTGGAGTTAGAGCATGGCTATTATTGGATCATAATTTTTGGCCTACCACAAGAAATAAACAATAAAAGGAAATTATTCCTAAATATTTTTATAATTAAAATCTCATTGTGTTACATATTAAATATATTAACTACCATTTATTTTATTTTGTCTTAAATAGAAAAAATAAATCTTCAAGGAATTTCATAAAAGAAAACTATTCACTGTCTATGCTGATTTGACTATTCACATTGAAAAATCTTAAGATTCTGTGTGCATATTTTTAGAATATGCAAGTATTTTTTAATGGTACCTGCTTTAAGAATAGTCTAAAGAAAGCAATTTCATTTTTCAAGTACAAAATCAACTAATTAAAAACATAAAAAAATAGAAATAACGACTTTAATTACAAAAATTAGGTATTTATGACTAAATATAATTGCATATATATAAAATCTTTTATTGGGAAAACTTATTAATATTCATTAAAAATGTTCTAAAGGCCCTAAATAAATTAAAATTTTTGTGGTCATGGACAGATATCTCAGTATTTTTTTTTAAATGGTATTCGCATTTTATTTTTTATATATATAAAGCTTTTATTTAAAGAATATACATTTCCAAAGTACAGCTTATGGATTACAATGGCTTCCCCCCCATAACTTCCCTCCCACCCGCAACTCTCCCCTTTCCCGCTCCCTCTCCCCTTCCATTCACATCAAGATTCATTTTCAATTCTCTTTATATACAGAACATCAGTTTAGTACATATTACGTAAAGATTTCAACAGTTTGCCCTCACATAGAGACACAAAGTGAAAATACTGTTGGAGTACTAGTTATAGTATTAATTCACAATGTACAGCACATTAAGGACAGAGATCCTACATGATTTTTTTCTTAAAAAATTGATTATGCAATTTCCAATTTAACACCAAGAGTTTATCATTTTCGATTATCTTTATATACAGAAGATCGATTCAGTATATACTATGTAAAGATTTCATCAGTTTGCACCCACACAGAAACACAAAGTGTAAAAATACTGTTTCAGTACTAGTTATAGCATTACTTCACATTAAGGACAGATCCCTCATGAGACGTAAGTACACAGTGACTCCTGATGTTGATTTAACAATTTGACACTCTTGTTTATGGCGTCAGTAATCTCCCTAGGCTCTAGTCATGAGTTGCCGAGGCTATGGAAGTCTTTAGGGTTAGCTGACTTTGATCTTATTTCAACAGGGTCATAGTCAAAGTGGAAGTTCTCTCCTCCCTTCAGAGAAAGGTACCTCCTTCTTTGATGGCCCCATTCTTTCCACTGGGATCTCACTCGCAGAGATCTTTCATTTAGGTCTTCTTTTTTTTTTTTTTTTTCCAGAGTGTCTTGGCTTTCCATGCCTAAAATATTCTCATGGTCTCTTGAGCCAGATCTGAATGTCTTAAGGGCTGATTCTGAGGCCAGAGTGCTATTTAGGACATCTGCCATTCTATGTGTCTGCTGTGTATTTCGCTTCCCATGTGAGATATCTCAGTATTTTAAAGATAGAAATTTTTTCAATGCTCACTCTTGGATTCAAGACAGTTCTATTTGAAATCCCAAAAGAATTTTTATGACTTGATTTCTAAATTTATGTGGAAAATCCTATGGACCAAGGTTAGCAAAGAAATCCAGAAGGAAGAATAATGGAGTAAGGGTACTTATGCTACCATATACCAGGACTTAATATGGAGCTTTATAAATTCATCCTGTGTGGTATTTGTAAAGAAATGGACCAATGAAACAGAAAAGAGTGCACAGAAATATAAATGTGCCTATAAAATTCTGATTTTTGATAGATCACTATGAAATAACTGAGTATTAATTCATGGTACATGGTATAATTGGTTATTTAGGTGAAAAAAAATATATCACCAACTCACCATCCTGCAAAGCTATTTTTGTGAGATAAAAAAAAATAAATACAACTTTTGCCAGATTAACAAAAAAAACTATTACAAACTATAGTACTATAACATTCTTTTTTTTTTTTTTTTTGATAGGCAGAGTGGACAGTGAGAGAGACAGAGAAAAAGGTCTTCCTTTTGCCGTTGGTTCACCCTCCAATGGCTGCCACAGCCAGAACACCACACTGGTCTGATGGCAGGAGCCTGGGGCTTCTCCTGGTCTCCCATGGGGTGCAGAGCCCAAGGGCTTGGGCCATCCTCCACTGCACTCCCGGGCCACAGCAGAGAGCTGGCCTGGAAGAGGGGCAACCAGGACAGAATCTGGCACCCCACCTGGCACTAGAACCCGGTGTGCCGGTGCCACAGGCAGAGGATTAGCCTAGTGAGCCCCACCGCCGGCTGACTATAACATTCTTAACTATTAGTTTGACAAAGGCTCACTAGGCTAATCCTCCGCCTGTGGCGCTGGCACACTGGGTTCTAGTGCCAGTTGGGGTGCCAGATTCTGTCCTGGTTGCCCCTCTTCCAGGCCAGCTCTCTGCTGTGGCCCGGGAGTGCAGTGGAGGATGGCCCAAGCCCTTGGGCCCTGCACCCCATGGGAGACCAGAAGCACCTGGCTCTTGCCTTCGGATCAGTGCAGTGTGCCGGCCGCAGTGGCCATTGGAAGGTGAACCAACGGCAAAGGAAGACCTTTCTCTCTGTCTCTCTCACTGTCCACTCTGCCTTGTCAAAAAAAAAAAAAAGAAAAAAGAAAAAACAAAACAAAAACTCTATTTCCAGTGATACCTATAAACACATTTCTTTATCTTCATTTGTTTTATTGTATATGGGTGAAATGGTCATTTTTCCATTCAGTTATTGCTTATAGCTGTTGTCTATATTCCTTTAAATGAGGGTCATTTTGCTTTTTTCTTGTTATACTTCTTATTGGTGAAATAACTCTAATATAAATTTAAAATATGTTATCTCAAAAAAACTAAAAGAAATGGAGCAGGAAGAAGGGTAACAGGGAGGCAAGGGGAGGGAAGGGGGTGAATGGGAATATCATTATGTTCTTAGAATTCTATCCACAAATCACAATGAATCTGTTAAAATTAATTTAAAATTAACAAAATAAATAACAAAGAATAAAGAGAAAAAACTCATATAGGTAAACATGAGATGAAAAAGGGAACATTATATCCAATACCAATGGAATTCAAAGGATCAGAAGAAAATACTATGAACAAATATAAGCTAACAAATTGGAAGATTTCAACAAAATGGATAAATTCCTGGCTATATATAGCCTAATGAGATTAAGTCAAGAAGAAATAGAATATCTAATCAATAAATAGCAAGCAATCAGATGCAGCAGTAATTAAAAGTGCCTCATTGGCTCCCCAAATAGTAAGTTAAGCCTCCAACTGCAGTGTGGGCATCCCATTTGGGTCCCAGTTTGAGTCCCAGCTGCTCCATGTCCAATGCTGCTCCCTTCTGGTGGCCTGGGAAAGCACAAGATGGCCCAAAATCCTTGGGCCCCTGTGCCCAGATGGAAGACCCAGATGAGCTTCTGTATCCTTGTTTTCGATTGGCCCAGCTCCAGCCTTTGCAGCCATTTGGGGAGTGAACCAATGGATGGAAAATCTGTCTCTCTCTCTCTCTGTGGCTCTGTCTCTTAAATAAATAAACAAATCTTTTTTTTTTAAAGTCTATCATCAAGAAGAATTCCAGGATCTGATGGCTTTCATACTAAATTCTATAGAACATTTAAAGAGAAACAAACTCTTTTCATACTATTACAGAAAACTGAAAAGAATGGAATCCTGTCAAACATTTTGTAAGGTGAGAATCACTCTAATACGAAAATCAAACTGAGACATGGTATGAAAAGAAAACTACTGACCTATATCCCTTGAAGATAGATGGAAAAATTTTCAACAAAATACTAGCAAACCACATCCAATACCACATTGAAAAGATCATACATCACAATCAAGTGGGATTGATTTCAGAGATGCAAGGGTGATTCAACATTCACAAATCAGTAAATATCTTATCTCATCAACAGAATGAAGTACAAAAATCATATCCCAACAGACAACGTTTGATAAGGTTCAATATCCCTTCATTAAAAAAAAAAAAACTCCACAATTTAGGTAGAGAAGGAGCATACATCAAAATTGTAAAAGTTATATAGAACAAACCAACAGTCAATATGGTAATAAAAGGGGAAAAGCTGAAAACATTTCTCTTCATATTTGGAACAAGAGTATTTACCTTTACCACTCTTACCCAATATAGTATTGGAAGTATTAGTAGTAGCAATAGGGGAGATAAATCTATCAAAACATGAAAGAAACAAGTCAAAATATCCATGTTTGCAGATGGCATGATGCTGTACATAGGAAAACCTAAATGGTTCACTGAAAAGCTGTTGGAAAAAGCAAAACTATTTAGTAAAGTTGCAGGTTAAAAAATAAAAATATGGAAAAATGTACCTTTTTATATGCTAATCATTAACTCTTCAAAAGTGAAATCAAGAAAAAAAATCTCATTCACAATAGCCACAAAAAATCAAATATTTAGAAAAAATGAACCAAAGAAGTAAAAGATCTCCAAAATGAAAATTATAAAACATTGATAAAAGAAGTTAACAAGGACATAAAAAATACAAAGATATCTCTTACTTGTGGATTGTAAGAATCAATATCATTAAAGTGTGTATACTATCTAAAACAATCTATAGATTCAATACAACCCTTATAAAAATACAAATTAGGTTATTTTTAAAATTATTTATGTATTTTTCAAGTCAGAATTACATATATGTATAGATACAGAGATCCTGTATCTATGTGTGTATGTGTGTGTGTGTATATATATATATATATATATATATATAGAGAGAGAGAGAGAGAGAGAGAGAGAGAGAGATCCCTTTTTAAAAATGGTTTTATTTATTTACTGTAGAGGCAAAGTTACAGACAGAGAGGGAGAAACGGAGAGAAAGGTCTTCCATTCGCTGGTTTGCTCTCCAAATGGCCACAATAGCCGGCCAGAGCTGGGCTGATCAGAAGCCAAGAGCTTCTTCTGGGTATCCCAGGCAAGTGTAGGGGCCCAAGTACTTGGACCATCCTCTATTGCTTTTCCAGGCCATCAGCAGGAAGCTCAACTGGAAGTGGAGCTGCTGTGATTCGAACAAGAGTCCAATAGGATGCCTGACGCCAGGTGGATGCTTAAGCTACTACACCACAGCACCAGCCCCCAAATCACATTTTTTATAGAACTAGAAAAATCTTAAAATTCATATGGTATCACAAAATATCCAGAATTGACAAAGTCATCCTAAGTAAAATAAATCAAGCTGGAGGCATCACAACATAACACGTGACTTCAAAGCAGAATACAAAGCTATAGCTACATTCTACTTGTTGAAATTTTTATTTAGTGGATGACTAAGCTTGTGATTATAAGGTAAATTGAAGACATGTTATTATAAAACTTAACAGAAAAATAAGAAAGGTAAAGAAAGGAAAATTGAGTGAGGGTAGAGGGTTGGAAAGTATTGCTTTTTCTTTTTTTGTTTTTTTTTAATAAAGCTTTTATTTAAAGAATATAAATTTCCAAAGTACAGCTTATGGATTACAATGGCTCCCCCACACACAACTTCCCTCCCTCCCGCTATCCTCCCCTTTCCCGCTCCCTTTCCCCTTCCATTCACATCAAGATTCATTTTCAATTCTCTTTATACACAGAAGATCAGTTTAGTACATATTACATAAAGATTTCAACAGTTTGCAGTTTGTTTTTTTAACAGGCAGAGTTAGACAGTGGAGAGAGAGAGAGGCAGAGAGAAAGGTCTTCCGTTTTCCATTGGTTCACCCCCAAAGTGGCTGCTAAAGCCGGTGCGTTGCGGACAGCGCACTGCACCAATCCAAAGCCAGGAGCCAGGTGCTTCCTCCTGGTCTCCCATGTGGGTGAAGGGCAGGGTCCAAGCACTTGAGCCATCCTCCACTGCCTTCCCGGGCCACAGCAGAGTTCTGGACTGGAAGAGGAGCAACTGAACAGAACTGGTGCCCCAACAAAGAATAGAAACCAGGGTTCCAGTGCTGCAGGTGGAGGATTAGCCTAGTGAGCCGTGTTGCTGGCCTTGATTTTTTCTTAAAGCTAAGTATGAAATAGATGAAATCTCTTTCATATAAACGATTTATTAAAAATAAAAAACAGCATGTTATTGACATAAAAACTGACACATAACATTATTTCACATTGGATAACACATTAAGGACAGATGCCTCATGAGACGTAAGTACACAGTGACTCCTGATGTTGATTTAACAATTTGACACTCTTGTTTATGGCGTCAGTAATCTCCCTAGGCTCTAGTCATGAGTTGCCGAGGCTATGGAAGCCTTTAGGGTTAGCTGACTTTGATCTTATTTCAACAGGGTCATAGTCAAAGTGGAAGTTCTCTCCTCCCTTCAGAGAAAGGTACCTCCTTCTTTGATGGCCCTGTTCTTTCCATTGGGATCTCACTCGCAGAGATCTTTCATTTAGGTCTTCTTTTTTTTTTTTTTTCCAGAGTGTCTTGGCTTTCCATGCCTAAAATATTCTCATGGGCTCTTGAGCCAAATCCGAATGCCTTAAGGGCTGATTCTGAGGCCAGAGTGCTATTTAGGACATCTGCCATTCTATGAGTCTGCTGTGTATCTCGCTTCCCATGTTGGATCATTCTCTCCCTTTTTCACTCTATCAGTTAGTATTAGCAGACACTAGTCTTATTTGTGTGATCCCTTTGACTCTGTACTGAAACAGTATTTTTACACTTTGTGTTTCTGTGGGGATGCAAACTGATGAAATCTTTACATAGTATATACTGAATCGATCTTCTGTATATAAAGATAATTGCAAATGATTAAAAAATCTTGGTGTTAAATTGGAAATTGCATAGATAATTAATCAATTCTTTTAAAAAATCATGTAGGATCTCTGTCCTTAATGTGCTGTACATTGTGAATTAATACTATAACTAGTACTCCAACAGTATTTTCACTTTGTGTCTCTATGTGAGGGCAAACTGTTGAAATCTTTACGTAATATGTACTAAACTGATGTTCTGTATATAAAGAGAATTGAAAATGAATCTTGATGTGAATGGAAGGGGAGAGGGAGCAGGAAAGGGGAGGGTAGCGGGTGGGAGGGAAGTTATGGGGGGGGACATTGTAATCCATAAGCTGTACTTTGGAAATTTATATTCTTTAAATAAAAGCTTTATATATATATATATATATATATATATATATATATATAAAACTGACACATAAACCAATCAAACCGAATAGAGAACGGAGAAATTAATACACTTACATACAGCAAACTGTTTTTCATAAATGGGCCCAGACCACACATTGGGAAAGGTATTCTCTGCAATAAATAGTATTGTTAAAACTGAATGTATATTTCACTTTGTGTCCCTATGTGAGGGGAAACTGTTGAAATCTTTATGTAATATGTACTAAACTGATCTTCTGTATATAAAGGGAATGGAAAATGAATCTTGATGTGAACGGAAGGGGAGAGGGAGAAGGAAAGGGGAGGGTTGCAGGTGGAAGGGAAGTTATGGGGGGGGGAAGCCATTGTAATAAATAAGCTGTACTTTGGACATTTATATTCTTTAAATAAAAGCTTTATATAAAAAATAAATAAAAAATAAAAATAAAAAATAAAAGCTAAAAAAATACCTGATTGTATATACATAGGAGAATGAAATTAGATCCCTACCTCTCAACACATTAAATTCAACTCAAGAGGTGTCAAAGACCTACATTTAATACCTGGGTCTATGAAGTTGCTCAAAAAATATGTGGGGGAAACACTCTAAGACATTGATGTAGGTTATGACTTCTTGGATAAGACCCCAAAGCATAGGATACAACGACAAACATAGACAAATGAGATCACATCAAACTCAGGAGCTTCTGCATATCAAGGGAAATAGTCAAAGTGGAGAGATAACCAACAGAATTAGACAGAATGTTTGCATTAATAACCCAAATATATTAGCAGACCAAATAACACAGTAACATGCAAACAACTCAGTTAAGAAATGGGTAAAAGACCTCAAGAGATAGTTATCCAGAGAAGAAATACAATGGCCAGCAAATATATGAAACAATACTCAACATCACTAGCCATTAGGGAAATGCAAGTCAAAAACTTAATGAGAGAAGCTTGCAGTGTGTTATTTTAGGTTAAGCCTCTACCTGTGACACCAACATCCCAGATGGGTGCTAGTTCATGTCCTGGTTACTCCTCTTCCCATAAACCTCTTGTTAATGGCCTGGGAAAGCAGTGGAAGATGACCTAAGTGCTAGGGCCCCTGCACCCACCTGGGAGATCTGAAAGAAGCTCCTGGCTCCTGGCTTTGGCTTGGCCCAACACCAGCCATTGTGACCATTTGGAGAGTGATCCAGCAGAATCAGGGTTTTGATGGGTTTTTCTCCGGCCTGGTAACTGAATGCCAATCTGATTGTAAAGTTTTTTTTTCCCCCTTAGAAATTGTATTTAAAAACTTTAGTACTGGCTGGCGCCGCAGCTCACTTGGCTAATCATCCGCCTGTGGCACCGGCACCCTGGGTTCTAGCCTCGGTTGAGGCATTGCATTCTGTCCTGGTGGCTTCTCTTCCAGTCCAGAACTCTGCTGTGGCCCAGGAAGGCAGTGGAGGATAGCCCAAGTGCTTGGGCCCTGCACCTGCATGGGAGACCAGGAGGAAGCACCTGGCTCCTGGCTTCAGATCGGCGCAGCGTGCCTGCCGCAGCAGCCATTTGGTGGGTGAACCAACGGAAAAAGGAAGACCTTTCTCTCTCTCTCTCTCTCTCTCTCTCTAACTCTGCCTGTCAATAAATAAATAAATAAAAACTTCAGTACCATGGGGCCTTTGGGCTTCTTCCTAGTTTGGAAGCTCCCTCCATGCTGCTCTGGCTGGAGGTCTTTGAGACTAATACATCTTTTTTAAATTTCAAAAAAATAAAAACCCTTTGTTTAATTACCATAATAAGTATCATTTAACAAAATTTATTAACTGAAAATTTATTTTAAAAAAATCAACTACTTTAAATAGATTAAATACAAGCTGTTTATTAGCATTATAATTATTTAAGACTTCCAGAGAAGAAGCAGTTGGCTAAATCATTTAAGAGATTGTAATTTTGTCAGTACAGATTTATTGAGTTTACACTATGTCAAAGGCAGTGTTTACACTCATAGGATTCAATGATGAAACTGACAGATTGTCTCTACCCTAAAACTGGCATACCATTAAGTTTTATTTCAAAGTCTAATAGAACATTACTCCCTTCATTAGGTCATTAGCCCACCAAAGCAGAAATAGTCCCTGAATGGTACTATTGAGCAGGTTGCCTGAAACATTTTAAAAGAGGCTACACAAAAGAGCTCCACAAGTTCCCTTGAGAGCTTATTTCATAGGTAAGCACATCTCAGAGTCAGGATGTTTACGAGATGCTGAGTCCAACTTTTTCTACACAAACACCTCTAAAAAGATTGCTGTCTGAGGAAATTGCAATGAAATGCATACATATTACACTATTATAATAAATACTTTAATACTGCTATTATATATTAAAGAATCTTGAAAAATGTTAACATTTTAAATCAAAATAAATAAAACACAAGTTCTACACTTAATCTTAGCCAAAAGACTGAGGAGCAATCAAAATACAAGTTCTATGAATTTTTATTTGTTTGGTTCATTCCTGTGTCTCACTGTCTGGAAAAGTTTTCCTTGAAGAAATGAAGTGACAACATCTATGATATATGTGAACTGTCAGAAACAGTCCCTGCGGTTTCATTTGAGATCCTGGATTAAACAGACTGCCAACCATCACTTTGGTCATTTAGTTCATAGCATGATATGGAATCCCTGCTCTCATAAGCATGACACTTGAGGAGTCATGGCATAGAAATAAAAAAAAAAATGTACATACATTAAAGGCTTGAGTATTAACACAAAATAACATTGAAATTGAGAATATCTCCTGAGAAACCCAAGGGAGAGAAAAAAAATTTCATGGGAGAGATTGGAATTGGGGTGGTTCTTTAAGAACATGCAAGATTAAAGCAGTTGGATGGGAGAAGATGCATTGTAAGTAGGAGATCAGTATAAGAAATGATGAAAAGCAAAGAAAGCAAAGGCTTCTGCAGGAATGGCTAAGTTTATTAATTTGGCAGAGCGAGAGATTTTACAGATTATTGAGAAAGTGACATTGGGGAAATACACAGACAGTAAAAATATAGGGATTTAAAAAGCTATTGTAGCCCTCTGATCACTATTCAGTATTAATTATTCTCATTTTCAAAAATACACATTGTGTTCCCCAAACTTAATTTGAAGGCATTTTAAAATTTAAAGCAAGCCTACACATGCCCTGTAGTAATGGTTTCTGCATTAACATCTTTCTTTCTTTCTGCCACATTGTTTCATTAATTCCCCAATTATTTACTGAGAGATTACAGTATACTTGGCCCCATTCTAGAAATTCATCACATGCTTAACAGACATTCTAATTAGGTAATATCTGTACTTGGACCAAAATAACTTATATGGCTTACACAATGCTATGAAAATGTATTTGGGGCACATGGCTGCAAAATGAGTTTTAGTGACTGAATGAAACACAGCCTTACCAATACAACTTCTAATTCCTGGAACACCCAGCTTCCTTAAGAAAGATGACCATGTTGTAGGTAACCCAAACTATCCCTTTCAATAGAGGGCAAACAAAGTAAGAAAGCAAACAGATGGCTTAATATGCCATCAATTACTTTTATTGTTCTTTTCCTCATTTCCTTTTCCTTCTCATGGGATAAAAACTAGATAAGTGTGCGATACAAGCACAAAGATCTTCCTTGTCTTGCTGCTGTCCAAGACTGCTTTGCACACAGTTTTTCTTGAATAAATATTTGACAACCTACTAACCTGAAGTAGTCTTCATTTTTCAGGGGTGGAGGGACTAGACTTTCCCTCTGCTAATGGAGGATATATGGTATTTTTTCAACAAATGATGAGCCAGAGAGTAATAGAACAGAAACACAGGTTTGAGAAATGAGGCATCCACTACAGAAATCCTGGGTTGACAGGCTATGTCTTGTGGATATCAGTGGTTTATATACTTGGTATATGCACACCTCTGCATTAGCATGGGAATGTACTGGAAACATCTACTTAAGGAACTACAAATAATCCATGGCAAAAAGGGATAAAAAAGAGATGACTGCAATAGGGCAATTTCTGTTGTGGGTGATTCAAGATGGGAATTAGGGAGTGGCACACTTCATAGGGCTATGGAGAAACAGCAAAGAGAAGCATAAGAGGTATATACTTGATGGAGATTAAGAGAGAATATATCCCTGAGAGCCCCATGGGAGGAGGGAAATCATCCTGAACCAGCATAGTGAGTATTGGCATGCACCCAGAGAGCTCACACACCCAGAGCTGCCAATAGCAAGAGCTGGAGGCATTTTTTTTATACAGGTCAGAGGGTGCAGGACAGATGGCAGTAATTCACAAGAGTGTAGTACTGTCTAGTCAAGAACCCAGGGAGCCAGCAGGTGATGGTGGTCGCCAGAAGTCGAAGTACAATTGCAGACAGGCACCCAATTCAAACCAGACCCCTCAAAACAAAACCTATGACCCATCTGAGAAAGGGTAGATGCCATTTTGAATCAGGACTTCATCCAAGGAAGCCTGCAGGTATGCACATAAAGGCCACAGAGACAGGGCTTGTGAACGCAGCACTGGCAGGCATTAATCCACTAACTGTGGCATGTGACCCAGAGCTAGGAACTGAGGGAATAGCCCATAGCCCCCACTGCCTCTGAGATTGACCAGGAAGAGGCCTGAGCTAACAGAAATTAAGGGGAACCACAGTAGCAGTGCTGGGATCTGGGGCCTAGGTGGCTCCATGAAAAGCTGCAGGGCATAGCTGGGAATCATTGCCCGAGAAACTCCCCCCAGCTAGAACACTGACCAGAACCCTCAGCCATAACTACCACAAACCTCCTGATATTCACTGAAAGTGAAGACATTCCAGGAAGACACAGACCCATACGGATCCATAACCTCCATCCCTCTTCCCAAAAAAAGGCAAGAGAAGAAAAAAATTAAAAATCAATTCCAAAAGTGCCAAAAAATAAGAAGGAAAATTCAAATAATAAAAAGAGGAACACAACAGGATTTCAGTATTAGAATGTGAAGATAAAGAGATAGAGGAAATTCCAAAAAGGAAATTAATAAGATTATTAAAAAAAAAAAAAAATCGGAAGCAACTCCATGAACCAAAGAAAACTATACAAGACATGAAAGAAAACTTTTCCCAGGACACTGAGAATATAAAGAGACATCAAAATGAATTCTTGTAAATGAAGAATTCAATGGATCAAATAAAAAATGTGATGTAAAGTCTTAACAGAAAATTTGATGAGGCAGAATATAGATTACCCAAACTAGAAGACAAATCCTTGGAAATCATACAGTCAGACAAAAACAGCCAAAAAGAAAATAAGAAAATTGGAAACATAAAAGAAAGTGTTGGAGACCTACAGGATACTATTAAATGACCTTAGTAGTGTCTGAAGGAGTGGAAAGATACAAGAGAATAGAAAACCTATTTAGTGAAATAATTACAGAAAACTTCCCCAAATCGGAAAAAGGGATGTTCAACTAGAGGAATCACATATAACTCCTAACAGACATGACCAGAAATGATCTTCCTCATGACATATTTTAGTCAAATTCTCCACAATAAAACATAAAGAGAAGATTCTAAAATGGGCATGAGAAAAATGCCACAAGACTTTCAGAGGATCTCCAATTAGATTCATAGCTAATTTCTCATCAGACACCCTACATACCAGAAGAGAATGGCAAGATAGAGTCCAAGACTTCAAATACTTCAGTCAACTCAGAATACTGTATCCCACAAAGCTTACATTTATGAATGATGGCGGAATAAAGACCTTATTTAACAAACAGAAATTGATAGAATTTGTTGACACTCATCAAGCCTTATGGAAGATGCTTAAGGATGTGTTACACACACAGAAACACAGGAAGATTGCCACCATTATGAAAGAATAAGAAGGCAGAAGAAACTCCAGAAGAATTACAAAAGAAGACCAAGGTAAACAATAGGAATAACTACAGAAAAATGGCAGAACAAAGTCATTACTTATCAATAGTCTCCTTGAATCCAAATGGCCTCAACTCTCCAGTTAAAAGATACAGATTTTCTGACTGGATTTAAAAACAGGACCCATCTATATGCTGCTTACAAGAAAATCATTGCACCAACAAAGAAACATGCGGACTTAAAGTGAAAGGCTGGAAAAAGATAGTCCGTGCTAACAGAAACCAAAATAAATAAATAAACTAGAGTTGTCATTGTAATATCAAACAAAATAGATTTTAACATAACAACAATTAAAAACAATGAAGAAGTGCACTATGTAATGATAAAGGGATCTGCCCAACAAGAAGCTGTGACAATAATAAATGAATATGCACCCAATTACAGGGCTCCTGGCTACTTAAAAAATATACTAATAGACCTATAGGGAGATATAGATGGCAATAAAATAGTAACAGAGGACTTCAAAACCTACTCTCATCAATGGACAGATCAACCAGACAGGAAACAACAGTTAATTGACACTGCTGTCCAAATGGAGCTAACAGATATCTACAGAACCTTTCACCATACAGTGGCAGGATACACATTCTTCTTATCATCGCATGGAAGCTTTTCTAGGATAGGTCATATACTAAGCCACAATCAAAGTCTCAGCAAATTCAAAAAATCAAAATCATTCCATGCACCTTCTCTGACAACAGTATAAAGCTAGATGTCAACAACTCAAAAATCCCTAAAACATACGTAAATACATGGAATCTGAACAACATGCTCTCAAATGGACAATGGTAAATAGAACAAATCAAAAGGGAGATCAAATACTTTCTGGAAACAAATGAAGATGGCAATACATGATACCAAAACATATGGGATACAACAAAAGCAGTGTTGAGAGGGAAGTCTATAGCAATCGGAGCCTATATGAAGAAACTGGAAGGGTACCAAATAAATAAGCTATCCAGGCATCTCAAGGACTTAGAATATCAACAACAAACCAAACCTAAAACTGGTAGGAGGAAAGAAATAATTAAAATTAGATAATAAACAAAATTGAAACCAAGAAAACTACAAAAAAGCAGTGAAATAAAGGTGGTTTATTGAAAAAAAAGAAAAAAAATTAATGAAAAAAGAGGGAGGAGATACAAATGAAATCAGATGAAAAAGGAACTTTAAAAGACACCACAGAAATAAAAAGAATCATCAGATATTAGTACAAAGAGCTGTATGCCAACAAAATGGGAAACCTAGAAGAAATGGATAGATTCCTGAAGAGATACAACCTACCTAATTTGAGCCATGAAGACCTAGAACACCTAAACAGATCCTTAACTGAGACAGCAATTGAATCAGTAACAAAGAAAATGCCAGGCTTCACTGCTGAATTCTATTAGACATTTAAAGAACTAACTCCAGGCTGGTGCCATGACTCAACAGGCTAATCCTCTGCCTGCAGCACTGGCACACTGGGTTCTAGTCCTGGTCAGGGCACCGGATTCTGTCCTGGTTGCCCCTCTTCGAGTCCAGCTCTCTGCTGTGGCCCGGGAATGCAGTGGAGGATGGCCCAAGTCTCTGGGCCCTGAACCTGCATGGGAGACCAGGAGAAGCACCTGGCTCCTAGCTTCAGATCAGCACGGTACAACGGCCACAGTGGCCATTGGATGATGAACCAATGGTAAAGGAAGACCTTTCTCTCTGTCTCTCTCACTATACACTCTGCCTGTCCAAAAAAAAAAAAAAAAAAGAACTAACTCGAATTCTTCTAAACCTATTCAAAACAATTAAAAAGTAGGGAATCCTCCCAAATTATTTCTATGAAGCCAGCATCACCTTAATTCATAAACTTGAAAAACATACAACAAAGAGAACTACGGACCAACTTCCCTGATGAATATAGATGCAAAAATCCTCAACAAACTTCTAGCCAATTCACTCTAACAACGCATCAGAAAGATCATATATCTGGACCAAGTGGGATTTATCCCTATTATGCATGAATGGCTCAACATTTGCAAATCAATCAATTTGATATGTCATATTTAAAAAATGAAGAACAAAAACCATATGATTATCTCAATAGTCACAGAGAAACATTTGACAAAATAGAACACCCTTTCGAGATGAAAACTTTAAGCAGATTGGATACAGAAGAAACATTCCTCAACATAATTAGAGCAATTTATGACAACCCCACAGTCAGCATCCTATTGAATGGGAAAAACTTGGACGCATTCCCCTGAGATCCAGAATCAGACAAGGATGCCCACTTTCACCACCGCTACTCAATATTGGCCTGGAAGATTTAGGCAGAGCCATTAGGCTAGAAAGAGAAATCAAAATGATACAAATTGGAAAGGAAAAAAATCAAACTACCTCTATTTGCAGATAACATGATCCTACATAAATGTGAAACAAAAGATTAAATAAAAGACTACTGAATTCACAGAAAAATTCAGTAAAGAGGCAGGATATGAAATGATAACACAAAAAAAATAGCATTTGTATACACAGAGAGCACCATGGATGATAAAGAATAGCTAAGATCAATCCCATTTCCAATAGCTACAAAAAATAATCAACTACCTTGGAATAAATTTAACCAAGAATATCCAAGATCTCTACAATGAAAAGTACAAAACATTAAAACAATGAAGTTACCAAAAAATGGAAAAATAGTTCATATCCATAGATTAGAAGAATCAATGCATCCATACTGTAGACAGATATCTACAGATTCAATGTAATACCAATGAAAACACCAAGTATATTATTCGCAGATATAGAAAATATGATGCTGCAATTCATATGGAAACATAGGAGAACTCACATAACTAAAGCAATCTTATACAACAAAAACAAAGCTGGAGGCATCACAATACCAGATTTTGACATTCTACATGGCAGCTATAATTAAAACAGCCTAGTACAGGTGAAAAAACAGATGGATAGATGAATGGAACAGAATAGTAACACCAAAAATCAACCAAAGCATCTACAACCAACTTATTGACAAAGGAACTAAAACCAACCCCTGGAGGAAGGACAGTCTCTTCAACAATTGGTGCTGGGAAAACTGTATTTCCACATGCATAAGTATAAAGCAAGAATGCTACCTTACCCCTTATAGAAAAAAATCCACTCAGAATGGATTAAAGACCTAAATCTATGGCCTGATACCATCACATTATTACAGAACATTCGAGAAACCCTGCAAGACATTGTCATAGGTAAAAACTTTTTGGAAAAAATCCCAGAGGCACAGATAATCAAAGCCAAAATTGACAAATGAGATTATATCAAATCTAGAAGCCTCTGTACTGCAAAAGAACAATAAGCAAAGTGAAGAGGCAACTGACAGAATGGGAGAAATTATTTGCAAACTACACAACTGATAAAGGATTAATAACCAGAATATACAAAGATATCAAGAAACTCAACAACAACAAAACAACCCAATGAAGAAATGGGAAAAGGACTTAAACATTTTTCAAAAGAGGAAATCCAAATGGCAAACAGACATATGAAAAAATGCTCAGGATCACTTGCCTTTAGGGAAATGCAATTCAAAACCACAATGAGATTTCATCTCACCCCCATTAGAATGGCTTTCACACAGAAATCAACAGACAACAAATGTTGGTGAGGATGTGGGGAAAAAGGTCCCTAATCTACTGTTGGTGGGATATATATATATATATATATATATACACACACACACACATACTGTTGGTAAAGCCACCATAGAGGACTCTATGGAGATTTCTCAGATATCTGAATATAGGCCTATCATATGACCCAACTATCCCACTTCTGTGAATTTACCCAAGGGGAATGAGATCAGCATATGAAAGAGTTATCTGTACCCCTATGTTTATTGCAGCTCAATTCACATTAGCTAAGACATGGAATCAACCCAAATGTGCATCAACTGAAGACTAGATAAAGAAATGGTGAGATATGTACACTATGGAATACTATACAGCAGTAAAAACAAAAAAATGAAATGTGGTTATTTGCAACAGAGTGGATGAAACTTGAAAACATCATACTTAGTGAAATAAGCCAGTCCCAAAGGGACAAATACCATATGTTCTCCCTGACCTCTGATAAGTAATATATCATCTAAAAGGCAATCTGTAGAAGTGAAATTGACACTTTGAGAAGCAATGACTTTGATCAGCCCTTGTTTTGACTGTTGGGAAACAGTTTTTTTTTTCCCTTATACTATTTGTTGAACTCATTAATTAGCACAGAGTTAATTATATGTGTATAAAGTTAATTAAAATAGATCTTAGTGAAAAATAAGAGTGGAAATAAGAGAAAGAAGGAAGAGGGTTGGGAGTGTGGTGGGAAGGGCTAGTATGATGGGAAGAATCACCATGTTCCTAGAGTTGTAACTATGGAAATGTATAAAGCTGTATAATTCTGCATACATTCCTGTGGACTTACTTTGAATGTACACTATAAAAACTTGTTATGGGATGCCAAATGCACACAAGCAAGCATGGAGGGGAAGTATTTTAAGTGCTAAAGTGATCATAGATCATATAACAGGGATAGTATCAAAGTGACCATACAGACAGAATTAAGTGTTAAAGAAATCATATAGATAGGATTTTGTGTTTGGTAATAATAATAGATAGAATTAAAAAGTCGTGAATGATCCAACATGGAAAGTAGTCCACACAGCCTGACTCATAGATAGACAATCACATTAAAGTAGCACTAGGACCTCATAATCAACGATTAATGCATTCTAGTCTGGCTGAAAAGCCCACCGGATAATTTCAGGCATGGAAAGCCAAGACACTGTGGCAAAAAGTGTCCTACATGAAGGACCTCTGTGGGTGAGACCCCAGTGGAAAGAGGTGGTCATCAAAGAAGGAAGTACTTTTCTCTGAATGCAGGAGAGAACATCCCCTTTGTTTGTGGCCTAATCTAAATACTGAACGAGTTTACTGATTCAAAAGGCTTCCATAGCCTCGGCAGCTTATGTCAAGAGCCTTGGGTGATTACAAAACAGTGTTAATTGTTAAATTAACAACAGAAATCACTGTGTACTGACTCCCCATGCAGGACCTCTGTGCTCAAAAGGTTCAGAGTTAGGAGAGTTAATAATAAGACTCGTTCTCAAAGATATGCTTTATTTTAGCATATTAAGTAGAGGATGTTCTTATGTCTCAGAAGTTTTAGATAAGCCTAAATGTCTAACTCCATTGCTTTTCTTCTTAGGTACTTCTTGAATTAATCATAATAACTGTTCTGAAAGAAACAAAGTATATTATTGCAAAAGTTAAAAGAAAAATAAGAAAGTATGTAGGAGGAAGGGTGGGAGGGAGGAAGGGAAGAGGGGTGGGAATTGTCATTATGTTCTTAAAATCATGTGTGACACATGAAATTTGTTCCATTCATAAAAATAAAAAGATTAATAAAAAAGAGGTAATGGATTCACTGGAGCAATAGCAAGTTAAGGAATTTGGAAATGAAACTGAAATTAGAAAAGAATATACAAATGCTGGCTACTTTTCTGGCCACACAGGGCTTGCAAATAAGGTTGAGACTCAGATTAAAGAGTAAAAATTCTGTCATTTAGGTGTAATAAACTATGTAGAAGTAAGCTCAGTAAGATAAAAGTTAGTGCTACTCTATTATGGATATATTTGTGTACAATGTCACAGAAAATGAGAAAAATAAATCTAACAATACTAGAGTAGTCATAAACATATTTAAAAACATGCAAAGTTCAGCCTGATATTCAGTTTAAGCTGAAGATTGACCAGATGCAGGCACAGGCTGGAGTAGGCACCAGGCAATAACCATGTAGCTTGTAAGGAGACATACCTGCTGAACTAATGGAGATTACTGCCCTGTGTAGAGAGAAACCTAGGGAGAGCCTTTCTGCACACTGGTGAGGTTATGGGTCGACACTGCATTTCTCTCACCAGCAAAACCTAGAAAAAGTGAGCAATATAACTTCCCATCCCGCTCTGTGATGGCTTACCTGGAATGAGAAGCATCTTGGGCTCCCCCTTGCTGTAAAATTGGATTATTACTTCCATTCAGCAATCACAGCCCAATAAGGAGGGGTTTTCTAGGCCACAACAGTCAACTGGTAGTTTTAGAGGAAGTACAGCAAATATAAGGGATTTGGGAATGTCATAGGCAGTGTCCAAGTCTCCCTCTAAGAGGCTAGACAAAGTCACTTTCATTATAGAGGTGAAAACCATTATCTTGAAATTAACTCCTCTACTTGCCATGGAACCTTGGTTTCTATGCTCAGCTCTTACAGACCAGGGAATCAACTAAGCGAGGCAGATTATTACTGATCTAAGAGCAACTGAATGATTCCAGAGTAAAGTGAGGACATTAGCAAAAGGAGAACAGCTACTCAACGTCTACCACTTCAGAAAAAGGAAATAATTAGGGGCTGAATACCTCAAACAGTCAATCTACCTACAAACCTGCTGATGGAAAAATTGAGGATTTTACTGAGGTCCAAGCAAAAATCTATGCTTTCTCAGATTCCTGAGGCAGTGCCACAGACAGTCTAGGAAAGAAAGGGCCTCATTCCACCACAGGCATGACACAGAGATGAGTCCAGCTAAGCAATCCTTCCCCACCACAGCAGTACTATTTCATCCTGAAAGAGATACAACTTGGGTTGAGCTCAGGGAATACTTGAGCGGCCAGGGACAGTTCCAGCTTGTATGGATGACTCTCATACATGAACCCTAGCCTTTAATACTCTGCATTGATACTTGGGCCACCCAGAAAAGGTTGACTCTTTGGATAGGGAAATAGAAAAACAGGAAGTAGATAATGATGGGAAAGTACATCTGTGGAAAAGAAATGAGGCAGGCCATATGTGATAGCCTGCAGAAACCCCACACAAATATAAAGTGCTCCTCGTTTCGGCCCACACCATGTGCTACCACTGGGCATCAGTAAGAGACTGCCCTCAGAATGCGTACTGTGGTTCACCAAGCAGAGGACACAGCACTGAAGGTTCATAGACAAAGTGGATACAAACAGACAAGTCTAAAATTAAAAATGCCAAGAATACAGGTGTGCCTGTGAAGTTAATAATAGTCAACAGATGATAAAATAGTATCTAGCCTATCCTTCAGCACTCAATGATTTTACCTAAGCTTCCTGGGCAGATACATGCAGGCATGGCAACATCAAAGAACGGCAAATAAATTACACTCATCTTACATTTCACAGGGATCACTTTTCAGTTAAAATTTAAACACCTAAGAATAATTGTGTGTCAATTACAGAGTTCAACCACTAGTACTAGGATAAAAAAAATACTAAAATGGATAAATACATTGTACAACAACAGTGTAATTAACACACAATTATTCGTAGGTGTTTAAATTTTAACTGAAAAGTGAACCCTGTGAAATATAAGAGTAGGAATAAGAGAGGGAGGAGATGTACAATTTGGGACATGCTCAATCGGACGTGCCCCAAATGATGGAGTTAGAAACGTTCCAGGGGATTCCAATACAATCCCATCAAGGTGGCATGTACCAAGGCCATCTCACTAGGCCAAGTGATCAATTTCAGTTCACAATTGATCACACTGATAGGTCTAAGAGTCAAAGGGATCACACAAACAAGACTAGTGTCTGCTAATACTAACTGATAGAGTGAAAAAGGGAGAGAATGATCCAACATGGGAAGCGAGATACACAGCAGACTCATAGAATGGCAGATGTCCTAAATAGCACTCTGGCCTCAGAATCAGCCCTTAATGCATTTGGATCTGGCTCAAGAGACCATTAGAATATTTTAGGCATGGAAAGCCAAGACACTCTGGAAAACAAAAAAAAAAAAAAAAGAAGACCTAAATGAAAGATCTCTGCGAGTGGGATCCCAGTGGAAAGAACGGGGCCATCAAAGAAGGAGGTACCTTTCTCTGAAGGGAGGAGAGAACTTCCACTTTGACTATGACCCTGTCAGAATAAGATCGAAGTCGGCGAACCCTAAAGGCTTCCATAGCCTCGGCAACTCATGACTAGAGCCTAGGGAGATTACTGACGCCATAAACAAGAGTGTCAAATTGTTAAATCAACATCAGGAGTCACTGTGTACTTACGTCTCATGAGGGATCTGTCCTTAATCTGTTGTCCAATGTGAAGTAATGCTATAACTAGTACTGAAACAGTATTTTTACACTTTGTGTTTCTGTGTGGATGCAAACTGATGAAATCTTTACATAGTATATACTGAATCGATCTTCTGTATATAAGGATAATTGAAAATGATTAAAAACTCTTAGTGTTAAATTGGAAATTGCATAGATAGTTAATCAATTCTTTAAAAAAATATCACGTAGGATCTCTGTCCTTAATGTGCTGTACATTGTGAATTAATACTATAACTAGTACTCCAACAGTATTTTCACTTTGTGTCTCTATGTGAGGGCAAACTGTTGAAATCTTTACGTAATATGTACTAAACTGATCTTCCATGTATAAAGAGAATTGAAAATGAATCTTGATGTGAATGCAAGGGGAGAGGGAGCGGGAAAGGGGAGGGGAGTGGGTGGGAGGAAAGTTATGGGAGGTAAGCCATTGTAATCCATAAGCTGTACTTTGGAAATTTATATTCTTTAAATAAAAGCTTTATAAATAAATAAATAAATAAATTTTAAACCCCCCTAAAAAAACTACACTCATGCACAAGTGACAGTGCAAAGTATGCAATGTGTGTGATCACACACATAACTTCTGGCCTAATGCCAGTCTCCCCCTGTAACAGAGCTAACCAGTAAGCAGCAATTTGAAAATGACAAGTATTAACTGTTTTATATGCTATGTCCCATAATTGAGACATATTTATTTTAAAGGACATGACATACAAGAGTGCACACAACAAAGTAAATCCCACATCACTTCCATGTATCCTATAACCTACAACCAAAAGAGTTGCTATAGGAAAAACAAAAAAATCCAGGGTATCCACATAGCAGATATCAGCACTTACACAAGCCCTAAATATATGTATGTGTATGACACACAGAACAAGATAATATCTTGGTACAACTGGCACCTACTAAATGCATTATGGGAATATACACCTAGAGACATTGTCTTAGAAGAGTGCTCTTTGCAGTGGAAACTGATATGGGATACCCCACCAAGCTTGGTGGGATTCAGAGTACTGAAGCTTGGTGGGATTCACTTTTCTGAGTGGACTCTGGACATACTTCAAAATTGGATCTGAGGTCATAACATTCCAAGGGAAAGGGACTCACATTTTTCCAAGGGAAGTCTCCAGGTTCCCTGCCTAGGTTATAAACTTCTTCACACAGTGACAAAAGTCACAGGAAGCTATGTTACCTCTCCCGCTGTCTCATAGGGTACTCTCCTCCCAGGAAACCACTCTGGGCACCTGCTGTTTAAACTACTCATGACCAACCTTCTGGTGTAATCCCTGTTGAAGGAGGAGGTATAGAAATGCTCACAACAGCCAGTGCTGAATCAGTCAGAACTCAATTCCAGTTTCCCACTTAAGTGCCAGAATCCCAACCATGTTAACCAAAACTTGTCGTCAGGAGTGTACACTGGCAAGAAGGTGAAATAGGTACCAGACCCAGGATTCAAACCCAGGCCCTCCACTATGGGATTCTGGGGTCCCAAGTGTTTACTTAATCACTGCAACAAAAGCTCACCCTTGGGCAGTTTCTTTCCAGGAACTATACTTTCCTATTGTCTCCATTACTTACTACAATTAGTAAAGATTTCCTCAGTGGCTACTGATTAAGACTTATTATTTGGGGACATTTCAAGCCAATGGATTCTTTGTATGTGCTAACAACACAAAGAGGGAAAAAAGCTTCAAAATATTCCAAAAATCAGTGGTGAAAGAGTTAGCAAAAGACTCAGATCTAAAATAAATTTATAATCCCATGGAATGAAAGCTGAGTCAATTGGCCCTCCTTGCTAGAAACAAAGAACCACATTAAGGACAAAGTTTCACAGATCTGTCCATATATGCACAGAGTATCTCTGTATATCTATAATGTCATAAATATATGACTATCCCTGTTATCCACTGACTAGAAGGGCTGACCGGACATATACTAGGTAGCCCCCAACAAAACACAATGACTGGGTAGTGTAAACCTGAGGCCCTGGGTGCCCCACTGCCCCCCAAAGTTGCTAGGGCATTGGTCAGTGGGCTGCGAACTAAATAAACAGACAATGACACATACTCCAAAACCAGATGAGGACATCTCTCTTACTGGTAGGATCATCTAGCTGCCCTCTCTATTAGTTAAGTTAGTTCAAAAAGTAAAACCACCCATAGAAACAACATTAATCATTTTTTCCAGGTAAGTTCCCCACAACAGTAGACAGACCATTCCAGTCATAAACACAGAAACAATGCACATAAGAAAACAACTGCTTTTTTAAATAAAAGGCACTAGACATTCTAATTTTGGTGCAAGGTGGGACTTTTGCCATTATCAAAACAGAATGCCAGATAACTTAAGAAAGAATGTGAACTTCAGAGAAAAATGGCAGGAGGGGGCACTGGAACACAGGCAGAGAACCTGAACTCTCAAGCTTGCTTTTCAGAGATTGCTCCGGAAGAGTTTATCTTGCTGCATTGTACTTAGAATGGGAGCAGACTGCTACAAACCAGGAGCAGTAGAGGGGGCAAGCAAGCAGTTTGAGTCAGATCTTTGTGACCTAAGGTGTACTTTCTTCATTAAAATACTAACTTCTCCACCTAGGGGGAAGAAACAAAAAACTCTGAAGTGCTTATGTGTATGAGTAGGAGGGGCCTTCCTCTCTTTAAATTTGCCCCTTGGACACTCCCTTAACCCTCAACGTCAAAGTGCTTCTCTGGAGGCAGGTTCTTTTCAGGAACTACATCTTCCCACTGTCACCTTTAGTTGCCACAGGTAAAAAAATCCTTCCTCTGAGCACCTCCCCTTTGAGGCTAATTGTTTACACCACAGGTGGACTGAATGCTTTTGTGCGGCAACAGTAAGAGTGGTAGCATCACCATAGTAATGCACCACATAGCATCACAGTCAGCTGCCCCAGGGATCTTGCCCACATGGCTCTCTCCTCCTGAAGTTCCACCAAAATAAATCTTTGTCTACCTTCTGTGAACTATGAGAAAGCTGAACCTCCTGAGTAGAGCTATAGTCCTAAAATTCCAAAGATAACTGAGCAGCCATTCGTTGACCAGAAGATTCATTTGCACTCTGAGATTGTGGTCCTGAACCAGACATATTCCTCCTGTAACTGATGAGTTAATCAGCTTCTGCAAAGTCCCATTTCACTACCTGGACCTGCCCAATGAACTGTGACCTGAAGTCACTTTTAAATTCTATGAGTCAAGACTGAATGCTTTCCAGAAAGCTTGTATCTTTCATTTGCATAGCAATGATTGCAGGAATGTGGGTGAGAAATTTCTCTGTGTGAGACAGGAGCTGTTTATTCAGAACATAGTTTCCTTTTATACCAAACGCCGCAGTTCCCCCATTTGCAACTTCTTCCTGAAATTAAGTCGCCTAAAATCTTATCTAGTGAATTTTCAGTGATGCAGTCTTTATGGAGCGATCTGCAGCTGCTGCTGTTTTTTTTTTAAATCTGGTTTTTTCTTCTACAGAGGGCAGTTTTCAGCTCTGAGATAGTTTCTCAACACACAAAGCTTAAGGATAAGTAAATAGCAAAGCTGTCAACCACAGTATCTTAATACCATTATAACTTCATAATTAACACATAATATGCAGTATTGTCTAGTGTACTGGCTTTTATTAAAAATGTATCATGCTCCTTTCAAGTCGAGAATCTAGTATAGATGTTTATAGTCTATGACATTTGTTCTACATTCCAACTGTTACTCAGGCCTTTTAATCTAGCATCACCCCTAATATGAATTCTATCTCCAACTGATTGGTTTTAAATTAATGTCCATTGGAACTGGAGCTTACAAATCAGATCTTAAACCTGGAACTCCTAAAAAAGGGTCTGGCTTGGAAAATCTAGGGCATTGGGTGCTTAAACGATAGGACCATGTAAACCATGCTGTGGTTTCTCAGCTCAGCACCCTCTGAGCCAGTAAGCAGTTGTCTCCATTTAAATAAGTTAAAAATAGACTAACCAAGCAGTTAAAATTTTGAGCACAGCAGAAAGCAGTGAGCACAAGGTTTATTCTTTGATCTCCAAAGGCTTGCTTCATTGAGTCTGATAATGATGCATGACGTGAAGAATGTTAGCTATACTCTGGTCTCACATTACCTGGATTTCACTTAGTCATCAGTGTAATTTATCTAAGGGCAACTTGCCACTAAAAAAAAGAGCTCAGCTTGAAGCCTTCTAGCTTACACAGCAGGAGTTTCTAGAAATTTTACTGCTGGTAAGGAAACTCTTATTTATGGAATCAGAGTTCCTTGTTAACGTTTTGACTGCATTGGCTTATAGGCAGGAGACTTTAATAATTCGTTTTCTGTCACTCACTCGTTTGTATTTGTAGGAGGCTAGAATTAAGCATTGGCCTCAGTCCAGGAACTAAAGTAAACTAGAATGAGCATGAGAAATATTTAAAGCAAGAATTCTTTCCCATGGTTTAAAAGTAATATGCTTCTAGAGAGCGGCAAGATGGCGGAATAGGAAGGGAGCACACCGATAGTCTGGGGAGAGACAGTTTAATAAAAGTGGAGATACTGCAGGTTCAAGGAAGAGTAGGGGAAGAAACAGCAGAGGAAACCCTTCTGGAACTGGTGATTCACAGTGGACCTGCGTGGAGAGCATGGGAGCCCGCAGTTTGGGACACAAGCAGCAGATTCAACACACCAGTGCTGGAACGCGAGGTGAGCCGAACCTCAATAGCCCGAGACACCAGAAGGGAAGCGGAAAAGGGAGCCTATAGTGAACAAGGCTTGAAACCCTGTGGGGAAAAGTTCACCAGGCTAACTAGAAGAGAGAGAGAAAGAAAAAAGTAACCGATACGGACACGGGTTTCTCTCTCTCCGCCCACCTCTCAAAGGTGAGCAAGACAAAGAGCAGGCGCCATTTTGGAATATGTCATAAGCAGGGCGACCTCAGGTCGGCACTGGCCAGAACCTAGCATAAAAACCTGACTCTGGGTGGGAGGGGTGAAATAACAGGAGATTAGAACCTAATGAATGTGTGGTGCTAATGAACTGAGACTGTGAAAAAAGAGACGGTGGGGGAGAGAACTCACGGGAATCACGAATTCATGTGAGTACTCTCCAGAGACGCTACAGTTCGGTAGCCTTGGCAGCCCAGTGGGAGACTACAGGAGAATCTGAGCCCACACTAAGGGCCGCAAAGATTCCCTCTGTGGTCCATGGGAAAGAGCTTCCGATCTCTGGCTCCTGTGGGTATATCATTCGCCTGCTAACCACCCCCAATTCCATTCAGCTGTGTGGAATTACTTCCCTTTTGAACCAAAAAAAAAAAAAAAGTAACAGAGAGAGATTTACCACGCCTAACCTGGGAGTGTCTCCTTTGACACACCCTCAACCCTGAGGAAACAAACTGAGCTCTCAGGCCACACCCATCTCAAGCCTCAAAGGCTCCATTGAAAGCAGACAGTCCACTTAATCTAGAGTCATAGTATAACAAGAAAAAACACCACAGTGAAGAAACCAATATGCCAAACAACAAACGCAAAAACCGAGGTAATAAGAACAAGGAAGACACTATGGCGCCCCCAAATGAAAAAGACACCCCAATTCAAGATTATGAAGATGATGAGATAGAAGAAATGCAAGAAGCAGATCTCAAAAAATTGATAAGAATACTAAGAAGTACTCAAAAACAAATTCTTGAACTACAGAAATCCTTAATGGACAAGGTAGAAAATCTCTCTTGTGAAAATGAAATATTAAGGAGGAATTAAGCTGAAATGAAACTACTAGTAGAACATGAAACTGTGATAGTGATGAGAAATCATAATGAAGTGAAGAATTCAATAGATCAAATGAAAAACACATTAGAGAGCCTTACAAACAGAATGAGTGAGGCAGAAGAGAGAATATCAGACTTAGAAGACAGAGCACAGGAAAATATACAGTCAAACCAAAGAAAAGAAGAGGAAATTAGAAATCTAAAAAATATTGTTGGGAATCTACAGGATACTATTAAAAAACCCAACATTCGAGTTCTAGGAGTTCCTGAAGGCATGGAGAGGGAGAAAGGATTAGTATGCCTTTTTAATGAGATAATAGCAGAAAATTTCCCAGGTTTGGAGAAGGACAGAGACATCCTAGTACAGGAAGCTCATAGAACCTCTAGGAAACATGACCAAAACAGATCCTCATCACGACATGATGAAATCAAACTCACCACAGTGAAACAGAAAGAAAAGATCCTAAAATGTGCAAGAGAGAAACGTCAGATTACTCTCAGAGGATCTCCAATTAGACTCACAGCAGACTTCTCAACAGAAACCCTACAAGCTAGAAGGCAATGGCGAGACATAGCCCAGGTACTAAGAGAGAAATACTGCCAGCCCAGAATATTATATCCTGCAAAGCTCTCATTTATGAATGAAGGTGAAATAAAGACCTTTCATAACAAACAAAAATTGAAAGAATTTTTTGCCACTCGTCCAGCCCTGCAAAAGATAGTCAAAGATGTGTTACACACAGAAACACAGAAACACGGCCATCAACATGAAAGAAGGTAAACGAAGTGAACCTCACAGCAAAAGATCACAGAGAATTCAAAGCATATATTAGAAAATATCTTTGGCAAATGGCAGGGCAAAGATGCTACTTATCAATAGTCACATTGAACGTTAATGGTCTAAACTGTCCAGTTAAAAGACAGAGATTGGCTGATTGGGTTAAGGAACAAAACCCATCTATTTGCTGCTTACAAGAAACACATCTTTACAACGAAGATCCATATAGACTGAAAATAAAAGGATGGAACAAGATATACCATGCCAACAGAAATGAAAAAAGAGCAGGTGTAGCCATCTTAATATCAGACTACATAAACTTTAACACAAAAACTGTTAAGAGAGACAAAGAGGGACAATATATAATGATTAAGGGATCAATACTACAGGAAGATATAACAATTCTCAATGTATATGCACCTAATTACAGACCACCAGTTTATTTAAAAAATTTGTTAAGGGACTTAAAGGGAGACTTAGACTCCAACACAATAGTACTGGGGGACTTCAATACACCACTCACTGATATTGACAGATCGACAGGACAGAAGATAAACAAGGAGACAGATTTAAACAACACTATAGCCCAAATGGATCTAACAGATATCTACAGAAGTTTTCATCCTACACATAAAGCATTTACATTCTTCTCAGCAGTACATGGAAACTTCTCTAGGACTGACCACATACTAGGCCATAAAGCAAGTCTCAGCAAATTCAAAAGATTTAGAATCATACCATGCAGCTTCTCAGACCATAAGGGAATGAAGTTGGAAATTAGCAACTCAGGAATCCCTAGAGCATATGCAAACACATGGAGAATGTACAACATGCTCCTGAATGAACAATGGGTCATAGAAGAAATCAAAAGAGAAATCAAAAATTTTCTGGAAGTAAATGAGGATAGCAGCACAACACACCAAAACTTATGGGATACAGCAAAAGCAGTATTAAGAGGAAAGGTTATAGCAATAGGTGCCTACATCAAGAAACTGGAAAGGCACCAAATAGATGAGCTTTCAATGCATCTCAAGGATCTAGAAAATCTGCAGCAAACTAGACCCAAATCTAGTAGAAAAAGAGAAATAATCAAAATCAGAGAAGAAATCAACAGGATTGAATCCAAAAAATTACAAAAAATCAGCCAAACAAGGAGCTGGTTTTTTGAAAAAATAAACAAAATTGACACACCATTCGCCCAACTAACTAAAAAAGAAAAGACCCAAATCAGTAAAATAATAGATAAAAAAGGAAATGTAACAACAGATACCACAGAAATCAAAAGAATCATCAGAAATTACTACAAGGACTTGTATGCCAGGAAACAGGGAAACCTATCAGAAATGGATAGATTCCTGGACACATGCAACCTACCTAAATTGAACCAGGAAGACATAGAAAACCTAAGCAGACCCATAAGTGAGTCAGAAATTGAATCAGTAATAAAGGCCGTCCCAACAAAGAAAAGCCCAGGACCAGATGGATTCACTGCTGAATTCTACCAGACATTTAAAGAAGAACTAACTCCAATTCTTGTCAAACTATTCAGAACAATCAAAAAACAGGGAATCCTCCCAAATTCTTTCTATGAAGCCAGCATCACCTTAATTCCTAAGCCAGAAAAAGATGCAGCATTGAAAGAGAATTACAGACCAATATCCCTGATGAACATAGATGCAAAAATCTTCAATAAAATTCTGGCCAATAGACTGCAAAAACACATCAGAAAGATCCTCCAGGCCGGCGCCGTGGCTCAACAGGCTAATCCTCCGCCTTGCGGCGCCGGCACTCCAGGTTCTAGTCCCGGTTGGGGCACCGGATTCTGTCCCGGTTACCCCTCTTCCAGGCCAGCCCACTGCTGTGGCCCGGGACTGCAGTGAAGGATGGCCCAAGTGCTTGGGCCCTGCACCCCATGGGAGACCAGGAAAAGCACCTAGCACCTGGATCCTGCCATTGGATGAGCGCGGTGCACCGGCCGCAGTGCGCCATCCGCGGCAGCCCTTGGAGGGTGAACCAACGGCAAAGGAAGACCTTTCTCTCTGTCTCTCTCTATCACTGTCCACTCTGCCTGTCAAAAAAAAAAATCCTCCAACCAGACCAAGTGGAATGTATCCCTGGTATGCAGGGATGGTTCAATATTTGCCAAACAATCAACGTGATATTCCACAGTAACAGAAAAACCATATGAAGAAAAACCATATGATTATCTCACTAGACGCAGAGAAAGCATTCGATAAAATTCAACACCCTTTCTTGATGAAAACCCTAAGCAAACTGGGTATAAAAGGCACATTCCTCAATACAATCAAAGCAATTTATGAAAAACCCACGGCCAATATCCTATTGAATGGGGAAAACTTGGAAGCATTTCCACTGAGATCTGGTACCAGACAGGGATGCCCCCTCTCACCACTGCTATTCAATATAGTGCTGGAAGTCTTAGCCAGAGCTGTTAGGCAAGAAAAAGAAATTAAAGGGATACAAATTGGGAAGGAAGAACTCAAACTATCCCTCTTTGCAGATGATATGATTCTTTATTTAGGGGACCCAAAGAACTCTACTAAGAGACTATTGGAACTCATAGAAGAGTTTGGCAAAGTAGCAGGATATAAAATCAATGCACAAAAATCAACAGCCTTTGTATACACAGACAATGCCATGGCTGAGGAAGAACTGCTAAGATCAATCTCATTCACAATAGCTACAAAAACAATCAAATACCTTGGAATAAACTTAACCAAGGATGTTAAAGATCTCTACGATGAAAATTACAAAACCTTAAAGAAAGAAATAGAAGAGGATACCAAAAAATGGAAAAATCGTCCATACTCATGGATTGGAAGAATCAATATCATCAAAATGTCCATTCTCCCAAAAGCAATTTACAGATTCAATGCAATACCAATCAAGATACCAAGGACATTCTTCTCAGAACTAGAAAAAATGATGCTGAAATTCATATGGAGACACAGGAGACCTCAAATAGCTAAAGCAATCTTGTACAAAAAAAAACAAAGCTGGAGGCATCACAATACCAGATTTTAGGACATACTACAGGGGAGTAGTTATCAAAATAGCATGGTACTGGTACAGAAACAGATGGATAGACCAATGGAACAGAATAGAAACACCAGAAATCAATCCAAACAACTACAGCCAACTTATATTTGATCAACGATCCAAAACCAATCCCTGGAGTAAGGTCAGTCTGTTTAATAAATGGTGCTGGGAAAACTGGATTTCCACGTGCAGAATCATGAAGCAAGACCCACACCTTTCACCTTACACAAAAATTCATTCAACATGGATTAAAAATTTAAACCTATGACCCAAAACCATCAAATTATTAGAGAGCATAGGAGAAATCCTGCAATACATAGGTACTGGCAAAGACTTCTTGGAAAAGACCCCAGAAGCACAGGCACTGAAAACCAAAATTAACTACTGGGATTGCATCAAATTGAAAAGTTTCTGTACTGCAAAAGAAACAGTCAGGAAAGTGAATAGGAAACCGACAGAATGGGAAAATATATTTGCAAACTATGCAACAGATAAAGGGTTGATAACCAGAATCTACAAAGAAATTAAGAAACTCCACAACATCAAAACAAACAACCCACTTAAGAGATGGACCAAGGACCTCAATAGACATTTTTCAAAAGGGGAAATCTAAACGGCCAACAGACACATGAAAAAATGTTCAAGATCACTAGCAATCAGGGAAATACAAATCAAAACCACAATGTTGTTTCACCTCACTCCGGTTAGAATGGCTCACATTCAGAAATCCACCAACAATAGATGCTGGAGAGGATGTGGGGAAAAAGGGACACTAATCCACTGTTGGTGGGAATGCAAACTAGTGAAGCCACTATGGAAGTCAGTCTGGAGCTTCCTCAGAAACCTGAATATAACCCCACCATTCAACCCAGCCATCCCACTGCTTGGAATTTACCCAAAGGAAATTAAATTGGCAAACAAAAAAAGCCGTCTGCACAGTAATGTTTATTGCGGCTCAATTCACAATAGCTAAGACTTGGAACCAACCCAAATGCCCATCAACAGTAGACTGGATTAGGAAATTATGGGACATGTACTCTACAGAATACTATGCAGCAGTCAAAAACAATGAAATCCGGTCATGTGCAACAAAATGGAGGAATCTGGAAAACATCATGCTGAGTGAATTAAGCCAGTCCCAAAGAGACAAATATCATTTGTTTCCCTTGATTGGCGACGACTAACTGAGCACCAAAGGGGAAACCTGTTGAAGTGAAATGGACACTATGAGAAACAGTGACTTGATCAGCTCTTGTGCTGACTGTTGTTGTACAATGTAATACTTTATCCATTTTAGTATTTTTTTTATCCTAGTACTAATGGTTGAACTCTGTAATTAACACACAGTTATTCTTAGGTGTTTAAATTTTAACTGAAAAGTGATCCCTGTGAAATATAAGAGTGGGAATAAGTGAGGGAGGAGATGTACAATTTGGGACATGCTCAATCGGACCTGCCCAAATTGTTGGAGTTAGAATTGTGCCAGGGGATTCCAATACAATCCCATCAAGGTGGCAAGTACCAAGGTCATCTCACTAGTCCAAATGATCAATTTCAGTTCACAGTTGATCACACTGATAGGTCTAAGAGTCAAAGGGATCACACAAACAAGACTAGTGTCTGCTAATACTGATAGAATAAAAAAGGGAGAGAATGATCCAACATGGGAAGTGGGATACACATCAGACTCATAGAATGGCAGATGTCCTAAATAGCACTCTGGCCTCAGAATCAGCCCTTAATGCATTTGGATCTGGCTCAAGAGACCATTAGAATAGTTTAGGCATGGAAAGCCAAGACACTCTGAAAAAAAAAAAAGAAGACCTAAATGAAAGATCTCTGCGAGTGGTTTCCCAGTGGAAAGAACGGGGCCATCAAAGAAGGAGGTACCTTTCTCTGAAGGGAGGAGAGAACTTCCACTTTGACTATGACCCTGTCGGAATAAGATCGAAGTCGGCGAACCCTAAAGGCTTCCATAGCCTCGGCAACTCATGACTAGAGCCTAGGGAGATTAACTGACGCCATAAACAAGAGTGTCAAATTGTTAAATCAACATCAGGAGTCACTGTGTACTTACGTCTCATGAGGGATCTGTCCTTAATCTGTTGTCCAATGTGAAATAATGCTATAACTAGTACTGAAACAGTATTTTTACACTTTGTGTTTCTGTGTGGGTGCAAACTGATGAAATCTTTACATAGTATATACTGAATCGATCTTCTGTATATAAGGATAATTGCAAATGATTAAAAACTCTTAGTGTTAAATTGGAAATTGCATAGATAATCAATTCTTTAAAAAAAAAAACATGTAGGATCTCTGTCCTTAATGTGCTGTACATTGTGAATTAATTCTATAACTAGTACTGCAACAGTATTTTCACTTTGTGTCTCTATGTGAGGGCAAACTGTTGAAATCTTTACGTAATATGTACTAAACTGATCTTCCATGTATAAAGAGAATTGAAAATGAATCTTGATGTGAATGCAAGGGGAGAGGGAGCGGGAAAGGGGAGGGTAGCAGGTGGGAGGGAAGTTGTGTGTTGGGGAAGCCATTGTAATCCCTAAGCTTTACTTTGGAAATTTATATTCTTTAAATAAAAGCTTTATATATATAAAAAAGAAAGTAGTTTGTTAGGACTCAGGTGTTTTCTGTATGTGACTAATTGTGATTTAGAATGTGGAATACAGCAGATGATACTGCTGCTCCCAGTTCTCCACTTTCCCCTATTTATGTCATCTACCATGTGAATTTGTAGACTCTCCCTCAAGAATTAAAGCATATTTTCTTTTCTTGTTTATTCTAGACTTTGCCATCTGACTTTCTCTGACAAGGGTACAAGAGCAGAGTTTCCTGCTGGACTGGGCTTTGATCTACTTACTCTTTTTTTCATAAAAAAAATGATGGTTCACAAAGCTCTTGGTCAAGGAATTTGAAAGAAGATGCAAGTGGACCTAGTCCTATCTTTCAACTTAAAGCTAACTGCAGCTAAATGCAGCTGAGATCAGTCAAACCCTAGCCAATCACAATGAATCTGTGAGGAAGAAACAAATGCTTCCTGAACAGCCCTCAGGTTTTGGAAATCCATGATGCAGCATTATTGCAGCAGCAGTTAACTAACATATCAATGTAAGAATCCAAAGATTATTGAAGGAATAAGTTACTAGATATTAATTTTGACATTTCAGAGGTGTTTGCTGTAAATCACCGCTTTTTAGAATATTTCTATAAAAGTACAAAACGATTCAGAAAAATTCTGAAATTAAGAGGCTGTCTCTCAGAAAATAATAGGAAATTTCTCTAAGAGGGAGGTACACTGCACAAATAAATCCCATAAATGAACTTTAATATGAAAACATCTTTATTTAACATTGAAAATAAAGTTCAGATATTACGAAATGAAAATGTTCCATTAGCTGGAAATCATTATCTCAGAGCTGGGTTTGATATTTTCTGTACTTTTTATTTCCCCATAAATTTTGATCAAGATGAAAAGTGGAAATCTCTAGCCAATGAGCTAAAAGTGACTCTGTGGGAGATGTCACTGCTCAGAACACAGCATCCCTCCTGCACCATGGCAGGTCAGAGAGATCCCGTTGTACTACATGGGAATACAGTTCACCCCAGTTAAAAATTAATGGCTACACTTGCTCTATTTCAAGACAACATTTTATTGTTTAAAGACTAAGTCATTATAGTAGTGAACCAACTGACTTACGTTTCAAAATGAAATCCCTTGCCTGCATGTCATGACTAAGAGTGATTTGAAGAGCCCCTCTTTAATAAACATGCTTTGGAATTGAAAAAAAGAAAGTAATATGCTTCTGAAAAGCAGCGATTTGTAGTTAGCAGATACACTCAATCATTATTAAGGTGACATTCTTGAAGGAGTGTCATTTCTGGACATGCCCATACAGGAGTGTTGGGAAGCCTGGTAATATTCATACATCACACTCAGTCAAGATAAAATTGTTACTACACTGACGGAGTATTCTATTATAAATAATAACACTTTATTTTTAATTGCCTGTAACTGAGAAATGAGACCTACTTCTAATAACAACAGGTAGCATCTTTAAGTATTCCTTGAACTAACACTGTGGTTTGGTTTCAAATATTTCAAACCTAAGACACCCTGGATTTACCCAGGTCCTCCCTGTAAGGATAGAGAAGAAATGTACTGAGTTGTCTCTACTTCATGAGAGATGCACAAGAGATAGTTACTTTAGTCAAGAAACAACAGAAGTAAGGGCAGAATACATATATTGTATAGGAAATATGGAAACAAGAGAACTGAACTGATAATGGGACTGATTCTTTGGTCCTAAGACTATCATATTCCTCTTTTTCTGTCTACACATCCATGCATCCACACACTAAGGATTTAAGTGTACAAAAATATTATAAATAAAACTGTCTGTAAACAAAGAGACTTGCAACTTAGCAAAAAATAATCATAGCAAAATAATTACCCCAACAACAGAGAAAATGTGATGATAGCACTGACAGAGAAAAACAAGGGTTCTAGAGTTGGAGAATGTTTCTCTGAGGATGAGCTATTTGAGCTGGGTTTTAATGAGCACAAATTTGTCTGGAGTGAAAAGGGGGGGGAAGACATTTCTAGAAAAACACAGCATCATATAAAATGATCCCAAGTTGCAGATGAAAATAGCAACACTGACAAATTTGTGTAAAGTGAAAATTAAGTAGGAAGTTAGACGCATCTAAGAACTGATGAGAGAGAGAGTTTATGGCTCCATTCAGTGTGCAAAGAAAGGGGATTTTAATAATTTTTAAAATCAATGCAGCATGCAGATGAAGAGTTCTGTAAATTAAAATGGGCATATTCTCAAATTTCTATTTAAAGATAATTTGGGGAAACATATTGATAATGACTGAAATGGAAAATTTAACAAGAATGCTCTGAGATATGATGGGAATCTGAACAAAGAAGTAGATGTGAAGTAGAGAAGCCCAATCTCAAAGATACACCTGAATAGCACTCTACAGAATTTTCAAGGTGATGCATTTAATTGTGTCATCTACTGGTATTGCCACTGTAAAGAAATTTGGAATTTATAATTTCTGTAGCCAAAAATAATGTTTTTACAATTTTTTTCCTAGGATTTTTTTTCTTTTTCTTTTTTGACAGGCAGAGTGGACAGTGAGAGAGACAGAGGAAGGTCTTCCTTTGCCATTGGTTCACCCTCCAATGGCCACCATGGCTGGCGCACTGCAGCGGGTGCACTGTGCTGATCCAAAGGTAGGAGCCAGGTGCTTCTCCTGGTCTCCCATGGGGTGCAGGGCCCAAGCACTTGGGCCAACCTCCACTGCACTCCCTGGCCACAGCAGAGAGCTCGCCTGGTAGAAGGGCAACCGGGACAGAATCCGGCACCCCGACTGGGACTAGAACCTGGTGTGCCAGCGCCACAAGGCAGACGATTAGCGTAGTGAGCCACGGTGCCAGCCTCCTATGATTTTATTCTCATTGATTAATTTGGTTTCCTTTTCTCTTACTATTTAAAATGCTGCCTTCTTCATGTTTTTCAAAGCTCTAGAGTCCATTGAGTACACTCACTGATTCATTACTTATGAAAAGGGCATTTTAGTATTAAACTAACCTTTATGTACACCATGTAAATCTGTAGCATTTTCAAACTTTCTTTCACAGAATTTAATTTACATGTTTGTAGTCATACTCTTCAAAAACAGTCTGTGAAAAATATGGCACTGAGAGACAAGTGATTTGACCAATTTTACATGATGTAATCAGTATTCTAATACTTAATTTCTTATATAGAACCTATCCCTTTCTACCACACTTCCACTTCTTACAGATTCAATAATTAAATATGCATTTTAAGCCATACTTTTCTATTTTCTTAATTCTGCATCTCCGTGACTTTACCAAAGACTGCTATTTTTTATCTATTTAAATAATTCGATTGGGGCCGGCACAGTGGTTCATTTGGTTAATCCTCCACCTACGGTGCCAGCATCCCATATGAGCACCGGGTTCTAGTCATGGTTGCTCCTCTTCCAGGCCATCTCTCTGCTATTTCAGTGGAGGATGGCTCAAGTGCTTGGGTCCTGCATCCGCATGGAGACCTGGAGGAAGCACGTGGCTCCTGGCCAGATCAGCACAGTGCACTGGCCGTAGCACCCATTTGGGGGAAGAACCAATGGAAGAAAGACCTTTCTCTCTGTCTCTAACTCTGCCTAATAAAAAATAAATTAAAAAAATTCTAATATAAAGAGAACAGATTTCCTGTATTTCATGGGTATAGTGCTAAGAAGTTAACCACATTTCTCTCTCCCTCAGTCCTCCTACTTCCCTTTCTTTTTCCTCTTGAATTTTTATAAAGACATAAATTTAATCCTCTCTGTAATCACAGGTTTAAGTCACCACAAACCATAATGGAACTGTTGTCTTCCTACATTTTATTTGCTGAAGACTTTCATTCTTAATGTAATCAAGGGAAAGTTGAAGTTGATAACGTCTTTACATAATTCATAGTGGATGGAAAAGTATATTAATGGAGACCAAGCATTAAAATGGTTGCTTTGAACTCAATAGGAGATGATAATTTAGAATGTTCTACTCCATGAAGTTTTTTATACATTTGACCACTCAGTTGCAAAATATGTTACTAAATAGAGATCAGTGTTAACAGAAGTGTGTATACCAAAAACAAAAACATGAGCTATCATTCAAAACAGAGAAAACAGCATCAAAATTATAAGCTTCAAGTACTTTTACTCTTGGTTTTTTATGTAAAGGATGTCACAGATGAATATTGAGTAAACTTGAAACCTAAAATTAAAAATGATTCATTCAAATGCCTTATTATGCTTGAGGGAAAAAAAATTCCTGTATGGTACAGTTATAGCGTTGATCAGCTTAACTTACTGCGAAAAATTATCTTGGGTCAAGTACTGCTCTTGGTGCATGCTTACCACTGGTAAATGAATGTAGTCTCATTACAATAATTCTTAAAACTGCTCAAACTTTAGTATAGCAGGCGTATGTTCAAGTTGGCAAAGTTGCCATTCCCTTAGCCTTCAACTGTCATTCGATTTGTAAATTTTCTAGAGTTTTTCTAAGATTATTACCATTTGTAGCATACAGAGAACAAGACACTTTTCCTCCCTTTCAAATCGGACACAAACGTATGTCCAAAACTACCATTTCCTCTTATCTCCACATTCAACATAGATTTGTGTTAGAAAGCCAAAAGAAAATAAATTCATAATATGACAAAACAAAACTTCCATGACGTAGAAAAAATTTTCTCCCAAAATATTTTCCTCAATATTAAATGTATAGTTTTGGATGTTTTAATCTCCCAACAATCTGCAATTAAATTTTATCAGTTATTTCACTTAATGCTTTTCTAGAATGTTTAGATTAGGGGAAGAGGGAAGAGTGGATGAAAAGGGAGGGTTGCTATGAGAGAGACAGAAGCAGAGATCTTCCACCTGCTGGCTGGTTCCCAAAATGCCCGTAACATCTAGGGTTCATCCAAACCAAGATCAAGAGTGTTTAAAACTACAACCAGATTTCCAACTTGGGGGCCAGACCCAAGTATACGGACCATAATCAACTGGCTTCCCAGAGGGCTTTAGCAGGATGTTGGATCAGAAGTAGAGTAGCTAGGACTTCAAGTATCCTCTAATATGCAGGTATCCCAAAGAGCAGCTTAACTCACTGCACATCAGTAACTGTGCCCACTTAATAATATTCTAAATAAAACATTCAATAGTCACTTCTTAGTTCTCATATGAAAGCTTAGACTGAGGCAGGTTATGGGGGGGAAAAGCCACTATAATCCACAAGTTGTACTTTGGAAATTTATATTTATTAAATAAAAGCTGAATTGAACTCTTAATCATTATATAGTGCCCCTCCCTGTCTCTCTTAACCGTTTTTGTGTTAAAGTTTACGTTGTCTGATATTAATATGGCTATGCCAGCTCTTTTTTGATTTCTGTTGGCATGGAATATCTTTTTCCAACCCTTCACTTTCAGTCTGCATGCATCTTTGTTAGAAAGCTGTGTTTCTTGTAAGCAGCAAATAGATGGGTTTTGTTCTTTAATCCATTCAGCCAGTCTGTGTCTCTTAACTGTATAGTTGAGGCCATTAACATTCAATGTGACTATTGATAAGTAGTAACTTTGCCCTGCCATTTTCCCAAAGATATTTCTAATATATGCTTTGAGCTTCCTGGGATCTTTTGCTGTGAGGTTTCCTTCTTTTACCTTTTTTCATACTGACAGCCGTGTTTCTGTGAGTAACACATCTTTAAGCATCTTCTGCAGGGCTGGACGAACGGTGACTGTCAGGATCTCCCCCTCTGGGAACTGGCAAGGTTGCCTCGAAGGAAGTGTTGAGGAGACGGAGGAAGGTCAAGCTAAACACGCTTTATTGATACTCTAAGCAACTAAGAGGAGAGCTCGCTCAAGCCTACTCCTGAAGGCACTAGGCAATATGGACCAGGAGCTTCTGCCCACAGGCACTAGGCACTACAGACTGGGGAGAGAGGCTGAGCAACCTCTACTTTACAGTGTCTGAGGGTCCCCTCATATTCAGTTTCTAGAGGCTAGCCCTGCCCACATTTCAACCTCCCAGGGTCCCATAGTCATGGCAACGACAGTTTGTGGTTATGCATTCTAGTTAGGCCGCCCATTATCAGATCTTACCAGCTTGGGTGGTTACCTTTCTACTTTTCTTTCAAGCTTGGCTACTGCGCAGTTACTTTCTTTCAAATGGTGCTACAGTTATGTTCTCCATGAATGGTTCCCTAACAGTGACAAATTCTTTCAATTTCTATCTGCTATGAAAGGTCTTTATTTCACCTTCATTCACAAGTGAGAGCTTTGCAGGATATAATATACTGGGCTGACAGTTTTTCTTAGTACCTGGCTATATCTCGCCATTCCCTCCTAGCCTGTAGGGTTTCTGATGAGAAGTCAGCTGTGAGTCTAATTGGAGATCCTCTGAGAGTAATCTGATGTTTCTTTCTTGCACATTTTAGAATCTTTTATGTTTCACTGTAGTAAGTTTAATTACAACATGTTTTGGTGAGGATCTCTTTTGGTCATGTTTCCTAGGGGTTCTATGAGCTTCCTGTACTAGGATGTGACTTTCTCCAAACCTGGTAAGTTCTCTGCAAGTATCTCACTGAAAAGGCCTTCTTTTTTTGTTTTATTTTTTTTTAAAATTTTTGACAGGCAGAGTAGACAGTGAGAGAGAGAGACAGAAAGGTTTTCCTTTGCCATTGGTTCACCCTCCAATGGCTGCCGCGGTCGGCACACTGCGGCCAGTGCACCACGCTCATCTGATGGCAGGAGCCAGGTGCCAGGTGCTTTTCCTGGTCTCCCATGGGGTGCAGGGCCCAAGCACTTGGGCCATCCTCCACTGCACTCCCGGGCCACAGCAGAGAACTGGCCTGGATTCCCAACAATATGTTTTAGATTTCTAATTTCCTCTTCTTTCATTTGGTTTGACTGTATACTTTTCTATGCTCTGTCTTCTATGTCCAATATTCGCTCTTCTTCTTCACTTATTCTGTTTTTAAGGCTCTCTAATACATTTGTCATTTGATCTATTGAATTCTTCATTTCATTTTGATTTCTCATCAGTATCACAATTCATGGTACAGCACTTAAGACACTGCTTAGTACACATACATTGTATATCAGAAGGCCAAGATTGTGTCCCACCTCAGCATCTGATTCTAGCTTCTTGCTAATGTGCCCTCTGGGAGTCCCCAGATGATGGTTCAGATATGTGCACTTTGGTCACGCACATAGGACATGCAGACTGCATTCCAGACTCTTGACTTGTAGAGTGAATCAAGGGATGGAAGATTTATCTCTCTCAAAATTAACATTAATGAAAGAATTAAAATAATAAATGATCTGTGAGGTTTTTTAAATGAATCTCCTGGTATTGATAGATGGATGACATTTATTCTCCAGTGTAATTCTCAGAAAGTACACACATGCACAATATACTCTGCACTTCTCAAATTCTGCAGATTGGTTTAATTTGCTTTTGATACTTTAAGGAATGCATGATATAAAATGAGTTAGTAATTTTGTTTCTTTACATTTCTTGGGATGTTGGTTAACCATTATCTCACCTTTTATATACTTGAAAAACATGATCATTACCCCCTTGTAAGTTATTTGTCTGGAAGTCAATCTTTAAATTTTAGCAGCTTTGCAGGAATACATCTCAGAATCAGCTATTCTTGTCAACATTTGTAAGATATCCAGAATCATATCAGTACATTGTTTCTGGGCTTCTTTTGTATCCAGAAAGTGTCCTTGGGATTTTTCTACTTTCCTCATTAATTTAGCTTTGCTTTGTATTACGGTACACCAACACATGTACATTAGTGATCCTCAGTTCAGCTTCCCTTCCTTCCACCTTTTCTTGAATTACATTCATTTTCTGCTTGCTTTTCTACTTTTAAGAATATTCCTTTTCATTTATTCAAAAGTCAAAGTCAAATAAATTTATTTATTTGAAAGTCAGAGTTAGAGAGACAGAGGTCTTCCATCCACTGGTTCACACCCCAGATGGCCACAACAGCTGGACCTTAGCCAACTCCAAGCCAGGAGCTTCTTCCAGGTCTCCCATGTAGGTGCAGGAGCCCAAATACTTGGGCCATCTTATACTGCTTTCCCAGGCCATAGCAGAGAGCTGGATTGGAAGCTGAGCAGCCATGACTTGAACTGGTGCCCATATGGGATGCAAGAGCTGTGGGCTGGAGCTTTAAACTGCTGTGTCACAGTGCCGGCCCCTTTATAGTAGTTTTGTAAGATATTCACTTGATTTTTATTCCATAGATTTAAGCATATGTGAAAATGATTTCTAGTTTATAAATATTTTCTTAACTAAAAGAAATACATTTTAATAGGAAATATTTGGTTTTCATTATCTTTTTACCTCCTAATATGCTTAAATTTCTCCTATTTCCTTCAGTCCCTATAATGCTATGAGTCCAAGGTTAATCATACAGTTTACCTGATTAATCCTGGAACCTATGCTTACTCAAGGCTAGAATCTCCATTTCCCCTTAATTTCAAGAACTTTCTGATGAATGCTAGTTACTATGAGTTTATAAGTACATACCATACAACTGTCCTAAAATATCACACTGTATGCCATAAGTGTACACACTTAGTACATGTTAATTGGAAGTTTATAAAACCCTTGTGGAATGTGTTTTGAGACTAAATGATTGGTCAGCATTTGCTATGCATATTAGTCAGTCAGTATCCTTTGAATCCAAGTAATTAAAGTCAACTTGAGTTAATTGAAACAAAAACTAAAGACTACACCATCTTTCAGACACAAGTCATTTAAAAGGTAATTAATGTTTGACTTTAGTTACATCCAAGGACTTTGGATATGAATGACATCAATTTTCAATTCTCTTACATATAAAAAGTTTATTTTCTTAGACCAACTTACCACTAGAAAGGAAAGCAATCTTACCTATCATCCTAGTTTTAAAAAGTCAAAAGCCAAATCCCTTGAATGACCTATATTTCTATCCCTTCTTCTTTAAATCTATTACCACAAGAATGAATAAATTGACTGTTAGTACAACAACAGACACTGGGATGGACCGCTACATACTTATAAAAAGTTTAGTGATTTAGTTATGTACAGTAAGTTCTCAAAAATTATTGTACAATTTAATATAAACTAGTTTACCAAGAAGTAATAATTATATATATATATATATATATATAATATATAATTTTATTTGAAAGTTAAAGTGATTGGGAACAATTTGTTATGCTTTTACAGGTATGGGTGTCTAGTATGTCTTGAACAAGGTTTTTTACACCTCAACAAATGCAGACAAGTTATGTTAATGGTTAATTAGTTAAAGGTAGAGAGTTAAGTCAATTGTGCTATATAGGCACAAGCCTTTTAGGAAGCGATTGATTGGATTAGAAGGAAACACAAAGAAGAGCATGTTCCCTCTCTCTCTGCTTCCTAGCTTGCGAGCTTCTACCATTACCAGTTGCTAGGCAAATGGGGCTGCACAATCATGGGACTATGAACTTCTGATTTATGAGCTTCAAAAGAACCTTCTCTCAGGTATTTTAGTTGAAGTAACAAAAGTCTGACAAATACAGAAATTCGGTACCAAGAGTGGGGTTGTCACTATTAACTGTGTGTAAAGTTGTGAGGCAGTGTTTGCAATTGGCTTACTACAATAGGATGTGAAAGTCTGAAAAAGCCCAAATTGTTATAAATCCGAGCATCTCAGGCAGTTCGATGGGGGTTGAAGAACCACAGTGGTGTGTGGATGGTAAAACCATGCTGCTAAGTTTTCTGACTGAAAGGAAGATTGTGTTGAGAATGCGACTGAAGGTCTGCCTCTTGTTATGCCATTGCCATAAACGTGACTGTACTGTGTCCCTCTCCTTACACTGTGAGAAGCTGAACCTAAAGATGGTGTACCAGATTGTTAGGCAGAGGAAATTTCAAGGCCCTAGACTGTTCAGGCAACAGCATGAATATTATAGCCTTCTATTGGTAATTTTACAGTGAGAATCAGACAAGGAGGAGGTCATAAGATGTGGAAAATTTTCAGTCTGTCCAGATAAGGAACAAAGAAAAAGCATGCTCTGTTCAGAGTATGGTGGAGAAAAAGCTTGTTAAAAAGGGCATGAGAGGTATAGATAAGAGTAGAGGTAAAACGGAGCCATTTATAATGTGCCTGGGAAAAGTATCAGAAGATGGCATAAGTATTTGGGCCCTTACCACCCATAGGGAGACCCATATAAAGTTCCTGACTTCTAGTTTCAGCCTGCTTCAGCCATAGTTCTTACAGTCTTCTTGGGGAGTGAACTAGTGGATGGAAGATCTGTCTCTTCCTCTCTCTAACTCTTTCATATGAACAAACAAATCTTTTAAAAAAGAAAGGAGGAAAGAAAAGGGAGCCATGCGTTACTGAGCAAAACAATGAGGACAAATCTAGAGGCATTGTAGAGATTTTCAGGAGCGATTGTCATCCTAGTCACAATAGTGGCCTAGAAATCTGTAGCCGTATAAAGATTTTCCAAGACAGAAACATTTACAGAATGAACCTGAGGACCTCCTGTCTAATTAGAGTTGGCTCTGGATTCTGGCTTGCTGGCAAATTCCCTATGACTGCTGCAATCAGGTTTGAAAGAGGCCCAGGTGTGGTTCCGCTGGGGGTAGATCTTGGCAGCATCAGCATGATGCTGGCTTCACAGGTGTGCAGATTACAAAATTCATGGGATTGTGTTGGGCTCCAGAGAGATTTCAAAGGAAATCCTGTGGGACCTGACAGAGTCACACCACATGGTTTGCATTTCTGCACAGAGTACTTGATGAGATTGTGCCTAGTTAGGTAATGGGATAAAGCCACAATGGAGGCTCAAGAAAGTTAGGGATACTAGCCATTTATGGTACCAGGTGAGAAAACTACCGTAGTGTCCGCAAACAAGCCTGGGAAAGCTGAAGATACCACCATTCAGCCTAAGAGAACACTATTTGGTCAGAAACCAAGTGAGCCACACAGACTTGGAGAACTCCAACTGTAATGCAATTGACATTGCTGATACCTGGGGGCCCAAGAAAGAACCCACTGTTGGGCTGAAGCCACTGCCAAAAGCCTGGACTAGACAATGTCAACTAGAAATGGGGTTCAGTTTGTGAGAGTCCCCACTAAAGAAATGCCTAGAGGTGTTGCGGAGAGGAAACTCCAACCTGAAGTATGAGCTCTGACCAGCAAAGCCATGGGGCTATTATGCCTCTGGACCTTAAGTTTTAGGATTTAATGTATGACCCATGGGTTTCTGGTCATACTTTAGTCTCTAATCCTTTCTATTTCTCTGTCTCTCCACTTCTGAAATGGAAATATAGCCCTGTGCTGCCATTGTATGTTAGAAGTGTAAAACTTAGTTGTGATTGTATGGAGCTCACAACAGAAGGAGTTTGCTTTGAGTCTCATATGAGAATTTGGATGTTAGAATTATTGTTGTTCTGGGTTAAGATTTTAACAGTACTGGGGATGAACTGATTATATATTATATGTAAAGAGGACATTTGTTTTTGAAGCCAAGAACATAATACTATGGGTTAAGCAAGTTTTGGCTACCCAACTTATTCAGAGATTTAACTCTCAAAGTCCTATATAAACATTTAATGGATTAATGGTAATGGTGTCAAATTAATCCAATTAGGGTGCCTGAAGTTCTCTGGGGGAGTGAATGGATTAGGTTGCCAGAGGGAAGCCCCAAGAATAAATCATGATTATAGGGAGACTTCATCATACCTCTTCTACTTCCTAGGTTTCCATGTGACTGAGCCTCTGCACATACTCTGCCATTGCCAACTTCCATCTTCATCAGATGTTAGGTTAATTGGGTTGTCTAGTATTAATTGGACTGTAAGCCTACAAACCACGGGCCAAAAATAAGCCTCCTTCCTTTGTAAGTATCTTTCCTCAAGTATTTCAGTGGCAGTAACAGAACTTACTAATATAATGTCTATGCTGTATAAGGATTATATATTCATATATATGTCTTAATTTTTAAATGTGTATATTCTTCCCTGCAGCCTACAACTATTTCAGTTACACAAAAATACACTAAGAAAAAATAACTTCATATATCGAGTTCCACTTCTGTAATGGCATCACAGAACTGAATGGATAATATTTCCCCATGAAACAAATGTAAATGATTATAATATTTATATGTATGTACTTTTATTTCTAAACAATTTAAAATAAGACAACCCTTTTGCAGATATTAAAACAGGTTATTGATGCCTAAATGCTATCCAGGTAAATTATTGTCACTGGAATTAATCTAAAGCTCACAGAAAATAGATACATATATTCAAGAAGATCTACTGAAACTTTTGAGAACAGTGAAACTGTGTCAGAAATCTGAAGCAAAGCCTCCCACCCCCCTTCAAGTGGCTACAAGCAAGAACACAGCACATTGTATCTGATTGAAGAGCAGGTCACCAGAATTTTTTCTACCTTGTCTCTATTTTGCAGAGGATAAATTGCAGCTGAGTGCTGAAGAGGTCAGGGACTATTTTCAATTCACTGAGTGCCACTAATTGGTAGAGGCTCCCTCAGACACAGCATGCTGAAAATACCAGGGAACATGAGAGCTTTCACACCACTTATTCATAAGAATCCACACCACTTGGCCGGCGCCGTGGCTCAACAGGCTAATCCTCCGCCTTGCGGCGCCGACACACCGGGTTCTAGTCCCGGTCGGGGCGCTGGATTCTGTCCCGGTTGCCTCTCTTCCATGCCAGCCCTCTGCTGTGGCCCGGGAGTGCAGTGGAGGATGGCCCAAGTGCTTGGGCCCTGAACACCATGGGAGACCAGGAAAAAGCACCTAGCACCTGGCTCCTGCCATCGGATCAGTGCGGTGCGCCGGCCACAGCACGCCGACCGCGGCAGCCATTGGAGGGTGAACCAACGGCAACGGAAGATCTTTCTCTGTCTCTCTCTCTCACTGTCCACTCTGCCTGTCAAAAAAAAAAAAAAAGGAAGAATCCACACCAGAGAAGGCTTGCAAAGAGACCAGAGGCATTCACACTGTCCATCACTGTTTTCTTAAAGCAGTGGTCACTCAGAACGAAGTGACCTACTGTCCTGGACTCTGAGAATCCGGGATTAAAACCAGGAATGTAAGAAAGGCGTTATTCTTTCTGCCCATGGATGCTGCCTAGGAACCACTGCCAAATTCTCTCTTCCCACCACCTTCATGTCCAAGTCAAAACCTCCTGAAGAGCTGGAAGAGCCGTGGAAGCTCTCCATCAGAGAGCTGAGCTTTGCAACAACAGAATGAGAACGTGAGCAGCTATTTGGAGCAATGAGGAACACTCAATGCCTGTGTGGTAATGAGAGACCTGAACACCAACTGTTCCAGGGGGTTTGGTTTGTCACCCAAGACACTGTGGAGGAGGTGGATGCAGCCATGAGTGCAAAGCCACACAATGTAGGTGGAAGAGCTGTGGAACCAAAGACGGCTGTTTCAAGACAAGATTCCAAAAGATCAGGTGCCCATCGAACTGAAAAAGATCTTGGTTGGTGGCATTAACAATGACACTGAAGAACATCATCTCCGAGATGATTTTGAACAGTATGGGTAAACTGAAGTGATTGGGATCATGACTGAATGAGGCAGTGGCAAGAGGAAGGGTTCTGCTTTTGTGTCTTTGACGACCATGACTCTGGATAAGATTGTCATTCAGAAATGCCATTCTGCGAATGGTTAAAACTGTGAAGTAAGGAAGGCTCTACTGAAGCAGGAGATGGCCAGTGCTTCATCTACCCCTAGAGGTTGAAGTGGTTCTGGAAATTTGGTCATGGGGTAGGGGGACAGGTTGTGGCTATGGTAACTTTGGTTGTGGATGAAACTTCAGTGGTCATGGGGGCTTTGGTGCAGCTGAGGTGGTGGTACTTATGGTGGCAATGGGGATGGTTACAATGAATTTGGTAATGATGGAAGCCAGTTTGGAGGTGGTGGAAGCTACAATGATTTTGGTAATTAGAACAATTACAAAATTCAAATTTTGTACTCAGGAAGGGAGAAAATTTTAGAGGCAGAAGCTCTGGCCCCTATGGCGGTGGTTGCCAATATTTTGCCAAACCACCAAATCAAGGTGACTATAGTGGTTCTAACAGCAGCAGAAGCTATTTCAGTGGCTGGTTTTAATAACTGCCAGGAAAAAAAGCTTAGCAGGAGAGGAAACCCAGAGACGTGGCAGGGAAGCTACAGGTTACAACAGATTTGTCAACTCAGCCAATCACAGTGGTGGCATGGCCTAGCTGCTACAAAGAAGACATATTTTAGACAATACTCATATGTATGGGAAAAAAATAACAAAACAAGGACTGTATCTGGGACTAGTTGTATAACAGGTTATTTTAATTTCTGTTCTGTGGAAGATGTAAAGCATTCCAATGAAGGGTTTTAATGCAGTTCTTTCTTTATATTACTTTTTTCTTTTTTGTATTGCTAGATATAATAGTCTGATCATGATGCTGAGTAAATGTCTTCATTTTAAAAAATGAAAGGCATTATTACCAACCTTGAAGAAATAATGTATTTTCACAGAAAACTCATTAATATCAAATTAAATAATATAAATGAAAGGCACCAAATCTTCAAAAGAAAGACTACTAACACTATAAAAACATAGAAACTCAAAATGACACAATATGTAAAATAGAGGCAAATAAACTACTCTCAAAGAATATCTAAAAACTCGGGCATATATATATATATATATATATTGACAGAGTTAGACAGTGAGAGAGAGAGACAGAGAGAAAGGTCTTCTTTCTGTTGGTTCACCCCCCAAATGACTGCTACAGCTGGTGCGCTGTGCCAATCTGAAGCCAGGAGCCAGGTGCTTTCTCCTGGTCTCCCATGTGGGTGCAGGGGCCCAAGCACTTGGGCCATCCTCCACTGCCTTCCCAGGCCACAGCAGAGAGCTGGACTGGCAGAGAAGCAACCGGGACTAGAACCCCGGGATACCAGCGCCGCAGGCGGAGGATTAGCCACGTGAGTTGTGAGTTGTGGTGCCAGCCTTGGGCTTTTCTTTTTTTCAATACTGAGTTCTAACATTTAAAGAATAGCATGCCTTCATAAATGCTTACAAAAAGGAAAATAGGAAAGTAGATTTCCTATGTCTTTCTCTAAGACCAGTTTTACTCTGATAGACAACCAAAGCAAAACATAACAAAAGCAAATTTGTATAAAAATGTATCTTTTGAATTCACAGGCACAATTCCTTAACAAAAAAACTAGCACATTGAATCCAACCACACATAAAAATTTTAGACACATAACCAGCTGTGCAAATGTATACCAGGAATGCAAAGTGGATTTAATATGCAAAAAATATGTAAGGTAATGCAACGTGTCAATGCAGTAAAAAACAGAAGAGTGATTTTTACAATAGAATTTAAATTGAGCAAAATCAAATATCCCCACATTATAAAAATCTCCCACAATCTATGATTATTAGGGAATTTTTCTCAACTGAATAATGGCATCTACCAAAATCCAAGAAATAGCACCAATTAATGGTGAAAGACTATATAACTATATACTTTTTCCTTAACATCCTTATTATTTCAATAGGCAGTGATTTTATCACATTTTTTAAAGACATCATACTGTAAATTCTAGTAAGGGCAACAGGACAAACAAAAGAAAGAAAAGAAATCCAGGTTTGAAAGCTGTCTTTCCAGATTACATGACTTGTATATATGCTCTCCTAAGAAGCCCACCAGCAATACTGCAGCATGTGAGATTGCTACACAAAACCCATTTGTATATCCACACACTTGCCGGAAAAAAAAATACGGAATTATAAAAACAATTATATGCTTAGGAATAGATTTAATGAAGTGATTTCAAAACTAACATCCTAAAAATTATAGAACACAATTTCAAATTGATGAAAATATTGATAAATGGAAATATATACCATGTTCATTGATCAGATGATTAATTAATGTTGAAATGATAGGAATTACAAATCAATTTACAAAATTAGTGAATATCCTGTAAAAATTTCAGCTGCCTACTTGCAGATAGTGAGCTGACTCTAAAATTCAAATGGGCATTCAAGTATGCAGATTGTAAAAATAATCTTTAAAAATAACAAGATGATATTATTCACACTTCTTGGATTTAAAACTTAGTACAAATCTTCACAAATAAACAGAGTTACTATCAAAATGTTGGGTGCACACCTACAGACACACACACGCACACATACACACTCTTGGTTTTTACAAAGATGTATCTTCAGTTAACTGTATACTCGCAAGATTGACCTGACACTAAGAAAAGGGTTCAGCATGCCTTTTGTGACAGATTCGACTTTAGGACTCACAGCTTGCTTGTCTGTTTCCCGTGTGCATCTGATTCTTCATTCTCCGGTGCTCTCTTAAAAAGTCATACAGGAATAATTCTGATTGAATTCCCATTTAGCCAATAGTGGTTTTGTTGGTATAATGCTTGGCACATAATTTTCATGAATAGGCATGTAGATGTGTGGTTCTGTACTTTATAGAAGAGATTCATATGTGTCATAGTATCTATAACTTGAGCAATAGCTTCAGGAAACAGAAGAAAAGAAAAACAAAAGCAATGAAAAAACCTTATTGCCATAGTTTGAATGTGTTCCTTCAAAATTCAGATGCTGCCAATGTGTAGGATTTAGAGGTGGAGATTTTGAGAACTGATTAGGACACAAAGCTTTTATAAAACTGTATTTGTTGGGCTGGCGCTGTGATGCAATAGGTTAATCCTCCACCTGAAGTGCTGCCACACCAAGCTGAAGTCCTTGGGTCCTTGCATGGGAGACCCACATGGGAGACCTGGAAGAAGCTCCTGGCTCCTGGCTTCAGATTGGTACAGCTCTGGCTGTTGCAGCAATTTGGGAATGAACTAGCAGATGGAAGACCTTTCTCTCTGTCTCTCCCTCTCACTGAAACTTTACCTCTCAAATAAATAAATAAATAAAATCTTTTAAAAACCTGTATCTTTGAAGCAATACTGATACAGTCTTTTATTTGTTTAATTTTAGCTCTCATACATAAGGGGGCACATGTAGGATTTTCTTTCTTGTTCCGACTTCTTCGCTTAACATGCTTAATGTGATGTCTTCCAGTTGCATCCATTTTGCTGCAAATGGTACCATTTCATCATTTTTATAATTTAATATTCTGTTGTATATATATATATATATATATATATATACACCACATTTTCTTATTTTCCATTAATCTGATGATGGACACCTTGGTTGATTGTAAATTTTGGCTATTATAAACAGTGCTGCCATAAACATGGTGTTGCAGTTAGATACATTGTGTTCAAGTTTTTTGGGTATGTATCCAGTAATGAGATTGCTGGATCATATGGCAGGTCTGTTTGTACTTTAGGAATTCTCCACATTGTTTTCTATAATGGCTACACTAATTTACATTCCCATCAACAGTGTATAAGTGTTCCACTTTCTCTACATTCTTGCAAGCATTTGTTATTTTAGCCATCCTGAAGGGGTAATGTGATATCTCATTGTGGTTTTGATTTGCATTTCTCTGATGCCTAGTGAAGTTGAGCATTTTTAATATTTGCTGGCCATTCGTACTTCTTTAGATAACTGTCGATTGAAGACCTTTGCCAATTTCTGAACTGGATTGGTTGTTTTGTTGTTGTTGTTTTGTTAAGATGCTGATATATTCAGGAAAAAACTCCTTTGTCAGATAGGTATTTGCAAATAACCTTTCATATTCTGTTGGATGTCTCTTCACTCTATTGATCATTTCCTTCTGAGTTTGATATAATTCCATTTGGTTAGCTTTGCTTTTGTAGCCTGTGCTTTAGGGGTCTTGTCCAAGAAGTCACCTGCTACACCAATGTCCTGGAGTGGGTCCTCTATGGAGTCTTTCAGTAGCTTCATAGTCTCAGGTCTTAAATATAGGTCTTTCATCCATCTTGAGTTGATTATTATATATGAAGGAGATTAAGGATTTTATGAATGAGTCTTCCTGGCAGCATTTGTAAAGACTGCTTTCCTACTTTCTGCCACTTGAACAACATGACATTTCTCTCCTCCCACGTGTGTATTTCTCACCAGGTAGCTGAATGAGCCACCATTCTATCTGAGACTTTCCAATCTCCAGAGCTATCAAAAAATAAATTTTGCTTGTTTAAAAATTATTCACTTTTAGCTGTTTTTAAAATAATACTTTAACGACTACAGCTGAGTTTTTCTTACCAGAGGAAATTGTAACCAATTAGTATCCTTAGCATCTGAAGAAATCTGTCTGTTCAGTTGAACAGATATTAAGTGCAATATTACCTAGATTCTGAATATAAAATTGGAAAAGGGCACAGTGTCTCTTTTCTCTAAAACCAGAGAAAGGGCCAGCATTATGTTTAAGCTACAGCATGCAATGCTGGCATCCCATATTGGAATGCCATTTCAAGTTCCGGCTGCTCTACTTCAGATACAGTGCCATGCAAAGAGGCTTGGAGAACAGCAAATGATGGATCAAGTATGTGGACCTCTGCTGCCCATGCAGGAGACCTATGGAGTTTCAGGCTTTTGGCTTTGGCTTGGCCCAGCCCCTGCAATTACAGCCATTTGGGGAGTAAACCAGTAGATGAAAGATATTTTTCTCTGTCTCTTCCTCTCTGTCACTCTGCCTTTCTAATAAATACAATTAACTCTTAAAATCTAGAGAAAGAATCATCCATTATAAATTTGCATAGACTTTGGTATAACACCAGCCTTTAAAAATCTTCAAGTTAAGCTTGATGCCATCATTCCAATGGTAGACTATGTTGCTTCCATAGCAAATATCTCCAGTGCTATTATTTTAGAACCATCACTAGAAATTATTCAAAGACACTAATGTGGCAATTAGTGTTCCTGAACCTTACTTTCAATGTACTGAAGTCAGATTCCCATTTATAATATAAGCCTAAAATGTCTACAATGTATCATCAAAGCCGCAGATGTCAATTTGATAAAAAACTATTTTTAATCCATCAAAGGGTTCTGCCTAGGGTAACCATAAAGTCAAACTTGACTGCCTTGATTGCTTGGAGATGAGCCTTTCAAGACTCTTTAAAATATGAGGCCATGAAATAAACCGTCTTTAAAATGGTCTTCTGCCTTCCAGTTTTCTAATTTCTAAGTGAAATTGCTTAGTACCTCGAGGGGATGCAGAATAAACATTAAAATAGACATTCAACAGAAAATTTACTTTGAAGGGAGGGGTAGTGATGATAGTAGAAGGAAATGAAAAGATCAGTGTTAACTACCAGCACATATGGCTTCAGACATATGCTCCTGATGAGCCATACGTGCTCCAGACTCACAGCAATTGTTAGGCAGGAGCTCATAATGTAGGTTATGAAGGGATGGTTTCAAATCCTCTTACAAATGCTGTCAGTATCCCTCCACATTCAGTCCTGTAACAGACAATACTTAACTCACTCCCAGAAAGAGAAGCCATATGTCAGTGATTATTAGATGTAATCTCACACTGATCAGAGCTAACAGAATTTTTATTGCCAGGGTGTTAACCTTCAGTGCTTGAGTTGATTTAAAAATAGATCAGGTAAGGTTAAGTGGCTGGTACAGTCAAAGTAAAAAAAATAATGCATGGTTTGTGATCTGTAAAAACAGTTCATTATTCATATTTCTTTACAATAACACTGTCCAATACTAGAGAACAATGTTGCTAATTCAATAGAAAAATCAGCAGCTAGAGTAGAACATATTGACAGAAATAAAAAGGGACACTGGATAGCCTGCCAGTGTGAAAAAGTTACAAAAACAAAGTAACTAGCAGAGTTTTCTGAGACTATCTAGAATGTTTGCAAGGGGGTAGCAATTATAACACACATGTCAATTCATATTTTACCATAACTCTTTGCCTCTGAAATCTTTACAAGTTCAATTCAGGAATTTGGAGAATATGGTATGGTGATAGAACATAGAAATCACTTAAAAAACACAAATCATATTTGTAATTTTTTAAAAGATTACTGATTTATTTTAAAGGCAGATTTACAGAGAGCGGAGAGACATATTTCATCTGCTGGTTTACTTCCCAAATGACAGTAAGATCCTGCCTAGGCCAGGCTGAAGCCAAGAACCAGAACCCTCTTCTGGGTCTCCTCTTGGGTTCCTATACCCCAAGGCCTGAGCCATCCTCCACTGCTTTCCCAGGTGCATTAGCAGGGAGCCTGATCTGAAGAAGAACAGATAGGGCTTGAACCGGCACCCATCTGGGATGCTGGCATGGTAGGCTTTGACCCACTGAGCCGCATCATGGGACTTCAAATTACATTTCTCTTAATTAATATATAAAGAATGATTCTCTCATACTACAAAACTAATTCGATATTGCTGTGTGTTTCCCTGTGAGTATGCAGGCACAGATTATTTACATATTTAAGTTTTTCTTATATAGAATATGACCTATCTTCTTTTTTAGGAAGCTTTGTTCAATGAGATCTAACAATTTATACACACACACATACACACACACACATATGTGTAGGGATGCTTTCATGGTTCCTTGAAATAAATGCACATAATCAAATTAATTTTCATACCCTTATGATATATTCTCATATTCCAAAGCCTGTATGGAAATAAAGCCAAACAAAAACACCTGTTTTTGGAGCAGGTATTTGGCCTAGCAATGAAGATGCCTGCATCCAACAGTAGAGTGCAAATGATCCTAGGATGCCACAGGTGATGGCTCAAGTACTTGGGTCCCTGACATGCATATGGGAGAGATGGATTGATTTGCAGGCTGCTGGGCATTTGGGGACTCAATTGGAGATAGAATATTTCTCTTTCTCAAATAAGATAAATTAAAAATATATCCTGTTTCATTCAACACGGCATGTTTTTTACTTTAAAACACTGAGCATTTTATCAAGGTCATATATTACTAGGGTCAGCTTCATAATATTCAATCAAATCTAAAGCAAAACTTGAGGGCAAGTAGAGAGTTCATAAGGTCTCTAAATATCACTGTTACTGCCAGTAACAATGACTAAAATCAGTCATTTTTCAGATTTCATTGGAGTTTCAAAATGGTTTGTTAACACATTTCTTATTAGAAGGAAAGTACTCAAGGGAGAGGAACTTTTCTTATGCTGTTGTTATCTGTGTCTTCATTAGTGGGGTTTAATTGACAGCCAGCAAAGGTGCCCCAGGGGGAAGATAGGATCTGGAAGGCAGGGCACCATAGATGAGCAACCTTGGATTTGTATCTTTGGCCTAGCTCTGGCCTTAACTACTTCTGTATCTCTAATGATACCAAGGGTTTACCTCTTATTTCTTCTAAGTGGCTTAAGTTAAAATCTCACTTTGTTGGTCACTGACCTTTAGGTTTCTATGAGACCAATCAAGACATTTAAATGTAGCCCTTTAAAGATAATTGGGAAGCAACTGGATTTTTTCTAACATTTTATAGTGTATTCAACTCCTCGTAAGCTAAGCTTATATGGCAGTTTGGAACTGGGGAAAAAATTTTTTTTTTAAATAAAAAGATTTCATTTTTCTTTTTGGAAATAATGCATCCATGTAGTATTACAAGGTTTATTACAAAAGAAAAAATCCCTTGACTTGATACTTCTTCCTCCTCAGACTGCCCCTAGAATATATGAGCTCAACACAACAACTCTTTTTTTTTTTTTTTTTATTTGCTTCCATGTTTCCTATCAGTACAATTCTTAGACCAGGCAAGTATGGATCTAGTTCTCAGACAGTAGCCTGATGCTCAGGTGATTACTCCTGAATAATGTGAACATTTCTTTCTTGGTATCTCATAAGATTGAACTGTCAAAATGATGCCAATTTGAGGTGATTCATTTATTCCAGATATAGGATGATTTCTGACCCTGAGATACCTACAATCTATTATTGAAATCTGACCTGGAGATGCACATTGATGCACACATATTGGCTCTCGCTCATCCATTTTCTGATTACCCTACCAATCCATCTGTACAGCATCCAAGGGTGTGCTGTGGTGATGGCAGGCATTCTTCATCCTCTGTGTTCTTGCTGCAGGCATCATCCACCAGCTTCTATAGGAGAGGCTGTGTCATTTTCTCCAAAAGCTGTCAAGACTACTTCTCAACTGCATCATCGGCAGTTTTTTTTATCAATTTTGACTTCGGCCTCCAATAGAGGCGATGTGGTGTGGATGAACAGTCACTCCATAAGCAGTACCACTCTTCAGTCTCCACTCATCTCTCCTCACTTATTTTCCTGCTTGTAGCAGGAGATAGCCCCAAACAGTGCTATCTTCTTCTTTGTCATACTATTTGTTGAACTGTCTACTTAGTGCAGAATACACTATAATTAAAGTATAAGTAAACCTAAAGTAGATCATTGTCAACACTAACAGAGGGAATAAGAGAGAAAGGGTGGGAGTGTGGGTGGGCAAGAGGCTAGGGTGGGAAGTATCACTATGTCCCTAAGTCTGTATACATGAAATACATTAAATTTGTACCTGTTAAATATTTTTTTTAAAAAATACCAACTATTTAAAAAATAAAGGAAGGGATTTGGCCAATATCACATCCTAGGAACTGAGAAATCATAGTCTACAGAGTTTGAGAAGACATGGCTAGAAGGGTATTGTTCTATCTTCTCACTCTAAAATTCCAAATGGTAATTTTAACAACAACAACAACAACAAAGAACACTGCCATTCACATACCCCAGCACACTCTAGAAAGGAATTAGATTTGTGATGATCATCATCAATTCATCACACTTTTTTTCCTAAGATTTATTTAGTTGAAAGGCAGAATGACAGAGACAGAGAAAGATCTCCCACCCATTGTTTCACTATACAAAGGTCCCCAGTAAGTGGGACTGGGCCAAGTCAGAGATAGGAACCAGGAATTTACTCCAGGTCTCTCATGTAAGTGGCAGCAACTCAAGTACTTTAGTGCTGCCTCCCGGGTGCATTAGCAAGAAGCTAGATGGAAAACAGAGAGGCCGGGATTCAAACTCACACACTCTGATGTGTGACAGTTTAAGACATTGTGCTGGCACAGTGGGTTCTAGTCCCAGTTGGGGTGCTGGATTCTGTCCCAGTCACTCCTCTTCCTGTCTAGCTCTCTGCTGTGGCTCGGCAGGGCAGTGGAGAATGGCCCAAGTCCTTGGGCCCTGCATCTCCATGGGAGACCAGGAGAAGCACCTGGCTTCGGATTGGCATGGTGCGCCAGCTGCAGCGTGCCGGCCGCAGCGGCCATTGGGCGGTGAATCAGCGGAAAAGAAAGACCTTTCTCTCTGTCTCTCTCTCTGTCCACTCTGCCTGTCAAAAAAAAAGACATTGTTCCACAGTGCTAGCTCCAATACATTAACCACTTTCCAAAGTCATTTGAAGCTGGTATGCTAAAGCAGTACTGATGTAACTAGTCTTCAAATAAATAGAGTTTGGAAACATCTTTACTGTAATATAGGCAGGTTCTGAAGCTCCATGTGTTATCAATATTACTGATATTTTTCAATAAAAAACCGAATGCCGTGGTTCCTGGACCTGAACAGGAAGATATGATGCCTATAAGCTTTGGTATTTACAAATTGGAGAGTACTTCATCTGTTTTCCACATATTCAGTAAATTAAACACCTGTACAATTCAGTGCCCTTTATTCAAAATGCTTGTGAGCAGAAGTGTTATTTGAGAGTTTTTCAGAATTTGGAATATTTGCATAGACTTTACTAGATAAGCAACCCTAATCCAAAAATCTAAAAACACAAATGTTCTGGAATCTCAACACCATTAACAGTCAAAAAACTGGATTTTTAGATTAGAAATGTTCAAACTGCATCTGACATGGACCAATGGATTTTGTTACATATTTTAATTCAAATTACTTATGTAATCATGGGCCCCATCAAAAGATTATCCAGCATTCTGAATACTCTAAGACAGGTTGTATGAGATAAAATTTTACTATTTCTTGATTTCACAATTTTTGATAAGTTCCATCATAAAAGATGAGAAAATATCTTCTATTTTTTCCACATACATCCTGTCCTCACATCAAAAGCTTCCCCTCCCCACTTCCTATAACTTCACTACTTTTAGTTAAATATGCACAGATAATGCAACTTATATTTTATGAATATTTAACTATTAACTAAACCAGAGTTGCGTGTTCGGCAGTGATTGAGACGCTGCTTATTGCCCGCCCCTCTTATCAGGGTGCCTGGGTTTGAGACATGACTACACTCTCAGTTCTAGCTTCCTGCTAATGATCATCCTGGGTGGTGATGGCTCAAGCAGTTGAGTCCCTGCCCCCAACATGGGATTCCTGGTCGGAGTCCCTGGCTCGTCTCTTCGGCTTGATGATGCCCCAGCTGTTACTGCCATTTGGCGAATGAACACACAGATAGGGATCTCTGTCTCTCTGTCCCTTTCACAAACAATAAAAATAAATGAAAATGCAAAAAATAACTAAACTATACATTTTAGTATAATACCTTATTTTTGTAGAATTTACGTATTTGGAAAACAACGATAGTAAAATTTTTGAATGTATATGGTTGCTATGGAGTTTAGTAAGTTAATGTGTATAAAACACTTAGATGGGCATCTCACACTCCATACATGTTTTCTATAATTATGCTAATACTTTGTTTACTTAGCATTCCTTTCTCCAATCTCTTAGGTAAAGATTAAATCCTCCTGTCACCATGACCCAGTGATCAAGAAGTTAAGATTCTGTCCTTTGACCCTTAAAAACTCCATCTGGCCACATCAATCTCTACTGGGTACTTTCCAGAGTACTACGAAGTCCTCATCCTGGTGTTTCTCTTTCAGCCTCTTGGTTATTAGAGTTCCTTTTAAAAATCTTTATAATTTTCGCTTTATTGACTTACTCTCTCATTTTATGAAACATATTAGTAAACTATGAAAATTGTACATGGGAGTCAAAATATACAACTTTTGTATATATGAAAGTAAATTTATTCCACACTGCTACACTAGAATAATTTACTTAAATGTGGAATTTATTTGCTCTTATTCCAAGCATTTTGATTCTGATGCTCTTAAATATCTGTACAGATACCCATATAGAGACATATTGTCCTCAGTATATTAGAATGTTCCCTTTATATTGAGAACTGAAAATTGAACAGTGATATGTCATCATCTGCGTGTTTATTAATAATTTCACTGGGCTTACATTTAACACTCTTTCAATCTGGAACATCATGTCCCTTGTATTTAAGGAAAGCTTATTTTAATTGGTTTGATAATAGATTTGTTAATATCGTCCAGCCTGTTTTATCTTTTTTGATATCTTGAAACTGCCAGTTAAAACCTCTGACTGACTTGGCTATACTTGCCATTTATTCTTTCTGCATTTTTCTCCTCCTTTTGGGTCAGATCCTCAATTGTATCAAATAAGCCTCCAAAAATATCCTTTTTCTACTAAAATGTGGTTTTTCAATTTTATTAAACTTTATATATTATTTACTTGAAAGGCAGAGTTCCAGAGAAGAGGGAAAGAGAAAGAAGAAAGGAGGGTTGGTGAGGGAAAGAGAGAGGTCACCCATCCACTGGTTCACTCCCCCAAATGGCCACAGTGGCCAGGGCTTGGCAAGGCCAAAGCCAAGAATCTGGAACTCCCTCTGGGTCTCCCCTGTTGGTGTAGGAGACTGAGTAGTTGTGTTATATTCTGCTGCTTTCCCAGGCACATTAGCAGGAAGTGGGAGCAGCCAGGACTCAAACTGGCACCCAATGGGATTGAAGCATGGCAGGTAGTGACTTAACCACAGTGCCACAATGCTGACCCTACTTTTTCAGAATTTTCAGACCTATTTTATTCACTGAATGCTGTATTTTAAAAATAACATCTTACTGTACCATGATTCCAAATCTCTTGATATTACTGTTGCTGTTGAAGTTGTATTTATTATTTTTGAAGTTCTCCTCTGTTTGATCTGTCCATATTTTTTTTCGTTTTGCTATATACATACATGTATTTGTCTAGGTATCTGTGTTCAAAGTTACTCAAATATGTTAGCTGTCCATTCCTATTTAAGATTCATTTAGTTATCAATTATTCAGGACAAAACATCTGTGATATGAGATGATCCAAAATATGAATAACTTTTTTGTTAGACAATATGTTCTTTATTTTGATCCAATCATTTCAGTATTTGTAACTTTGTGTCATGATTCAGACTCTTCCTCAAAATTTGTAGTGTAAATCTTGCTTTTAGCATTCTAAAAGCTGAGAGAAGTGGGAGGCAGTCTGTTTACTAAGGAGAAATGTATCTAATCTTCCTGTTTTAATATCTTCATGTGCCCTCCAGCCTTCTTAGCTTTCTTCAACATACTCACATGTAAAGCTTTTAAGTATTGATTTTCCATAGAGTAGACTCTTTTCAGCTGAACTAGAGAAGGGATAGTCTCTGCTGTGTGAGGTTAAGAAGCAGTTAAGTCTTCTCCTGGGACATCTAGCTGGAGTCTCTTCTGATCTGCCTCACAGCTAATGTACCTAGTAAAACAGTGGAAGATGGCCCAAGCACATGGGTCCCTCCCTCCCATGTGGAAGACACAGATTGGGTTCCAGGCTCCTGGTTTTGACCTGGTACAGTTCTGGTCACTGCAGGCATTTGGGGAGTGAACCAGAAGATAGATAATCTCTTTCTCTTTTTCCCTCCCTCTTCCCTCCTTCTCGCTCTGCAACTTTGCTTTTCAAACAAATTAATAATTCACACACACACACACACACACACACACATGCTGAAACAAACAAGCACGATGCTAGTACTTTTTTAAAAAAAATTCAATATATTCTTCCTGTTTGTGTTGCCACATCCTCTGTCCCCATTTTCAAAGTGAACTGGTATCTCTACTTCCCAAGACTCTTTATGACTTTACAGTCCGAATAGTCTTAGTGTTGGCTTTTCTGACAGATACCAGTTTTCTCTGCTGTGCTGAGTTAGCCATCTGGCATTGTTCTTTCCTCCATTTTATATGTCTTCTTTCATTTTGCATTGAAGTTCTAATCTGAAGAAATTCCCTTACTAGGGGTAAAAATGAGGAAATACAACACACTCACACACCTCAGATAATAGCCCATGAAGAAATACTGAGAGATCAGAGAAGCTAATAACCTATCTACCTGTGGGATGGGATTTTCCTAAAAAGTGTGACTTGAGTGTATATGCTAAGGAATAGACATTAAACTTCTCCAAGGCAAAGGACACTGGGGGAAGTAATAGAAAAATTGTGAAGATGTATGAAGTGATATTCACAGAGTATATCCACTGGGGTGAGGGCAGGGATTCACAATTTTTTGCAGCCAAGGTCTCACATATTCCAGTACAATTTTGATCTTTCTTTGGGTCCCTAAGTTAAATTTTGCGTGATACCAACCAAATGCTGAGTTGTACATGTTGCATAAGCAATCCAGCCCAATATGCAGTTTAAAACAAAAATTATTCTATGCTTGTCAAAATGGTGAGGCATTTAAGACAGATTAGAGAAATGATGGAAAACCACAGATAATAGAAGATATGTCAAAAGGAATAATGAGAAATGAACTGGGGAACTGGGAAGTGGCTTGAGCTTGATTCCATTGGCAATAAGTCCTGAAAGAGGCAAATTGAAAGCTGGTGTTATTATGTAAATTAGTGGCACAATTAAATTTGCTTTATGTTATTTCTCCTGTCCCTATGGAAGATGAACTGGAGTGAGGAAGAAGTTGGGAAATGCAAATCAGTTCTTTGGCCTATAGAGTTCATTTTATCCTATCTGTATCCATCAACTCCATTATGTGCCTGCCATACTTGCCCCTGATAACTGAACATTGATTGGTCTTCTGCGCATTTTCCATTCTCTACAGTTCTGTGTAAATTGGCTGGCTTACCCCAGAAAGTAGAGAAGAGATTGTTGGAGTGTATATCTGCCTATTCTTCACTCACACTAATGCCCAGGTCTCTCACAGCCCACAAACCATACACTTAAATAGCATCATTCACTTGACCTGCTTGGGAAAGGATGTTTAGAAATTGTTAGAAATTGCCATTCTGAAAGTTGACATGAAGTAATGAGCACACTAAGAAAACAATTTTCAGAACATACACTCTGCCAGCAGAATCTATTTTAGACAAACAATGAGAAGCTTAAAATAGCCACAGTGTCATGGTGGCCATTTTGAAATGAATAAAATGTTTCAGGTGACAAAAGGACATGTTTGCTCTCCTTCACAAGGTCACAAGGGAGAGTGAACAAATTTCTGTGATGTGCTGTTATAAAAAGGAAAAAGAATAATGTGACCATGACTCCGTGAATATGAAAGTCATATTTGTACTTTAAGAGACTCAGGGCTCTTATTCTTTAAACTAATGATAAATTCTCCTCAGCAACTTAGCAACATTTCCATACAATTATTCCTCCTTTTTAAAATGTATCCCTTTTCATAAGGTTATTACTTAGCATGTCTCTGTGTAAAATAAATCTAAATACTATGTGTATATATATATATATATATATATATATATATATATATATATAAACAGCATGCTACTTAGCTCCAGCAGTATAAAGGATGGCATTTTAAGATCAATAGTGTGGGGCACAGAATTAATTATATTATGCCCATACAAATTTCTAAAATATCATTATATTTTATAGCCACACTGTATGGAAATTATCTTTTTCTATAGAAACAAAATATTAGAATTGAAAGTAATTTTAATGACTTTTAAATCAGTTATAGGACCGGCATAAATCAATGGCATACTTAAAGGATCTACATGAACAGAATATAATAAAGGGATCCTTCAGAGAGATAGGGTGGATTAAGAAATCCACAATATAGGCTGGCATTGTGGTGTTAAACTGCCAATTTTAATGCCAGTTCCTATTACTGAGATGCCAGTTCCAGTCCTAGCTACTCTGTCTCTGATCCAGCTTCCTGTTAATGCATCTGGGAAGGCAGCACAAGACGGCCCAAGGTACTCCAACCCCTATCACCCAGTTGGGAGACCTGGATGGAGGTCTTGGCCCCTGGCTTTGGCCTGGCTTTTATGGTCATCTGAGTAATATGGAAGAGCAGATGGAAGAGCTGTCTCTCTTTGTCTTTCAAATAAATATTAAAAACAAAAAAAATCTACATAAGTGGTGAAGTACCCAAAGTCCATCAATAAAGGGAAAGAATTATCACCGTTGCTAGTACTGGCCTAATGAAACAAGGAACTGGAGAGAACATCAGAAGTAGGAGCAGAGGGGTTGGTGTTATGGTGCAGTAGGTGAAGCTGCTGCCTTCAAGGCACACGTCACATATATGATCATTGGCTACAGTCCTACTCGCTGCTCATGCGCTTGGGAAAGCAGCAGCAGATTGCCCAAATGCTACCATTTTGGGGGAACCAACAGATAAAAAGTATCTCTCACGGGGGAGCGGCAAGATGGCGGAATAGGAAGGGAGCACACCGATAGTCTGGGGAGAGACAGTTTAATAAAAGTGGAGATACTGCAGGTTCAAGGAAGAGTAGGGGAAGAAACAGCAGAGGAAACCCTTCCGGAACTGGAGATTCACAGTGGACCTGCGTGGAGAGCGTGGGAGCCCGCAGTTTGGGACACCAGCAGCAGATTCAACACACCAGCGCTGGAACGCGAGGTGAGCTGAAACTCAATAGCCCGAGATACCAGGAGGGAAGCGGAAAAGGGAGCCTAGAGCGAACAAGGCTTGAAACCCTGCAGGGAAAAGTTCACCAGGGTAACTAGAAGAGAGAGAGAGAGGGGGAAAAAAAAAAGTGACCCGTACGGACACGAGCTTCTCTCTCTCCGCTCACCTCTCAAAGGTGAGCAAGACAAAGAGCAGGCGGCATTTTGGAATATGTCATAAGCAGGGCGACCTCGGGTCGGCACCGGCCCCGAGCCTAGCAGAAAAACCTGACTCTGGGTGGGAGGGGTGAAATAACAGGAGATTAGAACCTAATGAATGTGTGGTGCTAATGAACTGAGACTGTGAAAAAAGAGACGGTGGGGGAGAGCACTCACGGAAATCACGAATTCATGTGAGTATTCTCCAGAGACGCTACAGTTCAGTAGCCTTGGCAGCCCAGTGGGAGACTACAGGAGAATCTGAGCCCACACTAAGGGCTGCAAAGATTCCTTCTCTGGTCCTTGGGAAAGAGCTTCCGATCTCTGGCTCCTGTGGGTATATCATTCGCCTGCTAACCACCCCCAATTCCATTCAGCTGTGTGGAATTACTTCCCTTTTGAACCAAAAAAAAAAAAAAAAAAAACTAACAGAGAGAGATTTACCACCCCTAACCTGGGAGTGTCTCCTTTGACACACCCTCAACCCTGAGGAACCAAACTGAGCTCTCAGGCCACACCCATCTCAAGCCTCTAAGGCTCCATCAAAAGCAGACAGTCCACTTAATCTAGAGTCATAGTATAACAAGAAAAAAACACCACAGTGAAGAAACCAATATGCCAAACAACAAACGCAAAAACCAAGGTAATAAGAACAAGGAAGACACTATGGCATCCCCAAATGAAAAAGACACCCCAATTCAAGATTACGAAGATGATGAGATAGAAGAGATGCAAGAAGCAGATCTCAAAAAATTGATAAGAACACTAAGAAGTACTCAAAAACAAATTCTTGAACTACAGAAATCCTTAATGGACAAGGTAGAAAATCTCTCTCATGAAAATGAAATATTAAGGAGGAATCAAGCTGCAATGAAACAACTAGTAGAACATGAAACTGTGATAGTGACGAGAAATCATAATGAAGTGAAAAATTCAATAGATCAAATGAAAAACACATTAGAGAGCCTTACAAACAGAATGGGTGAGGCAGAAGAGAGAATATCGGACTTAGAAGACAGAGCAGAAGAAACTATACAGTCAAACCAAAGACAAGAAGAGGAAATTAGAAATCTAAAAAATATTGTTGGGAATCTACAGGATACTATTAAAAAACCCAACATTCGAGTTCTAGGAGTTCCTGAAGGCATGGAGAGGGAGAAAGGATTAGAATGCCTTTTTAGTGAGATAATAGCAGAAAATTTCCCAGTTTTGGAGAAGGACAGAGACATCCTAGTACAGGAAGCTCATAGAACCCCTAGTAAACATGACCAAAAGAGGTCCTCACCACGACACGTTGTAATTAAACTCACCACAGTGAAGCAGAAAGAAAAGATCCTAAAATGCGCAAGAGAGAAACGTCAAATTACACTCAGAGGATCTCCAATTAGACTCACGGCAGACTTCTCATCAGAAACCCTACAAGCTAGAAGGGAATGGCGAGACATAGCCCAGGTACTTAGAGAGAAAAACTGCCAGCCCAGAATATTATATCCTGCCAAGCTCTCATTTGTGAATGAAGGTGAAATAAAGACCTTTCATAACAAACAAAAATTGAAAGAATTTGTTGCCACTCGTCCAGCCCTGCAAAAGATACTTAAAGATGTGTTACACACAGAAACACAGAAACACGGCCATCAACATGAAAAAAGATAAACGAAGGGAACCTCACAGCAAAAGATCACAGGGAATTCAAAGCATACATTTGGATAAAGAAATTATGGGACATGTACTCTATAGAATACTATACAGCAGTCAAAAACAATGAAATCCGGTCATTTGCAACAAGATGGCGGAATCTGGAAAACATCATTCTGAGTGACTTAAGCCAGTCCCAAAGGGACAAATATCATATGTTCTCCCTGATCGGTGACAACTAATTGAGCACCAAAGGGGAAACCTATTGAAGTGAAATGGACACTATGAGAAACAGTAACTTGATCAGCTCTTGTGCTGACTGTTGTTGTAGAATGTAATACTTTATCCATTTTAGTAATTTTTTTATTCTAGTACTAATGGTTGAACTCTGTAATTAACAATTATTCTTAGGTGTTTAAATTTTAACTGAAAAGTGATCCCTGTGAAATATAAGAGTGGGAATAAGAGAGGGAGGAGATGTACAATTTGGGACATGCTCAATCGGAACTGCCCCAAACGATGGAGTTAGAAACAGGCCATGGAATTCCAATACAATCCCATCAAGGTGGCATGTACCAAGGCCATCTCACTAGTCCAAGTGATCAATTTCATTTCACAATTGATCACACTGATAGGTCTAAGAGTCAAAGGGATCACACAAACAAGACTAATGTCTGCTAATACTAACTGATAGAATCAAAAAGGGAGAGAATGATCCAACATGGGAAGCGAGATACACAGCAGACTCATAGAATGGCACATGTCCTAAATAGCACTCTGGCCTCAGAATCAGCCCTTAATGCATTCAGATCTGGCTCAAGAGCCCATGAGAATATTCTAGGCATGGAAAGCTAAGACACTCTGGAAAAAAAAAGAAGACCTAAATGAAAGATCTCTGTGAGATCCCAGTGGAACGAATGGGGCCATCAAAGAAGGAGGTACCTTTCTCTGAAGGGAGGAGAGAACCTCCACTTTGACTATGACCCTGTCGGAATAAGATTGAAGTCAGCGAACCCTAAAGGCTTCCATAGCCTTGGCAACTCATGACTAGAGCCTAGGGAGATTAATGACGCCATAAACAAGAGTGTCAAATAGTTAAATCAACTTCACAAGTCACTGTGTACTTACGTCTCATGTGGGATCTGTCCTTAATGTGTTGTCCAATGTGAAGTAATGCTATAACTAGCACTGAAACAGTATTTTACACTTTGTGTTTCTGTGTGGGTGCAAACTGATGAAATCTTTACAGAGTATATACTAAATCAATCTTCTGTATATAGATAATTAAAAATGAAAAAAAAATCTTGGTGCTAAATTGGAAATTGCCTAGAAAATTAATCAATTTTTTTAAAAAATATATCATGTAGGATCTCTGTCCTTAATGTGCTATACATTGTGAATTAATACTATAACTAGTACTCCAATAGTATTTTTCACTTTGTGTTGCTATGTGAGGGCAAACTGTTGAAATCTTTACTTAATATATAGTAAACTGATCTTCTGTATATAAAGAGAATTGAAAATGAATCTTGATGTGAAGCAAGGGGAGAGGGAGTGGGAAAGGGATGGGTTGCGGGTGGGGGGGAAGTTCTGGGGGGGAACCATTGTAATCTATAAGCTGTATTTTGGAAATTTATATTCTTTAAATAAAAGCATTATAAAAAAATAAATAAAAAACGCATTTTGCCTCAAAAAAAAGTATCTCTCACAAATAAGAAAATAAATATTTTCTGAGGACCAAAAGAGTAGAGTCAAAGGAAGAAAGGCCAACCAACATAAGTCAGAGCTACAGTGACAGCCATTGCTCAACCTCACCAATGGAAACCTTGGAAAGATGAAGCAAGGGCAGCCCAGACTTCCATCTCAACTTCTTTTTATCTGCTTTCATTTACAGTATCTTAGAATCAAGAGAAAGTAGAGTTTATATAATACAATCTAAAAGCTAATTTCTCTAGGCGTAGAAACTAAAATATGAAACATTGGGTAAACTACTGGTTTTTCCATTCAACATTAATTTTCTCAAGAACATTCATAGTAATTACTTAGATGAAGAAACTCTCATTCCTTCATAAAGGAAAAATGCAATGTCTCATCAGCCACCAGAAAATTTAGGGTATATTTATATCAGTAGAAATTAGTCACAATATAAAAAACCATAAATGCATTTGTGGAGTAAAGGGAGGGTAAAAAATTAAAGAACATCAAATTGAGTTGCTATAGTCCCCACTTGATGGTAACAAAACCTCAGACACCATAGCTTCTTTGTGATACTGTACATTGCATCTTTTTATGCCTTCTGCCAACATTAGCAAACATTTCTTTTTTTATTTCTAGAGGAATGCCTCCAACATCTTCACTATAATCCCCAAGTCTTTATAGTGCCTATCTTCATGAGGTCATTTCTTTTTCTTATTATCACTGAACACAAAAATACTGATCTACACTCAAATGATTCTCCAGATTTCAGAAGAGGTTCTACTTGCTGTACTGTATAGCTATAATGCAATTTACCTCAATCATGGGGATCAAGAATCCTATCCAGGTTAGCGATTCAGAAGCATGCTGATTTAGTAGCACAAGCAATCTGAAATCATCTGGGACAAATGTCAGCTTCCATGTGAACATAAGAAAGGCCATGTTTCTGGATAAAGCATTTTTTTTCTTGAGTACTTGTATCTACTAACCTACCAAACCCAAGATGAAAGAAGACCATTAAAAATTGAGAAATCTAGAAAAAATCAGCCTAGTTGTTCACCTTTTTTTTAAAATTTGATAGACTCAAGGATATACAGAGAGATAGGGAAAATTAATTCCCTTCTGTTGATTGATTCATCAAATGCCTGCAACTTCCATGACTAAACCAGCAAAATCCAGGAGCTGGATACCCAATCCAAGTCTCTCAAGTGGGTGGCACGAATCCAGTTACGTGAGCAATCCCTACTGACTCCTAGGCTCTGCATCAGTGAAACACTCAAGTCAGGAACTAGAGCCAAGCATTGAAAACAAGCACTTCAGTATGGTACATAGGAATCTTAACCACTGGTCACATATTAAATCCTATAGGATGATAAAGCAATGTATTTATTGTTTTGCATCTCACTCTGAAATTGAGACTGCAACAATCCTTACTACAGTTCTATCTATTCAGATGCTTTTGAGTGATTACAACCAGCAATTATCATCAGAGAAAGCACACTGGAGACTATTCAAAGAGGTTTAGAGAATGGGTTTCTCTGGCCAAGAAACACTCTAGTGAGAATTTACTTAAACATATTCATAGTGCAACTAGCTAGAGAATCCCCTTGTAACCAGACTTCTCTTTTGTTCTTTGTGCATCCCAATCCATGCACCACTCTACATGCATCTCTAAGAATACCTATCCCAAAACATCTATCATTGCTGCAGAATATGCAATGTATCTGCTACTCAGTGCTCTTCTCAATGGTAGGTTTTCTTCCCATACTATTCATCAGAATAATTTGGAAATGAGGCTATAGTGCAGTGACATATACTTCCAGTAGTGCCAAATATCAAGCAGATCCATTAACATGCCTGACCCAAACACGGTGTACTAGGCAATCAGTTCACTGAATTTCAGAAACTCCATATGGGGCCATATATTTAGGTTGAAAGGTAGAGGGGCAGGGGATCAGCATTTGGAGCCCACCATATAGTGTGAGTGACCTTCTCATCAATGTATGTGTACTGTCAGTACTTCCTTGGGTACATTCATGATATACCATACTCATTTAATATCAGAATGCTTGCTCATATGCCCAACCTTATGACTGAATGGATCAGAGAGCACATATTATATAAATAACAAATATCTTGAGTTTCAGATTCACTGAATTTTCCATGACTTGGCATTATGTCTCTTTGAGTCTTTTCTCAGGATAGGAACTCTTTAAATAAATTCAATGTTTCGTCAGTAGAATATAGCATTATCTTTTTTTCAACATTTGTGAGCCTTCACTGTGATTTTTCTATTGGCTTGCTAAAGGCATCACTGCATATATATGTAGTAGAAACTGTACATGCACTGTTGGATCATATGATGCAAATGAGCAGGCTGCTTATCCAAGTCTGGATGACATACAGTGTCTTTTCTTGCTCTACTTTTCACTGAAACTAGCAGCACTAGAGACTTGATAAATTGAATCGACCATCACTAATTTTTTTAACACTAAAATCTTAAGCCCAACCTAATTGGTAGTGGAAATAACACGAACTTGTCTTGTATTTTTCAAATAGATGAACCCAAAAACTAGATCACTAGAATTTTGAAAGATTCATTTACCCTTGAATTTGTTCATAAATTCTGGTACACTTTCATCTATGGCATCTATACTGTTTCCAATTTCTTGCTTACAAGATTCAATTTGAATAACATGTGTATTTTTGACAGAGGATCCTCTGAGGGATAACAAGATGATCAAGTTTCCTAGAACTATGTTATGACAGGGAGCATGAGAATTGACATAACTTTGAGCTAAGGAAATAGTGATATAGTTTTCTAAGAGATAAAGAAACCATTTCTGAAGTCTTCACTGATGGCAACCAATAGAAATCATTTCATACATAAATAGTTGCATTCCAGTGTTTTGCTAATTCTATAACTAGTTGGATATCTCATTCAAAATCCCAAATGATTCAAAATATGAAACTTTAATAGTAGACATGATGCAAGATATACTAAAATACTATATAAATGTATATTCAGGGTATTATAATAATATACATATATGTCATAAGTAAACTTCATGTTGGACTTGGTATCACTTCTAAGATATCTCATTATATATATATGTAAATATTTGTGCTCCAAAGTCCAAAAGAATATTTGAAATCTGAAGCACTTGTGGATCCCAAGAATTACCATTAAGGGATACTCATGCTGTATCATTAATTGACTAAATGTACAGTGATCTAGACATTTTCTCCAAATTATTTTTTTCACTTACCCCAGAAGTCAGATAGGAATGAGTATTTAAAGGATTAGCACACACTCAGCTTTGATGTTACTGATGGAAGTATTCTCTACACAGGGATACAGTATTGCTTTGGGCTATTATTTGACCATGAAGGGTGAGATGTAAGCGATGGTAATTCCAGGAATCCATTCTACCATGACACTATACTGAAATACTGGGGAATCAATTATAAATTCTGCAAGTTAGTAAGAAGATCAGTTATCACTCCATGTGCTGGATATAGAGAGGAAAAAACAGAATGGTTCTATGAATTCACTTGACTCACTGTGTGATAAATTTGGAATAAGACTCAACCTGTCATTTCACTACCATAATCACAAAAGCAATTAGACCATGCCAACTCTGTATGCTTAAAAATCAACTTAGAGACCAGGATGTGCCCTAGCAGTTAGAATGTCATTTGGTTGATGCACATCCCATTCAGAGTACCTGAGTTTGAGTTCTGGCTCTGCTCCTGAGTCCAGCTTCCTGCTAATGCACATCCTCAGAGACAGTAGATGATTAAAGTAGTTGGGTTGCTACAACAACATGGGAAACTTGGACTGAATTCTCAGCACCTGACTTTGCCCTGGCCAGCCCCAGATGTTCTAGGAGTTTGGGGAATGAACCACTGAATGTGTATATTGTTTTTCTCTCTGCTTCTCAGACAAATTTAAAATTTTTAAAAATTAGTTTAATGCTCATCTTGTGTTTATGTATTTATCACTGGAAAATATTAGATTTATCTTTCCCAATCTCCAGTTTTCTCCACTTTTGGTTTTAAATTATCAAGCACTTTCGAGGAAAATACTGGTCTAGTTATATGTCTAACTTCTTACTTCAAACCCAGCCTCTCTAAAAAGTAATTCATTAGTAATTTTTACTTTCTATAAAATAACATTGTCATCATTACATGACTTGGCTTATATCTACTGAGCGCATACTAAGAAAAAAATGCTCTGTGACTTTTGGATAAAAATACAAGAAATCAGGCAGAATACCCAAATGTAACTTGCATTTTAAGTTGAAATCAGAGATATTTAAGTACTTAATGATGATGTGCAAATAAATACAAAGGAAAAGTGGTTGAGATAGGACATATAAAGGATACATTTCCTGGTATGAGGATCACCAAAGACCTGGCTGTAGATTTTTGAAACAAAAAGTGAAGGATACACAAAGAATGAACCAAGTGAAGGAATGTGGGCATGGGAAAAGGAGAAAGAGATGGAGGAGTAATTCATAATTCCAGGAAAATAGAAGAGTACAGGCCATTCTTGAAAAAGGAAGATATAGTATCTGTAAAATACATAAGAGAATTAGAAGAAATTATGGGCAAATGGAAATATTATGTTTATTTTTATTTTATTAAAGATTTGTTTTATTTATTTGAAAGGCAGAGTTACAGAGAGAGAGGGTGATAGAGTGAGATATTTTCCATCTGTTGGTTTACTCCCAAATGACTGCAACAGCTAGGATGAGGTCAGGCTGAAGCCAAAACGAGGTCAGGCTGAAGTCAGGAGGCAGTGACTCCAGCTGCGTCTCTCCTGTGGGCGGCAGGAGCCCAAGCACTTGCTCTATCCTCCACTGCTATGCCAGGCACATTATCAGGGAGCTGGATCATAAGTGGAACATCAGGCCTTGCACCAGCACTCTGATATGGAATCCTTGGCATCAAAACCAGCAGCTCACTGACCCTGGTTATGTTTTTTTGTGTGTGAAAAAAATATTGAAATATATGCATCACTTTTTTTTCATAACACACATCTCCATGAACTTTGAAGTGCCCTGTATGCAAAGATTTTAATTCCTTTCATAAAAAAATAAACGTTTTAATTCACTTTAGATTTGTATCAAGATTTGGAAACAATGTTTGAAGTAGTATCCATATTTTCCTGGTATCAGCGGAGTCAGATTTCAGCACTTAAAACAAGTTCAGTTTCCTGAAATCCAAGAAACTGGATTTAATTTTTATCTGCTTTCCCTTGTATACAAAGTAAAGTTGATAATGTGATGTCAGGATGAAATTTAAAATTATACCTGTAAAAACAGACCTGTATACAGATCCATATAGAATCAAGGATCCCTATCAACATATTAGAGTGACTTACTACAGGGGAAAAACAAAAAAAGGGAATTAAACAAGTGAAAAGCAGGATGTCAAGGAGTAATGAAGTTACTTGTCACAAACTGAGGGATGTGATTCACTCTATTTCTGCTCCTGAGGTCCACCAAGTAAGGTGGATCTGAAAACATACTTACTAGGAAGTTTCTGAATAGCATATGCTTGTGAAACTTCTTTGTAAGCTGGGATGGTTGCCCCACTGTTTTTATTTTCTAACTGTTTTTCTATGAGAACCTCTACTATAAAAAAGTGCAGTGCTATAAAGAAGATGTTGGAAACACAAGCCTTCAGAGGGAGAAGAAAGTCAACTCATCACAGTCCTTAAATCTTTTTTTGTTTATTTTATTTTTTGACAGGCAGAGTGGACAGTCAGAGAGAGAGAGAAAGGTCTTCCTTTTCTGTTGAAGATATTGAACTTTATTCTAGGGGTTTAAGAAAAAGAATTACTATGATAATGTTTGTATTTCAATGGATGAAAGGAGAGCTAGAACGCATAGTTTAACTGAGATATGATTATAGATTTGGTAACAGTGAAAGTGGTAGAGAGAAATGTGGATACATCCCCTACAATTTGACCTTTGATTATCAACTTGTTGTAGACAAAGTATATAGAAACTAATGTTTACAACAAACATAGCAACCATACTTTTAATAGAGTGTAACCCAGGAATCATTTCTTCATTCTAGGAATTATTGCTGGAGGCATTGGGAAATCAAATTTTAATGAAACTTGCAACGTTTACTATCCAGGTGTAAATTGGATACCTTGGCATGGCTACATTCCACTGGAACATTTTTAAAACTTAGGTAGGGAGAAGGTGGAAGGATTCGCTTTCTATGTAAATGATTATTACTTAATTTACAAAGAAATTAGTGCTAAGAAATCTGTAGAAGTTAATCGAGTATCATTACAAGGCTAAGTCACACAACATAAAACCTGTAATGCAGGAAGCTATGTGTTTTCATGTAAGTACTTGGAAGTCTTTATGTTAAGAACCATGGAAGCAAAACCCAGAAACCTGAAATTATTTCATTTATAAGTTCAAATAATTCTAATAAATTTCCATAATTTATGTAACTTATAAGGTTCAAATTTTTAAATACACCAAATTGAAGGCAGTTATAATAACCAAAGCTATGAAGCGATCTTGTTCCTTTATCTGGGGAATAACTCATGATCTGTTATTTCAACATTCGTGGACTTTCTATCTTAGATCAGATCCATTTTTTAAGATTTACTTAAAAAGGAGAGATAGAGAGATAGAGAGAAAGGGGCGGGAGGGAGGGAGGGAAGGAGGGAAGGAGGGAGGGAGGGAAATCTTCTCACCACTTATTCACTCAACTAATTGCAATGGCCAGGGCTGGGTCAGGTCAAAACCAGGAGCCAGGAGCTTCCTCCAGGTCTCCCACATGGGTGGCAGCTGGACCCACTTCCATTGTTTTTCCCGGGCCATTAGCAGGGACCGGAACCAGAAGTGAAACAGCCAGGACCTGAACTGGTACCCATATTAGATGCCAGCATTTCAGGTGACAGCTTTACCAGCTATACCACAACACTGGCCCCTCCTCCTTTTTTTTTTTTTTTTAAAAAACTTCATAATTGTTTATTCCAATTCAAACTTTACAGACACCTCCTACATCCAAAGGCAAAACATAGCATAAACATAGACACTCTCTTGAGTGTCCATCAGTAAAAATCTTTCAACTAATGTCAGTAATGAAAATCCTCACATAAGGGGATATGGAGTAATGTGTTGTCAAGACTTAATTTTTGGATTGTGATGGTAAGCCATATATGTCAAGTTTGCTAAACTGCATTCTGCAGTTATTAAAAACAGTTACTCAAACACTAATCTAGGTATTTCCATGAGGATATCTGTAGGGTGTGATTAAAATCTATAACCAGGGGCTGGCGCTGTGGTCTAGCAGGTAAAGCTGCTGCCTGCAGTGTTGGCATTCCATATGGGCTCCAGTTGAATCCCAGCTGCTGTACTTCTAATCCAGCTATCAGCTGTGGCCTGGGAAAAAAGTAGAAGATGACCCAGGTCCTTGGGCCCCTAAATTCGCATAGGAGGCCTGGAAGAATCTCCTGGCTCCTGGCTTTGGCACAGCTCTGGCCATTGCAGCCAATTGAGGAGTGAACCAGCAGATGGAAGATCTCTCTCTGCCTCTCCTTCTCTTGTGTAACTCTGACTTTAAAATAAATCTTTTAAAAAATCTATAACCAGTAAATTCTAATCAAGGAATGTTATCCTAGATAATCATGGTAGATCTGATTCTATTGATTCAAAGATGCAAAAAGCAGAACAGAGGATTTTCAGAATAAACTTTCCCTGTAAATAGTAGCTCAAGCATATTCCTGTTATTTAGGAATTTCAGCGTATCCCAAAAGTCTATTCTATCAATTTCAAATGTGTCAGACACAAGCATCTAAGTCAATTTCTCTCAATAAATTTCCATCTATGTGTCTTCTGCTTCTGTTTCTCTAGTTGCACCTTAATTGATACAGGGATATTTTATAAGGATCAGCTACTATCACGCAGATTGAAGAGGGAAAAGCCATCTGCAGGTCTCTTACAACTCAGTCCATGTAAGGAGACATGGTCCCTCCTTGCCTTTTTAAGTCCAAAGAGGGAAGTATCTGAGATGTGAAATGGTGAGAAAAGAAAATGAAATCACTGTGAAACTTATAAACTAAGATGCTGTCTAGATTCTGCTATCTGTCCTATGTTCTCTTTCAAAATCTTGGTAATAATGATCCCTAATATTACTTCCCTCTATTACTAGCTTACTAACTTATCCTTCAGGTGTCTTTAGGCAGAAAAACATCCTAAGTACTACAATACCCTTAGCAGGGTGAGGGGTTATTATACAGAAAATGAAAGCACAACCATAATGAAGCATCAGAGATACACATAAAAACTTATAGACATGTCTTTGAATTTGCAAACACAGTTCATTTATCTAGAATATATATTTCTAGGTAAGAAAGATATTCTGATGAGTTACCAGTTGGTAATCTCTTATAGATTCATTTTTCCTTACTATGCAAGATATTCTATCTCATATCTTCAACAACTGAACCCAAAATTCTGTGAAAGAAAAACATTTCCTCTCTAAGGCCTCTCCTCTCATTCTCCAGATTTTGTACACAGGCCATATCTATCATATAAGAACAAGCCATGGAAGACCCAGCCCTGGTCTGCAGCAATGGCATTCAAGAGTTATACAAAGCGGTGTCATGAAGTCAAGTGTTAGTACAGCATAATAGAGAATACCAACAGGCATGTTCAGGGTAAAAAAAAAAAAACAAAAAAAAACAAACAACCTCTGGCTGCTATTGTGTTTCCTGTAGTTTTCCAACCTTGTCAGTCCTCATCTTAAGGCAAGATCCTTGTGCCGTGTTGTTTAGCTATCAGGCATGTCTACTGTCTACCAAGGTGAAACTAAATTTTAAATAGGTCTAGAATCATTGACTACAACTTCTGATTTGAAGGTAAAATTAATATATGCCATTTGCCCAGAGATGAAGTACCATTCTTCACTATCTTTTGGTTGTTACAGAGCATTCCAAGCATGCCCTCTTTGTTTTTTCTACCATAACAGGTATTAACCTCTGGGTCATACACATGGACAAATGAGGATTCTGTGTGATCCTGAGGTCTCAGTTCCAAATATATATGTACAAACTCAGATAATCAAGATGCTTGAACAAGTGCTAGTTTGAACAAGCACTTGAACTTCTGTGCAATATTTGGAAGCTGCTTTGTTTCTGAGGACTCCGTGAATCTGCACAATACTAAAATTCTATTATAGCATTCTGAGTTGTAAGTTACAAGAAATAAATAAGAAACTACTTAAAATGATTGGGCTTTACCTTCCCTTCAGAGCATATTTGCCTTGGTAATGGTAACCCCCTCCCCTGTAGTAAATATGGGGAAGAGTCTCACTGAGGATAATTATGATACTGTTGCAAATTTCCTTTTAAAAACTACTCAGTATCACCATTTTTGATGAGAATCTGGGTATGAAAATCTTGTTTAAGTCAACCCTTTAATATGGTGGGTTAAAACACGCTCATATTGTTTGAAGGTGTTATACAGGTGATACAAAATTTCACTTTTTAAAATGATATTTTCCTTACACTCCTGTCAACTACTGGTTTCTGGGGATGAACTTATTCTGGATCCTAGGCAGCATGCCACCTATGTAGGTAAGTATACCTATTTTTCTTGCTCTCTGTATGGTCTTCTCTAATGTGAAACAACAAAATACTCTTAAAAAGTTTTATTAAAGTGAATTTAACTGTTTACCAAACTGTGAATTCTATAATGAAATTTTATGCTTCTTTTGCATTTGATCATATTCTTTGTTTAATTAATTCAAATTTGCATATACTCATGAGCTACCTTGAAGCTTTTCAGTACATATATAGAATGTGCACTGATCAAACTGGAATAATCAGCGTAGCAATCAACAGGAGTGTCTCTTCCTGGTGCAGGAAACACTGAAAATCCTTTCTTCAAGCTATTTTAAAATGTTCAAGAAATTGTTAAGTATAGCCATATCCTGTCCTATAGAACACTGGAACTAAATACTCTTACAAAATTGTATTCTTTTCTCAATAACCAATACTTTTCAACCCCTTTCTGCCTCCTACTCTTTGCAAGTACTAGTGGACCACGGTTCAACTTCGCACTTCTTCAAAACCACTTTTTTAGAACCTATGCTGTCTTTCTGGCCCTGGAACACTGAACATAACATAATATTCTCCAGGTCTATCTACTTTTCAGTAAATGACCAAACTTCATACTTTTCATGCAAAGTAACTTATTTTGTATATGAACCACATTTCTCTATCAACTTGCAGTTGCATGGACACTTAGGCTGATTCAGTATGTTAACTCTTGTGAATTGTACTACAATAAACATGGAGGTGCACATCTCTTTGGTATAGTGGTTTCCTGTGCTTTGGATAGATACACAGAGCTTGGATTGCTGGAACATATGTTATTGTACTTTTACTTATGTAAAGAACCTTCACACTCTTTTCAATAATGGCTACCCTAATGTTTATTTCTGCCAGCAGTATGTGAGTTCCCCTCCTCTACATTCTCATCAGAATTTGCTTTTGTCTTTTGGATTGTAGGCACTCTAACTAGCGTGAGATGAGAGCTTGTTGTGGTTGTGATTTGCATTTCCTGTTTGATATTTGTTTCAGATGCCCATTGATCATTTGTAGGTCTCTCCTTTTGAGAAATGGCTCTTCAAGTTAGTGCTCTTTTTTCAATTGGAATATTTGTGGAATATTTTGGCCATTGTATTGTTAAAGGTTCTTCTGTCCTTGTCAGGTGAACAGTTCGCAAATAATTTCTGTCACTGTACAGATTGTCTCTGGTTTCCTTTGCTGTGCAGTAGCTTTTGAGGTTGATTTATATCCAAATATCTACCTTTCTTTTTTTGTACTTGCTTTTGAGGACTTATCCAAATAATCTTTGCTCTATACTTCCCAAGTGTTTTCCCTGAGTTTTCTTCTAGTAGTTTCATGGTTTGAGGTTTTATATTTAAGTCCATTTTTGAGTTGATTTTTGTACATGACAAATAGAGGATCAGATTTAATCTTCTTCATATGGATATCCAATTTTTCCAACACTATTGACTGAAAAACTGTTTTCTCTAAGATAGGCTCTTGGTCTCTTTCTCAAAAGTCAGTTGTATTTAAACCTGAAAATTTATTTTTGTGTTTCCATATTTGTTCCCTTGCTCTATGCATTTTTTTTCTCTTTTTAAGATGTATTCATTTGAAAGGCATAGTTACAGAGAGAAAGTGAGAAACAGAGAGCGAGCTCCTCTACCCCCTGGTTTATTTCCCAGATGACCTTAGTGACCAGGGCAAGGCCAGGCCAAACTAGGACTCTGGAACTCCACCTGGGTTTCCCACATGGGTTACAGAGGTCTAAGCGATCTTCCACTCCTTTCCCAGGTGTGTTAGAAGAGAACTGGATCTGAAGTGGAGTTGCCAGGACTCAATCCTGTGCTCACAGGGAATGCTGGCATTGCGAATGGTGGCTTAACACATTGTGCCACAATGTCAGCCCCTAAGCATCTGTTTTTAAGCTAGTATGCTATTCTCTATGTTTCCACAGCTTTGTGGAATATTTTCAAGTCCAATGGTGGGATGCCACCAGTATTACTCTTTTGGGAGGTTACTTTTGATATTAGGGTTCTTTTTGGTTCCATGGGAATTTAGGGATTTTTTTTTTCTATTTCTGTCAAGAACAACATTGATATTTTGATAGGGATTGCACAGAATCTGTAGACTACTTTGGGTAGCATGCACATTTTAACAATATTAGTTCTGGCAATATATGAATACAGGATATCTTTATTTTTGTTTACTCTTTATTTTGTCAGTGCTTGACAGATAGTTTTCATTGAATAAATCATTAAATTCCTTAGTCAAATTTCTTTCTGGTGAGTGTGTGTGTTCATGTGCATATGTAGCTATTGTGAATGGGATTACTCATTTCTTTCTCAGTAAATTTGTTATTGGCATATAAAATGCTAATGATTTGTATACATTGATTTTGTATCCTTCAAATTGATTGGATTTTTCAGGTCTAATAGTTTCTTAGTGGAGTCTTAAGGTTTTCATGCATGTGGAATTATGTCACCTGCAAACAAGGTGATATTAATTTCACCTCTCCTAATAGTATGTTTTTTGTTTCTCTTCTAATTGCCCTGGCTTAAACTTCCCAGTACTAGATTGAATAAGAGCAGTGAAATTAGACATCTTTGGCTTATTGAGTATCTTAGAGGTAAAGCTTTCCACTTTTCCCTTTTCAAAATTACATTAGCTATGAGTTTGTCGCTATGACATTTATTGTGTTGTTCACTTTTAACCTAATTTTTCACAGTATTTATTCATGAAAGCTGTTGCATTTTATTAAATGCCTTCTCTCTGGATTGATTAAGATGCTTATCTGGTTTTTTCCCTTTTTTATTATTCCTACATCTACTGAAATAACATCTAGAACATCTCTAGCCAGAATATCCAGCTTCCAGAGAAAAGTAACCTCAGTATTTTCTCCCTTTTTAAAAAATAAATTGCATTATTTATTTTAAATGCAGAGTAACAGAGGACAGGTCCATTCCTCAAATGGCCACAACAACTGGGGTTGGGGCAGGCTGAAGCAAGGAGTCAGAACCTCTATCCAGGGCCAGCACTGTGGTGAAGCAGATTTAAGACCTGGCCTATATCACCTGCATTTCATGTGGGCACCTCTTAGAATCCTGGCCGCTCCACTTCTGATCCAGATCCCTGCTAATGTGCCTGGAAAAGCAGCACAGTATGGCCCGAGTCCTTGGGCTCCTGCATCCAAGTGGGAGACCTGGAAGAAGCTCCTGACTCCTGGCTTCAGATCTGCTCAGCTCACCATTTTGGCCATTTGTGGAGTGAACCAGCAGATAGAAGACCTCTCTTTCTGTCTCTACCTCTCTATGTAATTGTATTTCAAATAAGTAAAATAAATCATTAAAAAAAATGAAGACTTCCATCAAGGACTCCCATATAATTTGCAACTGATAGAATTTGAGCCATTGCCTGCTACTTACCAGGCACATTTTTAGGAAGCTTAATTGGAAGACAAATAGCTGTGACTAGAACAAGAATTCTGATATGGGATGTAGGAACCCAAGAAGTAGCTTAAACTTCACTGCACTACAATTTTCACCTCCACTCTAGGTGTTTCAAAGAGCCACAAGGTACTGTCACCACTGCTTTTCTCAAAATAATGAGGGCAGGCAGACCATCTAACCACTCTCTAGGGAAAATTTAATGAATACAAAGGTTAATTACCAGTCAGTATAGTATGTGTATTCACTACACATTTCTATCTCCAAAGTTGGATTTATACATCAATATTCCAAGCTTTGATACATAAGGATTTTCTGAAACTCAATAAAATACTTATTTCTGAACCTCAATCCATTTTTTAAACTTTTTTTTGACAGGCAGAGTCAGACAGTGAGAGAGAGACAGAGAGAAAGGTCTTTTTTCTGTTGGTTCACCCCCAAAAGTGGCTGCTATGGCTGGCGTGCTGCACCAATCTGAAGCAAGGAGCCAGGTGATTCTCCTGGTCTCCCATGTGGGTACAGGGCCCAAGGACCTGGGCCATCCTCCACTGCACTCCTGGGCCACAGCAGAGAGCTGGACTGGAAGAAGAGCAACCAGGACAGAATCCAGCACCCCAACCGGGACTGCAACCCGGGGTGCCGGAACCGCAGGTGGAGGATTAGCCTAGTGAGCTATGGCGCTGGCCCTCAATCCATTCTTTCTTTTTTTTTTTTTTTTACTTTTTTCTCTTTTATTTAATAAATATAAATTTCAAAAGTACAGCTTATGGAATACAATGGCTTCCCCCCCTCATAACTTCCCTCCCACCACCTGCTCCCTCTCCCATTCCCTTCACATCAAGATTCATTTTCAATTCTCTTTATATGCAAGAGATCAATTTAATACATATTAAGTAGAGATCAACAGTTTGCACCCACACAGAAACACAAAGTGTAAAGTACTGTTTGAGTACTAGTTATAGCATTAATTCACATTGGACAACACATTAAGGACAGAGATCCTACATGAGGAGTAAGTGCACAGTGACTCCTGTTGTTGACTTAACAAATTGACACTCTTGTTTATGGTGTCAGTAATCTCCCTAGGCTCTTGTCATGTGTTGCCAAGGCTATGGAAGCCTTTTGAGTTCGTCAACTCTGATCATATTTAGACAAGGTCATAGTCAAAGTGGAAGTTCTCTCCTCCCTTCAGAGAAAGGTACCTCCTTCTTTGATGGCTCCGTTCTTTCCACTGGGATCTCACTCGCAGAGATCTTTCATTTAGGTCTTCTTTTTTTTCCAGAGTGTCTTGGCTTTCCATGCCTAACATACTCTCATGGGCTCTTCAGCCAGATCTGAGTGCCTTAAGGGCTGATTCTGAGGCCAGAGTGCTGTTTAGGACATCTGCACTTCTATGAGTCTGCTGTGTATCCTGCTTCCCACATTGGATCATTCTCTCCCTTTTTAATTCTATCAGTTAGTATTAGTTTTTTTTGCAAATGGTTCATGATCATATATAATTACTAACAAAGATACTGACAATAAAATTTGATGATTACTGCTAATTTTATTATTCCTATTTATATTCCTGATATTTAACTAATGTTAGCATAGTTCTTTACATCTAAAATACCATCAGACAGCTAAACAATAACTTCATGAATATAATGGTAAATTCTGTCGATCTAAGATTAATTTTTATTCTCCAAAGAAAAAATTTAGCTGACATCTGTTTCTGGATTGTCCCCAGATTGCTCCTGATATAAATGAAAAGACTCTGCCATTATTTTAGTGTATAAAATTTTTCTGCAAGAGAAACACAGGCAATTAGAGCAAAACATAATTGGGATTACATCTACTAAGAGGTTTCTGCACAGAATAGGAAAGACTCAACCAAGTGAAGAGGCAATCAAGACACAGGAGAAAATGCTTTTGCATTATACATCTGATAAAGGATTAATATACAGGATACGTAAGAAACTCAACAACTCAACATCAACAAAATAAAAAATCAGCTAAGAAATGGGCTGAAGATATGAACAGTAATTTTTCACAAAATGAAATATAGAGATCTGCATGATGGCATAATGAATTTAACCACCACCTGTGATACTGGCATCACATATGGGCACAGATTCAAATCCTGTCTGCTCCACTTCTGATCCAGCTCCCTGCTAATGGCCAGGGAAAGCATGAAGGATGGCCCAAGTGCTTGGTCCCCTGTATCCATATGGTAGACCCAGAAGAAGCTCTTGGCTTTGAATCTGGCCCAGCTCTCACAGTTGCAGCCATATAGGGGGTGAATCAGTGAATGGAAGATTCTCATTCTCTCTTTTCTCTCCTCTCTGTTCTCTCTCTTTTCTCTCTCTCTTACTCCCTCCCTCCCTTCCTCCCTCCCTCCCTCTATCTCTCTTGCCAATTCTGCCTTTCAAATAATTTTTTTTTTAAAAAAAGATGAAATACGAATGGACAGCAGACACATGCAAATGTGCTCAAGATCACCAGCCATCGGTGAAATGCAAGTAAAAACCACAATGAGGTTTTTCACCTCATCCTAGTTAAATGGCTATCATTAATAATAGTAATAATAATAACACAATAATTAACAAATTCTGGCCAGGATGTGAAAAAAAAAAACATACTGAAATACACTGTTGGTGGGAATTTAAACTCCTAGTGCCATTATGAAAGACAATATGGAGATTTCTCAGAAATATGAAACTAGATCTACTATATGGTCCAGACATTCAATTTCTGGGAATTTATCCAAAGCAAATAAAATCAGTGTAGGAAGGAGTTATCTGAACTACCATGTTTATAGCAGTCCAATTCACAATAGCTAAGATGGACAAGAATCAATCCAGAAATCTATCAACTGATGACTTCATAAAGAAAATGTTGTCTATTAACATGATAGAATACTGTTTAGCTATAATAAAGAATGGAATCCTTTCACCACAAAAGTATGCAACTGGAGACAATTATGCTTAGTGAAATAACCCAATTCCAAAAAAGACAGCTATCCTATGTTTTCTCTGATTTGTGGTAGCCAATACTTAAAGTTGTACTGTATGTGAGTAGAATTGACATTTTGAGATATGATCATTATGTATTAGCCTTGTCTATACTCCTGAGAAATAGCAATTACAACTTTATGATCTTGGTGATTCTTCCCACTGTGCCTACTTTCCCTCCCTCACTCCCACCCCCTTCCTGCAAATATTTTCTTCCATTCTATCTGTTGTCTTTTCACTTTGCTGAATGTTTCCTTTGCAGTGCAGAGGCTTTTCAGCTTGATGTAATCCCATATGTCAATTTTGGCTTTGATTGCCTGTACCTCTGGGGTCTTTTCCAAGAACTCTGTGTCTATGCTGATATTTTGTAGGGTTTCCCCCATGTTCTCTAATAATTTGATGGTGTCAGGTCATAGGGTTAGTTCTTTAGTCCATTGTGAGTGGATTTTGGTGAAAGGTGACAGGTAAAGGTCTTGCTTCATGTTTCTAGATGTGGTGACCCAGTTTTCCCAGCAACATTTTTTAAAGAGATTGTCCTTGCTCCAGGGATGGACTTTAGCTCATTTATCATAAATAAATTGGTTGTAGAGACTTGGATTTATTTCAGCTGTTAATATTCTGTTCCATTGGTCCACCCACCTGTTTTTGTACCAGTACCAAGTTGTTTTGATTATAAATGCCCTGTTGTATATCTTAAAATCTGGTATTATGATTCCTCTAGCTTTGTTTTTGTTGTATAAGACTGCTTTAGCTATTCGGGTTCTCCTGTGTTTCCATTTGAATTTCAACATCATTTTTTCTTGATCTGAGAAGAATGTATTTGGTATTTGATTGGTATTGTATTCAATCTGTAAATTGCTTTTAGATCTTTGACATCTTAGTTAAATTTATTCCAAGCTATTTTTTGTGTCTATTTTGAATGAGATTGATCTTAGAAGTTCTAAGCTGTGGATTTTATGCATACACAAAGGCTTTATACCCTGCTACTTTACTCTTCTATGTGTTCCATTAGTCTCTTGGTGGAGTCTTTTTGATCCCCCATGTATAAGATCATGTGATCTGCAAATAAGGATAGCTTGACTTCTTCCTTCCTGATTTGTACCCCTTTTATTATTTTTTTCTTGTCTAATGGCTTTTTATGGAACTTCCAGGACATTATTGAAAAGAAGTGGTGAGAGTGTATATCCTTGTCTGGTTCCAGATCTCAGTGAGAATGCTTCCAACTTTTCTACATCTAATAGGATGCTGGCCATGGGATTGTCAGATATTGTCTTGATTGTGTTGAGAAATGTTCCTTCTATTCCCAATTTGCTTAAAGTTTTCATCATGAAAGGATATTGTACTTTGTCAAATGCTTTCTCTGCATCTATTGAGATAATATTATGGTTTTGGTTCTTCAATTTGTTAATATGATCTATCACATTGATTTGAGAATCTCAAACCATCACTGCATACCAGCAATAAATCCCACTCGGTCTGTGGGGATAGTCTTTCTGATGTGTTGTTGGATTCAATTGGCTAGTGTTTTCTTGAGGATTTTTGCATCTATGTTCATCAGAGATTTGTTTGTAGTTCTTTCTCTGTTGTAGCTTGTTTACGTTGAAGGACTGAGGTAATACTGGCTTCATAGAAATAGTTTGAGAGGATTCCCTTCTTTTCAATTATTTTGAAAAGCATGACAAGAATTGGAGGTAGTTCTTCTTCAAATGTTTGGTTTTACTCAATGGTTTAACTATCCAGTCCTGGGGTTTTCCTTGTTGGTAGGGTCTTTATTACTGAATCACGTCTGTCTTGGTTATTGGTCTGTTTAAGTTTTTTATGTATTCATGACTCAATTTAGGTAAGTCATATATTCTCAGAAATCTATCCATTTCTCTAGGTTTCTCATTCTGTTGGCTTACAGCTCTTTGTAATAATTTCTGATGAATCATTTTATTTCTGTGGTGTATGTTAAATTTCCTTCTTTCATTTCTGATTTTTCCATAAGTATTCCTATTTTTTACTGTGGTTTCCTTTGTAATTTTACTGGGCAATTTTCTGCCTTCACCTTGTTTCATAGTGATGTTCCAGTTTCTGTGTTTCTTATGCAGCACATCCTTGAGCATCTTTTCTAGTGCTGGGCATATGGCTACAAATTCTTTCAATTTCTGTTTTTTGGAAGATCTTTATTTCACATTCTTTTGTAAAAGAGTTTTGCAGGGTACAGTTTGTAGGTTGACATTTTTTTTTCTAAGGACTTGTAATAGATACTGCCATTCTCTGCTCTCCTGTAGAGTTTCTGATGAGAATTCCTCTGTGAGTCTAATTGGGGTTCCACTAAGTGTGGCCTGACATTTTTCTTATGCATATTTAGAATCTTTTGTGTTTTACTCTGGAGAGCTTTACTACCATGTGTCATTCTAGAGATCCTTTTTGGTCATGTCTTTTGGGGGTTCTACATGCTTCATATATTGAATGCCTTTCTTTCTCCAAAGTGGGGAAGTTTTATGTTATTATTTCTTTTTAAAAAGGCTTTTTAATCCTTTCTCTCTTTCCATGCCTTCAGGGACTCCTAGCACCTATATGTGGGGTCGTTTGATAGCATCTTGTAATCTCCAACAGTGTGTCTCAGTATTCCAATTTTTTTGATCTTCTGTAAAATTTCCTTATATTTGTCTTCTAGTTCTGATATTCTTTTTTCTGTCTCACTTACTCTGTCGCTAAGACTCTCCATTGTATTTTTTATTTGATCCACAGTGTTCTTCATTTTTAGTATTTCATTCTGATTTTTCTTTAATATCTCAATTTCAAGGTAAAAATTTTCATTTAGTTTGTGATTTTGCTTTTGGTTGCTTTTAAGTAATCTAATGATTAATTTTCTGAATTTCATTTCTGGCATATACTCAAATCTCTTCATCTTTAAAATCTACTATTGAAGTGTTGTAGAATTCCTTTGAAGGGCCCATAGTGTCTTCCTTATTCTCGTTTCTTCTTTTGTTTTTCAGCATGTGTGTGGATTAGCGTAGTGACTATACTTTCAGTGAGTACCAGGAGGTCTGGGGTGGGTGTGGCCTGGTTGCTCTGTTCAGTATTCCAAAGTGGAGCAAGTATCCAAGGTAATGCCTCTGTGGGGCTTTTTGGCTCTTCTTTGGTTATCTGTATGGAGGAGGGTGTTCACCTCTGTTGGTGTAACCCACCATTCTCCTCACAGCTGCGGGATGTCTGGTGTTAGTCTCTAGGGTTTTTAGCACTAGTTCGGACTGTTTAATGAACTGCATCTTTGTTCTGTGGCATCTTTCCTGTGAGCACAATTCCCTCTGTTATAAGCTGCTATAGGTCTGTGGGCTGTGGGTATGTGCATGGAGCCCCTGCTACTGGAGCCCAGATCACTTCTCCATGTTATAGGAAGGAATGAGCATTTAGTAGGCATGGCTTCCCCTTGCCAAAAACCTGTGTCCAAAAATAGAAGGAAAAAAAAAAAAACCCAAAGGACCAGCTGCCTATTGGTCCCTGAAGGATAGAGGAGCTGTACCACCCACCTATTTGTTCATTTATTTTTTCCCCACATGCAACTTCAGAAGCAGTTCACCAAGCACTCCTTCCTACTGCTATACACAGCTCTCTAATCTGGCCCACTGTGGTCAACATTCTCCTTTCCAGGTCAGAGTCTCCATTTTTTTTTCTCTTGCTCTTTTGGCATTAACCTGGACCATTTCTGCTGTTCTTACTGGTTTTCCTGCTGTGAATTCCCCATTGCTTTATCTCAGGTGTGTAGTTTCAACTCTTTTTTAATTTTGCCCTGTGTGATTTGGACTATCCTGTCGCTATTCTGCCATATTTGAATCCTGATAATTTCTTTATCCAGTCAACAGTTGATGGACATCTAGATTGATTCCTTATTATATCTATTGTGAATTGTGCTGAAATAAACATGAGAGTCATATAATGATTTCTTTTTGTTTTAGTTAATTCCCAGGATTTGGTAGATCTATATTCAGATTTCTGAGGTATCTTCAAATTGTCTTTGACAGTGACTGCATCAATTTACATTCCCACTAACAGTGGACAATGATACCTTTTTCCCCACATCCACACCAATATTTGTTATGTGTAGATTTCTGTATGAAAGCCATTATAATTGGAGTGAGATGAAACTTCATTTTGGCCTTGGTTTCAATTTCCCTGATGGCTAGGGAACCTGAGCATTTTTTCCTGTTTGTTGGCCATTTGATAGTGTCTGTTGGCCATTTGAATTTCTTCTCTTGAAAATTGCCTGTTCAAATTTTTTGCTCATTTCTTATCTGGATTGTTCATTTTGTTGTTGTTTAATCTCTTGAGCTCTATATATTCTGGATGTCAACACTTTATCAGTTGTGTAGTTTGCAAATATTTTCTCCCATTCTGTTGGTTGCCTCTTCATTTTGCTGAATGTTTCTTTTCCACTGCAGAGCCTTCTCAGTTTGATGTATTCCTATTTGTCAATTTTGGCTTTGATTTCCTGTGCTTCTGTTTTTTTTTTTCCCCCAAGAAATCTTTGCCTATGCCAATAGCCAAAGCTTACTCAATGTTCTCTAGTAATTTCTTGATATCAGGTAATAGACTTAGTTCTTTGACCAATTTTGAGAGGATTTTTGTGTAAGGTGTAAGCTATTGGTCAGTTCCATACTTCTACACTCGGAGATCCAGTTTCCCCAGCACCTTTTGTGAAAGAGATTGCCCTTGCTCCACAGATTGATTTTTACTCCTTTGTGAAAGATAAGTTTGTTGTAGACATATGGATTAATTTCTGAAGTTTATATTCTGTTCCATTTGTCTGTAAGTCTGTTTTTGTTCCAGTACCAGGCTGTTTTGATTATAACAGCCTGGTAGTATGTCTTGAAATCAGGTATTATGATCCTCTGGCTTTTATGTTGTTGTATAACATTGCTTTAGCTATATAGGGTCTCTCATGTTTCCTTATGAATTTTTGCATCATTTTTTCTAGATCTGAGAAGAATGTTCTGAGTATTTTGATTGGGATCACATTCAATCTGTAAATTGATTTTGGTAGTATGGACATTTTGATGATGTTGATTCTTCCAATCCATGAACTTCTAAGATTTTTTTCCATTTTTTAATGTCTAGTTCTGTTTCTCTCTTTAGTACATCATAATGTTCATCATTAAGATCTTTGACACCCTTGGTTAAGTTTATTTCAAGGAATTCATTTGGGAACTATTGTGAATGGAATTGATCTTAAAAGTTCTTTCTCAACCATGATACTGTGTGTACACAAAGGCTATTGATATTTCTGTGTTGATTTTATATCCTGCAACTTTATCAAAACTCTTTTATGAGTTACAATAGTCTGTCAGTGGAGCCTTTTTGATGCCCTACATATAGAATGCTATAATCCACAAAAAGGGATAGTTTGATTTCTTCCTTTCCAATTTGTGTCCCTTTGATTTAATTTTGTTGACTAATGGTTCTGACTAAAATTTCAGGACTATATTAAATATATTGAAATGGTGAGAATGAGGGCCCCTGTCTAGTTCCACATCTTAGGGGGGATGCTTCAGGTTTTCCCCATTCAATAGGATGCTGGGCATGTGTTTGTCATAAATTGCCTTGTGTTGAGCAATGTTTCTACTATACTCAATCTGCTTAAGTTTTCATCATGAAAGGATGTTGAATATTATCACATGCTTTCTCTGCATCTATTGAGGTAACTGTATGGTTTTTGTTTTTTTTTAGTTTGTTAATATGATGTATCACATTGATTGATTTGAAAATGTGGAACCATCCCTACATACCAGAGATAAATCCCACTTGTTTCATGTCAGTGTTCTTTCTGATATTTTGTTGGATTCAAATAGCTAATATTTTCTTGAGGATTTTTACATATATGTTCATTAGGAATATTAGTCTATAATTTCCTTTCTCTGTATTATCAAATGACTCAACCTACAAGTCTTAGGAGTTCCTAAAGTTGTGGAAAGAGTGAATGGACTAGAAGTTCTATTTAGTGAAATAATTACAGAAAACTTCTCAATTTGAGAAATAATGGGATATCTAATTAGAGGAAGCACATAGAACTCCTAATAGGACCAGAAAAGATCTTTATCATGACACATTGTAGTCAAACTTTCCACAGTAAAACATACAGAAAAGAGTCTAAATGTTACATGAAAACAATGCCAGATTACTTTCAGGGGATCTACATTTTGACTCAGTTGAATAATCATCAGAAAATCTACAGGCTACAAGGAATGGTGAGATATAGTTCAAGTCTTAAAAGAAAAAAAAACTGTCAAACCAAAATATTGTTATTACTAAACAGAACAAATAAAATAAATTAACTCAGAAAGTACCAACAAAGGAAATTCTGGCTACTATCCTAATTGATACCAATTCTTGTTATCAATTCATTCCATTCTTTTTCCATTCTTATCTATTACAAAAGTACATAAAAAGTAATAGCTATTACACTATTTTTTCTCTCCATAGTCTGAAACCACTAATTACAAAATATGCATATATGGGGCTTGTGCTGTGGCGCAGCAGTTTCAAGCTCCAGTCTGCAACACCAGCAGGCCTCATGGGCACCAGTTCGAGTCCTGGCTGCTCCACTTTTTTTTTTTTTGACAGGCAGATTGGACAGTGAGAGAGAGAGAGACAGAGAGAGAAAGGTCTTCCTTTTAGCCATTGGTTCACCCTCCAATGGCCACTGTGGCCAGTGTGCTGCAGCCAGCGCACCACGCTGATCTGATGGCAGGAACCAGGTGCTTCTCCTGGTCTCCCATGGGGTGCAGGGCCCAAGCGCTTGGGCCATCCTCCACTGCACTCCCTGGCCACAGCAGAGAGCTGGCCTGGAAGAGGGGCAACTGGGACAGAATCTGGTGCCCCGACCAGGACTAGAACGCTGTGTGCCAGCGACGCAAGGTAGAGGATTAGCCTATTGAGCCGCAGCGCCGGCCTGCTCCACTTCTGATCCAGCTCTCTGCTATGGCCTGGGAAATCAGTGGAAGATGGCCCAAGTCCTAGGGCCCCTGCACCCATGTGGGAGACCCAGAAGAAGCTCCCTGGCTCCTGGTTTCATATTGGTGCAGCTCTAGCCATTGTGGCCAATTGGGGAGTGAACCAGCGAAGGAAGACCTCTCTCTCTACTTCTCCTTCTCTGTGTAACTCTAACTTTCAAGTAAATAAATATATCTTTAAACAAATGCACACATACATATATACACATACTATGTAAATCATGTGTTAATATACAATGAACTCTACACTTATAACTACATATAACATATTATACATTTTTATATTCATTTACTGTATTTAATGTGCAGTTATATAATGTATACATATTTGTTATTGTACATATATAAATGTGAAAGAATAAAATTTTTGCTGCAATTGAACGCAGGTTTTAAAGTCAGGATATGAATTCAAATATCTGAAAGGGATGGAGGCCAGAATCCTAGATGTTGCCAGGATAAAAATGGACAATAGTCCAGGTCAATTTCCTAACAGGTACTGTGTGCCTGGCATTTATTCAGAGTATGTGTAAATTAGCTAAGGGTGAAAGGCCTGAGACAAGAAAAATCAAAATTATTTTCTAGATAGAACACAACAATTAAAAATATGTTTCAGTTTCTAAAACTTTGTTCTCAAATGTATCATAATCATAGCATAATCACACATAAAGCCTTTAAACATATGTTGTTATTGTTGTCATCATCATTGCTTCCCTTTAACCTATAGCGAAGACTGTGCCTCTGCTAAGCATGTCTGGCAAAGGAGCTGAGTGAAGTGGGTAAAATTTATGTTCACAAAGTATCAGTTGGCCTCCTCAGAATTCATTCAGCCTAGGGGAAGGAGGAACATATTTCAATAAACCGGATAAAGGAATAAAGGTCTTTTCTCAGAGGTGAAGGTAAAAAAGCCTAATGGATCCTGTAAGCATCTGTCTGTTATTCTAATATCCACTGCACTCTGGTTGTCCTCTACAGAACTCCATCTGACAAAGTGCAGGCAGCGGGCTGGAGCTGTGGAATAGTAGGCTAAGCCTCCATCTGTGGTGTGCGCATTCCATATGGGGGCCGATTCCTGTCCAGACTGCTGCATTTCTGAGCTAGCTCTCTGCTGATGACCTAGGAAAGCAGTAGAAGATAGCCTAAGTGTTTGGGCCCCTGTACCCATGTGGGAGACCCAGAAGAAGCTCCTAGCTCCTGGTTTCAGACCAGCTCAACTTCAGCCATGCAGCAATTTGGGGAGTGAACCAGTGGATGGAAGAGCTTGATCTCTGTCTCTCCTTTTCTCTCTCTGTAACTGTACCTATCAAATAAATAAATAACATCTTAAAAAAGCAGGCAGGTGGAGGTGGAGAAGCAGAAACAGATGAAAAAGGTCCTGATACCCATATCTTTACTATGTGTTGGTGGGATAAACAGAGCTTCTGCATTAGCCTTCTAATGTAAAAAACTAGTAAGAAAGGTATTTTTACCTGTTTTTCACAGAACACAGTACAACTCTGGCATTTTGAAAATTCCATGGTCTATCATGTAGTAAGAAGCAAGGGTGATATCAGGACCTAGAAACTTGTAGTGGGTCCCCCAGGAATCCAGGAAAGCCGCAGCACACCCTGTAAGCATACTCTGCTATGTTCATGCCATAGGCCGTCCGAGGTCCTCTTAAATATGTGACATTCTACAGGAGCAGATGGGTAAAAATCAGTGAGATTGAGGTTTTTATAGCTATTGTTATCTTCATGTTTACACTCGGGGTTCTTTCCATGACCTATGAAATTATTTGAATAAAAAATGTCCAAAGATAAAAGGCACTGTCATGTGTGTGTGCGTGTCTGTATGTGTGTGTGCATGTGCACGTGTGTGTGTGTGTGTGTGTGTGTGTGAGAGTGGGTGTGTTCTTAAGGACTGGCTTAAGCGAAGTGGATGGTAATCATGTATCATTAGTTAGTATGATAGATTAGAACTACAAAAACTTGATTCCATCAACCAAATATACCTCACAATTTCATCAAAATTACATTTTTGAAAACCTTAGATTCAAAAGAGATTAAAAAGGAGATTCTAAAATTAAATATTGAGTGACCTTTATTCAACAATTGTCAGCAGCATTCTTCTCAAGTAACCATTAAACTAAAAATATCATTTTATTCTAGGTCACACTTTTCATTTAAAGAATTCTCATCAGTGCTTGATAGGAGATCCTTTGCCTTCTCTTGCCCTCATTCTGCCATTTCTTTTTTCATTCTGTTCAATTTCTATTCTTTCTCTGATACTAAACTCTTCTTACTGCTACTTAACTCCTTGTACTACTTTCTTACTCCAGACCTTTGTAACTCTTTCCTGCATTTTTTTCCTCTTGATCTCATTCTCTTTCACCTATTAAACATTTTAACTCTTAAATTTCTATCCTGCAATTTCTGCCATAATTTTGTACCATTATGTCCTTCTCCAATAATAACAGTTCCTAAAATATTCATATTTTTAATTTATTAAAGATTATTAGATACTTAATGAAAATCTGTATTGTAGGGTATAGGGATTATAATTAATTGGGTCAGGTTTTCATGAATTATTTGCATTTATTGTTTTTCCTAATATTTACCAAAAGAAGTAGAAAAGCAAATGAAATTATCTAATCTTTTAGTTTTTATCTCTACCATGGTATAAGTTATTAAATTGTATTAAGGCCATTCTAAGTAAAATATTGTCATAAGTGGTTTGTCCATCAGGAAAGAAGAGATCATATTTGACAATTTTTGTGAATAAACAGAAGCAGTCCAGCCCACCAGTTTGTCAGGCATGTGAAATGATGACAGTTGTGATGCCCACACCAGGAGTGTCTTCCCAGCACTGCCACACAATTATAGTTTCTGAAACATAGGCAGTGTAAAAGACAAATCATAACCTCTATTTCTGTAATAGTGGCCAAAGTAAAAAAAAATCATTTATAATGTGAAAACTGAGGCATAGTAAGGCTAGGGACTTAAAGAGATTGTCTCACCTCCATATAAATATTCAGACCAGAGATGACATTTAATATCAGATGTATCCAGCCCTGTGGCCAGTGTTCTTAACCATTATAAACCTTTCCTGATTTAGATACTCAACGCCTTTTTCCTCCAGGCTTCCCTCGGGTCTTACTTGCCTTTCAAACTGAACACCTCTCAAGTGACACAGAAAGAAACAGATAAGGTCCATCAATAAAAATCACTTGCAACAGTTCAATTCCATTCACAATCTACTTATTATGCCCTACTAAATATTTAACCTGCACCATGTACATAAGTATGTGTACTGCTTACTTTAATTTTCCACATGGGAAAGGGAGCCAAATTAGAGGGAAGAGAAATACCTAGAGTTCCTCTTAGAGGTTATAGTTTATAACTAGCATTTTGCATATGAGAAGTAAATGATGATGTCTTCATCGTATATGAAGATTATCACACGCATCAACCATTATGAGTACAACATTATTAAAAATTCTGTTTGAAAAATACAAGATGGGCCTTGAATATAAAGTGAAGGAAAGCGTACTTTAAAAGGTAAGCAAAGGAAGTGAATAAAACTTTGATAGGAGACAAAATTTCTTTTGACATAAGCATACTTGTTAAATAAAAATAGATTTCAAATGTTCCCAAACTGTTTTCTATCTATATTCTGCCTGTATAAAGTTGATTTCTGCCAAGAGGCTCAACCCTGGTGAAAATGGTGTGAGGTTTAAAATGTTTTATTACCAGGAGTAATCCAAGATGGCTGAACAGAGTCCTGCACTTCCCTCTGCCATCCTGGAGACTGAGAGAAAACTTCATTAAGGAAGTCAAGGGAATGTAAAGGGCAGAGACTGTGAAAGCCAGCGTAAGAGGAGGAAAGCACACTGGAGCTCCTACTCAGGCTCCATTGCTGCAGTGCAGGCTGGGGAGAGGGGCCACGGTGCAGCAGGTACCTACATCTTGACAGAAAAACAATTGGAGAAGTCCATGACCGGCCCATACCCATCACCACAGACGAGCAGTCTTAACTACAGGAGCTTTCCACACTCCTCACTGGCTCTAAGTTCAGTCTAGAAAGCTATTGCTCTGAGAAACTTTTCTCTATACGTGCATACCCACACGTGCACACACACACACGTATACACACACATTTTGCCTCTGGCCCCAAAGCCCCAGTACTGAACTGCTGATAAACTCTATACTTACAAGACAGCAGATAGCCACGTCATATCCACCAGGCCCCAGAGACACAGCCAAAGTCATTCACAGGGTAGAGAGCAGGCCACTCTGCATCCTGCAGGTACAGGATTACTGGGCACAAATCACAGAGCCAGGCTGACTCCCACTGTATGATCCAAGGAAGCCTCCCTCTGCTGCTTGGGGCTCGACACCAGTAACTGATGACACAAAAGCCCACAGGACAAAGCCACCGCAAGGCTGCTCCTGCATCTTTTAGCAAAGGGTATGGGCTGTTCAGAGATTAAGTCCCAGAACATTTGCATGCCTCTGGGAATTGGAGGTAGGCCCTTCTCTGTCTTGTAGCTCTGAGACTGTGGCTGCCAATGCTACATTCCTTGGAATAACTTGCATTCATCACTGGGACTTGAAGATTCCTAACCTCACACTGCAGCTAAAAGTCCAGAATACCTAATATAACCAGCACTCAAACTGTTTAGATCTGGGTAAGGACCTCAGTGTGTACCAAAGCTCTGGGGCAGTCAGAGTCATATTGCAAAGTCACCCGAGTTCACTCTGTGGGACCTGCATAAGGACCCCACTGTATCCTGCAGATCTGGGTCTGTGACTATTTGTTCTTTGATCTCAGGGACACCTGTGCTCACCTCAGAGACTGACTGAGGATGGCTGAATCTACATAATGCTGACTAGACTGGCACAACCAAGGGCACAGTCCTAAGCATAATCTATAATCAACCTGTGGTAGTTGGGTAAGCAATGCTTTGAATCTTGCATCTCATGAAATAAGATATAGATATTATACTCCAAAGTCACTCAAGTTATCCCCATGGGACTTGGAAAGGACTCCACCTATATTCCACCACTCTAGGCTCAAGCTTTCTAGGGCACAATCCACAGAATAACTTGCAAATGAAGTATGAGACTTGGTAACCTCTCCACTGTATCCTGCTGTTCTGTGAATCCTGGGAATGCCTGCAGTTGCCCTTTGGAACCTGAGGAAATCTCCATCTCCATTGCACTCGTGCAGGGCCACAATTTCCCATGCTCAATTCCCAATATAACCTACACCGAAACATGACACTAGGACAGGATCACCTTCGCATCCTCCAGTCCTGAAACTAGGGCTGTTCATTCTATAACCCCAAGCGCCCTACCTGCCGAAGCAGAAAAAATTGAAGTATCCATCCACATCCCACAGTTTTAGGACCAGAACTATTGGTAGTGTCACAAGCCCCAGTATCATTTAGGCTTGCAGCCTCTCTGTCCCACAGCACAAGGAATGTGGTGAAAACATGACAAACCCTAGTTTTATTGATACCCAACCCTCTGGAGACTGAAAATACATATTTATGCAACTCCACATCCATTACAAAGTCATACTATTATGACCAGAGTAATGCAGTGTAGATAACTGAGGCACCTATAGACCCTGCTTCCATTGAATACAGCAGAAGAAATCATTCAGAGGCCATACTTGTGGGCTCACCTGGAACCAAAGTTAAAGGGACTAACCAAGTGACACCCCATATTCTATCTAAAAAAGGTATTTTTAAAGGAAAGTTAATACTGGCCAGCGCCATGGCTCAATAAGCTAATCCTCTACCTTGTGGTGCCGGCGGTGCTGGCACACCGGGTTCTAGTCCCGGTCGGGGTGCCAGATTCTGTCCCGGTTACCCCTCTTACCCCTCTTCCAGGCCAGCTCTCTGCTGTGGGCTGAGAGTGCAGTGGAGGAAGGCCCAAGCACTTGGGCCCTGCACCCCATGGGAGACCAGGAGAAGCACCTGGCTCCTGCCTTTGGATCAGCTCAGTGTGCCGGCCGCATCACGCCAGCCATGGCGGCCATTGGAGGGTGAACCAACGGCAAAGGAAGACCTTACTCTGTCTCTCTCTCTCACTGTCTACTCTGCCTGTCAAAAAAAATAGTTAATACATGAAGAAGAAACTAGTATACTAGATTGCAGATTTTCATGTAGGGCTACTGGAAACATGAAGCCACAAACCATGAAATCTTCAAAACCACACAGTAGTTGATACCAGAAGTAGATTCTGATTTCAAAGAAATGTATGAAATGGCTGAAAAACAATTCAAAATAACTATCCTCAGGAATCTCAATGAGATACAAGAAAATTCAAATGGACAATTCCAATGGAATGAGGAAAACTATGAAAAATATTAACAAGAAATTCAACAGAAAGATAAAAAGGGTCAATAAGAAATGTGAGAGCTGAAAATTTTATGAAATTAAAATACAATTGAGATCTTCAACAACAGAATAGACCAACCAGAAGAAACAAATTCTGAACCTGAGGAAAAGACTTTTGAAAATAAACAAAAATAAGCAGAAAACACATAAGGAGTATAAGATATACGGTATATCATTAAGTAAAAAATACTTGTACCACTGTGGTAACTGCAAGAGAAGGAAAATGGCATTGAGAAACTAATGAATGAAATAATAGTCAAAAACTTGCCAATTTCAAAAAAACATGAAGACATCCAGATACAAAAGAGCTCAAAGTACCCCAACCAGAATGAGCCAAAACAGGCTTTTTATAAAGAATATTATAGTCATATGGCTGATGACAGTGAGAGAAAAATGACAAATTATGTATAACATAAAACCAGTAAGACTAGACTAACAGCAGACTTCTTGGCAGAAACATAGAGGATGAAAGAAAATGGGATTATACATTCAAGACCTAGAGATGTGTGGGTAGAGCTAGGAAATAACTTCTAATGAGGGATAGCGTACCCAGTGAAATGATTCTTTGTAAGTGAAGGAGAGATATTTTCCAGACAAGGGAAAGCTCGAAGTATTCATTACCACCAGAATTCATCACCAGCAGCTAAACAAGAAATCCTGAAACAAGTCATGCATTAGAAGTAACCCTCCGGCCGGCTCCATGGCTCACTTGGCTAATCCTCTGCCTGCGATACTGGCACCCCAGGTTCTAGTCCTGGTCAGGGTGCCAGATTCTGTCCTGGTTGCTCCTATTCCAGTCTAGCTCTCTGCTGTAGCCCGGGAATGCAGTGGAGGATAGCCCAGGTCCTTGGGCCCCACACCCACATGGGAGACCAGGAAGATGCACCTGGCTCCTGGCTTCGGATTGGCACAGCACACTGGCCACAGCAGCCATTGGTGGGTGAATCAACAGAAAAAAGGAAGACCTTTCTATCCGTCTCTCTCACTGTCCACTCTGGAAGAAAGAAGAAAGAAGAAAGAAGAAAGAAGAAAGAAGAAGAGACCCTCGAGAAAACACATGACAGAATGCATTAACAGGTCAGGTACAGGAAGAAGAAAATTCCACCATTATCATGGCAAAATACACTAAAACATAAAAATAAATAATAATAGAAGCATAAAGAAACATAATACATAAAGCAATTATGAAGTGACTGATGGAATGGCAGTGATTCATTTGTATCCATCCATAAAGATAAATAACATAAACACAGAATGAAAATGAAGGGTTGCAAAGAGATGTGGCCCACAAATGTGAATCAATATCAAGCTGGAGCAGCTATAATTCTATAAGACGAAACAGGTTTTAAATAAAATTGGGTAAAATGAGATAACTAAAGGCATTATATATTGGTACAATAATCAATTCAACAAATAATATAAATATGCACCCAATACAAGACCAATTGAAAATATAAAACCAATATTAATAGAAGTGAAGTGAGAGATAGATTCCTACAATAATGGGGGGCTTCAAAACCCCATTGTTATCAAGACATAATCATCCAATCAGCACATTAGAGTTGAATCATTCTGTAGGTCAAATGAAATTAACATTAATTGAAAATTTCACCCAATGTTGATATAATATACACTCATTTCATCAGTACATGAAATATTTTTCTAGGTAAACTGTATGTTAGAACACAAGCCTAGTCTCAGTATTTAAAACACTGAAATCATGCTATATTTTCAGACCACCAAGATACAGAACTGGAAATCAACAAGAACAATAGAAAATTTACCAATACATGGAAATTGAACAACATGATTTTATATGAACAATGGAACATTGAATAAATTTAAAAAGATAAAAAATTTCTTAGAACAAATTAAATGCCACATACCAGCAAAAGCAGTATTATGAGGGAAGCTTCTGCACTAAAATTTCATTGATTGAAAAATGCCTGCTCAAGTCCATTGCACATTTATTAACAGGATTGTTTGTTCTATTATTGTTTAGTTTCTTGAGCTCTTTATAGATACTGAATATTAACTTTCTATCAATTGCATAGTTTATAAATATGTTACCCCATTCTACTGGTGACACTTTGTTGAACATTTCCTTTGTAGTGCAGAAGCTTCTTAGATTGATGTAATCCCAGTTGTCTATTTTTGCTTTGGATGTCTGTGCTTGTGTCTTTTTCAACAAGTTTTTTCCTATGCCAATGTATTGCAGTCTCCCCCATTCTCCTGTAGAAATTGGATGATACCAGGTCATAAATATAGATGTATGGTCCATTTTGAGTTGATTTGTGAAAGACTATTAGATCTCATAACAGAGTTTGGTAAAGTTGAATGATATAAAATCAACATACAAAAATTAACAGCTTTTGCCTGCACAATGTTATGGCTGAGAAAGAATTTGAAAGATCTATCCCAGTCACAATAGCTACAAAAAATGTGAATACTTTGGAATTAATTTATCCAAGGCGTTGAAAGATTTCTACAATGAAAATTATAAAACATTAAAGGAAGAAACAGAAGAAGGCACACAAAGAAAAATCTTCCATGTTCAGGGATTGGAACAATTAATATTATCAAAATATCCATACTACTGAAAGCAATTTATAGATTCAGTGTGGACTCAATCAAAATACTAATAAGATTCTTCTCAGATCTAGAAAAAAATGATGCTAAATTTCATATGGAAATGCAAAATCTTTTCATACTTCATGTGGAAATGAAAAGCAATCTTCAACAACAAAAACAAAGCCACAGGCATGACAATACCAGATTTCATGTACTACAAGGCAGCTGTAATCAAAGCTGTCTGGCACTAGCATATAAATAGACATGTAGACCCAGAAATCAATCCACAAATTTAAAACCAAGTAATCTTTGACACAGTAGCTAAAACCAATCTCTGGAACAAGGACAGTATCTGCAACAAATGGTGTTGGGAAAATTGGATCTTTGCATGCTGAAGTATGAAACAAGGATAGTGCGAAACAAGGCAGCAAAACTCAATGTATAAGTGGAAGAGTGAATTAGATCCCAACTTCTCACTATATAACAAAACCAACTCAAGATGCTTCAGATACCTAAACTTAAGACCTGAAACTGTGAAATTACTGGATGATAACGTAAGAGAAATTCAAGATATTAATATGGTAACAATATCTCAGATATCAATGTAATAGTGTGTCAATAACAGCAAAACTAGACAATTGTGATTATGTCAAAACCAGAAGCTTCTGCACAGCACAGGAAATAGTAAATACAGTCAAGAGACTCCATAGAGTGGGAGAAAATGTTTTCAAGCTTCTTATCTGACCAAGGATTACTGTCTAGATTATATCAGGAACTCAACAACCTTAACAAATAAACAACTAATGCAGTTACAAAGTCAGCAGAAGACCTGAATATACCTATCAAAAAAGAAACACAAATGTCAAATATATGAAAAACTGCTCAATAACACTAGCCCTGAGTGAAATACAAATTACAACAATAATGAGGTATCATCTCACGCTGTTAAGATTAGTATTATCAGAAACACAGAAAATAAATATGCTAGTAAAAAGGCAGAGAAAGGGAAATACTAACATACTATTGGTGGCAATTAATATTGAAATAGTGTTTTTTTTTCCCCTCATACTATTATTGAAGTATTTACTTTGAGTAGAGTTAATTTAATCATATAAAGTCAGCTGAAAATAGATTTTTGTAAAGATCAAGGGTGGGAATAAGAGAGAGGAGGATGAAGGGTGGGAGCATGGGCAGGATGGAGGTTAGGGTGGTAAGAACCACTATGTTCCTAAATCTGTGTATGAAATGCATATTTGTTTTAAATATTTTTAAATAAGTTAATATAGCAGAAGTGGAAATAAGTATGGAGACTTCTTTTAAAAAGTTAGCAATCTCACTATTTAGTATATATCCCAAAGACCTGAAATAATTGTTTCCAAGAGATTCCACTTCCATCATGTTTATTGTAACATGCTCATAATAACCAAGATATAGAATCAACTATGGGATCCACAACCAGATGAATGGATAAAGAAATTGCTATATATATTTTATACACATTGTATGTATGATATATATGCAATGGAATGGTATTCAACCATAACAATGGCATGTCATTTTCAGCAAAATGGATTGAACTGTGAAATAAGCGAGACACATGAAGAGAAATAACACTTATTTTTCTTCGTGTGAAACTTTATAAAAAAAAAAACTAAACACAGAATGGTAATTATTAGACGTTGAAAGTGGTAGGAAGATTGAGGGAGTTTGGATAATGGATGCCAAAGCCTAATTAGATCAAAGAAATATGTTCCTACTATTACCCAGCATAGTAGGGAGATTACAGTTCATAATAACCTAGTATATATTATATGAACAAATAGACTAGTCCAGCTCCAAGTTTCTAATCATAAAGCAATATCAAAGAAGGAAAATTGTTGATTTCCAAATAAATCACACAACCAAAACAATAATAATTATTTACAACTCACCATTAGTTCTTGGAAAAGTGAGGCAAGAATTGGCAAGGGAATGCCTAGAACATTTTTCTTATGAATAAGCTTATAAAAACATCTATAGATTTGGAGAAATAAACTATGATATTTCCCTATCAGATACATATAGCCTAAAATTCTACCCAAAATGTGACCAGCATTATGGCACAGCAGGTTATACAGCTGCCTACAATGCCAGTATCCCACTTGGGTGCTGGTTTGTATTCTGGCTACTCTACTCTCAACCAGCTCTCTGCTAATGCCCTGAGGAAAGGACAGAAGATGGCTCAAGGATCTGGGCTCCTTCCACCCTTGTCGGCGAGCCAGAGGAAGCTCTTGGCTCCTGACTTCTGTTGCCATGTGGGGAGTGAATGAGAGCATGCAAAATCGATTAATCTCTCTTTCTCTCTCTCCCCTACCCTTCTCTCTGAAATGACTTCCAAATAAATATTACCAAATTCTACTCAAAATAATAATTTTAATGTTTTTAAAAATGTTACAATGTATTTTTGTCTGTTTGAGAGCAGAGAACTTCAGTGTTAGTTTTCTTCTGCTTAACAGACACACTTTGTGAATTTTCACCAATGGGAAAAATTCTATTTTTCTAAAAGTTTCTTTCACATATAATATTCACTCAATTCGCATTCTATGCTTGAAGGAAGAGACCTAGATAGAAAGAAGAAATGTAAATATGGGCTGTTATTAACAATGATTATTGGCACCTAATAAAGTACTAACTATACTCTTTACTTGTTGAACACAGATGGGCTGCACATTAAATATGAAAAGGAGCAGAATCCAAGGACTATGAATTAAAACATGAGTTTGTCAGTGATTACTTTTCCCAAGCACCCAGTATTCAAAATATCTTTTATATGCCACGGGGATTGTCAAATTAGCAAGCAAGTCGTAGGAGAACATTGTGCAATGGAAGGAGAATGGCAAAGATGAAAACACTAGCCAAAAATCAGTGCCTCAAGGCTTTCCACACACGATCTATTCTCATGTCTACATATGCCGCACTCAGCTTCTCTTATCTTGCTCTCATTCATATTGCAATAAAAAAAATAGTCTCTATATACATGCTCTCTCAATGCTTCTCTCACTTCCAGAATACTGTGTGTGCTTCTGACTGTAAATGGTTTGTTGTTTTTACACTTTCCTGGTCAGACTGAAAAAGTCTCTAAGGAAACCCTTTATCCTTCATTTGACTGTATTAGTTGCTGTGGGGGAAGCTGAATCCAGAGAGGCCTAGAGGAAACTTCCTGAGCCTGAAAACCTGACTTTAAGTTTCAAATCCCTGGTAGCAAACACCCTGCCCCAGGGCGCTTCTGCCTAAGGATCATTAAGGTGGTATAATAGGAGTGGCTAGGACCCTTTTGCATCACAACACCCCACCCCTTGCCTGCATCCGTGCATCTGCTCTATACCTCAGCTATATATACACCTTCCTTTTACAATAAAGTGAGACCCTGCTTCGACTGGGCTCCACACCGCGCCTGATTGTCCCCCTGGGTTTGGGGAAGGCTGAGTGGCGGGTGGCGCACTTTCCCCTCCTCGGTCAAGGCAAGCTGCGGGCAGCCTGCCTAATTCTCCGGCGGTGGCAAGAACAGTCACCGCAAGTTGCCTCTCCTATGTCTCAGGTCTCTTACCCTTATACTTCATTCTAATGAAGCTCTTACCAGACTCAAAACAGTAACCTTTTTCCTATACACTGTAAATTCACTAAGTTCAAAATAAAGCTATTTTATAGTTCATTTACTAACATAGTGTCCAGCATGTCATATGAGATTATAAGCTGTATTTTTGTATACTGAATTTGAAAATACTGAAATAACAGTTTAAAATGCTCAAAAATCTCTGTAAGTAACTAGCTAAAAGTAAACAAGTCACGTACCTAGTCTCAACATGTCAGAATCACATCCGATGTATTTTATAAATTCATAGTCAACATTATGAGAAAGTGTTATAAAATGTAAATTAGCATGAAATTGTACGTATTAACTTTTAACTTTAATTTTAATGCAAAAGCTATTTATCTGATGTGATATCTTACTAACAACAACAGAAATTGAATGTGTATTCTAATAATTCAAGGAAGGCATTATTTGTGAATGTGTAAAATAAGGGTTAGGGAATATATATTATTTTTATATGTACTATGAAACTGAAATTTTAATTCATAAAATATACCTAGAGGATCAAAAGTAGAGGTCATATGGCAATTCTGTTAAAGAAATCTAATATAAAAACAAAGTCTGAGAACTCTGAGGAAAACTCAGAATGTGGTCAAAAGTAAAATATATAATCAAAGGCACTAAAACCATGAGATTTTAAAAATTTGAGTGAGATCTACTTCAGCCTGGTTAGCTGATAGGTGTCTAGTCAACTGCTAGGCTCGGAGCAGGAAAGTCACATGCTTTCTTCCCCTCCTCTCACCAGTGCATGGCTCCATACTCCACAGGGAAAAGTCTCACATTGCACCTCTGTTCTGCTCATACCAGCATCATTGCCAGAGTCTGGGCAACGTGTAGGGCAAAGGACAGATTGCCTGCATCCTGCAAAAATGGGAGTGTTTGGGCACCAGCCCCAGACTATGCTCATGCACTCTACATGAGCCACAGAGGTTCGCCTAAACTGCTTGGGGCTAACACCAGAAGCAGCCCATAAAAAATCTGCTCCCACCCTGGGAGAGCCAAGTAATGACCCCACTATACCTCCAACATCAAGACTAACAATTCATTCTAAATTTCCCAATGTCATGGGAATCTATCTGGGGGACATAGGGAAGAACCCACCTGCATTCCACCTCTCTGGATTCATATACTCCAGGGTAAAATCTCCTATATACCTTTTAGTGTCCCTGTAGGAATAGAACAGATTACAGTTTACATCCTCTTGTCCTATAGCTAGGGCTGTTGGTATTATAAGCTACAGCACTAGTTGGACTCTCATAGCAGGAAATGAGGAAGGGTGCATCAGTATCACACAGTCCTAGAACCACAGCAATTTGTGCCACAAGTCCTGGCATCATTCAGGCTTGCCAGTAGGACAAGGAGGTAGCCATCCATTTCTCCTTTAGCACCAAGAACAAGGTCCTGGCTATCACATTCATCAGGAAGACTAACAGCAAACTTTTTGTTGGCTATAGATAAACACCCAAGGAAACATTTATTCATCTGAAAGCCACATTTCTATCCCTACAAACTGCAACAGACTATAGAAAAGTCACCTACAGACACAGCTGAAACTGATTAAGACAAAAGGGATCACTCAGAACCAGAGCCAAAGTAACAAGCCAAGTGATAGCCTGCATTCCAGATAAACATAAACTCTTTTATAACAAAACCTACTCCATAAAGCAGAAGGGATAAATATACCAGACGTGCAGTTACCAATGTAGGGACACAAGAGACATGAAGAAGCAAGGGAGCATTATGCTTCCGAAAGAACACAATACTCCTCCAGAATTAGATCTGAACTGAAGGAAATAAATGAATTTATAGATATAGCATTCAAAATAATGACTGTGAGGGAAAATATCAGTGAGATGCAAGAGAATACCGATATGTTAAATAAATTAATAAATGAGTAAAATGAATACAAATATTAGTAAGCATAAAAATCAGTAAGAAGAACTAGAGGTAAAAATCTTCTTTCAGTGAAATAAAAAATACAATTGAGAGCCTTAACAGAATAGATCAAGTGGAAGAAAGAATATCTGACCTCGAGGACAAAATTTTTTGAAATATCTCAATCTTAATAAAATAAAAAGAATTTAAAACAATAAAGAAAGTCTATGTAAATTATGAGATACCATTGAACATTCAAATGTTCCTATTATAGGTATTCCCAAGGGGAAGAAAGGGAAAAATCATTGAGAACTTTCTAATTGAATAGTTGCTAAGTGAATAGTTGAAAATTTCCCAAGTCTTGAAAGAGACATGGACATACAGAAAAAAGAAGCTCAAAGAACTCCAGCAGACTCAACCAAAAATGTCTTCTCCAAGGCATATTGTCATTACATTGTCAAAAGCTAAAGAAAATCCTAAAGACAGTAAGAGAAAAGTGTGCTGTTACATACAAAGGAAAATCAATTAGATTAACATCAGTCTTCTCAGTAGAAACCCTACAGGCCGAAACAGAGTGGAATGATATAGTCAAGGTCTTAAAAGAAAAAAAAATCAACCAAGAATATTATATCCAGTGAAGCTATATTTTAAAGATGGAGGAAAAATAAAATATTTCCATATAAGCAAAAATAGAGAATTCATCACAACCATACTAGCCTTACAAGAAAATCTAAAGAGTGTCCTGTATTACAATAAACATGAAACTCATGTCACCACCAAATTCACTAACAGAGCAGGTAGAATCCTCATGTAATCTACAGGTCTTAGTTACCTATCAATACTAATCTTGAATGTAAATGGATTACATTCAACAACCCAAAGATTTAGATTGATAGAATGTATAAAACAACTAGGACCCCACTATATGTTGCCTACAAGAAAATCACTTCACAAAGATTCACACAGGCTAAAAGTGAAGGATTGGAAAAAGATATAACAAATGGAAACCAAAAGTGAGCAACAATATCTATCCTGATATCATATAAAATAGACCTTACATCGGTAACTGTAAAGAGATAAAAAAAGGACATTATATGTTGATAAAGCTCCAATTCAGGAAGAAAACATATCATAAATATATATGCACTAAAAAAGATCACACAGATATGTACAGCAAGCACTATTAGACTTAAAGGGAGAGGTATACCCCAATATAATAGCATATGACTTCAACACCCTATTCTCATGAATGGACAGATCATCCAGACAACAAATCAATAAAGATACATTGGAGTTGAAACATACTATTGAGCAAATGAACCTAACAGACATTTATAGGATATTTCACCCAAAAGCTACAGAACACACATTCTATTTGTCAGAATACGGAACATCTTCTAGGAAAGACCACATAGTAGGCCACAAATCAAGTCTCAGTAATTTATTTTTAAAGACTTATTTATTCATTTGAGAGGCAGAGTTACAGAGAAAAGGAGAGAGAGTGATCCATTAGTTCACTCCCCAAATGGCCAATCTTCCATCTGTTGGTTCACTTCCCAAATGACTACAATGGCCACAGCTTGGCCAATCTGAAGCCAGGAGATTCTTCCAGGTCTCCAAGATAGCAGCAAGGACCCAAGCAGATGGGACATCTTTCACTGCTCTCCCAGGTGAAAGGTGAAGGAGACAGGACTCAAACCCATGCCTACGTGGGATGATGGAACCACAGGTAGAAGCTTAACCTAGAATGCCGCAGCACCAGGCTCAAGTCTCAGCACATTTAAAAAGACAGAAATCATACCACGTATGTTCTTAGGCCATAAAGGAATAAAACTAAATTAACTCATGACCAGAGCCTAGGGAGATTACTGACGCCATAAACAAGAGTGTCAAATTGTTAAATCAACATCAGGAGTCACTGTGTACTTACGTCTCATGAGGGATCTGTCCTTAATGTGTTATCCAATGTGAAGTAATGCTATAACTAGTACTGAAACAGTATTTTTACACTTTGTGTTTCTGAGTGAGTGCAAACTGATGAAATCCTTACATAGTATATATTGAATCAATCTTCTTTATATAAAGATAATTGCAAATGATTAAAAAATCTTGGTGTTAAACTGGAAATTGCATAGACAATTAATCAATCTTTTTTAAAAAAAAATCATGTAGGATCTCTGTCCTTAATGTGCTGTACATTGTGAATTAATGCTGTAACTAGTACTCCAACAGTATTATCATTTTGTGTCTCTATGCGAGGGCAAACCGTTGAAATCTTTACGTAATATGTACTAAATTGATCTTCTGTGTATAAAGAGAATTGAAAATGAATCTTGATGTGAACAGAAGGGGAGAGGGAGCGGGAAAGGGGAGGGCAGGGGGAGGGAGAGAAGTTGTGGGGGGGGGAGCCATTGTAATCCATAAGCTGTTCTTTGGAAATTTATATTCTTTAAATAAAAGCTTTATATAAAAAAAAACAAAAAGAAAAAAAGAAAAAAAAAAGAAGAACTATAGAACATTCATACATACTTCAAAATGAAATAACATGCTACTGAATGATCAATGGGTCATTGAAGAAATTAAAAAGGAAATAAAAAAATTTCTTGAAATAAATAAAAATGAAAACACAACATATCAAAACTGATGGGATACAGCAAAAGCAGTACTGCAAGGGAAGTTTAGGGCCCAGCATTGTGGTATATCGAGTAAAACTGCAAGCTACAACGCAACATTCCATATTGGTACCTGTTTGAGTACGGCTGCTCCACTTCTCATCCAGCTTCCTGTTAATGCTCCTGGGAAAACAGTGGAGGAATGCCCAATTTCTTATGCCCTTGTACCCATGTTGGGGACTCAAATGAAGCTCCTGGCTTTAGCCTACCCCAACCCTGGCTTTTGCAGCCACTTAGGGAGTGAATCAGCAGATGAAAGATCTTTATTTCTATCCTGCTCCCTCTTTCTATCCCTCTCTCTGTAACTCTGCCTTTCAAATAAAAAATAAATAAATCTTCAAAAGTTGGAAGTTTATAGCATTAATTATTTACATTATAAAGAAAAAAGCAATGTCTCAAAAATCTACTGATACATTTCCAAGACACATAAAAAGAAAAAAAAAATAGGAGGTGAGAAATAAGGATCAGAGCAGAAATAAATAAAACTGAAACTAAAAAAAATGTAAAAAGAGAACAGAAAGTTGGTTTTTTGAGAGGCTAAATAGGTAAACCTCTATCCAGGTTAACAATAAAAAATAATACAAAATAAATAAAATTAGAGATGAAAAATACATTACAACTGACACCACTGAAATAGATCCTAAGGAACTACTATGAAGAACTATATGCTAATAAACCAGAAAAACTCATAGAAATGAATCAATTCCTGGATTCATATGACCTACAAAGATTAAATCAAGAAGATATAAACAACCTGAATGGACTCATAACAAGCACTGAGATTGAAGCAATAATCAAAAGTCTTCCATCAAGGAAAATACTAGGACCTGCGGGCTTTACTATTGAATTCCACAAAACATTCAAAAATGAAGTAACTCCAATACTCTTCAGACTATTGCAAAATGTTAAACAGGATGGAACTCTGCCAAACTTTTGATGACGCCAGCATTACTTTGATACCAAAACCAAATAAAGACATACGACACAAAAAGAAAACTACAGACCTATATCCTTAATGAATGTAGGCATAAAGATTTTCAACAATATACTAGCAAACTGAATCCAAAAAACACATTAAAAACATCGTATGTTTTGATCAAGTGGGATTTATCCAAGAAATTCAAGGGTGATTCAACATTCACAAATCAATAAACATAACATCAATAGAAAGAACTACAAAAACCATATGTTGCAGGTTACAAAATAATTATACAAATATGCTGTGTTTTATATGCTAATGATAAACTCAAAGAAAGAGAAGGAAATCTCATTCATAACAGCCACAAAAAATTGACTATTTAGGAATCAATTTAACCAAAGAAGTGAAAAAGATTTTTACAATGAAAATTATCAAACATTGATGAAAGAAACCATTAAAGACACACAAAAAATGAAAAGATATTCCTTGCTATGGATGAAAAGAATCAATATAAAAATGTCTATACTACCTATAGCAGTTTACAGATTCAATGCAATCCTTATCAAAATACCAAAGATTTTCTTTGTAGAATTAGAAAAAGCAAACCTAAAATTCATATGGAATCAGAAAAGACCCAGAATAGCTAAAGCAATCCTGACCAAGCAAAATCATATAGGAGGCATCACAATTTCTGACTTCAAAATATACTACAAAGCTAAAACACCATAGTACTTATATAAAAACTGATACACCGTTCAATGGAACATAATAGAGAGTTCAGAAATTAATCCATGTACATGCAGCCAAGCCAACTGATTTTTCACGAAAATGCTCAGACCATACAGTGGAATAAGGATAATCTCTTCAAAACATGGAACTGGCAAAACTGGATGTATATATGTAGAAGAATGAAATTAGATCCATACCTTTCACAATATAAAAAAAATCAACTTATGATAGATAAAAACCTAAATATAAGACTCAAGACTATGAAGTTGCTCTAAGAAAACATAGAGGAAACCCTTCAAGACATTGATGTATGGGAAGACCTGTTGGATAAGAACCATAATGTACAGGCAACAAAAGTAAAGCTAAATAAATGGTACTATATCCAACTCAGAAGCTTTTGCACAGCAAAGGTAATGATCAATAGGTTGAAGGGAAATCCAACAGAATGGAATATATATTTATTCATTAAATATATGTTTAAATGTATAAATTATATTTTATATAAAGCTATATGAAATATATTTATATATATTATAAATAATTTTAAACATTTATTTATTTATTTGGGAAGCAGTTAGAGAGGGAGATTGACAAAGATTTCTATCCATGTACTGGTTCATACCCCAGTGGCCACGGTGGCCAAAGTCGGGCTGATCAGGAGCCAGGAGCTTCTTCTGGGTCTCCCACATTGGTGCAGGGGTCCAAGCACTTGGGCCATTTTCTAGTGCTTTCCCAGGCTATTATTATGGAGCTGGATCAGTATTGAAGCAGTGGGGACTGAAACCAGCACCTAGATGGATGTCGGTACCACAGGTGTAGGGTTAAATTGCTATGCCACAGTGTCAGCCCCAGGAAAGTATATTTCCAAACAATCTGACAAAGGACTGATATCTCAAATATATATGAGCAACTTAAAAAACTCAACAAGAACAAAAAACACAAACAATCCAGTAGATAAATAAGCAAAGGAATTCAATAGTTTCCAGAAAAAGAAATAGAAATATCCAACTAATACATGAAAAAAAAAAAAATGTCCACTTTCACTAGCCATCAGGGAAATACATAGCAAAACCACAAATGAGATACCACTCCCTCCTGTCAGAATGGCTAAAATCCAAAACACAGAGAATAACAAATGCTGGCAAGGATGAGGACAAAGGGGAACTCTTATACACTGTTGGTGAGGATGTAAATTAGTGCAGCCCCTGAGAAAAACCTGTGGTGATTACTTTAAAAACCAGAAGTAGACTTGCCATATGATCCACCATCCTACTACTGGGTATATACCCGGAAGATTGAAAGACTCTGAATCAGAGTTACCTGCACCATGATGTTTATAGCAGCAGTGCTCACAGTAGGCAAAATTTGGAATCAACCAAGGTGTCCATCCTCTGATGAATCGATAAAGAAAATGTGATGTATATATACACAATAAAATATTATTCAGCTGTAAAAAGGATGAGATTCTATCATTTTGAATGGTAGAATTGGTACAGATAACTCATGCTGATTTCATTTGGTTTGGATAAATTCCCAGGAGTGGGATGGCAGGGACATACGGTAGAATTATTTTTAAGACTTCTGAGGAATCACCATACTCTCTTCCATAACAGCAGTACTAGTTTACACTCCCACCAACAGTGGATGAAGATACATTTTCCCCACTGCTGGTTCCGTATAAGAGCCATTCTAACTGGGGTGAGGTAAAATTTCATCCTGGCTTTTATTTCCACTTTCCTGATGGCTAGTGATCCTGAGCATTTTTTCATGTGTCTGTTCAACATGTGGATTTCTTCTTTTGAAAAATAAGGCTTATAAATTTTACAAAATAATTCATAGCAGAGATAGGATCAGAAAGTTCTAATCAAGAACTGCTATTTTACAGTAAAATGACATTTAATTTACTTCAGTTTCTAAGGAACTGGCTTATCTCTTTCAATGGATGGCTTTGAACTATAGTCTAAGAAACAAGAACCATTAAATGATACTTCATAAACCATACAGATACTCACAGTGTTCTGTATTTCCTACCTCTTGGCCTTTGCCCTTTTCCATCTCATTTCTATGGGTCTGTTACAAGATTCTATTTTTAAGCTCAGATACTAAATTGTACTCACTTTACAGTCCATTTGTTTTATTCTATTTTGACGACATAAGGCAAAAGTCACAGTTAGCCAATTAATTCCCCTAATTAATAAACTTTATTACCCCTTTAGCTATTGATGGCCTGCTTCATGCTGTTCCTGTAACTCTGTCTCAAGTCTTCCCTCCAACCTACTTGTTTGAAGCCTTGATGGTTTGGGCAGGAGGCCAAGTTTTCCACAGCCTTTACAAACACATTAAAAACACATTAAGCCAGCGCTACTGCTCACTAGGCTAATCCTCTGCCTTGCAGCATGGCACACCGGGTTCTAGTCCCGGTTGGGGCGCCGGTTCTGTCCCAGTTGCCCCTCTTCCACTCCTTGCTGTGGCCAGGGAGTGGAGGATGGCCCAAGTGCTTGGGCCCTGCACCCCATGGGAGACCAGGAGAAGCACCTGGCTCCGCCATCAGATCAGCGCGGTGTGCCGGCTGCAGCACACTGGCCGTGGCGGCCAATGGAGGGTGAACCAATGGCAAAAGGAAGACCTTCCTCTTTGTCTCTCTCTCACTGTCCACTCTGCCTGTCAAAACACACACACACACACACACACACACACACACATTAAAACCGTTTCTGCAAATCTGTCCACCTGTACCACTGTGTCATAGTTGAGTCTCTACTTAACTTCCATCCATACCTTTACCACCTCTCAATTTAACTACTCAGTTCACTTCTGTAATAGCCTCTCGGGGTTCATATATTCAAGTTACATAATATACCACATGGTGCAATTACAAAGGTTTAGTGACAGCCTCATGTAGACACACAACTGCCATCCCCTCTTCCTCTGGCAATTCCATTGACTATGTCTTTAGTAAAGAGTTTGTTCTAAACTTTTAAATTTTTTTTAAACTCCTCATAATTTTTCCTATGGCAATCTATGTAATTTTTAATTTCTTCTCTCTCCATCCTTGCTATCCACTAATTACCATGGTACAGAATTTCTCCTTTATAATCCTTATTTCCTGAAATATTCTTATTTCTTCTATCTAATTAGCTATCAATTTCCAAGCTCAACTGAAAGTCAAATATTTTTCTCCGGCCTGGTTTTGATTTTCTCTCATCCAATTCAATACAATGACAGAAGTAAATATCATCAATCCACTGAAAATTGTGTTATAACATTAACCTGTAAGGACTAATAACAAATGCATAATAGATCAAAGTACTAAATACTGTCTGTTAGACTACCTCCAAAAATATCATTTCAAATGGAAATGTTACTACTTAGTGCACTAATAGTTGACGTGCACAAATCTTTCTTACCTAAAAACTCTTATTTCATGCTTCTGTTACTAATTTATTTTTATAGGATATGTTTAACATAATGAAAATTCACACCAGGGAACCTAAAGCCTTTCAGCAATGTATATTGTCAAGATCAAAATTTAGGGCTCTAGCGGCAAGATGGTGGAATAGGAAGGGAGCACACTGATAGTCCGGGAAGAGACAGTTTAATAAAAGTGGAGATACTGCAGGTTCAAGGAAGAGTAGGGGAAGAAACAGCAGAGGAAACTCTTCTGGAACTATTGATTCACAGTGGACCTGCGTGGAGAGTGTGGGAGCCCACAGTTCGGGACAGCAGCAGCAGAATCAACACACCAGCGCTGGAACGCAAGGTGAGCCGAACCTCAATAACCCGAGATACCAGAAGCAAGTGGAAAGAGGAGACTAGAGGGAATGAGGCTTGAAACCCTCTGGGGGAAAAGTTCACCAGGCTAACTAGGAGAGAGAGGGAAAAAAAGTGACCGATACAGACACGAGTTTCTCTTTCTCCACTCACCTCTCAAAGGCAAGCCAGACAAAGAGCAGGCGATATTTTGGACATATGTCATAAGCAGGGTGACCTCAGGTCTTCACCGGCACTCAGCCTAGCAGAAAAATCTGACTGGGGAGGGGTGTGTGTGTGTGAAATAACAGGAGATTAGGACCTAGTGAATGTGTGGTGCTAATGAACTGAGACTGTGAAAAAAGAGATGGTGGAGGAGAGAACTCACGGAATTCATGTGAATACTCTCCAGAGATGCTACAATTCAGTAACCTTGGCAACCCAGTGGGAGACTGCAGAATTTGAACCCACACTGAGGGCAGCTCAGATTCCCTGTGTGGTCCTTGGGAAAGAGCTTCTGATCTCTGGCTCCTGTGGGTATATCATTCACCTGCTAACTACCAGCAATTCTGTTCAGCTGTGTGGAATTACTTCCCTTTTGAATCAAAAAGAGAGAGAGAGAGCAAGAGAGATTGATTTACCACACCTAACCTAGGAGTGTCACTTTTGGCACACCCTTAACACTGAAGAACCAAACAGAGCTCTCAGGCCACACCCATCTCAAGCCTCTAAGGCTCTATCAAAAGCAGACAGTCCACTTAATATAGTCATAGTATAACAAGAAAAAACACCACAGCGAGGGAAGAAGAATCCAAAGATATCTCCACTATGCCAAGCAACAAACGCAAAAACGGAGGAAATAAGAACAAGGAAGATATCATGACACCCCCAAATGAACAAAACACCCCAAGACAAGATTATGAGGGTGATGAGATAGAAGAAATGCAAGATACAGATTTCAAAAAAAATTATGATAAGAACAATTAGAAGTTTTCAAAAACAAATGCTTGAGGTATGGAATTCCTTATTGGACAGGATAGAAAATCTCCTTCGAGAAAATGAAATCGTAAGGAGGAATCAAAATGAAAAACTAGTAGAAGAGGAAAGTGTGATAGTGATGAGAAATCAAAATGAAATGAACTCAATGGATCAAATGACAAAACACATTAGAGAACCTTAAAAACAGAGTCAGTGAAACAGAAGAGAGAATATCAGACTCAGAAAACACAGCACAGGAAAGTATGTAGTCAAACCAAAGAAAAGAGAAAATTAGAAATCTAAAAAATATTGTTTGGAATCTACAGAATACAATTTAAAAACTCAACATTCAGATTCTAGGAGTTCCTGAAGGCATGCAGAGAGAGAAAGGGTTAGAAGGCCTTTTTAGTGAGATACTTGCAGAGAATTTCCTGGGTTTGTAGAAGGACAGAGACATCCTAGTACGGGAAGCTCATAGAACCCCTAGTCAACATGACCAAAAGAGATCCTCACCATGACACGATGAAATCAAACTCACCACAGTGAAACAGAAAGAAAAGATCCTAAAATGTGCAAGAGAGAAATGTCAGATTACTCTCAGAGGATCTCTAATTAGACTCACAGCTGACTTCTCATCAGAAACCCTACTATCTAGAAGGGAATGATGAGACATAGCCCAGGTACTAAGAGAGAAAAACTGCCAGCCCAGAATATTATATCCTGCAAAGCTCTCATTTGTGAATGAAGGTGAAATAAAGACCTTTCATAGCAAACAGAAATTGAAAGAATTTGTCGCCACTTGTCCAGCCCTGTAAAAGATGCTTAAAGATATGTTACACACAGAAACAAAGAAACACGGTCATCAATATGAAAGAAGGTAAAGGAAGGAAATCTCACAGCAAATGATCACAGGAAACTCAAAGCATATATTAGAAAATATCTTTGGCAAATGGCAGGGCAAAGATGCTACTTATCAATAGTCACATTTAACGTTAATGGCCTGAATTGTCCAGTTAAAAGACACATTGGCTGATTGTGTTAGGGAACAAAACCCATTTATTTTCTGCTTACAAGAAACACATCTTTCCAACAAAGATGCATACAGACTGAAAGTGAAAGGCTGGAAAAAAGATATACCATGCCAACAGAAATGAAAAAAGAGCAGGCGTAGCCATCTTAATATCGGACAACATAAACTTTAACACAAAAACTGTTAAAGACAAAGAAGGGCACTATATAATGATTAAGGGATCCATTCAAAAGGAAGGTATAATGATTATCAATGTATATTCACCTAATTACAGGCCACCAGTTTATTTAAAAGATTTGTTAAGGGACTTAAATGGAGACTTAGACTCCAATACAATAGTACTGCAGGACTTCAATATTCCACTCTCAGAAATGGACAGATCAACAGGACAGAAAATCCACAAGGAAACAGTAGATTTAAATGACACTATAGCCCAAATGGATCTAACAGATATCTACAGAACTTTTCATCCTACACATAAAGCATTTACATTCTTCTCAGCAGTACATGGAACCTTCTCTAGGACTGACCACATACTAGGCCATAAAGCAAGTCTCAGAAAATTCAAAAGAATTAGAATCATACAATGCAGCTTCTCAGACCATAAGGGAATGAAGCTGGAAATTAGCAACTCAGGAATCTCTAGAGAGTATGCAAACACATGGAGATTGAACAACATGCTCCTGAATGAACAATGGGTCACAGAAGAAATCAAAAGAGAAGTCAAAAACTTTCTGGAAGTAAATGAGGATAACAGCACAACATACCAAAACTTATGGGATACAGCATAAGCAGTATTAAGAGGAAAGGTTATAGCAATAGGTGCCTACTTAAATCTATGACCTGACACCATAAAATTATTGGAGAGAATTGGAGAAACCCTGCAAGATATTGGTACCGACAAAGACTTCCTAGAAAAGAGCCTGGAGGCACAGGCAGTCAAAGCCAAAATTAACTATTGGGATTGCATCAAATTCAGAACTTTCTGTACTGCAAAAGAAACAATCAGGAGAGTGAAGAGGCAACCAACAGAATGGGAAAAATATTTGCAAACTACACAAAGCTACAGGGTTGATAACCATAATCTACAAAGAAATCAAGAAACTCTTGTCCTTTCTGTTGATGTACAATGTAATACTTTATCCATTTTAGTATTTTTCCTTTGTTTTGTTCTAGTACCATTGGTTGAACTCTGTAATTAACACACAATTATTCTTAGGTGTTTAAATTTAACTGAAAAGTGATCCCTGTTAAATATAAGAGTGGGAATAAGAGAGGGAGGAGATGTACAATTTGGGACATGCTCAATCGGATTTGCCCCAAATGGTAGTTAGAAACATGCCAGAGGATTCCAATACAATCCCATCAAGGTGACATGTATGAATGCCATCTCACTAGTTCAAGTGATCAAAATCAGCTCACAATTGTTCACACTGATAGGTCTAAGAGTCAAAGGGATCAAATAAACAAGACTAGTGTCTGCTAATACTAACTGATAGAATCAATAAGGGAGAGAACAATCCATCATGGGAAATGAGAGACACAGCAGACTCATAGAATAGCAGATGTCCTAAATAGCACTCTGGCCTCAGAATCAGCCCTTAAGGCATTTGGATGTGGCCCAAGAGCCCATGAGAGTATTTTAGGCATGGAAAGCCAAGACACTCTGGCAAAAAAAAAAAAATAAAGAAGGAGGCCTAAATGAAAGATCTCTGCAAGTGAGATCCCAGTAAAAAGAATGGGGCCAAAGGAGGAGGTACCTTTCTCTGAAGGGAGGAGAGAACTTCCATTTTGACTATGACCCTGTCAGAATAAGATTGAAGTCGGCGAACTCAAAAGGCTTCCATAGCCTTGGCAACTCATGACTAGAGCCTAGGGAGATTACTGACACCATAAACAAGAGTGTCAAATAGTTAAGCCAGCACCAGGAGTCACTGTGTACTTACTTCTCATGTGGGATCTGTCCTTATTGTGTTGTCCAATGTGAAGTAATGCTAGTACTGAAACAGTGTTTCACACTTTGTGTTTCTGTGTAGGTGCAAACTGATGAACTCTTAAGATAGACTAAATCAATCTTCTGTATATAAAGATAATTGAAAATGAATCTTGATGTGAAAGGAATGGGAGAGGGAGCGGGAGATGGGAGGGTTGTGAGTGGGAGGGAAATTTTGGGGGGGAGCCATTGTAATTCATAAACTGTACTTTGGAAATTTATATTTACTAAATAAAAAATTAAAAAATTAAAAAATGCAAAAAAACACAACTAAAAAAAATCAAAGTTTAGCATATAATAGTAATGCCCTATTTTCCATGGGCTTTAATATTGTATTGGTCCAGACTTCCCTTCAATTTATAAGACAAGCCAGTTGTTTTATAATATATACTAATACTTATATACAGAAGGATACCTCAAATTGTTCATAGAAAAAAATGAAGTTAATAGGTCACTTTATCTTGGTGTAAAAAACATTTTGAGTGCTGCCATTGTGGTGCATTGAGTTTAGCCGCCACTTGGGACACATGCATCCCATGTCAGGATGCCTGCTTTGAGTCCCTGCTGCTATGTATTTCTGATACAGTTACTTGCTAATGTGCCTGGGAAGTACCTGATGATGGCTCAAATACCTGAGCTCCTGCCACCCACATGGGACACCTGAATGGAGTTCCTGGCTTGGACCTACCTGAGCCCTGGCTGTTGGTGCCTTAGGGGAGTGAACCAATAGATGGAAGATCCGTCTGCCACTTTCTCTCTACCTCTCTGTTTCTCTGTCATTCAAATTAATATTTGAAAGAAACAGAAATCTTCTATCCATGGGTTCATTTATCCATGGATTCATTCATCTACCAAACCTAACTGCCAGGAATGGGCAAGACAAAGCTAGGAGCCTAGAAAGCCCCTGGGCCCCCCAGTCAGTGGAACAGACTCAAGTACTGGGGACATTACCTGCTGCCTCTCAGGTATGTTAGCAGGAAACTGGATCAGAAGCATGAGTAGCTGGGATTCAAACCCCGGTACCCCAACATGGGATGTGGGTACCTCAACTCATGACTCAACCTGCTATGCCATGATTTCTTCAAATAAATCTTTAAAGACAAACGTGAAATAACACATAGGTTTGACAGTGTACATTTTCTATGAATTCTTTGAAGACTCACTCTTATTATCACCTGATAGCTATAGTTCGCTTAGCAATGAAATGTCTAAAACATAGAATAAGAATGGTGACACACCAAATAAATACAAGGGAACTTCAAAAATCAACGGAAATTGTGGATTCTGAAAAAGTTACATGGGAATTTCAAAAAAGTTTACACCAAAATAACATCTTAATTCTTTTCTGTAAACTTTTACAAATGTTTTTGTCTATGCTGCAGTTGGATACTAAAGAACAATGAAGTAAAAGACACTGCTACAACTATAATGGTACTGGGCACTTAGTAGGTAAGAAGCCCAATGCACAGCACTTTAAAACATATGATCCCCTGTTTCATAATGATACAACTACCGATAATGCTTTTATTTTCTTAAAAGAAAAAAATGATTTTGCACATCTAAGCAGCTTACCCAAATGTGTACTGTTAATAGGGGACTCACATGATAAACAAACTCAGGCCTTCAGACTCTGGAATCTAAATTCACATTGTAAAATTATCTAATAAAATTTCATTAATTAAATGGGTCTTAAATAGTTAATAGCATGATTACACAGAGGTGCTCAAAAAGGCCTTCTAGAATGATAGTTTATAAAAGTATTTTTTTAAGTGGAAGTCAGTTTCTAAAACTCTTGCATCAGAATGCTAAAAGCTCTATTAGACCATTCAGAATTCAAAAAATTCAATAAAAAGTTGGAGATATTATAGATGGAAAATACCTATATGAAGAAAATACATAGACAAGTGTTTTTTGCTGAGAATATATAACTGAAGTTCAACATACTATGCTAAGCAATTTTGAGCATAACTTAGACATAAGATAAATACCACATAATACTACACAGATGATTCATGAGTAAATTAATAGATTGACAGATAGGAAAGAAATGAGGCAGCTTTTTGCTAGCAAAAATATTGGAAATGAACATGCACACACAACTCACAATAATTTCAAATAATAAATTCAAACATAGAATGTTATAGTTCATAAATTTCATGAGTAGTGAGAAACCGAGAGCAGTTTTATAGTTATTCACAATTCTGGAGTGCGAAAAGCTGAGACAATTTGCATCAGAGTCGACAGGGATGCAGGATCAGGTCATCTGATACCAAGAGAAACCTAACAGCAGTGATGGCATAGAAAGGTAGAAAAGTCATTATTTCACTTAGACACCACTGTTCCTTCAGGCCTGGACAGCACCATCCGGCCTCTATGATCTTCCAGAGGAAACCCACCAACCTGTATCTACAAATATGCTGATCATCCCCTCTTCTGCTCTTTTCTGTTTCTGACAATTTAAGAGCTCATTGGCACACCGAGGGTGAGATATTTGTCACCTGTCTAGGTATGTTGTGTCTCCAGTTCTCACAGTCTGAAATACAAAACACATCCATAGCTAGGAAGACTTGGAAATCTCAGTAAGAAAAGGCATCCCACTCTCCCCCTCTTAATTTGATTTTTTTCAGAGAAACAATTTGGCTTGCTAGATGCTGTGGCTTATGATGTTAAGAGCTATGAGGCAAAGGTTAAAAAAATGAGACCTAATATGGAAGTATGTAATTGTAAAAGCAAACTGAAGCTAGAGCCAGGTCCCATACTGCACAATGTGACTCCCTGGCCCATTTCATTGTATTTTGCCCTTTGCATTTATGTTCCTACCCACTGATATCAGGAAACTCTGCAGTCAATCAGGACATAGCAATTATCCTTTATGAGGCTCACATTCAGTTATTCAAGTCTTAATGCTCTGGACACCTTTAAGAGATCTTTTCATTACAGGAACACAATGGCAAGAAAGAGAATAAAGAACTTCATCTAAAACATGTGCTAAAGGTTTCAACTTCAGAGATTTGCAAACTGTGGCTTAAATAATACTTACTACAGGTGACATCTCACATGTTTCTGAACTACCATGTCCACCTAGGGGAAGAGGTCCTTTTTATCTAGTGCTTCTGTTATTCATGTCATTCAGTTAAAGCCCCTTTCATTAAATCAATGCCTTCCCCCATGAAATTTGGCACAGGCAGTCCCTCCTTTGTTATCTAGACCTGAAGCCCCCAAATCTATTAATCACTTTAATTTTCTAACCAGGATAGAGTACAGAATGAGTGGTTTGAGAGATTCTGATTCACAGCGATTACCTAGTGTGGACTGGGGAAACTTTGTCTCTTTTTTTTCCCCCAAAACATTATTCCACTGTGCTATCGAATATGCTATAGGGAACTACCCTCGGCGGGCTGGAAATGAATGAAGTGACCTTAATGGAGCTCTTTCCCATCTAATGTTTATGACTTTTTAATTCAGTTATCCTTCAGGCACTGGAAGAGCAGACCGTCATTAGTCCCATTCTAACTACCAACGTTACCGCACACAAGCCTCCCAAGGTATGGTTCACATTTTCTGTCTTCCTTGAACTGTGTTTCCTGTCACGGATGCCACTGTTGATGTAGCATTTCAACCTGGCCAAAAGTCACTTTTTGGTGTTCCTCCAGATTGTTATTGAGAAATTTGATATACTGTCTGTTTCTATGTCATATGTGAAGACATTTGTCCTCTGTTTTATGACAGGTACATTTCTAGCATCCTTCACTGCATATTTATCTAGGTTAATATTCAGAGATAGAAACCAAGTAGTTTATATGTATAATTTATACATAATCTTCTTCTCCTGTTATTTGAAATTCAAGTTTACTGTCTTGTGAATGTTTATCATTTTGAATAAGCAGAGCTCTAGGAAAAACATACTCTGATGCTATTCTTCCCTGAATCAACATTGGAGATTTACCAGACAAGTGGCTTTGGATAGTATGGGAAAGATTTAGAGGAGCAAGGAAGGAGCAAACACACTCATACAGTATTTCTCTGAGAGTGGAGAGCAGGTGGCAAGGTGATATTCAATAATGTCTAGGACTTTATGTGTAGACTTTACAAACTGTACATGTCCAGAGGTGGGCTCTGCAGAGTTTAAAAAAGACATAGCAAGGATTTCATGTATAATTCAACTTCAGGGTGAACGCTAAATTATTGGTAAATTTAAATAGGATTCATATTTTACTAAACCTTATAAAAGCTCAACAAAATCCAATCTAAGGCCAATTTGCTGAATTACTGGAGGATGATGTGTCTTTCAATGAAATGCAATAGCCAAGTGGTGAGCTTTATTCCAATCCTTCATCTTACTAATGTACTGATCCAATACAAGATGTGACCACTGAACAAAGAAGAAACGAGTGTTGGGGTTCCATTGCCAAGTGGTAGTCTGGAACTTCAACATTCTGTCATGTCTCTGATTCCATAACTGTTTTCCATAATCATAATTTTCTTTCTCTGTTGCAGAAGGACCATACTTATACAGTATAAGCAACATCATTATAGTATGATCTGAAAATATAGAGACAGATGTTGATATTGGCAGAGGCAGAGATGGTCTGAAGTAGATCTACTGGTTTTGAATTACTGTTCTCCCTCTTAAAAACTGTGGCTGTAATTAATCTTGATAACTTTCAGTTTCTTCATACTATATTGGGAATTGTATGAGTCAGCCCCATAGGTTTATACATAGTAATAAATAGGATCATGAAAATGGAATTAGAAAAAAGTACACAATAATTTTATTTTATTATATAATACATAGTTGCAGAGTTCAACAGTTGAACTAAACTTTTTCTATTTTTCTAGAAACTTCAATTCAAATACATGACTCACTGCTCATCTCACCTCCCATGATAAACACACAAATATACATAACCCCAAATCCAGTGAGTACAGTATTCCAACCAAGTTACATGCACAGAGTCCACCCTTACTCTATCACAGAATGTCAGTCCTTAGTTGTCTGTCTTGCTCTCCTTTCCTCTCTTGTTTGTTGCCTGGTAATTCCTATTATTCTCTATGATTCACCTGAGATAAAATCACCATTTGGGAACTTTTGTATCATTCCTTTTCCTTGCACAGGATGTGTCAGAAGTCATTTATCTGGTCTTAATATTTTAAAAGGATATTTTCATTAGAAAATTCAATTCCCATTATCTGTCATGTCTATCAACTAAGCACAGACTCACTTAAGTATTAGGACAGTTATTTCCAGGGGATTTCTTTTTTTTAAGTTATTTATTTGAAAGAGTTACAGAGAGAGGGAGAGACAGAGAGGTCTTCTTTCCACTGGATCACCCCCAAAATGGCCTCCACAGCTGGAGCTGCGCCAATCCAAAGCCAGGAGCCAGGTGTTTCCTCCCAGTCTCCCATGTGGGTGCAAGGGCCCAAGCGCTTGGGCCATCCTCCACTGTACTCACGGGCCACAGCAGAGAGCTGGACTGGAAGAAGAGCAACCAGGACTAGAACCCAGCACCCATATGGAATGCTGGTGCCACAGGTGGAGGATTAACCAAGTAAGCCATGGCGCTGGGCCCTCCAGGGGCTTTCATCAATCTTTTTAGAGTGAATTGTCAAAGAATGAATGAAACAGATAATAATCTTTGTTTATATCCATAATAGTCAAAAACTTTCATACTCTGAGACAAAGTAATGCCTAGAATTCAATGCAATAAACAGAAATCCAAAGGCTTTTCACATGTTTTGCAGCTTGCTTTGTTATTATTTGAAAGGCAGAGAGAGAGAGACTATGAATGACCTTCCATCTGCTAGTTCATTACCTGAATGCTCTCAACAGCCAGGGCTGGGCCTGAATAAGCCAGGAACCCAGAACTCAATCTGGGTTTCCTGCATGGGTAGTAAGGACCCAAGTACTTGAGCTATCACCTGCTCGCTTGGGTGCACATTGGCTGGGAGCTGGAATTGGAATAGCCTCAGACCCAGGCATTCTAATAAGGCAGGTGGTGACTCAAGTGGCATTTTAACTGCTATGCCAAATGCCTATCCCCACATCTTAACAAGGATTTGAGCAGGTAAATAAGAGATTATTGTATATGTTTTGAGACAATCCTACAAGTTTTATTTTCTATATCACAGCATTAATTGGCAATGAAAGATAAATATTTAAGACTGTTCCTAAAGGTGAATACCAGTTCATTATAAACAATATGACCTTGAAAACAAAGCCTAAATAAATTATAAATATCAGAATTAAAACCATTTCACTGTAATCAAACCATGGGGATGATATGGAGAAAATTCCTAAGTCTTTGTAAAGTAAAACAGATGTTCTGGCTGAGACCATATATAGAAATTGACACAAATTAAAATTGAAAAAGATGTAGTATCATGAATAATAGAGACTGATAATCATTGGAAACATATCTGGAGATATTTAAGAATATTCAAAACAAAATTGATTAGGTAAGTTTAAGGCCACAAATAAAACAAGGTGAAAATCAAATGAGTGAAAGGTAAATAAGAAAGTAGGAACTATAAAAAGCCTAATAACTTCGCAAAAGGGAAGGAGTAAAAAGGTGAATATCCATAAAGAAATGACATTGTCAGAAATGAGAAATAAAAACTCAGAATGTGATGACTATAGAAAGAGATTTGAAAATATAGATATCTTTTAAGAGGCTACAATGTATAATAAATTGAAGCTCTGAATTTTTTTTTTCAACTTTTATTTAATGAATATAAATTCACGAAGTACAACTTTTGGATTATAGCAGTCCCCCCCCCCCATAACCTTCCTCCCACCCACAACCATCCCATCTCCTACTCCCTCTCCCATCCCATTCTTCATCAATATTTTCAATTATCTTTATATAAGAAAGATCAACTTAGTTTATACTAAGTAAAGATTTCAACAGTTTGCACAGACACAGATACACAAAGTATAAAATACTGTTTGAGTACTAGTTATACCATTAATTCACATTGGACAACACATTAAGGACAGAGATCCTACATGAGTAGGTGCAAGTGACTCTGTTGTTGATTTAACAATTGATACTCTTATTTATGGTGTCAGTTCACCTGAGGCTCTTCTCATGAGCTGCCAAGGCTATGGAAGCCTCTTGAATTCACAGATTCTGACCTTATTTAGACAAGGCCATAGTCAAAGTGGTAGTTCTCTCCTCCCTTCAGAGAAAGTTACCTCCTTTGATGGCTCGTTCTTGCCGCTGGGATCTCACTCACAGAGATCTTTCATTTAGGTCATTTTTTTTTTTTTTGCCACAGTGTCTTGGCTTTCCATGCCTGAGAAACTCTCATGGGCTTTTCAGCCGGATCCGCATACCTCAAGGGCTGATTCTGAGGCCAGAGTGCTCTTTAGGTCATCTGCCATTCTATGAGTCTGCTGTATACCCTGCTTCCCATGTTGGATTGTTCTCTCCTTTTTAATTCTATCAGTCAGTATTAGCAGACACTAGCCTTGTTTATGTGATCCCTTTGACTCTTAATCCTCTCATTATGATAAATTATGAACTGAAACTGATCACTTTGACTAGTGAGATGGCATTGGTACATGCCAATTTGATGGGATTGAATTGGAATCCCCTGGAATGTTTCTAGTTCCACCATTAGGGGTAAGTCCGAGTGAGCATGTGCCAAACTGTACATCTCCTCCCTCTCTTATTCCCACTCTTATATTTAACAGGGTCACTTTTCAGTTAATTTTAAATGCCTAAGAATAATTGTGTGTTAAAGAGTTCAACAAATGGTATTAAGTAGAACAAAAAAAATACTAAAAGGAATAAAATAGTTGTTGTCCCTCTGTATACAATATGGATCCAGATAATAAATCATGCTTCAGAGAAATAAACAACAAAAATTAACTCCTGATTCATACACTAATTTCTAGGCATAAAGTTTCATTGTCAAAACCATAATAATTAGGATAGGAAAATTTTTTTCCCTAATTTTTACTTATTTTATTTGAAAGGCAGAGAGACAGACACAGCTGTTCCATCCATTATTTCCTCCCTCAATTTACAAAATTTCTGGTACTGGGCCAGAGCAAAACCAAGAGCTGGGGGCTCAGTCCTGGTCTCCCACATGGATGTCTGGGACCCAACTACTTGAACAAACATCTGCTGCCTACTTGGGGTACACAGTTACAAGAAACTGGAATCTGGAACGGGAGCAAGGACTTGAACCCAGATGCTCTGATAGGGATGTAGGCTTCTCAAGTGACCACTAAACAGAAGGCCTGCCCTGAATACAGAAGGGTTATACACAGCATTTCTCACAGTGAAAATTGCATACATCATGTCTGAATTACCTCAGATCCTAAATAGGGCTTTAAATGATGTAACTTTAACATCTGGTCACAAATTAAGTGTACGACACTGATGACAGTTTTGTTTTCAACTTAATGGGCTGTTTATTAATGACCATTATCCTCCTTAGGGGATGCGAGCATTGTAGATCTTGACAAATTGACTTAATAGACCTAAGATCACAGTGTTTCTTTGAAATTTTATGTCTGTTTATTCCAGAAGGTCCTAATGAGGACACACATTATGTAGTACCATTTATTTCACTTCTATTTCTTTGTGTTAAAAGATATTTCTAGGCCGGCACCATAGCTCACTAGGCTAATCCTCTGCCTTGTGGCGCCGGCACACTGGGTTCTAGTCCTGGTCAGGGCACTGGATTCTGTCCCAGTTGCCCCTCTTCCAGGCCAGCTCACTGCTGTGGCCAGGGAGTGCAGTGGAGAATGGCCCAAGTGCTTGGGCCCTGCACCCCATGGGAGACCAGGAAAAAGCACCTGGCTCCTGCCATTGGATCAGCGCGGTGCACTGGCCGCGGCGGCCATTGGAGGGTGAACCAACGGCAAAGGAAGACCTTTCTCTCTGTCTCTCACTGTCCACTCTGCCTGTCAAAAAAATAAAATAAAATAGATATTTCTAAACTGAACTGGATGAACTGTAATGGTTACACCCCTAACATCCTGCTCTTTGCACATACCTTCTCTTGCAATGCATATTTGAATATAGTAAACAATTTGGTTTAAATCTGTCCCACAAAAGTTTATGCTGGGTACTTGATCAACAAATTCATGTTATTTGTGTATACAGGTGAGAATTCTGGAAAATAATTAGGATTAAGTGAGTTCATCAGAATATCCCACAATGGCATGAGCGGCTTTCCAAAATGAGAAAGGAAGACCCAAGAGCACACTTACGTGTCTTGCTATGTGTCATCTCATTCCATGTCACAATACTGCTAGAAGACCCTGATCAGATGCCAGAGAAATGCTGGTGCCATGCTCTTGGACATTTCAGCCTCCAGAACCATGAGCCTAATCTCTGCCTTGTAAATTATCCAGTCTTTTTTTAATTGTGGTTAAGCCAACAGAAAAATATACTAAGACAAAATGTACTATTTTGTACAAAAAAAGTACACATTTTTTTGAAAATCAATTATACGTTTAATTGTGGAAGTTTGTAAATAAACACTAATGATACTTTATATAAAACTAGGGGGCATACACAGTGCAACGGATGTGAATAATAATGCCCTATGTTTGCATTCTTCCCTGGCTCCTGTGACTGAGGTTGACATCGGTAACAGATAGTTAAGCCTTTCTGGTAGATGTTGAGGGGGGAGCTCTGAATTCTTCAATACCCAGGTTTAGGCAGCCATTACCAAATGCTTAGAGTTAACATATGAGTAAAAACTGATGGGACATTTTTAATTAGAATACAAAGTGCCGGCAGACAACTAAATTATAGATCAAGAGGTCACAGCTTTGTGGGTATAAGATCTTTCACTTAGAGAAGAAATCACTTTTCAGAGCTACAGAGAAATTGGAAAATTCATTAGAACATTTCTCAGAGAGTAAGCAGTGATGTAATTACAATGTAGCCTAACCTGGTTATGCATCCTAGAGAACTATCTTTTCTTGGGCATATACAGCTGGGGCATACCTCTCTCCACAGACACTCTTCAACTATATATTGGCTCATTCAGTACTCACAGAAATACTAAATGTTGCGGATATGAAGTTGAACTTTTCTGAAAAAGCAAACTGGAGAGTAAATAACTTATCCAAATCAAACTGCAGTAAAATGTGCTGCTGGGATCTGAACCAGATAATCAACCTTTGGAAGAAGTGTCCCTCTGACTCCTAAGATCTCCAAATCTTACTTCTAATGCTGGCACGATGCAGAAATCACTTAAGACGTACAGCATCAAGTAGTTACTTTCACTCAAATGCCAAAGCACTCATGCTGTAGTGAGTTATATTAGGAACAAGTGGTTGAGCTTGCAAATAAGAGATCCCATTTCTAAATATGGGTGTGCTGTGGCCATTCTATGAGTAAGTACTTAAAGTACAAGCCTTTATTTCACTGGAGTAATATTTGAATTTTAACATTTTATTATATTATCCTCAAGAATTTGAGGAGTGGAGTTGATATAAAATCCCCATGACTTTCTATGCATTAGCGTAGATACTCTGTTATTTCATTTTTTTTTTTAAACTAAAACTTGCTTGAAGAAAAGAACAGTGACTCATACCACAGGATGGACCCTGTAGGGATAGCTCATGCCTTTTATGGTAAAGGAGATACTAATAGTAAATGTTTTCTCTAAACATTTGTTAAGTGAATAGTTAATTGTAATTATATTTGCATTGTACTTTTACTCAAGCAAAATGACAGCATTAGATTTAACCTTGTTGAGAGCCTCTGAACCTAAACCAGGAACTTGTTTATATAAACAGAAGCTTATTGGGATACTCCATATCCCCACCCGACCCCCACATACACACACCCCTCTGACAAAGTAGCTGTCATCATAATTTTAACAGTGAAGAAAGCAGAGCTTACATCAAATGTTCTTTAATATTGTATCGCTACTGAGTGGCAAACAAAGTGATTATGACTGGTACCAGAATACAAGATAAGGATGTAAATATCTAGAAGTGGATTAACTGATGTATCAGCTTTTCAGTAAAGGAGCTCAATATTATCAATAAATTCAGGGCAAGGCAGACAGAATAAGACAGTAAGAAAAGCAGTGCAGAGCTGAAAGATCCTTTTCTAGGAAAATCAAACTCACCTGTACATTTTTAATTTTTTTCTATGTGTGTGTTTCAAAAACATCCCAACACCCCTGCATCTGGGTTTAAAATAGTATAACATAGAATGTTTTCCAGTTTCAATTTCCATAGAAAACTCATAAAAAGATGACCAAAGTCATAATGTTTTTTTGGCAAATAACCACTTTAATGTGTTAATATTAATTGGTTTGAAACAGTCATTTTCTAGGAATTCCCTGTACCTAAAACAGCACCATGAATTTGAGCAACAGGTGGCCAAACATTTACAGCAAAGAGCTCATCTAGAAATGGGAACACACATGGGTATTATCATTATTACTAAATTTGAAATACAGAATCATAATTAAAAGCAATTCAAGGCCGGCACCGCGGCTCACTAGGCTAATCCTCCGCCTGTGGTCCCGGCACACCAGGTTCTAGTCCCGGTTGCTCTTCTTCCAGTCCAGCTCTCTGCTGTGGCCTGAGAGTGCAGAGGAGGATGGCCCAGGTCCTTGGGCCCTGCACCCACATGGGAGACCAGGAGAAGCACCTGGCTCCTGGCTTCAGATTGGCACAGCGCATGGGCCGCAGTGCGCCAGCTATAGCGGCCACTTGGGGGTGAACCAATAGAAAAGGAAGACCTTTCCCTCTGTCTCTAACTCTGCCTGTCAAAAAAAAAAAAAAGGCAATTCAAGAATTCAAGATAAAGTTTAATGCTGAACACAAGCAACATATTTGTGCTTGTGAAAATCCAAATACACAACGGCAGATCGTCATGTATTCCTGAGCAAAGTGTAGTCCTGAGTGTGCCATTTGTATGTTTCCTTGATGATTTCAATGCTATCTTCTATAAAACAATGACAACAGAACTTAAACAAGCACTTAATGTGATGTGTTGCTCTAAAATACCTCCTGACAGATTTAGAGGTTAGACTGTAGAATATTTTAACCTCATGGCTTGGTTATTTTTATGCTACTTTAGATGTTTCTAAAAATTTAAGTGTCAAACTACATAAATTTAAAATATCCCTTAAAGACACTGAGACATTTTCTCATTACTGACGCTGAGTGAAATTTATTTTTGGAGGAAGCAGTATAAGGGTGCCACTATCTCATTTACCCTAGATACACGTTTGCTTCATTTCCATTTTTTATAGGCAACAGTGCAGCTGTGTTAGACATTTGCCAATTGTTACTCTTTTGTGAGTGCACAAAGGAACCAGTGATGACAACCCCCCGACACTCAAGCAAGCTATTCTTCTTACCCAAAGTTCCCTACAGAAAAATGGACAGGTGTGTATTAGCATCATTAAATGCCAGCATTCTCTAGGAATTTCCTTATTGTCCAACAGTTTTCTCAGTCCAAAATAATAGGAAAGCACGTGGAACTGAGGCCTTTCACTCCCTACCACAACCCTCTGGCGCACTGCATGGTTACAATGTGTACAAACATGAAAAGTATGAAGCAGATCACGCATTAGAAATAAATATATGTATGTCTCTCACTCCGTTTCCTTAACAGTCAAGGGAGAATTTAAGATTTAAAATGAGTGAATGTATTTCAAAATCTCTCAAGCAAACTTAGTTTATTTTTAATGCAAACTCTATATAGTATTTTGCAAATGTTATCCTTGGAGACTATAGTAGCACTGAGAGTTAATGTGAGGAACAGGCAAAATTGATAGAGATATAAGCATGCAGTACGCAGGCTAAAGCCACAATGAGCAACAGATACCAGCAAATAATCTGTGACATCAACAGAGACCAAAGGTGCTCCAGGCACCTTGGTTCCCTTCAACAGAGAACCAGCAAGGCTGCAAGCTACCTTCCAGACGAACATTAACTCCAAAGAAAAAACTGAAAAACCAAGAATAGACGGACTCCAGGAATATATTTAAAATAAAAATAAATTTATGGTCTTTTTCTGTTTTCATGTGAGATACTTCAGAAGACCTGTCATCTAGACTGATGCTCTTTCTTCTGTTTCACCAAGTGTGCATTAAGGGTTCTCAGTGTATTTGTATGAAACTTCCTTGTCAATTCTCTTACTTCTTCTACATACCTCTGCGTAATCACAGAACTTGTCCTTCATGTCATGAACTGATTCCTCATTTCATTTTAACAGTTTTCTCATGTGTTTGAGTAACCTTATTCTTTTGAATTGCTTCTCAGATGCTTTGGCATTCTCCCTTCTTCACAGTCCAATGTTACTGAATTATTGCATCCCTATTGAGGAGACTCAGTGCCTTCTTTGTTCGTGTTTTTGTGTTTCCACATTGATTTTTGTGCATCTGGGGATGTCTTCTTACCACCTCGTCTGGAGAATGGTTTTGTTTGTTTTGATTGAAAGTTTTATTCCCCAAAAATGTGCCTCTATGACTTGATGGAATACCTTTCCCTCTTCAGTTCCAGGAAGGTGTGGTGGATGGGCCCAAGCATCTTAGACTACCATTTATAGATGGAGCAACAGTCCAGAGTGAAACCCTCGTTGGGCATGTTGGAGTACCTCTGGCTATAGGAAGGCATGGAAAGGATGTTGGAGCCAGCTAACATGTTCATAGTTCTAGCCCTTCTCTTTGTCAGGGTTTACCAGCTGATTCACAGCTAGAGTGAGCTCACACTGCCAACATGCGCATTCAGCCACGCATGCACTCAATACAATGCACTGAAGCACTCCACGTGATGTCTCTGGAGCCATCTGCAAGATCCATCCCCAGCATGCAGGGAGCTCCAAGTAGCTACCATAAGATTGGGTGCATACACAGGAACCCAACTTCATCCTGTGCCCAGAGCTTCCAGAGTCACAGGGTGCAGGGTCATCTGTCCGTCCTGAAAAACATCCCTATCCCAAATCCTCTGGCAGTAGTGGAATTGCACACTGTTCCCCAAGCCAGGACAGAGTTCAACTGCAGCCTCAACCTCTGAAAATTCAGTCAGGTGCTTTGGTGGGAGGACAAGAGGGAAACAAAATGGCTTCCCTTCATGGAACAAAGTAATCACCCAGATGCCTGCCAGTCCCCCAGGTCAGACTCTTGGGTAGTCCACGGAATTCTCTATCAGTCAAAGGTGACAGTGTGAGGGGCCATGGTAGCCTCATCTCACCTTGCTCTGTGATGATGGTGCTTCTGAACTATAAGCCATTTACATGCAGGAATGGCTGGCAGTGGCCTGTCCTCTCCCCTCATTGCTCCATGGAATCTGTTCATTTTTATCTGTTCTCCACTAAAAATTTCTACCCACTAAAATTTCTCTGAGCATCACCCTTCTCTCATCTCCTGAAATCTTCCCACAGTGTGTTCAGTGTGACTTCTCACTATCCAGCCGTCTTAGATCCCTTAAGAAGGTAGTTTCTAATAAACATGAATATGAATCCACAAACTCAGAAATAAAATGATTTATCCCTTAGTCAGAGAAAACAGTTTCTTCCATCATTAAAAAAAGGGATGATAAAAAAGAAACAGAACACTATGGGCTGGTGCCGTGGCGCAGTAAATTAATCCTCCGCCTGTGTTGCCGGCATCCCATATGGGTGCTGGGTTCTAGTCCCGGCTGCTCCTCTTCCAGTCCAGCTCTCTTCTGTGGGCCAGGAGGGCAGTGGAGAATGGCTCAGGTGCTTGGGCCCCTGCACCCGATTGGGAGATCGGGAAGAAGCGCCTGACTCCTGGCTTCAGATCAGCACAACTCCAGCCATTGTGGCCATTTGGGGAATGAACGTTTTTAGAAACCACAAATAGACTTGCCATTTAATCCAGCAATTCCACTATTGGATATATACCCTGAAGACTTGAATACAATGATCAAAAAGATATCCACATCTCCAGGTTGATGCAGCACTATTCATGATAGCCACAAATGTGGAATTAACCAAGGTGTTTCCATCAGATGAATGGAAAAAAGGCAAATAGTATATATACACAGTGGAATTTTATTCAGCTTTAAAAATGAATGAAATTCACCATTTGCATCAAAATGGACACAACTGGAGAACATCATGTTCACTGATGTAAACTGTACAAATACTGCATTTTCTCCTGAATGTGTGGGAGCTAAAATTTTTTAAAGATAAATCAAAAACAAAATGCAAAATAAATGCCTACATCTATCAGTATTGCTACAAACATAGTTTTGTAAAACTTTGCTTCATATCTTTGTCAAACCAATGCTTTAGAATGTTATACTACTTCACTCCAATACAGGTTAAATGGATGTTTTGAGATTTGATGACTGTTTACAGTCCTTTGTCTCTTCTGTTGAAGAACAAAGTTTCTTCTCATACCTTTTGTTGAACTCTTTTACTTAGTGTAGGGTTAACTATACACTAATTAAGTAAACTGAAAATAGATCTCTGCAAAAATTAAGAGTGGGAATGTGAGAAGGAGAAGAAAGGTTGGAGCATGGGCAGGAGAGAGGGTAGGGGGTGAAGTACCACTTTGTTCCTAAATCTGTGAATATGAAATACACCAAAGGGATAGCCTAAATAACATTTTAAAAATTAAAAAAATATTGTACTACTATATAATGATCTGCAATTTTTAAAAAAATTATAGTATACGGGTGAAATTTTTATTTTTCCACTCAATTATTGTTTATAGCTGCTGCCTATATTCCCACTGAACTAGTGTACTTTTCCTTTTTACTTATTAAATTTCTTATTTGGTGAAACATTAAGCCTTTTCCTGTAATGTAAATTTAAAAGATGTTATTGCCAAAACTTAAAAAATTTAAAAAAGGGAGAGGGAGGAGAAAGGGAATATTATATTCTTAAAATTGTATTTACAAATGATATTGAATCTTTTAAAAGCTAAAGATAGGAAAAATTTTAAAATTGGTAAAGCCAACACCTGCAATGCTGGCATCCCATATGAGTGCCTGTTCATTTCCTGGCTGTTCCACTTCTGATCCAGCTCACTACTAAAGGCCTGGGATAAATATCCAAAGGTGGCCCAAGCACTTGCCCCAGCCACCCACCCAGGAGACCTGGATGAAGCTTTTGACTCCTGGCTTCATCCTAGAACAGTCCTGGCAATTGCAGCCATCTGGGAGAAACAGTCTCTTTCCCTTTTTCTGTAACTATGATTTTCAAAAAATTAATCCTTAAAAATCCAGAAGTATGCACACAGAAATTTTGTCAATAGAATTTATAACAAGGGTATAAAAGTAATTCAATGTGAATAGGTAGACTTTTCAACAAGTTGTTGGGTTACTCAACTTTAAGCAAATGCTATTAGATATACTTTAGGAATCACTGGTTGACATGTGATTACAAAAAAAAAAAAAAGACTCTTAATCCCTTCTTATACCCTGCACAAAAGTACAAAAGTTTGTAAACATAGGCTTAAATATAGAGCTAAACTATAAACAAGTATAAAATACTTTTTGTAAATTTGGGTTGAAAAATTTCTGCACAAGACACAAAGTAATAAGCATAAAAGAAAAAAATAAGACAATATGGGTTAATGAAATTTAAAATGTTCCTGTTCTTCAAAAGTCACAATTTAACCAAGACAACAGCAAGCCTCGGTCTGATTACAAATATCTGCAACCTGGAAAATGATTTGTATATACCATATGTAAAGGACTTTTAGGATTGAGTAGTAAACAGCCAATTATTCACTTTAAAACCTCACAAAGATTTTTACACCACAAAAGATACATAGATGTCCAATAACCACTTGAGAAGACACTAATTGTAAACTTAAAATTATGAAGAGCTTACATTACACTACCGTTTGACAAACTAATACTAAACAAACTGACAAGGGACCAACGATGTGGTGCAGCAGGTAAAGTCTGCTTGTGATGCTCACATCCCATATCAAGTGCCTGCTCCAGTTCCAACTCTTCTGCTCCTCATCTAGCTTCTGCTGACATGCCAGAGATGCAATTGAGAGCAACCCAAGAGGGAGTCCTGGCTCCTGGTTTCTGACTATCCCAATCCTGGCTGTTGTGGTTTTATGAGGACTGACCCAGTGGATGGAACATCTCTAGCTCTCTGTCTCTCCCTCTAACTCATTGCCTTTCAAATAAACTAATCTGTTTGTAAGAATGATAATACCAAGTACGTGGAGGAAGTGGAGAACTAACATTTGCAGAACAAATGGCTCAACCACCATGAAAAGGTTTGCAAATTGCTCATTATATCCTATACATCACACTTAGACACAGATGTTTGGATTAGGCTTCTCTCAGAGAAATGACTGATTAGTTCTAAAAGACTGAGTTTAGCTGACATTTTCTGTTGCTAGCTCTCTACCTGTTTTCAAGCTGAGGTCATGTCATTTTCAGTATGGCACCCTAGTCAACAACTGAATAAGGAAGTAAAATGAGAGATTGACAATTCGTATACATCAAGATATTTCCTTCAACTGAGGACCTTTGATCCAAGGGGATTCTTGTTGGGCTGGCAGAGATCTTTTCATATCTGTGCTACCTGATGTCTTCTACAAAACTCAGCTTCATTAAACCTTTGTACTGCCAACTCTCATTTTCTGCTTTCCAGAGAATTTAACTCATGACTATATGTATTGGATTCCCCATTAATTAGTAGGAATAAAGACTCCAGACCTGGTGGTAGGTGATGTGATGACAGCTCCTGTCACAATAGAACAATTCAGTTATTTAAAAAGTTCACCTGTTGTAAAGCAAGCTGATCCTGGTGGGAGAGAAGGCATTGATGATTGTGATGAGAAGTATAATCATAATAGAATTCGATGATTGTTATCAAGTTGTTTTGATACTGCATAGACAGATTAAAAAGTCATAGATAATTAGCAAGCAAGTGTCAACTGAGTATGAGAGTGAGATAATCCCTTTGGTTGCTTAGAAAGAAGTCTTCCTCTCAAGCAGTGAGTGATCATTAAAAGCCCAATATCAAGATTGTTGAATGCTCAGCCAAGGCAGATGTGTTATTTGAAAGTCATGACCCTAATATGCATAACCCTGCAGGCTGACACATAAGATAGAAACAGTTGAAGAGAAGACCCCAGAATCTTTGTTCCCCAGATTCATATAAAGCTTCTTGGCCTACAGAAGTAGCCCACTCCTGCCCATTTAAGGCTAATACCTTACCTATGCATAAAGTAATACATAGGACCCAGCCTTGTGGTGCAGTGCGTTAAAACCCTGGCCTACAGTGCCAACATCCCATATGGGCCCTGGTTCAAGTCCCAGCTGCTCTACTTCTCATCCAGCTCCCTGCTAATGCACCTGGCAAAGCAGTAGAAGATAGTCCAAGTGCTTGGGCCCCTACACCCCAGTGGGAGACCTAGAAGAAGCTCCTGGCTCCCAGCTTCAGCTTAGTCCAGCCCTGGTTGTTGCGGCCATTTGGGGAGTGAACCAGTGGTTAGAAGGCCTCTCTGTCTCTAACTCACTCTGTAACTTAGCCTTTCAGATAAATCTTTTCTAAAAGAATATTGGATTTATCAACTAAAAGACAAAAATCAACCATCAACCATCCCAAAATATGCTTCCCACGTCCTCTCTTGGCTACATCCCTATAACTCCATAACTAGAATTGAGTCATGCTGTAAACCATCCAGGTACAAGCTGTGCCTGATAAAAGATTAAGGACTGTACACAGAAGATACTGTCTCTCACGTAAACCACTTTGTGACGCTGTACCATTAACTCAACTTCCATAATTTTAACAGAGAAGATTAATAACTGAATTCCCCCCTGGAATAAGATACAAAGATGAGATTACATGATAAAAGAATTATTAGATGCAACACATGTAAAAGGTAAAGGAGAAATTCTGTGTTAAGAGCCCTTAGACCATAATACAAGTCTGATATCTGTGCAAACAGAGGATTTGGTAAGAAAAGTCTCACACAGTAGTTCTAAAAATGTCCTGGTCTATTGATGGAATACTCCACATATTGCTTGCTAAAGGAATCCTGCATTGGGTGAAAATGGCCTGAGTCAAAGTTTAGTCATTGGCTAGGAATGTCAATGTCAACATGAATGCCATTGCCACAGATACTAGAAAGTAAGAGCTGGAAGTTGTCAGTTAACTATACTCCATGGGACAAGCCATTCTGAAGCGAGATCTGACCATCACAACTACCTAGCCATAAAAATATCATATCCTTGGGGCTGGCATTGTGATGTAACAGGCAAAGCCTCTGCCCGCAAAGCTATCATCCCATATGGGTAACAGTTTGAGTCTTGGTTGCTCCACTTCTGATCCAGCTCCCAGTTAATGATGCAGGGAAAATAGTGCAAGACAGTTAGAGCCCCTGACACCCACATGTGAGATCTGGAAGAAGTGCCTTACTCCTGGCCTTGGTCTGGCAGTGCTTTGGCCATTGAGGCCATTTTGAGAGTGAGCCAGTAGATGGAAGAGCTCTCTTTCTGCTATCCCTTTCTCTGTGTAACTCAGCATATCCAACCAATCTTTTTAAAAATCATGTCCATCACAAATAATTGTATGTAAGTATTAACAAAAGCATGAAACATAATAAACCAAATGAGCAAGCAATCAAAGTGTGTATCAACAGACGATGGTTAAAAAAACCAGGGCACATTCTTACAATGAAATATTATTCATGAATAAAATGAGAGTAATGGAAAACACTGATGAATGTCAACACTTTTATGGTAAGTGAATATACCCTCAAATACAAGAATGTGTATTAGCAGTAGGCATTTGACTGAATGTTTAAGATTTCAGTTAAAATGGCTAACTCCCATAATAGAATGCCTGGGTTCAACACCCAGCTCTGACTCCCAGTTCTAGCTACCTACCAAAAGAGACCCTGAGAGGCAGTAGGTGAAGGTACAAGTAGTTGAGTCCCTGCCAACCATGAATAACCTGGATTGAATTCCCAGATCCCATGTTCAGCCTGGTTCAGGCAAATCCAGTCCCAGCAGTTGCATGCATGTCAGGAGTGAACAAGCAAATAGGAAATCTTTCTGTCTCCCAAATTATAGAAAGAATGGGTGCTATATGGTTACAACTCACCAAGTTCTATAACATGTAAAACTCATCTACAGTGACAGATATTTAATCAGCAGATGCCTTTCAAAGCAATGACATGTTATAAGTAATAACTGATGTCATCAATACAAAGAATGCATTGGTAAAGTTATGTAGTATTATAAAAGTGGTTGTATTTAATTACATATAAATTATATTTCTATATGGTTTATTTTAAAATTAAGTGACCAGGCATAGCAGATTAAGCCACTGCCTGTAGCACTGACAACCATATGGATGCCGGTTCAAGTCCTTTCTATTTCACTTCTGATCCAGCTCCCTGCTAATGTGCCTGTGAAAGCAATGGAAGAAAGACCAAGTGCCTGGGCCCCTGCCACCCATATCGGAGACACAGATGAAGACCCTGGCTTCGATCTGGTCCACCATGGACACTGCAGTCATCTGGGGTATAAACCGGCAGATGGAAGATCTCTATCTTCTATAAATCAATAAATCTTTAAAAACTATTTGCACAGTTATACAATAGAAAAATCCATTTTTTTCTGTATTGAATAGCTAATAAACTAAGTTCAATTAATATTGGTGTTAGTAAAATGGTACCATCTTTCTAAGCCTAGGATGGCCTACTAGAATTCAGGTGACCAAATGGCCCAACCACAAGCATCAGCTCTACCCCCATCCTAACGGGATTTGCCGCTCCCAATTCCTTACCTTGCAAAGCTATATAAAACCTGATCTAGTACAGGCTGCTATTCTCTCCTGCAAGGGGAGGCCGCCTGTCAGGTTTTCCCCACTTGACAATAAAAGCTTTTCCCTTACTCTGGTGTGTTTAGTGACGGCCTTTCCTTTCATTGGTGCCATAACCTGGGACCTTGCTCTCCCCTAGGGTTGTGAGCTGCTTCAGGATCTTGGACTTCTACCAACCACAAAACTCACCCCTGGACCTCTTTCTTTACCACCAAACACTCTGAAATCTCCATCCATACACCAACCCTTCAAAATTCCTGAGGTAAGATGGGTGAGTGGAGCATCCTCTCGTTGTGACTCTGAGTTGTGGTTCTATGTGACTTCACCCAGGTACCACAACTGCTACGGCCTGTTGCCTCTACAGACTCTGTGTTCAGGCAACAGGGGGTGTGAGTGGCAACTCAATTCCCTGTTTCCCTTCTATGGGCTATGCCATGGGCACCAGTGGGTGCACAGGTGAAGACCTACCCTCTGTTCCCATATCCTCCCATCAGATGGGTGTGATATTAGGGACACTTGATATCCGCCAGTCAGACTCTACGGGTCACCATAGGAGTTTCCTCATCCCACATTCCATCTGATCCTCCTCTCAGTTGTCTCCTACCTCGACAACTGGTCCAAATGGCTGCTTAATGGCATGTTTAACCCCAACATTATGAGAATCTCTACCACGTCTGTAAGCATTTGAAAACGTGGAAGATTTTCTATGTCTAAGCCTTCTATCTCCACTCATGTTCTCTGGTTCAACCTCTCAACTTCCAAAGCTCTTGCTAAAAACCCAAAACTCCAGCTCTCTCTGTCTCGCTCACCTCCCTCTCTCCTGCCTGGGAATTCTAAGCTCCCACTTGCCCTTAGAACCAGCCCTTGTTCATGTCTACTCCTCCTACCTTATCTATGATCCTCTCTAACACCCTCCTCCTACAAAGCAAAGGCAAGTTTGGGAATGGGTTATCTCCATGCCATCACTCTCTGGCCCTGTTTCCTCCAACTGCTCTTTGCTTCTCACCCTCCTGATCCAATTTTACCATAAGAGTATCAAGGGAGTGTGGATTCCATCCTTTTAAACTCACAGTTTACTGTAAACAAGTCACCTACCCTACTCTTCTAATGGTTCATTGTTCTATCATGAGCAAGCCAGACAGAATAAAGGATTTTTTTTTTTTTTTTTTTTTTTTTTTTACAGGCAGAGTGGACAGTGAGAGAGAGAGACAGAGAGAAAGGTCTTCCTTTTGCCGTTGGTTCACCCTCCAATGGCCGCCGCGGTTGGCGCGCTGCGGTCGGCGCACCGCGCTTGTCCGATGGCAGGAGCCAGGAGCCAGGTGCTTTTTCCTGGTCTCCCCATGGGGTGCAGGGCCCAAGCACCTGGGCCATCCTCCACTGCACTCCCGGGCCACAGCAGAGGGCTGGCCTGGAAGAGGGGCAACCGGGACAGAATCCGGTGCCCCGACCGGGACTAGAACCCGGTGTGCTGGCGCCGCAAGGCAGAGGATTAGCCTGTTGAGCCACGGCGCCGGCCAGAATAAAGGATTATAATTCAAGTCTTTTGATGGGTTCCTCCCTGCCTTATAACTGAATGTCAAGTTGACTTCAGCAGGTCTCCTCAGTTCCTACAAACTTGATTTCCTACTCCTATTAATAAGCATTTCCTAGATATTTCATTCTTTAGCTCTGGGTTAAAATCTAATTATCCTGTTTGCAGACAGGCAGGTTTTCAATCCAGACTTCCATTAGATACAGTTCCCATGTGGCCTGAACTTGCGTAGACAAGTTTCAGCGTGTCTCTGGCATCCCCTGTCTTCCTTCTTAAGTTCTCTCTTTTGGGTCACTTCTGTCTGGTCCTCCCTATGTAGTATATACCTCAGAGGTTTACTGGGGAGAACTTTATTCCCCCACTCTGCTTCTTTGTAACTTTACCTGCCTAGTCACCAACCTGGGTGGTAACCAGAGCTGGCACTCTCTAGCTTAAAAACACTTTTGCTATTGGCTCATTGTCAAAATCAGACCTATTAGATATGACTCAAGATTAATAGGCAAAGAGCAACTATTTTTCTTCATGTAGGGGAACAAACTGACAGTATATATTTGACCAGGCAGAGGCCCAGTCAGCACATCACTGTAAGGGGAACTGATCACTCCCTGCATGTGCTATTCTGACAAATATATACCCTAAGCTATAGGCATGGAAAGGTAAGTGAAGATGGGCGAGATGTGCAGATCCTACCATCACCTTCTTTCATTACCTGTGGTCTTCAGTGCCCATCTGGATGCCACAGACAGTGATAGCTTTGAGAAACATCTTGACTCCTGAGCTTAAAGAAAAATGTGTCATCCTTTTCTATACCACCAACTGGCCTGGTTGGTATTTCATTCATTAACTCTGGTTTAAATGTCAAAACTGCCTCTCTTTCTTCCTAAACCTTCCTTCTCTGTTCTTCAACTCCCTCTCTTTTAACTTAGCCACTTTGGCATCTATTCTGCCCTGTACCAAGGGGACCATAAAGCTCTGAGAGAAATTTCAGAAGTTCTACACCCATCTCTCTCAATCTATGTGAAATAATGTTCAAGACTACTGGCCCTTCAAACCAGCAGGCTCACTGGGTTAATAACTATTTCCAGACTTTTTCCCCCCCAAAATTTCCTCTTATTCTACCACCTACCAGATTCTCCTTAGGAATCTCCAGAGGGGTGTCCATCTGTTCTGACGGATGCCCTCTCCCATTAAACATAACGTAATGGTAAACAATAACTTGCAAAGCTTATTTCACAATTTGTTTTAACAGGTTTCCAATGATATAGCAATGGGTAATCAGTACTTGATGAAACAGCAATGGATAATCAGTACTCACCATAGCCCCTAAGGTGGAAATAACTTATGTTGAAATTTGATGTGCTATCTTATTTAGAAAATGTTGTCTTAACTCACAAATTTCTTAAAGGTTATTTCAAAATGTAAATCAAAGAAATCAGGTGGAAAGCAAAAGCTATTATTTGACATAGAACTAGAATCTGATCCTATGTTAAAGCAATGAGGTTTTCACAGTATTTTGAAATCATCTTAAAAATCATCTGAAGGGACCGGAGCCATGGCTCACTTGGTTAATCCTCTGCCCTATGCACCAGCATCCCATATGGGCACCGGGTTCTCACCCCAGTTGCTCCTCTTCTAGTCCAGCTCTCTGCTATGGCCCAGGAAGGCAGTGGAGGATGGCCCAAGTCCTTGGGCCCTGCACCCACGTGGGAGACAGGGAGGAAACACCAGTGCTCCAGCTGTGGCGGCCATTTGGGTGGGGGGGGGGGGGGACCAACAGAAACTAGAGTGTTGGTCAAATATAAGGAGAAGGGGTAACTCTGGATTCATACTGAGTACCAGGAGTCCGCCAAGTGGAGGAGCATCTAGGCAATGAAGCATGGGGCGGGTGGCCTGAAGGCCCACACTGGCAAAAGATCAAAGAAAGGAAGGGGTGAGCACACTATATCCCAGGTTTTTAATCCATTTCCAAAGGGGAGTGGTTAATTAACCTGATTGGCTGGTGGGTGCACAGGTGTGGCCAGGTAGGGGCATGGTGAGGGTGTGGTCTTCCAGCTCACAAGCCTGATCAATTTTATTCTCTATGCCTGCCTACAACAATAATGGAATGAACCAAAGCCTCCACCAATCAAGCAAACAAACGCTACTACAGAGATATACTCAGCTCCCCACACAAGGCCATCATGACTTTAGACATCTCCCCATGCCTGCAGAGAGTAACTTGTCACTGGATGTCCACAGGAAGCAGCTCTGGAAGATAGATCATTGTCCCTCCACCCCAGCTGGGCTTTTAGGGCTGATGTAATCCCATACAACACTTGCTTTACAAAAAAAATAAATTAAAAACAAATAAAAAAGAGAAGAGAATGTTAGTAAAATGTACCATCTTCCTAAGCTCAGCCTGGCTTACTAGAAATCAGGTGACCAAATGGCTCAATCACAAGCCTACCCAAATGGATTTGCTGCTCCCACTTCCTTACCTCTGCAAAGCTATATAAAACCTGTTCTCCTAGTACAAGCTACTGTTCTCTGCTGCATAGGGAGGCAGCCTGTCAGGTTTCCCCCACCTGACAATAAACCTTTTCCCTTACTCCAGTGTTTGGTTCATTTTGTGTCGGCCTTTCCTTTCAACTGGGGTGGAGTACCTACTAGGAACAGCAAAATGAGGGTTAATTGAAAGAATTTATGAAAAATATGAATAAGAGAAGTTTATTCTGGGGAAAATGTTTGAAATGAATGTGTCATTTATCATAATATTTATTTTTCATGAATATTTTGAAGACAATTTATGCCAGTTTTAACTTTTGGCACCAAAATAAGTATCTCTTAAAAAACATTTTTATTGAGAGCGAGCAAGACAAAGTGAGCACTTGCTCCCATCTGCTGGTTCACTTGCCACATGCCCACAATGGTCTGGTGGATTAAGTTGGGAGCACGGAACTTGATCTAGGTTTCCCTAGTGGGTGAGAGGAACCCATCTATTAGAGCAATCACTGCTGACTCTGGGGGCTTGCATCAGCAAGAAGCCAGAAACATGATCTGAAACTGGGAACTGAACCCAGGCTCTGTTATGTAGGACGTAGGCATCCCAATCTGTAGCTTAACTGTTAGTTCACATGCCTAACCCTAGTTTTACTTGTAATCTCATTTACCATGAATTTTTGAAGTACTGTTGTACTTTCTAAATGGCAATCCTCCATAAGAAAGAAAACTTGTAGAGCAAATCATCATTATTACCTAATAATGAAGCAATGGGGGCTCAGCAATATCATTACCTCACCTGAAATAATACACTTCCTAAGATGTAGAGCCCAAAGTGATGCCATAATCCAGGATCTTTCAACTCAGCTCTATCATGTTATTTTTTAGTAGCAATAAAATGCTAGGAAAATATTTTAACCCTGCTGGCCTTTTACATGATTCAAAAACAGAAAATTAAGGCCGGCGCCGTGGCTCAACAGGCTAATCCTCCGCCTTGCGGCGCCGGCACACCGGGTTCTAGTCCCGGTCGGGGCGCCGGATTCTATCCCGGTTGCCCCTCTTCCAGGCCAGCCCTCTGCTGTGGCCCGGGAGTGCAGTGGAGGATGGCCCAGGTGCTTGGGCCCTGTAACCCATGGGGAGACCAGGAAAAGCACCTGGCTCCTGGCTCCTGCCATCGGATGAGCGCGGTGCGCCGGCCGCAGCGCGCCGTCCGCGGCGGCCATTGGAGGGTGAACCAACGGCAACGGAAGACCTTTCTCTCTGTATCTCTCACTGTCCACTCTGCCTGTCAAAAAAAAAAAAAAAAAACAGAAAATTAAATCTTTTAACATCCTAAAATGCTATAATATTTTTGATTCTCAGCCTTGAAGCTTAAGCTACTCATCATGCAGTTACATTAGTATCATAACATAAAGTGATACTTTTCAGTGGTTCATTAACAAATCCATGATCAACTCTTCTGAAATTTTGTTTCATCAGCTATTTCCAAGATTATTTAATATAGTGAAGAGTGTTACAAACTTAATGGAAATAAAATGGATTTTCAGGGGAGATTTGAAGATAGTTAAAGCCATTGATTCAGAAAGACAGTTGTGTGTTAAAACACTCCTGAGAAGGATAGAAATGGCTGCCTTTGTATACACATGTCAAGAAGGCAAGTACCCAAAAGATAAATGATAGTAAGGAGGAAAATACAGATCAATACACTGGGAATTAAAAAGAAAAGCCAATTTAAAAATGGATTTCAGAATAAATAGGGATCAAGCAATCTATATAAACTAGGATAACGTCTATGTATTTGTGTTTAGTTCCAGTAAAGAGGCAAATAACCAACAGTACATGTATTATATCCCAAATATAAGATAAACAAGAAAGAACAAAATCCTCTCTCAGTACTAATAATGTCAGTAATGGGTTGAGAATTTTAATACACTTTAAAGCAGAACCAGGACAGCAAATTTTTTATTTTTAATTTTTCAGCTATGACATCATAAAGGGAAAATTCTGCATTACTCATTAGTAATTGTTAATCACTTTTAATCTGAGATTTCAAGCTCACCTAAGAAGAAAGTATGTCTTTGCACTGAGCTAACACTGATTTTTGCATTTAATTGATCTTGGATGAATTTTTGGACAATTCTAATTTGCTCTAATCCTTGTTCTCAAATAATTCAGTGTATATTGTACAGTGATGTTTACTTATTTTGTCTTTGACATATTTGATAAACATTCTTGCTGATATGGAAAAAAGTATCTTACCACATGTATTCACTGTATTAGAGTGTCAGAAATAGCTGATGAAACAAAATTTAAGAAAAGCTGTATTATGAACCATGGCAATTCTTTTATTCTACTCCACAAAGGTGAGTTATCCTAATATAATTGGCCACATTCTAAAACATGCTTGGGTCAATATTTTTTTCAGATGTAAGACTTTATAGAAATACTTTGAGCTATACTACATGATTGTACCCTCTAGCTTATTTTCTATCAGTCTTACGTTTGGCTCTTCACTCAATATGTGTTGTTATATGTGAGATTCATGCTTGGATGTGAGGGAAATCATTATATTTCTAGGATTGGAGTTTGTACATTAATTCATAACCACAGCTTTCAAAGTGAAAAAGTATTGTGTGGTGTTTTTTTAATCTAAATTTCTGAAGAACTGAAAAAAAGCTATCAGAATACCTAGCTATATATATAAGACAACAGTTCCAACAAATGCGTACTTTAAAATGAATTAAAAGAGAAGCAAACTTTTCCAGGATTCTCAAATATCTTTTCCAATCCAGAAATGTAAGATTTTCAGAATGAAGTGAAAGATGCTTGAAGAGATGTGGTTGAGAAAGGAGACATAGTTCTTGGAGGCACACATATTCCCCTCCACAGCTATACAAGGATTCGGGTGAAAGAGTAGAAGAATCATTGACTGTCCTCTAGATGGTGGAGGCAGATTTCACTGATAGGATAGATCTGCTTGTTCCTCCAGGACTGACTGTGGGTAAAGCTTGCCTCAATGATTCTCAGGAATAAGCCCAGGCCATATAAGAGATGAAGGCACTTCAGGATCACCAGGAGGGCTGCATAAAGGATTTAGCAATCTCAGTCCTAAGAGACTGGGAAATATTTGTTTGCCATGAATTGAGGCAGAAATTAAGCACCCTCCTCCTACTGTCAGGATACAGATGCCAGGGGCTAGGGAAATTTTAAAGGTGAGATTTTTTTTAACAGGAGGCTAAAGCAAAAAAAAAAAAAAAAAAAAAAGGCAAATTCAAAGATAATGATTCAAATAAAAAATGCATTAGAGGTTTACATTTCTGTCTCTGCCCAACCTTAGGGGTGTGTGTGTGTTTTCATCTCTTTTGATGTGTCATCTTTTTCCCTTTCTCCAAAATACATCTAGGGAGAATGAAGGTAAGGGGAAGAGAAAGCCAGCCAGTATGCCATGGATAGGCATGTGAACGGGAAGATCAAATGCCTAATCAGGTTCAAATTTAAATTGTAAATCAAACTGCATATTGTCATTCCTTCACTGAGATGTCATTTGTAACAAAATGATTAAGCTCTACTTCCGTTTTTAATCTTTTTTTTTTTTTTGGACAGGCAGAGTGGACAGTGAAAGAGAGGCAGAAAGGTCTTCCTTTTTCGTTGGTTCACCCGCCCAATGGCCACTGCAGCCGGCATACCTCACTGATCCGAAGCCACGAGCCAGGTACCTTTCCTGGTCTCCCATGCGGGTGCAGGGCCCAAGCATTTGGGCCATCGTCCTTTGCACTCCCAGGCCACAGCAGAGAGCTGGACTGGAATAGGAGCAACCAGGACAGAATCCAGCACCCCAACAGGGACCAGAACCCAAGGTGCCAGCGCCACAGGTGGAGGATTAGCCTATTGAGCCATGGCACAGGCCATCTACTTCTGTTTTTAAAACATTGAAAGGCAGAGTGACAGAGAGGGAGACACAGAGAAAATGGTATGAGACCCAGCAATCCAGTTGACAGCTTAAAATTGAGACACACTAGCCCAATCCTTTCTGTGTCTTCACAATGAGCACCTAAAGTAAGAGCCGTTGTTGAAAAGATTGATTTATTTGTTTGAAAGGTAGAGAGAGAGATTGATTGATTGATTGATTTCCATCTGCTGGTTCACTCTCCAAATGCTGCAATGGCCAGAGCTGACCCAGACTGAAGCCAAAAGTCAGGAAATTCTTCCAGGTCTCCCACCTGGGTGCAGGGGCCTAAGGACTTGGGCCATCCTCTGCTGCTTCTTTCAGGGACATTAGCAGGAAGCTGGACTGGGAGTAGAACAGCCAAAACTCAAACAGGTGATCATATGGGATACTAGAGCACCAGCCCCTATGAGCCTGGTTTGAGAAGTAAAGAGAACTCTCCACTGAATAATTTAAAGGAATAATGTGAGAATCAGATGGAGTTACATTTTCATTATGAGACACACACCACAGTCATTCAACACACCAGTTATTCTTAAGTATCAGGAAGCACACAGGTATCAGTTCATTTTCTGCTTCACACTAATCCCATGTGTTAAATATAATAATTCCTATTTTACCAAAGGGGGAAAAATACATTTAAACAAGCAAAATTTAAATCAGGATCTAGTGCAGTGGTGTAGAATGTAAAGCCACTGCCCACATTCCATATGGGCACTGGTTTGTTGCTCCTCTTCTGATCCAGTTCTCTGCTATGGCCTTGGAAAGCAGCAGAAGATGGTCCTAGTACTTAGGCACCAGCACCCACATGGATGGACTGGAAGAAGCTCCTGGCTCCTGGCTTCAGATTGGCTCATCTCTGATATGGCCCATTTCCAGCCATTGCCGCCATTTGGAGAGTGAACAAGCAGATGGATTTCTCTGTCTCTCCCTAACTCTTTCAAATAAATAAATCTTTATTAAAAAATTAAGTAAAAAATACTAGATACCTAAGCCAAAACTTGAACTCAGAAAAACATTAGTATGAAAGTTGTATACCTTGTCCATTTAAAAATTTGCTTTCTAAGAACCCTAGAACCAGGATGGCTTATCCCATGAGGCAGAAATTGCTATCAGAAAAAAAAAACTTTCAGTAAGTTATCAATAATGTTTACATGTAGTTTCTGACATGCTAAACTTGTATTATAAAGTGTCATTCACTTTCATAATTTACTCAAAGTTAAATAAACCTCATACAGACAGTATTTTTCAAACCAAATTATCTTTGACGACATATATATATATATATATATATACATGATTATCACACCAAACACTGAAAGATAATAAATGAAAAAGTTTAATTCACATTTAAAAGGAGAAACTATATGTCCAAGGCAGAGTCTTGTACTTTTGTTTATACTCCAAATGTGAATAAATGGGATACCGTTTTTCAAGACTGCTGCTTGACTGAATGATTGCTTTTGCAACAGATATTTCATTATCTTCACTTTTTTAGTTTTTTCCACACATAAGCATGTTCACTTTTATACTATGTGCTTAGCATATAATAAAAGAAATTTTTATCACTACAAGGAATAATAGAGATATTAGAACTGCATTAAGAGCGAAGTGAAAATTTCTACCTTTATTTTCCAGCGTACGTATTTTTGCCCCTTCTACATCTGTTTGCTCTGTTTCTATGTTCTGCTGTATTGTGGTGTAAGGGTCTGAGAATTGCCAACAAAATTTCCATGATCTCTTACTAAGCATTTCCCAAAAATATTTGAGCAATTGGAGGGACTAGTGGAAACTTGGAGAGCAGAAAAGAAGAAGTGAGGGCATCACACTTCTTACCCTAACCACTGCTTCAGATAGGGCTCATGAGCGTGTGACCTGTATCATCACCAACACTGTCTTGCTCGGAAGGCTACCGGGTTAGTTGGTGCTCTGTTGTGGTTATCCCAAAGCCTGTAATCAATTTTCCACTTGATGTTGTGTTTTGTAAGTCTAGGCAGACAGTGGAGCATGCACATAAGCAGAGGTGATGAGTACAATGCCTGAGCCCTCCATTCCTTGTCTCATCCTCACATAGTATTTACAATGCCCTGTACACAATCAGATGGACAGTCACACATGGGAGTTCACCAAGTTTCAAGGCAGTCCAAATTAAGGTGTTTGAAAAGTCACTGGCTTCCACTGTATGCTGCTAGAACAAACTCATAATGAGGTGAAACCAAAACTACTTAGCTATAGCCAACAATTACACTGTCTGGTAAGAAAAAACAGAAATGTATATCTGAATTCTAATATGTAGATTATTTAACCTTAGTGATTCCATAAACATAATACTCACATTTAAATATAACCCTGCCCAGTATAAAAAGAGTGGTCAAATAATTTTTCTTTACTTAAAATGACCAAAAACACAAGTTGGAAGATCAGAGTCCATCATTTTCATTTTGTACTGCCTCCTCCTCCAGTTAGGCAGCTGGTTCTATTTTGGTTATCATTGGTCAGGCACTTGGCTACATCTCTTCTAGGGTTCCAGTTCCTACAAGTAGATGTCTCCTTGTTAACAGTTCCTAAAGAGAAGCTATTGCACTTATGTTGGCTGTTACTCCTTGTAACTTCTGGGGTAACCATCCTGTAAGATTTCAGGACTCCGTTAAAACCAAGCCAAAGGTTTCAGTAACACCATCAACACCATCTCTTTAAGATAATCAAGATTTATTCCTGGAGCTGAGGGTAAGTCAATCACAACCACACCCCCCTGATTCCAGTTACCACAGAAAAGGATGAGTTACCTTTTGGTAAAACAAAGAATCATATTTAGTAGCAAAATCTACCACATACCTTCCAGAGGGGGTGAACATCTTGCTTGTGGGCCACATAAAGCCATAAAATCATCTGGACTGACCTTGCCAAGGCAACTACAGGTGGGACTTGACACTCAAGAGATCCACAGCTGGCTTAGTTTTTATTCTGATAATTTTGTATGGCCTGAAAAAGATGTTATAAATCTCCAAATATCCCCTTGACAGAAGAAAAGTTCCTTATCCCTGCTAGACCATGAAATGAATGCCACAATGAGAAAAGATCAGTCTTATTCCAAAAGTGAAAGAATGCCAAAGAAGTTAAAACTGGTCTCAGAAGGTAGACGAAAAAGAAGGACAATACAGAAATCCTGTTGTGTTCCTTCTGAAGGCATTACTGCTGAAAGCCAAGTGGGAAAAAGTCCTGAACAAGCAGTCTATCTAGTAAGAGACTTTAGTGTGGAACTAGGGGTGTGCATTGATGGCATTATTCCAACTCATTTCTGTTATTCCTCAATATTTCCCCAGCAACATCTCCTTAAAAGCTACTAAGTTCACACACCACAAACAAGAAAATAGGGTGAAACAATAAGGGGACTGGGATCTTTAAGGATCACTGAGCCCAGAGTGGTTTCTGATGAAGTACACCTATACCTATGTTACTGGTCTCCATGAGCTCAAAAACAAATGTGACCATGGCAAAACAATGTGAAAAAAACTCTGCACCAAAAAACTTCAGGGTCAGGTCCAATATAGTCTTGAGGCAATTATCTAGAATACTCTAGGAATTAGTTGAGGTCACATAGAAGGAATCATTTCTAGCAATTATTGCAATGGTGCTCACTGTCTCAGGCATATGAGTTATAACTATACAACATATGTAACAGCCTGGCACAGAATAGGACCTAATTAAATGTTTGAGACATACATCCTTCTAAAACAGTGTGCTGGAAATGAACAACTTAGGAAACTTTAGAAAATATGTAATACACAGAGACAGAACAGCATGTTCCTGAATAAACAGTGCATCATAGGAGAAATCAAAAGAGAAATCAAAATGTTCCTGGAAATGAAGATGGCAGCATAACACATCAAAACCTATGGTATACAGCAAAAGCAATATTAAGAAGGAAATTTATAGCAGTTAGTACCTACATCAAGGAATTGGAAAGGCATCAAAAATGACTTAATCAAGGACCTAGCAAAGTAAGAAATCAAACCCCAAATTAGGAGGAAATAATTAAAATTAAAGAAATAAACAAAATGGAGAACAGTACAAAAGATCATTGAATGAAGGGCTTACAAGAATAGACAATATTGATACAACATTGATTGGCCCAACCAACCAAAAAAAAAAAAAGGAGAGGGGAGCAAAGCCCAAAGGAGGGGGAGCAAAGCCCAAATTATTAAAATTAGAGGTAAAAAGGAGATGTTACTATGGATACCACAGAAATAAAAATAATCATCATGAATTACTACAAACAACTATCTGCTACAATTGAAAAAAATCTAAACACAATGAACAGATTTCTGGATATAGCCAATCTACCAAAATTGAATCAGGAAGACATAGAAAACCTAAAGATGCCAATAACCAAGGTGGAAATGGAATCAGTAATGTAGACCCTCCCAGCAAAAAGAGTCCAGGGCTGTATGGTATCATTGCTGAATTTTACCAAACTTTTAGAGAACTAATTCCAATTCTTTGCAGACTATTCAAAACGAATGAAAGGGAGGGGATACTCTCAAAATCCTTCTATGAGACCAGCATCACCTTAATTCCAAAACCAGAAAAAGATACAGCAAAGAAAGAGAACTATAGACCAATATCACTGGTGAACATAAATACAAAATCCTCAACAAAATACTAGCTAATCAAACACATCAGAAGGAACATTCAGAAAGATCTCAGATGAAATGGAAGTTATCTCTGGTATACAGGGATGGTTCAACATACATGATTCAATAAATATCTCCCGTTAAGAATTTGAAGAATAAAATCCATATGATTATCTCTATAATGAAGAGAAAGCATTTGATAAAATATAACATCCTTTCATAATGAAAACCTTAAGCAAACTGGGTATAGAAGGAACATTGCTCAACATGATCAAGGCAATTTGTGACAAACCCACTGCCAGCATCCTATTGAATGGGGGAAAAGCTGAAAGCATTTCCACTAAAATCTGCAATCAGACAAGGATACCAATTCTCACCATTATTGCTGAAAATAGTCCTGGAAGTTTTAGCCAGAGCCATTAAGCAACAAAAACAAATCAAAGGTATACAAATTGGAAACAAAGAATTCAAATTTTCACTGTTTGCAGATGACATGATTCTATATATAGTGAAACCAAAACACTCTAAGAGCCTACTGGAATTGGGTAAAGTTTGGTAAAGTGGCAGTATATAAAGTGGCGGGATATAAAATGAACACATAAAAATCATTAGCCTTTGTATACATAGACAATGCCAAGGCTGAGAAAGAATTTGTAAGATCAGCCACATTCACAATAACTACAAGAAGATTAAGTACCTTGGAATAAATTTGAACAGAGTGAAAGATTTCTACAATGAAAGTTATAAAACATTAAAGAAAGAAAGAAAAAGACGACATGTATACAAAAATGGAAAACTCTTCCATATTCCTAGATTGGAAGAATTACTATCATCAAGATGTCCATGCTAATGAAAGCAATTTACAGAGTCCAACCAATCAAGGATATTCTTCTCAGATCTAGAAGAAATGATGCCAAAATTCATATGGAAACACAAGAGACCCTGAATAGCTAAAGCAATGTTAAACAATACACACAAAGCCACAGGTGTCATAATACCAGATTTAAAGCTGAACACCAGGGCAGTTATATTCAAAAATATCTGGTACTGACACAAAAATAGACATATAGACAGATGGAATAGAATATAAATCCCAGGGATCAATTCATACATCTACAACAAACAAATCTTTCACAAAAGAGCTAAAAATCAATCCCTGGAGAGAGGAGGGTCTTCAACAAATGGCACTGGGAAACTTGGATCTCCAGATGCAGAAGAATGAAACAAGAACCCTACCTTAAACTTTATGCAAACATCAACTCAAAATGGATCAAGAGTCTAAATCTATGACCTGATAGCATCGAATTACTAGAGGAGACCATTGGGGAAACTCTGCAAGACATTGGCATAGGCAAAGACTGCTAGGAAAATACCCCAGAAGTGCAATTAAAGCCAAAACAGACGTATGATTAAGTCAAGCTAAGAAAATTCTGTACTGGAAAGGAAACACTCAACAAAGTTAAGATAGCCTAGAGACTAGGAGAAAATACTTGCAAACTATGCAATCAATAAACAATTAATACATAGAATCTATAATAAGCTCAAAATTGCAAAACAAAGTTATGAAATAGGTAGAGTGCTTGAACTGGCATTTTTCAAAGGATGAAATTCAAATATCCAATAGACACATTAAAAATTTCTCAGATCACAAGCTTTCAGTGAAATGCAAATTGAAACCTTAATGAGGTTTCACCCCACCCTTTGGAATTGCCCTCATGTATAAATAAAAAACAATGCTAGTGGCTGGCGCCGTGGCTCAACAGGCTAATCCTCCGCCTTGTGGCGCCGGCACACTGGGTTCTAGTCCCGGTCAGGGCACCGGATTCTGTCCCGGTTGCCCCTCTTCCAGGCCAGCCCTCTGCTGTGTCCCAGGAGTGCAGTGGAGGATGGCCCAAGTGCTTGGGCCCTGCACCCCATGGGAGACCAGGATAAGCACCTAGCACCTGGCTCCTACCATCAGATGAGCGCGGTGCGCCGGCCGCAGCGGGCCATCCGCGGCAGCCATTGGAGGGTGAACCAACGGCAAAGGAAGACCTTTCTCTCTGTCTCTCTCTCTCTCACTGTCCACTCTGTCACAAAAAAAAAAAAAAAAAAAAACACAATGCTAGTGAGAATGTAGGGAAAAAGGTACCCTAATCCACTGTTGTTGGGAATGTAAACAAATACAGCCATTGTGTAAGACAGTATGAAGATTTCTCATGTGACCCAGCCAATTCACTCCTGGGAATTTACCCAAGGGAAATGAAATCAGCATATGAATGAGTTATCAATACTCTCATGTTTACTGCAGCTCAATTCACAATAGATAAGATAGGGAATCAACCCAGGTGTCTATCAAAGGCTGATTAGAGATAACATGGTATATGCATACTGTGGCATACTACTGAGCCAAAAAAAATGAAATTGTCTTTTGCAATAAAATTGATGCAACTAGAAACCATTATGCTTAGGCATAAAGCAGTCCCAAAAAGAGAAATATGTTTTCCCAGATCTGTGATAATAGAGAACCAAAAAATGTATATGTATATGAGCTAAATTAACACTGAAGTTTGATTAGTGTTTACAGCCCTTGTCTCTGCTGCTGAAGAACAGTATTTTCTTACTATTTGTTGAAATCGTTATTTTAATGTTAATGTCTTATTTATAAAATAAACTGAAACTATATCATATGGGCACTTGTTCAAGTTCCTGCTGCTCCACTTCCATCCAGCTCCCTGCTACTGCGCTTGAGAAAGCAGAATATGGGCCGTGTCCTTGGGACCCTGTACCCACGTGGGAGATGCAGAAGAAGCTCTTGGCTCCAGATCAGCTCATCTCCAAATGTGGCTATTTGGGGAGTGAACCAGTGGATGGAAACCTGTTTCAGTTTCTACCTAACTCTGTACTTCAAATAAATAAAATAAATCTTTAAAAAAGTTTATATAACTGTTGACCTTAAGTTTTTATTTATTTACTTTTTTTGACAGGCAGAGTTAGACAGTGAGATAGAGACAGAGAGAAAATTCGTCTTTTTTTCCGTTGGTTCACCCAAGTGGCCGCTATGGCCGGTGCATTGCGGCCAGCGCACTGTGCCAATCCGAAGCCAGGAGCCAGGTGCTTCTTCCTGGTCTCCCATGTGAGTGCAGGGCCCAATGACCTGGGTCAACCTCCACTGCACTCCCAGGCCAGAGCAGAGAGCAGGACTGGAAGAGGAGCAACCGGGACTAGAACCTGGGTTGCTGGCGCCGCAGGTGGAGGATTGGCCTAGTGAGCTGCAGCGCCGGCCCTATCTTTATATATAAAGTTTTTAAAACGGTGCTCCAAAGGCTGGTGCTGAGGCCTAGTAGGCTTCATATGTGGTGCCAGCATCCCACATGGGCACTGGTTTGTGTCTTGGTTATCCTGCTTCTGAGCGAGCTCTGTGCCTATTTCCTGGGAAAGCAATAAAAGATGGACTAAGTGCTTGGGCCCCTGCACCTGCTTGAGACATGAAGAAGCTCCTGGCTCCTATCACATATCTGCCTGGTTCCAGCCATCGTGGACATTTTGCGCGTGAACCAGCAGGAAGTCCTTTCTGTCTCTCCCTTTGTAGTTCTACCTCTTAAATAAATAGAAATCTAAAGTTAAAAAAGTGCTCTCAAATCCCAAAAGTTAACTTTAAAGGGCTGATATGGATCCAACAGTGGAAAATTCCACATTTGGCTTCCTTGGATGGGTACATGCATTCTTTTCATAATGTGCTTTTTCAGTGAACTTTAAGATCAGTTAAATATATGAAACAAATGAATTTTGCTTTTGTTCTTGAATTTCATTCCCTAAGATATCTCAGCATGTGTGTACAACTATCCTAAAATAAAAAATTCTAACACACTTCTAGTCTCAAGTATTTTCTATGAAATACACACCTTGTGTTGCCATTGAGTTAAAGTATACTGTTTTCTCATAAATGTGCTCAAAATGTCAGACATAGGATAACCAGTAAACAAGAATAAAAGGAATTTCATTTTTAAGATTCAGTTAACAATAAAAACAATTAACCATATTACAGTTGTCTCCAATCTTTCAGCAATTGATTCGAAGATGTTTATTGAGGAGATGAGAAAAACTTACGCTATGGGAAAAACCAGGCAAAGATGTGACGTTAAATGAAATTTAGTGTTAGTCTGATGCCCACTAGATCTTAAGAGTGTGAAATTGTGCCACAAAGGTTGTTTCCATCAGAGGCAAGGTGGCAGAATCATTACACCCTAAGCAGCCGCAGACAAGGTGGCGCTTGTCAGTTTTTCATGTCTCAGAGGTGAGTGCACAGTTAGGACCTCAGCTGCCAACATTCACAGCTGGAGGATGGATGTTCCAGCAGTAAGGTCTAGAAGTATCCCCCAAAACATCTGTTCCAACATTTCTTATGTTTACAGTCTGAAGATTTTTCATTTAATCAAAGTACAGAAGCTCCCATTTCTTTATTTGGTCCCTGACCCTTTTGTGCTGAAATTTCAAGTGAAACAAAAAAGTATCATAATGAAAAAAAAGCAAGAATTATATAAGATGCTCCAAATATGATTTTTAAATATTTAAGTCATTTTAAGAAGCTTCTCATTCTTATTCTTATGCTGAAATCAATTAATGTTTCAAGAATTATATCAAATGCAAGTTTCAAAACAGATAACTATGTTTAACATGATCAAGTAGAATCTTTACTATTCAATTTCTGGGAAATATTTAGATAAGATATGAATATTTTCAGGGAATGTGCTTATTTATGATTCACACCTAGAAGTCTTATAAGAAACAATGAAGACATTTATGAAGAATCATGAGTTTACTTGCTATTACTCAGGAAGTAGAAACATTCATTTCAGGAATAAATCAAGAACTGATGTTCAAATGACTTACTGTTCTATTAAGTCCTCCACTTAAAGTAAACGTAAAAAATGGACACAGCAGTTAAGTTGCCACTTGTGATGCCTGAATGCTGTATTGCAGTGTCTGGTTCATGTCCCAGCTTTGCTGCTATTCAAATCCTGGTAGCATGCATGCTGGAAAGCAGCAGATAATGGCTCAAGTACGTAGGTCACTATCTCCACAAGGGAGACCCAGATTGAGCTCCAGGCCTGTGGCTTGCACCTGGCCCACCCCTGTGGCTGTTACCAGCATTTGGACAAACAGCAGATGGAAGATTCGGTCTTTCCGTCTCTGTCCTCTGCTTTTAAATTGTTTTAAAAAAGAGAAACATTTAAAAAGGCATAAAAGTTATATTAGTAGTTTATTAAACATAAAACAAAGTTTTATTTCATTTTATACACTTCCTAATTAAATAAGGCTATAGAATATCAAATTTTCTTCAAAAAACTTGTCCTTGTTTATAATTTGTGGAACAGAGGTTTCTCCACTTTTCACTTGTTGAACATTATGGTTAGGATGCATTAAGCCTATGATGATAAAGAAAATTAAAATATATCACAGCATAAATTAAAGGGAAAAAAAGGAATGAATAGGGAGGGTTGAGAGAGGTAGAGAGGTAGGAAAAATGGCTATCTTAGAATTGTGTGGCATGAAATATTTTCTCTTTATATTAGTAAAAACCTTAAAAATTGATAAAGTATGATATGAACTTAATAAAAATAAACTGATTATTTGTTGAGAAGTAGGGAAAGACCTTCTTTATTTTAAATAGATAGGAAGACCCTAAAGATAACTATTACTCGAAGATAGCCTTTAATTCCTGCACACCATCAAATATAAACATGGACAATTATGAAGTACCAGGTATTCTGTTTGGCTTATTAATGTCAGAAAACAGGAAAAAAATCCCAGTCCTCAGATTCCACCCCAAATAATGAAACAATATAAATAGAATTTAAAATATACCAGGTGGCAATTAAAAAGCACAACAAAAATACACACACCAAAATATTTACAGAGTGCAGACAGAAGAAATGTACAATGTTAAGTAGAGTGGCTACTAAAATGTTAATAATGAAGTAAATACATGAAAAGTGTAAGCAATGAGGTATGTAGCTCTGCTGAGAGAGAGATTTCCCAGTATGAGAAACAACCAATACCAAGACTCTGAGGTAGGCTCACACCTGGAATGTTCAGTGAGCAGCAGAACAGCCACTGTGGCCAAGTTCGATGTGTCTTTGCCTGCGCAAAGACATGTTCTGTTCCTCTGAACAGAACTACTCGAGTGCTTACTCGAAGGGCTGATAATATCTGTCCAAAAATTTAACATGATAATTCTGCTTGCCAATGTATAATAGCAATAAGGGGCTGGTGATGTAGCCTAGCAGGTAAAGCTGTTGCCTGCGACACTGGCATCCCATATGGTCACCAGTTCAAGTCCTGGATGCTCCACTTCTGATCTAGCTCCCTGCTAATGGCCTGGAAAAAGCAATGGCGGATGGCCCAGGTACTTGGGTCCCTGCCACCCATGTGGAGATCCAGATGAAGCTTCGGGCTTGTGACATCCATCTGACCTAGGGCTGGCCATTGCAGCCATCTGGAGAGTGAAACAACAGATGGATGACTGATCTCTCTCCCTTCTCCCTTCTCTTTTTTTCCAAAATTAAAAAAAAAAGCATTAATAACATTTTAAGACCAGCTGTTTAGAAGTATTTTGCAGTAATCTAGTCCAAAGACAGTAGACTAAAGATATTAATAGCAGAGGTGCTAAATAATGAACTGAACTTGAGTATAGTTTTAAAGATGCATCAAGCGGGCTTGTTCATGTGATATGGGAGTATGAAAAAAGAGGAGCCAAGGAAAATAAATTTTGCCTTGAGAAACTAAGAATGCAATTGCCATTCATTGATTTTGAAAAGATAGCATGAACATGTTCAGGGAGGAAGGGATTTCTGTTTCAGACATAGCGTATTTGAAATACATTTTGGAAATCTATGCAGAGTTATCAAATAAATGTTGGACATTAACATGGAGAATCAGAATTCCACTCAGAAACATTCATTCCACTAAAGTCCAGTCAGCTACAATATTCCCTTTTGACCATCAATACAAAATGCAAGCTCCAATATTACAATTGAATTCTGCAAAAGCATTTCTGAAGGAAGCTAAGACAGTTTAATCCAGAAATACTGTTATTCCAATACAGTTTATTGAAAACAGCAAACAAACCCAATTTGGACAGGATCTATTCGCATAAAGAAAATATATACACTTTCAACAATCTATTATGTGATAAAACAGAAGATAGTATTAGCACTAACAATGTGAATTTAATTATTTTATCTCTTAGAATGACCTAAAATGAAAAGTTATTCAAATATACGAAGGTTATATTTTATTTGTATATGGAATAATGTGCAAATTATATTGCTGATAAAAGCAAATTATAGAGTATTTTGGCTTGATGTATTTTGATAAATACTTACATCATGAGTGTATACACACATACATGTAGTAAGTTTACTGAATCTTATGTTACTGTGTTAGCAATATGTCCAGTCTAACAATCATCTCAAAGTTTGAAGAGTGTTATATGACCATTTCAAAGACACCCAAAAAAAAAAAAATCAACATATTCATGAAGCATTTGTTATGAGGTTGCAGAATGCCATCTGTAACCATCACCTCACTATGTTTACTTGCCTGTATCAACATAAAGTTAGAAATCTGAAAATTACCACAGCCTTCTAATGAGTTATGTGAAGAGGATCCTAAGATTTATACATAAGGAGCATAGGGTTTTGTCAGAAAGAGTAACTGGTTTATTACCAGTTTGAATTCTACCTCTAGTTTTGAACTTGCTTATTTGGACACTGAGAAAAAAGCAGCAATCAGCCCCTGATACATAGAATCTGGCTTGTTATACCGGTGTATAAGTAGTGCTGCCAGGAGCTGACCTGTCACTCATTGCTAGGACTTGATGTTGTGTCGAACTGATTCTCATAGAACATCAATAGTATAAAGGACCCTTCTGTGATAGTAATGGATCAAGACAACAAGACTACTTCTCCATCTTGTCTGCATACAAATGAAACCAGAACAGCATTCGAGCCACAAAAATTAACCCATACCTTAGCTAATATGGAAGATGGTGCTTCTCTACTAATTACAATTTTAGCTTTGCTTTTGTTTTCTTTTCAATATGTCTCCTAAAAGGATTTGCTGTTGGACTAAAGGAACCCAGAAGGTGGAAAGAGTAGAGTACAACAAGGGAGTTTTAGGGGAAGTCAGTAAGACTCATCTCTCAACTGGGATTGGACTTTTAGAAGGTGCTTCAAGAACTGACCTAAGAACCCCATGGACAGGCAACAACTAAGTGCCTAGACACATAGAAGGCACAAAATGGAAGGGGAGAATGCTGAAGAAAGAAGTAGAAGATGTTCCCATTTTCTTATATCCTCCTCTCAATCCATTCCATTTTAGATTAAAATAGGGAACCTTAACATAAAGGAGAGGTGATAAATCAGAATGAAACAACAACCCCCTAATCCAATATAGATCCCTTGACTCAATAGCAGAAGTTCACAGAACAGGAAAATATCCAGTTATAAGACTTGAAATCTAAAAATTAACTCAACTAGAAATGCAGAGAAAACTTCCTCAAATTTCGCTTAAGATTTGACAGGTATATTAGTCCAGTATAATTAAAGGCAGTGAGTAGTGATATGCTTACATGCAGTTCAGATTGTTTAATTGCTTCTACTTAGTAGAAAGAAAATCTCGTATTTGGGAAACTAAGGGCTGAGTGATTTTTCACTTCCTTTCCCTTTGACCTATCTGCACTTGTAATTTCTTCATGGAATAACCAATTATTTGTGCCTTTCAATCAATTCTTAAAGGCGAGAGTTTGTATCAAAATGCTATATATAAAATGTAGTAATACAGGGGTTTCCTTTATGGAGATGATTGGCATTGCTGGGCTTTGAAGAGAGTAGCTATAATAAGCTCTGCTATCAGGTTTTCACACTCACACCCTTTCTCTGCCACTTAGCATTTGGAGGACCTTTGTAGAAGTGCCTAACATCCCGGTGATTGTTTTCTTTCCTTCAATGTGAGTATGGGAATAACAGTAGCCCACTCAAGGTGTTAATGTGAACATGCAATAGTGATGAATTACTGGTCATCAGCACTACTTGGCACAGATATTACTCAATATGTTATCCAAATTACTTCAGGAATAATATGGCAAACAGTGTTGTGAAACTATAGGACATCTAACTCTAACCAACTTTGTACCTGAGTAGCTGCTGAGATTTCTCCCATTGACCTAAGAGATGTAAACATTTCTAAACTATCTGACTACACTACAGTAATTCTTATAATCTGTTAATTTATTAGCAAATAAAGAGCTACAAATAGTAACCCCTCCAAATGATATTAAAATTTAGTTTCTTTGCAAAAGATATTTCAAGAGGAAAAAAAGACAAGCTGAACACTAGCAGAAAATATTTACAAAAAAAGTCATTTGATCATGGTCTGTGACCTAAAATATGTAACCATTACCTAAAGTATACAAAGACCTCTTCAAACTCAACAGTAAGAAAATCAAAGTAAGCTATGAGTAGGTGTTAAGCAGCATTGTATAATTAAAGCAACATAAATTGAAACAAGAGATAACACTATAAATAATGTCCAAAATCAGACACTGTCATTATCAAATGCCATTGAGGATATGGGACAAGAGAAACTCTGAATTATTGCTGGTGAGAATGCAAATGGAGCAGCTACTTTGAAAGGCACTAGACTCTTACTTTAAAAGCTAAATATACTCTTATGATACAATCCAACAATCATGGTCATTAGTATTTACTCAGAGGAGTGGTAAATAGTTCCATATAAAAACCTGCCCATGACAGTTAACAGTAGATATATTCATAACCATTGAAACTTGGAAACCATCAACTATTTTCTAATTGTAAGATGAGTGTGGTCCATTAATATGAGATTTTAATAGAAGTGGGGTAAGATGTTTATGGCAACTCTTATTATTACTACTTTATATTTTTCAATTATAAATTTAGAACTATTCTGGAATAAAATGTTAAACATTTAAAAAAACAAGAGATCTTTTGGTTGGTAGTATTTTCTTTCAGAGTGAAACATCATTTTGTTATTTTATGGCTTACGTTATCTTTGGGAAATAAACTACAAGACTATTAGTCAGTTTTTTGTCATATGATCAAATGCTTAGCACAACCACTTTATAAAATGCTTAGGAGCTGGGATTGTGGTATAACAGGTTAAGCTGCTACCTGTGATGCATCCCAAATGAGCTCCAGTTCACATCCAGGATGCTCTGCTTCTGATCCAGGTACCTGCTAACATGCCTGGGCAAGCACCAAATGATGGCCCAATTTCTTGGTTACCTACCACCCACATAAGAGGCCCACATGGATGGAGTCCCAGGATAAAGCCAGGAGCCATTTGGGGAATAAACCGGCCTGAAAATTTTCTCCCTTTCTCCCTTGAGGAGGTTCAAGTCTAAAACCAGGGAGCCTAATAATTTGGCTTCTGATTACTTGAAGTGTTGTGTTCAGAGAATCATGGCTTAGGAATGCATATCAAGATTCATTACAAAGTTGTCCAGTGTCAATTGTTAGGAGTAAAAGTTAAATACAAAAGGCTCTGCATTATCTATCATTACTGACAATCCCATCTTCAAAACTTAAGACAAGCAGTTTTGTCTCCACTCCACATTCTATCAATTACTCTTGAAGTGTCATTTAGCTTCAGGGGCATGGAAGCCATTCACTGTGATGAGTAAAGATACACTTACGAGACATTAATCATAATCTGTTTGATTGTCTCATGTTAGTATCCTTTAAAGCCTTATATAACTTCGTCCTGGTATTATATTACATAGTAGGATGGCTATAGTTCACAATAATGTGCCCTATATTTCACAATAGCTAGAAGTGAGGATTTTGAATGTTCTTACCATGCAGCAATGATACTGTTTGAAGTGATGGATAGGCTAATTATACTCATTTAGCTATTATACAGTATACATTTTCAAAAAAATCGCATCATTTCCCATACATGCATTATGTGTTAATTATAAATAAAACTTCAAGGAACATAAATATTATATAACTGGTAAAGTCAGTGAAAGAAAGGTGATGAATATATACTATATATTCATAATAATTGCAATTGTAATTTTTCAATTCCTTAATGTGACAATTGACTATAGCACCATAGTAAAAGGGTTCTCACTTTGGAATGTATTTCTGGAACAATACAGAGAGTAGTTTTCACCATACAAGTACTCCATAGATATTTTTCAATGGAAAGTCTTAGGACATTTGTATCAAGTGGTTTCATGTACAGCAATGTCACTTTAAAAGTAGTAACATTTACATTCTGAAAAGCTACCTGCATACCATAACTGAATCAGTTAAGATCCTTCAAAGAAGGAAAGCCAATAGAACATAGACATTTGCAAAACAGTACACTGGAGTCAGATGTACAAACTGGACTTTGGCTCTGAGTTTGAATCCCATAGACTCATTTTCTACTTATCTTTCTTAATGCAGTACATAAATGCAGTTAAGCATAAAGTCATTGACAAGGAGCATTCTCTGTATATGGCTATGTTCCCTGGACTAGAAAATAATTACTATGATTTCACGTATCAAATTGTGATGTAGATAACAGAGCTATTTAAAAAGATAATATGTGAAATATACATTGATCTGAGAAATCAAATGGAGTAAAAATGAAAATAGACTTCATAGAGAATCAGTATATATTTCATGAAAATGGTTGTAGGAAAAAGGTTTTTTCCCCTATTTTTAATTTCAGAACAGTATTATGCACAGTTTAACAACTATCAAATTAACCCATCTTTAAAAAACAAAATCCAATGCTAATGGATGCTAATTCCACTGTTTCTAACTCTGTCTTTTTTCCCTATTTGACAGACAGAGTTAGAGAGTTAGAGAGAGATAGAGAGATAGAGAGAGAGAAAGGTCTTCCTTCCGTTGGTTCACTACCCAAATGGCCGCTATGGCCATCACTGCATCAATCGGAAGCCAGGAGCCAGGTGTCTCCTCCTGGTTTCCCATGTGGGTGGCCTGGGCCACAGCAGAGAGCTGGACTGTAACAAGAGCAATTGGGACTGGAACCCAGCGCCCATATGGGATGCTGGTGTGGCAGGCAGAGAATTAACCAAGTGAGCCACAGCAGTGCCAGCCCTTAACTATTTTGCTAAAAATTGGAAGAAAAAAAAAAAAAAGGAGGGAAGGAGCTGAGATGCATCTTTCCTGGGCCCCAGTGCTTTTTAATGACTACTTGGTTACAGAAGGGAGAGGGAACATTAACATTCCTCACTTGCCTCTCAGAGCTACATTTTAAAAATAAATAAGAATCCCATTGTTTGTGCCCCTAGTGAAATGAAGTCAGCAGGTAAGCTATTTGGCAGCAGATTAAACAGAGTAAAGACTATGAAGTCTTTCAGAGTCTCAAGTAAAGCAAAAAATCATTGTGATTTGATGAAAAGAATAACCAGTGTTATATGTGCTAGGGCTGGGAAGATCACCAGTAGCCCAAAGCTAAATCTTTGGCTTTTTAAGTTTTAATTAGTGTGAAAATGAGAAAATGCTTAATTTTTGAAAAGCAGTTTTTACTTGGTGTTAGGCTAACTGCCACCATCCCAAACTCCAGGGTGTGGATTCCCAAGGCAATTTATCCTGCATACCAAATCCTGTACACTGGTAGGAACTGCCAGGAGTACTATATTTAGCAGAATTCCGAGGCTGCATTTGGGTCATTTCAGAAGAACTGTCATGATTGATGCATCATTCACAGTCTGAAGCAAATAGAATTCTTGCCAGATGGTTCAAATGAAACTTAATGACGGTGCTACTTAGAGAGCTCTGGGCAGCATTAAGGGAAACCTGAAAGGATGTAGAGGCAACCAGCAACAGAGAAAACCTTAGGAGTCAAAATACAGGGATGCAGTAACATTACCATACTTCTGTCAGAGTGCAATCTATGGAAGTACACCTGCTCGACAGGAATTGTAGAGAAGTGGGGAGATGCTTCCAAAATTGCGGCACTGAAGCAAGAAGAATCAGAATGAATTATCTCAACTTTTCTTCCTACACTCTGGCCTCCTGACAGTACCTCCACTGGCCAAACCAGGGCTATCATGCTAGTAAAGGAGATATCTAAAAATGAAATTAAAAACAAAACCAAAACCTTGGTTTTAAGATTTGTCAGCGACTGTGACATAATTCCTCACATGACAGCGGACCTCAATCTACCAATGCACAGTGACTCAACTGGAGTGGGGAAGAGATGGACACTACTCAAGTGCAAGTTGGCCCTCAGCACACACTCCTTAGAGTGGGTTAAAGGTAAACTAAACTCAGCCACCAAGTTCAGAGACTGCTGTGTATAGGAGATTTAGAGAAACATCACGACTACTGGAGAATCAATATAAAGGTAAAGGTAGGGGATATTGACAATAGAGAGCCATTCCATAATTGAAAAAAGTAAATGACTCGTCTAGAATTTCTCAATATCCCAGTCAGAACCCAAAACTAATTTAAATGATTAAATGATTTAATTTAGATACAAATGTAGGGTGTTGTTTCTTGAATTGTTCTACTTCCCTAATGTAATGCCTACAATCAATAGCTCCATTACTTAAGTGACCACTGGTTTCTTAGGAAAAAACTTCTGATCCAATCCTAAAATGAAGGAAGACTTCAAGGTTGCAAAGCCACATGGTGCAGAGTTTAGCTTCTGTATAGGTTTTCAAAGAGAAAATATACTATACACTTAAAAACTCAGTGTTTTCATCGTTGTCTTTTTTAAAAATGGAATGAGGAAGTTGGGACAGCTTCCCACTAGGTTCAATGGTAGCAGAAGGAACAAAATTTGCCTTTCCACTTCGGGGAAGTTTGGATACCACTGGGGAAAAACTCAGAACTTCAGAAATCTCCTTGGGAAGACTTTTTGAAAATCAATTAAAGTATGCAAATTGTGGAAGCTGTAATTTTTTAAAAAAAAGGTTTGCTTATTTATTTGAAAGGCAGGGTTAGAGAGGGAAAGACCTTTTATCTGCTGGTTATCTCCCCAAATAGCTGCAATGTCTGAGGCTGAACCAAGACAAAAGTGGGAGCCAGGAACTTCTTCAAGGTCTCCCTCATGGGTGGCAGCTCCCCATGTGCCTAGGTCATTCTCTGTGTAATAGCAGGGAGTTGGATTGGAAGTGAAGCAGATGGGGCTCAAACTGGAGACCACATGTAACTCCTGCATCACAGCCAGCCTAACTTGTGGCACCACAACACCAGCCACAAATCATGTTTTTAAGAGCTTATAAAATAGTTTAGGCCACACATAAGGCCTCGTGGTTAATATGCTGATTGCAGCACCTGCTTCCGAAGTCACACACTTAGTGAAGATTCCACAAAGGATGCTGCATCCCATAACAAGGTGCCTGGGTTGGAATCCTGACTCCACTTCCATTTCTAGCTCCCTGCTGATGCATACCTTGGAAGATAGCAGGTGGTGGTCCATGTCCTTAGGTCCTTGCCACCAATATGGCAGGCCCAGATTGAGTTCTGGGCTCCTGGCTTCATCCTCACTGTTGTAGCTATTTGGAGATGAACCACTGGATAGAAGATTTCTGCATTTCTCTTTCCCTGGTGCCAATTTCAAATACAGCAAAAATAAATCATTAGCAAAATCCACTCCTGGGGCTTGTGCTGTGGCACAGCAGGTTAACGCCCTGGCCTGAAGCACCAGCATCCCATACGGGCACCGGTTCGAAAACCAGCTGCTCCACTTCCAATCCAGCTCTCTGCTATGGCCTGGGAAAGCAGTGGAAGATGGCCCAAGTCCTTGGGCTCCTGCACCCATGTGGGAGTCCCAAAAGAAGCTCCTGGCTCCAGACAGGCATAGCTCCAGCTGTTGCGGCCATTTGGGAGTGAACCATCGGATGGGAGACCTCTCTCTCTGCCTCTCCTCTCTCTGTGTAATTCTGACTTTCAAATAAATACATAAATCTTTAAAAAAAAAAAAGAAAACGAGAAATCCACTCTCAGTCTATCAGTTTCAGTAACTAAGAACTCAATTCAGAATTTCCACGTGGGTAGAAAGGAGCAAACTACTCGGAGCCAACTACTTGAGCCATCTCCTCCTGCATCCTGGGGTCTAAACTAGCAGGAAACTGGAATCAGGAACAGTCAGGGTTCCAATCCACACACTTCGATATGAGAATTTGGGCATCCTAAATGACATCTTAACTGCCAAGTCAAATACCCATCCCAAGGTTTATTTTTCAGATTTTTAAATAGGTTTCATACTTTATTCCAGTATCTACTCGATAGCACAAGTGGGTGCAGTTTGAAGAAGTGAGGAGAGTAGATTACATTAGAAAGAACTGCTATAATTATACCTTCAACTCACTCTGGGCAAGGGGGATTCTAACAGAACTGCCTCAAGGGATTTCAATGACTCTTGGCATTTTGGAGGAGGAGGGTATGGTCATGTTTGGTGCCTCTAAAGTTGAGAATATGGCTCTATGAGCCTAAAATATGGAAGGGAAGGAGAGAGGGCAAAAATTAGAGCAAAAAAGGCACAGTATTACTGATGGGTCACAGTGGACACTGTATAGAATTGACAAAAGCCCTCTTAACTCCTACCTTGGGCAGGGATGTAAGGGTGATGTAATCTCAACATAGACTGACTACTGCATGTGTAAGAACTGAGATAAGAAATCTATACTATGAGTTTGGGGGGAAAAATCACCTGCATATTGGCAAAGAGTCCAAGGTCACAAACACACCAGTGAAAGAGTGAGCCTTGAATTTCCACAAACTTCAGAAACCCCAAGGTTAAATTAGGATAAGACCAAGCAGAGAAATCATTGTTCTCTCTTAATTACCTTTAACTTTGGTGCATTTGATAATGGAGTGGTCAGAAACAAAGCCAGTTCTGCTAAGAATGCTGGGCACTTCACATACTCTAGTGAGGAGGATAATGGTACAACTTTGGGAATGTATTTGGAATTACCTAATTAAGTTGATTTAGTGGTATCCTACTATTGCAATTTAAGCCAACTGGAAATGTGAATCTCTGAATTACACGATTTGTGTAATCCCGTGTTTGGGTTTGCCACTTAGGAAGTTTACGTGTCATTTTGTCAGATTCCTTGAGAAAGCAGACTCAGAGTGCCAGTGAAATTTCTTTTTCCTGAATATGTATGCATGTATGCATTTAATAGGCAAGAAAAGGAAGAGGGAGAGGGGGAAGGATAGAGGGAGAAGCAGAGAGACCTCCTCCTATCTATTGGTTCACTGTCCAAATGCCCTTGATGAAGCCAGAAACCCAGTGCAGTTTCTCCCTTGGGTGGCAGGTACGCAATTCCTTGAGTCATCATAAATGACTCCTAGGGTTTTCAACAACAGGAAGCTAGAGTCAGGAGCTCAAGGCCAGTGCTGACCCCAGTCACTCACATGTGGGATGCTGGTGTCTCAAGAGGATTTTTAACTGCTAGGCCAAACACCTGTAACTTGCCCTTTTCAACTCTGCTCCTCATCCAAACCAAACCTCCTTCTCTGTCAGCTCTGCAACTATTTCCTGCAAACTTAGAGGCAGTACTCATGAAAACTGGAACTTCCTGTGACATTGTGCTGAAAGAAGAAATATGTATCTGTAATCTCTCCACAGTTCCTGGCACACAGTTCCTAAAATCTTTGGACTCTCCAAAGTCGTCAGTGCCTTTTTGTATAAAATGACTGATAGCTTATATGTCCTGGATGGCTTCTGGGTGAGAGCTGGTTGTCAGGGAAACCAAATACGTGGTTACAAGTGGGGGTGGGGAGGATGTGTCTGTTACAGCAGCAGAAGATGGACTAAAAAAGGCCTCAGTGTCCACAGGAGGATGTATGGGACAACACGCTTACACACCTGATATCAAAACAGTACATGGAGGAAGCATTTGAGAGGAGAACCTTTGGGTTTTTCCCTCTCTCTCTAACCAACTCCTGTGCAATCCATTCAAGAAGCTGGATCTACTTAGCTTCCCCACAGCTTCCTTTCTCTACCACGTTAGGAGTGGTCACTATTTTTCCATGATCCTTTCTTAATATTTCTCCCACATTTCCTATAATATTTTAAGATACCTATGATAAACTACTTATTCCATAATACTAATAGCTATGCTACCCGAACTGAACACAGACCGACAATTTGCAATTCTGCAAATTCATTGCTGAGTGCATATTCAAGTACTTCTTCTCTGTATACACCAGGAAACACAAGAAAGATTGCAATGGAATTCCAAAATTTGTGGTAAGACTGGATTCAACAAAACTGCCTATCTAATATAAAATGGACAAGTAATGACACAGTTTCAAAGTGAGCATATACTTCTGTAACAACATGACCAAAACCCAGAAAACAACATTAACATAAAAATTCAAAGAATCACATAATGGTTTGATTTATTAGAAGTCAATTATGTTCCAAATTTAAAGAATATATTGGCTATACCTAGATATTCAGAAAAATGATAAAGAAGAAGGAGGATGATAATCACTAAATTCAAGATTCCTCTGGGCCGGCGCCGTGGCTCAACAGGCTAATCCTCCGCCTTGCGGCGCCGGCACACCGGGTTCTAGTCCCGGTTGCCCCTCTTCCAGGCCAGCCCTCTGCTGTGGCCCAAGAGTGCAGTGGAGGATGGCCCAGGTGCTTGGGCCCTGCACCCCATGGGGAGACCAGGAAAAGCACCTGGCTCCTGGCTCCTGCCATCGGACGAGCGCGGTGCGCCGGCCGCAGCGCGCCGACTGCGGCGGCCATTGGAGGGTGAACCAACGGCAAAGGAAGACCTTTCTCTCTGTCTCTCTCTCTCACTGTCCACTCTGCCTGTAAAAAAAAAAAAAAAAAAAAAAAAAAAAGAAAAAAAAAAAAAGATTCCTCTGGAGAAGACAGACTAGAACAGCTGCTGGGAGAGATTAGATTGCAGGTATTATGGGCTGAATTGTGTCTTCTGCTGAATTCACATCAGAGTCCTAGGTCTCAGTACTTAAGAACGTGACCTATGTACAGAGGCTTTACAAGGCAGTCAAGCTAAAGTAAGGTCATTAGGGTGCGCTCAAACCCAAGATACTGAGCTTTCTTTCCCAAGGTGGAAACTTCCATGCACAGGTGGAAAAATCTGTGAGCAAATAGGCATCTAAACAAGAAGAAATGCCTGGAATACTTTGTCTTTCCTCACCACCCTCAGAAAGAGCCAAACCTGCCAGGACCATGGCCTCAGATTTAGTCTTCAGCACTATAAGATAAGGTTCTATTGTAAGCCACCCAACCTGTGGTCCTCAGCCATGAGGGCCCCTAACAAACAAAGTACGCTCGTTAATTTTATATATTCATTTGACAGCCACGGCGTGCCCAGATACTGAGGTTAATATTACCTGGGTGCATTTGTGAGTCTTTCTGGAGGAGATTTGCACTCAATTTGGTAGACAGCAAAAGCAAACTGCCCTCCCTACTGTGAGTGGGCCTCATCCAATTCTTAGCAGGCCTGAACAACACAAACCCTGAGTAAGAGACAAGTGGCTTTCTCTCCCTCATTGTATGCATGCCGTTTTTCTCCCTTTGTCTCAGATGTGGTCTGCAACTAAACTGTCATCTCTCTCGGGTCTCTAGCTTGCTAACAAAAGATTTGGAGACTTAAACTCTACATTTAGATCAGCAATAAATTGTTTGAGAAACTCAGAGTAGTGATGTATGTACAAGAGACAGTATACTGCAGGAATGAGTTAGAAAAGTAAGCTGTACCTAGACTACCACTTCACAGACTACCTTTTCTGCAGGAACACCTGTACCTAGTCTTCTTTCCTGGTAGACCCTTCTCTCTGCTTCTCTTCCATCTGCAGCACGTTGGACCCCCTCTCACAAGGATAGGTACTCAAGAATTCAGCTGGCAGAGATTTCCAAATGTGGCTAGTCACTTGAAGAGCATTTTCAGAAATCAATATTATGAAGTTCTAAGTTTGCAAAATTGCTGAAATTCTATCCATATTTTAAAACTCAAACTCCAACTGGCCACAGTTTCTAACACTGAGAGATGGTTTCTCTGAAATCTTATAGATCTTATGTAACCTGTTTCATACCTGTAAGATTACATGTTGCATCACAGTTACGTGTTCAATGTGTTCTAGAGAAAAGATTATTATTTGTTGAAATCAAGCTTTTACACATGGGTAAAACATTTCTTGCCAAAATAACAAATAGTATCTTATGTACACTGGGCACTCAAACCAACTCCTTAGATTCATAGGTCAGAAAATAGAATCATTCATCTTTTGAAAACAGAAGCAGATAAATCTCACTATGTAGTTATGGTGGGAGGAAAAGCAGAAGAAATGAGACATTAAAACAGTATTATAGCATATTCAAAAAGGCTAGCATGTTATATAACCCTATAGGTTCATAACTAGTATTTATTTTAAGTATTAAATAAATATTCTTCTCCATAAGTCAGATTTTCATCTGACACTAATGGTACTTAAAATTTCCTAGTGTATTCTAGGTTCAATAGACATCTTATAGAGAAAGACTGAGAGCTGCAGCGACATTCCAATCTTACAGAACAATTCCCCAATTCTTTACAGTAGTCTTTGGTACAATTATGGGAGAATCACTGACATAGGCCACAAGATAAATTTGTATCCAGCACAACTTAAATCAATTATGTCCATGGACCCATGTCAGCACTGAAAAAGGCAAAATAGTAGCCTTCAACTATGCAAACCAGAGCTTAATTCATTATTTTAAAAATGCATTCACTATAGAGATTTTTGAATGACTTCCTCTGTACCAAATACTGTGCTAGCTTGTATATAGAGTTATCATGACATATAAACATCAGCTACCTCTGAGCATCTATTACAGTCTTGACTTTAAGGAACTACTTTTAAGCATTAATAATCCTATGCATTTATTTTTCAAATAGAGAACATCATTTTAACTCATCTCCTATGATTATTGTGATGAATATTATGAAAACAATTTTAAAGCACTTAAGAAGAATATGAAGTACGGTGGAGGAGGAAAAATAACCTCACAAAATAATCTATCATACCAAGTCCATGCTGAAACTAGGCACTGCTGCCTAAACACATCTTTTCATAATTAAAGCTCTTATTTTAAATTAAATCTGTTTGCTTAAAACAGAGCTGGCATTAAAATAGTTTTCATATCAGGATGAATGCATTTCCTCCAAAGAAAACTTGATAAAATTCATGTAATTGAATAATCTTAACTTCCCTTTATTAGTTAACTGAAATTAGTAATGATAGGTATTCAAATAAGCAAATTCCAATTACTGTTAATTTAAGCAATTCATTATTTCAAATGCAATCAATGTGCCTATTACAATACTGTACATAGAATTATTATCCATGTGAATTATATTACAAAGAAGCCCATATTTACTTTTTGGAAAACTTTGTATTTTGTACTTTGTACATTTATATACTACAAATGCCACAAATGTAGACACATTTGGGAACACTTATCACTTTGTTTCCTTTTCAGATTTATAAATAAAACCCAAGATTTTTTAACAGTTTTGTAAATAAGCAATAGCAGCAAAAACTTACCCTGACTTTACATTAATACCATCTGATTAAATAGTTGGCTGAGACATCCAAGTCTCATTTTATATTCCATCTCATTTCTATTATTATTATTATTTACTTTACCTTTTTTTTCTTAAAGAAAGGGGCAGGATCTTCTGATATTGTCCCTTTGGCCAGTGGAAACACCTGTAAGTGAAGCATGGGAAAAAAATATGGCTGAAGTAAGACATTTCAGATACTCTGCCCACTCTGCAGGAGAAGGAATAGTGGAGTGTGTGTGTGTGTGTGTGTGTGTGTGTAGAGGTGGGATTCAGGGAGGAAATAAATGTTGTACCTTCAGCAGCTACACAAGTCAAACCCAAAGACTCCACATCAGCACACACGTGGGCTTAAAGGGCATTGAGATTCAATAACCACCAATGAATTCGAAAGAGCAGGCATTATTACTTCTGCTTTACAGAAGCGGCAACTGATTTTGTAAACCATGTAAGTATGATTGTTTTTCCAGAGCCATTTAGTTTCATTCTCCAGTTAATAACAGCAAAATGGCAAAGGTTTACTAGGTACTGCATTGATTATTCAAGATAAGGGAGAGCAACTTCAGATGAACTCTGAAGAGATGCCATGAGAACAAATACTGAGAAATAATTTCCCAGTAAGTGATAGGGTGAGCAGTATAATTATAAAACAGCTATTTTTGTGAATTGTTTTTTAAAGTTTAAAAACTTGTTTATTTGAAAGGGGTGGGGACATGGAGAGAGATGGACATGGGAGCAAAGGTAGGAGGGAGACCAGGAGAACAGAGCTACCCCAATCCACCAGTTCACACCCCCCCCCCCCCAAATGCCTGTACCAGCTGAGGCCAGGCCAGGCAATTCAGGAGCCAAGAACTCAGTCTGGGTCTCATACGTGAGTTTTAGGGACACAATCGCTTGAACCATCACCTACTGCCTCCCAGGGTGCACACTAGCAGGAAGCTGGAATCAAGAGATTTGAATCCAGGCAATCCCATACAAACATCCCAATAAATGTCTTAACCACCCTGCCCAATGCCTACCCCTTGTCAATTATTTGCGTTTAGAAAAGAAGCCAAAAATAAAATTTTAAAAATAAACTTTTTAAATTGCTGTGAATTCATTCTACCTTTTTGTTTGCATACAATTATTTTATACAATGATAAAGCAAAATCCCGGGGGCCAGCGCTCTGGTGCATAAAGCCACTGCCTGCAGTGCCAGCATTCCATATGGACACTAGTTCAAGTCCCAGCTAGTCCATTTCCAATCCAGCTCTCTGCTATAGCCTGGGAAAGCAGTGGAGGATGGCCCGAGTCCTTGGGCCCTGCACCCATGTGGCAGACCCAAACGAAGCTGGCCCTTGGCTTCAGATCAACCCAGCTCCAGCTGTTGCAGCCATTTGGCAAGTGAACCAGCAGAGAGAAGACACCTCTGTCTCTGCCTCTACCTCTCTAACTCCAGCTTTAGAATAAATAAATCTTAAAAAAAAAATCCATTGTAAAATGGAATTTTAAACCAATGGAAAGCCAATTTTTTGCTTAACAATTAAGTTTGACATTGTGATAGTTAGAGACAATTTTTCTTACTTTTTTTTTTTTTTGACAGGCAGAGTGGACAGTGAGAGAGAGACAGAGAGAAAGGTCTTCCTTTGCTGTTGGTTCACCCTCCAATGGCTGCCGCGGACAGCGCGCTGAGGCCGGCGCACCGCGCTCATCCGATGGCAGGAGCCAGGTGCTAGGTGCTTATCCTGGTCTCCCATGGGGTGCAGGGCCCAAGCACTTGGGCCATCCTCCACTGCACTCCTGGGCCACAGCAGAGGGCTGGCCTGGAAGAGGGGCAACCGGGACAGAATCCGGCGCCCCGACCGGGACTAGAACCCGGTGTGCCGGCGCCGCAAGGCGGAGGATTAGCCTGTTGAGCCACGGCGCCGGCCTGAGACAATTTTTCTAATATTTAACTTCTACTAAACAATTTCCTAATGCCGTCTTTCCCCCGTTTCTGCCATCACTGTCCATAAGCTGAATCAACTCTAGAGGAAGAGAGGTACACTCAAGCGGGTTCCTGGAAGGCAACAAGGTTACAGAGAGACCCTTGACATACAAACCAGGTTAAGAAAGGAAGATAGTCCTGGGGAAAACCTCTATGAAAAAGTGCATGCTAGCTGTCACTGATTTAAAATTCGATGTTTTAATTCTCTTCAATTTGTCAAAGACCTGATATCAATTCTTTCAAAAAGCTAAGCCTTTATTTGCAATCATTTGGGGAAAATAGAGAAGAGACCAAAGTTTTAAAGTGGTATAGCAGAGGCAGCCTTGCCTACAGTTTTTGGTGGGCAAAGCAAACACACGAAGAGTCAGTCAATAGTCTAGAGTCCTGGAGATAATTAAGTAGGCAAATAAGAAGAGTAACTATTATATATATATATATATATATATATATACACACACACACACATATATACACACATATATATATATATACTCTTCATAGAATTCTGTAGAGATACACAAAGAAATTCTATACAATGGTGATTTTGCTTATAGGCAAACAATGGATTTGGATCTTAAATTGTTTTATCTTATTTTCAAGCCATTAGCTGGAAATAATTGCTATCCCCAGTTTTTTTTTTTTTTAACACAACCATATGGAACATGTATGGGTACAAGTTTCCTTTTCTGAAGCAAAAATAGTACCAGGGCTTCTACATGCTAGAATTTGAGGCAATCATGACTGAAATGTCATTCTACAAATTTGAACTAATGCTTGTCATGGCTTCTGTTGACTGGTGTTCTAAGGTATATATGCTTGTCACTTTGGAGGATAAGGACTTACTCAAGAGGTCAGCATATATGGTCTACCAGGTTTGGGATGTCAATTGGAGATAACCACTATTTAACCAAGAAGTAGATATAATATACTGTCATTCTTATGTCTTCCAATTTCCTTTTGGTCTGTTAACATTCACACTATTCAAATTCTTTCTTAAAATTAACATACTAAATACTCTGAATTACATAGGGCTTAAATTGTAGCAGCTGAAAATTCCTATCTCTATTAATGTTTCATTTATTTTTAATTAAAATTTTACTATTAGAAAATAACCAAATGTAACCAATATGGTACTATCTCATATTAGAATCAGGTCTCAATAAAGGCCATCATCTGGTTCTACTTAGTGGAAACAGAACCAAGTAGAGCTCAGAGGCTATCCAATTTTTATTTACTCTCATCACAACTTGACAGCTAGAACATCTTTAGGACTAATAATTATAATGAGAGAGTGCTAGTGCCAGGAATTAACTGAACCTCAGACTCCCTTATCCTTTCAGCTCATTACTAAAAAATAAGCCATAGCAATTCAAAGTAGCTTGAAAATTTTCTCTTGTGCTTATAAACACTTTGTACAGCAACAGTTTTTTTTATTTACAAGGCTCAACAAAATGAGTAGGAAGAACAATTATTTTTCAAAATGTGAGGTTGCATTCTCTTCATATGGACAGAATATGAGAACTGCCAGACACATAAAATGAAGTAAAAGTGCAAAATAACTTGAAAAGGGAAAGAAAAAAGGAAGCTCTTTAAAGACATAACCTATTCATCTTTAAATCTACACTCCAAGGTACATGTAGTATTCCCTCAGTTACATAAATGGGAAGTCAAGCTCATTCAGTCTGAACAATTTGACTAGTATAATTCATGTATGAAATACAAGGGCATAGAGTTTAAGCCCATCCACCTCTTTCTATTTGAAGGTCCATTCATTTTTCCTGCCTTATGTTTTAGATTTTTTTCCTCAATACCCCTGCCATATTGTTCTTAGATCCATTTGTTTTGAGTTGTATTTTGTTTCACTTTTTGAAATTCAGTGAGAATAGATTAATTTTATATCTTTGCTGCATTCATAGTAGACCACTTATAAAAAGGGAACTCCAGGTAGTGGGGATGCTCTATCATAAATTGAAATAATTAATTTCCAGAATGAGATGCAGTGGAGGACTCACTTGGCTTGTTAATTTAATGAATATAACCTAAAGAAAAGAAGCTGGTTTTACTTTATGGAACACCTGGTTTAATGCTGCAATAAAGCAAAACTAAAACTAAAACTAAAGCATTGCTATGCAGCCAGAGAAGAAATTCTATCTCTAAGGAAAATGGATTTTCCTTTAAGAGGCAATTATATTACATTTCTTGTTCTAACCCTTTTCTTCGTTGTTCACCAGGACAGAAATAACAGATTCATCTGCCCTAGAGGTAGACATTATTAGTTGCTCACTTGCATCAAGGAAAGTTTGTCTCATTAACAGAAGGCTCCCCCATGCTGTGGTTAGTCATGGTTACGCATTAAGCAGAAAATTTCATTAAATCAGCACTTTAATGTTCTCCTTTTACCTTTACATTTTTAATTTATGAAATGAGATTATTAAACTATCTCACCTTCAAGGAATTTGCACAATTCATTAGTTCATCAAACTCAATCCAATCCACATATGTATCTTTGTTTTGTAAATATACCCAATTCAGCAGCAAAAAAATCAAATGCCTAAAACTATAATTGGGCTTTAATCAAGGATTTAGAAGTTGAGTATGATCATTGTACTTCAAAAGAGGACAGGTGTCTAGAGTAAAGTTTATCAAGGTATACTCACGTCACATCACTACTGTATTACTTAGATATGCTAAGCTTTATCTAACCACTTTGCTTTTATCTAAGAAGCATTTTCTTATCCATAAAAAAAAGAGTCTGGGAAATATTTTGATAAGAATTCAAGTGCCAAATTCCCTAAACCATGAACCAGATATTTGACTTGGAATTAGATCACCAGTTTCCAAATTATGATTATATGGCTGTGTGGGGGAGGGGAGAAATACTTTAAATGCACCTACTATTTTCAGGTAAGAGAATCACATGTCTCTTATCTCAGTCTTACATAAACTTTTATTTATCAACTAAAAACAATAATTCTGGAATGGGTTTTAAGGATTAATTCATTGAACAATATAAGCAATCAAGTTAGCCTTTTAGCAGTCTATTTTATTGGAGACTTGCAATGCCAGCATCCCAAATCATAGTGCTTGTTTGAGTCCAAGTTCCGGCTCCCTCACTTCTGACCTACCTTACTTCTGATGTGCCTGGGAAACAAATGGAAAATGATTCAGCTACTTGGACACCAACCATGCAAGTGGAGACAAAAATAAAATTCCTAAATCTTGGATTTGACCTGGCCAAGACCTGGCTGTTGCAGCTATTTGAGGAATAAACCAGAGAATAGATCTTTCTCACTTTGTCTCTTCCTGTCATTCTGCTTTTTAAATAAATAAAACTCTTAGAAAATTAGCTTTGGAGAGATCCAAGATGGTTGAGTACAGAAAACACATTCTGACTTTGAACACAGGAATATACCAAAAGCACAGGGGAGGGATCATTTTCCCAGGGGAGAGTTGGAGAGATGTTTTTTAATGGAAAGTCTATAGAAAAAAAAAAACACACTATAGAGCAGCAGATACTGTACAATCATACAGCAACTAGCAGGATACTGCCAGTGACTCCCATAGCTGGCAACAAGTGGGGGCCTCATCTTCTGAGTCAGGTGAGAGAAAATTTGAGTATCTACACTGGTGTTATTGCCTGAGGGAGATGCTCACAGTCCCCACTGACCTTGACTGGTCTGAAGCACTGACAGGGGTGTACAAGATGCCACCTAATGCTAGGAACAGCAAGCACATTTCCTCCCTTACCCCAACAAAGGCAGATGGAGAACAACAGGGAGGAAGCACTATCTTAATAAGGTACATGGAAGCTGCTGCAGCCCTAGAGCCAATAGTGGATTTTGTCAGAGGGGTACATCTGCATTCTCCACAGTCTTTGGGTCTGGGCTGGAGAGCTGGGAGGGGTACAGGGCACCCACTTAGTTCCAGTAAGGGCTCGTGTCATTTCATTCCTCTCACCCCACCAAGGCAGTGTTTTCAGGTTGCCAAGGTGGAACCTGACCAATCTCTGGCAGCTGGCTCATGAAAGAAGTAGCACTCTCCTTTGATGGAGATGTTCATAGGGGAGTGGATCTACCGTTCCCTATGACTTTGGGGGCCTTGTGACTATGCAATGTGGTGTGTGATGTTTCTAGTGCATTGGACAGTCACTGGGTCTCATTCAAGAAGCTCAGACTCCCCTCAGTGCTGGAGAGAATCACACAGTGCTTGGTGTTCACACTAAGGAACACATAGTCCATTTGTGTAGTTTGTACCCCTGAGTGGGTAGGTACACAGGAACTGTGGATTCACCCTGGGCAGTTGGATCACCTTGGCAGAGAGGGGATGGGGTTGTGAACATGAATGTCACTTTAGACTCTTGCCAGATCCTTGAGCACTGGATACTGCTTCCTGGCCCCACCCAGCATACACTGCTGGAAATCCATTGAAGCAGCAGGAATTTCATTAATCTAAAGTGGCTATTTCGAAGAAAAAAGGCTGCAAAATAAAACCAACAAGTGTGTCCACAGTTTTGGAAATAGAAACAAAAATACAAAAAACATGAACATGAAGACAATATGACTCCCCAAAAGGAACACAACACTTCAATATCAGAATGTGAAGATGAAGAGATTAATGAAATGTTTGAAATGGAACTCAAAAGAATAAGATTACTCAAAAACAGACAAGCAACACAAGAGTTAAAAAATTCATATATGACAGACATGAGAAATTCTGCTAGGAAGTAAAAATAGTGAAAAGTCTAACTGAAGTATTAGAAGTGAAGAATTCAGTATGTCAAATAAAAGTACTATAGAAAGCTTTAACAAAAAACTTGGTTGGTCAGAAGAAATATCCTCGACAGTCAGGACAAGGGCTGATCAAGTCATTTTTTCTCATAGTGTCCATTTCACTTCAACAGGTTTCCTTTTTGGTGCTCAGTTGTCACCAATCAGGGAGAATATATGATATTTGTCCCTTTGGGCCTGGCTTATTTCATTCAGCATGTTCTCCAGATTCCTCCATTTTGTTGCAAATGACAGGATTTCATTTCTTATTTAATTAATTAATTAATTAATTATTTTTGACAGGCAGAGTGGAAAGTCAGAGAGAGAGAGAGACAGAGAGAAAGGTCTTCCTTTCCTTTTCCGTTGGTTCACCCCCTAATGGCCACTGCGGACAGCTCGCTGCAACCAGCGCACCACGCTGATCTGAAGCCAGGAGCCAGGTGCTTCCTCCTGCTCTCCCATGTGGGTGCAGGGCCCAAGCACTTGGGCCATCCTCCACTGCACTCCCAGGCCACAGCAGAGAGGTGGACTGGAAGAGGGGCAATCGGGACAGAATCTGGAGCCTTGACCGGGACTATAACCCGTGGTGCCTACGCCGCAGGCAGATTAGCCTACTGAGCTGTGGCGCCGGCCTGGATTTCATTTTTTTTTTTAACTGCTATATATTCTATAGTGTACATAGCCCATAATTTCTTTATCCAGTCTACTGTTGATGGGCACTGAGGCCGATTCCAGATCTTAGCTAATGTGAATTGAGCTACAATAAACATTAAGGTGCAGACACCTCTAATATTTGCCAATTTAATTTCCTGTGGGTAAATTCCAAAAAGTGGAATGGCTGGGTTGTATGGTAGGGTTATATTCTGGTTTCTATAATCTATCCCTTTTAGTAATTTTTGTTTTGTTCTACTTAATACTATTGGTTGAATTCTTAATTAAACACACAATTATTCTTAGGTGTTTAAATGTAACTGAAAAGTGATCCCTGTTAAATATAAAAGTGGGAATAAGAGAGGGAGGAGATGTACAATTTGGGACAAGCTCAATCGGACTTGCCCCAAATGGTGGAGTTAGAATCCTGCCAGGGGATTCCAATAAAATCCCATCAAGGTGGCATGTACCAATGCCATCTCACTAGGCCAAGTGATCAATTTCTGTTCACAATTGATCACACTGATAGGTCTAAGAGTCAAAGGGATCACATAAACAAAACTAGTGTCTGCTAATACTATCTGATAGAATTAAAAAGGAGAGACCGATCCAACATGGGAAGTGAGATACACAGCATTCGAATCTGGCTAAAAAGCCCATGAGAGTATTTTAGGCATGGAAAGCAAAGATATTCTGGCAAAAAAAAAAATAAATAAATAAAACCTGAAAGATCTCTCTTAGTGAGATCCCAGCAGAAAGACACTCTGGAAAAAAAAATCCTAAATGAAAGATCTCTGTGAGTGAGATCCCAGTGGAAAGAGCGGGGCCATCAGAGAAGGAGGTACCTTTCTCTGAAGGGAGGAGAGAACTTCCACTTTGACTACGACCCTGTTGGAATAAGATCGAAGTCGGCGAACCCTAAAGGCTTCCATAGCCTCGGCCACTCATGACTAGAGCCTAGGGAGATTACTGACGCCATAAACAAGAGTGTCAAATTGTTAAATCAACATCAGGAGTCACTGTGTACTTACGTCTCATGAGGGATCTGTCCTTAATGTGTTATCCAATGTGAAGTAATGCTGTAACTAGTACTGAAACAGTATTTTTATACTTTGTGTTTCTGTGTGGGTGCAAACTGATGAAATCTTTACATAGTATATACTGAATCGATCTTCTGTATATAAAGATAATTGCAAATGATTAAAAAATCTTGGTGTTAAATTGGAAATTGCATAATTAATCAATTCTTTAAAAAAAATCATGTAGGATCTCTGTCCTTAATGTGCTGTACATTGTGAATTAATAGTATAACTAGTACTCCAACAGTATTTTCACTAGAGTGAAACTGTTGAAATCTTTACGTAGTAAGTACTAAACTGATCTTCTGTGTATAAAGAGAATTGTAAATGAATCTTGATGTGAATGGAAGGGGAGAGGGAGTGGGAAAGGGGAGGGTAGCAGGTGGGAGGGAAGTTATGGGGGGGGAGCCATTGTAATCCATAAGCTGTACTTTGGAAATTTATATTCTTTAAATAAAAGCTTTATATTTATAAAAAAAACAATGTGAATAAAAATGATCTGATTATCTCAATAGATGCAGAGAAAGCATCTGATAAAATACAACTTCCTTTCATATTAAAAACCTTAAGCACATGGGATATACAAGGAACATTTCAACACAGTCAAAGTAATGTATGACAAACCCACAGCTAGAATTTTATTGAATAGGCCGAAGTTGGAAGCATTTCCACTAAGATAAGGGACAAGACAGGGATGCCCACATATATTATTGCTATTCAATATTTTCTTGAATAATTTAGCCAGAGCCAATAGGCAAGGAAAACAAATCAGAGATAAAAATTGCAAAGTAGGCGGTTAAATAATTCCTGTTTGCAGATGACATGACCCCATACATAGGGGGAACCAAAAGACTCCACTAAAGGAACTGCAAATAACCATAACGTAGTATCACTTCACCCCTGTTAGAATGACTATCATCAAAAAAATCCAACAATGAATGCTCATGAGGAGTGGAGGATAAATATCCTAATACACTATTGGGACTGTAAACTAGCACAATCATTATGGAAGACAGTAAGTTGATTCCTTAAAAATTTGAATGTTGATCAACCATATGACCCAACCATCCCACCTCTGGGAATTTACTCAAAATATATGTGATCAGCATATGAAGGACTTATCTGTACTTTTGTTTATAGAAGCTCAATGCACAAAACCCAAGATATAGACTCAACCCAGGTATTTGTCAATTGATGACTGAATAAAGGAAATGTGACACATACACACACACACACACACACACACATGTACTATTTAATCATAAAAACAGAATGAAAATTTTTTTTTTTGACAGGCAGAGTGGACAGTGAGAGAGAGAGACAGAGAGAAAGGTCTTCCTTTTGCCGTTGGTTCACCCTCCAATGGCTGCCGCGGACAGCGCGCTGCGGCCGGCGCACCGCGCTCATCCGATGGCAGGAGCCAGGTGCTAGGTGCTTCTCCTGGTCTCCCATGGGGTGCAGGGCCCAAGCACTTGGGCCATCCTCCACTGCACTCCTGGGCCACAGCAGAGGGCTGGCCTGGAAGAGGGGCAACCGGGACAGAATCCGGCGCCCCGACCGGGACTAGAACCCGGTATGCCGGCGCCGCAAGGCGGAGGATTAGCCTGTTGAGCCATGGCGCCGGCAGAATGAATTTTTTTGTTCGAAACAAAATTGATGCAGTTGGAGACCATTAATTACTAAGCCAATCCCCAAAAGACAAATATGTTTTCTGATTTGTGGTAGCTAATTTGAGTGAAACTTACTTTTGAGATATGATTATTGTTTGTAACCCTTGTCTATATGCCTAAGGAATGGTGGTCTTTCTACTTTCTACTTGTTGAATTCTTTACTTAGTGGAGGATTAAGTTTGTGATTCAAGTAAATACAAAAGTATGTTATCTCCAAAATTAAAAATAAAATTAAGGCAGGAAGATCAAAGATATAAAAGAGGGAGGAGAAGTAGAAAGTGTCATTATGCTCTTAAAACTGTATATATGAAATACATGATCTCTGTTCTCTTCATTAGGTAAGTTAAGAATTAACCTTTAAATACTTTTTTCTAAAGTAATAGCAGTATTTTACAAAGCTTAGTTTTTGGTTTTGGTAGTTTTCTTTGAGTGAAAACATCCAAATGATAAATGAGCTTATGAGGATCCACAATAGAATTGGAAAAAAATTCAGTTTAAAATCCAAAGTGATAACAATGTGCTAGGTATCTAAGAATCTTATTACAGTTCAGATTATGCTTTTTGCTGACTATTGCATGTTGGGTATTAATTGTCCATTCTCAACTTGTTTCCTCGTCTTCATTTAAAAAATCATAATCATAAACATGCCTCTCTCAGAATAACAGAATTAAATCTGTAAAACGTATAAAATATTAATTGCTTCTACTTTTCCAAATTTATAGTGTTTCTAAAAGCTCATGGTGAAATCAAATTTAAAAACAAATTTCCATGAAACTTTGATTTTCCTCTTAAAAATCTACGTTTTCACTGTCAAGTCTACGAAACGTAAGTTTTGAGCTTTTTTTCAGTTTAGCTGCTTTGTGTAGCTTTTTTTAAAGCTTTTATTTAATGAATATAAATTTCCAAAGTACAGTTTATGGATTACAATGGCTTCCCCCCCCATAACTTCCCTCCCACCTGCTACCCTCCCCTTTCCCACTCCCTCTCCCCTTCCATTCACATCAAGATTCATTTACAATTCTCTTTATACACAGAAGATCAGTTTAGTACTTACTACGTAAAGATTTCAACAGTTTGCACCTACACTGAAACACAAAGTGAAAAATACTGTTGGAGTACTAGTTATAGTATTAATTCACAATGTACAGCACATTAAGGACAGAGATCCTACATGATTTTTTTTAAAGAATTGATTAATTATGCAATTTCCAATTTAACACCAAGATTTTTTAATCATTTGCAATTATCTTTATATACAGAAGATCGATTCAGTATATACTATGTAAAGATTTCATCAGTTTGTACCCACACAGAAACACAAAGTATAAAAATACTGTTTCAGTACTAGTTACAGCATTACTTCACATTGGATAACACATTAAGGACAGATCCCTCATGAGACGTAAGTACACAGTGACTCCTGATGTTGATTTAACAATTTGACACTCTTGTTTATGGCGTCAGTAATCTCCCTAGGCTCTAGTCATGAGTGGCCGAGGCTATGGAAGCCTTTAGGGTTCGCCGACTTCGATCTTATTCCAACAGGGTCGTAGTCAAAGTGGAAGTTCTCTCCTCCCTTCAGAGAAAGGTACCTCCTTCTCTGATGGCCCCGCTCTTTCCACTGGGATCTCACTCACAGAGATCTTTCATTTAGGTGTTTTTTTTCCCAGTGTCTTGGCTTTCCATGCCTAAAATACTCTCATGGGCTCTTGAGCCAGATTCGAATGCCTTAAGGGCTGATTCTGAGGCCAGAGTGCTATTTATGTAACTTTTTCTTGAAAAGTCCAAGTTATGTTTTCTCTTTCCTGATTGCCATTCTCCTTTTTTCCCTATTCAGAAACTCCCCTTTATTCACTTGTTTATACTTAGGGCACATGGTCACATTTTACATAAGATTTTATTTTTCCATTCGTGATTAAATATTCTTTCATAATCTTGCAGTTCCTCACTCTAAAGTTATATTTCCCTTCACCGCTTCCAAAAGTACTCCTTACGAATTTGATACATTTGTAAAGTATTATATGTTGCCAGAAAAATCTTGATCCTTTTCCAGGTCATAGAAACTAGTGTCTTTGCAGTATGAGGGACTGTGTAGTAAACGCATACAGCACGCTATAAAACATGTTTTATTAATTTGAAATGCAGAGTTAGAGTAATCTTACATCCACTGGTTCACTCCCCAAATGGTCGCAGTGGACCAGACTGAAGACAGCAGTCTGAAACTCCATCCCGTCCTACAAGGGTGGTAGGAGCCTTTGTACTCAGGTTATCTCCCACTGCTTTCCCAAGTCAATTAGTAAGGAGCTAGATTGAAAGTGGAGAAGCTGAGACTTGATCTAACACTCAAATGGGATGCAGGGGTCCCAGGCAGTGGCCCATCCTGCTGCACTACAACTCAGGCCTTAGAGGAATATTATCGAATTTTAAGAACTTGAGGCTGATACTGCAGCACAGTGGGAAAAGCTGCCATATGCAATGCTGACATCCCATTCAGAGGGCTGGTTCAGGCTCTGGATGCTCTGCTTACAATCAACCTCCCTGCTAATGCACCTGGGAAAGCAGTGGAAGCTAGAGGACTTGGGCCACTGGCATCATTGAGGAACAGCTGGATATAGTTCCTGGCTCCTAGTTAGCCTTGGCCCTGCACTAGCCATTGTGGCCACTTGAGAATTGAACCCACAGATGGATGATCTCTCCCTCTCTCTCTGTCCTAACACTCTACCTTTCAAATACGTAAATATTTTAAAAGATAAAATTCTAAGGACTAATGAATTGGAGCAGAAGTGTTTTTATTTAAAAGCGCTGGATAGGAAGTTGCAAGTTGCTAGAAACAGGCACAGAGCTTGCAGCAAATTTCAGTAAGACAAACAGGGGTATTGGCAATGTGTGCTGCCAGCCACCCTCTGTAAGTTCTCCCCTCTGGGAAAAGATCAACTGAACAAATTACTAAATTTATACTTGAAAAACAAAGGGTCAAATGGAAGAGGACTCAGCCTGTTTGTTTATATTTATGAACATCTGAGAACAAATGACATTGATTGAAGCAAACTTGTCCAACATAACCCTTTCATTGATGTGTAAACATATTTCTTAATGTGGCCTGCAGAACCCAAATGATTCCCTAAATTATTGTGCACAAATTGTCCTGGCTCGTCTAAATTAGACTTAATTCTGTTTCCTCAATTAAAATTAGTAAAAGAAGCAAAATGAATAGAATTTGAAAATGAGTGTTCTGAATGCAACCAACATTTTCTAGGAAAGATACTGTAGCATTTCTATTATGTGATGAAAAACCAGTCTTTTTTTTAACTTTTATTTAGAATATAAATTTCCAAAAACCAGACAGTCTTAAAAATTCTATGGAGGTATTTGAAAATCTGTGGAAGCATGGAATAAGTCCATTTTGGTGCAAAAATATTTTGAAGCCCATGTAGTATTTTTTATCATAATTTACATTCCCCATGGGCTTTTTGAAGACTGCTTATCTTCAAAATTTCACACTGATTTCAAAACTTTTAGCATCAAAATAAACTCTTTTTACCAAGCATTCTTTATTTATATGTAAAGCAGAGTGTCAGAGACAGAGATAGAGAGATCTTCCATCCTCTGGTTCACTTCCCAAATGGCAACCAACAGACAGAGCTGATCCAGGCTGAGGCCAAGATACCTGAACTCTATCCATGTCTCCCACAGGGCCGCAGAGGCTCACGGACTTGAGCTACATCTGCTGCCTTCCCATGCACATTAGTAAGAAACTGGATGGCAAATGGCGTACCAAGGACTCTCACTCTTACATTGGATGCTGCATCATGAGCAGCAACTTAACCTGCTGTGTCAAGAAACAGGCCTCTAAACTCAATTTTTAAATCCAATTGCACAAACGTTGTGAAGTACTTTCGTATAGAAGACAGTCACAGTGAATGCTTAGGAAAGATTGACCATCTTCAAATATCTATTTCCATTTTACACAGCTCTTCCTCAGGTTAACTGATAAAGAACTCTACGTATTTTATATGCACAATTTATTGAGTTTAGATAAATGAAACACTCATGATAGCAACGGCCACAGCTCACGTCACAGATACATCAAACACTTCTCAATGTCCTTGCAACCAAGTTTTCACGGGCTATTCTACTTTCTTGGGCTCCAGAACCATACATTCCAGACCTCCCCTTCAGTTTCTAACAAAGATCTATCTTAACATAAAAAATGAAAGCCCAATTTTTCACTCCCTTCTGGCAGCTCCCACCATTGCCTTAAGCCTGTCTTTCCCCTGAAACTTCACATCTCATTAAAAAAATCAACTTCAAATTCTAGTTGCCTATTGTAGAGCACTGGAATTTTCTCTCACTTTCCATGTACAGTTTCAGTCTACTTTGTTATCTTGATTTTTGAACTACATCTAAAATACAGTAACTACCACATATATTGTTACCACCCTATAGCTCCTGGTACTCATCTGATTTTTTGTTATCCTTCTAACTGGATGTGGTTGCCTTCCTACATAGTAATCTCAAAACAATCTTCCAAATATTCCTGCTAAAAGAGAACTAATGTCACCTTATTCTTTATGTGCAAAATTCTGAACCCTTTTCATATCACTTAAAGTAAAATCTACAAGCCTTACAGCAACCTATATGCCCATATAGAATGTGGCCCTTGCTGCCTCTTAGACCTCATCTACAGTGCCCATCCCTTTCTTACTCCTGCAGCTGCACTGTTTTACACACTCCAGCCACGTTTATATTCTATGGCCTTTTACATTACTTTTTCTTTGCCTAAAACAATTTTCTTGTATGTATTTCCAAGGCTTGTTTGTTTGCATTTTCTAATCTCTACTAAAATATTCTTTGTATGATAAAGCCTTCCCTGGCCATACTATAAAACAAAAAACTCTAAGAAAGGCCTTCCTTCCAAAACATGACCATTTAACTTACAGCTTTGTGTGTACTGTTGATCTAGGTCAACTAGAACTTAAGCTTAATAAAGGGGAATATCATTCCTGTTTTCATGTTCCAACATATCACAAGAGTAGTCTGCCAGGTGATGTTAAGAAGTTGCCAATTTTAGGGGCCAGCCCTATGGTGCAGTGAGTTAAAAGCCCAGGCCTGAAGCTCCAGCATCTCAAATGGGCACCGTTTCAAGTCCTGGCTGCTCCACTTCTAATTCAGCTCCCTACTAATGTGCCTGGGAAAGCAGTGAAAGGTGGCCCAACTCCTTGGGCCCCTGTAGCCACATGGAAGACCTGAAGAAGCTCCTGGGTCCTGGCTCCGGATGGGCTCTGCTTGGCCACTGGTGAGTGAAACAGTGGATGGCAAACCTCTGTCTTTACCTCGCTTTCAAATGACTTTTTTTTAAAAAGACCTATTTATTTATTGTCAGAGGTACCAAGAGAAGGAGAAACAGCTCTTTCATTTGCTGGTTCACTCCCCAGATGGTCACAACAGCTGGAGCTGGGCTAATTTGAAGCCAGAAGTTTCTCCTGGGTCTCCTATGTGGATACAGGGGCCCAAGACTTAGACCATCTTCTATTGCTTTTCCAGGCCATACCAGAGAACTGGATGAGAAGTGGAACAGCCGGGATGTGAACCAGCTCCCACATGTGATGTGGGCACTGCAGGCAGTGGCTTTACCTGCTATTTCACAGTTCTAGCCCCAATAAAATAAATTTTAAAAAGTTGCTAATTTTAGTAGCGTGTCAACAGAAAATGCAGAAGTAGTTTCATGTGGTCTTTTTTCACACACTCCTTAGTACACTAGAAAAATGGATTTTAAAATACAATAAATGGCATTCAGGCAAGAAAGCAGAAATGTGTTTTTGTTTTTCCTTATGAAGTTATGAAGGGGTTAAGACTAGAGAGGAATAAATTAGTATCATTCCACCTGACATTAAAATAGACTCTCATTTGAATTTGCTGTATAAATATTTTAGACCCATAGCCTCCCAAGTTTTATTTGGGTTACCTGAGAAAGGTAGCTCCTTTTCCGTAAGAAATGCACTATGTGATTCTATATGGGATCCCCAGTATTTGAAGAACAGGTGTATCTACAGTATATTTGGCATAGTGAATGAAGTTCTAGTTAGCACTGGAGCAAACAGTCAGAATGGCATAATTCAACTAGGTCTCTGAACATTTTTTACCTTATGATTTTTATTTCTTCCCAGATTTCATCTTACAAGTGAAAATAAATAACAACCTTTAATTCAAATTTGTTACTAGTGTCAATTTATAGAATTAGTATTTTCAACATATACTTGCTTTGAAAAGACGTATGGAATGATTTTTGATGGTTATGTGGTTTTCAAAAATTTAAGTGGGAAGGCAGTCTAAAAGTGGAAATGTTTTTCTCTTATCATTTAGGTTAACATTATGGAAATACCAGGATTAAGTGCATTAAGGAATGTATAGCCTTATATCTACAAGTTCCAGCTATCAATTCAGTTGGATATGCCTTTACAAATCTAATTTATCTTCTCTGTGGCCTTTCTTAGCTGCAAAGTGCATCCTGTCTGAAAACTACAAACATCAATCTGGGGTAAACCTCAATATATGACTATCTGTGCATGTATTCAATTATTTTTTTGCTCTAAATTTAATCTATGGCTCAACTGTAAGCATTTGGTCTCTTAGTATGCACTTTTTAAAATCTTTCCTTCCCACAGTAATTTTACAACTTAATATATTTCTCATTTTACATGAAATCACTTATTCACATATTTTCATCTAAGGCATTTATTTTTCCATACATCCTCCTTTTTTATAACAGCAAAGACTATTATTTAGAGGTAAGTACACATATGGTTATCAGTATAATGTCTTCTATGAATAGTGGTGAATTAGGGAGAGGGGCTGGGCTCTGAAAAAATTTAGAACCTGTTAACTCATTAACAGGTGCAAACCACTTCACCCAGAGCCTGGTGAACAGACAGCATTTTGTATCTACCCTTGCAGTGACTCCTCAATTCTGACCATTTAGAGTAAGGGCCAGGGAGTTTCATTTCATGTAGATTTCCAGGTACAAATCTTCAAAGTAATTTCAAATCCTACCCCTATGATACTTTGGAGAAAACTTCCTGAACGTTGAGAACATGCAAATTTGAGCTCAGATATTCCACTTCTGTGTTGTCTGGGATCTCTCTCAATAATGAAGACAGTAAAGGAAGCTGGCACTGTTGTAGAACGGGATCTGGCAAATTTGACACAGTTCTTAATGATTTGGCTAATGCAAGTATTGCTATCTGATGTTTCTTATTTACTAAGCCACTGTGCTGCCTTATCTTATATTTTAATGCATAGTCTGAACGAATTATCAGTTGCTCATTGTTAAGCCTTGAAACTTCTCTATACACTAGCAGCAGCAAAAAAAAATACATGAATGCCATAAATTACTTTATTATATTATAGAGTTAGCCTGTTATTTCTGAGACCTTGACATCATTGTATGCCCAGTAGTTGCAGTAGTAACCACAGGTCTTCCACTATCTGTTACTTAAATCCTGGATTTCAGTGTTCTCATCCAAAAAGTGAGGAGTAGAATAATTAATTCACACAAATATTTAGTTAATGACTGTGACATCAGACATTGTGCTAGTGGCAGATAGATAATATGGTTGTTTACAACCTAATGCAGATATTGGCATGAAAACGTAATTCAGTAAGAGAATGGATTTCATCATTCAATCTTAACAGTGAGGCAAATTTCTACTTTTTTTCCTTTTCTATATTAAAAAAATCAATGAATTACATTTATTTGAAGGGTAGGGATACCAAAGAAATTTGTCATTTCTAGTCTTTTTCCATGTTTTCTAATGTCTACATCTGCCAAGGCTGGGCAAGGCTGAATCTGGGAGACAGAAATACTATCAAGGTCTCCCATATGGGTAGCAGGGACCCAACCACTTAGGCCATAACCTGCTATCTTCTAGGGAGTGCATTATATATGGAAGCTGGATTAGAAGCAAAGCTGGACTCAAACTCAGGCATGCTTACACAGGCTGCAGGTGTCCCAACTAGCGATTTAACTGTTGTGCTAAACACTGGCCCCTCTATTGCATAATCTTGCCTCAGTCTTAATGCTGGTTTTTGCTTATATCTAAACAAGCAAATGAAACTACCTCTTCTGAACATTCTTGTAGAGTGTGCTTTTGGTACCTAGAAGAATAGGTTTTCTAAGAAGACCAGTATTCAGATTTGAAGTCTCAGTCTGTAGAAGTGGCTTAGCAAGTAATGATCATTTTATTCTCTCACCTGAGTGACAAGTTAACCCTTGTAACAGAAGTCTCTTTAGAATGGTATGGTTAACATCTCCCCCTTTAGTGATAATGGCTGTTATGTGGCTTATCCCATTTATAAGAGTTGACTCTACTTCTGCAACAAAATTTTATTTCCAATTTAGTTCCTACTAACATCAGATTAGGAATCAAGTAAATCTTTAATTGAATAGTATTCCTGATCCTTACTTAAGGTCTGTGGGTTCGTTTTCATACCCAAAAATCAGAGCACACGATTTTTATCTCATGAAGTAACTGTCCGAATAAGTCAGAACCATCTTTGGGAGCATTATATAGCTCTTGGGCTGAAGTGAATACTAAATAGAAACCAACAAGAAGCAAATGTTGCTTTCATTATAATTCTCATAGCCTTTTATTTGGTCTCCATCCTTCCCCAGAATGACCTGCCCTTCTTACCAAACTAAACTTCTCATCCATTGATCCCATCTCTATGCCTTCGTTTATCATTGAATTTTCCAGAAAATGGTTTCCTTTCTTGTAATCCATGAAGGCACTTCTGAAAATTCATGGAAAATTCATTAAAAATTAGCGCAAAAGTTTGAAATCCAGGAATAGAAGAAGTCTTCAGGAAGCACATTGAAAACGTTTAATAATGCAAACATTAAGGGTAGATTCCAGGGGCCAGTGCAATGGCACAGTAGGTTAATCTTCTGCCTGTGGTGCCGGCATCCCATATGGGGGTGCCAGCTCTCTTCTGTGGCCTGGAAAAGCAGAAGATGGCCCAAGTGCTTGCGCCCCTGCACCCACGTGGGAGACCAGGAAGAAGCACCTGGCTCCTGGCACAGCTCTGGCCATTGCGGCCATTTGGGGAGTGAACCAACGGAAGGAAGACCTTTCTCTGTCTCTCCCTCTCACTCTACCTCTCAAATTTTTTTTAAAAGCTAGATTTCAAAAGTTTTTGTATTAAAATACATTTCCTTTAATTCCACTTTTTTACAAACTTTCCAAAGTCTCTTTGTATATGTTGTATATGTCAATAAAGCTTTTTCAATATCACACTATATTATGGAGTACTCATACATAGTGACTGAAATTATTTTCCTACAAGTTAATCTGATTCTGACTGTTCTCAGGTTAAAGATGTTTCTAGATTTCCAGTGCTTATAGGATCCTATACTCCTTGGCATCAGTTTTATATAATTCCTTCTTCTCCTAGCTTCCCTTGCATCCTGCTAGAGTGAGTTGCAGATCAAGCTTCAAGCATTTCCTCCTACTCAAAGCTACACATCTCAACTCTGTGTTCTTTTGTTCTAAATACATCTCCTAATTTCAAAAACTCATTTTTCCAGAAACACAAATATCACTCCTGAATTGCAGATAGAGATGATCACTTCCTCTGAGCATCCATAGACTATCTGCAGACTTGTAAAACAGTATTTGGTATTATAATTACAGGTTACAGGGAAAACAGAGTTCAAATGGAACTGGATATAATAGCTAAAAACAAACCTCTCCCTGCCCCTAGACCATTACCTAAATCTGTCTATATGCCTCGTTTAGAACTTAGTCACATTTCTTCTTCTGACATCTCTTGAATTTTTAAGGATCTTATTATTTAAATCATGTGTGTGTGTGTAACTCTGTAACAGATCTTTTGTCCCTGCTTCTAATTTCATGTTCTGGTGACCGGCTTGAATTTCCCCTTTCGTATAATTTTTGCCAATTAAAGTCACAAACGCTTAATCCTGTGAAGGAAAATCATTATAGCTTGAGCCCCTAACAACACGATTAATGCCCCCCCCCCGTCTTCCTGCACATTTAATATTGTGCACATTGGGTTACAAATCAGAGTACTATACATCAGAGTTTCCTTCTGAACTTGCAGTTAATATTTTCAGAGGACAATAGTCAGAGAATAATTCTGATGCACTGTGTTTTTCACTTACACAAAATATATACCACCCTCCACACCTGTAGTTAGGTCAGCACCTGCAGCATCTTTCCACCTCCATTTTATTTAAGTTCTGGTCCCTCCTTCTTTGTTCCATTTATATCTTGTTGAACCCTCATGACAGGTGTAAATGATTGTTTCCATAGGAAAGAACAAAACGGAATTCTTTTTAAAAAGTCTATTCAGTACTTTTTCAGTAATAGTTGGGGAAATGTTATTTAGGAAGAATGGTGCTTTCAAAGGCTTTTGTTATTTCTCTATAAATAAACAGTCATGCTACAAATTTGCATGAAAGCAGACTGAAGGAATGTGGCATACTTTTCCTATCCTTTTACACAGGAAATTGTGTGTAAAGAAGGAGGAAAGCAGGCTTCCAGATCAAGTCACCCACATGTAAAAGTTCCAGTTTTTCCCATCTTGTTAATTTGCATGGGGCTTCCACCATCAACTCCAACACACTTTGCCCTTGTTGGCACGGGGTTACTAACAGGACAGGCCTTCTCCACTGCCTTTCTCTCCCCATCCCTTCCTAGTGAAGGCCTGTAATTTAAGCACTCCCTCCTCTGTGAGAGTTCATGCTTCCTCCTTGCCTAGTGCAAAATGTCTGTCACTTTCCTTTGAAAAAGGCCCTAGGAAATGGACTTGTAAAGGTCTAATAGACTCATCAGATGTGGTTCTCAAATGTTAAATGCCACACTGACATTCAAAAATTCATTTTGGGGCCCCCATAGGAAAAAGAAAGTTATGCCACTCAGAGTTTGGAAAAGCACATCATCTTCTCTGTGACGATATGAAGTCTGGATCGCAGAAGCATTTTAAAATCACGAAAAAATATGAAGAATGCAGCACATTCCATGGCAAAGATTATATCGAATTTTGTCAGTTTGAAAGAATTCGGACCACTCAGTGCACATAACCACATGTGTGTTAAATAAACACATTTAATTCCCAATGATCTTTTGGTTCATGGTACATATTGATCATGAATTATAAGATTACAGTACCAGGAAGAAATTTGGAATAATCAATGTACCCACCCAGTTACGGGATTATCAAATGATATTAAATATTCTAATTTTAAATGCATTCTGCCACATTCTAAAAGGAACTGATGTCCTAAATAACTATTTGCTTCCATGACAATTACTCCCAAGCAAATGTGAACTTTAAAGACAGAGCTACTTTGTATTTATTTTCCATTGGAGATGCTTAGCATGTATTGTGGTTTATTGTAAGTATATGGAAGATGTATTTGTCTGAAAAATGATGGGCCGGCACTGTGGTACAGCGAGTAAAGCCACCTGCAGCCTGCAGTGCCATCATCCCATGTGGTGCTGATTGATGTCCCAGGTCGTCCATTTCCAATCCAGAAAGCAGTACAGGACGGCCCAAATCTTTGGGCCTCTGCACCCATGTGGGAGACCTGAAAGAAGCTCCTGACTTTGGATCGGCCCAGCTCCAGCAGTTGTAGCCATTTGAGGAATGAACCAGCTAATAGAACACCTCTCCCTCTCTCCCTCTGACTCCACCTTCCAAATAAATAAACAAACCTTAAAAATTTAAATAATCTTAAATACAGATGATCTAAAGATTAAAGAATGTATGGGAATCTTTCTCTCTTGAAATGAATGTCTATACTGAATTCTCTTGCCTCCCCTTGAATCACCAAGCCACACTCTTTGAGGGATTCCTCCATTTTTCTATTGTGATTTCATTTTACCCCAGGCTTCAGGTTGCTCTTGAGTAGCCATAAGCCAAGAGAGCCGCTGCCAGGAGTGCCCTGATGAGAGTGGGAGTCGGTTCAGTTTGGGTGTGTGGGCCAAGTGAAACACAAGCAGGAGGTGAAACAAAAATGCATAAAATAACAGAAACTTGTTACTTACAGATCCCAGAGAAGTTAGGGGAACTGACGGCAGTCGGTGGCTGCAGGGAGTTCGGAGGGAGGGTCATGGAGACAGAGGATCTGACTTCTCCTTTATAAAGATCTGTGGACGGGTCTCTTGGGTTTTCCTGTAGCGACTGGGGATTGGCTAATTTACAAAAACACATGAGAAAGGGAGAACAAATTTATAGGACTCTGGTGTTGATTATTAGGCTTAATTATTTTTATCAGCTGTGGAGTGTATTGTGCATGTTAAGGGGATAAGAAACAAGTGGATTCTATCACAAACAATTACCCAGGAGGAGATGTTTTGACTAGGTCAAAGGTGATGAAGAAAAACCAAGTTTCAAAGAGCTGACCTCAGTCCTACAAGTGGATGCTAAGGCAGCACGATTTAAACACACTTAAGACAAAGCCACTGATATTTTGATACAATTTGTGCAAACTAGAAATGCATTTACTCTTTGATTCAGTAAGGATTCACTTACAGTAAGTCTCTAGCACCAGCCATGTGGCTGGAGCTGAACCACTGCACCTCCACAGGAAGTACTCAAAGTTTGTCAGTGATGTGAAGATATGGGTTGCTCGTATTCAATTTTACATAAGGATCTCCCTTGGGTTTCTCATGTTCACATATGTTACTGTCACATATTCATGGTACAGAGAAATTTTGGGGCAAATTGTGCTAATAAGATTAGATGATGCTAATAAATATGCTTGACTGATTGATCTGATATGCTTAAGAGATATTTAAAAAGTGGTTCCCATTTCCGTAAATTCCGTCCCCCTCAACACTGACCACAAACATTTTCACTCGAATGACTCAAACTCACTTGTCCCTTTTATCATCTTTGAACCTTACAGCAACTAACACATAAAGTCACAATCCCCACTGGGTTCTGGATATTCAGGTTGGGCCGAAATTCATCCCTTGAGAAGTCTTTTTGTCCCAGAGTTCAACTCGTAAATTCTGTAAATGTTATTGCAGCTGTAACTCCATCTTGAATGGGAAGCAGATTTTACCTGAAAGATTTACCCTTGTCATATAAGGTAGCTTTATAGCCATGCATATCAGTTATTGACCTGACACTGAGGTTGTAATTTTTCTTTCGGTAAAAAGGGATTAAAAGCTTTTTAGGGGAGTCTGATGAGTGAAACTAATGCTTCTCCATAGTATCACCTCTCGTTAAGGGGGTAATTAAGAAGAAATTTCGGACAAGGAAATCTAAAGAGGACAACCCTCACCCTTAGCTCTCCTTTCTGGGTTCTTTTACTCTTGAATTCTCTTTCAGTCTTCTTGATGTCCATGGTGACACCACATATATAAAAACATATTATCAAAAGCACCCAAACGAAAGCCATATTTTCTCCCAGGGGAGTCTGTATTTTTACAGAAGTCAAAATCTCAAGCTGAACGCATCAACCGCCTAGGTAGGAATTCAAGCATGTCAAATGTATCAACTAGACTTTCACCCGTTTTGTTACAGAACCATTTGCATTATGCCATGGAAGAAAGTGAAAAGAGAAATAAGACTAAGTCTTTAGACTCCTGAATGCTTAGACCTTAATGTAGTGCCTAGGGCACAGGCTGACCTCAGCTATTAAAAGTAATAGTGCAGAAATGGACCACAGCAATGGGGCTTCCAGATATCTTCTGCACAATGCTGTTTTGTTCTACCTATAGATTCTTTGTCTGCTCTGATAATTCTTTAACTGCATCTGAAATCAGGGCTTAGCATGTACTTGAGGTGGATGAACTCTAAACCAGCTACTGGGTCAAAGAGTATTTGAAGTAATCCTTTTTTATTCTTTCTCTCTTCTCTGAGTTTCTACTAACCCCTCACTTGTTTCAGGATTCCTATAATTCAGAAGAAAAAATAATAATTATCTACTTTAATTCATTAAGTCTTAGGTTCTCAATTATGTTGATATTTCAATGACCTAATATTTATTTCAAGTTACTATAAGTGGTATATTTATTATTCAATATAGTCTTCGTGGGTATTCTATATGCAGGATGATGGGACATAAAGGGTTAAGGAGTTTTAATTTAGATCTATCAACATATATTAGGGATGCAATGGCTACTAATTATCTTTTAATCTAAAAATCTTGTTAATATATATGAAGAAAATTCATGAAGTCATAAGGACTTCAGAAAAGTTTAAATGGTTGGTAAAAGTTCAAATGGCTGCTTATTATAGAATTGTTTCATGTGATTTTATGAGGTTATTTACATAAGAAAATTTCAGGGTGGAATATGCGTTTTTTCAGCTAGGATACTCTATTCTTCTCCACACTACTGCAGTAATTTGTACATTTTCTGCTAGGTCATTTGTACATACTGCTGCACAGCATTGTCATTCCTTCTGAGAATGTAGTGCATATTATTTAATATACCTGCAGAAAGCAAGCCAGGTATCTAACAACAATCTGGTTATCCCTATGGGATTATCACACATGCAATCATAAGTGCAATATAATAGTTTATAAATGACTGTATTGAGCACATTCCCATCTTTCTCAATGTCTACCTGAAAGCTATGAGTAGCAGATAAGAGAGTAGACAAACATCTAAATGATCATGAGAGTAAAGAGTCATATGGTATCAAGCCCAGAAATGCACAAACTCAGAAAAGTTTAAGAATTAAATCCATAAGAGACAACATTAAAGAGAAAAGTCATTATATTGAGATTTATACTACAATTTTTGTTTGTTTAGATTTCATGATTTGGAGAGCATATAAATCTACAGAATTGCCTTCTACATACCCTAAGTATAAACTTGAATTTGTGGATTAAGTTATCCTTTGATTGGCCCAATGGAAAAAGAGAAGGGAGTGTCGAAAGCCTGGATACATCTGCTTAGCATTCAGGCAAATACCACCCTCCTACATTCCTCTCAGTGACAGAAAAACCAAAAGTTGATCCACACTGCTACAATGAAGATCAGAGGCTTGGCCCTAGCTGTATGCAAGCAACAATAAAACATTAATGGTGTGGTCACACGGAGTAACTTTGTTTTTTTTGTTTGTTTGTTTGTTTTTCTCCAATTTAACACCAAGATTTTTTAATCATTTTCAATTATCTTTATATACAGAAGATCGATTCAGTATATACTATGTAAATATTTCATCAGTTTGCACCCACACAGAAACACAAAGTGTAAAAATACTGTTTCAGTACTAGTTATAGCATTACTTCACATTGGACAACACATTAAGGACAGATCCACGGAGTAACTTTGGAAAGTAGATAACATGGCCAAGTCAGCACCATAGGTTCAAAGAAATCAGAAAAGACTTATCCATGGATATTATGGAAATTGAGTTGACAGCATTTGGAGGATTGGGAGAATTGAATACCCTTCTAAATGTTTATGAGAATGCACTTATTTCTTAAAGATATGCATAATATTCTTAGTCTTCAATATCTTACTATTAATGAAAAGAATTAACATTTACCTAGAATGACTTAACAGCAGAGATGCAATATAAAACATATGATTTGAAGCAAAAATCATCTGTAATGTTTCCTTTTCTTTACACATGCCCTGTTATGAATATATCTGTTTCTGTTTTCTGCATATTTAGTTTACCATTTACAAACTCAGCTCTGCTAATGCAGATTAGAGCTAGAGGTTCAGTCTCCAACTCAAACTAAGAAGGCCTTTTCTTACCCATGGAAGAATAGATTCCAGGTGGTAAACGGAGGTCAACCTATGTTCATGGTTCTTATTTTTAGCATAAGTCAAACAATAACCTCATGTCCCCAGTAATGCCAAACATTTTATGAAAGAGTTCAGGGTCCAATCATTTACATTTCCACCAGAAATATGTTTTACTCTGATATGGTGGCAGTGGTTCAGTGCAAATGATCTGCTTTCACATAGACATTTGACAAACTTTGAGAGCAATTGGCCTGGAATTTGGAACACTTATCTCCAAGTTTCATGCCTCTAGAATATGAAAGAATGCTTTTGTGGAATTTTGTTCAGTTATTTCTATTGAATTCTCACTTCCATAAAGTTCCAAGAAATGAGAGCACAGATTAACTGTCAAGTACAGTTTTTGCTTTGAATAAAAGGTAATTTATTTTTAGCCCATTCTATAAGATCAGATTTTGGAAAGAAACGTTAATGTTTACAGAGTGCCTTCCTTTCAATAAATAAACAACCTTTTTAAAACAGCACATTCTATTCAAATACTTCAAAGCAGGAAAGACAGCACATCAGCATGAAGCCAACATGGAAACCAAGTCTTAGGACTTCTAAACACGTTAAATGGTAAATCCCATTGTTATTGTCTTTCAATTGTATTGAATATCATAGTTTAATCTAGATGCATTTTATTCTTTATACTATCTTTAAAGTTTTCTAAATTGAGCAAGTGATTTTACATAGAGGAAGCATTAGCATAGTGGCTAAACACTGGATTTTGACCTCAAATCATGGAAGTTTAATTTGCTACCCAAATAAACATAGGAAATGTTCTTAATTTATTTGTGTCTTAATTTTGTCAATGAAGAAAAACAAAAAAATACATTATGTCACAATCTCAGAAGATTGTTAAAAATTATATGTGATAACGTATGTAAGAGGCTCATAATTTTCTTATATATGTTAAATGCTCAATTCAATTTCAGATTTATAGTTAAAGGTAATGTTGGGGCGAGCGATGTGGCAGTGGGTAAAGCCATTGCATGCAGTGCTGACATCCAATATGGGTGCCAGTTCGAGTCCCAGCTGCTCCACTTACGCTCTAGTTCTCTGCTGTGGCCTGGGAAAGCAGCAGAGGATGGTCCAAGTTCTTTGGCCCATGCACCCACGTGGGAGACCTGGAAGAAGCTCCAAGCTCCTGGCTTCAGATCGGCCCAGCACCAGCCATTGTGACGATTTGGAGAGTGAACCAGCAGATGAAAGACCAGTGGATGGAAATGACTGCATTTCAATTTCTCCCTCTGCCTCTCTCTCACTCTCCCTTTCAATCAGTCTTTAAAAGAAGATAATGTAGAGCTGATCTTTCCAGTATTTCTGTTAAATCCTATGAAGTAAATGTTATTTAACTATTAGGATATTATTGTAGAAAAACTAAGGTATCATCAAAAGTAAAAATGAGTAGTACCAAACATGCTATAGCTATTTAAGGAAAACAGAACAGTATAGACTAGAATTTGAATCTAGATGCACCAAATAGTACTTAGGTGCTTTCAGGAAAGAATTGGTCCCAATTTTCTAAAAGATTCTCATCTTTAGATTGAGTGCAATTACCTGAATCTTCCTTATAGTATTAGTATGAGGCAAATGTGCTTTCATTTGAAAAGCTGTTCTGTTACTTAATATTACTATCTCTGATGACATCACAGAAATTATAGATTTAACTCATTTTTAAAAACAGAAAAAAGAAGTGAAGAATTTTCTCTGTATGTGTGCCCAAGAACATAAGTAGTTTTCTTAACTATTAATTATTAAAATTATATTTGGAGAACACAAGTATGGAAAACCAGGGTAAAATTTAGCTTAAAAGTCCCAGCAGCTTTGATGTTAGTTAGATATGTATAAGTCTGCATAAATATTCTTACCAGGTGGATAACTTAATTAAATTAAGCTTTGTGATTACAATGCAGATCTTCAATATGCAAATTAAAATATATTATCTAACAACTTCAAATTAGATTTCGGTATTATTGTAATAAAGATTCAGACACGGCTAATGAGACAATATGACATTATTGTTTACATATAGTATTATAAACTGTTTTGTGCAACATATAACTATCAAATTCTTGTGTAGCATTTTATAATTTAAATTAATATATTTTGTAGACAGAATACAAAGCTCAACTTTTTGGTAACTTTAATATGCTCCCCGGTTTATCTAAAAGTGACAGTTACATATATATCCCAACTACTCTGCTACTGAATTTCTATGATGTGTGACATTCCACACAAAGATGATTCTGAGCTCAAATTCATTTGGCTCATATTCTCACATCTGTCACCAACCTTAAGTAGGAATGTAAGTGCTCTTCTCTAGTGTCTTACATTTGTGACCAAGGGAAATGGCTGCATCCTTCTGAATCGTGAACTTGAATGCTATCCACAGAGAACATCCCCTGCAAAAAAGAAACTGGGTCTTACGAGGATGAGATAAAAATCAATATCAGCTAGACAATGAAAATAAACCTCATATTCCAATTCTGACATATTCCAAGTACACTCAAAGAGACAACATCCATTTTTTTTTGAAGAAACAGGGTGTTCCTCTGACCTATAAAACATTTTATAATAGAACCCAATTCCTAAAATATACACTGGAAGGCATACACTTTATAATGTGGCTTTTCCATTTAATTCAGTTTTGCTTCACACCCCTCATATAAACACAATCCTCTGATTCTCAGAATTTACTCTTAGCTTCCATTTGAGAAAATCAGTTTTTCTCTTTTGTATTTCAATCCTGAAGTTCTTGTTTTCCCTCCAAAACGGCATTCAGCATCAATCCAGCCTTCACCCCTTCCTACCTCTCAGTTCAGACAATGTCTGATCCATCTCAGGCCCAGGCATCTGTTGTAACCTAACATAGATCTCTAAAAAGATAGTCTGTAGAATGATGGCATAAAGTAGAGACAAAGAGAACTTTTTACATAAAGTCTCTTTGTCATGTCTAGATTTAAATATTCCTCCTTGGATCAGTACGAAAATCGAATATGACAAAATGGTTAACAAAATGCACTTTGGCAACACACCACCCAAATGAATACTAGGTAACATCAACATCCATAATTTTCTATGATGTAAACATCCTACATATTTAGAAACCATAAATTATTGTGTATGTTTTAAAAGATTTATTTATTTATTTGCAAGTCAGAGTTACACAGAGAGGAGAAGCAGAGAGAGAGGACTTCTATCTGATGAGTTTACTCCCCAGGGCCGGAGCTGCGCCCATCCAAAGTCAGGAGTCAGAAGCTTCTTCCGGGTCTCCCTTCCGGGTCTCCCAAGTGGGTGCAGGGGCCCAAGGACTTGGGCCATCCTCCACTGCCTTCTCAGGCCACAGTAGAGAGCTAGATCAGAAGTAGGGCATCAGGATCCCGAATCAGCACCCATATGGGATGCTGGCACTGCAGGCCAGGGCGTTAACCCACTGTGCCGTCAGCCCCAAATAATGGTGTATTAAAGGATTTTTTTAACTACTGAAAGTGGGTCTAAAAAGCAAAAGTTAATTGGAAACTGAAGAAGGAATTGCTTTATTACTGAACAGACTAAGATGCAATGCCAGTAGATGGCTACTGCAAAGCTAAAACAAAGCACTTCCAGTTTCCTTCCTGCCCATCCTCAACTCTTTATCTGTATTCACCAACGTTCAAATCCTGGTTCTTCTATACAAAGTCAGGGTATCACTTCCTTCTTGAATCCTAGACTATGTCTCTAACATCTGAATTGTACTCTGAGTATAAAACAGTAATAAACGTGGATTCCTTAATATTTTATTGATTTTGTTTTTATTTATTTGGAATGCAGAATGACACACAGACACAGAGAGAGAGGGAGGGAAGGGGAAAAACAGAGAGATGGAGGGAGGGAGAGAGAGAGAGAAAAGAGATTGCTCTCGATCCATTGGTTCACTCCCTTAAGCAACTATCATCTACTGCTTCACCTTCATGCCCCACTCCCAGAGTGCACATTAACAGGAAGCTGAATCAGCAGGGAGGAAGGTTTAATTGCAGGTATTCTAATATGCATTGTTGGTTTCCCAAGCAGAGACTTAACCTGCTGATCCACAGCACTGGACCAGATCCCTTGATTTGTTTTTAAATTAGGCTAAAATACATGTACTGTGAGATTCACAGGTATGAGTTGCAAAATTTGATAAGTGTAATAGATGTGCACTTCTGAATAAACAAAATCTCCATCAACATATAAAATATTTCCCTCACCTTACTAAGTGGATCATGTTTTTCTACTTAAAGTTTGTATAAAGGTTTTCTTTTTTAATAAATGATAAATAGTTTATGTGCTTGATTATTTTTTCTTCTCTAAAGGTATATTTTTGGTGTATCAGCTGCTTTTATATATGAAGGTATTAACCTCAAGAGCACTGTTGCATGTATTCATTTTTCCTTCTGTATATGGTAGTTTCTTAAATTGCCACAAGTTAAATATAAAGGTTATTAAAGAAGCCACACTTTGGGAAAGGTAGTTGTTTATATCTATTTACTTTTATAAACAAAATTTTGTGGCGTGGAATCCTTACAGCAACAGTTCTAAATACACACACAGTGCAAGCCTAAACTGAATTTATTCCGATTGGTAGAAGGTAATCAAAGTTATATATTGTCCCTAGTAGTTATCTGCTACTAAGTAAATTAGCAAAAGAATAAAGTGTTTTCTGCAAAATTGGAACATAGACTTGATCTCTAGGGACTGTCCCTGCCTTACAATATTTCATCTAGTAACTGTGAAAATAATCAAGACACAAAGAATCTTTATTTAGAAATTATTAAGTACAGACTATATATGGATGATACTGTATTTGCAATTCCATTTAATTCTAACAATAACTATGACCGAGTTAGTAAGATACATATTCCCTAGATGAAAAGCCAGACACTGCAAATGTCATGCTGGAATTAAGTAGCCAGTACAGGAATTGACTCTAGACGTAACTAGTCCCATAGCTTTTAATCTTTTGCTCTCTTTTTCTAGGTATATGCATTTCATATATGTTCTTTTTTTCGATTGAAGAAAATTGTTGAAGTAGTTCACATAGATGTCCACTTATCAATGGATGAATTTTACTATGGAACCTGAGGCCCATTCCTTAAGCACGAAGCCCTTTTTCCTTTGATCCTCTCTTAATAACAGAGGCATCAACAATGGAGATTGTTGGCAATACTCACTATCCATTTTTGTCAATGGTACAACAGGAATATAAGCAGTTTTTCTACAGAAATAATCAACTTCAGAATATAGATATAAATATCCTTTTATTATTTTTTTTCATTTTTGGTCTAATCACACCAAAGAACAAATTAACAAAATATTAAGTCCAAGATAAGTCCTCTTCAAAGTGTTGGAAAAAAGACAATACAAAATCAAGCACTCACTTGGTGTATTCAATTGCCATCGCTGTAACTGTTACTGTTGTTATTTATAAAATCTCCTGGAACAAAAGCTGATAATTTCACCCAGAGTATCCTCCTACTCACTGTGCTGGAGCTACTGCAATGCTCAAGTGGTAGAGTCGAAAAGATTTAAGTAGTCATTTGTTATCTCATATTATGGTGCTAATATAAAATGAAGAAACTATTTCCATGACAAAATGCTAATAAGAGTCTCTGCTAATGAGGTTTTTGTCACATTAATGAAAACAAATGCCAATATGATATAAAACTCTTATGAATAAAAATTACTAATGTGGCAGGCCTCATAATGGAGGGAAGACATGGAATACAAAGCAAATGTATGAGAAATGTGTGTGTACTTGCATTTGTGTATGTGTGTGTATTACTGGGTTTGGAGGAAGACACTGAAAGAGGACCTAAATTTTCATTAAATTACATCAAAGAGGCACAAGCCAAAAGCTAAGGAGAAAAAAATGTATCAATCTTAACTACAAAGAAACAAAGGTGAAATGCAGGGAAAAATATCTTTCACACCATGATTATAAAATCTGTTGAAGAGTAAAATTCATTTGTATTTATTTGTGAAAAAAATTAATAAATAAGTTTTTAAAGAATTATGTAAAGCACTATACCAAGAAACTCTACTGTTATTGTTCATACTAATCATAAGGAGAAATTCTTATGAGATGATGCAATACATATTTAACATATTAATAGTTGTTTTGAACCATAATAAAATCAAAATTCACTCACCTTCTTATGTCTGAATTTGCACCAATTTAAATATTTGGAACATCTGAAGACCGGAAGGTTACAGAATGTCATTTATTCATGCTGAACATCCTCTCTTTGATCCACCTACTTCAATGTAGCTATAACATTATCTATCATGGAAACATATTTACTTTGCACCTGCCAGTAAATTACATGTGATAAATTATATGTGAGACTCATTTATCCAAAAAGTGTTTGTTGTCTACTGATGGATAACATAATTACTTCAAGAGGTAGGAAATAATTCTGGAAAGTAAAGACTAACAACTTCTCTACCTGTTGAAAGGGAGGCATTATAAAGTGCTATTGATAAAGCAGAATTGGGCAATGCTATAGAAGGGGATATGCAGTAACCTGGCCACCAAAGGAGCTAACCAACATCCTTCACAGCTGGATTTATAATCTGCCAGATTATTTCCACTCTTCCCTCCTGGAATATGGTCTTCTTTCTATGGAACCTATACCAGTAAATTTTTTTTTTAAATTTATTTCGTTAGTTAGTTATAAGTTAGAGTGATAGGGAGAGAGCAAGAGAGAGATATCTTCCACTCACTATATTCCCCCAAGCCCTTCAACAGCTGAACTGGTGTAGGCTAATACAGGGAGCCAGGATGACCATTAAATTCTCCTTTGTGGGTTGGGACCCAACTACTGCTGGCCTCCAGGAAGTGCATTCAAGAGCAGAGCAGGACTCTAACATGGGTACTCTGATAAGAGACGCGGGCATCCCAAGTGTCAGCCTAACTGCTATGTTAAACTCTCACTCATATAACACTGTGATTTTTCTTTTTCATAGGACAATTTGCTGTTTCTCCAATTATTAAAACTTCTCTATCAAAATTGCTTTCAAGTTTAGACGTTTTACAGTGGTGGACTTTCATGCTGGGTCTATGAGGATATCTCAAAAGTGCATGGAAAAAGAGGTCTATTTTGGTGTAATAAATTTAAATCTGTGCAGTTTTTTTTTTTATAATGTTCATTTCCCTTAACTTTTAAAGATACTTTAGATTGTTGGAGTGCATGTGTATGTTTGTGTTTGCGTGTATACATGCATCCATAAATATATATATATATATATATATATATATACACACATCTATAGAATTATGGATATTTTGTCCAAAATGAAGGAACTCACATGTTTCCCCAAACTATACCAAGATTCATATCCTTTAGTCTTGGAAATATTCTTGTATTTGTTACTAACTTTGTCTCTCATTTTCTCTGTTGCCTTATCCTATACCTAGTACTGATAAGATGTTGGTCCATGAGTATTTTTTTTTTTTGACAGGCAGAGTGGACAGTGAGAGAGAGAGAGAGAGAGACAGAGAGAAAGGTCTTCTTTTGCCGTTGGTTCACCCTCCAATGGTTGCCGCGGCCGGCCGGCACACCGCGCTCATCCGATGGCAGGAGCCAGGTGCCAGGTGCTTCTCCGGGTCTTCCATGGGGTGCAGGGCCCAAGCACTTGGGCCATCCTCCACTGCACTCCTGGGCCACAGCAGAGAGCTGGCCTGGAAGAGGGGTAACCGGGACAGAATCTGGCGCCCCAACCGGGACTAGAACCCGGTGTGCCGGCACCTCAAGGTGGAGGATTAGCTTGTTGAGCCATGGCACCGGCCCGGTCCATGAGTATTAATGCTCCAACTGTGTCATATTCTTATGAATTCCCTATTTTTATCTAGTTTCTATGAATTTCCTTCATGGCAACACCATGCCTCACTCTCATCTTCAACAGTACCCAGAACCCAATTTACTAAGCTTAACATATTTTAGAAGGTGAGTGGTCTTTCTTCACGTTCATTTTGCATTCCATAGCCATGGCCATCACAGGGTGCAACATCTTTGATTTTTCTAAGCAAGTCAATTATTTTCTTTCCACATCACACTTCTAATTATTTGTATAAATCTCTTCTGTACTCTGTAGTTTTATATGGCCTTAGAAATTTGTATTTTGCTACCATTTTTTGGTATTTAATACATGGGGAAATACATTTTAAAGAATAAATTAGATACTGGCATCACAAAAAGGGTAAAGAACTTTTCTCAAAGAAATGTACTTTGAATAGAACAATTTCTTTAAAACTGGAATTTAATAAGATTCTTCAATCTCATCACAATGGGCCCCAATCATGTCTAACAGTTTGCTCTTCTCATACGTACAGTGATGTACCCACATATACTCTCCAATCATAATATTAGTGTTCAAAGTTCTCACCATAGTTGGTCAGACTATAGTTCGTGCAGTTTTTGAAAAGTTTAAATACTTTTCTGCACAACACTTTGAAATAAAATTGATGATGGCTATACAAACTGTCTACCTTAGAAACATGTTACTTACAGTATTTCAGGCATAGAAAGCCAAGACACTCTGGCAAAAAGAATGACCTAAATGAAAGATCTCCATGAGTGAGATCCAGTGGAAAGAACAGGTCATCAAAGAAGGAGGTACCTTTCTCTCAAGGGAGGAGAGAATTTCCACTCTGACTACGACCTTGTCTAAATATGATCAGAATCGGTGAACTCAAAAGGCTTCCATAGACTTGGCCACTCATGACTAGAGCCTAGGAAGATTACTGATGCCATAAACAAGAGTGTCAAATAGTTAAGTCAACAACAGGAGTCACTGTGCACTTACTCCTTATGTAGGATCTCTGTCCTTAATGTGCTGTACATTGTGACTTAATGCTATAACTAGTACTCAAACAGTGTTTTTCACTTTGTGTTTCTATGTGGGTGCAAACTGTTGAAATCTTTACTTAATATATGCTAAACTGATCTTCTGTATATAAAGAGAATTGAAAATGAATCTTGATTTGAATGGAAGGGGAGAGGGAACAGGAAAGGGGAGGGTTGCAGGTGGGAGGGAAGTTATGGGGGGGAGGGAGCCATTGTAATCCATAAGCTGTACTTTGGAAATTTATATTCATTAAATAAAAGTTTAAAAAACTATTTCAGTTTTTCTTTTTAAAAAATTTTATTTCAGGTTTTCTGTTTCCTGAAATACAATTCATTATTGATAGCATATGTCCATTCTATTGATCTTTAATAAATGTTTAATTTCAAACAGGTTTTAAATAAGATAATATACATTATCAAAGGTTTTAAGTGATGAAGTCTTTGCTGTTATTGTCTGAAATAATATATATTTAAAATATTTCTTAGGTAATTATATTGTTATAACAGTTGGATTTCCAAAGGAAGTCATGAAAATGGGCATTCATGGTCTCTTGATGTTCCTACATGTGCTTCTCTTGGTGTCCAGGCTAAAAGAGAATTCTGGCCATCCACATGCATTTGAGCAAGTGCCCATCCTGCCCTCCAGAAGACTTAGCAGACTTAGTTCACTGTTATAGAACTCAAGGGGCATTGAAAGTCTTGAATGCTTCAGTTCATCCAGATTCTCTTTAGTAGTTCATTCTGTTTTAAACATTGTGAAGAGTACACCTATGTGTGTGTTTAACCAAAATTTAACGAGAACCCACTATATCTTCCCTTCCATTTAGTATGTCAGATACAATGAAAATATAATGTTTTGCCAAATCACATGAATAGAGACGAACATGTTTGAAGATTCCCAAAAGATAGAGTGACATTTGGCTGAGTACTTACAGCATATACACCCCGAATGAAAGAGGGTTTGAGTCTCAGCTTTGTCCCTGATGCCAAATTTCAGCTAATTTAGACGCTGAGGGGGAAGATCAAGCAGTAAGTGGTGATCAAGTACTTGTGTCCCTGTCATCCACACAGGAGACCTCAACTGAATTATTGGCTTATGGCTTCCGTCTGGCCCAGCCTCAGCTGTTGCAGACATTTGAGGAGTAAACTAAGGATGGAAGATCTCTCTCCATCTGTCTCTGTAATATTTCTCTCTCTCTCCTCCTCCTCCTCTCTCCTCACTTTAGTCCACCCTTCTCAAATAAAAATGAAACTAAATAAATTTACAAAATAAAAATAAAATAGCTTAAAGAAAGTTGAAAAAGAGTGACAATGAAAAATAATAAAAGTAACAAATGGAAAATACACATAGAAGATAGAAATACAACTAATTCAACAATCATTATAAATGTGAGCAAGACCAGTGTACTAATAGACAAAGATGGTAAAAGTGAATACAAACACAATGCCCTATAATGTTGTCTAAAGAAATCCACTTTAAATGGAGTAATAGAAATGTTAAAACTAATGGATTTGAGAAACACACACTTTGATAAAGCTCATAGTCAAAATATAGCAGAAGTACTTTATTTTAAGACCAATATTATGTCAGGACAAGAAAAAATACCAGAGATAAAGGGAACATAACATAATAAATGGATCAAGTCTCCAAGCAGGAAAGAAAATCGAAATAACGTTGAAATTGTATGAACCTACTAATCTTTATTAAAATATATGCAACTAAAACTGATAGTGGGGAAGATAAAGAGAAATAGAAAACTCTGCTATTGTATGTGGAAATTTCAATACCCTCTTTTAGCCACTTACAGTTTGAGCAAGGTTGAAAATCAGTAACAGACTGAATAGCAGATTCATCTAATTTACATTTATGAAAATAGTTCATAAGAATAGCATAATATACATTTTTCCTAAGCCCATAAGGGTCACTCAACAAGAAAAAACACTCTTGGTTGTAACACACATATGATCCAATTTAAAAGCATAAAAAATCATGCAACATCTGTATTTAAATAATAATAAAATTGAACTAGAAATAACTACAAATAATCACTAGAAAACCCACAAATATTTGAAGGAAGATTCAGAAGGAAAGAAATATCATCTTCCTGCCCATCAATCTCAACATACTTGTGTACATACACACAGACGTATGCACATATTTTTTAATTAAATGAAAATTCAACTTAAAATTTGTAGGATGCAATGAAACTAGTGCCTCTAAGGAATTTCAAAATTGGAGTATATACTAGAAGAGAAGAGAAATCTATAATTAATACTCTAAACTTGAAGCTTTGGAACCTACAGAAGTATATTAATGCCAACAAAATAAAATAAAGGAAAACTAGAGCAGAATCAGTCACATGGGAAACAAGAGAGCAATAAGAATAAATCACCAACAAAAAGTGGTTATTTAAAAAGTTAAAGAAAAGCTATAACCTACTAGCTATGCCTAGCACACACACAAAAAAGAGGAGACAGTAATCATGAGACACTGAAAGAAAAGTTAGGTGATGACTACTGGTGCCATCAACATTAAAATAAAACAGAAATCATATGAATAATTCCATGCTCACAAATTTGATAAATAGTGCTAGAAAAGGTGATTGTACATCTACCAAAAAAGAATCTTAAATATACACTATACTTTTCAGAAAAATTAAATAAAAATTCATAAAGATTAAACATAAAAGGTGATAGTAAATTTCTAAAATTTAGAAAATTTAATTGTACCCATCAATGTTTTCATCAGTGCTATATAACACCACAATCACAGTCTATGAAAGAAAAAACTGACAAGTTAAACTTCACTAAAGTTAAAAATTTCTGCTCTATTACCAACACCATTGAAAGAATAAAAATTATACCCAAAAGAAAATATTTGTAAACCATACCTCTGATAAAAAAAAAATCTTGTAAGCAAAATATACAAAGAGCACTTTTAAAAAGCAAATAAAACCTTACTAAAGAAGTGGCCAAATCATCGGAGCAGATACCTCACCAAAGAACTTAATGATTATGTGTGAAGATGCCCAGTGAGCTTCATCTGTCAGTAGGGAACTGCATAAACAGACATACTCTACCCGTCTATTAAAATGTCCAATTTTTCTAAAAACTGACTATGGCAAGTGCTGTTGAGAAAACAGAGGAATAAAAATTCTAATTTCTTCTTGTTGGGAATGCAAAACGATGTAGACATTTTGAAGATGGTTTGACAGTTCCCTACAATGCTAAACCCAGTCTTATTATATGAGCCAGCAATTAGCTTCCTAGGTGTTTACTCAAATGACTTGAAAACTTATGTCCATCTGAATACCTACACACAGATATTTATTGCAGGCTTATTCATAGCAGCTAAGAACTGGAAGTCACTGAAACTTGGAACTTGACTAGTTCCTAGTCAACAGATTAGTGAGTGAAAAAAAAATTAAGTACATCTATACAGTGGAATACTGTTCAGCAATAAAAGGAATGAGCGATCAAGAAAAGCAAGTATCAAGTCAAATATTAAATGCATACTGATAAGTATAAGATGTCAGTTTTAAAATACTCCATGATTTTAATTATTTTTCTTTCTGGAAAAGGCAAACTAGGTAAAATGGCAAAATGATCAATTATTTACATTAGGATGGTAGAACTGGTAAAGCAAAGATTTTTAGAATAGTAAATATATATGGCAGATACATGTAGTCATCAAAAATCCATAGTTTTTTAAAAGATTTGTTTATTTGAAAGGCAGAGCAACAGAGAAAGAAAAGGAGAAACATCCGAGACAGAGACAGAGGGGAGAGAGAAACCCCATCTGCTGGATCACTCTCTAAATGACTGAAAAGGCTGGGGTTGGTCCAGGCTGAAGCCAGAGGCAGGAATACCATCTGAGTTTCGAAAGTGGGTGGAAGGGGCACAAGCACTTGGACCATCTTCTGCTGACCTCCGAGGTGCGTCAACAGGGAGCTGAATCATCAGCAGAGCAGGTGAGACTCAAACCAGTGCTCACTCCCATTTGGGATGCTAGTGCTGCAAGCAACAGCTTAACCCACTATGTTACAACGCTGGCCCCAAGAATACATGGAATTTTAAACTGAAAAGAATAGACAGTAATGCTTGAAATTAAAAAATAGTAATTCAACAGGTTGAGGAATTCTCAAGATGAAATTCAGAATGTGACAAAATAATGCTCTGTGGGGCCAGTGCTGTGGTGTAGAGAGTAAAAGCCACCGTCTTCAGTGCCAGCATCCCATATGGGCGCCGGTTCACATTCGGCTGCTCCACTTCTCTCCAGCTCTCTGCTATGGCCTGGGAAAGCAGTAGAAGATGACCTAACAACTTGGGTCCCTGCACCCATGTGGGAGGACCAGGAGGAAGCTCTTTGCCTCTGGCTTCAGATCAGCACAGCTCCCGCCATTGCGGCCAAGTGGGGAGGGAACCAGTGGATGGAAGACCTCTCTCTCTCTCTCTCCCTCTCTCTCTCTCTCTCTTCCTCTCCTTCTCCCTCTGTGTAACTCTGACTTTACAATCAATCAATGAATAAATAAATAAATAAATAAATAAATATTTAAAATTGCTTTGCACATTTATGAAATACTTTTACTGAATTGGATTCAGGAATCTAAAGTAGAAATAAGTGTATCTTGTAATACTGAGGCAAAAATAACTATAGAAAATCATCAACATGGTCAATAAGCTGCTTCCCCTAGGGTAAAGGTTAATAATTCTGATTTTGTTCTACATGCATATTGCAGATGAGCAATTAAGTCAGTGATCTGAGATGGTAGAGGCCAGGTTTCTCACTCTGTTGAGAGTGGAAATTTAAGGATGAGCAAGGAAATTTAAGTGATAGTGAATTAGAGTGTCAGGAGTAAGTATATAAACATAGTTCATCTAATAAAAGTAGATGTTACATATAGATATAGATATAGATATATATATATAGAGAGAGAGAGAGAGAGAAACACAGTTAGTTTAATGGTTAAGACACCAGTCAAGATCTCCATTTCCATATCAGAGGACCTGGGTTCCAATCCAGGTTAAAATCCTTCAGCTTCCTATTAATACAGATCTTGAGTGGCAACGATGATGGTTCAAGTAAGTTCCTGCTACCCAGATGGGAGACCTGGAATGAGTTTCAGCCCCTGGCTTCTGCTCTAATGCAGCCCTGGCCATTGTATGTGTTTGGGATGTAAATCAGGATATGAGCTCATTCCTCCTCCTACCCCTCTGCCCTGTGTGTGTGTGTGTGTAGAGACAAATATTTTCTCTGATCTATAGTAATCAACAAAGAATACAAAAAACCTATAGGAATGAAATGGACATCCTGTGATTTCACTGTTTTTTAGCCCTTGTTTATACTCCTGTGGAACTCTGCTCTTTCTTTTTACTTGTTGAATACTATGGTTAGCGCTGTATTAAGCCTGTGATTATAGAGTGGATTGAAACTATGTTTTTGCAAAACACCATTATCTCCTTTACTCACAGTGACCTGACCATGAGAAACGCACAAGGGATAGCCACTGCCCGCTATGGGAGTGGGGCCACTGGAGATATCTGCCTTGGTTTCCATGGCAGCTGTCTGACAAACACAGAGACATCTATATACATCCACACACAGCCACATACAGTCACAATCACCAATAGCCACACTTGCTAGACCAAATCCATCCACAAGCAGCTGCAGCCATCCATAATCTCACTCACCAATAGCTGCACCTAACCATGCCCTCCAGGTGCTTATATGGGTTTACACACAACAGTGACTGGGAGCCAAGCCATTATATAACAGGGCTGTGTGCAGCTAGCTAAACTGGTGGGCCTATTGGTTACCATGTCAATAGTTATTGTAGTGGCACAAGATATGGGAGCACAGAGATAAGGGAGAGAGGACAAAAGGCCTAGGAACTGATAACTTTTGCAAGCTCATCTCCTCATCTACACAAGTAATCAAGGACAGAATGAGTAGTCACTAACCACATTGCTATGATGTACCCGGTCTGTACAATGTGATGCAAGCAGCATTTTATCTCGAGGGTATTCTCCCTTCTCGACAACAATCCCAGTACTACCTTCCTATAACATATCTGACTAGCACTCCCAAAATCTCTAGATGCCATAAACACAAGGAAAATGTTAGAAACTAACCTAGCCCAAAGAAGCCTTAGGAGACACAGGAACAAAATACAATGTGGAGTCTTAGAAGGCATTCTGGAACAAAAAAGGGGGAGGAGGGTGTGATAAAATTGGGTAAAAAGTAAGGGAATCTGATGGAATAATACATTGTTTGTTAATTACAACAAATGCACTATATTACAGGGGAAACTGGCTGAACAGTGTTGAAAATATCCTGACACTTGTTAAAACAATCAGGAAGATGCTATTAGGAACTATTATAATAGGGAAGAAAAAACAAATTCAACTCAAAATACAATGATGATTATGTAGAGAGTTCAGTCACAGAGAGAGTTTAATGGGAATTTTATTTTCTTCTTGGCTTCTTTCTGCAGATTGAAAGAGAGAAATAAAGAAAAGGGGTAAAAAAGATATTCAAAAATGGAAAGTCTGGGGTACCTCTGGATAAAAGGACTTCCTCAGTAGGTCATTAACTTTCTTCATCAGATGTTGGATGATATCTTAGTTTGGAGTCTCCAGAGTATAACCATCAGAGTGACATACATAGAAAGAGTTAGAAAGGGAAGTAAAGCTGTGTTAAAAGAATTAATCCTTTCCAACACAAAGATTCTAAGACAACCTGTTTCCACCCTTTAGAACTACTCAGAGAGTAGAACATAATTTGTCTACTATAGGCCATAGTTCAGGTTATCAGAAAAGAGAATTGGGAGTAATCATATAAATATTCATTTTTCAGAGTTTTCACACACACAGAATCTACTTGATCCTCACAAACATCCAAAAGAGTCGCTGTTCCAATTAATAGTATTAGCAAAATTCAGAACCTAATTGTGAAAAGTCTCTTGAAATTACTTGTTTAGCAAGGTTGCATGTACCAATGCCATCTCACTAGTCCAAGTGATAAATCTCAGATTACAATTGATCATACTGATAGGTCTAAGAGTCAAAGGGATCATATAAACGAGACTAGTGTCTGCAAATACTAACTGATAGAATCAAAAAGGAAGAGAACGATCCAACATGGGAAGTGGGAGACACAGCAGACTCATAGAATGGCAGATGTCGATTTAACAATTTGACACTCTTGTTTATGGCGTCAGTAATCTCCCTAGGCTCTGGTCATGAGTTGCCGATCTTATTCCGACAGGGTCATAGTCAAAGTGGAAGTTCTCTCCTCCCTTCAGAGAAAGGTACCTCCTTCTTTGATGGCCCCGTTCTTTCCACTGGGATCTCACTCGCAGAGATCTTTCATTTAGGTCTTCTGTTTTTTCCAGAATGTCTTGGCTTTCCATGCCTAAACTATTCTCATGGGCTCTTCAGCCAGATCCGAATGCCTTAAGGGCTGATTCTGAGGCCAGAGTGCTATTTAGGACATCTGCCATTCTATGAGTCTGCTGTGTATCCTGCTTCCCATGTTGGATCATTCTCTCCCTTTTTCATTCTATCAGTTAGTATTAGCAGACACTAGTCTTGCTTGTGCGATCCCTTTGACTCTTAGACCTATCAGTGTGATCAATTGTGAGCTGAAATTGATCACTTGGACTAATGAGATGGCCTTGGTACATGCCACCTTGATGGGATTGTATTGGAATCCCCTGGCACAATTCTAACTCCATCATTTGGGGCCGTTCTGATTGAGCATGTCCCAAATTGTACATCTCCTCCCTCTCTTATTCCCACTCTTATATTTCACAGAGATCACTTTTCAGTTAAAATTTAAACACCTAAGAATAATTGTGTGTTAATTACAGAGTTCAACCACTAGTACTAGGATAAAAAAAAAATACTACCATGGATAAAGTATTACATTGTACAACAACAGTCAGCACAAGAGCTGATCAAGTCACTGTTTCTCATAGTGTCCATTTCACTTCTACAGGTTTCCCCTTTGGTGCTCAGTTAGTCATCGCCAATCAAGGGAAACAAATGATATTTGTCTCTTTGGGACTGACTTAATTCACTCAGCATGATGTTTTCCAGATTCCTCCATTTTGTTGCAAGTGACCGGATTTCATTGTTTTTGACTGCTGTATAGTATTCTGTAGAGTACATGTCCCATAATTTCCTAATCCAGTCTACTGTTGATGGGCATTTGGGTTGGTTCCAAGTCTTAGCTATTGTGAATTGAGCCGCAATAAACATTACTGTGCAGACGGCTTTTTGGTTTGCCCATTTAATTTCCTTTGGGTAAATTCCAAGGAGTGGGATGGCTGGGTTGAATGGTAGGGTTATATTCAGGTTTCTGAGGAATCTCCAGACTGACTTCCATAGTGTCTTCACCAGTTTGCATTCCCACCAACAGTGGATTAGTGTCCCTTTTTCCCCACATCCTCTCCAGCATCTATTGTTGGTGGATTTCTGAATGTGAGCCATTCTCACCGGGGTGAGGTGAAACTTCATTGTGGTTTTGATTTGCATTTCCCTGATTGCTAGGGATCTTGAACATTTTTTCATGTGTCTGTTGGCCATTTGGATTTCCTCTTTTGAAAAATGTCTATTGAGGTCCTTGGCCCATCTCTTAAGTGGGTTGCTTGTTTTGATGTTGTGGAGTTTCTTAATTTCTTTGTAGATTCTGGTTATCAACCCTTTATCTGTTGCATAGTTTGCAAACGCCATAAACAAGAGTGTCAAATTGTTAAATCAACATCAGGAGTCACTGTGTACTTACGTCTCATGAGGGATCTGTCCTTAATGTGTTATCCAATGTGAAATAATGCTATTACTAGTACTGAAACAGTATTTTTGCACTTTGTGTTTCTGAGTGGGTGCAAACTGGTGAAATCTTTACATAGTATATATTGAATCGATCTTCTTTATATAAAGATAATTGAAAATGATTAAAAAATCTTGGTGTTAAACTGGAAATTGCATAGACAATTAATCAATTTTTAAAAAAAAATCATGTAGGATCTCTGTCCTTAATGTGCTGTACATTGTGAATTAATACTATAACTAGCACTCCAACAGTATTATCATTTTGTGTCTCTATGCGAGGGCAAACCATTGAAATCTCTACGTAATATGTACTAAATTGATCTTCTGTGTATAAAGAGAATTGAAAATGAATCTTGATGTGGGCAGAGGGCGGGAGGGAGCGGGAGAGGGGAGGGTAGGGGGAGGGAGGGAGGTTGTGGGGGGGGGAGCCATTGTGATCCATAAGCTGTTCTTTGGAAATTTATATTCTTTAAATAAAAGCTTTATAAAAAAAAATATATATATATATCATGTAGGATCTCTGTCCTTAATGTGCTATACATTGTGAATTAATACTATAACTAGTACTCCAACAGTATTTTTCACTTTGTGTTGCTATGTGAGGGCAAACTGTTGAAATCTTTACTTAATATATAGTAAACTGATCTTCTGTATATAAAGAGAATTGAAAATGAATCTTGATGTGAAGCAAGGGGAGAGGGAGTGGGAAAGGGGAGGGTTGTGGTGGGAGGGAAGTTATGGGGGGGAAGCCATTGTAATCTATAAGCTGTATTTTGGAAATTTATATTCTTTAAATAAAAGCGTTATTAAAAAAAAAAAAAAAGAATGGCAGATGTCCTAAATAGCACTCTGGCCTCAGAATCAGCCCTCAAGTCATTCAGATATGGCTAAAAAGCCCATGAGAGTATTTTAGGCATGGAAATCCAAGACACTCTAGCAAAAAAAAAACAAAAAACAAAAAAAAGACCTAATTAAAAATTCTCTGCGAGTGAGATCCCAGTAGAAAGAATGGGGCCATGAAATTAGGAGGTACCTTTCTCTGAAGGGAGGAGAGAACTTTCACTTTGACTATGACCTTATCTAAATAAGATCGAAGTTGGCGAACTCAAGAGGCTTCCATAGACTTGGCCACTCATGACTAGAGCCTAGCCATAAACAAGAGTGTCAATTTGTTAAGTCAACAACAGGAGTCAGTGTGCATTTACTCCTCATGTAGGATCTCTGTCCTTAATGTGTTGTTCAATGTGAATTAATGATATTACTAGTACTGAAACAATATTTTACAGTTTATGTTCTGTGTGGGTGCAAACTGATGAAATCTTTACTTAACGTATACTGAATTGATCTTTTGTATATAAAGAGAATTGAAAATGAATCTTGATGTGAATGGAATGGGAGAGGGAGCGGAAGAGAGGAGGGTTGCGGGTGGAAGGGAAGTTATGGGGGCGGAAGCCATTGTAATCCATAAGCTGTACTTTGGAAATTTATATTTACTAAATAGAAGTTAAAAAATGTTTATAAAGTCACCTTATAAACAAAAAAATTGAAGCAAAACTCCCAAATATTTGCAAATTGGTAACTGCATAATGCTCACCATGGACAACTGATATAAATTACAACTGAAGGAAACTGGGTCTCAAGAGCATTCATATTCATCACAGCACTGCCAAGAAATATTGATGAATATGGGATAAAGAACCATAGGTTTTATTTTAACCACAGACTAGTGCTTGTCATCAATCAACCAGCCATTAGGATCTCCACAGAGATTGAATGAAATTAGGAAAACAAATTTGGTCAATTGTGTTGTTGATCATTGAGGGAACAAGTCACTAAACTATAAAATGTTTCCAGGGAAAAATTCATCTTGTATTTCAAATAGTCCCTTCATAAATAAACTTTATCATAACAGCCACTCATAAGTTAGAAACTACTGGTGAAATAATTATTGTGAATAGCAAAATATAGAAATATTATTAGCTAGGCCAGTTTGTGTGAAAAAAGTAATTTTGTAGCCTCTATGCTTAAGCTATATTGTCCATGAAATTAATCAATCTCTAACATATTTTGTATTTTTTCACAATTCTCTATGCAAAAAATCCGAGATCAAAGTTTCTGTAGAGTGGTTTCCAAAAACAATAGAAAGAGATAAGGAAAGTCATCATATAATATCAAAGGATTCAATGAAGAAGAAATAACAGTTGTGAATATCTACACTCCCAACACTGGAGTGCGAAAGTGCATAAAGCAAATATTAATAGATCTAAGGGAGAGACAAACCCCAATACAGTTATACAGGGAAATATTCAAAAATGGACTGAGAATCCTAACAGAAAATTAATGAAAAACAAGATTTAAATTGTACTTTACAGGATTTGGACCAAAATCAGACATCTATAGAACTTTCCATCCAAAAACCGAAGAATACTCATTTTTCTAAACAGCACATGGAATTTTCTCCGGGACAGGTTATATATATATATATTATGTCACAAAACAGGTCTCAAAAAATTCTACATATTGAAATCATAACAACTCACTGCAAGGCAAAAAAGGTAGAAATAAATAACAAAAAAGACTCCGGAAATTACAAATATTCATGAAAATTAAACAACCTATTCCTGAACCACCAATGGATAAAGGAGGAAATTAATAAATGTGAAATAATCCTGGAAACAAAGGAAAATCAAAATGCAACATACAAAAATCTATGGTATATAGCAAAAGTAGTATTAAGAGGCAAGTTTATAGCAACCAATGCTTACATCAAGAATACAGAAAGATACAGTTTACTATGGCAACTCAAGAAACTAGACAATCAAAATCAGAAGATTAGAGAAATGATAAAACTTAGCAAACATAAATGATAAAGAGGCTTGAAATATTTTGAAAGTGAATGAAATGAAGAACTGAATCTTTGAAAAGATCAACAAATTTGACAAACTTTTTGCTAAAATAACTACGTAATAAAAGATTCAGGGCATGGGTGTTGTGGCACAGCAAATTTAGTCACAGCTTGGGATATCCACATCTGATATCAAAGTACCTAGATGAATTCCTACCTGTGTAATGTGTTCCTTGGAGGCAGCAGTTGAGGGCTCAAGTACTGGCAACTTTGTCACCTGTTTAAGAAGCCAGGATGGAGTTCTGGGTTCTGGCTTTGGCCTTGCCCAGACCCAGTTTTGAACCAGCAGCTGGAAGATCTCTCTCTTTCTCCTTACCCTAATTCTCTGGCTTTCAAATAAAATAAAAACTAAAAGAGAAAGTAAAATAAATAAAATCAGAGATGAAATGAGATATATTATAACCGGCACCACAGAAATGCATGGGTTGCTAGAGATTGTCGTGCACAATTACATGGCAACAAATATGACAAGCTAGAAGAAATAAACAGATTATAGAGACATCTGCCATTTCAGCATTGAGTCATGAAGAAATAGAATACCCAAACAAATCAATAATTTATAAGTAGATTGAGTCTGTAATAAAATATTTCTCATGAAAGAAAAATCTGGGACCACATTGCTTTACTGAATTCTACCAAACCATGTAAAGGAAGATTAATATGAGGTCTTCTTACAAAATTCCCAAAAGAAGAGGGAATTCTACCAAACTCTATGAGACCAGTGTTAATCCTGGTACCAAAATCAGGTGAGAAAACACCCAACAACTAAACTATGGGCCAATTAAAATGACAACTCTAAATGCAAAACTTCTCAACTAATAAACTGAACCCAATAGCACATACAAAAATTTGTTCATCATGATCAAGCAGGATTCTTCTCAGGGATACAAAGATGCTTCATAATAGTCAAATCAATAAATATGTTATATCACATTAACAGAGTAAAGGATAAAAATGAAATGATCATATCAATAAATAAAAAAGACACTTGGTCAAAGAAAACATTGTTTCTTGATAGAAATTCTGAGCATAAACATATAGAAGGAAAACATTACAACATATCAAAAGTGACAGTAAAGAAATAAGTCATTAGCTAACCCTATACTGAATGGAGAAATGCTGAATGATTTTGTTACTACCGATTTGAATCCCAGGAACTTGTTCTTTTGAGGTCAAAGAATGTGATCAACAACAGAGCAGACAAGAAGGCAATTTTAGCAAAGAGACAAATTTTCGTAAAGAGACAGAAATTTCCACACCTGATAGACCAAGTGGGCATCTCAAAAAAGGACTGAGAGTCCAGTCTGCAATCAAACTGGGGTTTTTTTTAAGGACATGGGTATGGGTCCCCATTTCTTTGCCCCTCTTTCCTCTTCTGAGAAAGTTTGGGTGGGGGATTTTTGTATGTAGAATTTCTCTTAACAAACCCATCCAGATAATACTGTCTGTCAGGGTTCTTATGTATTGGAGGAGCAAGTGACTCCCTCAGTCCAGTAAGGCCAGCTGTATTGCTCCTTCAATACTATGCTACCTTGTGATACAGGACAGAGAAGGACACCTTGGGTCTGGGGAGAAGACAAGGGTCCTGCTTTCAGAATTCGTTTCCTCGTTCAATTGCTCATTCATTTATTTTCTTTAAAACTTCTCAATTTATTTGGTCCCTATTACACATATGAGCTAATATCTATTAGCTGCCTTAACAGTTTCATTCTAAACTTTGGAACAAGACAAGCATAACTACATATACCACTTTTAATTATCATAGGACTGCAAGCCTTCCTTGAGCAGTTAGGCAAGATGAAGATATTAAGGACATCCAAATTAGCAAGAAACAAGTCAAATTATCCCTGCAGATGGCATGATGTTATAAATAAAAATGCCAAACATGCCACAATAAATCTGTAAGAACTAATAAACGAGGACCAGTGCAGTGAGTTAGCCTGCCAGCAATACCAGCATCCAATACCAGAGTGCCAGCCACTCCAGGCTCCTGCTAATGTACCTAGGAAGGCAAAAGAATATAGTCCAAGTGTTTCAGCCCCTACTACTCATGTGGGAGACCAAGATACTGTTCCTGGCTCACAGATGCAACCTGGCTGAGCCTGGATGCTGCAACTGGACTGAACCAGTTGATGGAAGATCTTTCTCTTTCTCCCTCTTTCTGTTCTATCACTGTGCCTTTCAAATAATAAATAAATCTTTTTTTTAAAAAAAAGAGCTAATAAACATAATCAACAAAATTATAGGATACAAAGTGATGTACAATAGCATTAGCCTTGTTATGTACCATAGTGATTATTTGAAAAAGAAATCAAGAAGGTAATCTCTGGAGCTGGAGCCATGGTGCAGTGGGTTAAGCTGCTGCCTAGAGCACTGGCATCCCAGATGGGCACTGGTTTAAGCCCTGGCTGCTCCACTTCTGACCCAGCTCCCTGCAAATATGCCTGGGAAAGCATCAGGAGATGGCTCAAACTCTGGGCCCTTGCCAACCATGTGGGAGACCAGGAAGAAACTCCAGGTTCCTGGCTTCAACCTGGCCCAGCCCTGACTATTGTATCCATTTGGGGAGTAAATCAGCAGATAGAAGATCTCTCTCTCTTTGTCTGTCTCTCCTCTCTTTTGGTAACTCTGCTTTCAAATAAATAAATAAATAAAGTGAAGCTTTAAAAAAAAAGAAAGCAATCACATTAAAAAAAACAATTAAGAATAAATTTAACCATAGAGCTGAAAGATCTCTATAATGAAAACCATAAATCATTCTTAAAATAAATTGAAGAAGATACAAAGTAATGGAAAGACATTCCATATTCATAGATCTGAAGACTCAATATCATGAAAATGTCCATTCAACCGAAAGCAATTTATAAACTCAATGTAATCTCTATCAAAATGCCAATGAAAATTTTCACAGAACTGGAAAAAAAAACTATTACAGATCCTCAAAAGATCTCAAGCAGACAAACTAATCTTGAGCAAAAAGATAATATTAGGATCAACAAAATCATGAGAATTACACTATCTGCTTTTAAAATATAGGATAAAGGTACAGTAGTTAAAATAGCTCAATTCTGATATAAAAGGATACATAGACCAACAGAATAAAGAGATCTTCAAAGTAAATACAAGAATCCATAGACCTTTCACAATATGCCCAGTCTTCTCAGGCAATGGTGCTGGGAAATTTAGATAGAAACAGGGTAGAATAAAACTAGGCCACATCTTTCTTCATATACAGAAATAAACTTAGTACGGATCACTCTCTAAATTAATAATTGAAACTTTTAAACTTCTAGAATACCTAGGGAACATGCTTCTGGAAGTTGCAATGGGTGAAGATGTCTTGGATCAGACTCCCAAAATCCAAGAAACAAAAGCATAATTAGACAAATGTTATTTCATCAAATGAAAGACCTTCTTCACAGCAAAGGAAATACACACCGGAATGAGGAGACTACATCCAGAATGGAAAAAAAAATAAGTTACACAACTGACAATGTGGTAATAACCAGAATATATAAGTATCTTAACCCAATGATAAAACATCTCAATTAAAATGGGTTATGAATCTACATGGGCATTTCTCAAAGAAATATATACAAATGACCACCTAGTACACAAAAACATGCTCATCATAACTGATCACCAAGGAATTGCCAATCAAAATCACAAAGAGATATTACCTCACTTTCTTCACATATGTTCACTGAAGATATTACTTCACTTAGGTTAGTTATTATAAAAAAAAGATAAAAGAAAAAAGCTCACAAGAATGTGGAGAAAACTCTTGAACATTGTTGTTGGAAATGTAAATTACTACTGTTAATATGGAAAACAGTATGGAAGTCCCCCAAAAACTTAAAAAAAAAATAGAACTACCATATGATCCAGCAGTCCTACAATGGGTGTATGCTCAAGGAAAATGAGATCAATCTTTCATAAAATCTGCTGCACTCCAATGTTTTTGAAGCAGTATTCACAAAAGCCAAGAAAAAATAATTTAAATGTTCATCCACTGATAAGAGGATAAAGAAAAATGTGGCACGTATACACAATGGAATACTATTCAGGCATAAAAAAAGGTAAATCTGGCTTTCACAACAACATGGATAGAACTGGAGGTCATTATGCTAAGTTAAATAACCCAGGAAGAGTAAGGCATTTTCCACACGATCTTATTCATATGTGAGATTCAAAAATGTTGATTTCATAAGATAAAAGTATAATGGTAATTACCAGATGCTGGGGATAGTAGGGAGACTGAGGGATTGGTAACAGTGATTAAAATGTGCCAAGTTATCCATAGAAAGAGTAAAAGTCCTGTGTTCTTTTCTGCAGTGAGGTGGCTGTACATAGTGATAATGTATATGTGTTTCTCTAAAGTAACATGGAAGAAAGGACTGCAGCTATTTTAACCATCAAGAAATTATAAATATTTGAGGATATAAATGTTTACCAGTTTGGACACAATATAAAAACACTCAATAAAAACTTCATTTGTTACCCCCATACATAAATAGAATTTTATGTCTATTAAGTTTTTTTTAATTATTCAAGAAAGAAAAAGAAAAAGAAAATGCATTGTAACAAGTAGAATAGTGGACGTCTAAGAAGTCTGCATGATAATGCCAGAATCTGTGACTATGTTCTTAGCATAATACTTTACATGGCAGAAGCGATTTTGCAAATGAAATTAAAGACACAAACTTTAAATGGGAAAATCGTCTGGGACTAGCTTGGACCAATGTAACCAGGAGTCCTTAAAAGTGGAAGAAGGAGGCCGGCGCTGTGGCTCACTTAGCTAATCCTCCGCCTGTGGCCCTGGGACCCCGGGTTCTAGTCCTGGTTGGAGCGCCGGATTCTGTCCTGGCTGCTCCTCTTCCAGTCCAGCTCTCTGGTGTGGCCCGGGAAGGCAGTGGTGGATGGCCCAGGTCCTTGGGCCCTGCACCTGCATAGGAGACCAGGAGGAAGCACCTGTCTCCTGGCATCAGATTGGAGCAGCGCGCTGGCCATAGCAGCCACCTGGGGGGTGAACCAACGGAAAAAAGAAGACCTTTATCTCCGACTCTCTTTCTCTAAATCTGCCTGTCAAAAAAAAAAAAAAAAAAAAAAAGTGGAAGAAGGAGTTATAGTGTGGGTCTTCAAATAAACGCCGTATAAGTTCTTGACACATCTGTTTTGGTTTCAAGGATGAAGGAAACGGGGTGCAAGCCAAGGGATGTTGGCAGCCTCTGATAGCTTGAAGTATAAGAAAAAGCATTATCTCCTGGAGCCTCTGAAAAAGAGGGATACCTTGCCAACATCCTGACATTAGCCCATTGTGACCCATGTGGGATGTTCAAAATAAAGAGTTGTTTAAACCACCACATCCATATTCATTGTAATTGGTTAGAGCAGCAATTGGACTATATAGTATAAGGGTTTTTTTTTAAAAAGAAAGGCAATTGGATCTTAGCTAATAGGAATATACTAAATTGCATTAACAATTATGACAGTGACAATAAAAATGAAATGAGGCAAAGAATCCCTCTTGACGAGACAAACAATTATTAACAGCATATATCCAGTACTTGAGAGCCCCTTGAAAAATAGGCATTTGCCAACACTTTTAGGCAAACAGTTTAGCTTAGTCCTCAAAAACTTTCAAGAATAAAATGCTTAGAATGTTATCCTAAGGATTTAATTAGCAAGAGTACAGTGTATGGTGATGCAGAAGAGAATATCCATTGAATTATTGTTCATAAAATTCAATATATGAATCTATACTCAATATTATAAACTAACAATAAAGAACTGTTTAAATGAGCTATGACTTGTCCCTAGGAAAGAATATTATAGGACAATTTAAAATAAGAAAAATGCCTACATTTATTAAGTAGGAGTTTTTTATTATACATTTTTAAGGAAGAAAGAGATATAAAGCAGTAAAACAGCTTCATCCTGTTTTTGTAACACATATTTTTGATAGCTTTCTTGTTTGTTTTCAATTCTGTAACACTACTATAGCACTAATATGTCCCATCATGAGGAAAAGAGGATTAGCCTTAGTCTCACTAACCAGGTTTATCTTAGAAACACAATCATGTGCACACACACACATACACATGAAGGCAGAACCCTCTTAGAGCCTACAGACTATATCCCTATTGAATACTAGTGTAAAAATTGGGCTTTTTGTAAACTTTATGTATAGACCTAACTTTATGAAAATAGTCTCACAATTTTCATGTTTTAATTTCACAAAGCAGAACTCAGACTGTGACATCCCTGCCCCACCTCCTGTCACTAACATCCATGTCCCTGGACTATCTGTCACTTCTAGGGCCACGCCCTCAGTGATATGGCCATTTCCATTTCGATTTCCCGTTTTCCTTTCCCTCCCACACAGAATTTCTGCCTTCAAACCACACTGGCCTGCTCAGTGCTATAGCACGCCTTATTTCTTTGTCAAGATTTTTCACATGGGATTCCATTTTCCTAGGGATCCCCAGGGAAGAGAATGAAAGAAAGAAAAGAAGGAAAGAAAGACAATAAAAGTGGATTGGGATCAGCAATTGTGGTAAAGCCATAATTCCTCCACTTATATACAGGCTAATGGCCAGGACGCAGTTGAAAGGAAGCTCCTCAAGTTCATGAGAGTTTATGGGGAACATAAGAAAGCCTTTTTTGGAGTTAAGTATATGTTGGAAATTTAGACTTTTCTAAATTTATTTACCCTACCAATCTAATTATCTATTATAAGCATCTGCCTGTTCACAGTACAGTAATTCATTCTAAGTTTGTACTTGGGAAAAATGTGTTTTCTTTGGAAATTTCACAGCTCTATCTCTTTTTCCACTCCAGACACAAAGAAGAGAAAATTATTACCACTATTGGAACATTTTACAAATTGTGATTCAAGTTGAACTTCCAGATGTCTTGCATTGGCTTTGGTGCTACTTGGGAAGTCCCTATCCCCTGGCAGAGTGACTGGGTTGGAGCCCCACATCTGCTCCTGATTCTGGACTCCTGCTATTATGCATCACAGGAGGCCACAGTGATGGCCCTGCCATCCACATTGAAGACCCACGTTGAGTTCCTGGCTATGGCCTGGTGCAGCCTGGTCTGTTGCTAACATTTGAGGTGCGAATCAGCAGACAGGAGATCTCTCTCTGCCACTTTCCTTCTCCCTCCCCCACTCCCTTCATGTCTTTCACATAAATACAAATCAAATCTGTAAAAATATCTCCTAGATGTACCAAATACATATCCTTCCTGAGTCACTGAACTAGCATTTAGCAACTTAATATATTTGCTTTCTTATTAAAAGCTAATTAGCATTCCCTATTCTGAATGTTTTCAGATAAACCAGTCTGAAATTTTTTTCCATATTTTTCTCTATTAACTACAAGTCCGTGTGTGTGCGTGTCTGTCTGTTTTAAATTAGGCACACATTTAGTCCGCTCTCTCTGCTAAACTTCGAAAAAAAAATCTGCCATAGAAAATAACAAATATGTCTGTCTTTGTAAACATCCAAGCAAATACAAGCGGTATCAATTCATAAGCTGGCTATCTCGTTATGCCACTAGCATGTTGTACAGCTAGCTAAGGGCAAAACACTGAAGCCTTGTAGTTTTTCAAATGTTTTTTATCTTATCAGATCATGGCTATAATATACCACTTAACTAAGTCATTGTCAACTTGGAGACTACAAAACATCTTCTGGGAATGGTTACACTATTCATTCATCTGGGACCCAAGATAATTAAGTCATCCATCACTGTGGAGGCTTGCTAGGATGTGTGATGTTTCCTTGTTGTCCTGACCTTGGTGTGTCTGGTGCTCAGATAAAGCCTGTGATGGATATGTGAGCAGTCATAACTACCTCGAGGCTTGAACAGCCCAGTGTGCTCCAAGTCACAAGAACATTATATTTATTGTTTTGTCTTCCATCATCTTGACTTTCACCTACAATGAGCCATTTCAGTCCAAACACTCAAGCTGAGTTTGTTATTTCTTCCTGGCATCCCCACAGTCCTCCTCAGTCATTCCTACTGCAGTTCTTAGCATACTGTGTTGTGAATGTGTGCCCCTCACCTGCTCCGGTGGGATCTCTTCAGAGGTTTGATTATATCTTTCTCAGCTTCGTTTCCCTTACCCATGCCTACTACCAAATTAAAGGCAAACAATTAAGATTGTTTACAACCCTTTCCTCTACTGTTGAGGAACAGTGTGTTTTTCTTTCTTCATTCTATTTGCTGAACCCTTTCCTTAATGTAGAGTTAACCTAATGGGTATAAAGTAAAGTGAAAATAGATCTTTATAAGAATTAAGAGTGGGGCTAGGAGAAGGAGGAGGAAGAAGTGAAGGGGCATGGGTGAGAGGGAGGGTAGAGTGCGAAGTATCACTATGTTCCTAAATCTGTCTATATGAAATAGTATACCTTAAATACAATTTTTCAAAATGAAAAAAATTGATACATTAATTAAATAATTTATTTTGGGCTTAACTCTATTTGCTATAGAGAATGTTAGCAAATGATATCAACCAAAAGAGAAAGGAAGTTGGATAAAGAGAATAATATATTTAGTTCCATTCATGTGCCATTAAATATCTTTGAAAAAAGGGTCATCTCACTAGACTTAAAATTATGTAAACTTCTTTAAGCCTATACTGTCATGTCAGATCTCCTCTGACACATCCTCATGTAAGCCACCAACAACTTCTGTCTGGATTATTACAACCCCTTTCCTCTGTCTTCACACTAGAATCCTTTCTAGCCCAAATTGTCTACTCAAAGCTCTTTTTATCTTACAAATGGTAAGGTCAAAATCTTTACAAGAATCCATATGCCCTATGCAGTCTGTACCACCCTCACCATTACCACACCATTATGTCTGCTCTCCTGCTCTATCCCAATTCCTTCCTCCACTTTATCCATACTATCTTCCAAACACTCCATCTGTCCTCTGGTTTCAAGGCCTTGTGCTCTGCTTCCTCTTATTTTATTTAATTATGTATTGTATGCCCCATACAAGCAAGTATGTATGTCTGTTTAATTAGGGACTATTTCCTGGTGTATAATATATTGCCTGATGTAGAAAAGACATAAGTACTTATAAAGTGCATAAATTATGACAAAATATACTGTCCAAATATGTACTAATTATGAATTTTTCTCACTTAAAATGATTTTTTAAAGAGCCTTGTCTCACTCCTGTTTAAAGGCTACTATAAGGAGTATTCGAAAAGTTTGTGGAAAACATATACTATAAAATAACTATATATGGATTTCAAAATGTTTTACATTGAAACAAACTTATCTTTTCATTTCATTTTCCATGAACTTTTAAATACTGAATTGTAAAAATTTACATTTACTTGAAAAGATTTACACAGTGTTGTGATTTTCAAACTTCTGACAAAAAAAATTAGGTACAAATAATAATTCTTAGAGGGGAAAGCATTATTCATGGGTATGCTCTAAATTTATTATGAACTTTTGGCAGGTAACTATAATGAGCACATTAAATGACTCAGATATGATTTATAACTAAAGTATCGTGATTCATAATAATTTCATATTGGCTGCCATGCCTAAGAACTGCGTGACTGCATTAAACAACACATGTAAATACTTGTTGAGCCAAATAAAATATATACAGTTAGCCCACCCTTCTACAAATTATCCATATTTATAAATGGTATCAGTAATTATATTTCCCTTGATAAGATCTATAATCTATGTTTTTAATACACATTTTTTGATTTGGCCTACCCTTAGATTAATACACAAATTGTAGAAGATAAGATAAAGTATCCCTTATGCCTAAATTCAGTTTCCTCTCTTAGGCATGCTTTGTCACATTTAACACAAGATACCATTAACTTTAACATTAACTGAAATTTGTATTTTATTCAGATGCCCATAGTTTGCCCTTAATATCACTTTTGTGTACCACAGTCCCATACAGGATATACTATATTACATTGAATAATCATGAATTCTTAGGCTCCTCTTGGCTATGATAGAGTCTCAGAATTGTTTGAAGACCTCACTAATTTTGATGAAATTGGCCAAGTAGTTTACATTGTCCTTCATCTAAGATTTGTGTGATTATTTTTGTGATTATGTTGGCTCTATGGGTTTTTGAGAGAAAGATCATAGCAGTGAAGTTAAATTCATCACATCATATCAATTGTAAATTTTCTCAACAAGAGTTATCTCTGCTGATACTGTTAACCTTCTCAGGTAGTTAATGTCACATTTGATTGATTTCTCCAGTGTGCAGTTATGTTTTTAAAGCTGATAACATATCCTATAGAATGAAGTAATTACTGTATCCATACATAAATGATTGGATAAATAAATCAGGGAAAACATGAAAGCGTTTTATGCAGAATAATCCCATATATGTCAGTATTTCACTTCAGTGACATTATTGAATCATTTATAAACAGCTATAATGCTATTGTTCAAAAATGATTCTTTCTGTTTCAGATTGCCTCCCTCCTTTGTCAAATATCAACTGAGTATATCTATGTGGATATATTTCTAGATTTTCTATTTTGTTCCAACAATATATGCACCTGGGGGTGAGAGGAGGAATTCGGCATAGGGGTTAATATCCAACTTGATATGTCTATATCCCACATCAAAGTGCCTGGGTTGAACTGTTATCTCCACTTATGATTCCAGACTGTTACTATTGCACATTCTGGGAACCAGCAGTGATGGTTCAAGTACATGGGTCACTTTCACTCACGTGACTGACCCTAATTTCCTATCTTCTGGCTTTGGCCTGGTCCTGTACCAGCTATGGTAGGAATTTTTTGAATAAACCAGTGGTTGGAAGATCTCAATTTGTTTATCTGCCTGTCTCTATGTCTCTGCCTTTTCAAAAAAAAGGATGTGTGTGTGTGTGTATATAGTATAATATATATATATATATAGTATTATGGTATTATATATATAGTTTCATCAATAATACTATACTGCCTTAATTATTGATGTTTTATAGTTTGTCTTGACATCAGACGGTGTGAATTCTCTAACTTTGCTGTTCTTTTTCAGCGTTGTGTTGAATATTCTAGGTTTTTAGACTTTCAGTATAACTTCATCATCATTTTTAAACATATATGTATATGTGTAGGTTCTGGGATTTTGGTTAGTATTGCATTAAATTTATTTATCACTTTAGAAAGAATTGGGGTTGACATTGTGGCATAGCATATTAAGCAGGTATCAGCAATGGCGGCATCTCATATGAGCACAGATTTAAGACTTGGATACCTTTCAATAAATAAATTTTAAATAATAACATCGATCTCATTACAATACTTAATGCTTCAGGGGCCCATGTTGTGGCATAGCAGGTTAAGCCACCGCCTGAGATGCTGTCACCTCATATGTGTGCTGGGTCTGTTCAATGCCCAGCTGCTCTGCTCCTGATCTGGCTCACTGCTAATGTACCTGGAAAAGCAGTGGAAGATACCACCAATGTGGAAGACTTGGATGGGGTTCTAGGCTCTTGGGTATGGCCTGGACTAGCCCTTGCCATTGTGGCCATTTGGGCAATAAATCAGTGGGTAGAAGATGTCTCTTTCTTTCCATCTTTCCCTCTCTCTATAACTCTGCTTTTCAAAATAAATGAATAAACAAGTAAATAAATCTTGAAAAAATACTTAATGTTTTCAACCATTAACATGAAATACCTTCCCTTTAATTTAGATTTTCGATATCTTTTAGCAATAATTTGTAATTTCCAAAACCCAGATCTTATGCATATCTTGTCAGATTTTTATGTAACTGTTTGGGACTAAAATAAGTTATTTATAAATTTATCTTATAAATATTAATTTATGGGACACCCTCACTCATATTTATTGCAAACTTCTATCTTAATTGCAAATATATTTATGTTTGATTTCCAGTTATATACAGTTTATATTTCAAGTAGCTGTTACTTAACGTAGCTTATGTGACTGAATTTCAAGGCATACCAGAATATGAGTGAAAAGCCTTGAATACAGTGGGGACAGGCAGAGTGGAGATCATTCATACTAGTTTAGCCATTCCTAGGATTATACCTGATTTGACAGCTTATCAAGTCATCTTGGGGATTTTATGAGACCTGTGAAAGCATTTTGCAAACTTAAACCGCTATAATATACAAGGTATGAATAAATAACACAGTCATCAAACTATAAGTAACTTTAGCATTTGAAACTTTTGCTTATTTAGTGAAAAGTGCCATAGGGCAAATTTCAGGAAACACAGATTTTTACATATTAAAGTTAAGACCACACCCAGTCTACCTCCCTCTGTTCTAAATCAACTTCCAAAATTATATTCTTAATTTTTACCAGACATAATAATGTGTTTCAATACAGACTAAAAATAAGTATTTATAAGCAGTTAGTGTGAATAACAGCTGGTACACCCTTAAAATAGTATATTATATGCATTGCTCCTCACAACTATTTTAAAAGTCTCATTAAAAAGAAAAACAAATTATCCAAAATCCCATTTCAATGTTGTACTGTATCTATAATACATAGATCATAAATATATATATATATATATATATATATATAAAAGTTCTATATAACACATAGGAGAGTTACAAATGAGATCTAAGAAGAAACAAATCTTTTGAATTGCAGTACATTTTTTATTTCAGAAATATAATGATCAACAGTGATCCATACAGATCATTACCCCAACTTTAATAAATCCTCTGCCCTCATATCATAAGCACTTAGGAAAGTCTCAGGGGCTAGAGGCAAGGCCTATATTTCACCTTGTCTTCATATCATCTAGAATATACATCTATGGACCTGTAATATACTTAACTCATATTTCTATGCATGGCTTCAACTAAAATCTATTGCCTGAGGGCTAAAGAATTCAATAACAGTTGTTCTGCACACTACAAGAGAATTGAAATGTCCAGAGGAATCATCAAATATAGCTATACTATTAGTGACACCAGATAACTTTTTACCTTTAACCACTCAAATAGAGGCAGGTCATAGAACTTGCAGCCTTTTAAAGTGGATTCTGATGTTTATCTTCATTTATGTGCAATGTATTGAGACACCTGAGAGTCTCACTACTCACAGACATTCTTCCTCAGCATGAAAAGTTCAGAAAACACCAGGAGACTAATCTTGTAAGACTTGTCAACAAATGTGTAAAATAACTCTTACATAGTTTTATATTATAAACATTATTATATTAATTAGTATATAAATTAATTTGAATCTTACCACATGATTTCTCATTGAAAAAGGAAGGAGACAGAGAGAGACAGAGACAGAACACCATTTTGGAAGGGAAGATCAAAAGTATGCATTGAAAAAAAATAGTATTCTAAAGAATCAAAATGAAAGTATGTATGCATAGAATAAAATAAAACTCTACTGAAAACTTTGATCAATGTTCTGGTGCAGTATTCTTGCTTTAGAGTTTTACTACACATCATTTAGATTCAGAAATATAAGTACTAAGATTCATGCATCATAAAGAAATACTGAACCCATATGAGATGGAAACTTTCACATATGCACAATTGATTATTTCAGGCAACACAAAAACAAAAAAAGACATATTGAGGATAAACTAATTTTGTAATAGATTAAATATAAATATCTATAATCTTTAATTCACTTTTCAAAATGTTCTTATGCAACTAGAGACCATTCTACTTAGTGAAATAAGCCGGTTCCAAAAAGACAGATATCATATACTTTCCCTGATATGTGGTTGTTAACATAAAATAAAAAAAAAAACACAATGTAGTAAAATGAAACTGACATCTTATGTGTGGGCTTTCCACATTTTACTTGTTGAACAACATAGTGCTACATTAGGCATGTTATTATAAAGTAAATTGAAAGTATGATACTGTAAAAATTAGAGGAAATAAAAACAGAAGGCAGGGGAATTGAGGGAGGGAAAGAAAAAGTGAGTGAAGTATAAAAAATTATCCTGCTAGAATTATATCTATTAAGACATGAAATCTGTTCTCTTTAAAAATAAAAATGTTTTTGGGTTTAATATAATTAATAGCTAACATGTATTGAGCATTTACCACATGTCAGGAACTGTGTTGATTTTTCTCTGTATTCATTAAGTATTAGAATGACATATAAGGAATGCTGAAATAATTTTTCTACTTTACAGTTGATAAAACTTAAAGAGAATGAGGAAAGTGGGCAAGATGCTACATACTGTATATTGGGATCCAGCACCAAGGCACAGGTCTGACTGACTCAAACTACATTCTTTTAGCCAATATTGTTATATTGAAAGTCAACTTTATACCAGGTACTATATGTAGGAGGTGAAAGGGAAATACAAATGTAAAGTACTCTCCCTTTACTTCATGAGCCCATAACCAAAAAGGAAACACAGCAACTAATACTGTAAAAAGTTATGTTTAACAATGGAGTGATTGATCTCATGAGATGTAAGAATATACTGCACCAAGGGGCTAATATCAGACAGTGATGTCAAATGATATAGGTATTTGCTTGGAACAAAGGAGCCCATGAGAATTTCCTGGATTCCTAAAGATGACTGCCAAATACTAAAGAAAGAAAAGGGAAAAGTTTTTCTTGCTCTGCAACAGAAATTCAATATGGAAGTGAGGGGGCCATGCTGGTTGCAGGTGTCACTGATTTTCCATTGGGTTGGAATAAAAGGACAAAAAATAGGAAGATGATGAGGAATGCAAGGCTTATGTTATACTAAAATTAATTAAACATGATCAATTTTGAGAATTATATAGCCAAAGTGTAAGCAAGTTTAGGGAAGCGTGTTTCTCTTATAGTTTTAAAAAGATTTATGGGTTGTTTGGAGTCAAGTTTTGTTTGACTTTGGCATACAAGTGTTGCTGAAAGTAATCCCAAAGCACATGATTATTGCAGAAACCACACCTTTCATAATCCTTCCTGTTAGTCAAAAGGAATTCTTCCCTTAGTATGCCCACATACAGGCTTCTCTCCACTATTTTGTCAAACTACAGGGTCTGAAGACTCCATCTGCGTTATGAAACATTCCTTAGATAATTTAGTTTACAGAATTATTTACTATTTGTCCTGTGTAGTGAACAAATGAACAGCATTTAAGACTCTGTTCATGGATTAAAAGGATAAGATGAACAAAGGCAATAATCATTGACAACGTTTGTACAATTCCTCTTAAACATATTCTGAGAATTCCAATATTTAAACATGGAAAGTGATCCCACTACCTGGCAGATTTGTAACTCTTTTCTAGTATGTTACATTTTCTAACTTTTGCCTTATTTTCCTAGATTGTTTTGGTGATATTAAAAAACCAAGACAAATCTCTCGGCATGTAAGAACAGGATTCTCTCTCAGGACTGCACAGATACCCTGTTTGCAGGCTAGAGTATTGTCTCTGCAGCTTTTGCATACTTCAACTTGACTTCTTTTGAGTAGATACTTCTCTAGGATCTCTGTGACATTATCCTTTTTTAGATAGTCTTTTAACTATAGCATGTATGACTTGACCAACAAGTAAATCTTTAAAATACATCATCACAGACACAGGTCACCTGTACAGGGCAAAAGTCTGCAATCCAAGCCTTTGTGAATGGTCAAGTTTCTCTGAATTGACTGAAAATAAAACTTTCTATTTCTGCTTTGTGACAATTATGCTATAAACAGTGATTAATCATAAGGTTGATCCCTGGTAATGTTTGAGTGTTCATGATTTATTTATGATAGATATTAATATTAATGCTTATTATTGATTATATTAATATTCATGAGAAACATGAGGGAGTTTTCTGTGAAATCTTGGGACACATGCCCAGGTGTATTGTGATTGTCTCATATAGATGAATCTATCTATCTATCTCTCTATCTATCTATCTATCTATGTAATCGTGCTGCACAGGATTTGCAAAGAAGGTGACATTTAAGTCAACTGTAGTGAAATAAATCAGGTTGAGAGGCAAAGAGAATAATGCAAGATATTCAATGATGTGGAGTAAGATATGTCAAATCAGTTACTGGTCTACAGATACTAAAGGAGGCAACATCCCTGGCTATTAAGTTTATAGTGATTGTTGTTAACAAGAAAACATGACAAATGACTAATTAATCCCTTTAACAAATAGATGGGTCTTGTTTTTAATCCATTCAGCCAGTCTGTACCTTTTAATTGAAGAATTTAGGCCATTTATATTCAAGGTTATTAATTGATAAGTAACAACTTGATCCTTCCATTTTTACATAAATATTCATATTATTTGCTTTGGATTTCCTTTGTACTTTCACTAGGAGATTTTCTGCCTTCACATTCTTTCATAATGATGACTATCTTTCTTTGTTTCTATTTGTAGCACATCCTTAAGTATAATTTATAAGGCCAGACAGTAGTGAAAAATTTTTTCAATTTCTGCTTGTTTTTAAAGGTCAATATTTCAGCTGGCACCATGGCTTAACAGGCTAATCCTCTGCCTACAGCGCTGGCACCCCAGGTTCTAGTCCTGGTTGGGGCGCTGGCTCTGTCCCAGTTGTTCCTCTTCCAGTCCAGCTCTCTGTTTTGGCCCGGGAGTGCAGTGGAGGATAGCCCAGGTCCTTGGGCCCTGCACCTGCATGGGAGACCAAGAGGAAGCCCCTGGCTCCTGGCTTCAGATCAGCACAGCACTTTGGCCGTAGTGACCATTTGGGGGGTGAACCAAGGGAAGGAAGACCTTTCTCTCTGTCTCTCTCTCTCTCTCTAACTCTGCCTGTCAAAAAAAAAAAAGGTCAATATTTCACCTTCATGTATAAATGAGGAGAGCTTTGCTGTCTACAGTATTCTGGATTGAAAGTTTTTTTTTTCTTTTTTAGGACTTGGATTTTGTCTCTCCATTCTAGCCTAGCCTGTAAAGTTTCTGGTGAGAAATCAGCTGCGAGTCTAACTAGGGATCCTCTGAAGGTAATCTGGCAATTCTCTCACAAATATTTTCATGTTTTACTGTTGAAAGTTTGACTATAATCACTGAAGATATTTTATGATACAAATTGTCAAATATTATAGTAGTAATATTAATATTTTAGGGTTTATATGGTATAGTGTCTGTTGCAATTTCTCAACCATACTGTTGTAAAATGAAAGCAGACACAGATAATATCCAAACAAGTGAGTGTGGCTATATGCTAAACACAACTGTATTGATAGAAATAAGCATTTGGTTGGGTTTGGTCCATGGGCCATGGTTTGCCCCCTCCTGGCTCTATCATGAAGTAGTTCCTGGATTCTCTAGGCAAAAATCTAGAAGACATTCAGTTATATCTTCAGCCTTGTGTAATTCCCTGCCCTTTAAATTTAGTAGAAATCTGTGCAATATGATGAAATATCATTCATGTAATTATTCTGCCTTAAAAAGCAAAGGAAGATTATTTGTGCCAATGTAATCATACAAACACTGTAAAGTTAGTTTAGCCTAAGCAGTAGCAGAACAGGAAGGGAGGTAGAGAAGGAGAAAAGGTAGGAGAGAGGGAGAGAAGAAGAGTAGAGGGAAAGGAAGACAAGAAGAAAAGAGAACAGAAGGAAGGGAACAGAAAGGAGAGAAGCTAAGAAGAATTTGAAATATAAGAAAAATGCAGTTTAAGCAGGCCCATGATGAGAACACAGAGCAGCCTCCTAGTGTGAGAGCAGCTCCCAGCTGACAGGCAGCAAGATAACAGGAATCGCTGTCTTAAAATTTCAATGGCCTTCTTTGATCCTGATTTAACGTGAGCTGAGAGACACATTCTTCCCAGAACCTCCAAGAAACAACCCAGACAACACCGTGATTTTGGTCTTTCTTAGCTAGGCAAAGGACCCGGGTAAAAAGACTTGTACTTCTCACCCATATAAATATAATAAATGAGTGTGATTTTAAGCTATTTCCTTCATGGCAATACTTGTGCGCAGAAATAGAAAACAAACACGTTTTATTTCCTTCTAAATATGATATAGTGTCAGTTTAGGCAGTGATCTAAAGCATGCAGTGGCAAACTTGAGTCATTCTTCATTTCATATTCATCAAACATCTGTCAAAGCTTTGAGCCTCCTGGCTTCCAGAAACCTCCTCAACTTTTCCTGAGACATACTGAAGAAACCTGACAATGAGTATAGGATGAACATCAGGGGAAGAAAACATGCTTCCATCCTCTGGGAAACCTAAAAATAGGCCACAAGAACTACATCCAATTATAGGATTCCATTTTCACAGTAAATATTTCCTTAACAAGTTCAGAGTGGTGAATTATAAGGGCACAGCATGTCAGAGATCCTAATGAGACAGTTAAGGGTTTGGCAGCAGGTACATGTTAAATGGTTTAAATACATCCACTATGGAAACTCTTTTTTTGCTCAGAGGAAGATAAGAGGAAAGTTGTGGGAATTGTTTTTAATGTGGTAGCCTCCATATTTACAAAAATAAAAAAAAATCTGTTCATCCACTAAAACAAAAATTGAGAGTTGTAAGGTAGTATTAGGCAAAGATCAAGTTTCTTGGAGAGTAATTATAGAGATACAACTGTACATATTATTCTTACTGTTGTTTGTCCCTTTCTACTGGCAGGAGTGGGCAATTACTTTTCTAGTGCACTTTGATGGTTAGTATTTAGTGTCCCTGGCAGTTGGTGTTTCCCTGTTGGCCTATCAGTTGTCATGAGTTTGGTCTGGATTCTGTCTCTTTCAATATAGAATGTCTTCTAAAACCTCAGCTAAGAGCTATGATTATTGAAGGGTAGAATTTCCATTTTATTTTTCTGTTCTGTTTTCCATGTTAACGATTTCTGGTTTTAACCCAGCTGCTGATGAGTCTGAGTAGTTGATGAGAAAGTTTCAGGCCCAAGATCTGACCCTTTAAAGATCATAAAACGTGGAGCCAGCTTTGTGGTAGACTGGTTAAGCTGTGTCCTGCTACCCCAGCATCCCGTACGAGCACTGGTTTGTGTCCTGGCTCCTCTACTTCCAATACAGTTCTTGTCTAATGTGTCTGGAAAAGCACAAACAGTCTTCTGTAATATGCACTGCACACAAATGAACTGATAGTAACTAATATTCTTAATGCTTTGTTCCAAGTGAATATTCTGTCCCTGAGAAAGAGTTTTTAACCTTACGCATTGTCGGAAACATAAAGCGAAGTTGTTAGCCATTTACCCTGTACCAGAGAGGGTGTGGAATGTCTTACACGTCTCATTTAATTCTTAAAATAGCCTGATGAAGTAGTAATGCTGTATTAGAACAAAGTTAAGGTGAAAGCCAACATGTACTTTTGGGATTTTAAACATAAATCAAATAATTCTTGAATGATAAAATGTTCAGATGTTAGACTCTTTTAGGTTGTATTTGCCCAAGATATTAAAGAAAGGAGGACAAAGTACTGTCTAGTTACTTTGCCTACACAGATCTTTGTGGGGCCTTTCTGTTTGGCAGGAAATGAACTGGGATTTGAAATGCAAACTTTAATATTTAAACTTTATTTTGTAAATCTTTGTGAAATGTCTGTCATTGTGTGTCATTTACTTAAAATTAGAGCAGTTTTCTTAACCTACTTAAGAGTCAAATTATAAGTTACAACAAGAAAACTCTGTATGTGTCCTTAATTCTTTGAGGACATTGCAAATTATGTTAAGCTTGTGAGGCTGTTAGAGGACAAATGAGATAAAGTCAGACTATAAACTATGACTCATTTTAAAATATCCCCATTTCAGGGTTCTTGCACTGTGGTGTAGTGAGTAAAGCAGCTGCCTGCAATGTCGGCATCCCATGTGGGCACCAGTTCAAATCTCAGCTGCTCTACTCAGTTCCCTGCTAATGCACCTGGGAAAACATCAGAAGATAATCTAGAAGAAGCTCCTGGCTCCTGGCTTCAAATACATCCAATTCCGGTAATTGTGTCCATTTGCAGGGTGAAACCAGCAGATAGAAAATCTCACTCTCTCACTCTCTGTAACTCTGCCTTTCAAATAAATAAATAAATCTTTAAAAAGAATATCCCCCTTTCAAAGGTAAAAAAACTCAGGAAATTTAACATTTTTCAATTATATAAAAAAGATCCAACAATTTAACGATTAAACTATTACTCTATAAAATCGTCCAACATTGAAACAATTGTGACATTCTATCTAAGACTAGTTTACTAGGTTTCCATCTATTCCACATGGCACTGAACAGGATAGTCTTGTATGAATATAGCAATCAGTTTTATTCCATTCAACATACATGTAAAGAGTAGCAACTGTATGACACCATTTATTTACTGTTGTAAAGAAACAGAAGTACTAACTCAGCCCTCTTGGAATTTAGGATCTAGTAGAAAAAAAAGACAATATATATAGTAGAAAAGATAAAATATATACATGTACATATGTACAGATATACATATATGTAACATTTAGGAATAAACAATATACTCTGATAATGCTTTCAATCATGTTAAGGTAAAACTACCTTTACATTTCTTTTTCTGTCATTTTTCACCATTATATTAAAACTGTATTTAACTACATTAATTCTTGAAACATTTCTAGTTTGTCCATACAACTATAGTACATTGAAATCTATATGAATTTTTATAAGAATGATAGTTTGTTCATATTTGTCCCTGACATCTGATGATAAGCTATAGATGTTTGCTGCAAGAATATGATATATAGCTCCTACATATGATGGACAAATTACCAAATATGAATAAATCATAAAATGGCTTACCCACCAAAAATATTCCCGACCAAAATGCATGAACATGGCTAGTTTTCCAAACAGTATCCATAAGTTATCAATAAAAAGTTCATCAGATTATAGATGGTATACTTTATAATTCCTTACATTTTTCTTGATTTTATTTTTAAAATAAAATAATCAATCATAATATCTCCATCTAAAGGAAACCAAAATGTAATTTTGTATGAAAGCATTAATCTTTATGGTTTGTACAACTGTTACAAATTTTCAGCTAAAATGTCATAATTCATTTTATGTTAAAAAGGAGAAAGAAAAGAAATATAATCTGTGTGGAAAATTAAATTTTACCCCAAATAACAATAAACATTAATATGCATCAGACTGGGGCCAGTGCTGTGGCGTAGACAGCAAAGCCACCACCTGCAGTGCCCGCATCCCACATGGGCGCTGGTTCGAGTCCTGGCTGCTCTATTTCCAATCCAGCTCTCTACTACAGCCTGGGATTGCAGTAAAAGATGGCCCAAATCCTTGGGCCCCTGCAGCGGCGTGGGAGACTCAGTGGAAGCTCTTGGATCCTGGTTTCAGATTGGCACAGCTCTGGCTATTGCAGCCAATTGGGGAGTGAACCAGCAGATAGTAGACCTCTCTCTCCCTCTCTCTCCCTCTCTCTCTCACTCTGCCTCTCCCCTCTCTGTGTAGCTCTTTCATATAAAAAATAAAAACTTAAAAAAAAAGATGCATTAGACTATTAAGAAACAGGATTATCCTTTCATTTAAAATTGTGAAATCAAGATGCACAGTTTTAGGATCAGGCATTTAGCTTAGAAGTTGAGAGGCTCAGATCCCACATGGTAGTACCTGCTTTCAGTGCCTGGCTCCAGTTATTGATTCCAGTGTCATGCCAGTGCACACCCTGAGAAGCAGCAGTGATGGCTCAAGTCACTGGGTTCCAGTCACCAACATGAGAGACTGGAATTGGGTTCCAATCTTTGACTTTAGCCTCAGACATTTGTGGAGTGAACTAGTAGATGGAAGTCTATCTGTATGTCTCTGTCTCAGTGAGTGTGTGTGTGTGTGTGTGTGTATGTGTATATGAGTGTGTGTGTGGTGTTTCTCTCTGTGTATAACTACCTCTCAAAAATAAGTAAATATATATTTAAAGTATATATTGGATATAAAATGTCATCTGTATTAATAATCTAAAATAATTGTAATTTAGAAAAATTCAATATACCCATTAGGTAATCTCTGAGGTGGGTAGTTAGAATACAATAACTTAATAAAATAATATCTAATCAACTGCATTATTGGCAAGAGAGTTTTGACAGAAATTTTATTTTATTATTTTTTTATTTATTTGACAGGTAGAGATATAGATAGTGAGAAAGAGAGACAGAGAGAGAAAGGTGTTCCTTCCGTTGGTTCACTCCCTAAATGGCCGCTATGGCCGGCGCTGTGCCAATCCAAAGCCAGGAGCCAGGTGCTTCTTCCTGGTCTCCCATGTGGTTGCAGGGGCCCAAGCACCTGGGCCATCCTCCACTGCCCTCCCAGGCCACAGCGAGCTGTACTGGAAGAGGAGCAACCGGGACTAGAACCCGGTGCCCATATGGGATGCCGGTGCTGAAGGCGGAGGATTAACATAGCGAGCCACGGCACAGGCCCCAGAAATTTTATTTTAAAACAGAAAGAATGAGAAACAGATTGGCAGAGGAGAGACAAAAAGAAAGAGAGAAAGAGAGAAAGAGAGAGAGAGAGAAGCAAAAATTCTCCTGGGAGGGAAAAGTATTAATTGAAAATACTGCTGCTTTTTTGAGTTGTCTATTCATAACACAGTCAGTTTCTTTTTCATAGATACCTTTGAGAATCAGACTCTCTCTCCAGAAATATGTACTGTTTCAAAAAGGTTATATGCCCCCTAAATTCCATTTATGGGTTCCCAGGTTATAAGAGCTGAAAATTCTGCATACCTCCCTAGGTGAAGGTGTTTACAATCACATCCTGACTCTTACTCTCAGTAAACCAGCAAAATCAGGACCAGGTCGTGATTCAGAGAGAGAGAGAATATCACAGAGGAGGATTCTTTCTAAATTGACATCAAGCTATCTTTAGACTGCCTTCTGTTTTATATGTCCTGTAGGAACACTGAATCTCCATGGATACCAATATAAAATATGCAAAAATTATTACATACCAGTACTCCTCATATATGGATCATTCTTGACTAAGGAGAATGCAATGTTTGTATTTTCAGTAAGGATACTTTTGCACTAAAACTTCAAGAAGCAATCACCTATATCAGTGAAGCTTGAAATTTATAGGTTTTGCCTCAAAAGAGGACAATAATTATGTAGAATTTTGAGTGAATTCTTAATTAAATATTAGTCTTCTCATAACTGAGTTAAAAAGGTTATACAATTAAATCATAGGGCTGTCCATGTTGTAGATGTTTTTTTTTCTCATCAGCAAAAAATATTTTTTCTTTTTTTTTTTTACAGGCAGAGTGGACAGTGAGAGAGAGACAGAGAGAAAGGTCTTCCTTTGCCATTGGTTCACCCTCCAATGGCCGCCGCAGACGGCGCGCTGCGGCCGGCGCACCGCGCTCCTCCGATGGCAGGAGCCAGGAGCCAGGTGCTTTTCCTGGTCTCCCCATGGGGTGCAGGGCCCAAGCACCTGGGCCATCCTCCACTGCACTCCCGGGCCACAGCAGAGGGCTGGCCTGGAAGAGGGGCAACCGGGACAGAATCCGGCGCCCCGACCGGGACTAGAACCCGGTGTGCCGGCGCCGCAAGGCAGAGGATTAGCCTGTTGAGCCACGGCGCCAGCCAAAAAATATTTTTTCAATGAATACAAGAATCACAGGAAGATGCTGTCATATTATTATGCATACTCTCTCACTCAAGACGACTTTCTTGGTGTATAGTATCCATCCAACTAAAATATAAGATATATATTAACATTATAATATATACATCAATGTCATATATATGTGCTGATTGTGTATAATATATCAAATCAATATTAAGTCATCACTGTTTCAATCATACACTGGTACATAAACACACTAATATGCATGGCCCGTATAGGTGTATACATCTTAAACACAACTATTTGTGAAAGTGAAGAAGAGTAACTCTATGGAATTACCCTTATGGAAAAATAACCAGGGTGAAATGTGAACGTATTCATTTAGTCTGGCATAATGAGTAGTGCTGGCCAGGTTTAATATTTCTGTTGGGACTTATACAACAGTAATATTATTTTTTCATTCCAAATTGCTACCCAGAATATGCAGAAAAAAAAACAAAACGAGAATATCAGGTGACCAGCTATGTCCATGAGAAATAGCAGTGCCCTGGTATGACTCTCAGAGGGTCTTTTTCTTATTCCAAAAACACACTATGCTGAAATTGTGCTACTAATGAAAGACAACTCTAAGAGAAAGAAATAGTCTACCTATATAAGGATAAAAACCGTACCGTTCTCATAGGGCTTTACAATAACTCTATTTGAGGAAAACTGCAAAGCCAAGAATAACAACAAGGATCATGATGAAGGCTTCCACATGAAACTGAAATAAAAATGATCTCATTTTTGTTCATTTGTGTTTACCAAATCATGGAAGTTAAAATTCCTCAGAAATTCTATATCTTCAGCATACATGTTAAATATTCCCTACCTAAATCATCCAATATTGTATATCTAAGTTCTTAGACAGCATACCCAGAGTATCTGCACATGGAATGGAAGACACTGTCTACTTAGCGCAGTGTGTGAATATTTCCTATCAGTATTTATATACCTAACAGAAGGGATAATATTAAGAAATAGGTGTCACTTTTCTCGACCATATATCCTTCTCTAAATGTATGCAGTAATCAAATCTCGTTATTGTCTTTTGGGTATCTCATACTCAATTATTTTCAACTGTATTTTCGGTGCACCTCCTAGTTTAGGTTCTTTATTGTAATTAATAGAATATATTTCAAGTCCTATACAGAAAGCTGTAAAATATCTATTCTCTCATTCATATATCAGTTTCAGGTTTTAATCAAATTGTTTATATTTTATCTTCTAGCTATCACTAAAACCGACCTTAATTTTTCTCAAATTTACTGTAATGTTCATCACAGTCCACATGAATTATAGCCTCTTATATAATCTAACTACTTCATTTTTGTGGAATTAAGACAGTTTATAGGGAAGCTTATGTTATGCTACACTGGTAAAGCTGCTGCTTGCCACATCGGCATCCCATTTGGATGCCAGTTCATGTCCTGGCTGCTCTACTTCTGATGCGGTTCCCTGCGAATGACCTGGGGGAAGCAGTGTAAGATGGCCCAAGTGCTTGGGCCCCTGCCACCCAAGTGGGAGATTAGAAGAATCTTCTAGTTCCTGACTTCAGCCTGTCTCCATCCTAGCTGTTGCAACCACTTGAGGAGTGAACCAGAGTATGGAAGATCATTCTTTTCTCTCCCTCTCTCTTTGTAACTCTGACTTTCAAATAAAACGGATTAAAGAAAAAAAGACAGCTTAGGATCAAGTTCCAAAACCTACAGATTAGCAAGGAAACTTAGTTCCTCTCTCATAATTGCTTTGCACAATTTATGTTGCTCCTATAAAAATCCTTTACTTATTTGTACTAACCTACATGGTATCCTTTCTATCTCCTCAGAATTTTCCATCTTTTTAACTAACTCTGCATTTACTTCAAGTATTGATTCTGTGATGTCAAAGATAAGTTTGTCTTCATGGTTGAATGATCCAACATGGGAAGCGAGATACACAGCAGACTCATAGAATGGCAGATGTCCTAAATAGCACTCTGGCCTCAGAATCAGCCCTTAAGGCATTCGGATCTGGCTCAAGAGCCCATGAGAATATTTTAGGCATGGAAATCAAGACACTCTGGAAAAACAAAAAGACCTAAATGAAAGATCTCTGCGAGTGAGATCCAAGTGGAAAGAACGGGGCCATCAAAGAAGGAGGTACCTTTCTCTGAAGAAGGAGAGAACCTCCACTTTGACTACGACCCTGTCAGAATAAGGTCGAAGTCGGCAAACCCTAAAGACTTCCATAGCCTCAGCAACTCATGACTAGAGCCTAGGGAGATTACTGATGCCATAAACAAGAGTGTCAAATTGTTAAATCAACATCAGGAGTCACTGTGTACTTATGTCTCATGAGGGATCTGTCCTTAATGTGTTGTCCAATGTGAAGTATGCTATAACTAGTACTGAAACAGTATTTTTACACTTTGTGTTTCTGTGTGGATGCAAACTGATGAAATCTTTACTTAGTATATACTGAATCGATCTTCTGTATATAAAGATAATTGCAAATGATTAAAAAATCTTGGTGTTAAATTGGAAATTGCATAGAAAATTAATCAATTTAAAAATATATATATCATGTAGGATCTCTGTCCTTAACGTGCTATACATTGTGAATTAATACTATAACTGGTACTCCAACAGTATTTTTCACTTTGTGTTGCTATGTGAGGGCAAATTGTTGAAATCTTTACTTAATATGTACTACACTGACCTTCTGTATATAAAGAGAATTGAAAATGAATCTTGATGTGAACGGAAGGGGAGAAGGAGTTGGAAAGGGGAGGGTTGCGGGTGGGAGGGAAGTTATGGGGGGGAAGCCATTGTAATCTATAAGCTGTATTTTGGAAATTTATATTCTTTAAATAAAAGTGTTATTAAAAAAAATAAATAAAAAAAATATCCTGTAGGATCTCTGTCCTTAATGTGCTGTACATTGTGAATTAATACTATAACTAGTACTCCAACAGTATTTTTCACTTTGTGTCTCTATGTGGGGGCAAACTGTTGAAATCTTTATGTAATATATACTAAACTGATCTTCTGCATATAAAGAGAATTGAAAAGGAATCTTGATGTGAATGGAAGGGGAGAAGGAGCGGGAAAGGGGAGGGTTGTGGGTGGGAGGGAAGTTATGGAGGGGGGAAGCCATTGTAATCCATAAGCTGTACTTTGGAAATTTATATTCTTTAAATAAAAGCTTTATTTAAAAAAAAAAAAAGAAAAAATATTAAAGAAATTAAAGAACTTTATCCTATAAGAAACCTTCTCTATTGGATCTAATCAGATGCCTCTTCCTTGTTCCACCCTATGAGTGTATCCATAGCATAAATTTTGACATTGTACTTTCATGTACTTCAGTTTTTAAAAACTAAATTATGATAATGCCAAGTAGGGTATACCCATTAAAATTTGTAAAAACAGAATGACCAAGGGATTCATTATTAATGGCACTTAGAATAGAAGCCACAGAGATACTATGTGTGTTTGCTCTTTAGGACCAATCCTTTTTCAGTTTTAAACGTTTAACCTCTGAAATTCTGTTTATTCAGTCTGGTTTAAATCATTTTAGGAGTGATCTCTTTATAAGAAAGACTTTCATTGTGATACAAATTTTCCAATTGTTGAACAGAAATAAGTCCAAAATGGTTCTTAAACATTAGTGAAAACTAAGGTTGTTGTTGAACTGTTCAGAAAAACCAGGAGTCAATATGTTCTAAGATTTCCTCAAGGGATTTTACTGTATATCAGGGGTATAAATTACTGTATATCAGGGTTGATATCAGAGTTGTAATAATGAAATAAGTAAGGCAAAAGTAATTTTGTGATCCCAAGTGTTGCTAACTAGCAAAAGGAGAAAAAGAACTTTGATCTCATTGCTGATGGATTACCTTCATGACTGTAACCTAGCACTCATGCACAGTGCTAAGAAAGATAAATATGACCCCAATTCTTGCTGAAAACACTGTGATTATGTGTTTTACCCTAATTTTGCAGATGAGAAAAATGAGTCTCAGCAAAGTTAAGCAACTTTTCCATGTAATAAATAAGGGAGTCACCTGGACGCAGCTCATGCTGGTAAATACTCCATTTCTCTCTTTCCAGAAATTCACTCTGAATTGTTCCATTCAGGGAGCAAATGAGGTCTAGGCTACATTTCCTTCTGTTTAAAGGTCTGATGTGTTAAATGAAGGTTATAGCTTTTTCCATGATGAAATTTAGTGATATCCCGACAGTCAGTGATGGATGATGAGACATTTCTTGTGCCATCAGTTTCTGCATTAACACATCACATGAATGTGAGGTTAACAAGACTTCCCACTTCCTGTCTTGCCTCTTACCTCCTACAGAGGTGATCTTGAGGCAAATTCAAAGATTAATGATCTCTCTACTTTCTTCAGCTCTTTCTTTCTGATCATGTAATAGAGGTTAATTTGCAAGACCTGCCTTGCCTTCTTTATTGCCTCTATGGTTTTGAAATTGGCAGCAGGTCTGAAATGAAGAGACCTGTGAAAAGGGAAGGTTCAATTGGGAGATATTATCCATTGTTTAATTTTGATATCTTAATATCAAAGGCTGATATCCTACATATACGCACACTCAAAGATGAGCAAATTCTAGCTGAGTAAGATTTTTGTGGTAAGCATCTCCCTATAGAGATACCAATTTTAACTATTCATTTATGAAGTAATCTTCAGAAAAGCTACAGAAGCCAGGTGAGACCACAACAACTTTGTTTTTGTATAATATGATAATAAGAAACATCATATTGAAGAAAGAAGACAGCAAATAATGGCCTTTATCACATATCCCCCATCTCAAATAGCACATCATAAAGACAGATGTCTCTCATTTTAGAGAAAGACAGTGAATTAAGTCCAGTCCTTAGAAGCAAATCTCAGTGCCAAGCCCACCATGATAAAATTTGGATGGACCAGGCCCCAGAGCGTTTGACATCAGGCATGTACCTTCTGTGGACCAGGACAGGGGAGGGAGCTTAGGACCTTGCTGAGAATCTCAGAGATGGACCCACTACTGCCGGACCCAGTGTCTGATGAAGCACGAATCATTCTATTCCCAGGCCAATGCTCACAGCAGAACAGCTAGGCTTGCCTCCACATCTGGAAGAGACCTGTGCTCCAGCGGGACATCCATGCTGACATGTATCACCATCAGTTCAAGGGAGCCTGCCATGCTCCCCCAAGATTTCTTAGGGCCTTGTGACGATAAGTCCCAGGTATTACCAGCCTAATGTCAGACTAAGGAGACAAACAGGCTGCCTTTATCATCTCTCTGCCAATCTTAGCAGATAGCAAGGAACCTAGGGCTGTCTTGGGACTCAACATCAGGATGTTGAAGCCCATTACTGGGAAGATCTGAACAGTATTTTTCTTATGCCAGCCTGTGGACAGAATCATCAGAATTTCCTCTGTATGGGGCAGAGACCTATGCTCTGTGCTGGTATGAATCACTGTCAGCTTCTCATGAGACTGCAATGTACTCCCAAGGCTGCAAAAAAGCCTGGAGACTATGAGCTCAGGAGTGATCCATGTAGTGGCTGCCTAGGAAGCTGACTCCATCACCCCTCTTCCAGACAACAAGGAATGGCAGGACTGTATTGGGACACCATGCTGGCTAATAAAATGCAATATTCAACAGATTCAACCGGTCCCTTTCCCGTTTCAGTATCTGAAAATAAAATCTCTGGACATGGTTTTGGTGCCATGTGGAGCTCCATGGTCCAAGTTGATCGGCTTATGTCTCGGCAGCCAGCAGCAGTAAGTCTGGTAAGAGGGCCATCAGGCAATGAGTCCATCTCACCGACAGGAAACACATAACAGAAAAGGCTTTACTCTGCTATTTAGGTTATGCTAATTTCAGCGAGGTGTGGGCAGCAGATGTGATATAGCATTGTGACACTGGTGGCCACAGAACTAGGTATCTGGGCCCACCCCAGCCAAAGAAAGTTTTGCAGAGACAGACCACCTCATTGTAAGCAATTGCCTAGCACGTTATGAACAGCAAAACATCTGTGGATTTAGGAAAATCTGAGTTTGGAGCATATAGTAGAACTAAAACAGCAAAAACACACCAACAGTATAATAGCCGAAAACCAGAACTTAAGGCACTATCTAGTGCTGAGATATTACAATAAACAAGGCTGAGAGAAAGTTTAAAAACTGCTTAGAGTTTTGGGAAGGACAGCCAAAATGGAAGTAGTTTAGGAAGACTGGACTAGCAAATAATCCTCGAATTCACAGACTCTGTCCTATACTAACAGGCATTCAGGGAATCATGAGCTGACCCAACAAAATAAGGTTCCAGAAAGCAATGATCAAGAAAATGAACTTTTAAAATGCTTGGGTGAAGAATTCAAAATAACTGTTTTAAGGATATGTAACAGACTTCGAGACCACTCAGAAAAATGATATAAATTCTAACATAAGAGAGTTGAGTAGAGATGGCATTGTAACAGAGAGGGTTACGTTGCTGCCTGCAATGCTGAGAATTTCATAGAGTATTGATTCAAGTCCCTCCTGCTCGATTTCTGATCCAGCTACCTGCTAATTTGCTTGGGAAAGCATCGGAAGATGTACCTGTATTTGGGGCCCCTATCACCCACGTGGGAGATCCAGATGCAGTCCAGGATCCTGCCTTTAGCCTGGCCCAGCCTCAGCCATGCATCCATTTAAGGAGTGAAACAGTATATGAAAAGTATATGGAAGATCTCTCTCTCTTCCCCTATCCTTGCATCTCTCTGTAATTCTTCCTTTCAAATAAATAAAATTAAAACATCTATCCAAAAGAGAGCTGACATTGAAGTTATTTAAGAAATCAAACAGAATTCCCTCAACTGATAAGAACATTAGGCAAATTAATAATAGAAAGCACTAATAGAAAAATACCTCAAACATCAAAAGCAACAACCAAGAATCAATGAGTTCAAGACATGCTATTTGAAAACACAGTCATAGAAGCAAAAAGGAAAAAAAAAGGATGCAGATAAAGGAAGAAAGCTTAGGGAACATTGAGGCAGAATGACAAGAGCAAATTGGTGTATAAGAGGGACTTGAGAATGCCAAAGGAGTAGACAGGGCATTCAAAATACCAATAAAGAAAACTTCTCAAACCGAGAGAGAGAGAAACAGCAACCCAGATAGGAAGGTCAAAGGTCACCCATCAGTTCTACCTGAAGACATATTATAATAAATATCTCCAAGGTTAAAGATAGAGTATTTTGAAACCATGAAAAAAGGAACAAACATATAACATATCACAATTTGCTTGACTATAGACATCAAAGCACAAACCTTACAGGTCAGGAAGGATTAAGATGAGACGTTTAAAGTACTGAAGGAACAAAACTGCCCCAAGAATACAATTCCTAGGAATCTCTGCCTCACATATTAGGGAGGGATGAAGATATTTCCACATGAAGGCTGAGAGAATTTATCATCACTTGACTCATTATTCATGAAATGCTAAAGGCTCTTATTCAATCTGAGAAAGACATGAATGAGAAGAAAATACATAAAGCAGAAAAAAATAAAGAAATATAAAAAAAGTAAATTAGGACATGAAAAGTTCAAAATGAAGGAAGAATTGAAGGACAAGTATAGAATTATTTATTAGTATCATCTGCTTCTTTTGCTTATCTTTGCTTTATAATCAATATGTTTGCTATTATTTCAAAATAGCTTACAATCAAAAATTCTTTTTTGTAATCTTCACAGCAACCATAAAGCAAAAATATTTAATAGACCAACCAAAAATAATAATGAAGAAATCAAGGCAAGCTGCCGGGGAAAATCACTAAGCAACAAGATAAGATCATAACTTAAGGAGAAAGAAAAAGAGGAACTGCAATAAAACTAGAAAATCTGTATCAAAATAATAGTAGAATACATTCATCATTAATTACATTAAATATAAACAGATTAAATTAACCAACTTAAATGCATTTAATTACCAATTACTAATGTTTAAGAAGATGTATCTGTATGCTTCTTACAATGAAATTGCTTCATCTCTAAGGACAATCAGACAAAGTAAAAGGATGGAATGAGATATTCCTTGAAAATCAAATACAAAGAAAATAGGAGTGTCCATGTTTCCGCACAAGAGATGGCCTTTAAATCAGAATCAGTAAAAAATAGATCAAAAAGCCATTTATAATGATAAAGGGCACAACTTAGCAAGAGAAAATAACATTTGCATATGTATATGTGTATATATTTAATACTGTATAAAGCAACTATTAATAGACCTTAAGGGCAAGAACCTTACACAATTATAACAAGGGATTTTAACATCTAGTTTCAGGAAGGGGGAAATCATTCAGACAAGAAAGCAAATTATTTATTTGACAGGTAGAATTATAGACAGTGAGAGAGAAAGGTCTTCCTTCTGTTGGTTCACTCCCCAAGTGGCCACAATGGTTGGAGCTGCTCTAATCTGAAGCCAGCAGCCAAGTGCTTTCTCCTAGTCTCCCAAACCAGTGCAGGGGCCCAAGCACTTAGGCCATCCTCCACTGCCTTCCCAGGCCACAGCAGAGAGCTAGACTCGTAGAGGAGCAAACGGGACTAGAACTCATGCCCATATGAGATGCTGGTGCAACAGGCAGAAGATTAAGCTGGTGCGATATGGCGCTGGCCCCAGGCTTGAAGATTATTATAAGCAATAATATGTCAACACATTTGATAGCTAAGAATTGGAAAAAATTATAGGACACAAAAATTTTACTGCGATTGTATCACGAAGAAATAGCTTATCTAAACAGAACAATAATGAGCAGTGAGAATCATTAGTAATTAAAATTCACCCATCATTTTAGTGCACCAGTTAAAATGCTAACTAGTATACTACATCTCATATTAGAGTGCCTTAGTTCTAATACTGGCTTTGCATCTCATATCAGAGAATCCTCTTTCCAGTTTCTTAATCCAGATTCCTTCCTGCTAATGCATACCCTGGGAGCCAGCAGATCATAGCTCAAGCAATTAGATCCCTGCCAGCCCTATGAGAGACCTAGAATGAGTTCCCAGATTCTGACTTTGGGAAGGCCCAGTCCTCGCTATTGTAGGTATTTTGGGAGTGAACTGGTAGATGGATGATTTCTCTCCTCCCCTCCCCTCCCCTCCTCTCCCCTTCACGTTCTCTCTCTCCCCCTCTCTTTATATTCTTCGAGCCTCTTACCTCTCTCTATTCCTTTTTTAAAAAATTAAAAATAAATAAAAATGATCCATCAAATAAAAGTTTGCATCCCAGTCCATTTCCTCTTCTATTTCTTATTCCAGCATCCTGCTATTGATGCCCTGGGAAGCAGCAGGTGATGATTCAAATTGTTGATTGCCAGACACTCATGTGTGAAGTCTTAATTGATTTACTTGTTTCCAAAAAAATGAAGAATAAATCTGCAGATGAGATACCTGTCTTTCATTGTCTATGTCTGTCTATCTTTCTATCTCTATCGAAATAAGTAAAATTAAGATAAAAAGCTCAGGACCAGTAGGCTTCACTGCTGCATCCTAACAAACTTTTAAATAGAATTAAGACAAACTGATCTTAAATTATTTTAAAAAATAATAGAAATCTTTACTTAGTATATACTGAATCAATCTTCTGTATATAATGATAATTAAAAATGAAAAAAATCTTGGTGTTAAATTGGAAATTGCATAGATAATTAATCAATTTAAAATATATATATCATGTAGGATCTCTGTCCTTAATGTGCTGTACATTGTGAATTAATACTATAACTAGTACTGCAACAGTATTTTTCACTTTGTGTCCCTATGTGAGGGCAAACTGTTGAAATCTTTACTTAATATATAGTAAACTGATCTTCTGTATATAAAGAGAATTGAAAATGAATCTTGATGTGAAGCAAGGGGAGAGGGAGTGGGAAAGGGGAGGGTTGCGGGTGGGAGGGAAGTTATGGGGGGGAAGCCATTGTAATCTATAAGCTGTATTTTGGAAATTTATATTCTTTAAATAAAAGCGTTATAAAAAAAACAAAAAAAAATAATAGAAGAGAAAAGCATTCTTAGAAACACATTGTATGATGGGCCGGCACCATGCACACTAGACTAATCCTCCACCTGTGGCGCTGGAATCCCATATGAGTGCTGGGTTCTAGTCCTGGCTGCTCCTCTTCCAGTCCAGCTTTCTGCTGTGGCATGGGAGTGCAGTGGAGGATGGACCAGGTGCGTGGGTCCTGCACTCACATGGGAGACCAGGAGAAGCACCTGGCTCCTGGCTTTGGATCAGCACTGTGATCTGCAGCGGCCATTGGAGGGTGAACCAACGGTAAAGGAAGACCTTTCTCTCTCTCTTTCCCACTATCCACTATGTTTGTCAAAAATAAAAACTAAAAAAACATTTAAAAAGAAAGTAATTAAAGTACACATCAAATGGAAAGACATCCTGTGTTCATCGATTGGAAGAATCCCTATCATTTAAATGTCCATACTACCCAAAATGATTTACAGATTCAAAGCAATCTCTATCACAATATGAATGACATTTTTCATAGAACTGAAAACAGTTGAAATTTTCATGGAACTTTAAAAGGCTCTAAAACCAAAACAATTCCTAGCAAAAAGAACAAAGGAGGAGGCAATGTACTACTTGACTTCCAATTATACTATAATGCTACAATAATTCAAACAGCATGCTATAAGCGTAAGAGCAGATACATACACCAAAGTGATAGAATATAGATCCCAGAAGTATACCCATGTAGCTACACTGAACTGATCATTGACAGAGCTGCTTAGAAAATGCATTGGTTAAAGGACAGTCTTTTCAATAAATATTATTGAGAAAAATGGATATCCACAATACATGAATGAAACTGGGCTCTTCAACTCAATATGGATTAAAGACCTTTTTTTTTTTTTTTTTTTTTTTTTTTTTTTTTGACAGGCAGAGTGGACAGTGAGAGAGAGAGACAGAGAGAAAGGTCTTCCTTTGCCGTTGGTTCACCCTCCAATGGCCGCCGCGGATCATCCGATGGCAGGAGCCAGGTGCCAGGTGCTTTTCCTGCTCTCCCATGGGGTGCAGGGCCCAAGCACTTGGGCCATCCTCCACTGCACTCCCGGGCCAAAGCAGAGGGCTGGCCTGGAAGAGGGGCAACCGGGACAGAATCCGTTGCCCCGACCGGGACTAGAACCTGGTGTGCCGGCGCCGCAAGGCGGAGGATTAGCCTGTTGAGCCATGGCGCCAGCAGAAAAGACCTAAACATAAGATGTGTTACTCTGAAATTCATGGAAGAAAACATGAAAAATGCTTCAGGACATTGGAATGGGCAAAAATGGGCAAAAAGGTCTTCCTTTTTCCATTGATTCACCCTCCAAATGGCCACTATAGCTGGCTGCAGCGCTGATCCGAAGCCAGGAGCCAGGTGCTTCCTCCTCGTCTCCCATGCGGGTGCAGGGCCCAAACACTTGGGCCATCCTCCACTGCTCTCCCGCACCACAGCAGAGAGCTGTACTGGAAGAGGAGCAACTGGGAGAGAATCTGGCACCCTGACATGGACTAGAACCCGGGGTGCCAGCGCCACAGGTGGAGGATTAGCCTAGCGAGCTGTGGAGCCAGCCCAGGACATGACTTCTTAATACAAAACTATTGCATTCATACCAATGTTCAAGATTTTATGATGGATTTGTGAAGTGATTTCTTGAAATCATGATTCCCTCAGAAAAAATACTTCATATTTGCTTGTTCAACAGGTTCAAAAATGTAATTGAGATCTGTTTTATTTTTTCTGTATCCCTGGAAAATGCTAGAAGGGTTGACTCACTGAAGGGCCATAAACTCATTGAACATTTGGATCACCATAGTCCATATTTATCAATTGATCAAATGATGTGAGGTTCATCTTTCCAAAGCACAGAAATATAATATTAAGCAAATAGCCGAAAGCCAGCACATTATTAGAAGAGGTATGTTAAAGGGCAAACCAACCAGACATTTATCTAGCCCTGACCTTTACGGGCCTGAAAATATCACCAGTAATTTCAAATTTCCAAGAAGAAGAGATATAAGATCAGAGTAAAAGGTACGATGGGAAAGTATATTCTGCAGGAAATTAGGTAGGTGATGAGGCCAATAAGAGATCTGCTAGTAAAATAATTTGTGTTGGCTAAATTCCCTTCTTACAAAAATGTTATTCTGAAATTAAATGCCTTTTTCTTTCTTGAATGTAGAGGGAGCGTGGGGTGCTACTACCACAAGCATTTTCATCATCTATTCCCCATACTTCTTTTGCTGCCACTTAGTAAATGTTGAATAAATATTTGATGATTATGTGTTTGAAGTAAGAAGGAAAGGCAAGGCAAATTTCTTGTCTATCTTCCCAGAAAATATGAATTGATAAGAATACGACAAAGCCCTACCCTTTTACTAAGATGAGGATATCACATGCAATAACAACATCCCTCAAATCAGCAGTGTCTTAACCAGTTGGAGTGAGAGTACATAGTCCATTCTCCCATCTCATCCTCATTAAACCTACTATTATTTATACTTCAGTAGGAGCTTCTATTATTTAAAAATAAATTATTATTTTTATTTAATTATATTTAATTCTTTATATTATAAGAGGGGAAGAGGAAGAAAAGGAAATTAGAACAGTCAACACCCTAGGTCAAACTACATCATCTTTTGGAATGATCTTTGGAAGGTATCACTACTGTACTCCATCAAAGGGCCTTATCACTACATGGCGGCAAGCGTAAACTCTGGATAAACCATGCCACATTTCTCTCGAAAACAAAAACAAATGATTTCTCTCTTCCTTTAATGCGATCAAAATCTTTACTTTGGATTATTGTGCCTACATGATCTGTTCCAACTATTCCAAATGGCTCACATTTTCAAAATTCATCAAGCAATGCAGACAGCAGCCTGTGAGCTTCGATATGTCTTTCATTGTGTGTTCCTCTTCACTTACAGCATACATGGAGCTCTTAAATGCACTACCACTGAAAGTTGAGTACTTATACCTCAGCAAGCATCTGCTGAGGGAAAGTGTTTTTAGTCTCTCTTTCAGTCACACACTCCTGACCTCAAAAGCAATCCAGTTTTGGACAAGAGAGGAGCAAAAGTCAAATATCTCTTTCTCTAGGCTTTTGAGCCACACTTCGAGAATTTCCCCACTTATAGTCTCTGCTTATGGAGACTGAAAGGGTATTGACAGTAAAGCTAAAAATAACAGCTTTGCCGTCTCCTAGTAAAGGACCATGTAGCATCTCTGTAGCATTCGGTGAGGTTCACTGCCCTTTGCTTTATGCTTCGGGACATCAGACAACAGAAAACACTTATTCAACACCTCTGAACAGTAATGGTAAGACTGGAGTGTTATTTACCTAAATTTCTGAATGCAGAACAATTTTGTATTTGGCTTGGGAAAGCAATATATTAACCCTGGGCATATAGATGCTATGTATCTTTTAATCATAACTCATTTGTGCCATAGAAAGCAAGCCTTGAGCTCAAATTCTGACTTGGTTTACAGGTTATATGACTTTGGAAAAATTCTTTATCTTTGATAAATTTGTTTTATTCAGATAGATTTGGAGATCTGAAACAACCTTAATTGAGTATTGTAAAGATGAAACATTATCAATAAAGAAAATAATCTGTTTTAAATAGTGCATATTATTCTCATTTAACAGATTGCACAATTTTCAAACTCAGAGCGGTTCCTGTAGAGGATATGTAGCAAGTAGGTGGAGAATACAGATCAAAGGCTTATGTCTTCTCCTTCTCAATCCTCATTAGTTTTGAACATTTTTGTGAAATGCTGGACACTAGTGTAGGCTGTATCTTCATTATTATTCATTTCAAAAATGGATTTTATTGAGCTATGTAAATAGTTACATATTTGGCGTTTTGTTATAGTAATCTGCTTACTGATCAATGGCCAGAGTCAAGAAAACTGTTGCCTGTAACTCAGACTCCATTTAACTTACCAGCAGCACAGGACTGCCATCTACCAGTAATAAAGAAAATTACAGTTTTTCTAATTACTTAATATATAAGAAAAAGAAATGCTTTTCCCGATTTTGCTTTTCATCTAAATTTCTCAACATGTATTGAAATGTTGATACTTTCAGCATATACCCAAGTAAAAATCTTGAAAAAAATCAAATCTGGAGAACATTTCTACCTTTACTAGGCCTTATAAGACAGAATAAAACATGTTTTCTGCATGCTCACAGTCTGGAGAAAGACTACCTTACAGAGTTTTCATATGAGGGGAAAAAAAAAAAGCAGCACATTTGTGAAGTAAGTTTGTTAACACTGACTTCATTCTACCAGAATTGGTCTGAATGAGATGATGATTCAGAATTTTCTGAGTGAAATGTGCACTGAGACGAGTGTTAGTCCACTTTTGCTGCCATAAGAAAATATCACAGACTGGCTGGCACAGATGCGTTTTCTCATGGTCCTGGAAGCAAGAAGTCCAAGATCAAGCTCCAAAATTCACTTTCTAGTGAGGACGCTTCTCCCAGCTTGCGGAAGGCTGACTTCTCACTGTGTCCTCGCATGGCTTTTCCCCAGGGCAGCCATCTTGTGTCTCTTCCTCTTCCAGAAAAGACACCAATTCTATTGAACCATGGCCCCGTCCTTTAGAACTCTTTTAACACTTATTGCCTTCTTATACGACCAATTTCTAAATACAGTTGCATCTCAGGTTAGTGTTTCACCATATCGAACTAACATCCAAATAAGTCCATGTATTCCTAATGTTAATATTATGTGGTTTTTACTAGGAGTCAAGCTCAATTTTAAATATTTTGCAAATATAAATTCATTTAGTCTTAATGAAAATACATTAAGGTATTTTCATGAGGTAGATAAAAATAATGCCATCTCTGTTTAACAGAAAGGAAATTAGCATCTTAGATGTAAAGTATTTTCCATAATCCCATATTCAAACCGAGGCATCCTGGATGGAGTACATTCTCCTAAATTCTACATATGCTACCTTTCTGTCCATACATGCTTTAGATGTGAAAAGAATAAAGTCATCAGAGAGATGATATCTAGGTTTTAAATCTCCCTTCTCCACAAAGCAAACCTGGAAGTCGAATGATACATGATATTTTAAAAATATTTTTTTCTGAGTAACAGAGGAACTGATATCTACTCCTAAATCTTTCACACTGCTTCTGATATGGGAGAAGAAAGTTTACTTTCCTTATTTATTCAAAAATGAGACAAAGGAATAAATAATAAACTCCCACAGTTCTAAAGCATAGGTGATTATTGGTAGATATGTTTTAGATGATAGAAGCAATGATAAAAGTGCCATAAATTCACTTAAAATGTTGACTGCCATTTCACAGGTTCATTTTTGCTACATCAGCCCTATATAGTAGCCCTTATCAGTCTTACATCTGCACACCTCCATTAAATGTAAAACAAGTTTCCATTAAGAATTGTCAGATAATCTCTCCCATTTATAACTTAGGAGTTTCCACTGGGTGTGGCAAGACACAAGATTACAGACCATCTGATTCAAAAGCTCTCAGGTGTGCATTGGGAATACTCTTATTTTCTACAACCTGCTGAGCTGCAAGACCAACAAATAAGAAAATACCCTGCTGTGAAGGGAAGGGGAGTTGGTAAACTGCAGTGGTGAGAGCTGAGAGCTTTTCTATATGGTGTTGAATCCTAGTTTTTAGTTTCGTTGTTCAGTTTTCCATTTTTCTTTCTGGTTTTGGTCTATATATGCTACTCAAAAGTTATTAAAAATAAATCAAAGATTCTTAATATATTCATCTTTCATATAAATATGTTTACCTCCTGCTACCATAGAGTAATGTTATTTAATGTTAGCTGGCCTTCTATAAGCAACAAGCAAATCTTGCACTTTAACATACAATAAAAAACATGCTTAAAAAATATCAGGTTGCTAAGAGCAAGGAAATAAATCATCAACCCACCTTGTCCACGTGATTAGTCCAATAAACAGTGATTAACCTTTTGATGGTGACATGTCTGAAGCCCTATCATTTTGATCAATTTAGTTTTCATTAGCAATCCCATTGGTAAGACCAAGTCTTGGTCAAAGACAGGTTTAAAATGCCTAATAGAATATTACAAAATATCCTTAGAATACAAAAGAATTCACTGGGGCATCAACTACTGATGAAACAAGACAAAACCTGTCTAAACTAAAATAGATTACAAATAAATTAAATAATCTTAATTTGTTTTTCCACAAGAGCAGCACAAATGGCAAAAGTATAATTTGAGGGGCTGGTGCTGTGGCATAGCATGCAAAGCTGCCATTCGCAAAGCTGGCGTCATATATGGGCTTCAGTTTATGTCCTGGCTACTTCACTTTTGATCCAGCTACTGGTTAATGGCCTGGTAAAAAGCAGCAAAAATGTCCCAAGTGTTTGGGCCCCTACAACCAAGCCATTGTGAGAGACCTGGGTGAAGCTCCTAGCACATGGCTTTGGCCTTGCCAACACTGCCCATTGCCATCAGGGGAGTGAACCAGCGGAAGGAAGATCTTTTTCTCCTTTTCTCTCTAACTCTTTCAAACTAAGTAAATAAATCAATAATATTAAAAAAGTGCACATTGGAAGTGCACTATAACTCCACAATGCTTTGCATTCACATTTTTCTATATATTTTATAATTTATACTTATTTTATATAAATATGTGCTAATAGCAATAGGCAAATATCAGTAATTAATAAGTAATAAAAGCAGAGAATAGGATGGTGGTTGCCAGCATTCAGGAAAGTAAGAAATAGAGAGATGTTAGTCTAAGGTTACAAACTTTTTAAGATGAATGAATTCTGGCATCTAACGGATGGCATGATGACTATAATCAGTAATGTTGTACTATATAATTGAAATTTCCTGAAAATAGATCTTGAGAGTTCTCAGTAAACAAGAAATTAATGATCTCTGTGAGGTTAAGTGACTTGTTCCTGATTATCATTTCACAGTGTGCACATATATCAAATATACCTTAAATATGTTATTGTTATTTGTCAATTATACCTCAATAAGACTGTTCTAAAAAAGAATAAAGCAATAATACAATTTAAATATGAAGATACATCACATTTTTTTAAGAGAATTCTATTCTCTGTAGTATTTGGGCAGATAGACAATCACCATCACAGTTGAATATAAGGACATTTCCAATATTCAAAACAAATTTGCACCAAAATAATTTACATTTTATTTCCATAAAATGAAGATCTGTGTATATGAAGTGAGATAGTTATTTCAAGACTAATTAATGATTTTCACAATTGTTTCTAAGCTTAAAGTTTGGTTTTAAGCTATATGGTCTTAATAAAGTGCTACGTGAGAGCATGCAAAGATACCTCCTGCGACACCAGAATCCCATATGTTGCCAGTTTGAGTCCGGCTTCTGCATTTCTGATTCAGCTCCTTGTTAATGGCCTGGGAAGATAGCAGAGGATGGTTCAAGTACTCAGATCCCTGCACCCTGTGTGGGAGACCCGGAAGTAGCTCTAAGCCCCTAGTTTTGGCCTGGCCCAGCCCTGACTGCTGTGGCCATTTGGGGTATGAACCATCAGAGGAAGATATCTCTCTCTCTCTCTCCTTCTCCCATGTCTCTCCCTGTCACTCTGTAACTCTGTCATTCAAATAAATACATAAATCTTAACAAAAGAGAGTATCTCTTCAGGTAGATTATGATTGTCAGGCATTTAGTAAGTATGGAGTCCTCAGGCTGGACAATGGATCACACTCTCCGTCTCACACAGGGGTGTCTGCGTCTGAGTCCCAGCTCTATTTCTAATGCCAGCATCCTGCTCATGTGATGACTCAAGTGACTGGATCCCTGCTCCCCATGTAGGAGACCTTGACTGAGATTACTGCTACTGGTCTTAGCTTGGGCACTTCTGGCCCTTGTGGGGACTAGGGAGTGAACAAGCACATGGGAGCTCTATCTGCCTATATATACCTCTCTACCTCTATAAAATAACAACAGCAACAACAACAACAATAATAATAATAAAGTCCTCTTATTGAAAATTACAAACAGTTGTTTGTTGCACTGTCCTAAAAACCTAAAGCTACCAGAGGTACAATTTGGAAAAAATCCATGTCTGTTCTCCTTCTCAAGTGGCCTTCATATATTTTACTTTACAAGTGGCCTGACACATTGATTATTGTCAATTTACTTTACAAGTAAAATATATGGGCCCCTGCACCCGCATGGGAGACCAGGAAGAAGCATCTGGCTCCTGGCTTCCGATTGGTGTAGCTCTGGCCATTGTGGCCATTTGGGGAGTGAACCAACAGAAGGAAGACCTTTCTATCTGTCTCTCTCTCTCCCTCACTGTCTGTAACTCTACTTGTCAAATAAATAAAATCTTTCAAAAAATAGAGACTAAAAGATTTTTTTTTTCTGGAGAAAAATAAGACAAACCTAGAGCTAATGGTTTGGGCTGATATTGTGGTACAGTGGGTTCAGCCCAGAATTGCTATACCGGCATCCCATATGGGCTCCAGTTTGGATCTCTGCTGCTCCACTCACAATCCATCTCCCTGCTAATGTGCCTGGGAAAGCAGCAGAGAGGGCCCAAGTACTTGGTCCCTGCTACACATGAGCAGAGCTGGGACTGGAAACCAAGACCTCTAATAAGTGATGCAACATCTCAACTGGTGTCTTAACCACTAGGCCAAACGCCTGTCCCAGATAGAACAGATTCTTACCCCTACTCATCCCAACTTGACATCTAGAGATATTCTGAAGTTTGATGAACATGGAGTTCTGATTGTGGAGATGGCTCATATCAAGATTTGACAGAATCAAGCTACATATGAACACTTCGCATTTAAAGCAATGATCTTGAAAATAAACAGAAATCAACCTTTCCTGTCTCTATACCATCCAATGAGTCAGTTATTCACAGTCTATTGCTCAGTGATACTCAGTTCCTCCACTCCTGTCCTCTGGATAAAACTACTGGTGCCTGCTTCCTATCTATCTCCTGTCTACCTTCTCTTCCTTCCGTTCTACATGTCTTTTACTTTTTAACTCTTCTGCAGAATTTTGGTCTTTGCAAGTGGGTTTTCATGGTTTACTCTTATTCATTTTTTCCAGTCCTTCCTTGACTCATTTCACCTTTTCTAGGCCTTCCTTAAAAGCCCATTAGTGCAAGAGGGTTATAATATGTTTCTGTAGCCTAGTAGTACACTTTTAGGGTTGTTCATTTAAAGAGTGTTAACAGGCTTGAGAATGGCAAATTTTCACATGGGACCCTCAGGAACAATACACTGAGAGAAATATGATGTGGTAGGGTCCAAGAGGGACTGAAACTCCAAAATAGGATCAATGGACATAAAAAGCCAGTGGTAAGGTCAGTGAACACTCTGAAGCTATTAATTACCTACAAGTCAGAACCTGATTGTCAGTTCTCCAGACAAGGGTGCGTTGACATGAGATTTGCATCCAGGAAAATTTCAGGTAATACATTATCATGAAATTACATTCAGGAACGTTACTTTATATCACGTTTATGTACTGCCTTATTCTTTCACACCATGAACACTTCTGCCTTCAGAAATATGATGTTAGTTACTTGGCACATTGATAATTTTTTTTTGACAGGCAGAGTTAGACAGTGAAAGAGACAGAGAGAAAGGTCTTCCTTCCCTTGGTTCACCCCCCAAATGGCTGCTATGGCTGGTGCACTGTACTGATCCAAAGCCAGGAGCCAGGTGCTTCCTCCTGGTCTCCCATGTGGGTGCAGGGCCCAAGCACTTGGACCATCCTCCACTTCCTTCCCGGGCCACAGCAGAGAGCTAGACTGGAAGAGGAGCAACTGGGACAGAACCGATGCCCCAACCGAGACTAGAACCCGGTGTGCTGGCGCTGCAGGCAGAGGATTAGCCTAGTGAGCTGCAGCACTGGCCTGACACATTGATTATTGTCAATGATTGAATGATCGATAGATCTAAGGGTCAGAATTGTGGTAAGCCCCAGCATTCTATTTGGCCTCTGGTCAAGACCCTGCTGCTCCACATCTGATCCAGCTCTCTGCTAATGACCTGGAAAAGCAGGAGACAATGGCCCAAGGCCTCGGGCCCCTGTACCATGTGGGAGAGCTGGATGAAGTTCCTCATTCCTGGCTTTGGCCTGGCCCTTCCCTGGCCATTGCAGACATTTGGGGAGTATACCAGCAGATGCAAGGCTCTTTCTCCCTCTCTCCCTCTCTCTGTGGTTTTGTCTTTCAAAAATAAATCTTTTTTTTTTTAAAAAAACTATAGATTTAATGAAAATCAGGCAAAATATGCATTTTGAGAAATTCAAGAATTTTTTCTCTCTTAAAGTTAAACAAAGGAAATACTAAAATCATTTCTATGTAATTATCCTTTGCAAAACATAACCAGAAATGGTATATACATAATGGAGTCATGAAAAGTTATTGAATATCCAGTTTGCCAGGCCTCAGAATGTCTGAATCACATTTTCAAAGATAAAATGCATGTATATACACCCGTATTGTGTGTACCCAGAGAAAAGAAAATGTGGCAAGTCAGAAACACTTGGGAAGCTTGTTGAAGCTATGATGCTATTCATTACAATCTTCTTTCAGTTTTCTTATAGCTTTGATTTTCTTAAAATAAAAAGGAATAGCAAAGAGAAAGAAGCAGAGAGGGAGGGAAGGAGAGAAGCAATATGCCTGTGATTCAGCTATCTACTGCAACCTCCAAAGCAGCAGTGTTAGTTTTCCTGAACACCTGTATCAGAAAATAGCAAATACAATGCTGTAGAATTAGGAAGGTTGGTGGGGTTGGCATTGTGTAGTAGTGGGTTAAGGTGGCACTTGCAATGTGGACATCCCATAGTGGAGTGCCTTTTTGAGACCCAGCTTCAGACCTAGCTTCCTGCCAATGTGCCTGTAAAAGCAATGGATGATGTCCCAAGTATTTCTGTTCTTGCTACCCACGTGGGAGACCAGGAAGGAGTTCTTGTCTCCTGGCTTCGGCTTGGCTGAGACTTGGCTTTTGCAGCCAATTGGGAAGTGAATCAGCCAAGGGAAGATTCCGTATTCTCTTTCCCTCTCTCTCTCTGTTGCTTTGCCTTTCAAATAAATCAATACTTGTTACAAAGAACTGGAATGGATGGTTTAAAAGTGCCAACATTAGGAAACCAGCTGATTGATTAGCAAAACATGAAAACTGAAGTTTTATATACCACTCACTGTAACTGGAAGAAAATAATAATATGATGAAAGTTCTCATTATAATCAAGGTTTGCAAAGCTTCAGTATCTTACAGAGTGACTGTGGAAATTTGTGTTTCACAGATGCACAAGAGGAGAAGGACAGGAATCCTGCTCTAATTTCTGTAAAACTTGTAGTAAAGTTGCATTCGGTAGCTGTGGCACATCATCCCATCATCATGGATTGACACGCTTTTCAGATATGAGGTCTTTGAAATTCCTGTGCATAAGGGATTTACAGGAAAACGTTTAGGATTTTCTTTATTTGAGAGGCAGAGCAAAAGAGGTGGGGGGAAGGAGAGACAGTCTTCCTTCTAAGGGTTCATCCCCTAATAGCAAAGTATGGACCAAGCCCAAGCCAGGAACCAGGAATTCCCTCTTGGTCTCCCACGTAAGTGGAAGGGGTCCAAGCACCTAGGCTATTTTCTGTTGCTTTCCCAGGTGCATTTGTAGGAAGATGGATCTAAATGGAATAGTTGGGATTAAAACCAGCACTCTCATACAATTATGCTGACATCAAAGGTGGCAGCTTAACCTGATGTGCCACGATGACAACCCCTATAAAAATAATTTGGACTTTCTTTTCTGACTGACAAGCAGTATTTGTACATATTTATGAAGTACAGTTTAATATTTTGATGCATGTATATATTAGGAAACAATTAACTCAGTAATTAGCACATCCATCATCTTAAATTTCTATAATTTCTTTATGATGAGTAGCTTTAAAACCTTTTCTTCCAACTATTTTGAGATATGCAATGTATTATTTATAATAATATTCAGCCTGCTGTGTCATAAAACAGCAAAGCCTACTCTTCACATTTAACTGTATCACCACAATTGACCTCTCCTTACCCCTCCCGTCCACTCATCCCAATGACTGTAAACACCTAATACAGAGTGGAAAAAACAGCTAGTTTTCCCCTAATTCAAGTATAACTACACGATTTTATCAAACACGGATTGACTAAATATAGAATATGCTTTTGTTCACAAGCCCTAAAGGAAAACTAATAAAAGGAATGGCTTTGGTTACTGGTATTATCATTACATTTCTTAGCTGTGATTATTCTTAGGAAAGGCAAGCTAAAGCACTTAGAGGTGAAATGTCAACAGGTATGAAACTCACTGTGAACAGGAATAACAACAAGAGAAAGAAAATACATCAAGATACTGATATTTGAGAATCTAGAATGTATATTTATAAACACAACAAAATAATGCTGATAAAGTTTAATTTTTATATCTGTTTGATGGACATACATAAATTCTCTGTATTAGTGTTCATGTTCTCTTTATGTTTGAAAAATTTTACATTAGTATTTTAAAACAACAAAAGCATTGTTTACTTGGAAATAACTTGGCATCTCTATAACTCATGAATACATAAAAACAGATTTAGATTAGTCGTGGTTCCACTCATCTTTATTTGGTTCCTTTTTTCCTATTTTCATGAGGGTTCTCCATGATTCATATTCCTCTAAATCACCTTTAAATCTTATTTCTTACTCTCAGAAATTGAAGTATTTTTGCTTATTCTTACAGCCTTTTGGGTTATTCTCTTCTCTAGTGCTTTTTAAAGTCAGCTCTTCTTAAAAAGTTCACTAACCCCTGCTGCTATTTAAACTGATTTTTATGTTACTCCAAATTAAATCCATTATTTCTAGTCTATCAGTTTTCCAACTTGAATCAGCACCCTTAAGATTCCCATCTGCTATCCATTGTAAAGCCAGTTTTTAAATCTGTCTTTCGTTCCTCCCCATCCTGGCCTCCTCGCGTGCCTTGGAAGATCCATTTGTAGACTTTCTAAGCACTGATTTTTGCCTTCCAGAAGTCTCCTGGCCACACAGTACAGAATCCAGCAACAGGCATCCTTCCACAGATTTACTATCAAATTTATAAATGCCCAAATTGCAAAGAGCTCTTAAGCCATGGGTAAAAGTAACTCCTAAGAGATATGTGATAGGTCTCTAGGATATTCATAAAACAAGTATAGTACACAGAGGTAAGAAAATACTAATTGAGAAAATCCTTAGCCTAAGTGCCAAGAGAACTGTAATCAGCCTGTGTGTGAATGTACTTTGCCAGCTTGGCCAAATCACTACATATTGCATATATGAAGTAAGAGGAAGGTATTGAATAAAATTTATGATCCGTTTAAAATTGGTTATTAAAAGTTTGTTTTTTTGTTTGTAAAAGTAATTAATATGTGAATTAAAGAAAATTTAGAAAGAATTTAAACTTAGAAAATAAAATGTTATTGATGAACACATCATTTAGAACATCATTTATAGTCACATTTTAATTATTGAAATATTTATTGATATATAGCCTTCCAAGCTGGTGTACATATCTATTTATGTATATATGTAGGTTTAGACAGATTTATTACAAAATTGGTACATTTGGTGTATTGAGGTTTGTGTTTTACTTTGACATGATATACTATGATCATTTTTCTTTATCATCAAGTATCATTTAGAAACTTGTCTTTCAATGATCATATTGTATATTATGGCTGCAATAATATATTCCCATCCATTTTGATAGTATACTTTTTTAGATTTTAGAAAAGTCTATAGAAATAACTTCATTAATATCAATATTGCTTCTAACTTCATAGGGTAAAGATTTTACTAAAGTAAGTTGAGTACCACAAGTATCAGGATTTCAGTATTTTTTTTTATAACAAAATAGAGACTAAAGGGCTGGCACCATGGCACACTAGGCTAATCCTCCACCTGTGGCACTGGTATCCCATATGGGCACTGGTTCTAGTCTCAGCTGCTCCTCTTCCAGTCCAACTCTCTATTGTGGCCTGGGAAAGTGCTTGGGCCCCTGCACCCGCGTGGGAGACCAGGAAAAAGCACTTGGCTCCTGGCTTCCAATTGGTATAGCTCTGGCCGTTGTGGCCATTTGGGGAGTGAACCAACAGAAGGAAGACCTTTCTATCTGTCTCTCTCTCTCTCCCTCACTGCCTGTAACTCTACTTGTCAAATAAAAAAAATCTTTCAAACAAAAAAAAAATAGAGACTAAAAGATTTTTTTTTCTGGAAGTATCTCTTGAAGATAAAAATATATTGATAATCTCCATCGACCTTGACAGAAGTAAAATAATATTTTCTGTAGCATTAAATAGCATTTTTATTAAACAGTTTTCAAAAAAAAGGATACATTGTTTTGTATAGCTACTCCTGTTGCTTTCCTTATGGGAATCAATTTTCAGTGATGTCTCACATTTCTGAGTATCTTTTGAAAAGAAGCACTGATGGCTTTTGTTCTGCACTATCTATTCAAGGTGTTCCTACAACAAATGGCCTGGAAGACTGGGAGATAATGTCCTCCCACATGGAGGTCAAGGTATTCCTGATTGTCTGTTTTAATTATTTGTTATTTTACTGGCCAGTAAAATACAGATCATGTGTCTCTCAAAGGCAAAGTTCAACAGGTTTGCTTGCAAGTCTTTCCTAAGCCTGACAATATTCAGCATCAATATGTAAAGCAGTAAAATGCCATATTAATTGTTAAAGTGATCATATTAAATGTTAAAGTGAACATATAGATAAGATTAAGTGTTGGCCGGCGCTGTGGCTCAACAGGCTAATCCTCCGCCTTGTGGCGCCGGCACTCCGGGTTCTAGTCCCGGTCGGGGCACCGGATTCTGTCCCGGTTGCCCCTCTTCCAGGCCAGCTCTCTGCTGTGGCCCAGGAGTGCAGTGGAGGATGGCCCAAGTGCTTGGGCCCTGCACCCCATGGGAGACCAGGAAAAAGCACCTAGCACCTGGCTCCTGCCATCAGATGAGCGCGGTGCGCCGGCCGCAGCGCACTGTCCGCGGCAGCCATTGGAGGGTGAACCAACGGCAAAGGAAGACCTTTCTCTCTGTCTCTCTCTCTCACTGTCCACTCTGCCTGTCAAAAAATAAAAAAATAAAAAATAAAAAAAAAAGATTAAGTGTTAAGGAGAACGTATTAATAGCATCAAGTGCCTGGTAATAATAACAGAATTAAAAACGAGGGAATGTCCAACATGGGAAACAATCCACACACTAGACTCATAGAATAACAATTGCTTTATATAACACTCTGACCTCAGAATCAGCCCTTAAGAACTTGGGAAACAGGAACTGAAGTTAGTAGGAATCCTACGTTTATTCTGTGACATGAGTAATACAGCCCTTTTTTTTTTTTTCTGGAATCAAAGTTCTTGCTTCTGCCACCAGCCATGTAATTATGGCAAGCTAACCTATTAGCTAGCAAATAGGCTAAACTCTCAGACTTTCATAGTTCCTAACTGCTGCCATATGAAAACATAATGGTCATGATGAAGAATAAGCTTCTACAGACAAGAGAAATCAAATCACAGTCATTTCTAGAACACTGGTAAAGAGTACATCACATCCTAGGAAAAGTATTATTTTATACTGACTTTTGATCCTGTGGTCTTATTACTAAACATGAAAATAAATTACCCAAAAGCTACAATTACTCAGGACTACACACACAATATTTGTATAAACAAGAAAACTGGTATATTTTTATTTTCAACATCCTATAATAGTTATTCCAGAGACTCTAAAAAGTTTTTTTAGACAAACTAGGTAAAAAACTGTAAAACTTCAGTGAAATAACAACCATTTTAAAATTCAAAAAAACAATGTTTTTTATAATCCACAAACAATTCCCTCAAGATATTCAAGGGCTGTAATTGTTGTTTTCAACATAAAGTAGTGAGTCTTTCCTTGAAAGCTCTCTCTCCCAACACACTGCATTATTCCATTCTTCATATGCAGATGACCCTGAATGAAGAATGTATTACATTCACTCAATCTAATGTACACTGGAGTTTAAATGCATATCAATTTTCCCAACAGCAGTTACACTATTCAATAATTACTTGTAAGTAATTATTACTATTATTGCATGCCTAATTAACTTGAAATTAGATTATTTCTCCACTTCCTGATAACCTAAATTGTTTCCTGTAGAATTTTAAATCTCACCATTACTGTACCTATGAAATCTTTCCTTGTGATTAAGCATACCTGGACTCTTCTCCTTGGTGACTATATGTTGATATGAGTAAAGCAAAGGCTTATGGGTTCACTGTTGGTAACAACCTATTTACAGTTTGATTGAACTTTGGATCCCATATGCTCTAGCATACTCAGTGAACAGTAATGGATCTGTATCTCTTGAGCTTAAATGATTCTGTCCAGCCCACAAATACGTTATTTTAAAATGATCCCTGATATCAGATGGCAACATCTGAGTGAAAAGTAACACTCTGATATTAACAGGCAAATTCTTGAGAGAATTCAGGAAACATTAGCCTTGTGAAACCTGATAAGAAGTAGAAACTGAGAAACAGTTGCCATGATTATAACACTTGGAATTTAAGTGTATTTTAATGATTTACAGCACATTTCTAAATTAAACATGAATCTGAAGTACCAGCAAAAAAGTTGTAAGACATGACTTACAAAAACCCAATATAAAAATAAAATTTTCATTCTATGAAAATGTCATTCAATGACTATGATATCAAAACATATTTGATCTTAAATAGGGAAAATGCATAGTCCAATTCTTTTTAAAAAGAAATAAAACTTCAAGAAATACACTTGTAGATGCCAGGATTCAGGTTATGGATACCAATTTAAGAGACACTAGGGGGGACAGCGTTTTGGCATAGCTAGTAAAGCCACCACCTGCAGTGCTGGCATCCCATATTGGTGCCGGTTCAAGTCCCAGCTGCTCCACTTCCAATCCAGCCCTCTGTTATGGTCTGGAAAAGCAGTAGAAGATGGCCCAAGTCTTTGGGCCCCTGCACCCACAGGGAAGACCTGAGAGAAGTTCCTAGCTCCTGGCTTTGGATTGGCACAGCTCTGGCAGTTGCACCCAATTGGGGAGTGAACCAGAGGATGGAAGACCTCTCTCTGCCTCTTCTCTCTCTGTATAACTCTGATTTGCAACTAACTAAATAAATAAATCTTAAAAAACCTGCTCAAGGTACAAAGACATTCAGTGTTACCTCAAGTTGAAGAGATCAAGCATGAAGTTGATTTTAAAGTTAAGTTTTGGAAGATAAGATAGTACTGACAAATGATCAGTATGTCTTAGTGGGAGGCCTCAACAGGAAGGAAGCATCAAAATAAGCATGCAGTGGCATAAAATCATGGAACAGCCAAATATCTAGTGAAATTGTGCTGCTTTTTTTCACTGACAATTGCTGATGAGTAGGAAAAAAGAAGAAAGGGCAAGAGAAGGACTCAAAATGGAGAAAGATGATGTTGCATTTGAAGGTGAATGTAACATACAGATAGCTTATTAAGGAATATTGACTCACTGGCATCAGAGTGACCAGCTGTCTTGGTTGGCCTCAGGGTACTAAGGGGTTTCCAAAAAACAGGAGGACATAAGGGCTAAGAAAGGGCCAGTCCCAGGCTAAGACAGTTGATAATTCAAATAGAACATAAACAAAATTCTGTCTTATTGTCATGAATGCCATTGCTTTCTTTAACACTAATATAAACTATATATATATAAACATGTAGTTTAATATATATATTAAACTCCATTTTAAAATTTTATTTAGTAAATATAAATTACCAAAGTACAACTTTCAGATTACAGCGGATTTTTCCCCAAATAACCTCCCTCCCACCTGCAACCATCACATCTCCCACTCCTTTTCCCATCCCATTCACATCAAGATTGATTTTCAATTATCTTTATATACAGAATATCAATTTAGTATATACTAAGTAAAGAATTCAACGGTTTGCACACACACTGCAACACAATGTATTAAGTACTGTTTGAGTACTAGTTATACCATTAATTCATATAGAACAACACGTTAAAGACAGAGAACCTACATGGGGAGTAAGTACACAGTGACTCCTGTTGTATATTTAACAATTGAAACCAAAGGCTCTTGTCATGAGTTACGAAGGCTATGGAAGCCTCTTGAGTTCACAAACTCTGATCTTATTTAGACAAGGTGATAATCAAAGTGGAAGTTCTCTCCTCCCTTCTGAGAAGGTACTTCCTTTTTTGATGGCCAGTTCTTTCCACTGGGATCTCACTTGCAGAGATCTTTCATTTAGTTCAATTTTTTTTCCAAGAGTTTCTTGGCTTTCCATGCCTGAAAACTCTCATGGGCTTGTTAGCCAGATCTGAATGACTTAAGGGATGAATCTAAAGCCAGAGTGCTATTTAGGACATCTGCCATTCTATGAGTCTGCTGTGTATCCTGCTTCCCATGATGGATCGTTCTTTCCTTTTTAATCCTACCAGCTGGTATTAGCAGACTAGTATATTTGTGTGATCCCTTTGACACTTAATCCTACCTTTTTGATCAATTATGAACTTAAACTGATCACTTTAACAAGTAAGATGGCATTGGTACATGTCAATTTGATGGGAATGAATTGGAATACCCTGACATGTTCTTAGCTCTGCCATTAGAGATAAATCCCTGTGAACATGTGCCAAAATGTACATCTCCTCCCTCTTATTCCCACTCTTATTATTAACAGAGATCAATTTTCAGTTAATTTTAAACACCTAGGAATAGTTGTGTGTTAATTAAAGAGTTCAACCAATAGTATTAAATAGAACAAAAATATACTAAAAAGGATAAAATAATAGGTTGTTCATCAACCATCAGTACATGGGCTGATCAAGTCATTGTTTCTCATAGTGTCCTTTTCACTTCAATAGTTTTCCTTTTTGGTGCTTGGTTAGTTGTCACTGATCAGGGAGAACATATGATATTTGTCCCTTTGGGACTGGCTTATTTCACTCAGCATGATGTGTTCCAGATTCCTCCATTTTGTTGCAAGTGACCGGGTTTCATTGTTTTTGACTGCTGTATAGTATTCTATAGGGCAAATGACCCATAATTTTTTTATCCAGTCTACTGTTGATGGGCATTTAGGTTGATTCAATGTCTTAGATATTGTGAATTGAGCTCCAATAAAAATTGAGGTTCAGACAGCTCTTTCATTTGCCAATTTAAATTCCTTTGGGTAAATTCCAAGGAGTGGGATGGCTGGGTTGTCTGGTAGGTTATATTCAGGTTTCTGAGGCATCTCCAAACTGACTTCCATTGTGGCTTAACCAGTTTGCTTTCCCACCAATAGTGGGTTAGTGTCCCTTGTTCCCCACATCCTTGCCAGCATCTGTTGTCGGTAGATTTCTGTATGTGAGCCATTTTCACCGGGGTGAGTTGAAACCTCATTATGGTTTTGATTTGCATTTCCTTGATTGCTAGGGATCCTGAACATTTTTTCATGTGAATATTGGCTATTTGGATTTCCTCTTTTGAAAAATGTCTGTTGAGGTCCTTGGCCTATCTCTTAAGTGGATTGTTTTTAGCTATTGTGAATGTGATTGATCTTAGAAGTTCTTTCTCAGCTGTGGCATTTCCTGTGTATATAAAGGCTGTTGATTTTTGTGCATTGATTTTATGTCTTGCTACATTTCCAAACTCTTCTATGAGTTCGAATAGTCTCTTAGTAGAGTTCTTTGGATCCCCTAAATAAAGAATCATATCATCTGCAAACAGGGATAGTTTGAGTTCTTCCTTCACAATTTGTGTCCCTTTAATCTCCTTTTCTTGCCTAATGGCTCTGGCTAAAACTTCGAGAACTATATTGAACAGCAGTGGTGAGAGTGGGCATCCCTGTCTGGTACCAGATCTGAGTGGAAATGCTTCCAACTTTTCTCCATTCAGTAGGATGTTGGCTGTGGTTTTTTCATAAATTGCTTTGATTGTATTGAGGAATGTTCCTTCTATACCCAATTTGCTTGGACTTTACATCATGAAAATGTGTTGTTTTTATCAAATGCTTTCTCTACATCTACTTAGATAAACATATGGTTTTGCTTCCGCAGTCTGTGAATGTGGTGTATGACATTGATTGATTTGCGAACATGAACCATCTCTGCATTCAGGGATAAATCCCACTTGGTCTGGGTGGATGATCTTTCTGATGTGTTGTTGCAGTCTATTGGCCAGAATTTTATTGAGGATTTTTGAGTCTATGTTCATCAGGGAAACTAGTCTGTAATTTTCTTTCAATGCTGCATTTTTTTTCAGGTTTAGGAATTAAGGTGATGCTGGCTTCATAGAAAGAATTTGGGAGGATTCCCTACATTTTCATTCCTCTGACTAGTTTGAAAAGAATTGGAGTTAGTTGTTCTTTAAATGTCTGGTAGAATTCAGCAGTGAGTCCATCTGGTCCTGGGCTTTTCTTTGTTGGGAGGACCTTTATTACTGATTCAATTTTTGTCTCAGTTGTGGGTCTGTTTAGGTTTTCTATGTCTTCCTGGTTCAATTTAGCTAGGTTGCATGTGTCCAGGAATCTATCCTTGTAGCTTTGGGTCTGGTTTGCTGCAGTTTTTCTAGATCCTTGAGATGCAATGATAGCCCATTTATTTGGTGCCTTTCCAATTTCTTGATGTAGGCACCTATTGCTATAAACTTTACTCTTAACATTGCCTTTGCTGTATCCCATAAGTTTTGATATGCTGTATTGTTATCCTTATTTACTTCCAGAAATTCCTCTTTTGATTTCTTCTATGACCCACTGTTCATTCAGGAGCATGTTGTTCAGTCTCCATGTGTTTGCATATGCACTATGGATTCCTGAGTTGCTAATTTCCAACTTCATTCCTGTATGGTCTGAGAAGATGCATGATATGATTTTGAATCTTTTGAATTTGCTGAGACTTGCTTTATGGCCTAGTATGTGGTCAATCCTAGAGTAGGTTCCGTGTGCAGCTGAGAAGAATGTGTATTCTTCAAGTGTAGGATGAAACGTTCTGTAGATATCTGTTAGATCCATTTGGGCTATAGTGTCAATTAAATCTTGTTGATTTTCTGTCTGGCTTATCTGTCTGTTGCTGAGAGTGAAGTGGTGAAGTCCCCCAGTACTATTGTATTGGAGTCTAAGTCTCCCTTTAAGTTCCTTAACATATCTTTTAAATAATCCAGTGCCCTGTACTAAGGTGCATATACATTTATAATAGTTACATGTGGTGGAATGAGAAGGCCATGCCAAGGTGGCCACTGGCAAGCGAGTGCCAGTTACTCAGGAATGGCTTTGGAAACCACATGTCAATGGACCCTGCCTGGCAACAGGCTGTGATTCGTTGGGGCATAGATCACCCCTTGATCAGATTGTTGGTCTTGGCTATATAAGATGTGGTTCCAACTGTAATAAATGAGTCTGCTGGCTGCTCGCCTCAAGCCTGCTTTCACCCGACTCCCGGGGTCTGTGTGTTGACTCCGCGCCTCTTGCCCCCACCATGCTGCTCCTCTCAGAAACAATCAACTGCAACAGTTACATCTTCCTGTTGAATTGATCCCTTAATCATTATGTAGTGCCCCTCTTTGTCTCTCAAACCCGGGAATTTTTCTGCTGCTATCTCACTAAAAAGGCCTTCTAATCCTTTCTCTCTCTCCATGCCTTCAGGAACTCCTAGAATATGAATGTTGGGTTTCTTAATAGTATCCTGAAGATTCCCAACAATATTTTTTAGATTTCTAATTTCATCTTCTTTTCTTTGACTGTATACTTTCCTGTGCTCTGTCTTCTATGTCCAATATTCTTTTTTCTACCTCACTGATTCTGTTTTTAAAGCTCTCAAATGTGTTTTTCATTTGTTCTATTGAATTCTTCATTTCCTTTTGGTTTATCTTCAATATCTCAATTTCATGTTCTACTAAATTCCTCACTTCATTTTGATTCCTCCTTAAGATTTCATTTTAATGAGAGAGATTTTCTGTCCTGTCCTATAAGGATTTCTGTAGTTCATGCATTTGTTTTTGATAACTTCTACATGTTCCTATCATAAATTTTTTGTAATCCATATCTTACATTTCTCCTATCTCATCATCTTCATAATCTTGTATTGGCATGTCATGTTCATTTAGGAGCATCATAATGTCTGCCTTGTTCTTGTTTCTTCTATTTCTGCATTTGTTGTTTGGCATTGTGGAGATATTCTTTGGTTTCTTCTTTTTATTTTTCTTGCTGTGGTGGCTTTTCTCATTATACTATGACTCTAGATTAAGTGGACTGTCTGCTTTTGGTGAATCTCTAGAGGCTTGTGGTGGCTGTGGCCAGAGAACTCTGTTTAGTTCTTCAGGGTTAAACCCTGCCAATGGTGACACACCCAGCTTTGGTGTGGTAAATCTTCTCAGTCTCTCTCTCTCTCTCTCTTTCTCTCTCTCTCTCTCTCTCTTTCATATAGAAGGGAAGTAATTCTGCTCAGCTGAGCTCTTCTCCTTGATGGCAATCAGTGCCTGAGCACTAGCCCCAGTGGGTCTAATATTTGTCTGCTCTGTCCCAAGGACTACACAAAGGATCTGTGCAGTCCTCGGTGTAAGCTCAGATTCCCCTGCAGTGTCTCCCACCTGGTTGCCAAGGTTACTGAGTTTGTGGCATCTCCCACTGAGATTGCTCACATCTCAGCCACACCGTGAGTTCTCCCACACACCCTCAGTTTTTTTTTTCTTTTTTTCATAGTCTCTGTTCATATGCTTCACACATTCACTACGTCTTAGTGTCCTGTTATTTCTCCCCACCAGAGTCAGGTTTTTCTGCTTGGCTGAGGGCGGGCGTAGCCCCGAGTTGGTGTAGCTGTTATGTATGTCCAAAATGGCACCTCCTCTATTGTCTTGCTCACCCTTGTTAGGAGGGAGAGAATCGTGTCCATACTGGTCCCTTTTATTTTTATTTTTTTTTTCTTCTCTAGGCTAGACTGGTGTACTTTCCCCTATGGGGCTTCAAGCCTCGTTCCCTCCAGGCTCTTCCTGACACCTTTCCGCCAGTGTCTTGGGCTACTGAGGTTTCATCTCACCTCCCTTTCCAGTGCTTGAGCAGAGACTCTCTCAGCAGCTGGGGTCCTGAGCCGTGGGCGCCCCATGCCCTCCATGTAGGTATACCATATCCCTCTACTTCTGGAAGAGCTTCCTCTGCAGTTTTTTCCTAACTCTTCCCTGAGACTACAGTATCTCCACTTTTATTAAACTATCTTTCCCTGGACTATCAGTGAGCTTGCTTCTTATTCCACCATCTTGGAGCCCCCCATCTTAAATTTCATTTAACAATACTGCATACATTTGCTTTCTCATCCAATTAATGGAATATATTAAATATCAATTTCTATATTCTGTCCAATTTATCATAGTTTTAATCTTTAATTGAAATTTAATTCAAAATTATTTTCAAAATTATTTTGCTTTCTCCAGCCTAGGTCAAGCTATATGTAACTCCAGAAATTAAAGGAGTAGATGCCTTCTTTCTTTAAATTTATCATGCTCTAACACTCATTTAGTGGCTAGATCCTTCTAATTGCTGGGCAGGGGGGAAAGTGATACAAAACATAAAATAGTTATTTTAATCAGATTTAGATTAATGTTTTATCCTTTGCAAGAAGTTTCATTTTGCCAGTTTTTCTATTGCTTCTCCATCAAGAGTTTCTCCATGTCAATAAAAACATCTTCAAAAGACAAGTGCAGGGAGCTGGCAATGAGGCATAGTAGCTTAAGCTGCCACTTGCAATGCCAGCATCCCGCATCAGAGTGATAGTTCAAATGCTGGCTACTGCTTCTGATGTAGCTTCCTGCTAATGTACCTGGAAAGGTAGGTGAAGATGGTCCATGGACTTGGGTCTCCGCCAACTATGTCAGAGACCAGGTTGAAGATCTTGGCTGCTGGCTTTGGCCCAGACCTGGCTATTGTGACCATTTGAAGAATGATACAGCAGATTAAGATCTTTTATTTTCTCTTCTCTCTTCTTTCTCTTCTCACCTCTGGCCTCTCTCCTATCCTCTCCTCTCTCTCTTACTCTAACTTTCAAAAAGTATGTTTTTTTAATGAAAGGCACCTGCAATAGGAGAATCCACTAATTTCTAGATAGTGGATTAACTGCGCTGTTTTCAACTACTCCTTGCTGTTCAGGCACAATTGCAGAATCACCTGCAAATCACATAGCCAGATAGCACTCAGACTTGTGTTAGGAACTACAGCAAAGTAGTTGAAAATAATCTCTGGTGTCAGAATGCGTGGATTTGAAAGCTCATTTTGTTATTACTAATTGAGGAATTTACTTTTAATACTCTGTGCCTTGGTTTTCTCCACTATAAAATGGGGGTAATTATACTATCTTTAGGACTAGAGTATTTTAACATTTTGTGTCAAAGAAGCATAACATGTGTAAGAGTTCGAATATGACAAAAGTTCATTTCTTATTATTATAGTTACCTAGGGCATGAATCAAGATTATGGATCAAAGTTCTCACTGTGATGACTCAAAGAGCTTGTTACTTCTAACACACAGCTCTGCCATTCCCCAAGGCCTTGTCATCGACCTATCAGCTGCCAAAGGACAAATGTGATTCCAGAAAATGCACACCAGCTTTTTCAAGGTTTTGGCCCAGAAAAACTATGTATGCCTTCTTTAAACATTCCATTGGCAGAATGCATTGGAAAGTTACATGTTGCTTTCCAGATGCCTGAGAAATAGCACCAACAGGATTATTTAGGGGATTTAGGAATATAATATTAAGTATGTAAAGGGCTTTGAAGAATGGCTGGCCTCAGCTACGTGCTCAATAAGTGTCACTATTATTATCACACTTCACTTGGCTGTGTCTCTTATCCTTCTCCCTAATAAGGCACTCAAGAGGGCACCAGATTGCAATCTCAACAGGAGGAACGATGCTAAACAGAGAAGAGAAAATCATATGTCTTTGCTTTAGGAATTCTAAAAATAATTTTTAAAACTTGAGAAATTTAATATTCATGTATTCATTCTCTAAAAGTAACTCTGGCAGTTTTTAAAATAAAATCTTGCTAGCAACTGAAAGAACCCATGCAAGTTACCCATATCCTCCCAGCAGCGACATTTCCCACTCGGAACCTCTGCTGCAAGATGCAGTCATTTCTTCTGATGGCTGAGTATGCCTGCTTTGTCCCAGCTGTGCAAGATTAATTGACAGTGATCATTTTGTCCTCACAGTGAGCTAATGTGGTTTGGGGGTAACACTGCTAGTTCCTCCACCCCTTTTCTATGACCTTCAACAGAGCTGGGGCCAACTCCTCTTAAACTCATTAATGAGCTGATGTTTTCATTTTGAGTCTATTCTTGCAAACTCATCAAGAAACTTGCCTGACAGTTTTAGTTGTTAATGGACTTCAAATTACTATTCAGCAAGGTGTATACATTCACAAATCACCAGGTATCTAATGTTATGGCTTAGATTTGATTAATAAAATTATATCCTCAAATAAACAAAACATGTCAGCATGCTAATTATATTACTTGGAAGCAGAAGCCAGTAATTGTCTCCCCACTGGGCAACTCCCCACTTTTATTTCAATCTTTCTGTTTACTGACAACAAATAATGTCTTACAAAATGACCAGGTGCTATGTAATAGCTACAAAGCTAAATCCACAGAATCTACTTCACCCCCTTCTGTGACCCTAAAATTTTCACACACACAAGTTGAATGAAGATTTTCTGAGCTTTTCATGCTTATGTTACAGTTTTCTTATAAGTGCTCAAGGTAGACATTCTTTTCCCAAGAGCTAGACAGCAGATATCAAGTCATGTATTCCCCTCACTGAAGACGTTTAATTTTTTTTCCTTTCATCCTAAAATGTCCTTTAGTAGTTAATAATTTAACATTTTCAGGTTCCTGGTGAATATGACTTTCTAATGATGAATTATTTTCTGTCCTCATGAGTGGTGTGAAATTATTCAAATTGCAGAAAAGAATATTCCAAAAACATAAAAACTCAGAAAAGATGAGGCATTACTTTTATACATTCAAAAACATTGATTGGATATTTGCTAGGCATCAGAGAATCTGCTGGATCCAGAGTACCACTGCGGGTAACACAGAAAATCCCCTTCCTCATAAGTTTGGCAGGGAAGACGGAAAGCAGACATAGGTAGGACAAGAGAGCAGCAGGGATGTTCTAGACAGGTAAAAAATTTTTGTGCAGAGGTTACTGTGTGCAAATGACTATACTGCCTGAAGTCTTTGAAAGGAAGAACTTTGTGTATACTCAGTGAGACAGAGACAGAGACAGAGATAGTATGAGCTTTAATCTTTCCAGAACAGACGTGATATCTAAGGGGGCCGTATTGTGTTAACATTAACATTTACTAAGTTCTGTAGGTATATTTATGTTTACAAACATCATAAATAGTATTGTATAGTATATTGTATAGTATTGTATAGTATTTCTATTCAAATAATACTACACTATTTCAGAAATGTTTACCACCCTTTACTGAGCTGGTCGTGGAGGCTATAAGATTCAAATTCAGCTATTCGAATATGGCCCTAAAACTCTCACTAAAGGGAACAACAGAGAGTTAGAAGAAAGCTATCCTTACCCTGCAGGCCTACCGGCAGGAGCCAGTGGCTGCTGGAGCAAGGGCCTGAAACTCAGCCCAGATTCTTCTTCCCTCTATTCCCTACAGTTTAAAACTTTAAACTGCAAGGAGAAGCAAGGCCAATCTCCAACGAAAAAATGATATCAATGCCCTGTTTATCTTATAATTTTTATTGTGAAATGAATATAATATTCAAGACCAAGCTTCAAATTGTGTTAAAATCTTTAGAAACATTATATAAAGCAGTTTTTAATTAAAAAAAAAACTTTAAGAAGCTATTACTGGGGCTGGCACTCTGCTACAGCAGGCTAAGTCTCTGCCTGCGGCACTGGCATGTCATATGGAACTCTGTTCAAGTTCTGGCTTTTCCACTGCCAATCCAGCTCTCTGCTTATGGCCTAGGAAAGCAGTGGAAGATGGCCCAAGTGTTTGGGCCCCTGAACCCATATGGGAGACTTGGAAGAAGCTCCTGGCTCCTAGCTTTGGAATGGTACAGCTCTGGCCATTGTGACCATTTAGGGAGTGAACAGCAGGTAGAAGATCTATCTCTCTGTCTCTCCCTCTCTGTGGTTGTAAGTCTACCTCTCAAATAAATAAATAAAATCTTAAAAAAGAAGCTATTACTGAAACTGCTTTATTGTTCTATACTCTAATGTATGTTATGTGTTATATGTGTGTCCATGTTGTATGTCTACATGGGAAAACATATTAAGAGCTCTGTTTTGCTTGGCTTATTGATAAAAGATTGCTTATAAGTTTAAACTGCTAAATTTATCCAAAATATCTTTATTTGGTTCACGTGACCTAAATAAATCTCTGGTATATATGTTATTTTAAATTTGTTGATAGAAACTAAGAATGTTTTAAGTCATTGACATGTTTTTGCTTGGGTTTGTAGGTCAAACAAGTTACACTTGTGTTAGATATTCAAAAAAGATTCCAAATGCATGTACTCTTGCCTTAAAATTTCTAGAAGGCATTAGACCTTTTGGTAAATATTTTCCTAAGTTGTCATTCCACAGTTAAAATCGTTTATTAAGTTTTCCCTTGATATTAAGTTATTGGCAGGAAGCAATCTGGGAAGCTGACTTGTTCCCTCATTTCATTTCTCCATTCTCTTCAAATGGGCAACTGATTCCATTCTATCTGCTGAAGCACTCTCCATCAGGATGATGGAGAGTTTGATCTTTAGACCTTATAAAAGGGATGGTTGACAATTTTCTCTAATAATAAGCTGGTCATATATAGAAGAAGTTATTATTTCACAGCTAGATTTATTTCACAGCAGAGTAAATAGGCAAAACCTCTGTTTTCAAACCAAACTAAGGGAGAGAAGGTGACAATGACATCAAAATTTATAGACAGGTTGGATAAGGTGGTCATCATGTTTGATCTTACCTAGAAGGACACAGCTCTCCCCATGAGCATAACCTTATCTCACAGGAAGAATACTATGAACATGCCTGTGACCACAGATTTCTAGCTTAGGCCATCAAAGATTAGGGACGGGATCGAGCACTCCTTGGCTGACATCCTGAAGGCCTCCTTAGTGGTCTACTTTAACAGACACCAGGAGGAAAAGGAGTGAGTTAGACAGCAGGAGCAAGGTAAAGATAGCTGACAGTTCAATTAACAGCAGCTTTACACAGCAATCTGCCATCAAAGAGACCCAACAAGACCAGTCCACCTCAGATGGCGTTGGTTTTCAATGTGGAAAGCCAGGGCTTTGGACATGACAGAAGCCAGCCTCTGAAGAGTCCTGCCAGCATTGCCAAAAGCTAGGCCCCTAGAAAAAGAACTGCCCCAGGATCCACACACCCCCCCCCCCCTGCCCAGGTCAGTGCTGCAGACTCTGTTCACTCTAGGTTGAAAAAGTCCTTCACTCTTCCCAGTTTCCAAAGTAACCACTACCATCATGGGGATAGCCTGGGTCAGTAATATTGCAGGTAGAGCTGTAAATTTTCTTTTAGAGATGCCACCTACTCAATACTAGCCTGGCAGGCCTTCCCCCTCCCAGGCCAGCTAGGTAATGGAAGTCAACAGGTTGTTTTCCCTAAGGAGGTTCATACCTCTCTTATGAAGTCTCTTCCAGTACCCCATATGAATCATAGATAGGTGTGGATCCCACATAAACCTGCCCAGGCCTTAATGTCCAGTGATTTTTATCAAGTTTCAATTTGCCTCTCAATGGGAAACCTGCCTTCTGGCTCAAATAGCACCTTTTTGAGGACCTCCTATAATACTTGGTCCTTTGTTTTAGACCTTGTGTATTTAATCTGCATGTTAGATTCCTTTTCTCCAGACTTGAAACAGTGAAATTCTAGATGGACATGTACATGAAACCTCAGATGGAAGCAGTTTCTGCAAGCTGGCACTGTGTGCCCCTTGAGAGGCCACCTCCTCCTGCTGGAACCCTGTCTTGACTGCCATACTTACTCTGCCCTAATCAGCTTGAAGATGCCAGTGCAGTCATCGTCCCATACCCCATCCTCCTAAAGAAGTTAGGAGCCATTGTTCAGGAAGGCAAAGTGAGGGCTCAGACAGGTCAATAGGTAGATAGGCTGATCTTCTGGGAAACTGGATTACCACGTGCAGAAACATGAATAAAGACCCCTACCTTACACCTTACACAAAAATCCATTCAACATGAATTAAAGACCTAAATATATGACCTGACACCATCAAATTATTAGAGAACATTGGAGAAACCCTGCAAGATGCTGGCACCGGCAAAGACTTCTTGGAAAAGACACCAGAGGCACAGGAAGTCAAAGACAAAAGTAACTATTGGGATGCATCAAATTGAGAAGTTTCTGTACTGCAAAAGAAACAGCCAAGAAAGTGAAGCGACAACTGACAGAATGGGAGAAAATATTTGCAAACTATCCTACAGATAAAGGATTAATAACAGAATCTACAATGAGATCAAGAAACTCCACAAGAACAAAAAACAACCCACTTAAGAGATGGGCCAAGGACCTCAATAGACATTTTTCAAAAGAGGAAATCCAAATGGCCAACAGACACATGAAAAAATGTTCAGGATCCCTAGCAATCAAGGAAATGCAAATCAAAACCAAAATGAGGTTTCACTTCACCCCAGTTAAAATGGTTCATATTCAGTAATCTACCAACAACAGATGCTGGCAAGGATGTGGGGAACAAGGGACACTAACCCACTATTGGTGGGAATGCAAACTGGTAAAGCCACTATGGAAGTCAGTCTGGAGATTCCTCAGAAACCTGAATATAACCCTACCATACAATCCAGCCATCCCACTCCTTGGAATTTACCCAAAGGAAATTAAATTGGCAAAAAAAAAAAAAAGCTGTCTGCACCTTAAAGTTTATTGCAACTCAATTCACAATATCTAAGACATCGAATCAACCTAAATGCCCATCAACAGTAGACTGGATAAAGAAATTATGGGACATGTACTCTATAGAATACTATGCAGCAGTCAAAAACAATGAAACCCAGTCATTTGCAACAAAATGGAGGAATCTGGAAAACATCACGCTGAGTGAAATAAGCCAGTCCCTAAGGGACAAATATCATATGTTCTTCCTGATCTTGACAACTAACCACAAATAAGGAAACCTGTTGAAGTGAAATGGACACTATGAGAAACAGTGACGTGATCAGCCCTTGTCCTGACTGTTGATGTACAATTCAATACTTTATCCCTTTCAGTATTTTTTTGTTCTAGTTAATATTATTGGTTGAACTCTTTAATTAACACACATTTATTCTTAGGTGTTGAAATTTAACAGAAAAGTGATCCCTGTAAAATATAAGAGTGGGAATAAGAGAGGGAGGAGATGTACAATTTGATACATGCTCAGTTGGACTTGCCCCAAATGGTGGAGTTAGAAATGTGCCAGGGGATCCAATACAATCCCATCAAGACTGCTTGTACCAATGCCATCTCACTAGTCTAAGTGATCAATTTCAGTTCACAATTGATCACGCTGATAGATCTAAGAGTCAAAGGGATCACACAAACAAGACTAATGTCTGCTAATACTAATAGAATAAAAAAGGGAGAGAACAATCTAACATGGGAATTGGGATACAGAGCAGACTCATAGAATGGCAGATGTGCTAAACAGCACTATGGCCTAGAATCAGCCCTGAAGGCATTCAGATCTGGCTGAAGAGCCCATCAGAGTAGTTTAGGCACGGGAAGACAAGACACTCCGGCAAAAAACAACAACAACAACAACAACAACAACCTAAATGAAAAATCTCTGCAAGTGAAATCCCAGTAGAAAGAATGGGCCATCAAAGAAGGAAGTACCTTTCTCTGAAAGAAGGAGAGAACTTCCACTTTGACTATGACCTTGTCTAAATAAGATCGAAGTCAGTGAACTCAAGAGGCTTCCACGGCCTTGGAAACTCATGACTAGAGCCTAGGGAGATTTCTGACACCACAGACAAGAGTGTCAGATTGTTAAGTCAACAACAGGAGTCACTGTGTACTTACTCCTCATGTGGGATCTCTTTCCTTAATGTGTTGTCCAATGTGAATTGATGCTGTGACTAGTACTCATACAGTATTTTACACTTTGTGTTTCTGTGTGGGTGCAAACTGATGAAATCTTTGCTTAATATATAATAAATCAATCTTATATATATAAAGATAATTGAAAATGAATCTTGATGTGAATGGAATGGGAGAGGGAGCGGGAGATAGGAGGGTTGTGGGTGGAAGGGAAGTTATGGGGGGAAGGAGCCACTGTAATCCATAAACGGTACTTTGGAAATTAAATTTACCAAATAAAAGTTAAAACAAAAGAAAAAATTATATATTTTTAAGATTCTAAAAAAAAAAAGAAAAAAAATGGGGTGTCTCTCTATGAGGTGTAAAATGCTTGCTACATCCAAATATATCTTTAGGGAGACCAAGGTGCCAAATCCCAATATATGTTTCTCCCCAAAAGTTGCCTTCAGCAAGACAAAAGTGCCCATCCCACCCTTCTGAGTTTCTTTTTTTGTTGTTGCTTTTTTTTGTTTTGTTTTGTTCTGACATGCAGAGTGGACATTGAGTGAGAGAGAGAGTCAGAGAGAGAGGTTTTTCTTTCCTTGGTTCATTCCCAGTGGTCGCTGCAGCTGGCGCGCTGTGCTGATCCAAAACCAGGAGCCAGGCGCTTCTCCTGGTCTCCCATGTGGGTGCAGGGCCCAAGGACATGGGCCATCCTCCACTGCACTCCTGGGCCACAGCAGAGAGCTGGACTGGAAGAGGAGCAACCGGGACAGAATCCGGCGCCCAGAGCAAGATTAGAACCTCGGTTGCAGGCGTCACAGGCAGAGGATCACTAGGGCATGAACCAATGGAAAAAGGAAGACCTTTCTCTCTCTCTCTCTCTCTCTCTCTCTCTCTCTCTGTGTGTGTGTGTGTGTGTGTGTGTGTGTAACTGTATAACTCTGTCTGTCCAAAAAAAAAAGTGGAGGAGCCAGGACTTGAACCAGAGCCTACATGGGATGCTGGCATCTTGGGTGACTGTTCAATCCACTATGCCACAACTCCATCCCCATGGGTAACTCTTTAAAAGATTATTTACTTCAAATACAAACCAAGAAAGAGAGACACACAGAGAGAGAAATCTTCCATATACCAGTGTATCTCCCAAATGGCCACAACAGCCAGGGCTCGCCAAGCCAAAGCCAGGAACCAAAACCTCCATCCTGCCCTCTTCACAGCTGGCAAGACTCCAAGACTTGGACCATATTGCACTGCCTTTCCAGGCATATTACCAGGAAGATGGAGCAGAAGCAGAGCAACACCGGCTTGAACTGGGACTCCAACATGGGACGCCCTCATTGAAAGCAGTGGCTTAACCAATTGTGCCATAATAAAGGTCCCTAACTGAGAAACTTTTAAGTCACATTTCTAGGTAAGTATACTTACAGAGGAAGGCAAAGCCACCAAGTTTCAAAACAGATAAATTGTCACATGGCAAAAACCAATGAGTAGGTAAACAAACAAAAACAATGAGACCAACTCCCAGATCAAGAAATATATAAATAGGATTCCAGCGCTGTGGTGTAGTGGGTAAAGCCTCTGCTTGTGGTGCCAACATCCCATATGGGCTCTTATTCTAGTCTCCACTGTACCACTCCCAATCCAGCTACTAGCTAACGTGCCTGTAAAGGCTGTGGAAGACGATCCAAGTGCCTGAGGTCTGGCACCCACGGACGAGACCAAGAAGAGGCTCCTGGCTCCTGACTTTGGACCAGATCAGGGTCAGCTTTTGTGGCCATTTGGGAAGTGAATCAAGATGGAAGATATATATACACACACACTTATATACACACACAATGGACTATAATTCAGCTATAAAAAAAGAATGGCATTCTATCATTCGTATCAAAATGGTTGCAACTAGAGGGCATCATGTTGAGTAAAATAAGCCAGGCATAAAAAGACAAACATCGCATGCTCTCCCTTATATGTGAGAAATGTTTTTAAATCAAAAAATAAAAACAGGGGCTGGATCCATGGTATAGTAGGCTGAGCCTTTGTCTGCAGTGCTGGTTTCCCATATGGGTGCCAGTTTGTGTCCTGGCTGTTTCTCTTCTGATCCAGCACTCTGCTATGGCTTGGGAAAACAGTGGAGGATGGCCCAAGTGCTTGGGTCCCTGCACCCGTGTAGCAGACCCAGAGGAAGCTTCTAGCTGCTTGCTTCAGACCAGTTGGGGCGCCAGATTCTGTCCCAGTTGCTCCTTTTCCAGTCTAGCTCTCTGCTGTGGCCTGGGAAGGCAGTGGAGGATGGCCCAAGTGCTTGGGCCCTGCACCCACGTGGGAGACCAGGGGGAGGCACCTGGCTCCTGGCTTCGGATTGGCACAGCGCGCGGGCCATAGCGGCCATTTTGGGGGTGAACCAATGGAAGGATGACCTTTCTGTGTGTCTCTCTCTCTCACTGTCTAACTGCCTGTCAAAAAAAAATGTTTAAATACTGTACAAAGGCAAAAACTTAAAATTACTGGAAATTATTGGCTAATTAGAATTTCAAATTACAATACATTCTACTTTCCCTCTTTTTAAAAAAAAAAAAAGGTCAGTTTTTGTTACCTGGAAGGAGGACACAACCTCTGCCTTCCACATAATTATTATCTTGATTTCTAACACCACAGGATTGTTTTGCTTCTTTTGGCCTTCCAAAACATGGAACCACGTGTATGATCTTCTGTTTGTATTTTATTTACATTGCAGTCCTTTGTATGAGAATACCATAATTCATATTTGCTTTCTGCTACCAAAGGACATTTGTATTGCTCCAGTGTTGAGATATCAGAGCTTTACTACCATTCTTATATGATGTGGTAAACACAAGCACTTTAAAAAAAAAAGGTTTGTTTTTAATTTATTTGAAAGGCAGAGTTATAGAGAGAGACTGAAGGAGATAGAGAGAGAGAGATCTTCCACTTTCCAGCCCATTCCCCAAATGGCCACAATGGCTGGGGCTGGACCAGGCTGAAACCAGGAACCAGGAGCTTCATTCAGGTCTCCCCACATGGGTGCAGGGGTCCAAGGGCCCGAGCCATCTGCCACTGTTTTTCCAGGCACACCAGCAGGGAGCTGGATTGGAAGTGGAGCCGCCAGGACATGAACCATTACCCATACCAGACGCCAGCATTGTAGGTAGCTATTTAACCCATTACACCATAATGCCAATCCCACACATGTACTTTTTGACACATTTTTACTTTGGAGTATCTTGCTAAGATTGCAATTGCTACATTATTGGGTTTACATGTTTCGATTTAATGGACATTGCCCAAACAGTCTGCAAATATATTTTATTTTTTTTCTATTGACTGTGGATGAGAGCTCCTGTTGATCCAGATCTTTGCCCATATGAACAAGTTTCAGTTCTTACCTTTATAACCATTCTGGAATGTGTGGCTGGAGGGGTGTAGGGGGATGGGTTGAGTCACTTTATGGTTTTAATTTGCATCTTCTTGACGAGATGTCTCCCTAATCAGAGTGCAGCCCTGTCAACAGGCAGAACCTGAACTGAGAGCTTGTTAGAGATCCAATCTCAGATTTACTACACCAAAATACACACTTTAAAAAGAATCAAAAAGTCGATTCCTATGCATGGTGATGTGTGAAAAACACTGATAAAGCACCTTTTTTATATACACTGCTGGCAAATTGAATACCATGTTTTAATAAATGGTTTTTAAGTCTGATTTCTGTGCGGAGGGTCTGGGAGGCTGGAAAGAGCATTATTTACACCAAGAAGAAGTGCGACTAAATCCAAGTTCTCAATATTTCTTGAAACAAAGATTGGATTAAAGAAATGAAACGTCAGAATAAACAGTTAATTCAAATTGGTAGAAACAAAGGTGCTTGCAGACATGTGAATTTGCTTACCAGGGCAGGCAGAAATAAATCCTGGTAGATGGAATTCAGCAAAACAGTTGGTGAGTAGGCAAAGTCTGCTATAGGCTAGAAATTGGAATAGACTAGGAAGATTTCTGTAACCACTTATTGCACCTGCTAGGAACTCCTGTACAGCACTGAACAAAAATGATAATGGCAGGCACTATTTTGTCATCTAAGGCAAAAGTTTTAATAATACACCACTAAGTTTTCTGTTGAAATTTTGTGTACATTCTGTATCAGATCAAAGAAATTTTCTATTATTGCTAATTTGCTGAATTGTTTTTGCTGTTCCCTAAAGTATGTTAATGTACTAGATTATAGTACAGATTCTAAAATGATAAACAATGACTGCATTCTTGGACTAAGAATGTATTAATGAATTAGATTTTCTAATATTTTAACAGTCCAATACAAAAGTTAATGAAAATTATATTAGCATATAATTGTCTTTTCTAGTTATAACCTCATCGAGCTTAGTGTGAAGATTATAAGAGTCTCAGAAGGCGAGATAAAAGAATCTTTCATTTTTATTTTCTCTTGAGAATTTTTATGTTCTTTAAGTCTGGAAAAGTTACCATTTAAGTCACTAGGGATCTGAGTTTTCTTTATGGAAAATTTTAGAAAATAAATTCAAGTTATTTAATAAATATCAAATATTCATATTTTCTTTTTCTTTTTGTGAGAATGATGCTAAGTTGTATTACGTAGTTTGTATATTTCAGCAAATATTCCTAAATGAATTAATTTAAAGTTATTCATATGATTCTTTTGTTATCTATCTAATATCTGTACTTTCATTTGAAAGTTTGACTTTTGATTCCTGATATTAATTTTGGGCTGTCCTGTTAATTTCTTCCATCACCTTTGCTAAATGTCAAAAATTTCACTAGTCTCTTTAAGAAAATAGTTTTGGACTTTTGTATTCTGTCTTTATTCATTTCAGTATCTGAGTTTAATTTGTAATTTTCATATTTTCCACTTTAGCAATTTGGCTTTGAGTTGCTTTTGTTTTTTCTACCTTTAGCAAACGGAAGTCAACAAAATTATTTTCAACCTTTTTAGTTTTTATGTTTTATATATTTAAAATACCACATTACCTATAAGCACTGCTAATGTACCATTTTTCTGATTTTTATTGTTTTTTCTGGTTTTATAAAATATTCATCATTTAGAACTGGTTTCCATTTTGGTTTTCATTACCTCATCCATTGGGGGTTGTCAAGTAAATTGTTTAATTTCAAAGAAGTTAGAGCTATCCCAGGCCAGGACTGACAGACACATCCTGTCAAATAGAGCAGATGGATCTGCCCTAACTTCAGGCAGAACACTGGATCCCCGTGGAATAACCCATTGAATCTAGCATCATTGCTGCTTCACACATATACCTGGCATATACCCTGAGACTGTGCAAGATCCTATGACTCTGAGATTCAGGTGTGTACCATCTTGGATGACAAGTGATTGCCTCTGCCAGCTCTAGTCCAACCACTGGCAGACAGCAAAGCAAGACTCCTGCCATTCAATGGGAAGAGGGGAAATGAACATTTTTTTTTCACTGAACATTTAAAATATATTTGTAAATGGAATGTGCTGATTACATCACAATAACCAATGATCTCCATAGCAGAGCAACCCACCAGACACAGCACCATTTTTTTCCACCATAATCAGGAGTGAAAAATATATAACTTGTTTCTGAATCAAAGTCACAATTTCTGAAACTTAAAACATTTCACTGCTAACATGTTCCTGGTAGAAAACAGAGGACTTTTTTATTTCCTTAATTTTTAAAAACAATTTACTAAGACATTAAATCATCAATCTGAAATGTAGATTCTGAATGCAAACCAGTTCAGTTCACCAAAAAAAAAAAAAAAAAAATCTCATCACCTATCTCAAAAGGGCTTGAAAGGGGAAAAACAGTATGGGGACCTCTGCTTTGGTATGGAGTGCTACAGTCCCTTGTCCGAGATTGAGACCAGTACCTGGTCCCACTGTAGCAGATCCCATGTCTGCCATGAAGCTCAGACATGGGGCCTGTTGCAGAGGGACACAGTACCACAAAAATCCAAATGCTTTTATCCAGCACAATGTTCACTGATGCAGCCACTACATCTATCCCAGCATCAAGCAGAGACTTGAGTCCTGGTAGAATAAAATCATCTCAGACTGTATTTCTGCCAACATCACCAAAGACAGAATTGTATCTTGAGATTATTCGTGGATCAGTTACTGTGAGAGTCAGAAGTCACCCATGTTAGTGATCGCCTTTGCAGCCAAGGAAATGCCTTCACCACCTCTCTTCCCAACAATGGACAGACAGCAAAGTGCAAAGCCACAGCCACTGGGGAGCAGAGGACAGAGTGAGCTCAGGACAATGGCTTGGATCTACTAAATGCATCGCTGTGCACACAATACAATTCATTGTTCTTAGCCCAGCATCTGTGGACATAGCCCTTGGACCTGACACAGCTGCAAGTGGAGATACACAGCCCCAGTCAATATGACTTACATCCAGGCCAGTATCACCTGCAACTGGTTGCAGCCACCTCAGGCTGCAAATACATAGCTCGTTGCAAAGAGCCCCTTGGCCCCACCCATGCTGTACTGATCTTGGGATGTCATGGCTCTGAATATGATCTAGTCTTGCAGCATAGGTGGCTACAGAACTGCTGACTCTACTCCTTCTCTAAGCTTAGACAACATGGAGAGAATAATTACGTGCTTAGAGCAATAAAATGCCGGTCAGTACCAAGACATAGCATAGAAACTTGGGTTAACACTGAGGGGATGCATGTACTTTTGCTTGATTTGGGGTCATCCCTACTGGGGTTCCGAATATGCCAATGCCAGTGGGTTACCTATGAGATCACAGCAGGACTCCAGGCCAACATTGCAACAACCTCAGCCACAGTGGACAGAGGGTTGGTGACCCCAGAACCACAGACCTTCTCCATGTACTACTGCTAAGACCAACCAACACAGCCATGAATGTCACTTATGTAAAGTGATAGTAACTACTAACCTGCAAGATGTGCAAGTAGCAACACAGGGAGCATGAAAACCAAGGCAGTATTATGACCCAAAAGAAGCACAATAATGCTCTGGTAACAGAGTTCAAAGAAAAGAAAAGTGATGAAATGCCTGATAAGGAATTCAAAACAATGCTTAGAACAATGTTCAGAGAGATACAAGCAAATATTGCCAATTAAATAAAGTCAGGAAAACAATACATGATATGAATGGGAATTTTGCAAAGAGATAGAGATTTTATAAAAAGACCAAACAAAAATTTTGGAAATGAAGAAATCAGTAAGTAACACAAATCACAGGGTTGGAAGCTTTAGTGATAGGCAGATCAGATCAAGTAGAAGACGGAATATTTAAACTTGAAGACAAGCATTGTGTGGCATCGTGGCATAGTGGGTGAAGCCATCACCTGTGAGGCCAGCTTCCCATGTGGGTGTCAGTTATATGAGTTTCACTTCTGATCCAGCTTCCTGATGCTGACCTGGGAAAGCAGTGGAAGATGGCACAAGTCCTTGTGGCCCTGGGAGACTTAGAAGAAGCTCTAGGCCCCTGGGTTTGGATTGGTCCAGCTCTAGCCATTACAGCCAGTGAACCAGTAGAAGGAAGACCTTTCTCTCCCCCCGCCTCTACCTCTCAAATAAATAAGCAAATCTTTAAAAAAGGCATTCTCATTAAAAAAATAAATAAATAAAAGTAATATCCTACTTAGATCCACACTGACCTACCGCCCCCCCCCACCCCATAAACATACACTAACACATAATGAAGACAAACTCCAAGACTTTTGGAACACCAATAAACAAACAGATATTTGAATTATGGGGACTCCTGAGGGCTAAAGAGGAGTAAGATTGAAAAAGCCTATTCAATAACATAATAAATGAGACTTCCTTAATTTTCAAAAATATGGACATTCAAATATAAGAGGCCGATAAAACCTCAAATCCACATGACCTGAGAAGACCCTCACTGCAACACATTATAGCAAAGGCTCAAAAGTTAAACTCAAAGACAGAATTCTAACACGTAGAGGAAAGTGCCAGGTCACATTTAAAGAAGCCTCCACTTGGTTGATGGCAGGTTTTCTACAGAAATTAACAGGTAATGAAGGAATGGAAATATATATCACAAGTTCTGAAGGGAAATAACTGCCAGCAAAGAATACTTTACCCAATGAGTTTTTCCATTATGAATGAAGGAGCAATAAAGCCTTCCCACCACAAGTAGAAGTGAGGGATTTAATCAATATCAGATCAGCCTAACAAAGAATGTTTACAGAAGTTGTACATAAAGAAGCAAGGGAATGATAACAACCATCAGACAAGCATGAGAATACATAACACCCAGTGAGTAAAGAATAAAGGATATGAAAAATTAACAGAAAAAAATTAAATGATAGGAGTAAGTCACTAGATACCAATAATACCCTTGAATGCGAATCGATGAAATTTTCCTAAAGATACAGGGTGGATGACTATTTAAACAATAAGAACTAATGATATAATACGTATAAGAAATTCAATCCATCAGTAAATAAACACACAGATGAAAGTGAAAGGATGGGAAAAGATATACCAAGCAAATATGAACCAAAAGCAAGCAAGAGTAGCTAAATTTGTACCAGATAAAAATAGATTTTTAGAGAATCGTAAAAAAAAAAAGACAAAGAAATCATTATGTAATGAGCAAAGAATCAATTCAACAAGAAGATATACCAATTATGTGTGTGTGAGTGTGTGTGTGTATGTGTGTGTAAAATAGCAATGCACTCAATTTTTTAAAGAAAACATTATTAGATTTATAGGGAGAGAAAAGTTCTAATACAATAATAATGGAGGACTTCAACACCATTTTTCATCAATGAGCAGATCATCTATAATAAAAAATGAATCAACAAAGCAACATCAAGTTAAATTACACTAAAGACTAAATGTACCTAACATTTACAGGACTTTCAACCCAATAGCTGTGGTATACATATCATTTTCATTAGGGCATGAACATTTTCTAGGTTAGACTACATGTTGGTCACAAAAAATTTCCATAAATTAAAAATTTCAAAAGGATATTATATATATATTTTTTTCTGAACAGAATAGATTAAAATTAGGAATTAAAAAGAAAAGAAATTCAAGGAACTATACAAATGCATAGAGAATGAACAACATGCTCTTGAGTAAGAAATTGGTCATTGAAGAAACCAAAATTGCTTGAAACTAGTGAAACCTGAAACACAACATACCAATAGTTATGTGGTATAGGAAAAGCAGTACTTTACAGGAAAATTTATAGCAACTAATATATCAAAAATTAGAAAAATATCAGATAAACAACCTATTAATGCATCCCAAAGGCCTAGAAAAACAACCAGGGGTCGTCTCTGTGGTGCAGTCGGTTGATCCTCCGCCTGCTGCACCGGCATCCCATTTGGGCACTGGTTCTAGTCCTGGCCACTCCTCTTCCAATCCAGCTCTCTGTTATGATCTGGGAAAGCAATTGAAGATAGCCCAAGTGCTTGGACCCTGCACCTATGTGGGAGACTGGGAGGAATTTCCTGGCTCCTGGCTTCGGATTGGTGCAGCTCTGGCCATTGCAGCCATTTAGGGAGTGAACCAACGGAAGGAAGACCTCTCTCTGTCTGTCTCTCCCTCTCACTGTCTATAACTCTACCCCTCAAATAAATAAAATCTGAAAAAAAATCCAAAATTTTTGGAAGGAAGAACTTAGTAAATAACAAGAATAAAACAAAATAGAAATTTAAAAAGGATCCAAAAATCAATGAAATAAAGAGGTATTTTTAAAGATAAGCAAAAATCAATAAACCTTTACCTAACCAAAGGAAGAAAAGAATAAAGACTCAAATAAAATCAGAGATGAACAACAAGGTATGACAGCTAGTACCACAGAAATATAAATGATCTTAGAGGATATCATGAACAAATATATGTAAAAACATTGTAAAAACTTAAGTTGTTGATTTCCAATTTCATTCCATTTTGGCCAGAAAAGAAACATGATATGACTACAACTTTGTTTAAAATTTGTTGAGACTGGGTTTATGGCCCAACATAAATTGAAAATATATCATTATAAAAATTTAAAGAAAAATAAAAAAGGTAGGAGAAGGGAGGGTAGGAGATAAGAAGGGAGGGCATTACGCTCTTAGAACTTTTTATATGAAATTTGTTCTCTTTATCTAGATATAAAAAATTAAAAATTGGAAACCTAATATATAAGAACAAAATTGAGGCCGTCGCTGTGGCTCAACAGGCTAATCCTCCACCTTGCGGCGCCGGCACACCGGGTTCTAGTCCCGGTCGGGGCACCGGATTCTGTCCTGGTTGCCCCTCTTCCAGGCCAGCCCTCTGCTGTGGCCCGGGAGTGCAGTGGAGGATGGCCCAGGTGCTTGGACCCTGCACCCCATGGGAGACCAGGAAAAAGCACCTAGCACCTGGCTCCTGCCATCGGATGAGCGCAGTGCGCCGGCCACAGCGCGCTGTCCGCGGCAGCCATTGGAGGGTGAACCAACGGCAAAGGAAGACCTTTCTCTCTGTCTCTCTGTCTCACTGTCCACTCTGCCTGTCAAAAAAAAAAAAAAAAAAAAAAAAAAAAACAACAACAACAACAACAAAAAAAGAACAAAATTGAACCATGAAGACATCAAAAATCTGACAAGACCAATGAAAAGTAACGAGACAGAACATCAGATTTCAAAACATAACAACAGAGGTATTGTCACCAGAATAGCATGGTACTAACTCAAAAACAGACACAGGCCAAAGGAACAAGGGAACTATAGATCTTTAACAAAGGCAACAAAAAACAAATCCCCAAGAAAGGATATTCTCTTCAGTAAATAGCATTGGGAAAACAATGTACTCATAGGCAAAAGATTGAACTTGTCTCCCATACCATATATCAACCTATATAAAAACCAACTCAAAATGGATGAAAGGGCTACGTGTTTGACCTGATAATATGAGGAGAATTTACAGGGAAACACTTTAAACACTGGCATAAGTAAATTTTTTTTTTTTTTTTGCTTAGAACACAAATCACAACCAACAAAAGCAAAGTTTGACAAGTGGGATTATATCAAATTAAGAACTTTCTGCACAGCAAAGGAAACACTCAATAGAGTGAAGATATGTATCTTATAGGAGGAGATTATTTTCGAACTATGCATCTGACAAAGAATATACAGAATATATAAGGAACTCAAAAATTCAACATCAACCAAAATAACAAACAACAAAAAACAGTTAAGAAATGGACAATGGATCTTAGTAGATATTTCTTAAAAGAAGAAATAAAAATTGACAAAAGACCCATAAAAAATGCTCAGTATCACTAGCAGAAGAAAACTGAAAATTAAAAACCCAAATGGCTATCAACTAACTGTAGTTAAAATGGATATTATCAAAAAACAAAACACAACAAATGTTTGTGACCATGTAAAAGAAAGAAAAAGCTTATATACTACTCATGTGATTACAAATCTTCATGAAGAAGTGTGTAGAAGTTCTGCAAAACCTAAAAATAAATCTGAGGAAAATGAAATCAGCATATGGAAGAGATATATCCAGTCCATGTTTACTGCATCACTATTCAAAATAGCAAGACAAGGAATCAGCCTTAGAGACTATTGATGGATAATTGCATAAATAAAATATGGTATATAAATAATGAAATATTTATCCATAAAAAAGATATGAAATCTTGACATTTGCATCAAAATGGATGGAACTGGAGAGCATTGTATTAAGTAAAATAAGTCACACAAATAGTATTCTCTCCTATGCAGAATTTATAACAATTCTACCCAAACTTACAAAAGTGGTTGCTACATGTTGGGAGGAAGAGATAGGGAAGTTAGATAACATGTTCCAAAAAAGTTCTACTGTTCTGTAGCCCAGTGGGGCTACCATATATCGTCACAATAATGTATTCCATTCTCTGTAAATCAGTGGAAGAGGGGAACTCGAAGACTCTAAACACAAAGAAAAGGATATGGAAAGGCTAGTAGCCTGCTTTGATTGGTTTATATTCTATATATGTGTTCAAATGCTGCAAAGTACCCCTTCAACATGTACTAGTGTATATTAATCAAAATTTCCTAAATGTAATTAAAAATAAAGTTAGGGATTTTCTATTTGTGTTCTTTATTCCTTTTGATTTCACCATTTTTAGAAAAATAAAGTGAATTTTGTTGAGGATTCTTTTTATAATGTAATCTTTGTTCAGATTTGGTCAATGCTTTATGGCTCTTTTAAAAAATTAAAATTTATTGTTAGTTTTATTGTTTCATATGTGTTGCTTGGAAAGAGTATATTAACATTTTTAGCTCTGTGAGGAGAAAAATAGTTTTCTTTCTTCAGTCAAATAACCATAATGCACATACAGCTCTTGAGAATATGAAATGTGTTTAGTTAAATTGAGAAACTAAAATTTTATTTTATATAAATTGCACTGAGTTAAGTATAAGTGTAATTATCATTATAAGTATAAATATATTCATAAGTGATACAAGCATTGTGTAAATATAATAATCAGATTTTGATGTTGTATCTTTATTCTTTTACTTTCAAACATTCTGTGTCTCTATACATTCTTGGATTTATTAATCAAAATCATTTAATACTCTTGATAGCTTATCCAAGATACAGTTATCTTACCTATTCCCATGGTTTGTTTTTTCTTTCTTTCCGTTGTTCAGTAATACTACCTTTTCTCTTGGCATATCTTGTAATTTTCATTGGTTTTTGGATAATGATTTATAGAATGACTAACGGTTTTAAGATGGCATTCTCATGTATTTGAGAGTACTTACTTTTTTTCATGCTTAGCACCTTAATCCAATGAGGAAACTGAGTTGAAGTAATGTTCATATCGAAGTGATTTTAAATATTAATCTAGCTCTGGTTCACCCCTGTTCCTACTACAAGCCCTTCAGGATTTCTGACAGCCTCATCTCTTTACCATGACATCTTTCCCTCACGTGTATGTATCCATATCATGAGGTATTCTGCTCTGCATGCATTTTTCCCTTATTTTATGGATTCCCTCATATGCATTGCTTCTGAATTCAAGACGTTTGAGTGGAATATAAGCCATGTCAATACGGAAACTCTAGTCTCTAATTTGTGTCAGTCTAGAATTGGGAGATGTCAAAATCTAACCTGAAATTGTCCCCTAACGGTGGGCATCTCCCTATGCTAACCCTATATTTTAAACTTCATCACACTCAAATATTTCAAGTGTTTTCTTTTTTTTTATAACGCTTTTATTTAAAGAATATAAATTTCCAAAATACAGCTTATAGATTACAATGGCTTCCCCCCCCATAACCAAGTGTTTTCAAGTAAATATCTGGCATAGATTATCAGCTAACTACTTTGAGACTCGCTCTTCTTGAGAACAATGAGTCTATTTAATTTTAAATCCAGTATTTTACCTTCCCCCACATTATTTACCATTTATCAACATCTTTTAGTTGTTCTCAAGAAAATGGTGAAATACAAAAAATTACTTCACCCTATCAAAAAATGAACATACTACTTGATGTTCATATTGATGATCACTTTACATATAATTTAAATTGGTGAAGTTAGAGTCTTATTGCCTTGTCTTTTTCCCAGAATATCTTTCTTTTATCTAATTACTTACACTCCAGCTACATACCAAAATATTTAATTCAGGGGGCACACCTTTAGCCTAGTGAGTAAGACGCCTATGTTCCACACTAGAGTAAATGTCTTCAATTCCCAGCTCTGGTTCCTGACTTCAGTTTCCTAACAATGGCTCTAGTTGCTGAGTTCTTGCCACCTCTAAGGCAAACCTAGGTTAAGTGCCTGCTACCCAGCTTCAAGTCCAAATCCAGTCCCAGCGTGGCCCCAGGCCTATGCCAGTCATCATGGGCATTTGAGGAGAGTACCAGAAAAAGAGAGCTCTCGTATCTCTCTGCATTTCAAATAAATATGTTAAATTCTTAAAAATATATTTAAAAGGTGCTAAAATAGAAAAGTAAGTTTGAACACAGGAACTGTGTAACCCATAACAGATAATTTTTTCAGTATACATTTAACAGCAATTGCTGAAAATTCCATTTCAACTACAATACAAATGAACTAAAATAAACTATAATACTGTAGCGAATTGTTATATATAAATAGTAGGTTTAAATCATTCTTCAAAAAATTATCATCAGGGAAACTAATACTGGTTACAAGTCTTCTCATAATCTTCAAGAGAACTCTTCAAAGACACCTCTGCTTTTAAATATGTGTATTTCCCTACTGTGTTAGAAATTATCTTCAATTTTTAAAAGATTTATTCATTACAGAGTTCAACCAAGAGTACTAGAAGACAACAGAGAAAAAATACTAAAATGGATAAAGTATTACATTGTTCATCAACAGTCAGGACAAGAGCTAATCAAGTCACTGTTTCTCATAGTGTCCATCTCACTTCAACAGCTTTCCCCTTTGGTGCTCAGTTGTCACCAATCAGGGAGAACATATGATATTTGTCCCTTTGGGACTGGCTTATTTCACTCAGCATGATGTGTTCCAGATTCCTCCATTTTGTTGCAAGTGACCGGGTTTCATTGTTTTTGACTGCTGTATAGTATTCTATAGAGTACATGTCCCATAATTTCTTTATCCAGTCTACTGTTGATGGGCATTTAGGTTGATTCGATGTCTTAGATATTGTGAATTGAGTTGCAATAAACTTTAAGGTGCAGACAGCTTTTTTTTGCCATGGGTACTTCAAAATATTCATGGAAATGGAATTAAAAATCAATTTGGTGCAAACAAATTATTTGGGGTGGAGGGGATGGAGAAAAAGAGAAAAAAAAAAACGAGAGAGAGAGAGGGAGAGAGAGAGAGAGAGAGTTTATTCACTGCTTCACTGCAATGGCCAAGGTTGGACCAGGGCATAAGTCAGGGGTCAGGAATGAGAAGGTTATCAGTAAATGTGGCAGGAATGCAGTGATCTGATTCCTCCCAAGGTCTGCATTGGGGAAATTTGGAACTGATAGCCAGATCCAGGAATTTAACCCTGTACTCTAATGTGGGACATGGGTATTCTAACTGCTATCTTAACTGTTTAGCCACACTATTTTTAATGCAAAGAATATTTTTGAAATCCATCTGTATTTATTTGGTAATACATATTTTTCATGGTCTTTTAATTACCCCTTTTATTTAGATGTTCTCATTAGCATCCAAGTAAAGGTGATTCTTTTCTGGGGTTTATGACTTTTGATGCATCTGCTTATAACGACTGAAACCTAGATTTGCATCTGAGGGTACCCAGGAGATCAATAACACCTAATACTACATAAAGTGCTAACATGAAAAGGACATGTCAGAGAAACAGATGTTAGAGGTTTGGAACCAAGTAAGTATTATATCAAGTACCCATTTCTTTATAAATGGCTTTTACCTATGATTACTAATACTTGATACATAAAAGGTACATTTTCAATAATATCCAATCATCTTTGCAGTCAAATATTTATAATAGGTGACTCCAACCTAAATCAATAGCTGTTATGTATCACTCCATGCATTCTAAATTTTGAAGTAAAATAAACATGATTGCCTAAATCCGTGGTACTTTTCTGCCTCTGACTTTAGTTCAGTCTTTTCCTCTCCAATAATAATAATAAGCCTTCTTGACATCCCTGCCTCTCAATATCCTAAGTTTCTTTAACTTTCCACTCACAAATTTCTTCTATGAAGCCTTTCCAGATCTACCACTGAGGGCGGATTCCTCCCCCTCCTGAAGCTGTAGTCACTGTTTGTGTTTTATCTTACATATTAGTCATTTATGTTTATTTCTGATTGCTACATTTCTCCAAGATGAGAACGGAATTATCATTGCTATGTGAGGAATTAGGGATTTGCTGAGCTCTATGGTGTGACTTGCAGTCTTTTATGGAGTTGCAATCAGAACACAACCAAAGCTGCAGTCACCGGAAGACTTGACTGGAGCTGAAGAATCTGCTTCTGAGCTCACTTTCTTGCATGGTGATTGACAGGAGGCCTCTGTTCCTCATTGGCGATTAGGAGGAATCCTTGGTTGCAAGTGCACTTCAAGAACTTCATGAAAAATGGAATCAAAAGGGAAGCTTATTTTGATGCAAATGATTTTGAAATCATAGGTTTTTTTTTTCAAAATGCACATATTTGGGGAAGTTTCTGAAGAGCTCTTGTACATGGATCGCAAATATTTTTACAAGATAAACTTCTTTGTAGACATTTACATTTAAGCTGACCATACATCATATATTTTCAGGGACAGTTCCAATTATTTTGTGTAACAGCATTCTCTACCATTAATAATTGTGATTAAATTTTCCTTTCTATAAGCAATTATTTTCAATAGCAGCATTTTTAAAAGGTTTAATTTTTTGATATCTTTAGTTTTAGTCTGTGCCATGATTTCATTTAGAAGTTTGTGAAAATATATAATTGACAAATTTCTCTGTGTAACACATGTTTAAAGAAGAAAGATGAATTTAAGAACCCTGGCCAGATACAACAAAACCAGTACATCTGTTGAAGAACACACAGAGAAAACCATTGAGTCAAACAAAGCATTTTCAGGCATGAGCATCTGAAAACAACTGACTACATCTGGTTCCTGGCAGTAAAGGAAGAAATATCCAATGCCTACATGTCTGCCAGTTACTTCATTATTAATTAGTGGGGTCATAGCTTGTGTAATATGGCAAAGCCACCAGATGGCTGACTCAGTGAACACTGTAGTCATTATCAACTAGTATTAAGTGCACTATTAACAGGAAGTAGAGGTTCAGTAGTTAGTGCAGAAAGTCAGTCTGAAAATTCTTATAAGTATTCTTGCTATATATTATGTTGTACTATTAATATTTAGCTATATTTCTTTTTTCAGATCTTTTTATTTAGTAAATATAAATTTCAAACGTACAGTTTATGGATTACATTGGCTTTATTTCTTAGCAATTTTAACACTAAAATGTTTCATAGCAAGCTCTTTTGTAAGGAATGAATATTAAAACACCATTTCATAATGAGAAATTGGAAACTAAATTTTCATTTCTCAAGGATGTTAACAAAAATGGTTCAATATTCAAAGTATTTGTTCAAAGTTATAATCCATTATGGAGGCTGTAACCAAAGCATTGATTGTGAAGCTAAGAAAAGACGTAATTCTGCTGAAAAAACTGTTAGTATCCTCTCTAAAAGTTTTTGTTTTAAAGAAGTACATGAAAAACAGAACAATATGAACAATTGCAAAATACATTTGTATGTTGGTGAAGCTTACTTTTACTTGATACAATTAATTTACTAATTTTTCAGTCCAATAATCTTCTGTATGTCTGAAAAGTGAAGTGACAGCTCTGAACACATTGGCTCCTTTAGCAGAAAAAATGTAATCAAAATAATTGGTGATGCCAGTGTTAACTATTTTGGATCTAGCAGATGCTTCAAATACAGGATAAATTACAATAATTCAATAATTGTACAATATTAAAATCCACTTCATCAAAACATGAGGGGAAGTTGTCATGGCACAGTGAGATAAGCCGCCGCTTGGCACTCCCCCATCCCATATGGGAGTGCTGGCTCAAGCTATAGTTTCTCAGTTTACAATCCAGCTTCCTGCCAATGTATCCTTTGAGGCAGTTGATGATGCTCCATTGTCTGGGCCCTGCCATTCAAGTGGGAGACCCAGATAGAGTTTCTGGTTCATTGCTTCAGCCTGGCCTATCCTTGGCTGTTGTAGGGTGGAAGGATCTCTGTGTGTGTGTGTGTGTGTGTGTGTGTCTCACTTTTCCTTTCAACTATTTCTCAATAAATGAACTTTTAAAATAAAGCTTTTGAAATTTCAATGTGTCCATGTTGAAATATTATTTATTATTGTTATTTAGATATTATTTAGTGCTGTACATTCAGTTAAAAAAATAAGTATTGAAGGTAAGGTTATCTATAATACTGTCATACACTGCTTACTGATGTGGTTTTGTTCAGAGAAATGTGTTGCTAGGCAATTTCATCATCATCCGAACTTCATAAAATGCATTTCCACAAACTAAAATGGATGTGAGGACGTCGCTAGGTGTTACAGTCTTACAAGGCCACTATCATATATGTGGTCTGTTCCTGACTAAAGTATCATTATTGATAAAATGTAGCATCATGGATGGCGGAATAGTGAGGACGTGCACTAGCAGTCCGCAAAAAGATAGTTTAATAAAAACAGAGTTACTGTAGCCTCAGGAAAAATCTCACGGAAAAAAATGCAGTGGAAATTCTTCCAGACCCAGTGAATGAGACGCAGAGGACCTAGGGGAAAGTAAGTTTGCGAACGGCAAATCGTGCCTTAGTGGCACGGGAGCTGCCGGGAGGGACGGGAACCGGACGGAACACAGTCGCCATTGGAATCGAGCGCTTAAACGGGAGCCGATACAGGGATCCCGAGACACTGGCGGGGGGAAGCAGACGCCAGGGGGGAAACAGCACAATTGAGGCGAGCCCACACGGACACTAGCCTCTTTCGTTGCCCACCCGGCTCACTCGAGCTAGACTGAACACAGTGGGACGGCGCGCGCCCGCCGGCTGCAACGGAAGCCGGGCGGAACACAGTCGCCATTGGAACTGAGCGCTTGAACGGGGGCGATACAGGGATCCCGAGACACTGGCGGGGGGAAGCAGACCCCCCACGGGGGAAACAGCACAATTGAGGCGAGCCTGCACGGACACTAGCCTCTCTCGTCACCCACCCTGCTAATTCGAGCTAGATTAAACGCAGTGGGACAAGGCGCGCCCGCCCGCCCGCCCGCCCATCACTGAGGCAGACAGAACCAAAAACCCGAGGCTGTAGAAACCTGAAGGGGATCCAAAAACTGGGAACACACCGCGCACACAAACTCCGTTACCTTGACAACCCAGAGAAAGAGTGTGGGGAAAAAAAAAAAATGCCAAATAAAAACAGATTCCGAGGGAGCAAGATCAAGGAAGACGCTATGATGACCCCAAACGGAAAAGACACCCCAAGTCAGGATTATGAAGATAATGAGATAGAAGAAATGCAAGAAGCAGATCTCAAAGAATTGATAAGAACATTAAGAAGTTCTCAAAAACAAATTCTTGAACTACAGAAATCCTTAATGGATAAGATAGAAAATCTCTCTCGCGAGAATGAAGTACTACGGAGAAATCAAAACGAAATGAAACAACTAGTAGAACAAGAAGCTACGATAGTGACAAAAAATCTTAATGAATTGAAGAATTCAATAGATCAAGTGACAAGCAATCTTGAGGGCCTTAAAACCAGAATGGGTGAAGCAGAAGAGAGAATATCGGACCTAGAAGACAGAGAACAGGAGAGGAAACAGTCAAACCAAAGACAAGAAGAGGAAATTAGAAAACTAAAAGATATCATCGGGAATTTACAGGATACTATTAAAAAACCCAACATTCGGGTTCTAGGTGTTCCTGAAGGATGGAGAGGGAGAAAGGATTAGAAGGCCTTTTTAGGGAGATACTAGCAGAAAACTTTCCAGGCTTGGAGAAAGACAGAGAAATCCTAATCCAGGAAGCTCATAGAACCCCTAATAAACATGACCAAAAGAGATCCTCTGCACGACATATTGTAATTAAACTCACCACAGTGAAGCAAAAAGAAAAGATCCTAAAATGTGCAAGAGAGAAACGTCAGATTACTCTCAGAGGATCTCCAATTAGACTCACAGCTGACTTCTCAACAGAAACCCTACAAGCTAGAAGGGAATGGCGAGACATAGCCCAGGTACTTAGAGAGAAAAACTGCCAGCCCAGAATATTATACCCTGCAAAGCTCTCATTTGTGAATGAAGGTGAAATAAAGACCTTTCATAACAAACAAAAATTGAAAGAATTTGTTGTCACTCGTCCAGCCCTGCAAAAGATACTTAAAGACGTGTTACACACAGAAACACAGAAACACGACCATCAACATGAAAGAAGGTAAACGAAGGGAACCTCACGGCAACAGATCACAGGGAATTCAAAGCATACATTAGAAAATATCTGGCAAATGGCAGGGCAAACTTACCACTTATCAATAGTCACATTGAACGTTAAAGGTCTAAACTGTCCTGTTAAAAGACAGAGATTGGCTGATTGGGTTAAGGAACAAAAACCATCTATTTGCTGCCTACAAGAAACACATCTTTCCAACGAAGATCCATACAGACTGAAAATAAAAGGATGGAACAAGATATACCACGCCAACAGAAATGAAAAAAGAGCGGGTGTTACCATCTTAATATCGGACTACATAAACTTTAACACAAAAACTGTTAAGAGAGACAAAGAGGGGCACTATATAATGATTAAGGGATCAATACTACAGGAAGATATAACAATTCTCAATGTATATGCACCTAATTACAGGCCACAGGTTTATTTAAAAAATTTGTTAAGAAACTTAAAGGGAGACTTAGACCCCAACACAATAGTACTGGGGGACTTCAATACTTCACTCACAGATATTGACAGATTGACAGGACAGAAGATCAACAAGGAGACAGTAGATTTAAACAACACTATAGCCCAAATGGATCTAACAGATATCTACAGAACTTTTCATCCTACACGTAAAGAATTCACATTCTTCTCAGCAGTACATGGAACCTACTCTAGGATTGATCACATATTAGGCCATAAAGCAAGTCTCAGCAAATTCAAAAGAATTAGAATCATACCATGCAACTTCTCAGACCATGAGGGAGTGAAGTTGGAAATTAGCAACTCAGGAATCCCTAGAGCATATGCAAACACATGGAGATTGAACAACATGCTCCTGAATGAACAATGGGTCACTGAAGAAATCAAAAGAGAAATCAAAAATTTTCTGGAAGTAAATGAGGATAACAGCACAACATACCAAAACTTATGGGATACAGCAAAAGCAGTGTTAAGAGGAAAGTTTATATCAATAGGTGCCTACATCAAGAAACTGGAAAGGCACCAAATAGATGAGCTTTCAATGCATCTCAAGGATCTAGAAAATTTGCAGCAAACTAGACCCAAATCTAGTAGAAAAAGAGAAATAATCAAAATCAGAGAAGAAATCAACAGGATTGAATCCAAAAAAACATTACAAAAAATCAGCCAAACGAGGAGCTGGTTTTTTGAGAAAATAAACAAGATTGACACCCCATTGGCCCAACTAACTAAAAAAAAGAAGAGAAAAGACCCAAATCAGTAAAATCAGAGATGAAAAAGGAAATATAACAACAGACACCACAGAAATCAAAAGAATCATCAGAAATTACTACAAGGACTTGTATGCCAGCAAACAGGGAAACCTATCAGAAATGGATAGATTCCTGGACACATGCAACCTACCTAAATTGAACCAGGAAGACATAGAAAACCTAAACAGACCCATAAGTGAGTCAGAAATTGAATCAGTAATAAAGGCCCTCCCAACAAAGAAAAGCCCAGGACCAGATGGATTCACTGCTGAATTCTACCAGACATTTAAAGAAGAACTAACCCCAATTCTTCTCAAACTATTCAGAACAATCGAAAAAGAGGGAATTCTCCCAAATTCCTTCTATGAAGCCAGCATCACCTTAATTCCTAAGCCAGAAAAAGATGCAGCATTGAAAGAGAATTACAGACCAATATCCCTCATGAACATAGATGCAAAAATCCTCAACAAAATTCTGGCCAATAGACTGCAACAACACATCAGAAAGATCATCCACCCAGACCAAGTGGGATTCATCCCTGGTATGCAGGGATGGTTCAATATTCGCAAAACAATCAACGTGATACACCACATTAACAGACTGCAGAAGAAAAACCATATGATTATCTCACTAGATGCAGAGAAAGCATTCGATAAAATTCACCACCCTTTCATGATGAAAACCCTAAGCAAACTGGGTATAGAAGGCACATTCCTCAATACAATCAAAGCAATTTATGAAAAACCCACAGCCAATATCCTATTGAATGGGGAAAAGTTGGAAGCATTTCCACTGAGATCTGGTACCAGACAGGGATGCCCACTCTCACCACTGCTATTCAATATAGTGCTGGAAGTCTTAGCCAGAGCTATTAGGCAAGAAAAAGAAATTAAAGGGATACAAGTTAGGAAGGAAGAACTCAAACTATCCCTCTTTGCAGACGACATGATTCTTTATTTAGGGGACCCAAAGAACTCTACTAAGAGACTATTGGAACTCATAGAAGAGTTTGGCAAAGTAGCAGGATATAAAATCAATGCACAAAAATCAACAGCCTTTGTATACACAGACAATGCCACGGCTGAGGAAGAACTGCTAAGATCAATCCCATTCACAATAGCTACAAAAACAATCCAATACCTTGGAATAAACTTAACCAAGGACATTAAAGATCTCTACAATGAAAATTACAAAACCTTAAAGAAAGAAATAGAAGAGGATACCAAAAAATGGAGAAATCTCCCATGCTCATGGATTGGAAGAATCAATATCATCAAAATGTCCATTCTCCCAAAAGCAATTTACAGATTCAACGCAATACCAATCAAGATACCGAGGACATTCTTCTCAGATATGGAAAAAATGATGCTGAAATTCATATGGAGACACAGGAGACCTCGAATAGCTAAAGCAATCATGTACAACAAAAACAAAGCCGGAGGCATCACAATACCAGATTTCAGGACATACTACAGGGCAGTTGTTATCAAAACAGCATGGTACTGGTACAGAAACAGATGGATAGACCAATGGAACAGAATAGAAACTCCAGAAATCAATCCAAACACCTACAGCCAACTTATATTTGATCAACGATCCAAAACCAGTCCATGGAGTAAGGTCAGTCTGTTTAATAAATGGTGCTGGGAAAACTGGATTTCCACGTGTAGAACCATGAAGCAAGACCCCTACCTTTCACCTTACACAAAAATCCATTCAACATGGATTAAAAATTTAAACCTATGACCCGACACCATCAAATTACTAGAGAGCATAGGAGAAACCCTGCAAGACATAGGTACTGGCAAAGACTTCTTGGAAAAGACCCCAGAAGCACAGGCACTGAAAACCAAAATTAACTACTGGGATTGCATCAAATTGAAAAGTTTCTGTACTGCAAAAGAAACAGTCAGGAAAGTGAATAGGAAACCGACAGAATGGGAAAATATATTTGCAAACTATGCAACAGATAAAGGGTTGATAACCAGAATCTACAAAGAAATTAAGAAACTCCACAACATCAAAACAAACAACCCACTTAAGAGATGGGCCAAGGACCTCAATAGACATTTTTCAAAAGAGGAAATCCAAATGGCCAACAGACACATGAAAAAATGTTCAAGATCCCTAGCAATCAGGGAAATGCAAATCAAAACCACAATGAGGTTTCACTTCACCCCGGTGAGAATGGCTCACATTCAGAAATCCACCAACAATAGATGCTGGAGAGGATGTGGGGAAAAAGGGACACTAATCCACTGTTGGTGGGAATGCAAACTGGTGAAGCCACTATGGAAGTCAGTCTGGAGATTCCTCAGAAACAAGAATATAACCCTACCATTCAACCCAGCCATCCCACTCCTTGGAATTTACCCAAAGGAAATTAAATTGGCAAACAAAAAAGCCGTCTGCACAGCAATGTTTATTGCGGCTCAATTCACAATAGCTAAGACTTGGAACCAACCCAAATGCCCATCAACAGTAGACTGGATTAGGAAATTATGGGACATGTACTCTACAGAATACTATACAGCAGTCAAAAACAATGAAATCCGGTCACTTGCAACAAAATGGAGGAATCTGGAACACATCATGCTGAGTGAATTAAGTCAGTCCCAAAGAGACAAATATCATTTGTTTCCCTTGATTGGCGATGACTAACTGAGCACCAAAAGGGAAACCTGTAGAAGTGAAATGGACACTATGAGAAACAGTGACTCGATCAGCTCTTGTGCTGACTGTTGTTGTACAATGTAATACTTTATCCATGGTAGTATTTTTTTTTTCTTTATCCTAGTACTAGTGGTTGAACTCTGTAATTAACACACAATTATTCTTAGGTGTTTAAATTTTAACTGAAAAGTGATCTCTGTGAAATATAAGAGTGGGAATAAGAGAGGGAGGAGATGTAAAACTTGGGACATGCTCAATCGGAACGGCCCCAAATGATGGAGTTAGAATTGTGCCAGGGATTTCCAATACAATCCCATCAAGGTGGCATGTACCAAGGCCATCTCATTAGTCCAAGTGATCAATTTCAGCTCACAATTGATCACACTGATAGGTCTAAGAGTCAAAGGGATCACACAAACAAGACTAGTGTCTGCTAATACTAACTGATAGAATGAAAAAGGGAGAGAATGATCCAACATGGGAAGCAGGATACACAGCAGACTCATAGAATGGCAGATGTCCTAAATAGCACTCTGGCCTCAGAATCAGCCCTTAAGGCATTCGGATCTGGCTCAAGAGCCCATGAGAATATTTTAGGCATGGAAAGCTAAGACACTCTGGAAAAAACAGAAGACCTAAATGAAAGATCTCTGCGAGTGAGATCCCAGTGGAAAGAACGGGGCCATCAAAGAAGGAGGTACCTTTCTCTGAAGGGAGGAGAGAACTTCCACTTTGACTATGGCCCTGTGGGAATAAGATCGAAGTCGGCTAACCCTAAAGGCTTCCATAGCCTCGGCAACTCATGACCAGAGCCTAGGGAGATTACTGACGCCATAAATGAGAGTGTCAAATTGTTAAATCAACATCAGGAGTCACTGTGTACTTACGTCTCATGAGGGATCTGTCCTTAATGTGTTATCCAATGTGAAGTGATGCTATTACTAGTACTGAAACAGTATTTTTACACTTTGTGTTTCTGAGTGGGTGCAAACTGATGAAATCCTTACATAGTATATATTGAATCGATCTTCTTTATATAAAGATAATTGCAAATGATTAAAAAATCTTGGTGTTAAACTGGAAATTGCATAGACAATTAATCAATTTTAAAAAAAAAAATCATGTAGGATCTCTGTCCTTAATGTGCTGTACATTGTGAATTAATACTATAACTAGTACTCCAACAGTATTATCATTTTGTGTCTCTATGCGAGGGCAAACCGTTGAAATCTTTACGTAATATGTACTAAACTGATCTTCTGTGTATAAAGAGAATTGAAAATGAATCTTGATGTGAACAGAAGGGGAGAGGGAGCGGGAAAGGGGAGGGTGGGGGGAGGAAGGGAAGTTGTGGGGGGGGAGCCATTGTGAAAAAAAAATAAATAAAAAAAATGTAGCATCATGGAAAAGTCAATGTTCTAACTAAACAAACCTGTGCAACAGAAATAGACTCAAAATACTTTGTAAGTTACATATAATTCATTATTGTATCCAAAAAAGCTGTGAAACTATACCCAACTATACAGTGATATAAATGATAAATATACACATTTTACATTTAAAATAGTAACTGAACTATAAAATTTTGCTGATCATGGAGAGGTTGAGCACAAATTTTACAAAAGTGGTTTCATTTGTTGTCCATAATTTCATTTTAGAAATGTTGAACCTTTTAAGGTTCAACTTGTAAATCAATCTAGGTGTCCTACAATGGTATTGGTTTGGAGAGGGCAATTTATTCTTCAGTATATTCAATTTAGCTTATTAAAATCAATGAGAAATGCTTAATTAAAATATTCAACATATAAAATGTCATATAAGTTAAGCTTCTGGAGCTTTGAGTCACTTGGAATTACTGAAACCTATCTTTGCAAATAGAAATGCAATAAAATTTGTGCCTATAAAAGCAAGAGAGGAACTGAACAAATTAAATAATGAGAGTAAATTTCATAAATGGGTTTTAGATATCTTAACTTATAGAAAGACAGCTTTATAATTGGTACAATTAAAATGAAATTGAGACATATTATTTTATAGTATCTACACTTAGTAAAATATTCAGAAGAATCACATACAGCACATCTGGTTAGTTTTGTTTTTTAAATGGTAAAATTACTTTGAACGAAGTTAAAGAAAATACTTGTAAAATTTTTGGACCACATTATTGACACATTTTGACATGAAGAGTCATAAGTAAGAATTTTTCTATGTAGAAGAATTTGTTCAGTGTTAACTGGGTAGATTATGCTGAGTCTATTAGAAAAGTTAAGGTTATGACAATGGCCAATTGATGGCATCAACAATTTCAAAGACATCCATTTTGATTCTCTACCTAGGTTCCTGAATAGTGCTCTAGTGAGCTTGGGAATGTATGCAAATTAATACAGCCATTATGGAGAACAGATATATAGAGGTTCCTCAGAAAAACTAAAAATAGCTCTATTTAGGACCTAGAAATCCCATTTCTGTTACATTTTAGTAGGAAATAAAATCAATATTTCAAAGACATATCTTCACTCCCATGTCCATGATTATGTCATTTTTACTGTTCAGATAATTAATTCAATGTAAGTTTTTTAATTTGCTATGTTTATGTAATGATATTATATTTAGAACTAATCTTATTTTTCTTAAGTATTTGTTGAATCAATTTATTTTGTCTATATTCATAAAACAAATTTTATTAGTAAATTCTTCAAAGTATTGGAACTACAAAAATATCATTCTAAGTGATCTATTGGTATTCTCTTAGTCTGAAAAGCATTGTAAGTATACAATAAATTATATTTTTGATCTGCTTTTATTGTTTTCAGGATTCTATTTTTTTCTTTCTAAGCTTCTGCTACTTCCCCTTCAAATTACAAATCTTAAAAAGCTGACATATGAACAATGACCTTTTATTTCCTTGGCAACATGTATCTTTATTTTTCAGCAGACAAGAACACCCACCATGCAATTTTCTGTTGGCCTCTCTCTGGAAAAATTTCACAAATACTAAATCTTCTGTTTCCTTCTGATAAACTATGGGCTTGGAAGATTATAGTGGAATGAATCAATTTTTTTATTAAGTACTTACCATGGAACCTTATAAACTTATGTAATCTCTTTGAAGCTCTGGTTCCTTATCTGTATTATGAGGATAATAGCACATAATTCACAAGTTTTCTATTAATTGCTATCATAACTCATCAAGTTGATAATAATTTAAAAATTTACCCATGCACTATTTGTGGAACAAAGAGAACTATGAATTCTCAGACGCTGCTGGTGGGACAACTACTCTGGAGAGTAGTTCAACAACCTTTCTGAAAATACATGCACACTTATCTTTAGGCTCAGCAATCCCAGTTCTAAGAATAAGCCCAGAAGATACATATCCAAAAATAGAAGAATACCTAGGAACAAAGTTGGTCATCCCAGCATAATTTATCATTGCAAAATATTGGAAACTAGCTAAGTATCCAAGAAGAGAAAATTCATGGATATGGCACACATGTGTATTGTATATTATAATATCTTCTAAAACTAGGATGACAAATAGTGTTGCAAAGTAATGCTCACACACACATTCATACACACTAATGTATATAATATGTCATGATTTATGAACAAGAAAGAAAAAAAGAAAAGGAGGAATAGATACTCAAGGTGTTCATCTTCTCAAAAACAAGTACAGGAAAGGCAAGTCAAAGAACAATAAAATACATTCCCTTTCAAAGTGTTAGGAGAAACAGTGAACTGGTATTAGGAAGGAGAGACATTTCTCTGAGTATATCTTTTTCCATAACAATTCATTTCTTTGGAAAATATTGTACATTAACAAAATAAAATTACAATGATGGTAAAGGATGAGGAATCTAAAACTGTCAAAACTATATCAAATGAATCTAATTCTTTTCAAATGAATATAATAAATACATTATAGGGAAAAAATAACTAATCCAAGCAATTTATAAAGTCATTATTCAGCTGTCTACCCTTAATCCTGAGCCTTGTGTGTAGCTGAGGCAAGACAACTGCAAAGAAACTCTGGATCATCCTTAGCACATTTCATTCCTCAGTCACAGGAGCAATGCAATTCTGAAACTAGTTTAGATACATTATAGAATTAAGAAAGTTCTCAAATGTGTTGGGAATAATTGTGGATAGTTTTTTTTTTTTTTTTGAATGTCAATGTCATAAGAGACAACCAAAGGTTATGGTAATATTCCTGAACTTAAAAAAGGCCAAATAAACAAAATAGTTTAATATAATACCCATATCCTGTACTGGTACAAAAATAAATGTAATAGAGGAGGTTATTTATTCAAGTGAAAATACAGACCACAGATTGATACAGCTATGGTATCACTGGCAATTTTATTATAGTTAATCACAATTCTGTAGTTATATGAGATAACATAATATTCCTAAAAATATACAGAAATATTTGGCAGTAAAGGGCTACCTTTTACTTAATTCAAATAGAGTAAAATGCTAATTTTAGGTCAATCTATATAAAACAAGATCTTTTTTTAATGTTCTTGCTCTTGAGCCATTCATGAAGGCTAAAATACTTTCTAACAATATTAAATTATAACAAAAAAATTATAACAAAATAGTAATTATTAACACTGCTGCTCATCACATGATATGGTAAGTAATTAAACAATGTTATCTTAATTATCATAACTCTTCCAGTTAGGGCCTTCTGTTACTTTGTTTTTATGAGTGAAGGCTCTCATTTAGGGAGACCTTAAGTGGGAAATGACCGGAAAACATTAAAAACTAAATTAACATTATACTTAAAATTGTTTTTCTTAACATATTTAACACAACTCTTTAACCACTTGTTTCAGTCACACACACACACACACACACACACACACACACTCATCTACAGTGTACTCTTATTAAAGTCTGGTATGTGAAATATTTGCAGTTCAGAATTGTAAAAACCCTGCAAGGACCAAAAGCTACACTAATCTGTCATCTCTTTATTATATTTTCCGTCAAAAGCCTCACTATGAATTGTTTATTTCATTGCTGCTGTCAGTAAGCCAAGGATATTTCTTGTTCTAAACTTCACTCCACTGGTATTGTTGTAAATCCCTGTGAGCAAGCAGTCATGAAGAGACCCCCCAAAGATAGGAATGAAAAGCAAACTCTTAAGCATAGGCTTCAGGCCTGCCTTGTTGAGTTCCGCAGAGTTCTCACAAAGCTGTTTTAGGATCAATGCAGTTGAAATCATCAAGGTCTTTCTGCTTTGTATCTACATGACTGTGAAGAAGCCGTTCCTTCTAGAAAAATAACATTTTTGGAGGAGAAAAGAAATGCATGAAGTGATTTCATTTTTTTTTTGAGATGCAAGAAAATAGTAATAAAGAACTGTCTAAACTACAAGAAAAATACACCATTCTTAGACTATCATCATCTAAGTATGTCATAAATCCAACAGCCAGACTTAGAATAATTTTCAACGCTTCTTCTAAATGCAAATAATGGAGAAATATTTTTGCAGAAATCACTATTTGGATAAGAGGAATACCATATCACAATGTTATGGCATTAATCATCTACTCCACAGATAAATCCCCATGCCTCGATAATTAATTCACCTCCACCTCTCCCCATTTCATCCTTCTTCTATAGGATAGAAAAAGTAATATTCTTACTTTTAACAATGAGATAAAAAGTTTTCAATAAATACATAATTTTCAAAAATCAAATTCAGAGCACAGGTACAAAGATCCCTGTCTTGAGAAACAGGTATGTCCAACAAATTTGATTATAACACTTGTTAACTTATTAATCCTTCAAGGTATAGGTAGAAATTCATTTTCTACCCCCTAGTTCATTTTCCAATTTTCCAGCCAATCCAAACACCCAGTTTTTCCAAATGCTTTGTGTTATGGAATTTTGTGATTTTAACTCTTTTGGCTGACATTTGGTTTATATTTTCCTTATATGTCTCTTCTTTTGTGGTTTTATTGTCTTTCTGTCTTTTTCCTCGTTAGATAGCACATGTAAGCTGTTAGCTAGTTAAGTAGCCATATCCATGAGAATATCTATCCTATTTTTAATTTTTCTCCTCTGTTGTACGAGAATGACTACTGTAAAGGAACTTACTTTGCCAATTTTATTTCATACTGACCACTCACTCAGACTTATGCCAGACAAACAGAAATAAAACAAACTCCAACAATGCACACAAATCAGATACACATAGGCTCCTGTTTAGCCCAGTATCTGCACATTATGCATTCAAATAAGTAGCAGTCTAAATCCAGAGGCCTGGAGAAACAATGTGGCTCTTTGCAGCTGCTTTCTTTAAGGGGGTATTGCTGTGGATTCAAAACAAATACCTACAACCTGCCTCCTGCTCCCTGCCTGCTGCTCCAGACAGCTTCACAAATTCATCTTTCCATGCATCTTCCTCTTTGTAAGAGTGCTTTGCAGAGAAACTGCTGGGAATTCTCTTTTACTTCTCTCTCTGCCTTCATAGGCTCTGTCTTGTTCCTCATGCATCAATACATCCATACCCCTAGTATGCAGTAGCAAATCATATAGTTATTCTGCTCACTCTTTCCTTCCCCCTCCAACACACTCTATATTTTAACATATCCTCAGAGACAGTCATACTTTATACACCCTTCTAAGGAAGTCTACTTCATTGTGGAAGATTGAGCTATTGTCTCTAAATATTTATCACCTTCCCAACTAGATTATATTTTCTTGTCCTGTTGAGCACAGGTTTGGTCATGTAATTTTTTTAGCCAATAAAAGTTTCAAAAATATGATATGTAGCATTTTTAAACAGCCATTATAAGAACTAATATGAGAAATGCTTCTCTGTGCAAGAAATGTTCCAATAACGATCACTTAGTGTGAGAAATAAGCCTTATCATTTATAAGCTAGTAAGATTTTGATGTCAGTATTTCTTTTATGGATTTTATCTATTTTATTTGCTTAAAAGCAAAAGTTATGGAGAGAGAGGGACAGACAGAATGTCCAGCTTCTGGTTCACTGCCCAAATTGCCTCAACAGCCAAAATAGTGCCAAGCTGAAGCCAGGAGCCTGAAACTCCTTCTTGTCTCCCATGTGAGTGCAGAAGCCCAAGCTCTTGAGCCACCTTCTGCTACTTTTCCCGGTGCATCAATAGGGAGCTGGATCAGAAGTGAAGCAGCTGGGATCCAATATGTGATGTCTGCATTGTAGGCATCAGCTTAAGCACTGAACTATGATACCACCCCGGGTGTCAGTATTTAGAGTATACCCATCATTGCTTGATTGATCTATTCATCTTTCTCTCAATACACCTAGGTTGTAAGCATCACCATTTCTGGGATACCAAGAGAGCACATTGCTTCACAAAATATAATCCTGACTGTGGAAAGTACAAACTGCAAATACAAATTAATAACTACAATAATTGGAGAGGATAAAATCCATTTATGGTGGAGCCAGCACTGTAGCACAGGAAGTTAAAACCATGGCCTGCAGCCCTAGCATTACATATGAGCTCCAGTTTGGGTCCTGGCTGCTCCATTTCCAACCCAGCTTCCTGCTAAGTATACCTGGAAAAGCAGCAGAAGATGGCTCATGTCCTTGGGCCCCTGCACCCACATGGGAGACCCAGAAGAAGCTCCTGGCTTCAGATCGGCACAGCTCCAGTCGTTGCGGCCATATGAGGAGTGAACCAGAGGATGGAAGACCTTTCTCTCTGTCTCTACCTCTCTCTAAAACTCTGTTTCAAGTAAATAAATAAAATAAATCTTAATAAAAATCAATTATGATGAAGAAAAACAGTAAAGCTTCAAGGTAGAAGAGCTTACATCAATTAAGTAAGTGAAGTTATGAGTAGAGTTTTCTAGTACCCTGCCTAAAGCTACGAACTATTTAAGTCATGGAAAAATAAGGGATATAATAATTAGAATTTTAAGAATTTAATACTTCAGAAAATCAGTATTAACTTTATAACACATCATTGGTTATATATATATATATATATATATATATATATATATATATATTAGATACCTGTTGAACTGGATTTTGCTGAAAAGAATGAATAGTCCAAAGGACCCTGTTACATGTAAGCACGGGACTCACAGATGATTCAGCCAGATAGATGGGGGGAATATTAGTTTCCACCATCGCTGCAACAATTTATCACAAGTTTATCAGCTTAAATCAAGACAAATTTATAATCTTACCATTGAGTGGATCAGAAATCACGCATGAATCACAATGGGCCACAATGCTTTGTGGAAGACTCACCAGAAATCATTCCTTGCCTTTTCTACTTTCTATGGATTCCCTCCTGCCTTTAACACATGGCTCCTTCCTCAACCTCAAAGCCCGAAACTTGGGGCCAAGTTCTTCTCTGCTGTTTCCTGGATTCTAATTCCTCTTCCTCTTCTAAGGATCCTTGTGACTACATGGCCTCACCTGCATAATCCAGTATAATTTCCTACTTTAACATCACCTGATTGGCAAACATAATTCCATTCCCAATGTTCACTCTAGTCATGTAAATCAACATATTAAAAAGCAGTGGTGAAGATATGGATACCTACCACAAGAGGTAATTCTGTTCTCCAGAAAATATTGAGATTGATGTATAATCATCCCTAGGAGAAAAGAGTATGTGCAAATGTTCTGAGGAACTGCAGCCAATGCTGTCTCCCTTGTTCTTCAAAGGAAATTTTTAATCTAGTAAGGGCATGCAAGGAAGTCTGCTCTAATGCCCTACATATACCATGATTAAGTGAATTTCTGCCTAGGGATTTAGCATAAGTGTTGCCTATGCCTTCATGATTGACTACCAAAGTTTTTGTTATTTATGGAACTTTGCCTTTCAAGGCATCTACATGAATAAGTGCCATTTCCCTACAGGGCTGAGTACTTCATGAAGATTACACTTAGTCACTGCCACTCTCAGACCGTTATTGCCAGTGGGAAATCAGAAATTTCCTTTTCAACTTTTACTTCCATTTTGGAAGGGAACTGAGGTCTACAAATTGAAGTGTAATATCAGAAGAGGAAAGCAACCAGAAAATTTCCCCCAAACCATTAAATGGTACTAAAGTGCTACCCATTTCTAAAAATATTTGCAACACTAATGTATTATTGACCAGAATTAGTTGCAATTTTAAGAAAGAATCCAGGCACAGGGTGGAAAATTAACATGTAAAGTGCTCCGTTGTATTTGCATCAGGTAAAGCAGTTTAAAAATCAAGACAAATGACTGTGCCTTAAATTAACTGTGTTTTTAGCAAAATGTGGTCTATTTCATTATCAACTAATTGTATTGTCTACTAGGGTTAATCATGATCAGTACCTTTGCAATATAACACAAACTTTTTTTATGTTTATGAGGACTTTTTCGATGAGAGTTTTATTAAAGTGGGCAGATAACAGAGGACATGCAGGATAACAGGAGAACTCACAGCATGAGTCAGAAATATACACATAAAGCATTATCCAAAAGGTTTGAAAATGGTGATGCACAATAGCTAAGACCTGGAATCAACCCAAATGCCCATCAAAAGGAGACTGGATAAAAAAATTATGGGATATGTGCTCTATAGAATACTATACAGCAGTAAAAAAAAATGAAATCCAGTCATTTGCAACAAAATGGAGGAATCTGGAAAATATCATGCTGAGTAAAATAAGCCAGTCCCAAAGGGACAAATATCATATGTTCTCCCTGATCGGTGACAACTAACTAAGCACCTAAAAGGAAACCTGTTGAAATGAAATGGACACTATGAGGAACAATGACCAGATCAGCCCTTGTCTTGACTGTTGAGGAACAACTTACTATTTTACTCCTTTTAATATATTTTTTTTGTTTTTTGTTCTACTTAATACCATTGGTTGAACTCTTTAATTAATACACAATTATTCTTAGGCATTTAAAATTAACTGAAAAGTGATCTTTGTTAAATATAAGAGTGGGAATAAGAGAGGGAGCAGATACACAGTTCGGCACATGCTCACTCGGACTTACCTCCAATAGTAGAGCTAGAAATGTGCCAGGGGATTCCAATTCAGTCTCATCAAGGAGGCATGTACCAGTGCCATCTCACTTGTTAAAGTGATCAGTTTAAGTACATAACTGATCAAAAAGGGTAAGTGTCGAAGAGATTTCACAAATAAGACCAGTGTCTACAAATAATGAAGGATAGAATTAAAGGGAGAGAATGATCCTGCGGGGGAAGCAGGACACACAGTAGACTCATGGAATGGCAAGTGCCCTAAACAGCACTCTGGCCTCAGAATCAACCCTTCGGGGATTCGGTTTGGCTAAAAGGCCCATGGGAGTCTCACAGGCATGGAAAGCCAAGACACTGTGGCAAAAACAACCTGAATGAAAGATCTCCGTGAATGAGATCCTAGCAGAAAGAATGAGCCATCAAAGGAGGCACCTTTCTCTGAAGGGAGGAAGGAACATCTACTGTGATATGCCTTGACTAAATAAGTTCAGAGTTGGTGAACTCAAGAGACTTCCATAGACTTGACAGCTCATGGCAAGTGCCTCGGGTGATTACTGACATCATAAATAAGAGTGTCAATTGTTTCTTTCTCTTTTTTTAACAGGCAGAGTTAGACAGTGAAAGAGGGATAGAGAGAAAGTTCTTCCTTCCATTGGTTCACCCCCCAAATGGCCGCTATGGCCAGCGCACTACACCAAACCAAAGCCAGGAACTACATGCTTCCTCCTGGTCTCCCATGTGGTTGCAGGGCCCAAGCACTTGGGCTATCCTCCACTGCCTTCCCAGGCCATAGCAGAGAGCTGGACTGGAAGAGGAGCAACCGGGACAGAACTGGCGCCCCGACCAGGACCAGAACCCGGAGTGCGGGCATCGCAGGAGGAGGATTAGCCTAGAGAGCCTCAGTGCCGGCCAGTGTCAATTGTTAAATCAACAACAGGAGTCACTGTGCACCTGCTCCCCACATAGAATCTCTGTCCTTAATGTGTTTTACTATGAGAGCTAACGATATCACTACTAGTCGAACAGTACTCTATATCTTCTGCAGTTGTGTGGGCGCAGTCTGTTGAAATCTTTGCTCAGTATATACTAAGTTGATTTTCTGTATATAAAGATAATTGAAAATGAAACGTGATGAATGGGATGGGAGAGGGAATGGGAGATGGGAGCGCTGCGGGAGGGAGGGAGGGAGGTTAAGGGGGGAAAAGCCACAATAATGCAAAAGTTGCACTTTGTAAATTTACATTTATTAAATTAAAAAAAGAAAATGGTGATGCAAACAAAGGTACTTTCTTTTTCAAAAAGTCTTAGAAGGAGGTTTTCAAATCACTGACATTGAAAAGAGAAGAAAGGGGAAAAAATCTCAAATTTTTAGAAACTAGTTTCCATATCAAAGTCAATGAAACATGGCTAGTTGGACTCAATTCAATTAATTCCTGAAGAGATCGAAATATGTCCTATGTATCAGCACAAATTCCTCCCTTGATCATTGTAAATACTCCCACGTTCCCCATGCAGGCATCTTTAGGACTCTGTCAGTCTACCTTGCATTATACCTTTACAGACAATCACATCTTTCTTGAAGTATCATGTGCACTATATTTTATAGGAATCCAGGTGAAGTCTAACTATTTTATATACAATAAGACCATCTCTTTGATTGATAGTGTATTTCTCTACATCCTACTTGCCTCTATCAACATAGAATGATAGTTTATTTCAGACCATGAGGAATAGTTTCATAATAACTCCCAAATTTGTTGGTAACTCCTGATTATTGGCTGCAGAAGCCTTCAGTTTTTCTATTAGGGTTTTTCTAAATTTATTTCTGTTCCAACTAAATTTCAGTTGCATTTTAGCAAGTACATATTTAAAAATCTTTATCTCAACCTTTTGTTACCCTTTCACCAATTAAATCTATAATCACCTTCAAGCCGAAGTTTCACATATTCAGCAGAATTAATGAAATGTTCTGGGCACACACCATGATTAAGACAAGGATAGTACAAAAGTAACACAAGAAGAGCTTTTGATTTATTTTTTTTAAAGTATAAAAATGAGCAATACATGAAAGAATACGAGAAAATAGATGCATTTTGTTCCATCATTTCTTCTCTCCCCAGCACTCCTAGCTTTTCAGATCTCTGTTAAATTCTTTCCCAGTCCTTACTTTCAGTGGACCACAAAACAATTTTATGCAAGAAAAGAAAAAAAAATTCAGTATGCCCAAATAATATGAGAAAAATATATTTTAACTAGACCTGTATTTATACATGTAATGAACCAACATTGCCATTTTACACTTTGAAGAACACAATAATCAGAAAGAATTGTAGAACTGCAAAACTTCTATAAAAGGTAGGTAGGTTTATTCTCTTACCTTATCTGAATAGTGCTAAGTTGGATATTTTTTTTTTTGCTAAGTTGAATTATTAGCAAAACTGATGTATTGTTTTGGATTTCTTATAGTTTAGGGAAAGAAATAACAAGAAATTTTAAAAGAGGAAGAATGGAGCTGGCGGCTGTGACAAAGCAGGTAAAGCTGCCACCTGCAGTGCTGGCATCCCATATAGATGCTGCTTCCAGTCCCTGCTACTCCATTTCCCACCTCCGATCCAGCTCTCTGCTATGGCCTGGGAAAGCAGTAAATGATGGCCCTTGACCTTGGCCCCCTGAACCCACATGGGAGACCCAGAGGAAGCTCCTGGCTTCTGGCTTCAGATGAGCCCAGCTCCAGCCATGGCGGCCAACTGGCGTGTGAACCAGCAGTTGGAAGACCTCTCTCTCTGCCTCTCCTTTCTCTCTGTGTAACTCTGACTCTCAAATACAAAAATAAATCTTAAAAAAAAGAGAAAGTGGTCAGTGGAGACACATTTGGAAAGGCTGTTTATCCAGGATGGAGACAGCTTTGCACATTTCCCAACTCCACATAGCAAACATTATGTGTCTCAATGGCAGGAGATCTGCCAAGAGCTAAAAAACACCCACAGAGCATTCTGGCACCAGAGTGACGACTTATAACCTGAGAGTTCTTCTATTAACTGTCTTTCCTGTTTATGTACTATGAATACCTCTCAAAGATGTTAATTTGTTACTCTAGAACTTATTCTAGAACAAGTAAAGTTCAATTGTGACCTAATGTTTTCCTTGGCCCCTAACCAAATTATCCCTTTGGAAACAATTTCTACCTTTATCAATGACTAAGTTCTCTAATACAAAGGTTTGATTCATGAATAGTTAGGATTGAGCAGGACTAAAGTGTTTGAGTTTGAAATATATCTCTAATCTGTACAGACATGACAATAAAACTTGAAACATATGTCAATATTCCTGAGCTACTTACAAAAACGTCCTTCTGTTAATAAAGAACCAATTGCTAACAGAGATCCCAAACAGGAAGTTTTCTCCCTAAGAAAGAGATTTAACTCTTATTTCTGTTACAATAGCACCCCCATGCCAAATGTGAAAGCAAACAAGAATTGTGAGAACCAATACTGTCACTGGTTCTATTTCATTGAACTTATGAATGACAAACTGACCAATAAAAAACTGTATAAAAGAGAGATAATCTTATATGTGCTACTATCATCAATGAGTGTATTATATAACCAATCATTCTCAACAAGTCCCTTTTTATTGAAAAGTCCCAAGCTAAGGACTTTAAAAATTGTTATGCAAAGATGTGGGGGCAAGTTTCAATCAGGATCTTGGCAAACACAGTAACATATCAGCCAAAAAAGATTAGTAATGATATAAAGTTAGGGGTGGGCACTACATGGCATGATGTTTAGAAGCACAGACTGAAGTCTGAACCTGAGAACTCACACACACTCTGAATTAGAGTTACAGCTCTGTCATGCACATCGCTATTACATTAATGGAAATCGCAGCAATAAAAATTCCAGTAGTTACAATGTGACAAGCCTTGCTTTGGCTGCTTTGCAAATATTATCTAAAACCCTGAAACATACTTCACACATGTTGTTTTCTTTATCTGTTGTGTTCCCTAACACACATATTGCACTATTTACATTTCAGGGTCGCAACCTCTGGAATGAAATAAATCTACATGTTGTGACAGCTTCTTCATTTTTCAGCCTGCTTATTAATATCTTTCAATATTAATAATCCTGTGGTTCTTGACGCCTATTCAAAGAAGAATTCAGAATACTGGTTCATATAGAGTGGACAACATGGTATATTTTTAAGTTTTTTATTCAGTGAGAGGAATGCACAGCAAAGTGAGGGCTGAATTTAGGGAAGAGAGAGAAGTCCAGAAGCTAAGTTGTGTCCTTACCAGGCAGAGAAGACCATAAGACACGTGGAGCAAGCATGCAGGCAAGAAAACAGAGGCAGGGCAAAGGCCATAAGGCCTCACACCAGGAGTTGCAGTGCAAGAAAGATGCAACAAGGAAACAAGGGAAGGGCCCAAGGTGCTCCAGGCCTTTTATCTACTCCTAAAGGGGCGTGGTTACATAGTCTGATTGGCAGGTGGTCATCCAGGTGAGATCAGGTAGAGGCATGAGATCACTACTCCTATGAGCTTACAAATCTAATCAATTTTATCCTATCTGCATGCATCCCTTCTACTACAATGCACTACATTAATTAATCCCTCCTAATCCACTCTGATAATATACTTTCATAATTCTATTGTTTCATTTATTCACAGCCCATATACCTGAAAGAAATATGAACTTCACAATACACCCTGTAAAAGTTTCCCTCCTATTGTTCCTCTCTTATTGTTCCAGGTATTTCAGACCTTGAAAAATGTTGGTCTATTGAAGATGAGGTATGTGGCAGTGAATTCCAATTGAAACCACATAAGCAGAACAGATCTGGGACTGTATAATACAGTTCACAATGGTTCGAAGTTGTAAAGAAGTACAGTAAATACTTGCACATTGTTCAGTAGGAACATTGGCAAAACAATCCTGAGAAGAGGGACATCAACAGCAGAAAGAACTCAGATAGGGCAGAGATACTTGTCATTAAAATAATTATTCAGAAAATGGATGTTTGCAAATTCACTGCAAGTAAAACATGCAACTGGAGAATCAGGACAAAAAAATGACTGAAATCCCTGTGAACAAAAGGAGATCTTCAGAGAAGGATGGTGAACTGAAACTCAAAATAACATCCCTCTACATAATACTGGCTTACTCAAATGTGTGGGCAAAAAGTCTTCTGTTTATGTTGTTTTTTTTAAATCTTATTACATTATGAGTAAATGTTATCCCAGCTGAATCAATACTTTAAGTATTTACCATAACAGAAATCGACAGCTCCTTGTGGGTTTGGATAGTGCTGGGGAAAAACCATTGATTCATTTTCTTCTATCATTTTTTTTGTTCACTGTGAGGTAGCCACAATTTTAGGTACTATAGATATACTAAATGAATGATTGCAGATTCTAAGGAAAACATGAAATAGTCCTTGTCTTCCTGGAATTTATAGTGTTGGCAAATGACAAATGCCATGATTAAAATGAGGTGAGAGCAGGAGAGGGAAGTCAACCGATAAAAGGAAAGCACACTGAATGGCATTTGAGTGGTAACCTGAAGATGGGAGGCAGCAAGCTGTGCAGATCTCTGGGCAGCCAGTACAGAGCCACAGGATCTCCAGTCAAGACATTTGATTCCAGAGACCAGGATCCTAGTCAGCACTCTACAGTCCCTTATCCGACTGCAACAAGGAATCAAAAAGACAATAGATGCAAGACAATCATCAGGGAGCCCCCCAAAATATTATCATCATCAGAAAAAACATATATATGCTTATATAGGCCAAAGTATATATAGACATTTTACCCTTAGTAAAATAATACTGGTTCTTTTCATCAATATTGAAAATGGGGAAGAATCATAAAATGGTGACTTACTAATAATTCACCGAAGTAGCATGTCAAACACAAACACATTTGACTCTGAAAATATTGACAGGAAGTTTCCAATATGACTTGGGGATACAAATAAGAGTCCAGAAACAGAGGAAGAGTCAATACGTACTCCTCAGCAGTCATTTTTTGAGTTTTACTGCCAGAATATTTTGTACAACTGTGCTTTATTGTGAGTTTTGATAAAATGCAGATTAAAAGTCTATGTTGGGTAAAGTATAGTTAAAATTTTTATCCTTATTTGATAAAATATAAATAAAAGTCTGGGTAAAATATTAAATACAAACCCTACTCTTTATTTGAAGAACCTCTCTCTTTTGAAACTGCCCACACCTATCAATGCCCTCAACACTTTCCAGAACCAAGTAGCAGACGGGCTATGCTAACCATGTTTGCAACACCTCATCAGTTGCAAAATGCTTTGGTGGCACAGCCTTTCCTGACAGTGGTCAAATGATTGGCCATGAATTCATATTACATGGTGAACAGGCAACCTTTTGGATTGCTATGGGTATAACTCATAGGCAAACTCAGATGAGCTCAGGGGAACTACATAGTCATGAATATCCCAGACTAGTTCAACCAAATGTCAATTTCACTATTTGACAGAGGAAGTTAAGAATTGTGATGGTCACTAGCCTCTATAAATTGCGTTTCTGGGTCAACACTTTCAGGTAATGGCCCTCATCAGCTTCTATCTGTAGAATTCAAATACAACATCCATCATGTCAGCACTCTGTCACCAAATACATCCTGAGCAGTGTCTTATGCTTCCTAAGAGCCATTCCCTTCCCAAGAAACTCAAAGAGCTCCTAGAATGAGTGGATCATGCCAACTTGCAATCTTTTATCTTCTCATTATCTTCATGTTAAGAGCCACATCAACCTACTTTATTTTTCAGGGTTTCTCCTCTGAGAGTTACAGAAAGTTATAGAGATTTCAGAAATCTTGCCAGGCTGTTGCCTCTCTCTTGTGGGTAGAGCCTATTCAATGGAAAAACCAAGGATTTGTATCACCCATTTAGTCTTCAATGAATTCTCTAGGTTACAAGATAGGTACAATTTAAAAAAAGTTTCACATTTAATTTACACACAAACAAATCCATGTAACTGCTACTATTATCATTTCTTTCTAATAAGACAGTTTTTTTTAAAGTAACTAAATTTAAAACCCTTGTTTATTGTATCTGCTATTCTTACTCATGGCATGTGAGAACATACAATAATTATTAATAAGAAATATCAAGAATTCAGAAAATGATCTTGTCTAATACTAGGGCTGCTGTCAGTGCAAGTCAGGGATGAGTATACTTTTCCTCTCAGAGCCCAGCCTTTTGTTTTTTCATAGCTTGATTCCAATTATCTGCCTTTTCCTTTTTCTCTCCTATTCACAGGCATGTTTTTGACTGGTTTAATCACCCTCAACAAAAGAGATCTCCCTTTCAGTTATTCTGTGTTGCTGCCTGTGAAAGTCCCCACCAACTATTGCTTCAGTTTCATGCTGGGAGATTGTTAATGGAAGGAGATTAAAGCAATGCTGAGCTCTGATTTTTTAATGTTTGAATTAATTTGCCATGTATTTACTCAAAACCATGTCAGCAGTGCCATTGTGCCTTTAACAACTTTGGCAATTATAAAATATTACTAGCAACTCCATATTTTATGCAATAATGATATTTAGATTTCAAGAAATACCTGAAGATATTCTAATTAATTTAACCTGAAGCTAAAAATATACCAAAATACAAATGTAAAATGTAAATTCATCTCTATGTTTGCAGCAAAGGCGTGGTTCTCAGACCTAAAGAGCTAGTGCCTGCCTATTTTATGAAAATTAAAATGTTTTAAAATGCCCCTTTTCCTTCTTCAAATGTATTCTTCTCAACCAGAGTCCAGCTTCAGTCCTATACTTCAAAAAACTCCAGACATTCATGTTCCTATACAGTAGCCACAAGACATTTATTGTCTATTATATACCTGAATATGGTTAGGGTGATTTATAAATTTGTTTCTTTTTATTATTTCAATCTTAAAATGGACTTCATTCAACAGCTGCAAAATTTTAAATATGTTTGGAACAATTTGAGTATACAAGTCAATGGCAAATAGTATATTATATAAACATAATCAAGAATTTCCAGTGAGAGTTTAGTTTTCTAGTTGATATATGCCATGAAGATAAAATATATGCCTGGGTTTGAAGGTTAACAATAAAGAAAAAAATTAAATATATTAAAATTTGTAATATTGATTATATAATGAAACAGTTGATTTGAATATATTAGATAAGTAAAATCTGTTATTAAAATTGACTTTGTTGGTCTTTTTGATTTTCATGTGGCTATTACAACATTTTAGGTTATAAGTATGACCTGCATTACATTTTTAGAGACAGTGTTTTAGAGAAAGAGTATCTGATAAAATTTTTATCAGGGAAATGTGCAATTCCTACACTGTCTAATATAAAGCACTGCCACACGTGACCTGCCACCCATGAGCTATACCTAATGAGACCAAGGAAGTGAAATTCTAATTTTAAGTGGTCTAAATATAAATAATATAAAAAGCCACTGTTGAGGTGGATTTGTTTTCTGAGATGAGGAGCATGGTGGGAACAAGAGGCACAGAGTCACCACACAGACCCCGGGAGTCGGGTGAAAGCAGGCCTGAGCCAAACAGCCCACAGACTCATTCATTTCAGTTGGTACAATAGCTTATATAGCCAAGACAGCCAATCCGGTCAAGGGGCGGTTTATGCCCTAACCAATCACAGCCTGCTGCCAGGCAGGCTCCAAAGCCATCCAATCACAGCCTGTTGCCAGACACGCTCCGTTTGCCATGTGGTTTCCAAAGCCATTCCTGAGTAACTGACACTCACTTGCCAGCGGCCATCTTGGCATGGCCTTCTCATTCCACCACAAGCTACCTATAGCTTGTGGCTGCCATATTAGACAGCATAGTCAGATAATTATACTACATATAGAACTAGTCACCTATAAGACTGGTGCTTTTACATCACTAGCAGCCAGTCTCTGGCTGAGGACTTTTTTTTTTTTTTGATAAGCAGTGGAAGCTCCTATTTCAGACAAAGGCAATTCTCTGGAGGGACATCTTTGAATAGTTAGCAGTCAACTATCACAGTAAGCAGGATATGGAGCTATAGGTCAATTAAAGGGTAGATAGGCAGGGTCTGTCCATTGTAGGAAGAAACATGTATTAAAAGAATACATATCTCAATATATAAATTCCAATGCACAACTAGATTTCAAAAATAAAATATTTATACATTTCAAAGTATTCATAATGACAAGTACTGACATATAATAATAGAGGTGAATTTATATTGGTTCAAATACTGCAAACATTATTGCTTTCAGTAAAAAGGTTTTCTAAAACATAGTTAAGTCAGGAAAATTCTGACTAAAAACACAGTCTCCTAGTAACACAATAATTAATTTTTAAAAAATTCAGTCTACATTAAAACTGTACAAACTGTTTACAAATAAAACACAGTTTGGTTCTAGGATTAGATTATGAATAACAAGACTTACACTTTCTTTAGAGTATCTAGAGAAACAGTTGGAAGTTGGGAAGAACTTTGGAGTATTCATTTCGGGATTCTGTCTACATATTGATGAATAGCTCCCCTGACTCAGACAAAATCCAATAGTACTCTCTTCTGATTATTGGGATAGACAAAATTCTCCATTCAGAAATAGCCACCTCCACAATCCTGGAAGTTTCAAAATGTTCCCAGACTATTATAAAATCTGCCGAGAATCACAGGCAAATTAACCTTGAGTGACTGAGACTGGAGCATAGCGTGTTTCATTATGAAATATTCTGCATTCTGCAGTTAAATTTCAGGTCAATACAAAGATTCTGACACACACACACACACACACACACACACACGCTATAGACACACAGATATTGAAAAGACTGTTGGCTGGTGCCGTGGCTCAATTGGTTAATCCTCCGCCTGTGGCACTGGCACCCCGGGTTCTAGTCCCAGTTGGGGCGCCGGGTACTAGTCCTGGTTGCTCCTCTTCCAGTCCAGCTTTCTGCTGTGGCCTGGAAGGGTAGAGGAGGATGGCCCAAGTGCTTGGGCCCCTGCACCCTCATGGGAGACTGGGAGGAAGTACCAGGCTCCTGGCTTCAGATAGGTGTAGCACCGGCCCTAGCGGCCATTAGGGGAGTAAAACAACAGAAGGAAGACCTTTCTCTCTGTCTCTCTCTCACTGTCTATAACTCTCTCTCACTGTCTAACTCTGCCTGGCAAAAAATAAAATAAAAAAAGATTGTTAGCAAAAGAATGGGATTAGTATAATAATATAAAGGTCTGCAAAATATTCCATATCACTAATAAGTAGATACCTGTTATTTGATCAATGCAAAGTGGAATATAAAGTTCAATTTATATTTATAACATAATTGTGTACTTCATGTTTCTGAATATTCCAGACAGTACTCAAGAAAAGTGTCAATTAGAGCCTAACAGTTTTCTATCATTATGGGCAGAAATTACAGTAACTGGGGGTAAGGATCAAAATCAATTTAAAGAGATATTTTTCTTACTACACCATATTTATAAACTGAATTGCAATTGTTGGCCTCTCTTGGACCCAGGTTTATAGGCGTTTCGACTGGCCCTTCATTCAAGAATTGCAAGAATGCAAATGCTTCTTATATTGGCCACTTATACTACATTTTTTAAAAGTGCCTATATGAGGGGCCAGCACTGTGGAATAGCGGCACTGGTGTCCCAGTTGCTCTGTTTCCAATCCAGTGTCCTACTAATTCACTTGGGAAAGCAGCAGAGGATGGTCCAATGCTTCGGCCCTGCACCCATGTGGGAGACCCAAAAGAAGCTCCTGGTTCTTGGCTATGGATTGGCCCAGTTCCAGCTGTAGTGACCATCTGGGGAGTGAAACCAACAGATGGAAAATGTCCTGCTCTGTCTCTTTCTCTGTCTCTCTTGCTTTCTGTAACTCTGCCTTTCAAATTAATTAATATCTTGAAAAAAAGCAAAAAAAAAAAAAAAACAGTGCCTACATGAAACTTTAAGCATCTTAGAATGAAAAACTTTAAAACTCTGCAGTCTTCTACCCTTGAGTTTGTCCTGAAAGAAAACAGAGAGCAAATAGGACAGGCATGGAAGGGAAGCAAGCTTGCCATCTCATTAGGCAGATGATTGAAGAAAAAGGTATTGGAATATGTCCATCATGCCTAGCTGCCTTCACAGACTGTTTATACTTGCCCTCCAACCTAGACACGCTGAAAAAGCCTCTTAGCTACTGCATAAATTATTTTTCCTCGGAAAGAAGAAAAAATGATCTGAGGAATCTCAGCAGGCAGACATATCCAAGAGAAAATTAGATTTATGGGGAAATAATTGTTACTAATCATTATAATTACTATTCATATAAAAAGATATCCTTCATTAAAATCAACTCCTTTTCTTATGCTGTGAACTTCATCATTTGCTGTATCTTCTTGAAATACATTTCAACAATTTCATTCAGACATCCACAATCATTAACTTATTGCTCTCCTTTCTGTTCTCCCCTTCCAATTTTTTTCTTTATATACTTTCCAGATTTTTTTCTTAAAGTTACTCTTTAATTCCTCCATCGTAAAAAAAAAATGTGCAATGTGCATCATAGCAAGTTGAAGTCAACTGGTTGGCTTCAAAGTTATTAACAATTTTCTTTAATCAATACTTTCCACTATTTTTTAAGTGCTCACTTTCCATTGTTCTGAAGTTTGTTCAATGTAGTTTCTGAATCCAAATGAGGCAACGTCCAAGGCAGTAGAGAAATATTCTGGGTCTTCTACTTAGTTGGAAATCTAGTGTTGTTTTGCTCCCAAATTATAATATCATGAATATCTTTCTATTCCTTATCTCTTGACCTGAGGTACCTGGAATAACCTGCTTTGCCACTTGTCTTCAGAATCTTTACTTCACTTCTTGTTAGTGCTCTGAAGGATAAATACAATGTACAATTCAGCTGAAATATTGATATTCCCCGGTGGCATGGGTGTGAAATTATTCAAATGCCAAGATATTGGGCTGAATTTCATAAGATGAGTGTTCAAAAGGAGATATTTCAGAACAAACGTTTGGAAGTCAAAGGTTAACACAGCAGAAAAGTAAAGGGTTACAACATTTCAAAATAGTTTAAGAAAATGTTATGAGTATCTTCCTTAGTAGAAAACTTAAAATGCATAAATATACTTTCTTATTCTGAAACTAGTCTGGACACATCAGCTGGCCTCACCTTGACAGCATCCAGAAAAGCTTCATAAAATCTAAATTCCTTGAATTAGAGTAGTTTTTTTTTTCCTCCTTGAACCTCTCCAAGGTTCCAAAGAGATACAATTGGTGTAAAAGAAATCTCAGGACCTGTTAGACATTCCAAATCTGCTGAATTTTAGTGTCTTTACTCATACTGTTTTCCTCTAACTATTCTAATTATTCTTGTTACTCATAATTACCAACTCAAGCCCTACAAATAATTGAAAGACCAACTCAGTTCTGCTTTATTTTTCTTATCAGCTTCTACTAAGAGTGAGAATTTTATTGTCAGAAATAGAAACCAAGATATGTAGAAATGTTGTTTATTTATGTATCTGTTTTGTGCTTCAACCTAATGGGTATCTATTATCAAAAATAGAAAACAAAATTCCATAAGGGATTTAAACTGAAATGTTAAAGAAAAGGCTACTCCTTTACTTTGAAAATTTATGTAGCCTTTTTAGTGTATAGTAATTTATTGAATGCTTCTCCTTGAACCCTGAAGCATAACCTCTAAATCCTTGAAGTTCCCCATTTGGGGATATGTCTTTGTTATACATGGCTGGCCCCCGAACCATACGTGGATTTGTTAGGAGATAATTCAAGATAGGGGTGGGTTGTGCCAGAAGGATGCACCATATGGTTAGAGAGTTGGTGTTTTGAGCAAATTTCTATGAGCCAAGCCTCTCAATCTCTGAGAAGGATAAAGGTCTGGAGGTTAAATTCAATTCTGGTGTCAAAGAGTCAACCAACAACTCCAATGAAGCGCAAATAAAAACTCTAGACCTTGAACTCAATGGGGATTCATGGTGATGAACACACTGTTGATGTGCTGGGAAGCTGATGCACCCTGATTCCAAAATAAGAGGGCACTGAAGTGTGCGTGCATTGTGGGCCTTTCCAGGTTTGGCCTTATATTTATTCAATTAGCTAATATAGGCTGTCATAATTATTGTGCTGTACTGATTCCTGTGAGTGAGTCTAATAATGAATTATCAACTACAAGGGTCTGGGTCATTTTTGAGAATGTTCAAAATTATAACCAGTTAGAAGTATTGGTAGTCTGAGAATACCTAAAGTATAGCAGTATCCAAAGTGAAGGCAGTCTTACTGAGAACCGCCCCTCACTCATGAGGTCTGTGCCAACTTCAGGTCCTAAGTACTAGCACTGAATTATGGCACAATAGTTACTGCTGAAATACCTTCATTTCCTTGCAGACCTGATTTTTCTGCCTGCATATCACTTCCTGATTCTCCCATAGATTTGGTATGCATGAAGACTTGACTAAAGGTACCATCATAAGAATTTAGCCTTCCTTGTTGAAGCATTAAGATTAGCAGAGCCAACTTTCTGTCCATTGGAATCAGATGCAAATCTCCTTGACCATCTTCTTTTTTTGCTAAATTTTTACCACAGTGTGAATTTAGAATAAGTGAGGAATTACATTCTTGTTAAAGATGCCCTTGCAGTGGTGAAAGGTACTCACTGTGGTGCCCCTCCCTGAAGTTTCAACATCTAATGTGAAGATAATGCATCAAATTCAATCTCTTAACATTCTGAAAATAAAAGCAACAAGCAATCCTATTTTTCCAGATGAAATTGAGTTTACTTAACCCATCAAAAACCAACAATGTAATTTAAAATTAATATTTTTAGATTGGGAATCAAGACAAAACCTAAGACGCGCTGGGGACCACCTTCTCACAGCAATACCAGCGTGAATGTAACCAATCAAGTTCACAAGAGTCCAGAGCCAATGAGATGCCACAGTCCTTCCTCATGTTACAATAATAACAATAGTTCATCAGAGAAAGCAAGAAGGAATGAGCTGCTTAGTATCACTCTTCCTCCAGTTCCAAGGAGTAAGGCATGGAGATACATATCTGGCTTGGGTGAGGAGTGACTTGAATCCCAGAGCAAGGCCCACTGTGAAAAATATAGGCCAACTGAGCATTCTGCATTGCTCCCTAGGCCCATTCCGCCACTCCCTCCCCAACCTCCAGGAAGAGGCAGAAGCAAAACTGCAGCTGTGGAGAAGCTAGTAGAGGAGCCTTAGGACACCACCTGAGAGCTCAGAGCCTGACCTATGCATTCAGGACTGGCACCTGTCTAGTCCCCGGCCACTGCTCACCGGCTGACCCTCCAGACTCCTCAGCAGCAAGAAGGTTCCTGCATTACGGGGGTTGTGTATCACTGCTGGCCACTGGTAGGCTTGACAGACACCTCTTACAGGAACCTGTGACTGTGGACAAGCACATGTGACCAGCCTTGGACCAGTCTGGGGAGCCACAGAGCTGTGTTTATTCCTCAGCTCCCACCTTGGACAGAAAACAAAGGGACACAGGACTCAGTGCTGGGCTGGTAAAGTCCAGACATGAGCAGATCCTAATGATTTCCATCCTGAGGCCAGTGCTAGTGGGGCAGAGTCTCTGGACTTCTCCTGGTATCAAGAGACCTGTGTGCTGGTGAGACAGACTTGTTTGGGAGTGTAGCCATCCTCCTGTATGCCTGGTAGGTACAACCAAGATTGTACAGGGTCTGGTGACTATGAGGCACAGGATTGTCTCTATCACCCTTTCCACTATCTTGGGCAGACTGCAAGGAATCACAGGCCTGTTTTGGAAATCAAGGCCAGGCTGATAAAACCCAGCATTGAGCAGATTCTAATGGTCCCTGCCCCCCAGGCCAATACCTGAAGATAGAGCCTCTGCACTTGCTTCAGTGCCCAGACAAGTTCCATAGTCCTAATTGAACAGTTATATATCTGATCCAACATCATGTAGCTGATAGGCACAGTATCAAACAGAAAGCTCACCTCAGCAGCAGGTAGAACGGAACAGGATAAGCTTTGGTCCTATCCCCGGGCTGTACTGTCCTGACGGACAGTAGGTTCCAGATGTGATTTAGCATCAGAACATTCACGTACAAAGTTTAAGGACTCTGAGTCTACTACAGGCCCAAGAACATGCTTGTAGGGATTGACTACCCATTTTTACGAACATTCCTAGTTGACACTGAAGAAAACACCAACTGCAGGTTTGGAACAATGTTGAGCTTGGGTTGCACTGTAAGAAGGAATCAGTAAAAACATACTAAGAGCAGATCCGGGGTGGGGGAGTGGCACTGTGGCACAGGAGGTTAAGCCTATACAGCTCCCTGCTAATGATCCTGGTAAAGCACTAGAAAATAGCCCACGTCCCTGGTCTCCCAATGCAGCCCTATGGGAGAACTAGTAGATGTTCCTGGCTCCTGACTTTGGCCTGGCCTAGCCCCTCTCATTGCAGCCATTTGGGGAGTGAACCAGTAGATGGAAGACCATTGACTTTCTCTCTCATTTTGTAACTCTGCCTTTCAGAAAACAAAAACAAGAGCAGACCTGGGGAAAATCACGATGTAAGGTATTATCCAGTGCTGAAATAGCGTAAGTATACGTAGGCTCAGAGAAAATAAACAGACTGCTTAGAATTTCTGGAAGGACAGTCAGAAATAAGTCATATTGCTATAAATATTCATGTAGACAACATACACCAACAAACATCAAAAACTCCCTGGGAAACATGATCTCAACTTAATTGTAAAACAAGATGCCAGAGAGAAGCCATCTTATAAGTGAAATTTCCAAATGCTCAGATGAAGAAATAGTTGTTTTAGGAAAACAAAATTCAAAGGAACACAGAGAAATAATTCAATATTTCAACAGAGAAATTTGATACAGCAATGATATAACTAAAGAAACTCAAGTAGAGATCCTTCAACCATTAACAACACTATGTAAATCTTGTTTTAAAATGCAATAGAAGGCATCAGTAGAAAGAATAGATAAAACACAAGAAATAAGTAGTGAACTCTAAGACCAAATATTTAAAAATATACACTTAGAGAAGGAAAAACAAAAGTCAAGACAAATGAAAGTTTGTGAGAAATATGAAACAGCATGAAAGAGCAATTCAATATTCAGATTACTGAGATCCAATGGGGCCTTAAGAATATCCAAGGGTTAAAAAAAGCATATTCAAAGAGCTATTGACAGAAACGATTTGACAACTATCTAGATAGGTCAAAGGTCACTGGTCAGATTAAACAAACAAATCTACCCCAAGAAATATTGCAGGGAAGCTCTCTGAGATTAAAGCCAAAAGGGGGATTTTCAAAGCCATAGGAGAAAAGAAAAAAAAAATAAACAATGGAGTCCTAATTTGACTACAGACTCCTCAGCAGAAACTTTACTGGACAGGTGGAATGGAAAGAGATAGTTTTATATTGCCAGAGGAAAATATTGCCAGCCAACAATACTGTATCCAGCAAAACTATAATTTAGATATGAGGAGAGATATATTCCTATTCAAACAAAAAGTTGAAAATATTTATCATCATAAGACCTTTTTCAAATGCAGAGAAAGAAGTGCTAACAAAAAACATTAGAAGGCTGAAAACCCACTGCTAAGAGTAACTACACAGATACATTCAGAATGCTCTAATATGCCAAATATGGTAAACTTACCATTTATACACCTACTGTGAAGACTAAATAGTACATAATAATCATCTTAAAATATTAAGAATCAGGTAATATTGAAAGAGGTCACGGCTATCATTGAAAATTCAAAAAGTAGTGGCAGGAACTGTGTCATAGCAGGTTAAGCCGCTGCCTGCAGTGCTGGCATCCCATATGGGTACCAGTTTGAGTCCCAGCTGCTACACTTCCAATCCAACTCTCTGCTGTGGCCCGGGAAACTAGTGGGAGATGGCCCAAGTCCTTGAGCCTCTGCACCCATGTGGGAGACCCAAAAGAAGCTCCTGGATCCTGGCTTTGGATCAATACAGCTTTGGCCATTGTGGTCAATTGGGTAGTGAACCAGAGGATGGAAGACTGCTCTCTCTCTTCCTCTCCTTCTCTCTCTGTATAACTCTTTCAAATAAAATAAATATTTTTAAAAAAAATTCAAAAATTATGGAGGAATGGATCACATAGATTTTTTATTAGGATTTATTATTTTATTATTTTTTGTTTGTGTGTCTTTTCCTATATTTATAACCAATGCTAAGTTGTTATCCTTTTGAGATAGCTTTTGCTAGCCAAATAAGATTTTTAAGCCCCATCATAAGCACAAAGCAAGAACCTATATCATACTAACCAAAAATAAAAAGCAAGAAATCAAAATATACACTAGAGGCAAGCACCATGGCTCACTAGGCTAATCCTCTGCCTGCAGCGCCGGCATCCCAGGTTCTAGTCCCAGTTGGGGCACTGGGTACTAGTCCTGGTTGCTCCTCTTCCAGTCCAGCTCTCTGCTGTGGCCTGGAAGGGCAGAGGAGAATAGCCCAAGTGCTTGGGCCCTGCAATCATATGGGAGACCAGGAGGAAGTACCTGGCTCCTGGCTTTGGATCAGTGCAGCGTGCCAGCCACGGCCATTTAGGGGGTAAATCAACGGAAGGAAGACCTTTCTCTCTGTCTCTCTCTCTCACTGTCTATAACTCTGTCTCTCTCTCTCTCTCTCTCTCTCTCTCACTGTCTAAGTCTGCCTGGCAAAAAAATATATATATACACTAGAGAAAATGGATATGTATAAAGATGAAGAAATAAAGGAACTACAATAAAAATGCAAAACAAGTATCATAATTGCTGTAGTAAAACTTACCTATAAATAATTACCTTAAATGTCAATGGACTAGGGGCTGGTATTCTAGCACATCATGGTATGCTACCACTTGCAATACCTGCATCTTATATTGGAGAGCCAATCAGGTCTCCACTGCTGTACTTCTCATCCAACTCTCTGCTAATGGGAAGATGGCCCATGTGCCTGGAATCCTACCAACCACATGAGAGACATGGATGGAGTTCCAGGTTTGTGGGTTCAAGCTGACCTAGGACTGGTTGTTAAGGACATTTGGGTAAAGAAATAGCAGGCAGAACATCAATCTCTTTCTCTCTCCCCAAATCACCTCAATCTTTCTGTCACTCTGTCAAATAAATAATTTTTATAAAGTTATATTTATTTATCCAATAGGCAGAGTGACAGAGACAGAGTGAGACAGGGAGAGGGAGATCTTCCATCTGATGGTTCTCTCCCCAAACAGCCACTGTGGCCATGAAATTTATTGCGAGTCTTCTGTGTAGTATAAGAATCCAGGTGCTTTGGCTATCTCTGCTGCTTTCTGAGGTGGATTAGCAGGGAGTTGGATTATAAGTGGAGCAACTGGGACTCAAATTGGTACCCATATGGGTCACTGGCATTGCAGGTGGCAGCTTAACCTACTGTACCACAACACTAGCCCATAAATAAATCTTCAAAAATATGTCAGTGGACTTAATTCTCCAACTAAAATACACAGAGTGACTGAATTAATTGAAAACCAGGACCAAACTCCATGCTGCTTTCAAAAAATTCACTATCCTTCTAAGACTAAAAGTGAAAGGATGTAACAAGATATTCTGTGTAAATGGAACCCAAAAGAAAGAAGAGGTAGTCATACTTCTTTCAGATGAAATAGTTTTAAATCATAAACAGTGACAAAAGATCATGAATGTCATATATGATGATAAAGGGTTTAACAAAGCAAGTGAAAATAATACTTATAAGTATAATATGCGCCCAATATTGGAGTACTCAAATACACAAAGCAATAGCAATATTAATAGACCTAAAGAGAGAGATAGGCTCTATTACCATAATAGTAAAAAAAGATCAGAAATGGACATATCATCTAGACAAAAAGTTAGCAAAGAATTAGCAGTTAAATTATACCATAGACCAACTGAATTTACAGACATCTATAGGGCTTTCTATCCAACAGCAGCAGAATACATATTCTTCTCAACAATATATAAAATATTATGCAGAATAGATCAAATGGCAGGTGCCAAAATAATTCTTAAAAAAAATAAAAGAATATAAATCATATCACATATCTTTTCTGACTACAATGAAGTAAGATTTGAAGTCAATAACAAAAAATCTTTGGAAACCACAGAAATATATGGATATGAAACACTTACTTAAAATAATAACTGGATCAAGGGAAAATCAAAAAAGAAATATTCTAAATTGTTGAATGAATGAAATTGAAACACAACTTACCAAAACTCTGGGATGCAGCAGCATTAAGATGAAAGGTTATAGCAATCAATGGCTATAAGAAAAACCAGAGGGATATAAAATAAGTCATTTATCACTGCCTGAAAATGATTCAGTAAAACAGGAGTAGATCAAATACAAAATTGGTAGAAAGAAAGAAAGAATAAAATTCAGAGCACAAAGCAATGACATAGAGACTTTAAAATGCAAAAAAAAAAAAAAAAAAGAAATGAATAGCCTATTTTTGAAAGATTTTAAAAATTGATAAACTGCACTGGGGTTGCATCACAGCAGGTTAAGCAGTCTGTGACACTGCCCGTTTGAGTTCTGGCTGCTCCACTTGCCATCAAGCACACTGCTAATGCACCAAGGAAAGCAGTGGAAGATGGCCCATATGTTTGGGCCCCTCCCACCTGTATGGAGACCAGGAAGAAATTAGTCTCCTGGCTTTGGTTTGGCAAAGCACCAAGTATTGTGGCCATTTGGAAGTGAATCAGCAGATGGAAGATTTCTTTGTCTCTCTTTATCTCTTTTTAATCCTCCTCTCTCTAACTCTGACTCTCAAATAAAATAAATCTTAAAAAAATTGACAAATCATGCATATGAACAGAGCGGCAATTCTGTGAAATCAACATTGCCCGAATGTGTGAATAATAAAACACATCCCTGTTTAAAAGTACGTAACTAAAAAAAGAAGAAAGAACCAAAAAACAAAATGGATAAGAAAAATGAGACCTAAACCTTTGAGAGATTAGAATAATACCTCAGGATATTGGATGTGGATAGGATTTTGGGGGTTGGACTATAAATGTATAAAATAGGCAAACTGGGTTTTATCAAACAAAAGGGCTTTTGCACAACAAAGAAAATAATCATATGAATGAAGAGACAGCTTGTAGAATGGAAAAAATATTTGCGATTTATGTACCTAACAAGGGATTAATATTCATAATATACAAATATCTTAAGCAACTAAATAACACAAAAAACCCAAATGATGCAAATTTAAAAAAGCAAATAGCTCTAAACACACATTTTTCAAATGAAGACATACAAGTGGCCAACAGATATATGAAAAAATGCTCAAAATCACTATCATCAGAGACATGCAAATCAAACCTGCAATGAAGTGTATCCTCACACCAGTAAGGTTCACTATTATCAAAAATACAAATGATAACTACTGATAAGGATGGAGGGAACCCTTGCACACTGTTGGTGATAATATAAATTAGTACAGCCATTGTGGAAAACACAATGGAATTTCCTCAAAAAACTGAAAATAGAACTACTGTATGACCTACCAATCCACTCCTATTTATTCTTCGAAGGGAAATGAAATCAGTTTTTCATAGAAACTGTTGTACTCCCATGATTTCACAGCACTATCCCAATAGCCAAGACATGGAAATAATCTGAGTGTACATTACTAAAGAATTGATAAAGAAAATGAAGTACATACATACAATGAAATGATACACAGCCATAAAAATGGATGAATTCTTGTCATTTGCCATATCACAGAGAGAACTGGAGGTAATTATCTAAAATGAAATAATCCAAGCACAGATATACAAATATCACATGATTTCTTTCATTTGTTATGTCTAAAAATCAGCTAATCTCATAGAAGCTAAAAATAAAATGGTAGTGAGAACAATGTTGAAATACAATGGGTTATGCAGTCACTTTTGATGGAAGCATCCTATATCAGAGTGACATTTTGAATCCCAGCTACCCTGCCTCCCATCCAACTTCCTGTTAATGTATTTGGAAGAGCATTGGATGATGACCCAAGTAATGATGACCCAGACCCCTGTCTCCCTTGTTAGAGACCAGGATACACTTCATGGACTTGTCTTTGACCTGGCCTAGCGCTTTATCTTTCACATAAATGCATAGAAAGCATTTTATAATATTCAACATCTCTTCTTGATAAGAACCCTCCATAGATTAGGTATAGAGGGAATATTCCTCAAAATATTAAAGGATATATATATATATATATATGACAAACAAACAGCTAATATCTTACTTAATTGAGAAAAGCTGAAAGCACTTATCTTCAGAATTGGAACAAGACAAGTATGTCCACTTTCACCATTCTTATTCAGAATAGTATTGGAAGTTTTAGCAAGACCAATTAGGGAGGAGAAAGAAATAAAGGGCATCAAAATTGGAAAAGAAGAAATCAACTTATCCATATTTGCAGATGACATGATGTTGTACATGGAAAAACCCAAACATGTCACCAAAATGCTGTTAGAAGCCAACTCAGTAAAGTTGCAGGTTACAAAATAAACATACAAAAAACCATTAACTTTGTTGTATGCTAATGACAAACTCAGAAAGAGAAATCAGGAAAGAAATCACATTCACAATACAAAAAATCAAATGCTTAGGAATAAATTTAACCAAAGTGAAAGCTCTCTACAAAGAAAGTTGTCAAACATTGATGAAATAAATCATCAAGGATACAAAAAAATGGATAGATAGTCCTTGCTCATGGATGGGAAGAATCCATATCATTAAAATGAACTACCTAAAGCAATTCATAGATTCAATGCAGTCCCTTGCAAAATACCAATGGCGCGGCTGGCGTTGTGGCAGAGTGGGTAAAGCTGCCGCGTGCAATGCCAGCATCCCATATGGGTGCCAGTTCAAGTCCCAGCTGTTCTACTTTTGATCCAGCTTCCTTTTAATGGCCTGGGAAAAGCAGTGGAAGATGGCCCATGTGCTTGAGCGCCTGCCACCCACATGGAAGACCTGGATGAAGCTCCTGGCTTCAGTGTGGCTCAGCCCTGGTTGTTGTGGCCACTTGGAAAGTTAACCAGCAGAAGGAAGATCTCTCTTTTTCATCACTTCTCTCTCTAACTCTTACTTTCAAATAAATACATAAATCTTCTTAAAAATACCAATGGCATTCTTTACATAGTAAGCAAAACAATACTAAAAATCACATGGAGTTGCAAAAGAACCTGAATAGCCAAAGTGATCCTGAGAAAGAAAAATCAAGCACGAATCATCAAGGTACCTGATTTCAAAGCGTGCTACAAAGATTTAGTAATTAAAATAGCTTGGTCCTGCATAAAAACTGACACATAGATCAATAGAACAGAACACATACATACAGACAACTTATTTTTGACAAAAATGCTCAGACCAGACAGTGGATTCAGTATAGTCTCTTCAACAAATGGTGCTGGCTAAACTGGATGTAAACATGTAGAAGAATGAAACTAGATCCATACCTCTCTCTGTATACAAAAAATCAACTCAAGCTGGATCAAAGACCTCAATTTAAGACCTGAGATTTTTAAGTTGCTGGAAGAAAATGTAGGGGAAACATTCCAAGACATTGGTGTAGCGGATGAGTTCTTGGATAAGACCTCCAAAGCACAGGCAACAAAGCAAAACTAGACAAATGGGACCGTATCAAACTCAGAAGCTTTTGCACAGCAAAGGAAACAATCAGTGCAATGAAGAGACATCCAATAAAACTGGAAAGAATATTTGCAAAACACCTATCTGATAATGAATATTTGCGAACCACCTATCTGATAATATCCTGAATACATCACCAACTGGAAAAACTTAACAACAACAACAACAAATAAGCCCACTGAGAAATGGGCAAAGGACTTCAAAAAGACAGTTCTCAGAAGAAATACAAATGCACAATGGATATATGAAAAAATGCTCCACATCACTAGCCATCAGAGAAATGCAAATCAAAACCACAATGAGATGTCACCTCGACTCTGTCAGAATGGCTCAAATCCAAAACACAGAGAATAAAAAATGCTGGTAAGGATGTGAAGAAAGAAGAACACTTAGACATTTCTGGTGATACCGTATGTTAGTGAAGTTACTGTGAAAAACAGTGTGGGGATTTCCTTAAATAACTAGAAATAGACACCATATAATCCAGCCATCCTACTACTGGGTATATACACAAAATACTTGAACACAATGTATGAAATAGATACCTGCACTACCATATTTATACCAACACTGTTCACAATAGCCAGGATTTGGAACCAGCCGAGGTATTCATCATCAGATGAATTGGTAAAGAGTATGTGGTATATAACACAGTGGACAATAGTAATAATAATTTAGCTATGAAAAAGAATGAAATCCTCCCATTTGCAGCAAAATGGATACAACTGGGGGACATCATGTTGAGTGAAATAAGCTGTACCCAGAAAGACAGGTATCACAAGTTCTCCCATCTAAGTGGGAGATAAAATTTAAAAAGAAAAAAAGAAGAAAAAAGAATGTGTGTATAAGTATTGCTGAAAATACAGTTTTTAAAAACATTGCTTTATAACTGTCAAATCAATGGTAAAGGATGTTAAATTCCTATACTTTTAATGATCAGTGATTACTTTAAAATTTACTGCACATAGGTGAAATGGTCATTTTTCCACTCAGTTATTAATTACAACCATTCTCTACATTCAGACTAAACTAGAATCTTTTTGCTTTTACTTGCTAAACTTTTTAGTTGGTGAAGCTCAGCCTTTTTGGTGTAAGTTAATTTTTTTTTTTGACAGGCAGAGTTAGGACAGTGAGAGAGAGACAGAGAGAAAGGTTTTCCTTCCGTTGGTTCACCCCCTAAATGGCCGCGGTGCAGGGCCCAAGCACTTGGGCCATCCTCCACTGCCTTCCTGGGCCACAGCAGAGAGCTGAACTGCAAGAAGAACAACAGGGACAGAACCGGCGCCCCAACTGGGACTAGAACCTAGGTGCTGGCACCACAGGCAGAGGATTAGCCTCGTGAGCTGCAGCGCCAGCTGGTGTAAGTTAATTTTTAAATATGTTGTTTCAAAAACTAAAAAAAAAAAAGAAAGCAAAAAGAAAGGGAGAAGGAAAGAAGGTGGGAGGGAAAGCTTGGGGGGGAGGGAGGGAGAAAGAGAATATCATTGTTCTTAGAATTGTATCTACAAAATACATTGAGTGTGTTAAAGAGGTTAAAATTAAAATTAAAAAAATTATTCAAAAATCAAATAATTAAAACTTTAAACACACACACACACTTACAATGGTAGTTATCAGAGGCCACCAAGGAATTGCAGAGGAGAGAGTTGAGGAAATACTGATTGACAGGTACTGGGTTATAGATACATAAAGAAAGAACTTCTAAGGTTCTGTCACAAATAGGGTCACTGCAGGTAATGTTAATATATTGTCTATTTCTCCATTAAAAAACCTAAAAGGAGGGGCGGAGCCAAGATGGCGGAATAGTGAGGACGCGCACTAGCAGTCCGCAAAAAGATAGTTTAATAAAAACAGAGTTACTGTAGCCTCAGGAAAAATCTCACGGAAAAAAATGCAGTGGAAATTCTTCCGGACCCAGTGAATGAGACGCAGAGGACCTAGGGGAAAGTAAGTTTGCGAACAGCAAATCGTGCCTTAGTGGCACAGGAGCTGCCCGGAGGGACGGGAACCGGACGGAACACAGTCGCCATTGGAATCGAGCGCTTAAACGGGAGCCGATACAGGGATCCCGAGACACTGGCGGGGGGAAGCAGACGCCACGGGGGAAACAGCACAATTGAGGCGAGCCCACACGGACTCTAGCCTCTTTCGTTGCCCACCCTGCTCACTCGAGCTAGACTGAACACAGTGGGACGGCGCGCGCCCGCTGGCTGAACCGGAAGCCGGGCGGAACACAGTCGCCATTGGAACTGAGCGCTTGAACGGGGGCCGATACAGGGATCCCGAGACACTGGCGGGGGGAAGCAGACCCCCCACGGGGGAAACAGCACAGTTGAGGCGAGCCTGCACGGACACTAGCCTCTCTCGTCACCCACCCTGCTAATTCGAGCTAGATTAAACGCAGTGGGACAAGGCGCGCCCGCCCGCCCGCCCGCCCATCACTGAGGCAGACGGAACCAAAAACCCGAGGCTGTAGAAACCTGAAGGGGATCCAAAAACTGGGAACACACCGCGCACACAAACTCCGTTACCTTGACAACCCAGAGAAAGAGTGTGGGGAAAAAAAAAAAATGCCAAATAAAAACAGATTCCGAGGGAGCAAGATCAAGGAAGACGCTATGATGACCCCAAACGGAAAAGACACCCCAAGCCAGGATTATGAAGATAATGAGATAGAAGAAATGCAAGAAGCAGATCTCAAAGAATTGATAAGAACATTAAGAAGTTCTCAAAAACAAATTATTGAACTACAGAAATCCTTAATGGATAAGATAGAAAATCTCTCGCGCGAGAATGAAGTACTACGGAGAAATCAAAACGAAATGAAACAACTAGTAGAACAAGAAGCTACGAGAGTGACAAAAAATCTTAATGAATTGAAGAATTCAATAGATCAAGTGACAAGCAATCTTGAGGGCCTTAAAACCAGAATGGGTGAAGCAGAAGAGAGAATATCGGACCTAGAAGACAGAGAACAGGAGAAGAAACAGTCAAACCAAAGACAAGAAGAGGAAATTAGAAAACTAAAAGATATCGTCGGGAATTTACAGGATACTATTAAAAAACCCAACATTCGGGTTCTAGGTGTTCCTGAAGGTATGGAGAGGGAGAAAGGATTAGAAGGCCTTTTTAGGGAGATACTAGCAGAAAACTTTCCAGGCTTGGAGAAAGACAGAGAAATCCTAATCCAGGAAGCTCATAGAACCCCTAATAAACATGACCAAAAGAGATCCTCTGCACGACATATTGTAATTAAACTCACCACAGTGAAGCAAAAAGAAAAGATCCTAAAATGTGCAAGAGAGAAACGTCAGATTACTCTCAGAGGATCTCCAATTAGACTTACAGCTGACTTCTCAACAGAAACCCTACAAGCTAGAAGGGAATGGCGAGACATAGCCCAGGTACTTAGAGAGAAAAACTGCCAGCCCAGAATATTATACCCTGCAAAGCTCTCATTTGTGAATGAAGGTGAAATAAAGACCTTTCATAACAAACAAAAATTGAAAGAATTTGTTGCCACTCGTCCAGCCCTGCAAAAGATACTTAAAGACGTGTTACACACAGAAACACAGAAACACGACCATCAACATGAAAGAAGGTAAACGAAGGGAACCTCACGGCAAAAGATCACAGGGAATTCAAAGCATACATTAGAAAATATCTGGCAAATGGCAGGGCAAAGTTACCACTTATCAATAGTCACATTGAACGTTAAAGGTCTAAACTGTCCTGTTAAAAGACAGAGATTGGCTGATTGGGTTAAGGAACAAAAACCATCTATTTGCTGCCTACAAGAAACACATCTTTCCAACGAAGATCCATACAGACTGAAAATAAAAGGATGGAACAAGATATACCACGCCAACAGAAATGAAAAAAGAGCGGGTGTAACCATCTTAATATCGGACTACATAAACTTTAACACAAAAACTGTTAAGAGAGACAAAGAGGGGCACTATATAATGATTAAGGGATCAATACTACAGGAAGATATAACAATTCTCAATGTATATGCACCTAATTACAGGCCACAGGCTTATTTAAAAAATTTGTTAAGAAACTTAAAGGGAGACTTAGACCCCAACACAATAGTACTGGGGGACTTCAATACTTCACTCACAGATATTGACAGATCGACAGGACAGAAGATCAACAAGGAGACAGTAGATTTAAACAACACTATAGCCCAAATGGATCTAACAGATATCTACAGAACTTTTCATCCTACACGTAAAGCATTCACATTCTTCTCAGCAGCACATGGAACCTACTCTAGGATTGATCACATATTAGGCCATAAAGCAAGTCTCAGCAAATTCAAAAGAATTAGAATCATACCATGCAACTTCTCAGACCATGAGGGAGTGAAGTTGGAAATTAGCAACTCAGGAATCTCTAGAGCATATGCAAACACATGGAGATTGAACAACATGCTCCTGAATGAACAATGGGTCACTGAAGAAATCAAAAGAGAAATCAAAAATTTTCTGGAAGTAAATGAGGATAACAGCACAACATACCAAAACTTATGGGATACAGCAAAAGCAGTGTTAAGAGGAAAGTTTATATCAATAGGTGCCTACATCAAGAAACTGGAAAGGCACCAAATAGATGAGCTTTCAATGCATCTCAAGGATCTAGAAAATTTGCAGCAAACTAGACCCAAATCTAGTAGAAAAAGAGAAATAATCAAAATCAGAGAAGAAATCAACAGGATTGAATCCAAAAAAACATTACAAAAAATCAGCCAAACGAGGAGCTGGTTTTTTGAAAAAATAAACAAGATTGACACCCCATTGGCCCAACTAACTAAAAAAAGAAGAGAAAAGACCCAAATCAGTAAAATCAGAGATGAAAAAGGAAATATAACAACAGACACCACAGAAATCAAAAGAATCATCAGAAATTACTACAAGGACTTGTATGCCAGCAAACAGGGAAACCTATCAGAAATGGATAGATTCCTGGACACATGCAACCTACCTAAATTGAACCAGGAAGACATAGAAAACCTAAACAGACCCATAAGTGAGTCAGAAATTGAATCAGTAATAAAGGCCCTCCCAACAAAGAAAAGCCCAGGACCAGATGGATTCACTGCTGAATTCTACCAGACATTTAAAGAAGAACTAACCCCAATTCTTCTCAAACTATTCAGAACAATCGAAAAAGAGGGAATCCTCCCAAATTCCTTCTATGAAGCCAGCATCACCTTAATTCCTAAGCCAGAAAAAGATGCAGCATTGAAAGAGAATTACAGACCAATATCCCTCATGAACATAGATGCAAAAATCCTCAACAAAATTCTGGCCAATAGACTGCAACAACACATCAGAAAGATCATCCACCCAGACCAAGTGGGATTCATCCCTGGTATGCAGGGATGGTTCAATATTCGCAAAACAATCAACGTGATACACCACATTAACAGACTGCAGAAGAAAAACCATATGATTATCTCACTAGACGCAGAGAAAGCATTCGATAAAATTCAACACCCTTTCATGATGAAAACCCTAAGCAAACTGGGTATAGAAGGCACATTCCTCAATACAATCAAAGCAATTTATGAAAAACCCACGGCCAATATCCTATTGAATGGGGAAAAGTTGGAAGCATTTCCACTGAGATCTGGTACCAGACAGGGATGCCCACTCTCACCACTGCTATTCAATATAGTGCTGGAAGTCTTAGCCAGAGCTATTAGGCAAGAAAAAGAAATTAAAGGGATACAAGTTGGGAAGGAAGAACTCAAACTATCCCTCTTTGCAGACGACATGATTCTTTATTTAGGGGACCCAAAGAACTCTACTAAGAGACTATTGGAACTCATAGAAGAGTTCGGCAAAGTAGCAGGATATAAAATCAATGCACAAAAATCAACAGCCTTTGTATACACAGACAATGCCACGGCTGAGGAAGAACTGCTAAGATCAATCCCATTCCCAATAGCTACAAAAACAATCAAATACCTTGGAATAAATTTAACTAAGGACATTAAAGATCTCTACAATGAAAATTACAAAACCTTAAAGAAAGAAATAGAAGAGGATACCAAAAAATGGAGAAATCTCCCATGCTCATGGATTGGAAGAATCAATATCATCAAAATGTCCATTCTCCCAAAAGCAATTTACAGATTCAACGCAATACCAATCAAGATACCGAGGACATTCTTCTCAGATCTGGAAAAAATGATGCTGAAATTCATATGGAGACACAGGAGACCTCGAGTAGCTAAAGCAATCTTGTACAAAAAAAACAAAGCCGGAGGCATCACAATACCAGATTTCAGGACATACTACAGGGCAGTTGTTATCAAAACAGCATGGTACTGGTACAGAAACAGATGGATAGACCAATGGAACAGAATAGAAACTCCAGAAATCAATCCAAACACCTACAGCCAACTTATATTTGATCAACGATCCAAAACCAGTCCCTGGAGTAAGGTCAGTCTGTTTAATAAATGGTGCTGGGAAAACTGGATTTCCACGTGCAGAACCATGAAGCAAGACCCCTACCTTTCACCTTACACAAAAATCCATTCAACATGGATTAAAAATTTAAACCTACGACCCGACACCATCAAATTACTAGAGAGCATAGGAGAAACCCTGCAAGACATAGGTACTGGCAAAGACTTCTTGGAAAAGACCCCAGAAGCACAGGCACTGAAAACCAAAATTAACTACTGGGATTGCATCAAATTGAAAAGTTTCTGTACTGCAAAAGAAACAGTCAGGAAAGTGAATAGGAAACCGACAGAATGGGAAAATATATTTGCAAACTATGCAACAGATAAAGGGTTGATAACCAGAATCTACAAAGAAATTAAGAAACGCCACAACATCAAAACAAACAACCCACTTAAGAGATGGGCCAAGGACCTCAATAGACATTTTTCAAAAGAGGAAATCCAAATGGCCAACAGACACATGAAAAAATGTTCAAGATCCCTAGCAATCAGGGAAATGCAAATCAAAACCACAATGAGGTTTCACCTCACCCCGGTGAGAATGGCTCACATTCAGAAATCCACCAACAATAGATGCTGGAGAGGATGTGGGGAAAAAGGGACACTAATCCACTGTTGGTGGGAATGCAAACTGGTGAAGCCACTATGGAAGTCAGTCTGGAGATTCCTCAGAAACATGAATATAACCCTACCATTCAACCCAGCCATCCCACTCCTTGGAATTTTCCCAAAGGAAATTAAATTGGCAAACAAAAAAGCCGTCTGCACAGCAATGTTTATTGCGGCTCAATTCACAATAGCTAAGACTTGGAACCAACCCAAATGCCCATCAACAGTAGACTGGATTAGGAAATTATGGGACATGTACTCTACAGAATACTATACAGCAGTCAAAAACAATGAAATCCGGTCACTTGCAACAAAATGGAGGAATCTGGAAAACATCATGCTGAGTGAATTAAGTCAGTCCCAAAGAGACAAATATCATTTGTTTCCCTTGATTGGCGATGACTAACTGAGCACCAAAGGGGAAACCTGTAGAAGTGAAATGGACACTATGAGAAACAGTGACTCGATCAGCTCTTGTGCTGACTGTTGTTGTACAATGTAATACTTTATCCATGGTAGTATTTTTTTTTTCTTTATCCTAGTACTAGTGGTTGAACTCTGTAATTAACACACAATTATTCTTAGATGTTTAAATTTTAACTGAAAAGTGATCTCTGTGAAATATAAGAGTGGGAATAAGAGAGGGAGGAGATGTAAAACTTGGGACATGCTCAATCAGTCGTGCCCCAAATGATGGAGTTAGAATTGTGCCAGGGGTTTCCAATACAATCCCATCAAGGTGGCATGTACCAAGGCCATCTCATTAGTCCAAGTGATCAATTTCAGCTCACAATTGATCACACTGATAGGTCTAAGAGTCAAAGGGATCACACAAACAAGACTAGTGTCTGCTAATACTAACTGATAGAATGAAAAAGGGAGAGAATGATCCAACATGGGAAGCAGGATACACAGCAGACTCATAGAATGGCAGATGTCCTAAATAGCACTCTGGCCTCAGAATCAGCCCTTAAGGCATTCGGATCTGGCTCAAGAGCCCATGAGAATATTTTAGGCATGGAAAGCTAAGACACTCTGGAAAAAACAGAAGACCTAAATGAAAGATCTCTGCGAGTGAGATCCCAGTGGAAAGAACGGGGCCATCAAAGAAGGAGGTACCTTTCTCTGAAGGGAGGAGAGAACTTCCACTTTGACTATGGCCCTGTGGGAATAAGATCGAAGTCGGTGAACCCTAAAGGCTTCCATAGCCTCGGCAACTCATGACCAGAGCCTAGGGAGACTACTGACGCCATAAACAAGAGTGTCAAATTGTTAAATCAACATCAGGAGTCACTGTGTACTTACGTCTCATGAGGGATCTGTCCTTAATGTGTTATCCAATGTGAAGTGATGCTATTACTAGTACTGAAACAGTATTTTTACACTTTGTGTTTCTGAGTGGGTGCAAACTGATGAAATCCTTACATAGTATATATTGAATCGATCTCCTTTATATAAAGATAATTGCAAATGATTAAAAAAATCTTGGTGTTAAACTGGAAATTGCATAGACAATTAATCAATTTTTTTTAAAAAAAATCATGTAGGATCTCTGTCCTTAATGTGCTGTACATTGTGAATTAATACTATAACTAGCACTCCAACAGTATTATCATTTTGTGTCTCTATGCGAGGGCAAACCGTTGAAATCTTTACGTAATATGTACTAAATTGATCTTCTGTGTATAAAGAGAATTGAAAATGAATCTTGATGTGAACAGAAGGGGAGAGGGAGCGGGAAAGGGGAGGGTGGGGGGAGGGAGGGAAGTTGTGGGGGGGGGAGCCATTGTGGTCCATGAGCTGTTCTTTGGAAATTTATATTCTTTAAATAAAAGCTTTATATAAAAAAAAAAAACCTAAAAGATAGGATTTTTTACGATTTCACTGTAAAGAAATGTAGAATGCTTACAAATAAATGTATTCACTCTTATTAGATATTACAAGGTGTAACCATGTAGTAAAATATTACATAGTATCCCATAAATACACATAATTTTATACATCCATTATTTTTAAGAAGAAAAAAACAAAATTAATACTTTTAGGAGACAATCACTAAGCAATTTATACATCAACAATTTCACTAATACTATTGGCTCTCAATGTAGACCTTTTTCCCATGGGAAATGAAGTCCTGCCAGTTCATTAATTATTATAGTGTGCTAGCTATCTACTTCCAAGTGCTCAATTAATTTAAAGTGGAATACTTATCAATGAAATTATAAACACCAAAACTATAGATTTAGTAAACTACAAAGGGAAAGCCCCTTAGTCGAGTGCAAATGTTCTAAATACTAGTTCAAATTGCTTCATAGCTGTTTGAGCTCCCAACTTTAACCTAAGATAGAGTATCTTTGAAAAGCGAATTTGTCAATGATTGGAACAAGTAGCCATAAGAAAGACAGGCTGTTCTGATGCCATGTGCAGTTAAGTTAATACATGATTTTTGAAATCAGTTTCTTCTTACTAAATGACTGTGTCTTAGTATCTATTTGACTTTCTGAGAGACAGAAATAAAGAGAGGGAAAGAGATAGGAAAATGATTACCCCAGCTTGAATGAAATGAACCTTCTTGGTTCACTGTGCTATGAACAAGAAGACGGCATTAGCACCAATATGGTCCCCACACCTTTATCAGAGATTTTAATGTCAGAACTCAAGAGAATACAAATTAGGATGCAAAAATTGTGGAAACTACCGCACAAATATCAACAACAAAGTGTATTTATTTGTTGCTATTATTATCATTTGCTAATTTTCTTATAATGACTCTCTGGTTGAACTGGGATTGTTTTCTACTCATCCTGTATGACTGCCACAGTGCAGAGCCTAAAATAGATTTAAAATAGATCATTAATAACAAGCTCTGAGTGATAGGTCACTATTTGAAAAGAGTTAATTGAATGTTTGTCCATGGTTAGTTTTGGGGATTTTTTTTTATTAGAAAAAGTTTCTGGAAAATAAAGGAAACTAATATCAAAATATCTGAAGTGCAAATCATACAGACAGGAGAGTGAGGTTCAATTCTGGCATGCATCTCAGCTGTTTTTACATCTACTGTCAGTTTGTTCTGTTTCACTTTTTTATTACAAATAAGAGATTTAGGAAAAATAGAACTCAAATTGTATTTAATTGATTTAATTCTCTACAGAAGCAAAATTTTATGTTGTCCATGTATGGTAATTTGAGCATTATATATTACTATTGAAGAAAGATTTGTGTTACATGGTATGAATGAAAGCATTGAGAAAGGACTACGGAAAATAAACAAATATTTATTGTGCTTTAGTTTATATTACATACTTTTAAACAAAGTCTTAGTCCCAGCATTTCATTTTGTCCTCATAAATATTCCATGGAAACTTACTTAAGCATTCAAGTGAATATATTGGCCTACATAATTGAAAAGTCCTTCAGGTATGGTTTAGGTTCAGGGTTTAACAAAACAGCGTCCAGGTTGCATTGATCAGTTAGCTCTGCTCTTCCATGGGTTGCTTTCATTTTCTGAAGTGTGATTCCCTTCAGAGTTACATGATAGCTATCGCATATCCTGCCAACCGTCCTGTAGGCTCACAATGTGGGGAAAAGAGAGAGAGAGAGCATAAACCGGCATCCTGGGAACATCAAGGGTCCAGATCAGGCTCGATGCTCAACCCTGAACTACCCACAGTTATCCAATTAGTGAAATACATCAACGGAAACGCAATCTACCTGCTGGTCCTCTAGTAACATAAAATACAGATCAGGGAAAAGTACAGAACAATTCAGCCACTATTTCTGGAATTAGACTTAATGCTGCTCAGGCAGCAGAACAGTGGGTATATTCACTCAGGAAACACTTATTGACCACTGTTCATGAACTAGATACCATGCTAGACACAGAGAATACAGCACTAAATAAATTTGACAATCTCTTTAGCTATCATGCTGATTAGATTGATAGTATAGGAAGAGATAAAATCTTTTCTGAAAATAAATTCATATTTCTATCCTTTCAGGGTTGCAGAGAAAAGACAAATGAATTGAATTCTGCATTCTATATCATATTTCTAAACGGATTTCCCACATTTCAAACTCACAGGAGGCATAGGACCATGAGGATAAAAAGCTGTGCTGAAAGTGGTGGCTAAAATACATATAACTAACAAAATGCAAAATAAAGATAAATGGTGTTAAAATACTCACTTATCTTTTTTGAAATGTTAAATGTAATACTTGATTGTAAACAATTTAATACTACATGGAAGCTATAATGTCCTTTACACCACTTAAATGAATAATACAAATTGACCTGCTTCTTATTCTTTATCAATGAGACTATGTGTTCTGCTTTCTAAGTTACCTATGTGCAGTTTGTTTTTGTTGTGCTGTGGTTTGCCAACTACAATTGTATTCCATATTGTCAACAGTGACATAATTTCCAATTGAACAGGCCTCACTAATATTTGGTTTCTATTCCAAGGAATTGTTTGCTAGAAATATTAAATTTGCATAGAACTTCATTTCAGAAACTTCTCAAGAAAACATTTAATAAAAACTAAATTGTTTGACTTTTTAACAGACAGTAACAAAGAGCTGTTTCTAGGTTACAATGATTCAAACTCTCAAGTTGAAACTATCACTTGGCTGTGTTCAGCAATCCTCAGCTTACCTTAATCAAGCCCCTGCTTTGAAAGACCCACTAAAATTGGACTCCAAGAACTTGTAAGTCTTCTGGCTTGGCCCTTTCTACTCATATATGCTACAGAGACAGTCAACATAGTGAATTCACCAACTTTACCTCAAGAGTTGATTTTAGTGGCTTCTTTTTGGAGTGAGATTTCAAAAGTTGAAATAATTTCACCACTATATGGAGTGATTGTGTGTATTTTTTGAATGAATTGGTAGGTTATTTATAGACTCATTTAGATTCCAAATAGATCAGTCTTCATAGTGTTGCTCTTAAACTGGAAACCCCTGTAGCAAATCATCAAGAATTGTGTTTAAAAAGCTCTGGAGGCCATATAATTTCCATATGATTTATTTTATCTTCTTTAAGTATATTTTAAGGAATCCTGAAGAGCAAAGTATTCACAGTCTGGAAAGAAATGTGCAAACCATTTGGACACAAAAATGGAATTAAGATTGACAAATATGACTATTCATTGATAGTTGATGAGAAGCACTGTATCTATAATTACAAATTTAGATACTCTATGAAGTATTTTCTGATGAAGTGTAAAAAAATCAATCCTCTAAAAGGCTCTCAAAAAACTTTGTGCAGTAATTTTCATTCCTCTTCAACTCTAAGTGCAAAAATCTTTGTTGAAATTTATGCAAGATGAAGAGGTAACAGAAATAAAAGCTGATATTCAAGGAATATTTATTTTAAGCATTTTGAACAATATAAGTAACTGAAAATAGTGACTTGTCTTATTGCCTTCTTAAGCAAATTGCCTTTCTCAAATATATGCTAATTTGTGTGCGTGTGTGTGTATGTGTGTAGTTAATGTCAGTTTTGTGTGATTATATAGATCTAAGAGTTATGGATGAGAATTCAGGATTTAGAATCTCAGCCTCAGCCTGATTAGACAAAGGAAAATAATAGCATTTGTTACTCTGTCTTTAAGACAGAAATAAGGCAAATAAGTACAGATTCAGGGCCACAAACATATAGTTGGCCTGTCAAATTTCTGGTATCCTAAGGGTTTTTTTGTATAGGGAAAGGTAAATTCAATGCATGTTCATCAAAACAAGGTGAACTCCGTAAATTCCAGCTTTAGCTTTTGCTTTTGAGAGAAAAAATGGTTTTTCCCTTACACACAAAAAGGAGAAACTCATAATTGCGTCCTAAGTCAAGGTATTCCTAGAGACAGGAAGAATTCAGATGGAAATTAAGGACAAAGGGTAGCCTGGTGGTTTTGGGCTTGCTCCTACTGGGCAGTTAGACAAAATAGATTGTGAAATGCTTCTGCAGACAAGAAGCCCTATAAAAATGCCAGCCCATTAATCATGGGTGATTTTAATTACTGTGATATTGATTAGTATAGCAACTATGCAAAACTAAACCAGACACTATGCTTTCCTGAGCTTGCTTTTTTCCTCTCTCTTCTCAGTTTCCTGAACAGCTGGCTTAACCAAAGCCTATTTTAAGACCCAAAAAAGAGCACACATGAACAAAGTTAAGTTGAAGGTTGTGGAGGGTTGGAAAGAAGTTATTGAAGACAATGCAATTCTGGTTTCTCCTAGAAAACTTGACTACTTCTAAAAATGATCTGCAAACCATAAGGCCTGAAGGGAATGGGTCAGTCAATTTCATATGGTAAATGCATAATTGGTTTTATTTCCAGGACTGAATATTTGTTTTTATTTTAAAAGACATGTATTTGATGAACTTTCTGATATACATGAGAGATATTCAAAAATTTGTGGAAAATGCACATTATCTTTCAATTCCATTTTTCACAAAATTTTAGAGTAACTTTGTATATGTATATCTTCTACCTTTGGGCTCTTCTTTTGGGTTTTGTGAAAAACTCGCCTTTCTACATATGATTTTTCACACACATGGCAGTAAAGAAAGTACCCTAATTTACAATGAAATAATATATCTAATGATATTACATCAGATTCACATGCTATGAAGGCATACTACAACTCAGACATACAGAGAATTAAAATTTCTTTCCTTTTCTTCAACTGATCTAATGGTTTTCAGAAGCCCTTAATGCATTGTGTAGTAACAAAAATTAAATTTAAATTTTCAAACTTTCCATTTCATGACCTAATTTTCTTTAGTTTTAAAGACTCTCTTAATTGAGTTAAGGTTTTATGAAAATGCTCAAGGGCCTGGCACTGTGGCATAGCATATAAAGTTGCAGCATGCTGTATTGGCATCCCATATGAGCATAGGTTCAAGTCCTATTTGCTCCAGTTCCGATGTGGCTCCCTGCTGGTGTGCCTGGGAAAGCACTGGAGGATGGTCCACGTGCATGAGAATTAAGTCTGGTTTATTTATATAAGAAAATACTCACCCATGTGAGCAACCCAGATGAAGCTCCTGGCTCCTGGCTTCAGACTGATCCAGCACCAGCTGTTGCAGCTATTTGGAGAGTGGAGTGGACCAGGGATGGAATCTCTCTCTCTCTTTCTCTCTCCCTCTCTCTCCCTCTGTCTCTCTCACTTTCTCTCTGCCTTACAAATAAATAAAATCTTTTTAATCAAGATTTCACATTGATTTTGCCTCCCCTTTTGAGCACTTAAGGTGACCTTTCCATGTGTGGAGTGAGAATATTAATAGTCCTCATGGAAGCTAAAAGAGGCACAGGGCAAAAATGCCAAAGAAATGGTGTTCTTATGTGTGTAGACTCTCTGCCCAAGCACATTTTAAGTCACCAAGTATCTTCAATTTCCAGTCCCTCAGTTACAGCCTCTCTCTTTCCTTCCTTAAAGAATTAAGTCTGGTTTATTTATATAAGAAAATACTGTACACTTATGAAAATAACCTATATCTGCCATCATGAATAAATCTCATAAACAGTTAAGTCAGCTATAAAAAGCTACATACACACGATAAGATTCATAGACAAAGTTAAAATACAAAACAACAGTCTGTGGATATACACTGCAGCAATACAGAAACAATTGAAAGTACAAAAACTTTAACATCAATTTTAGAATAATGGATGATTCTCGAGAAGCCGGGAAAGTGAAGATGAAAGGAAGGGAAGATATCAGAAGGACATGGTTTTCAAAGAAGTGAGGGAAGTGAGCAGTTTAGAGCAGGAATTTACAAAATTGGGGGGTAAAAGGAGAATCTTCAGGTCCTAATTAGTGGTTGCCCGATTATTAATCCCTAATTCTTGCTTGAGTGAAAAAATCACGAAACACTGTAAATTTCATCCTCAGCCCTATAAAAAAAGTCTACTTATCAGTCTATTCAGTATCCCTATTTGGTTCTGCACAGGAATGTGAAGAAACTCCTGGGTCCTCTGTATTTTCCAGCAATTATGAGGGAGCTGGGGCCATGTTTCATCAGCCCAGCTTCTTGTCATATGATCATTCACACACAAGTATGGTCTCTTCTCTCATGATCAGAAATGAGAAACTTCTCACACAGGATCACAGCCTCTCAGCAGCTTTTCTATGAAAAGCCATTCTTTCATAATGATAGTGCAGCAGGTGGGAAACAAGGACTGATCTAAGACTTTCTTCCCTACCTTTTCTGTGACAGGTGCTACAGTCAAAACAGCAAATTTAACAGTATACTAAAATGCTTCCAAAAACATACAAAACAGGACCCTCATCTTAATAACTAATACTTTACAATGCCAAGTAGTGCATAACTGTTTCATTTAATCCTCATAGAACCATTGTAAATAGGTGCACTCCTCATTATAGTCAGAGATTTCAGAGGTTGAGGAAAGTGAACTCACTTCTCAGTATGACACACAGAATATGCGCTAAAGTTAATCTCCATATTGAAGGATGTCTTACTCCAGATTGATATCTCAGCTGCTACTGCCAAGTGGAAGAGGGTAACCAAAAGATTTGCCTATATCTATACTTCCATAATAAAGAAATATCCAGTAAAATAAAACCAAGCAAATATAAAAACTGATTCCACAAGTTATAGTATTACACAAAAATTGTTGGAATTTTTAATGAATTTGTTGGACTAATAATAGAAAAGATGTATCAGCAAAAATAGGAAATCAATGCTCTTCTTAGAGTGACCCAGTAACGGATACCCTCATGTCTTCATAGTAAATAAATTTCTAAATCTTGAATAGAAATATTTATATTAAGAGTCCATATACTTGAAATATCTTGGTAGTTTTGTTTCTCACACAAAATTTTAATATATAAAGCATGCATAAATTGGAAGCAGTTCTGGGGAAAGAACACAGGATGGATACTTTGGGTTGAATGTGTATGTGGGAGTGATTTCCTCCTTATCAGGGAAAAATAGATTGTAGGTTGCCCAGGAAATGTGACTGTTCATAGAATGCAGTTTGTTTTTATTGAATGAGAATTAGAGTTTAAGTGACTGATACAAATAAACACAATGATAGCAATGAGGAACAGAGACTTGGAATTAAACTAGCTGCTTCTGATTGAACTGGAGAGCATAAACATAGAAAATTATAATTCAGAGCTTTCAATACTTGGTTTTTCCCCTTTTCTTTCCCCTCTCTGCTTCCCAAACTCACATGCAAAATAGGTTCAGTCTTTCAAGTCCTCTAAAATAATTTCTTATCTCTCATTGTCACTAAGATAACAAGTCATACACAGAGAATTGCAAAACAATCTGAATTTGTGACATTGCTAAGACTTAAGTGAAAGTCAATCACTGATCGGCAGAGTCTCTTAGAATCATGATGGGAACATGTTGATGAGTTGAAATAAATATGCCTCAGATACTCCCAAACTCCACTGAATTCCCTTGCCTACAGAAGTAACTGCTCTATGAAATGAGCATAATAATTCTATCAACCTACTGTGATTACCATGCAGGTAAATTAATCATTGTAGGTGCCTGCTTAGAGAAGTATCTTGAATGTAGTAAGCATTATAAGAATGTTAATAAATAAAAGGGACTATAGCAGCTAGAAGTGACTTGAATTGTTTGAATGTTTAAGTGAAATCTGGGAATTAAATGAAAATTTAAGAAAATCTTTATATAATATAATGGACAAAGAAATCCAAAGACTTCGTGGGAGGGTGAGTAGTGTGGGAAGAATCAATATGTTCCTAAATTTGCATTTATGAAATGTATCAAGTTTGTATAGCTTAAATAAAAGATTCCTGGGTAAAAAAAAGAAAAGAAAAGAAATGTTAGAGTACAATTTTCATGTGTAATCTGTTAATCTACCTCCATCTATATCACTGTGGAAGGCCACCAAGTAAATGTTATCCTAGGCTTTCAAAGGGATTTGTGGTCATTTACAAAGATGATTATATATTTTATGCACAGCCAAGAAAATAATCTTGACTTTTCCAGAATTACTACACGTGGCTACCAGATAACAATACCTGGGGCTCCATAGGTTACTGAGGTTTACTAATCAGAATAACAGTGTACATGGACAGAGTGTACATAGAGACTGGCTTGAGTTCAGATATTATAGCAGGTCTGTAAAACAATGCTCTATTTCTAGCATACTTGATTACATAATTTAAACAGACATAGTTGGCAGCTAACAGAATCCTCACGTGGGTTCCCTCTCTTGTAAAATGAAGGCAGTTTGGCTTGTAAAGTCTAGGAAAAAGCCAATAATAAGCAAAATCCAGTATTATATATTCATAGGGAGCTAAGAATATTAGTGGATAAAGGATGTCAAGGTGGTACTTTCTATCATTTCTACATTTAAATAACAGGAGGTATATATGTGTTGTAAAAATAATGAGATTTAATTATTTTAAACGTGATCAGATGCTTAAGCACAATAGTGGTGCTGTTCCTCCTGTTATCTCTTTATTTCCACTGACATCTGGTAAGCATATTTCAATGTGAAAAGTCTTTTTTATTATTTTTTTCTTATTGTCAGATGCCATTTACTTTTGGGTCAGCAATACAGCTTTGCTATGGTCCCTCTGCTTCTCTGCATAAAATATCTAAGAATCTGGATCACTTCACCATTCTACAGACTAGTTGCTAGTCCACTGCATTCCTAACATATTGTTGGCTGAATTTGATGAGCAGAAATACCCTAAATACCTATACATACTTGTATACACACAACAGTACATATACTAGAGAAAAGGGGTAACTATCATAGAAACTCAAGTTCATACTTCAATGTTGGGCAGTGATTCGATGATGCTGTGATATCCCTCCACAGTGAAAAAAAAAAAAAAACTTGACTCCATTTTACACAATAATTACCATCTACACACCAGCTCTCAGGATAGATTAGCAGGACTATTGACAATGGTAGGATTTGACATTATGTGATTCTGAAAATAAGAGTCTAATAGTTCAACTTCCTCAATTTTTCTCATGTTTCTAACATTTTTGCATTTGTCTAAATCTAAACTTTTCTCTGCTTAAAAGCAGTGGTTTATATAACTTCAGTATACTATGATATTTGTCATATTGTTACTATAACAAATTAACACAAATAAAGCAAATTAAATGAGATCTCATTCATTATCTTGAAGTTTGGAGCACAGGTATTTGAAACGGGCCTCACTGGATTAAAATCAATACATTTACTGGCTCTGTTACTTTTTGGAAGTCCTAGAAAAAAAATCTTTCTCGATTTTTCCAACGTTATTGTTGTCCACATTCCTTGGAAAGTAGCTTCTCTTCCGCCCTCCAGGCTAGCAGTGAATTGTCAGTACAGGTTTTCTCACATTGCATCATCAATTCTAATTCTTTTACCTATAAGGATCCTTGTGATTGCATTGTAACTAGACAAAATAGGATAATCTCAGGCCATCTGATAAACAAATGTTATAACATCTTCAGTTTTAATTCCTCTTTGTATGATCACACATTCACAGGCTTCAAGGATTAGGATGTGAACATCCTTGAAGATATGTTGCCATAAATTCTGTATACCATAGACACCTTCCTTTTCCCTCTGACCTCATGATTTCATGAAAAAACAAGTTTCCATTTGCAAAACTTCCTGATTACTCTCTGACTTCTCAGAATAGTAACAGCAGCTATTACTGAACTTGAGAACTATAAATGAGCACATATGGTTTATCTGCTACCATATTCTCCTAGGGCTCTGCTGGGTTACAGACAGCATGTATGTGATCACATCTCCTTTCCCTCTCTGCCTCTCTATCTTTGTCAATAGATAAATATATTTTATTTCAATAATAAATATATTTTAAAATAAATTGATCAATAAATATATTTTTTAAGATATAAGCATAACATGGTTGTAGGCTTATTATTCTTTCCTCTGGAGCCACAAGACATGGCTTCATCATTACAATGGATCATATAGTTTCAGATTAAGAGCTAAAATGAACTTTTCCTAGGTTATCATTGATTTATTTTTGTCATTACAATAAAACTGTGACACATGAAGTAACTTCTGATTATTTATAAATGGAAAATCCATTTGTAGTTCTAATAGTTAATACACAGTTTGAAATTCTGGTTGCTTCCAGCTGAAATTAACTACTTTCAGTACTACACATATATTCCACAACTTAGTCAAATGTAATATCCCTCACTCCTCTTCAAATCAGTAAACTGCTTATTGCTTAAATTCTATAATAGCATTTTTCTGTGACCTTCTACTAAAATCAACTTTGTGGTGATTAAATAAGGACAACTGAATAAAATATAAAATAAATTGATCTTTAGTGCCTTGCATTCCCATTAAGTATCTCCTTTAGATTATACTAACAAACTCCCAATATTCTCCTGTTGTACAATTTAGATTCCCATGTGACGAGGCAATTTTCAGAACCATTCTAAATACATACACACACACACACACATTTAATTTCAAACACTGCACCAGAGTCATTCTCTTTTATCATAAATGTGTCTGGTAAATATTAAATTAATCAAATATGCCAATCCCTCTAACTGTAGACACTGGGCACTTCTCACCTAAAAGGTTAGCATCAGAGGATGAGAGGCTAAACAAATAGCAAATTTTTTATGAAATATTGGTCCTTTCCTGGAATGTATATTAAGCTATTATCATAGATGCCAGGGACTATTTTGGGCAGTGGTATAAAGAATCAAAAAATAAAAGTCTCCTCCAAAGTTAATTCTACCCCCTGAACAAAGCAGCAAGCATGTTGTTTAATGCTATCTCTTTGTTTGCAATCTACTTCATCATCTGAACAACTTCTCCTGATATTCAGGCCACATTACTTTCATATCTCATCAGGTCTCCAGTCCCCATGGCCAAGAAAGCCCAGTTGTCCTACATTACGCCCTATTTCAATTCCATCAAATAATCCTATTCTATAGCCCACTGAATCACAATTTAGATAGATGATTGGAGGTGTCAAGAACTTTAATGCTTATGATGAACTAAATATACATGATCTAACAGGCAATAACACCCCAGCCCCAGCATAGTAATATTGCAGCAAAAAATCTGGGAACAAAGAGGGAGATGGGGTTGGGAAGAATTTAAGCAACCATGAAAGGAAGTAAAGTGGAAGGAAGGGATGGAGGGAGATAGGAAGGAAAGAAGGAACTAAAAATGAGAAAAACATGAGATTAGTTGATTGTCTAAGATACCCAGATGGTGACTGTAATTTTTACTCATTAACCCCATTTTGTGCACTTTTCATTGTTAAGGAATAGAACTCCATACACACTTCTTTGTTTTCTGGAACTGTTGGGTGGTCTCATTGGCCAAATATTATAAATACTATTTCTGATTTATGGTTTAAATACCAGAATTTACAGGGAAAATTTATAGAAGTATCTACAATAGTGTTATATTGAAGTACAAAGTGTCACCACACACTTAGCAGCTTCAAACAACGTGTATTTATTATCTTATAGTGTCCATGTGTTAAGCATAAAGTGCTGGCTAACTAGCTGGGTGCTTTGATTAAGGTCTCACAAAGCTACAACCTCACATGATCTTCAGGGTTCTCTTCAAAGCTCATTTAGATTGTTAGCATGACTAAATTATGGTCGTGGGACTGAGGTCCCACTCTCTCACATGCTCGCAGTCAGGGATTTGTCAGAGCTCCTAGAGGCTACCCTCAGGCCTTTGCCATGAGGGCCTCTTACAGCATGGTAGCTGACTTCCTTTTATTCATTTTTGCTTATTGATTTTCATTGTATATGAAGGGCAGAGGGAGAGAAACAGAGGTAAATAGGGAAGAAGAAGGAGAGGGGGTAGGGTGAGTGGGAGAGGGGAAAAAAGAGGATGAAATGAAAGGGGAGGGGTAGGAGTGGGAGGAGGGGGAAAGAGGGTAGAGGAAGAGAAAGGGATCTTCCATCTTCTGACTCACTCCCCAAATGCCTCTAACAGCCAGGGAAAATAAAGGTCAAAGTCAAAGGCCTGTAACTGAATCTGGATTTTCCAGGCAGGAACTCAAGTACCTGGGCCATTTCATGCTCCCTCCAGGGTGCTAGCTTACTTCTTCAAAACCAGCAAACTGATTCACTCAGTCTGCTAAGGCAAAATCTTACACACTATAACAAAACTGCAGTCTATATTCAAGACTTGAGGATTTCACAGAGTATACACACTTTGGGGCAAGAATATTCGGGGTATCTACAAGCTGCCTATCATATTATTCTTGAAGTTTCCTATTTTATCTTTAGAAGCTGCTTTGCTCCTCAAAAGAGTGTTTATGGATAAATAATGTGGACCAGGCCTGGATTCTATAACACAGGAACAACTGTGTTCAATGTACAGAAACCGTTCCCATTTTTCCAGAAATGTTCTCTTTCTAGAAAAGCACTTTGCTACCTTTCTTGCTTAACAGTGACAGCAGACTCTTTCATTAAAAAAACAATCTATGAAATGTCATTTAGGATTGTGTTTAATCCACCAAAATAAAATTGTATCAGTGATGATAGCTTTTAGCCCTGAAACATGAATTTTAAGTCAATGGTTTCTGTGGAATTAGGTGTAATTTTTAGCTCCATTCTTAATCCTATGACTCAAGGAGTCTTTTGTACCAAAACATATTACCAAATTTTCTGTTTACCTTTCTTATTTCATAATTGCAAAACATTCCAAGTACAGAAGATTCTATGAATTCTCCAAATTCTCTCTTAACAAAAATAAAAATATATTCAATACAGAAAAGACTATCTACAATGCTCAGTAAAATAGGATTAGGGTTTTAGAGACCATATGAAAAACTGCTCAAAATCAAAATATGTTGAATCCCATATATATCTAATAGTATCTTCTTTTAATTTCAAACACAGTTGCTGAGAGCTAAACAATACAATATTGAAATAATATTATAAGTGGAGAAAAAGCTAACATTAAGTCACTCAGACATGACAAAATAATCATTTTTATTAAATTGGATGGTTCGCTTCCACAGGATAGATATCATTTACAAAAGGGATTTGACTAGTACTTCTACATATATATATATATATATATATTATATATATATTACATTTATATATATATATTCTATACATATATATATTCTATATATATATAGAAGTACTATATATATATAGAATATATATATATAAATGTACATATATAAACACAATATTAAATGAAGCACAAGTAAAGTCATGATTTATTTTGTAGCTGGTGAGACAGAGAACTATGATTTATGTCTTCTATTAGGGAGAGGGGACTTCTGGGCACATCTATAGCCAGGGAAAAATAAGCACAATCATTATCACAAAATGAAGATAATGCAATGTAGCAAAGAAGAGGTTTAACCAGATATTTGATGGGTTTAAAACAATTTCATTTTTGCTTTTTGAATATGTTGCCACACTAAAAATATTTTCATTTTTAAAAACCTAACATGCAATTTAATATTGCAGATGTGGACACATTCTACTGTGGGTAGACTTGAAATGAAATAGTGGAGAATACTTTTTGGCATTAGTGATTAGTTTGACTAGTAGAAAACAAACCAAAGAAGCAAGACCATCTTGTAGAAGATTAAATGTAAAGGTGACTATTTCAGCATATGACAGAATCAAGACTGTATTTCTCCATTCTCACCAGCTGAATAAAAGCATGATCCCTAACTCCTGAATTAGAAATTATGAAAATATTTAATTATGGCTTTATAAATGAATAAGATAAGCCAATTATCTGATAACTTCCTACATAACTAATCTGAGTCATCTCAAATTCCTAGACAACACAATTTAGTTAAGCCCTGCTGAATTTATGTGCTATTGCATTGCTACATTTCTTTGCCCTACTTTCCACTAATCAATTTTAAATGTCTTTTAGCTTTCCCCTCTATCTAGGTGTTGTGATATATAGAGATTACTAAGAACAATTTTTATTTATTCATTCATTCTCTGACTCATTCATCCATCCATTCATTCACTATTTGGACAGTATCTGCATCAGTCAGTGTTCCACAAGCTAAACAGAACTCAAAGGAGATATTAAATGACATATGTATAAATTCATTATGAGGAATCAACTTGCATAATTGTGAGATGAGCTAGGCAAATCTCAAATTTGGATGTGAGCCTTCATACAAAACTGAAGTTCTATCACACAGGCAGAATTACTTCTTCCTCACAGAAACCTCAATTCTGCTCCTAAAGCTCATCACATTGATTGGATTGGGACTGTATAAATTAATGACGATAATTTTCTTTGTGCAAAGTCAGCTGGCTATAGATATCAGTCACAAATAGAAACTACCTTTATAGTGACACATCGAAGGTATTTGACTGTATAACTGGGCATGATAGCCAAGCCAAGATGATACACAATTCTGATTATCACAGTTCACTCTTGTCAACTTGGTGCTCTTAAACATCCACTTAAACCATATTTGATTTCCAAATAAAGACCACAAATGTATTTCCTCCTAACAAGATGAAAATATTTGGCATAGCCCTTTTCTTGAAAGTGAATGCCATATACTGGATGATATTCAGTATATTCTTGATATTCTATAAGATATTCTATAAGATAAATATGGTGATATAAAGTTATATATTTTATAAGATAAATATGATGATATAAAGTTAACTGTAATTAATACATGTTAGATGATAAAGGAATAGCAGAATGAAGACACAAGATAATTGATGAATGCAGCACACTTTCATAACAAAATTAATATGCTTAATGATTACAGTCCTTATTCTGCAACTAGACATGTATTTATAAATAGTGTAACTACCTACCACCTTCTATTTCTTATTCAAAATTCCCTTTACCCTCAAAAAACACACTACTTGGTGTTATATATGGAATTTTATCCTTAAATTCCACATATTAAAATTCTAACCCCCAATGTGCTTGTATTTGGAAATAGGGTCATTAAGAAAGGTAATTAGGGCTAAATATAATCATAAGGATAACTTTGGGAATGGGAGATGTTAATATTCAGGTGACTGGTGATTTGATAGGAGTAGAATTCTATAAGGGGAAAGAGACATAAGAATTGCATGTGCACAGAATAAAGATAGCATGAGAGTACAGCCAGAAACCCACCATCTGTAAACCAAGGAGACCAGCACCATGAGAAACCAAACGTGCTAACACTTTGACCTTGAACGTTGAACCACCAGGGAATTGAGGAAGCAAATTTCTGTTGTTTAAGCTTCCAAATTTAGTTGAGTAAACTTAGCAGACACACAGCTGGTAATGTTTCTTTGCCTAGTACAATTAACCAAACCTTTATTCTTAGCATACTTATACCATAAGCAATGTTGCCTAGCTTTAGTTCTAGTTTCCTATTGACTTGAAGATTACAGGGCACCATAAGTTATCTCCTATATCCTCCATGCTCTTGCTGGCCTCTTTTATATAGTCACTTCTCAATTCCCCCTTGTTAATCAGAATCAATCATTTAAGCCAGTATAGTAATCCCCCTTTTAGCTACTGATTTAGAGAAATGAGGTACCTAAAGTCACCAGATGACAGCCTTAACTTCCAGTTGAATAGAATAATTTCTATGTCTCCTACTAGAATCATTCCTCATTTTGGAAGGAATATCTCTACACCAGAAAACCAGAACACCTTGGAGTAAAAAGTAAAATATTGCTGGTGGCTCTGTAGTAGGAATAATGGAAATATCACACCACTCCGTGATTCCTGGATCCATGAATCCTGGGCATGGGAGAAATGGTACCATAGAGCAAGTGCTTATATGGAGGATATAGAGACTTTTGGAGAACACTGTCTCAGCTCTGAAAGTTGTTAGTATGTAACTAGTTCTATAAGTATTCAAAAGGGCATTCTTCTAGTCTATCAAGCAAGCTTATTCTGAATTATGGAAAACAAGTTAAAATCAGTGAATTCCATGAGTGGGCCATTGTCACATTTCATTGGCTATGAAGGGAATTCCTTCATCATAAGCAATATTATGTACAATAACTGTGTACAAGGTATTCTGTAAGTGCACAAATGGTAGTTTTGTCAGAAGCACTGCATGCAGACAAGAGAAATTGATATCCAGAGAAAGTATTTATTTTGATTAGAACAAAACACTACTCCCTTCATTACGGAAGCAGTTCAATGCAATCAACCTGCTGCTAGGTGAGTGGTTAATCACTCCAAGAAATTCTGTCATAGTGGGGGTTCAGTGTTACTCTCTACTAGTAGAAGAAAAGTCTCTCAGTAGGGAAACGTTTTCTTTGATAAATTAAAGTCTGTTATTTAGCATAAGCCATTTTGTTCATGGGTGTTTTGTTCACGAGTACACTGGGCATAACCAGAATGTTTAAGCAAAGAGGCTCACTAGAATCCACAGACTGAGTCATCCCAATCACCTGAATATTAACATCTCCCATTCCCAAAGTCAGATTTTGGTGAATAACTATGAACTGTGTTCTGCTGTTTATTGAACTATATTCTTGGGCCATGTGAAGTGATCTCTCCATATACCTCAAACACCCAGACTTTCTTGTCACCAATTTTCCAATCATGTTCCTTCCAAGTCCTTGACCATTGAGCCAGATTATTCTTTGTAGCCCAGGTGTCACACAGGTTCATATTTCTAACCATTTTCTATATACTATGACTCACACAGTCTCATATCTGTAGCCATTCCTTGTGTCAAGTAAAATGGACAATCAGGCAAGCTGCTGAAGGTTCTGCTCATTGAGAGGATTTCCCTTAACCAATGTCCTTCAGAGATGTCTCAGGTTTGCAGATGTACTCCATTATCAGGTGACTTCTGCAGATCCTGGACAACCATCTGTAAATTAGGTCTTAGTTTGCTCTTCTGAAGTCAATCTTCATAGGTTATAGTTGTGGGCTGGGAAAGAGTAGCTTATGTAGCCAATAAGTATCATAGATATATTTTTTAAACTTTTGTTTTTATTTTGTTTGAAAGGCAGACACAGAGAGATGGAGAGATCTTCTATCCACTTGTTCACTTTCCAAATGCATGTAACCACCAGGGCTGGGACAGGCTGAAACTAGGAGCCAGGAACTGAATACAGGTTTACCAGGTAGGTGACAGGGAACCAAGAATTTCAACTATCACTTGCTACATCCAGGGTTATCAATTACCACAAACCTGTAATGGAGTACAGGACCAAGACTCATAACAGGTACTCCAACATGGGGTGCAGGTGACCAAAGCGGCACCTTAACCACTGTCCAAAAGACCTGTCCCTAATCATGGATATTTATACAGTGACATCATGGGGCTTATTTATACTTTGGGAACTGTTCAGGTCCAGGTTCATATATACTATTTCCATTTGATAGTAGAGTGCTTCTATGTATGAGTAAAAAGTTTTAGCCTATATGTGTCTGTATATATATACATATGTATATATATATACACATACACATCCATATATATATATACATATCACATTGTGTTTGTCCAGTCATCAGTTGACAGACATCCAGATTGATTTCATATGTCTGCAATTGTGAATTAGGCTGCCATAAATAGAGAAGTACAACCTTCTCTTTCACATGCTGGTTTTACTTCCTTTAGATAAATTCCCTGAAATGGAATAGTTAGGTCAAATGGTAGATCTACTTTCAGTTTTTTGATGAATATACATACTATTCTATAATGTTTGTTATACTTTACATTTCCACATAGAGTATTAGGGTACTCTTTTCTCAACAACTTCACTAACTTTTGTTATTTTATGACTTCTGGGTAATAGCTATTCTAACTAGAGTTCCATGATACCCCACTGTGGTTGTTATTTGCATTTCCCTGATAGCCAGAGACCTTGAGCATTTTAAATGGGTCTGTTGGCCATTCATATTTCTTCCTTTAAAAAAATGTTCATTCTTATCTTTTGTTCATTTCTTTTTTTTTAAAGAGAGATTTATTTAATTGAAAGGCAGAGTTGTTGAGAGAGACAGAGAAAGAGAGGTCATCCACCCACTTGTTCACTCTCCAAATGGCCACAATGGCCAGAGCTGGGCCAAGCTAAAGTCAGAATCCAGAACTTCTTCTGGGTTTCCCTCATGGGTGTGGGGACCCAAGCACTTAGGCCATCCTCCGTTGCTTTCCCAGAACATAGCCAGGGAGCTGGATTGGAAGTGGAGCAGCCAGCATGCAAACTGATGCCCATATGGCTTTACCTGCTACACCATAGCTCCTGCCTTGTTGTTGAGTGTCTTTGAGCTCTTTGTATTTTCTGGACAATAACCCTTTTTTTCAGATGCATAGTTTGCAAATATTTTTCCCATTCTGTCTGCTTTCTCTTATTTGCTAATTATTTCCTTTGATGCACAGAAGCTTCTTAGCTTGATATAATTTGTTTGTTTTTGCTCTTACAGCCTGTGCTTTGGGGGTCTGACCCAAAAAGTCTTTGCCTAGGTCAATATCTTGCTATGTTTTACCATGGCTTCTGCAAGTAGTTTGGCAATTTCAGCTCTTAAATTTGGATCATCGATCCATTTTGATTTGACTTTTGTATAAGGTGAAAGATACGGGTTTTGTTTCAAACTATTGCTTGTAGAAATCCAATTTTTCCAAAAATATTTTTGAAGAGACTATTTTCCAAGTATATTTTAAGCACATCTGTTGAAAATTAGTTGGTTGTAGATGTGTCGGAAAATGTCTGGGGGTTCTATTTTGTTCTTTTGTTTAACATGTCTTTGTTTATGCCAATACCATGCTCCTTTGGTTATATTAGCTCTGTAATATGTCTTGAAATTTGGTATTGTGATGCTTCTGGCTTTATTTTTATTACTTAAGATTGCTTTGGCTATTTAGGGTCTTTTGTGTTTACATATGAGCTTTTAGATTTTTTAGTTCTGTGAAGAATGTCTTGGAATTTTGAGGGAATTTCACTGAATCTATAAATTGCTTTGGGTTGTATGGACATTTTGACATTATTAAAATTTTCAATTAATGAGCATGAATGATTTTTGCAATTTTTGATGTGGCTTATGTTTCTCTCATTAATCTTCAATAATTTTTGACACAGAGATTTTTCATATCCTTACTTAAATTTTCTCAAAGATATTCAAACTTTTGTTGCTATTGTACATGGCATTGTTCTAAAAAGTTCGTTCTCAGCAAGTTTAGTCTCTCGATTCTTTACAATGCCAGATTTTTTAGTCTCCAAATTCTTTACAATGAAGGCTGATTTACTGTTCAGGATGAGGATACAGTCCCAGCAAAATTCTTCAATGATTAAAGCCAATTTATAATTTGAATCTCCCTGAGATGTGGATACCTTTCCTCTACAGTCTACCAAGGCAATGATGGCATTTATTGTAGGCCACCTTTAAGTTCAAATTTTATCCATTCAATCAACTAAATTTTCAGCACCTCTTTTTGCCCATAAAACTTACCTTTGAACTCAGAATCTTACTAAGTGAACCAAAGTCAGTAAACTCAGCCTAATCCCAATTTTGGCTTCACATCATCACCATCATTCCATGCCTTTAATGTTTACTCCCACATATATTCCCCGGGTTTTGCTCTGTTTAAATTGAAAATCCATGCAATCATTTAGGTGATTAGCACATATCTTCCTTAGCTCATACTAGGCCCTTTTGGGACTAAGATGAGTTGCATCTAGCACTAGTTCTAGTTCTAGAAACAAAGAGGGATGCCAGAGGTATCAGTAGTGCCTTGTCAGGCAACCACATCAGGTATGGAAATTACAGGTTCTTGAGGCAAAGAAGGATTCAGCTTCTGAGACTGTGGTGAGAGGACTGCTTCTACTGCAAAGGAAACTTAGTAGAATTTAAGATGTGAATGTCTGAGATTTCATCAGGACCTTCTCATAGGGCCACATTTCAATGAATACTATTTGATACCTTTCCAATAAATGCCCTCACTTTTAACAGCAAAAACTATGCAAAGTGGAAAATTCAATTTATGTTGTAATTCAACCTATCATAATATGAAATCATTGGTTTGGTGTTCAGAAATCTCACCCCTACCATTGTAGAAAACAATGGCAGATATACATGCTGTCATGTCTGCAGTACTTGAACTAGACATTTAAATTTCTGAGCTCATCCATTTCTTTCTTGACTTTCTCCAACATATTCAGGAATAACTAGCTAATCTTTTCACAGTCCTGAACCTGACCACACTATTCTTTGGTATCAAATATACAGTCACCTAGAGCCTTGTTATTTGTAATTATTAGAAGTATCCAATATGATATTTTATATAACTTTATTTTTACATTATGTCATAGACTATCAGTACTATTTTTACACTGGAATTACTGTCACTAGTATCAGTAAACATAAACAGGTTAGGGAACCAATTCCAGGAAATCTAAAGCCAATTTAGAAAAAAAAATGTAGAATGCAAAAATCACATTTTAAACCAAAATTATTAGTGATTCTCTCAAAAATAGAACTTGTAGGATAAAAATGACACAGATATTGATAGATGCATAATTCAGAGAGAAACAGAAAATAAGGGGAAAAGACATTTATGCAAAGAACTGCTTGCATGACCATGGGATCTAGAGTGACAAATCCACAATCCATAAAGTCCATAAGGTAGACCAAGCTGTAAAGCCTTGAGAAGGAGCTGAAACTATATCCAATAGGCGGAATTCCACTTTCCTCAGAGAAACTTCAGTTCTTCTCTTAAGCTTTTCAATTTATTATATCAGGTCCATATAGATTAGTAAAGCTCAGCCTTTATTTAAACTCTACTCTGACAAACACACACACAAACTAAAGCCAAAACATGTTTGCCTCATGCAATTCATGCGATCTTTATGGATGTCCTGGCTTTGAAGAGAGCACTTGGCTGCAACGTGTCGGCGCTTGGTGTGTACTAACTGCTGCAGTGATAGTGCTCGTGTTAAGTACCCAAAGGTAAGGGATGGCTCTGAAATGAGTTACGTTGCATGAAATAGCTACTGCTGCCTTAATAGTTTTGTTAAGAAACATAGAATAGAAATAGAATTTCATACCTAAAATACATTAGTCTCTGGGACTTCACAGGACGGGATGCCTCGCCTGTCTGTTCTTTTCCCATGGAGGACCTGATCATTTTCTCTGGAAAAGAGGAGATAAAAAATGGTTTTCAAGTGTCACTATGCAAGCACGAATAATACCTGTCTAAAATGAGGATGTCTTCTTCCTTGAGGTCATGACAGGGATAAATGGGCTTTGAAATACAGCAGGAGGGATTTAGATTTCCATATGAAGGCAAGTTTACTGCAAGAGATAAGAGATTCTGTTCTTCTTGACTGTCCATCTGTCTTGAATAATTAATATGCAGTATTGCACAGTGCATGACAAGTGAATAAGAATATAAAATATGTAGAATATTTCACAACTTGGTATAGCTTTGCATGAACCCCTCACTTCCATACAAGTCAAACAGTAATTGATAATCTTTATTATGAGATTGGAGAGCATCTGGTTACCCAGGAAAGAAGTAACATTGGGACTTGCTCAAAATACATGCAAGGCTCAAGACACATGGCCACTTCTTGTAGAATTAAGTAAGCACAAGACAAGCTGCTTGCCTGACTTAACATAGGGAAAAAAATAGAACTTTAGTAAAAACACTTTTTGCCTACAGCTAGAAATCCAAGAATACTGATCATCTGATCATCATAAATTTTGCAGAACTGCAAAGTCAAAATTATTTGTCTTGTAGTCAAGCTAGTGTGTGTGAAAACCAGGAGACAAGTGAAAGGATTAAAAACTGAAACCAAGGAGGCCAAAGAAATGATTCTGACATGCCAGGCATTTCTCAGATACTTTACTGCTCAACAGAAGTAATTTGCTCCATCTTCTAGGGCACAGCCTGTTGGTAGAGACTGATTTTTGTTATGCTTCACTATCTTAGAGTAGGGAACAGGGTAGGGCCCTAAGGCTTGCTGTGAAAGACAGAGCGGTAGGAGGATATACAGTTTAGTGGCCCCTTCTCTATTCAATACCTAGCTTGTTTTCTACCTTATGTTATGAACACAAATTGAATTAGATACCCAGTAACTACCTTAAATCTCTGGAAAAATACAGGCTTGGTAACTGCTCAGTAGTCTATCCACAGATATACATAATTGTACCACAGTGAAATTCCTAAAATGATAAAGACCCCTCTAGTTTCATCACACCATGGAGCACGAGACAAAGTGGATTTTCTCCCAGGAGGCCAGAACTTCGGCAAGCAATGGAAGACCAGGAATTAGTTCCACTGATAGGGAAATCAGTCTTTTTGTAAATTTTCATCCAACACAATTTGAAATATGCTATAGAATTGTGCTATCTTATTGTAGCCAATCTCCAAAATTGTTGCCTAGCTCATCACTTCTTAATGTTCATGCTGCTTTGTGGACCCTTCTGTATTTAATTTGGGCTGTCCCTGTAACTAGCGTTTAGTAAGACAATGCAGTAGGTGGTCGATGGTCGCTCTGAGTATAAACTTTAAGAAGGCCCACAAAAGCCTCCTAGAGAATCCTGAACCACTCTCTGAGAATACCGTCCACCCCACCGGAGAGACCACAGTCCTTGTGGAGAAACCAGAGAACAGAGATGGAATCCACGACAGCCACGGGAGGAGTTCCCCCAACTCCCACCCCATCCTGGGTGCCAGTTCCGCTCCAGATTACATCAGCCCAGCTGTGATCACTGGGCAACCACAGTGAGAAAAGAATGGAAAACCCACAGAACCATGAAAGACAATGGAGAGACTGTTTAAAACACCAGCTCTGGGTGGTGTTGAAAGCAACAGCTGACAACTAAAGCAAAACTTCTCTCCTTGTTTACCTTTTTTTTTTTTTTAAATATTCTAAGTGAGTGTGATTCCAACAGTCAGCCCACACTGCATCTCAGACCATATGTGAGGTGTTATATTTATGTAAGTGAATCATTTAGGCATAGACTATGGGCAGGGTAGAGCCACATTTAGACACGGTTGGTTAGGATGCTCACCACTGGGTCCCGGATCTGGAGCCAAATGTAGCATCTCTCTCTGTGTTGAAGTTGTAAAGAAGATGACCAACGAACTTTTGGTTATATGTGGAATAGGTTTAGTATATTGAGAAGAAAACCCTTGAAGTTATTTGTGTGAAGAAAAGGTTGCATATTTGGGGTGGAGAGGATTTATATGCATGCCAGCTTTTTCTAAAATCAGTGACCTACTTTTTCTGGTAACATAACCTTCCTTGGTGAGGATCCTTTTGCATGTAGTTTGGATGGTACAGATGTCATAGTAACTGAACAGAATGCTGAACTTCTAAGGAAGACGGTGACTTCTCAGGGACTGCTTAACCAGGACAATGTCCTCTGAGATCACTGATTGCCCGCTTGGCCCCATGTTGACAGACATTTCTAAGAAAGCAACCAAACCAGACAGTAGAAAATAGGTCATGAGCAGAGATGGAGGAGAGAGGGTATTGACAATGTTATTAAGGCACCCCAAAAGATGATTCTTAGGTTTCTCGGGAATATGACTAAAACTGGAAAATAAAATGTAGTATATACTTCTCTTAGGGATCCCCAGTAGAAACAACACTGTAGATTGTGAAAGGTTTTTCAGGAAAGAAGCCATTTAACATGGGTTAATCTAAGACTATTGGATGCATTCTGCAGTGACTAAAATCTCAGCAGATCAATTACTAGCACTTATACCAGGAATAGATTGCTGTACTATTGAATGATTCCCATGAAATTGCCATGCTGTTTAGCATAGCACCCAAGTTTTATCATTTACTCCAAATTACTTTTATGATTATTCGCCTATTTATGGCTACTGAAAAATAGGGGCCCAGGCACACTGGCCTCTCTTAAATCCTAAATAAGACAAACACCTGCATGTTTATCATACCTTTCTTAATTCCAATAACAGTCTTCGTCCATTCTTTAATTGTGCTTAAACTCTTCTGGGATGTTTCTCCTATTTCCCCATTTAAAATGTAATGTTTCCTCCTCTACATTTTTATAAGTGCTTATGTCTCTGTTCAGCACTCTGTTATATTTCTGTTAACATCCAAAACCTTCATAGGAATTATCACAATTTATCTCCTTGTAAACTAATGTCTAACATGGACATTTAACAAAGAGCAAGAATAGGTTAAATTAAGTTGAATCATACAGAATCCTATTTAGAAATTCACTAAATAGGATCATTGTACAATTATGAAGTAGAGAAGAAATTGCATGTGGTAAAGGCACAATGATGTGCAACTCCATCCACATGGAAGCTTTTTCCTATTTCATATCACATTTTTAAAATGCAATGCCATGGACGACTCAAGGTTAATCGAGTTGCCTCACTACTATTCCCTGGAGATAATCTAGCATCACCTCTACATATTGTACTTTTTCAAACCAGAAATGCTGGAATTGACACTTTCAATGTGTTTAAAATATCAAAAATTCTCCAGTGCAATCTTTGGCTCTCATCTTCTGTATTTCATAATGTGCTTCCTGAAATAATGAGGCACCTGAGCCTCCTATGTAATTCATCCCTTCTAATCAATGCAGTAAAAAAAAATCCACTTTAAAATTAATAGGGAATTTAATATTGATTTTTATGCAAAAACCCAATGGGAATTATTATGTCTGTGCTTGAGAAGAGACAATGTCATAGGAGGCGGCAGAGGGGGAAAAAAATCCCCAGGCTTTGGAGGCAGACAGTCCTAGATTGAAGTCACTCACTACTTATCAGCTGCTTAACATTCGGGTAATTATACATAACTTTCGAAATCTACTTTCCTTATTCATAGCATAGAAATAGTAACACCTATTTTGCAGTTTTATTGAATTAAAGTGCCTTATATCTAGTTTATTTTCTGCAAGGTATTTTCCCTATTTTGAAGTTTGTATCCTTGGCCCTTTATGACAAAAACTTACACCATATATAACAGGCTTGTGTTGAAAAAAACAGATACCTGCTTATTCTTTAAATGACAGTTTCTTCTTTTTAAAGGAATTTATCAATATATAAAATTCTCAGGGTCACAGAAAATGCATGATGATTACTACAATAAGATTCTCAGGATTCTCATATTACTGTGATGTTAATAAAAATAGAACATATTTTCCTTCTTTCCTTCTTCCTCCCTTCTTTATTCTCACCTCCCCCCTTTCTTTTTCCTTTGTTTCCTTTCCTTTCTTTTCTTTTTCTCTTTTCTTCAGTTTTGGGAAAACATATTTTTTTAAATTTACATTATAGTCAAAGGCTCAATGCTCCACTAAATAGAGTTCAACTAATAAAAATACCTAGTTCAGTGGGAATATAGGTAAAGAATGCAAACAAAAATCAAATGAATATGCTCATTTCACTCATAAACTTAAAAATAAATACAGGTCATTAAAACCATAGAAGTGTATCACTCTTAAACACTCGTTTGACAAAGATATAAAAAAGTGTGACAAACCTATATTTGGAACAATACGGATACAGGTCAGGACTTCTTCCTTTTTTGTATTTTTTTAATCTATTTTCCTTTTTAATTATAGCTTCAGTGTAAAAGGGAAAACATGTAGTATTCATCTTTCCATGTCTAGCTAGTTTCACTCAACAGAATTTCCTCTACTTGCACCTGTTTTGATGCAAATGGCAGAATTCCATTCCTTTTTACAGCTGTATAATATTCCATTGCATAAATATGCCACATTTTCTTTATCCTTTAATCTGATGAGGAACATGTTGGTTGATTCCTTATTTTGGCTGTTGTGAACAGTACTGCTACAAACCTAGAGGTGCTGGAGTCACTTTGATACAATGTGTTCATGGCTTTTGTGTATATACCCAGTAGTGGGATTGCTGGATCCTACAGCAGGTCTTTTTCTAGTTTTTAAAGAAATCTCCATACTATTTTCCATCGTGGCTACACTAATATCCATTCCTACCACCAGTGTTTAAGAGCTCCCCTTTCTCCACATCCTCACCAGTACATTTACTCCCTACCTTTTAAATCACAGTCACTCTGACAAGGCGAGGTGATATCTCATTGTTGTTTTAATTTGTATTTCCTTGATGCCTAGTGATGTTGAGCATTTTCTCTTATGTTTGTTGGCCATTTGTATTTCTTTAGAGAACTGCTGAAGTCTTTGCCCATTTCTTAACTGGAATATTTCTTTTTTATTATTAAGTTTTCTGAGTTGCTGATATATTCTGAATATTAACTCTTTGATGGATAGGTAGCTTACAAATATCTTTCTCATTCTGCTGGATGTCTCTTTATTGATTCATTCCCTTGCTGAGCAGAAGCTTCTGAGTTTGATATAAACCCATTTGTTGAGTTTGGGTTTTGCTGCCTATGTTCTTAAGGTTCTTACCAAAGAAGACATCACATATACCAATATCTTGAAGTGGTTCCCCTACATTTTATTCCCACAATTTCATAGTCACAGGTCTTACATTTAGGTCTTTGATCCATCTTGAGTTGACTGCTGCATATGGGGAGAGGTAGTGATCTAATCTCATTCTTCTATGTATATCCATCTAGTTTTTCCAGCACCAATTATAAAGAGATTATCCTTTCTCCAATATATTGTCTGGCACTGTTATGAAAATCATTTGGCTCTATGCATATGGATTGATTTCTGGGCTCTCTGTTGTGTTCCAGCAATCTATGTGTTGATTTGTAGGTCAGAACAATGTTGTCATGTTGTTATAATTACTACAGCTATGTAACATGATTTGAATTCAGGTATTGTGATGCCTATAGCCATTTTTATTTATTTATTTTTTGGCTCTAGATCTCTGTCTATTCTGGATATTTTGAGATTACATTATCATTTTAGGATTTTTTCTTACTCTATAAGGAATATCACTGGTATTTTGATAGGCATTGCACTGAATCTGTAGATTGGTTTAGGTAGCATAGACTTTTAAAGATATTAAATCTCCCAATCATTAAGCATGGAATATCTTTCCAAATTTTTGAGTTCTTGATTATTTCATCATTGCTTGATAATTTAATTGAAGACATATTTCACTTCTTTGGTTAAATTTATCCTAAATATTTCATTTTTTGTGGTTATTGTAAATGGAATTTCTTTTCAAAAATTTATTTGATGCACAGAGTTAGAGAATTTTCCATCTACCAGTTTACTCCACAAATGCTGCAATGGCCAGGGCAAAGCCAAGATACTGGAACTCCATTTGGGTCTTCCACATTGGTTGCAGGACCCAAGCACTTGGGCTTTCTTTTGATGCTTTCACAGGTACATTAGCAGAGAGCTGGATCAGATGGAGAGCAGCTGGGATTCGAACTGACATCCATTTGAGATGCTGGCATTGTAGACAGCAACTTAACCCACTGGGACACAATGCCAGGTCCAGTGAATTAGATGTATTTTTGATTTTTCTTTAAGTGAGCTCATTATTAGTATGTAAAAATGCTACTGATTTTTTTAAGTTTTTTTTTTTTTTTTTTTGTATCCTGCAACTTTACCAAATTGGTTTGTCAGTTCTAACAGGTTTGGGTGGAGTGTTTAGGTTTTTCAACGTACAAGGTCATATCATCTGTATAGACACTTGATTCTATCTTTTCCAATTTGATGCCCTTATTAATTTCTCTTCCCTAATTTTTTCATGCTAAGGTTACATACTATATTGAATAAGAGTGGTTAAATTGGATATCTTTGTATTGTTCCAGATCTGAGGGGCAATGTTTTCAGCTTTTCCCCATTCAGTGTGATATTGGCTGTTGGTTTGCCATAGATAGCCTTCACAATTGTGAGGAATGTTCCTTCTATACTCAACGTATGGAGGCTTTTAATACCAAAGGGATGTTGAAATTTATGAAGTGCTTTCTCCCTATCTATTGAGAGGACCATATGGTTTCTGTTCTTCATTCTGTTGATGTGATTTATGACATTTATAGAATTGAAAATGTTGAATCAGCCTTACATCTCTGGGATAAATCACATTTGATCTCAAAGTATGGTCTTTTTAATGCAGTTTCTGGGTTCAGTCTGTTACTAGTTTGTTGAGGATTTTTGCAACTATGTTCATCAAGGATCTAGGTCTACAGTTTTCTTTTCACGTTGTGTCTTCACTGGTTGACACTGGCCTTGTTAGGAGAGTTCAGCAGAGTTCCATCCAGTTCCATGTTTTAGAATAGTCTGAAAAGAGTTAATCTTTCTTTAAATGTTTTGTGGCATTCAAGTCAGGTCCTGGATTTTCCTTGATGGAAGACTTTTAATTCCCACCTCAATGTTGTTGCTTGTTATAGGTCTGTTTAGATTTTCTATATGTTTTTAATTTATTCATGGTAGGATACATTTATCCAAGAATTGATGCATTTCTTTGAGTTAGTAGTATTTGCTGTATACATCTTTATTTCTTATATTGAGAGCATATGCATTTATTATTATATTTGCTTGCTGAATTGATAATTTTCTGTCTCAGCAACCTTTTTAAACATAAAGTCTGTTTTATATTATATAACTACTACTTTATCTTTATCCAGCCCTTCAGTTTCAGTCTATGTGTATCTTTATTTGTGAAGTGAGTTTCTTTGGGGCATGACATAGTTTGTCTTGGTTTTTAATCCATTCAGCCAACCTAAATCTTTTGGCCTAGGAATATAAGCCATTGATTATTCATGGTTACTATTGATAGATAAGAACCAACAGCTGTCATTTTATTGGTTACTGATTATCCATACTTTGTTAGTGAATTTACAGTATCATGCGTTTTCATAATTTTTACTTCTGATACAGGACTCTCTTCAGAATTTCTGGTAAGGCTAGTATTTTTTTTTTTTTAATTAAACTTAATTGGCCAGTTTTAGCCATTTGAGTTAATATTGACTAGACATTTAGGTAGATTTAATTTTTTTTTGACAGGAAGAGTGGACAGTGAGAGAGAGAAACAGAGAGAAAGGTCTTCCTTTGCCGTTGGTTCACCCTAAAATGGCCGCAGCGGTCAGCACACTGTGGCCGGTGCACCACGCTGATCCGATGGCAGGAGCTAGGTGCTTCTCCTGGTCTCCCATGGGGTGCAGGGCCCAAGCACTTGGGCCATCCTCCACTGCCCTCCCGGGCCACAGCACAGAGCTGGAAGAGGGACAACTGGGACAAAATCCGGTGCCCTGACCGGGACTAGAACCCGGTGTGCCGGTGCCGCAAGGCAGAGGATTAGCCTATTGAGCCACGGCGCCGGCCTACTATGGTGTTAGTGATTCTCTCAGCTTGTTTTTCAGGGAAATACCTTATTTCTCCATGACTTCTTTTTTTTTAATTAATTTATTTATTTGAAATAGTTACACAGAGGAGAGGCAAAGAGAGAGAGGGAGAGAGGGAGGGAGAAAGAGAGAAAGAGAGAAAGAGAGAAAGAGAGAGAGAGAGAGAGAGAGAGAAGGCTTCCATCCAATGGTTCACTCCCCAATTGGCCACAATGGCTGGAGCTGTGCTTATCCAAAGCCAGGAGCCAGGAGCTTCTTCCGGGTCTCCCACGTGGGTACAAGAACCCACGGACTTGAATCATCTTCTACTGCCTACCCAGGCCATAGCAGAGAGCTGGATCAGAAGAGGAGCAGCCAGGACTAGAACCGGCACCCATATGGGATACTGGTGCTTCAGGCCAGGGTGTTAACCCACTGCACCACAGTGTCAGCCCCTCTCCATGACTTCTAAAGGAAGTCCTTTAAAGAGGAAAACAAAACAAAAACAAAACAAAAACTTCCAGCCTAGAACATCATATCCAGCAAAGATATCCTTTGCTTGTTACAGTCTAGTATTGCAGGGCACAGTGAGGTCATTACCCAGATCTTCCAGAGTGGGCTCTAGTTGTTAGGGATCCTGGTAGCTACTAGTGAAGGAGAGTGATACAGAGAGCACAATCCAAATACTGTGATCCCAAATTAATCCAAAGATTATGATACCAACATCAACAGTCTCTACTGCCCCTAGTTCTCAAAAGGTATGTGGAAGTATTACTAGGGTTTGTGCCCAGGGGCCCCCAGCACCATGAGCTAGGAGGTCAGGTTGAATCTGGATTGTTTAAGGGTTACTTCTCATGCTAACCCCAAGAAACAAAGAGGGATCCCTGATGGATAGAGCGATTAAGCACAGCTTTGGAGCTTATGGCCCAAACATCTTTTCTCTGTCCCACAAGTTGCCCTGACTCTGACTCTAGTAGTTTCTGGAAGCAGAGGAACAGAAATCAGCTGCAAACTCTGAATAGCGAAGTCCATTACCCTGTGAGGATGGAGAAAGAGAGGGAGGCAGTGTGGCTTCCCTTCTCAGAGCCAAGCAGTGCTCAGACCAAAGTCAATTCCCCAGGCTGGAGATAAAGTCCATATATGGCTGTGGAATTCTCCCTTGGCTCAAGCTGCCTGTTGCAGGGTACACGGTGCACGGAAACTTCTTCCTACCATGACTTGGGAAGATGACAACTTCTAGTCAGCAGTACGTCTGTCCTCATTCCTCCTGTCTCATGGAGTATTTGTTCTGTTTTGTCACTTTTCCACTACAAATCTTTGTCAATCTGTCCCCTGGAAATGCGGTGTTTTTTTTTTGTTGTTTGTTTGTTTTTGTTTTTTTCCATATCCTACTGTGGCTGAAGTCTATTTGCTTTCCATTATTCAGCTACCTTGGATCTCTCAAATAACAATTTCTTTACAACATATATACAGTGCTTCTGGCATTACATGTAGGAAATGAATACACAGGTAATCCATGTAAGTAGATACATAATCAGATAATTATCAAATTATCAAAAAGAATCAAATTGATATAAAAAGAGCTATTCATAGAGTCATAAAAAAAGAAAAAAATACTGATACATGTGGGGTCATGAATGGTAAATATAATGGTTCTTTTCTACTTGTCCTGAACCGGTTAAGAAATGTGGCAAGGAATAAAATAAATGAAATGGAAAATATCACTGTGGGTGTTTGTTAATTCTGTCGTTATAGTACATAGCTCAATGTGAGGACAAAATAGACTTACCTACTCATACATCAAGATAAAACTACCCATTCATAAATTTTGTAACTTGCCCCCTCCCCAAAAAAAAGACCTTAAAACTCTGATTAGGGGATGTCCCAGAGCAGTGATGATTACAAGCTTTCAGATGGAAGGCTGAATGCCAGAGAAGTAAGGACAAAATGGACCTCCCATGCCAAGCCCCTTCTTTGAAAACATACCAAGCAAGGAAACCTGTCACCTTCCTATAGTGGAAGGATTAAGAAAAAAGTCCCGACAGCTCATCAGAATTTTTTTCAGTTTAGAGTGGGAAAGGAGAATTTTGATCCCCACAGAACCCAAACTACATGGATAGGCTGCTCACATATCTGTTTTCCCAGAATTCTCCTTGCTTACACCTGTCTTCCTCTTGTAATTAGGAACAGTGTTCTTTTTGCCTCTGCAAAGAGTTCAAGTTTGCAGGACATATTGTGTGATCATCTTAATACTAGGGGTAAAGAACATTCTTCTTGAGGTAGAGATTGTGACATAGTCTTTCAGATTGAATACGAGTTCCTGAGGTTATGACAAATGTGATAGAGCACAGAAAAGAAAAAAAAAGGAGTGAGGGAGAAGTAAATATTAGACTTCAGAAAAGCATGGAGAAATAACTGGATGAAACAATGTATTTTTTACAGAAATTACAAAAATATATCTGCTAGTGTAGCATCAAATATAAGGTAGAAATGGTTAAAGAGACTGCAGTCAGTTTTTTATTGGGAAGAAGGGAAAGGAGGATCATTTGTGATTCATGCATTTTTAATAACACAACTTAAACTATTATTTTTATATGCAACATAATTCTTCTGATTGGATTTTAAAAGCCTCCACAAAAATATATCTGAGGACAGATATACCACAAAACATTTCCCATATTATTTTACTTTTAATATATATCTAGGGCTGGCAGTGCAGCATAGCGGGTAAAGCTGCCCCCTACAGTGCTAACATCCCATATGGTGCTGGTTCGAGTCCAGGCTACTCCACTTCCGATCCAGCTCTCTGCTATGGCCTGGGAAAGCAATGGAAGATGGCCCAAGTCCTTGGACCTCTGCACCTGCATGGGAAGACCCAGAGGAAGCTTGTGGCTCCTGGCTTCAGATCTGCAAAGCTCCGCCCACTACAGCCAATTAGGGAGTGAACGAATGGATAGAATCCTTCTCTCTCTCTCTCTCTCTCTCTCTCTCTCTCTCTCTGCCTCTCCTTCTCTCTGAGTAACTATTTCAAAATAAATATATGTATATACTTTATATATGTACTTTATATATATAAATAAATAACTACGTGTGTGTGTGTGTGTGTGTGTGTGTGTGTGTGTGTAGTTTCCCATATAAACTGAAGGGATAATTTAATACTTTTAAAATATACTGTCAACATATTTGAAAATTTTTCAAATTTTTTTTAAATCATGACAAATTTAAACATGATTGAAGAGTTTATTTGATATCATGTAGAGTTGTTTTCTTATAGAAGAAACATAAAAGTACTCAAGCTCATATATTAACATTTTAAGAAAAGTCATGAGTTTATAAAATTTGGCATGTTTACAAATTAAATAATAAAATGAAGTGAGTTTCTTTATGTTTGAAAGCATTTTTTTCTCTTTTAAATTTTTATTTATTTATTTTATGTATTTTTAAGGCAGAAAGACAGAGAGAAGACAGAGATAAAGAGAAAATGAATCATCCATTCACTGGTTTACTCCCCAAATGCCCACCACAGCAGAGTGGGACAGACTGAGAGCAGGAGCTGGGAACTCAATCTGGGTCTTCCACGTGAGTGGAAGCTATCACCTCCTGCCTACCATGGCATGCATTAGCAGGAAGCTGAATCGCAGCCCTTCCCATATGGAATGTGGTCATCCCCAGCAACGTCTTAGCCTTGTGCAAAATGCCCAGCACTCTACTAAAAAAATTATTTTTTTGAAAGGCAGAATTATAGAGATCAAGAGATAGTGAGACAGAGAAAGATCTATCCACGGTTCACTCTCCAAATGGCTACAATGGCCAAAGCTGGGCCAGGCTGGAGCCAGAAACCTAGTACTCCATCCAGATCTCCCACGTGGGTGCAGGGGCCCAAGCACTGGGAACATCTGTTGTTTCCTCAGAAGCAGTAGCAGGGAACTGGATCAGATGTGGAGCATCTAGAACTAGAACCAGCACCCACATGGGACATTGATATCACAGTTCTAGGCTTAATCTGCTACATCACAATGTCAATCTCTGTACTAATATTCTTAATCTCCTCCTCTCCAAACACTTTTAGAACCCAACTCCTTTGTTTCAGACATGTGGATAATCTTTCCAAACCAGCAATATTAGTATCAACCAAACCTAATGAAGCCAAAAGTGAAAATTATTCCCACGACGATAGTGAAAAGTGAGGCAGAGATCCTAAAAGTCTTGAATTAGAACAAACTAAATTTCCAACACGTTTTTCTATAAAAAGTAGAAATATTCCATTTTTGTTGTGTTTTTAGTAATATCAAAGTATATAAAGCTTTTTCTTTCTATATGTTTAAAATATATACTTGAAGAGTAGGCACATTGACAGATTAATCATTTCATTTTTGCTTTGCAAACTACTAAACTGACAATTCTTAACTCAGGTGTCTGCCTGGTTTAAGTCTTATTGCTTTGAGAGAAAAAGCATTTATTACCATATTCCACAAACTGCTGTCAACTGAGATTATTCCCATCATTGTACTTTGAGTTGCTATCTTTAATGAAGCAATACACGTTGGCAGCTCCACCATGAATTAGCAAAGGTACCAATAACAGTAGTGTTCAATTAGTGCTCAAATTTTCAACTTGTTTCATACTTAAAATCTTAATGGTTTCTCTTTCAATATTAATAACATTAGGTACCATTGTACTAGCTGTTAAAGAAACTCGAAGGGTGGTGTTAGTTATTATTAGTTTAAATTATACCACTATAGAAACTCAGGGGTTCAAATTAACACTCTCCACTATCCACCTGAGAGGAAAATCTGAAACTCTGAAAAAGGAACCCCAGTTACTGGAACTGGTGTGGGAAAAAGGGAAGTAAAGTTTTTCTAAAATTTTTCAATTTTTCTTTTCTGCTTAAAGAGAGACACAAAAACCCTAATTTATTTGAAACCTCAAAAAGTTTAATTATTCATGCAGAACAAAGAAACGCACCTGGGATGCAATTAGACACCTGGAAGAGCAGTTCCCCCAGAAGGAAACTAAGGATGTGTAATATTGTTTCATGTTCTTACAGAAGTGCTATGAAAAACACAGTCAGGGCTTACCTAGACCTGGGAGGAGAAGATATACTGTAGACATTTTCACAGAAAACTTGTATTCCTGATTAGCATGCTCATTTTTTTAAAAAGTAGTCTACAACTTTTATGTTATTATTGGTCCAAGCTCTTTTCCTTTGAAAGCTGACTATCCCACCTTCTCCCAATTAACATAGAGAGGAAGTACAGACAAAGGTAGTTATTCTTATAACCATAAAAATGTCACAAGGCCACAAGCAAAGGAATTGATACTCCTGTCCAAATACAAATAGTATAAAAGCTACCAATATATTTTTAAATGTCTGGAGACATAATCCATGTGTTGTCTTCCTGTCTGGTAAAATTATTATCTTATTTCCCATTTGTCTTAGCTCAAGCTCACCCTAGAAATTTCTTTTTTTTTTTTTTTTTTTGACATGCAGAGTGGACAGTGAGAGAGAGAGACAGAGAGAAAGGTCTTCTTTTTGCTGTTGGTTCACCCTCCAATGGCCGCCGCGGATGGCGCGCTGCGGCCGGCGCACCGCGTTCGTCCGATGGCAGGAGCCAGGTGCCAGGTGCTTTTCCTGGTCTCCCATGGGGTGCAGGGCCCAAGCACTTGGGCCATCCTCCACTGCACTCCCGGGCCACAGCAGAGGGCTGGCCTGGAAGAGGGGCAACCCGGACAGAATCCGGCGCCCCGACCGGGACTAGAACCCGGTGTGCCGGCGCCGCAAGGCGGAGGATTAGCCTGTTGAGCCACGGCGCCGGCCCCTAGAAATTTCTTAAGACTCATCTTGTCGCCGGCACTGTGGCTCAATATGCTAATCCTCCGCCTGCAGTGCCAGCTCCCCGGGTTCTAGTCCCGGTTGGGCCTCTGGATTCTGTCCCAATTGCTCCTCTTCCAGTCCAGTTCTCTGCTGTGGCCTGGGAGTGCAGTGGAGGATGGCCCAAGAGCTTGGGCCCTGCACCTGCATGGGAGACCAGGAAAAGCACCTGGCTCCTGGCTTCGAATCAGCACAGTGCAGCGCACCAGCCGCAGCAGCCATTGGGGTGGGGTTGGGGGGTGAACCAACAGAAAAGGAAGACCTTTCTCTCTGTCTCTCTGTCTCACTGTCCACTCTGCCTGTCAAAAAAAAAAAAAAAAAAAGACTCATCTTGTCTTCCCAAATGACAAGCATCATCCAGAAACAAATTCACATCACTTCAGTCTTTAGAAAGTTAATCTAACTACTGTTATCTTAAAGGGCTCCCCTTCCCTTTTTTGCACTGTTATCTTTTGTGAAACTAGGTTTGTAGCTTTCTTTGTTTAAATTGCAGCCACACTAGAACAAAATACATGCAGAATGCAAACATGTATCAGCATCATAACCATTTTGATCTCCATAGCTGTGGCTACTGTCACAGATGAATCTGTAGACACTTAAACCAGCTACACACTGAGCTTGCGATCTTAGCTCCTCATTTAGCAACTCCATAGTTTGGTACAAACTTCCAAACATGTGCGTCAGTGTCTCAGTTATAAGGACCAAGTAGAATCTTATATGTAAAGTGCATGGCATGTGACTAGCATATGAAAATGAATCTAATGAATGTTAGAGTGCATATAATTAATTCAGTTAGTAAGAAAAATACCAAGGCCCAATTTACACAACTCTAGGGGTTACTATGTACACTGCAATCTATGTGAACAGCACCATGGAGCTCTGCCTCCCCTTTGTGTGTTAGAAAAGTGTACCATATTCGGTCTTTTTTCCTTTTCATGTTATTTGTTTGGCCCTGTGCTAAACTTCAGACAACAATAATGAAAATGCCCCAATTGTTCTGTTCTTCTGTAAATTACATCTATTATATAAGAGAGTCTTCTTTTATTGCCATGAACATGGAGTCATTAGGTTCCCCCCAACATGTAGTGTAGGAGTTCAGTTCTTTATCCTGATGGCATGTTGCGACATTACTTTGCTGCCAACTACCAAGTTCAAAGTTTTGATAGAATGTGTCAGACAGACATGATCTGTCAGCATGCCTCATTCCTCCCTACTGATTAATCTCAAAGATAAAATGAACATTTAAAGCCACGGGATTCTCCAAGTCCAAAAGTGAACAAAACTCCAAAAGGGTAAAACAGCTTTCAATTGTGTTTTAAAACCTTCTCACTCAGCTGTGCCTTACAAATTGTGACACATGCCTCTTCATAGCTCAACTATGAGAATTCATCTGTGCATTAGTCATTCTCTGTCTCTTTCGCTTTCTCTCCTCTATTTCTTTATTCACCGCTATCTCCTTCTTATTGATCTTTTATCCCTACATAACAACTTGCTTCAAACTGAGATGTGTATCTTCAGTGTGATAACCAGTAACAGATTGGTGGAATTAGATCCCCTTTCTGAGCCTAAATGGCTCTAAGAACACAAAATAGACCCTTAGCTCTTATTTTGCAACTGCCTACCATAAACAGCCAAACACAAATAATTTTCCTGTGTTAATTATCATATACGTTTTATGCTAAAGTTTAGAATGTACTAAGGCAAAGGGGTGGGTGAGGAACTATTAATAGCACGTGTATAAGTAGACCTTTTACAAATTCATCTGAAACTCTATCTGGGCAATATTCAAGGAGAACCTGTGGAGCTGTGGGAAATCATAGCAGGACAGTCCTTTTAGCTCCGTGCTAGTTGTATGTCATCGTGTAGAGAGACTATTTCCTATAACTCTCCAGCACTGCTTGGCAGTCGTTAAAATCCAACACATTATGCTTTTGTCCCTATTTTCATTAGCCACCTCTTAAAAAAGTTACCTTTAAAAAATATACCTGCTTTCTCATTGTAATCCTATTTTTCAACCTATCTGCTATCACTGTCCACTTTTTTTTTTTTTTCTGAAAGGCAGAGCTGACAGTGAGAGAGAGAGACAGACAGAAAGGTCTTCCTCTTGCCATTGGTTCACCCTCCAATGGCTGTCACAGCCGGCACACTGCGCTGATCCGATGGCAGGAGCCAGGTGCTTTTTCCTGGTCTCCCATGGGGTGCAGGGCCCAAGCACTTGGGCCATCCTCCACTGCACTCCCGGGCCACAGCAGAGAGCTGGACTGCAAGAGGGGCAACCGGGACAGAATCCGGCGCCCCAACCGGGACAAGAACCTGGTGTGCAGGCACCGCAGGTGGAGGATTAGCCTACTGAGCCACGGCGCCGACCCACTGTCCACTTCCTAACATCTTTCTGCTGCATGCTTTGGAATTCGCTGCAGTCAAAACAATAAGAAAAAAAGAAAAACCTTCTGTATCTTCAGAATCTTCTCTGAGGTTTTCCTTGTCTTCCTGTTCTGAGAGAAACTGGCTCTTCAGGAAAGCTTTCCTCCTTGTCATTAACCTTCTCACGTGGAAAACACTCCTAATCCTAATGACTACACTCCATGGTCCTCCTTGTTGGATTCATTCCATTCTTACTCTATCTTCCCAAGCTCCACAAAGTTTGAATCTTATGCCATGAACCCCATAGATCCTTCTTTTCAACCTCTATAGGCCTAGAAATTTTAGGTTTTGACCATCAATTCCTCCACTACTACTACTATCAAATTTTGATGATTCTTGTACTAAAAGGTACAGGACTTTGGGGTTTATTCAGGTCTGGTAAGGCCAGCAGATCAAGGGAGGGTTTGTTATTTCCAGTTACAAAATGAAATGGTCTTAGTACATCATTCTGGGCCTCACAGAAAGTGGTAGGGTCAAGAGCAGGCAGGGGCAAAAAAGCACAGGCCCACAGACTTTGTTCTGTGTGGGTGGAAAAGAAGGGTCAAGGTCAGGTAGGTACACCGAGTAAGTTTTAGATTAGATGATGTGAATTGTTTTGGTGGACTGTGGACTTGACTGGCCTCAGAGGCACAAGTTGTTCAAAACCTGGTCTTGTGGTGATTTAGGACAAGAGGATATTGGCTTAGCATGTGAGAGCTTGATAAAAGAGTTGCTCAGGATTGGGTTCGGAATTGATCCATTTGCACATAAAGGGATCTTTTCCACAAGTTGTTTGCCTCTAGAAATTAGGTAACACCTACTAGAGCGCCCCCACCCTGAATTTACGCAGAAGCAGGATGTCAGCACATCATAAATAATACAAAAATTTTAACAAATGATAGATACACCCACAATATCTACGTTTATGATGTTTCCAATTTTCTGTTCTGTTGAATCCTTGGTGAAGTAGAATGGCTGTGCTCATCAATTCCTGTTTCTACTATGTTGCCAGGACTCTGACACCTACAGCACTTCTCCCAACCTCTTGTAGTTGGGTGTCTCTTAAGTGAAAATGTTATGACCAATGACCTTGGAATGAAGTTTGCCAGTTGATCCCAGCCTTCTAAAATTTGTCTGCCATTTTGTGTTCCCTAATATGAGATCAGATGTAGACAGTGTTTGGGGGGATTCTGAAGCCACTATATGAATGGAACCTGAGCTTCTGAATCCTACATCATCATCCCCTTTTGCTGACATACTTTATTGAGTTGTTTTTGCTATAATTCATAATGCATCTAATGTACCTCCTCTAATCCACATAGCTTAGTCTCCACTTAGCCACTCACAGTGATGGTCCTTCAGACTACCAACCCTCCAGGATCTGCAATGCTTACAACTTGATAGACCCTCATTGTCTGTTTCTAAGTCTGTTTTACATTCATTTCCCTGCTTTATCAGTTTAATGTCCATTACCCGTCATGATAATTATTTCTTCACATATATCATTATTCTACTGACTTTCTTTTACTCCTCTGAGTTGATTGACAAAAATCCCTACTGCAGATACAGCTTATCTGTTCATGTTAAACAACAATGTGTCCCCTCTGGTAAAAGCAGTTGGTGGAAAATACAATGTTGACTATACTTATTCTTTGGCTGCCAAAAAAATCATGCTACATTTCTCTGTCTTCCCAGCTCCTAGGCAACTATTTCACACCATTTTTGTCTTTTTAGCTCTCCAAAACCTTCTTCTGAAATTCACTCTCAACTTATAATTTGATTTCCACACATTTTAAGCACCACATTTACCCAGTCTTGCCTACATCTGTGCCTATGTCCCCTGTCTTTCTTTGTCTTCCCTTGTGCTGCTACAAATGATTCAGATGCCAGGTTAGGACACTGTATGCACCATAGAAGTCTAATCCATACTGCCATCCTATCAAATCTACCAATCCCACAATTTTTCCTCACTCTCCCACATAACTATTGTCACTCTCTCTTTATTAAATTAGCTCAATCATCACGTAGCACATAATTTCTGCTCTTCTCCCATGGGGAAAAAAATCCTCTTTTGATTCCATTTCCTCCTCTGCTAACTGCATTTCTGTGAATTCATACAAAACCCTTTGAGATTATTTTAAACTGATTTATTTATTTGATAGGTAGAGTTAGGAGAGAGAAAAGCAGAGAGAGAGAAAAAGAGAGATTATCACATCTGCTGGTTCACCCTCCAAATGGCTACAATGCTAGGAACCAACAACTTCTTCCACCCACCCACCTGGATGCAGGGAACCAGGGACTTGAAGCATCTGTCACTACTTTCCCAGGCACATTAGCAGGTGGCCAGATCAGAAGTGCAGCAGCTGGGACTCGAACCAGCGGCCACATGGGATGCCAGCACTGTAGGCTGCAGCTTAAACCATTGCACCACAGTGTCAGCCTAGAAATCTGTATCTATATTTACAGTCTTCTAATTTTGAGCATCTTTTTAAAAATATATCTAATTCAGTGTTTCTTGTCCACTCCATTGTAACTTCTCTTATTAAAGATAAGCAATCTTCTGATATGCCATCTAATGACTTTTTCACCTTATTTTACATTTTGGTACTGTTTTTGACCATTGACTTCTTCACAAGAAAGAGAAAACATAACAATGCCTCAGTTTCCTTTGTTGGATTGCTCAGTTTTACACTCTTATGTATATTCTTCCTATTTAAGTGGCTTTTTCACAACAGACTTTTTTGTTTGTTCTTTTTCACATTCCTAGATTTTTAATGTCAGGATATTCTAGGTCTCAGTAATTGGACAACTATTCTTCTCTCCCTACACCTATTTGCTTATTGATCTTACTCAATTCTGCAATATTGAATATGATGTAATAATAATGTTCAGGTCACAGTTCTCCCTGAGCTTGAAATTTGTACATATAAAAATGTACACATGAACAAAGTGTTTTCATCTACATTTGGTGGTCTAATAAGCTTCTCAAACTTAACTCATTCAAAAATCATAGACTGAATTTTTCCCTCAAAACTTGTTTTACTATAGCTTTCCCCACCTAAATACATGGCAATACTATCACTTCAGTGGTTACAGCAAACAGCAACAGTTTTTCCACATTAAATTTATCAGCTTTCCTGCTGACACATCCAGGAACTGAGCACAGGTCTCTACCTCTACCACTATTTCTCATGTGGGACATGCAACAACCACTTAGCTTATCTACCTGCTCCTGCCTCTTCTTCCTGCCCACAACCTACTTCACACAGAGAAGCGTTTGTTCTCGTATCGCTCAAAACAGAAGTAAGTCCTGGAGAAATGTCTTCCTATCACTTATTTCCCTGGACTCATTTCTTATTGTCTTTGCTGTTGTTCACTCTATTGCAGCCACCCAGACTTGAGCTCCTCAGGTCTTCCCTCAGTAATCTGAGTGTTTTTCCCCTCAAATTCCATTTTCTTAGATGTCCACATGGCTCAGTTCTATACTTACTTGGCCTTTGCTCACATGGCCCTTTTTCAGTGACTAGAGCCCAATATCATTATACCAAGATTGCACACCTCTCTCCCTCATAATACTCCTCCTTTTAATTTTCTTCATGGAAAAATAGAAAAGTATACATTATTATGGGGTATTATGTGATATTTTGATATGGTTATATTTTATACTTTCTAATCAGTGTATATGACCTGTATCTTCAAGAACTTAACATTTATTGCTGGTGAAAATATCCAAAATTCTATTCTTCTATGTTTTTATAGAGAAATAGACAGTACACTAACATTATATATAGTCACCCTATGTAGTGTTTTGAAGCATCTAGCATATTTTATCTTTTGATTACTTATTTGCCTCATCTTATTTCCCTTTGAACCCTTTTTTTCTCTCCTCTCCAAAGGCTACCCAAATGTGGAATTTCTAGTAGCCTTTATACTGTCTGGTATGCTGTGTGAGTTCAATTAATAAATTTCAATAAATGAATACAAATCAAAAGAAATCTGAAAGAATCAAGCACTTTCCCCTTCTTCAGACAGATATTCAAAGCTTTTAAGTCTTTCCTTTCTGAATCTGATAAGCACTTTTTCATTGGATTAAACACTCCCTACCAATAACTTACTCCTCATTAGGAATGTTACCCAATTTATTTCCTCACATTTCTCTTAAATGCTCATTGTTATCTGTAAATTTCAGGAGTCTCTGTGTTATCTTTAAAAGGTATCAAGTGACAGAAAAATGTTGGTGCCTCATTTTGGTGCCCCTGAATTCATACTCTTATGCATTCCCTCCTTGAATCATTTCTTCTGCCTGTCCTCATGCACTCACTAACATTGATACCTTGCAGAATATAACTCAGAGGAAAATAGGGGTGACTGCACCATATTTAAATCCAGTTATAGAGACACAGTTTTGCCAGCATAGATAAGACTGGCCAGGCTTACAGCTAGCTATTACCTGCTTGGCTGATTTAGTCTTCTGTTTCAGCAACATAAAAATGCCACCTGCTATTCACTTGATTGAAGATGGAATGATGTGAGCATCTAGTAAAGACAGAAAAATAACACAGCATCTGTGATTCATGTGTCCATATTAATTTTCATTCTCCCTCTTCTCTCTATGTCTCTCATTCATATCTTTTTCACAACAGACTACATTCACCCCAATACTGAGTCCATTCCATTATTGTATTTCTGCTTTCATTTTGGACTATTTGTTCTCAAAATATATCTGTCTCTTCAATTGTATCTCCTAGAAAAGGATTATTCATACAAAATCATATCAGAGATTTTCAGTGAGGTGTAACATATTCTCCCAACAGTCTAAAGAAAAGATTTATAATGTCATTGTAGAATATCATTCAAATACCTTGGCCCATTACATTGCAATTGATGCTTAACTAATGTGCTTTCTCTTGAAGTACCTAACTTTTCACAGTTCTGGATAGCAATATGCCAAAGAGATGGAGATACGATGATGAGAGTTCAACTTGAGATTGCTAAATAGGAGAAAGGCTAACCAGAGTTCAAAAGGAATTTTATATTCACATTCAATCATATCTGAGGCAGTAGATGTTTGTTAATCAGATTTTTAATACATTATCTACCTAAACCTCATATTTTCACTGGTTGTTGCCTAAATTAAAAAATAAGAGAAAATAATATTTGAATTTATTAAAATGTAAATCAGTTACCTAGCAATAGAAAAGGGTTAATACACACTCTTCATATGATCAGAGCAAATTAAACACGCATATACATACTACTGTTCTGCTTCATTTTTAGTAAATTGTTCTTGAGTTTGCGAGACAATACTATTGATGGGTCTAGTTGTAATCATTCTCTGAAATGAAAGATGGAGATTTCTGTGAAATGCTTACTGGACACTCTCACATCAATACGTAGACAACAGTGTAAACTCAGCGCATTAAAAACTAAGCTATGTCAGGGCCAGCACTGTGGCATAGTAGACTAAGCCTCTACCTGCAGCACCTGCATTCCATAAGGGAGCTGGTTCATGTCTTGACTGCTTCTCTTCCAATCCAGCTCTCCGCTATGGCTTGGAAAAGCAGTGGAAGATGGTGCAAGTGCTTGCGTCCCTGCATCCATGTGGGAGACCTAGAAGCAGCTCCTGGCTCCTGACTTCAGGCTCAGCTCTGGCTGTTGTCATTTGGGGAGTTAACCAGCAGATGGAAGACATTTCTCTCTGTCTCTCCCTCCGTCTGTCTGTAACTCTCAAATAATAATAATTTTTAAAAAGCTACATTTTTGCCATAGGCTGTGTATCCTTCATTCTTTATGAAAAACAGAATGGCTTAGTGGATTTATAAACTACTTAGGTTTGAATCCCAATTCTGACACTAACTAGTTGTTTTATTGTGGAAAAGTCTCTTAAAAATCCTTAATTCTTACTTTTGCTTCTGAAAAATGGGACTAATCGAAGCATGTGTGCCTCAGAGGTGTGTTATGAAACTTAAATATTGCACACATAATAAGCTGCATAAAAGTATTAGCTGTCTTATTATTAGTGGCAAAGAGCATCTTTCAACTTACACAAGTTCAACATTGCTAGATACATATTTAATGAATCTTCCTTCCTGAACTATTTCTACCACAGTAAGAGCTCTTTTATCTGCTACTTCCCTTTCTATTCTCCCTGTCCTTACAGGAGTTCTTATCTAGATTGTAGATTTACAGATTGCTGAAAAGGTTCAACTGTTCTCTGTCCTCCTATCTATCTGTCATACCATCTTCCAACTTATCTTGTTAAAATGTGCAGATTATATCTCCCTCATTCCCTAAGTCTTCAATATCTCCCACTGCCTACACAAAACGTTCCCAGCTTTTGAGAGTGGTATTCTAGGTTTTCCCAAAATCCAAGGTTCACATTCTGCTGTGAACTCTACCCTGTTCCTAGCCGACTCTCAAGAAAGCTTTTGATAATTAATACTGCATCTTTCCTCACTTAATCCTCTCAATCTTTTCTGTTCCTTTACCTATAAAAATCCCATTTTTTTCTCTAAGGTATATCTCAAATTTTCTTTGGGAAATACTTTCTAATTCAGACTAATTAATGTATTCTTTCTTCTCATCTTACATGATATTCCATTTTTGAAGCACTTACTCCATACCCCAAACAACATCTTATATTTTCTTATTTTGTATGTCTGTCTCCCTATTCAAACATAAGCTTTTTGAGAGCAGAAATTATACTCTTGCCATTTTTTTCCTATACTTTTCACAGTGCCTATCATGTGGTCAATCAATAAATATTTGATATGTAAAACAATAAATTCACTTCCAAATATCTTTATTAAATACATCTATTTGTTAAAAATTCTACTGAACAATAGAAATATAGGGATAAAATGAAGTGCTCCATATTCAAGAGCTCATAGTAAAGTAAACCCAACTTGATGAGTGCTATGAAAATTAATCCAAATGTGTATGATCTCTAAGTTGCTCCATGCAGTCCAAGGTGAACTATGAGAGAGAGAAAAGGAGTCTATATCTGCCTTAACCCTTAAGGCAGGTAAGTCTTTAACTGCCTTAAACAAAGTCACATCAAGAATAGGCTCATATTTCAGCACTAGTGCCTCAGGACTCTCAGCGTTCCCCTGAAGTCTTCAATTGAAATTCAACAAAAAAGATCGGGGAGGCTGGCTCTGTGGTGCAATGGGTTAATCCTCCACCTGCAACATAAGCATCCCATATCGGCAGTGTTTCTAGTCCCAGGTACTTCTCTTCCTATCCAGGTCTCTGCTATAGTCTGGGAAAGCAGTGGAAGATGCCCAGGCAGTTGGACACCTGCACCTGCATGGGAGACCTGGAAGAAGCTCCCAGCTCCTGACTTCAGATAGGCTCAGCTCCAGCCATTGCAGCCATTTTGGGTGTGAACCAGTGGATGAAAGTCCTTTCTCTCTCTGTCTCTGCTTCTCACTGTTTGTAACTCTACCTCTCAAATAAATAAATATTTTTTTAAAAAAAAAAAAAGGACAAGAGAACATGTAGAGAATCTCAACCAGAAAATCTTACACAAAGTTGTTTGAGCAGGATTTCTAGAACACAGCAACATAACCATTTACTCTGTTCTCATAGTATCTTGTCAGTAAATCATATTTTTCAATTAATCATTGGAAAAATACCAGAAAGTATGAAAATATTTATCCATTATAATGGAACAAAGACAAAAGCCTCAGCCATTCTCACTCATTGTCCGAAAGATAGGTAAACATTGGAATTTATTCCTTGCCCTTGAATCTCGATTGGGTCTCATGCCCTGTTGCCTTCATACTCCACTCACCATGACCACCTGACAGACCAGTTGCTGGAACACCTGAAAAACCAGGTCCAGGAACTGGAATGCCCCTCTGCCTGCTGCCCTCTAACCCAACCCCATCCCTAGTCCTCCTGAAATATAAAAAGGCCGGGCCCTGGGGGTCAGGGCCTTCTGCCACGTGTTCCCTCAGGTGTATGCTGGCAGTTGGTCATACACCACTACAAATTTATTTTCTCTGAATACATTTGGTCTGGTTGTAAATTCGTACACTGCCTCCTCTATATTCTGTCCTCTTTTCCTAACATTTATGGTATCCCATGTGAGGAAGCACCAAGCTGCAACTCTTTTTTTTTTTTTTTTTGGGGGGGGGGACAGGCAGAGTTAGACAGTGAAAGAGAGAGACAAAGATCTTCCTTTTCCGTTGGTTCACCTCCCCCCCCCAAATGGCCACCATGGTCAGCGTGGGAGCCAGGTGCTTCCTCCTGGTCTCCCATGTGGGTGCAGGGCCCAAGCACTTGGGCCATCCTCCAATGCCTTCCCAGGCCACAGCAGAGAGCTGGCCTGGAAGAGGAGCAATTGGGACAGAATCTGGCACCCCAACTGGGACTAGAACTCAGGGTGCTGGTGCCACAGGCGAGGATTAGCCTAGTGAGCCGCAGCACCGGCCAACTCTTTTCCTAACACATGAGTTATTTATTTGTAAAGCGATGTGTATGTGTGTGTGTATGTGTGTGTATGGGGGGAGGTGGTATCTTCCACCCACTGGTTCACTCTCCAATTCTCACAACAGCCAGGGCTGGAAGAGGCCAAAACTAGGAATCAGAGAGTCTATCTGGGTCTCATGTGTGGGCACAGGGACTCAAGTCCTTGGGTCATCTTCTGCTGCTTCCCTGGCCCATGAACAGGAAGCTGGATGCAAAGGAGCCATGGGACTCAGTCCCAGGCACTCCAATACAGGATATATGCATCCCTTGTTGTGACTTATATTTTGAAAGCAAACATTTAATATATGCATTTTATCGTATTTTTCAGGTAAGTTTAGTTTATCTCCTTATACATCACATTTAACAGGATATTTCAGACATAAAGTATTTATTAATAGTCACTAGCATCACTTCAGTGTTTACTAAGTGATGAAGCTGTGGTAAATACTTCAAATATATAAATTGAACCTCATTTAAAAAACTGAAAAATGTCACTGGAAACCTTTTTATATTATTATGTATAGTAAATCATATATATGTAATTCATATATATGAGAGATCTTCAAATGTTTGTGTAAACTGCTCATTATAAAACAGTACATGGATTCAAAAAAATTTGCACCAAAACGTATCTTTTAGCTTCATTTCCCATTTTTTGAAGTAATTGCACTTCAAATCTATACATATTGCATGTTACAAGGGGTAATTGAGGGGACCTGCAATGTGACATAGCACTTAAAGCTCCCTCCTTAAGAGGATTAAGCTAGATGGTAAAACATCTTAAGTGTTAAAGTGATCATATAGATAGGATTAAGTGTCTGGTAATGAGAAGGAAAGGATTAAAGAGAAATGAACACTCCAACATGGGAAGCAGTCCACACAGCCGACTCATAGAATGGCAATCACTTTAAGTAGCACTCTGACCTCAGAGTTAGCTCTAAGGCTTTCTGATCTGGCTGAAGAGCCCACCAGAGCATTTCAGGCAGGGAAAGATAGGATACTCGTGTGAAAAGAGTTCCTACATGGAGGACCTCCCTGGGTGAAACTCCACTGGAAAGAAGTGGTTGTCAAAGGATGTACTTTTCTCTGAAGGGAGGAAAGAGTTTCCACCTCACATATGGCTTTGTCTAAATACTGATGGAGTTTTTGGATTCAAAAGGCTTCCATAGTCTACACAGCTCATGTCAAGAGTGTCAGGTGATCACTGACATCATATATAAGAGTGTTAATTGTTAAAATAACAACAGGAGTCACTGTGCACTAACTTCCCATGCAGGACCTCTATCCTTAAAGAGTTATGGTATTAGAATTAGTGATAAAACTTGTTCCAAAAGATTTATTTTATTCTAGTGTGTTTAAATAGTCTTACGTATCATAAGCTTTAGTTATGTCTAAGTGTCCAACTCCATTGCCTGTATTCTTAGGTGCTTCTCAAGTATGGAATCTTGGTTCTGTGTCATTCTCCCCATAACACTTGTCTGTTTTAAGGTCAAATACAGAGTACAGATGGTTCAAGGCCTCAGGGCTACTAATGAGACAGCTACTTCAACAAATCTTGTTGTGTGCTAAACCTTTGCCTAAGGGATAATTTCTTCTGCATCCCACTAAACTCAGAATCTGGGAAAGTAAGCATACAACAAAAGCTCAGGTTTCTAAACAAGAGGTAGATGACTTGCTATATGTTCTAGCTCTAGGAAAGCATGCTCTTTCAGTCAAGAGAAAGGAAGCTCTTCTATGTGCAGGGTCACCACAGGCTAAAAAGCAGCTGAGGATATGTCTGGCACTGGCAGGATTCTGAAGAATGTGGATTCCAGAATTTGCATTCCAAACCTTTGTATGAAGCTTTAAAAGGTCCTGACACAGACACACTATGCTGGACAAGGGAGCTACAAAAGTCATTCCAAAGAATTAAAGAGCTTTTAACAAAAGCTCCAACATTGGGAATCTCTGATAGCAGGATTCTGTGGAATATAGATTCCAGGCTTTGGATTCCAAATCATTGTATAAAGCTTTAAAAGGCCCGAACACAGACAGACCATGCTGGACAGGGGAGCGACAAAAAGTGTTCCAAAGAATTAAAGAGCTTTTATCAGAAGCTCCAACATTAGGGATCCCTAGTAAGCCATTCACCTTGTTTATAGAAGGATCCCCTTCAGACCGGCTGCAGCTTAAATGGAAGGGACCTTACCAGGTGCTACTGAGCTCGGCTGCCTCAGGGAAATTAGGATTGAACTCCTCGCTCTTTAGTCTTCACAAGTGAACTCAAAAGACACAGCAACTTATCCTTGTGACCTCTCCAAAAAAGCAAACATGATAAGTAAAGATTTGCTTTTGTCACATCAAGACTACTGCACCTTAAGACAGACATGCCATAACTACCTCTCCTTTGTTTTTCTCTTGGAGCTGTTATTGACAATAAAACTCCTCAATAGGTGCTTCTGTTAAAATTCTCTATGCTCAGGCTAAATGGTTTTATAATCTGCATATGGATAGCCTATCGCCACCCACTACCTAGGAGTCCATAAGATATGTTCCTTCCAATACAAGGGGCACACTACTTGCAACTGGTTTTGTTCCAGTTTTGCCTATGCTAATTGACAAATTTATATTTCAGAACTTAATGACTTCTGAGAATAACTGACCATGCAAAGGACACAGCCATTGGCCCATTGGAGGTGACTGAGAGTACCCCAGCTCATAAAATAATTACCTGAGACTGGCAGAAGTTTCCAGGCCGAGGACAAGCAGGGCCTATGCCTCAGATAAGCAAGAAGTAGCTATAAAAGATATGATTTCTATGCCCTTCAGCATCCCTTAAGATTAAGGTCTGGAATCTCTGAGGGGGAATGAGATAGGCAGGCAGAGAGGATTAAATCAATTAGACTTGTGAGCTGGAGACCATGCCTTCGCCGCACCCCTTTCATGATCTCATGCTTCTAGCTAACCTCATCTGTACACCCACCTGCCAATCACACTATGTAACCACTCCCCTTTGGAAGTGAATAAAAGACGTGGAGTGAACTTTTCCCTTGTTGTCCTGTGCCTTCAGGAGTGTGGTCTTTTGGCACTCCTTACTGCACATGGCTCCTGGCTGCTCTCTGGCTGGTTTGGACCTAGCTTCTGCTTCTAGACTTTCTTCTCCCCTAAACAAAGCCCTCACTTTCCTGTATATTTATTTCACTGAATAAATGTTAAAAACAAACAAACAAAAAAGCTGCCTCCTGCAATGCTGGCATCCCTTATGGGCACCGGTTCAAGTCTCAGCTGTTCTACTTCCAATCTAGTTCTCTGCTAATAACCTGGTGAAAGCAGTGAAGGATGGTCCAAATGTTATGCCTCTGCCACCCACATAGGAGACTTGGAAAAAAAAACCCTGGCTCCTGGCTTCAGCTTGACCCAACCCCAGCCATTGCAGCCATCTGGGGAGTGAACCATCAGACAGAAGATCTTTCTGACTGTGGCTATCTCTTTCTCTCTAACTTGCCTCTACTTCTGATTCAGTTTCTTGGATCAGAATGCTCCTAGGAGGCAGCAGATGCTGGCCCAAGTACTTGGGTTCCTGTCACCCACATGGAGTTCTGGGCTCCTGGATTTGGCCTGGACTAGCCCTAGCAATTGCATTCCTCATGCCAGGGGATTCCAATACAATCCCATCAAGGTGGCATGTACCAATGCCATCTCAAGTGTCCAAATGATCATCTTCAGTTCACAATTGATCACACTGATAGGTCTAAGAGTCAAAGGGATCACACAAACTAGACTAGTGTCTGCTAATACTAACTGACAGAATCAAAAAGGGAGAGAACTATCCATCATGGGAAGCGGGGTACACAGCAGACTCATAGAATGCCAGATGTCCTAAATAGGACTCTGGCCTCAGAATCAGCCCTTAAAGGCATTCAGATATGGCTGAAGAGCACATGAGAGTATTTAACGCATGGAAAGCCAAGACACTCTGGCAAAAAAAAAACAAAAAACAAAAAAACAAAAAAACAAATAAAAAAACAAACCTAAACGAAAGATCTCAGTGAGATCCCAGTGGAAAGAACAGGGCCATCAAAGAAGGAGGTACCTTTCTCTGAAGGGCGGAGAGAACTTCCACTTTGACTATGACCCTGTCTGAATAAGATCGAAGTTGGCGAACTCAAAAGGCTTCCATAGCCTTGGCAACTCATTACTAGAACCTAGGGAGATTACTAACACCATAAACAAGAGTCTCAATTGTTAACTAAATAACAGGAGTCACAGTGTACTTACTTCTCATGTGGGATCTGTCCTTAAGATGTTGTCCAATGTGAAGTAATGCTATAACTAGTACTGAAACAGAATTTTACACTTTATGTTTCTGTGTGGGTGCAAACTGATGAACTCTTTACTTAATATATACTAAATTGATCTTCTGTATATAAAGAGAATTGAAAATGAATCTTGATGTGAATGGAATGGGAGAGGGAGCAGGAGATGGGAGGGGTGTGAGTAGGAGGGAAATTATGGGGAGGGGGGAGCCATTGTAATCCATAAACTGTACTTTGGAAATTTATATTTACTAAATAATAAATAAATAAATAAAAGAATCTCTCTCTTTTGCTTTCACACACACACACACACACACACAGAGAGAGAGAGAGAGAGAGAGAATATGTATGTGTGAGAGACTCTTTCAAATAAATAAATCTTAAAAAAAAATAAGAACAGGAGCTTCTACTATAGAATATTAGGCAGGACACAGGATTTTAGGGTAGAGACAAAGGAGTGTCAAGAGAAAATTAATTTTAAAGAGAAAAGTTAATTAAATGAAAAAATACAGAAATTTGTGCTTTGAGGAAATCGCATGTTAAATTTTTTGTTAATGTAAGTGCACATTTTTAGATTTAATGAAGCATATAATACATGTTTCTGTTTTGTGGTATATGAGGGTAGAGGCACGCTGTGTGGGTAAGTTAAGTTAGTCTGCCTACATTTTATTAAACTGGAACAGCTTGTACCTTTTCTGGAGTTGTATTTATGTCCAGGTATACAAAGTGTTCAAAAATAGACCTGTATAAGACAGAGCAATGTTTTCCATATTACTGGGTTCATTCATCCCCTCTTTAAGATCTTTATTAATATAAAGAGGACTGCGTTCATGTATTTCATAAGTACAATTCATAAAATAACCATATCTCCCTCCATTAATACTTCCCTTCCTTTTTTTCTTGAGTTTTACAAAAATATAGTATTAGTCCACTCTATTATCACACACTTAATGTACCACTAACTATAATATTCAATAAGTAAAAAATAGGAAGACCACAGTTTCACAATAATCAAATCTCAGGATGTCCATTGCATTCAGATACATATTTTGTATTATATAAAAATTATATATAATATAAATTATATATTATATATAAATATATAATATATAATTATATTATATTATATAATTATAATATAAATATAAACATAAATTATATATTATATAATTGTATAATATATAATATATATAAATTATACATATTATATATAAACTATATGATATACTATATATCATATAGATCAAATAAAACATGATATTTGTCTTTGGAAGACTGGCTTATTTTAAAACATCATGGTTTCCAGTTGCATCCATTATATTGCAAAAGATAGAATTTCATTTTAAGATTGAATTGTATTCCATAGTGTATCTATACCACATTTTCTTTTTCCAGTCATCAGTTAATAGACATCTGGGCTGATTCCATTTCAAATGAAATGGAATCAGCATATCAAAGAATTATGTGTACCCCATGTTTATTGCATTCATCCACTCTCCCTTTCCATATAGAAATCCCCTTTGATGATTATTCCTCTAAAGAAATCTAAAGGTAAATTGATCTACTTGGGGGTACAACTCCAGCTCTCTACTATGGCCTGGGAAAGTAGCAGAAGATGGCCCAAGCCCTTGGGCCCCTGTACCCATATAGGAGACCCAGAAGAAGCTCCTGGCTCCTGGCTTCAGATAGGCACAGATCCGGCCATTGTGGCCAACTGGGGAGTGAACCAGCAGATAGAAGACACCCTCGCGCTCGCTCCGACTCTCCTTCTCTCATTGTGTAACTCTTTCAAATAAATAAATAAATCTTTAAAAAATTATTTTAAAAAACCTCATTGACTAAATCACATCTTGGTGTGTGTGGATAGGTGCATGTATGTACATGCACTTACCTGCCTACAGTCATTTACTGCTCACATCCTGAACTTGGTGTGAGTGTGTGGGGGGTATGATGCACGTGCTCACTACTAGTTGTATGCTCTGTGCTTCACTTATTTTTGATGCTCGTATTTTCTTTTGCTCCTTCAATGACTAGCCACAGCAACGTGTACATATGTGTACAGATGATATTACTTCAATAAAAATTATCTATATGCAAAAATGATAAAAATTCAAAAATTTTTCTCATCACAAAAGACTGACCTAACATATACCTTCCATATATTTCAAATATTACATTTATACTAATTCCTTTATTCATGGCTCTTTAAGAAATCATGAAAATATAAAGTGCACTTCACAGTATATTTCTATACAAGGTAAGAGCATAATATTTGTCACCAGGAAATAATGAGGGAGAAAAAGAAAAATTGCAATGTGTACTCCTGATAATGTCATCCCATGGCTGTATTCTCTCTAAGAGCTAGTTTACTTATTCATTCATTTATTCAGCCCCATTCTATTAAAATAAATTGAGTCTCTACTATAAGCTAATTATTGCTTATGTTGTCTTAAAGTCCAAGCAGATGACACTAACAATGAATAGACTGTCTTCCATGAACTATTAAAGTGATGAAATATAATACAGACATGCACAATAACAGAAAAAATAAAAATGGCCACTGTCAATCACTGTGGGAATTTTTGAGCAGTCAGAATGGGGTTGGTTACTGGTTACATCTATAAACTTTGGTAAGTATATCATTGCCTCAAAGTCTCAGTTTCCTCATCTTTGAAATTGAAATTATAGTACTTACCTCAGAGTAGTGTGAGGGCTACTCAAACTAATATATAGAAATAATTTAATAATACTTAGATTAGAACAGGTTTTTAAAAACATTAACTCTTTCTTGTGTGATTATTACTATTTTGTTACTAGCAGCATTGTTATATATTGTCTTATCTTAATTTACTCAATACTGTTCTAGTTCATTAGTGGGTGTGAACCACGCTTCTTATTCTTAGTCATTAGATTTCCCAACTCAGTGGTCAGCACTTTCAGGTAGGGTTTGCTTCATGTTATAAATGAAGTCTTTTTTATAAAAAGTCACCAATTTTCTTCCTTGTGTGTAAGAAGAAGCCATTCTGGAATATTCTCTGTCCATTTAAATGTGTATACAGGCAGTGACATGGAAACATGTGCAGCAGGAAGTAATGATCTGGTTCCATTAACAATTGCTCATTTGGGTGGTAAGTGACCTGAAACTAAGAAATGCAGTTTTGCCTGCCAATACAGTAAAAAATGATTGCCATTATAGTTTTTAATAAATTATAATCAATGACACTTTTTATTGGCTCAACTGAACTACATTGTAGCCAATTAAATTCTTGTTTTAATAACATTTAGTAAAATGAAAGAGTCTAGTATCTTTATGGCTTCTACAAAATTAACTGGTATATAACAGCTTTAGCCTTAATGGCAAAAGTTGGACTTTGTGATCTGACTAAAGGACTTTTTCTTAAACAAATAATTTTGATCTCTGCATTAAAAAAGAGGGGTAGGGGGGCCAGCACTATGGTGCAGTGGGTTAAAGCCAGACCTGCAGCGCCAGCATCCCATAAGGGTGCTGGTTCTAATCCTGGATGCACTACTTCCAATCCTGCTCACTGCTATGGCCTGGGAAAGCAGTAGAAGATGGACCAGTCCTTGGGCCCTGTAACTGCTTGGAAGACCCGGAAAAAGCTCCTGGCTCCTATTTTTGAATCAGCTCAGTTCTGGCCCTCTGTGGCATTTGGGGAGTGAACCAGTGGATAGAAAACCTCTCTTCTCTCCCTTTCTACCTCTCTCTCTACCTCTCTCTGTAATTCTTTCAAGTAAATAAAATAAATCTTTAAAAAAAGAAAAAGGGGGTAGGTTCAAAGTTCCCACATCTTCAGAGACAGAAAGTACTATCCTCCTGCCAATTTTAAGTAAAAGTTCTTGCTGTTCCTTTTTATAAATATGATAGAATTTTAATTTTTTGTAATTAGAACTTTAAGATTTTCTTTCTAACTGATTATAGTATGGACAAAACTGAGCACTTTAAAACTGTCACATCAGTACAATAGCCTAAAGATAATTTATAAACATTGATGAATTATTTTTTCTCATGTGTCTCATAATGATATTTGCACCTGAGCCTGACAATGCGTGATAATTGTTCTGCAAGAATCATTACACAACACGCGTGTGTAGGATAAAACCTTTAGTTTAAGAAAAACTTCTCAAATATTTGGGATTTTCCAAGCAATAATTACGTATTCTATTCAAATCACAATTTTTATTCTGAAATAAATGCATCATCGCATCTGACAAACCTAGTTAATTTGATGTAATTTATGATGGTGAAGTTTCCTAACTTCTCTATCATTTGAAAGATTTCATAGCATTAAAAAAGCATATATCACTAAATTATTCAGATTATTTTTATCTGAAAATTGCTGAGAAGCTAAAATAAGAGAAGTATCTCTTCTGTACTTTTTCCCACTTATTCAAATTTATTTTTGCTTCAAGCTTTACTGAGGTCTTAGTTGTTCTAAAAGCCAGATATACAAATATGAATAGGATACAATATTACCTTTTAATTCTTCACAGTCCTGTGCTTTCATATGGATAAGGCAATTGCTCCCTTGACAGGATATTGCTAAATGGGGTTTAGGTAATCTTTTGGCAAGAGATTTACTTGGAATATTAAGTCTTCAGGAGAGACTAGAAAGTAAACAAGCAACTAGCCACAGTGTTCCAAAAGATACAAATAGAAGAAAGCCACAAATAGAGTAATAAGCAGTTTGTCCTTTTTACCAAGCAAGCCAGTTACAGGCTTTAAGCAAAGAAGTGCTATGATCAGATGGCTTTGTAGCTTGGAAGGAGTCTGTGGCAGCAGAGAGTAAAATGAATTATGCAAAGGTGCAATGGTTGGTCTGAGGATATTTGCAATGGATGGGCTCCTCAATGGCCCTAAGGAATTATTTAAGTCTTAGACTTTTCTTAATTTTTCTTTTTAATATATAGCAGAATTAAATTCAATTTTGTACCATATCTTTCTTATACTCCTTAATTTTATGCTTTTTGTGTTTTGAAACAAAGTAGTTTGCTTGTTTTCTGCTTAATTGGTAAGATTCAAGGTCCAAAAGAGCTACCTGCATTTTCTTCATTCAATTACTAAGGCCAAGAATAGTATTAGTATATAGTAGATACTCAGTAAATGTTATATAGTTAATAAATGAATTCCAAGTGTAGTGTATTTTATCTTAGGTACAGTTAACTTTTTATGGATATTTTATGCTGCTTCCCATCTATTACTAACACAGTTATTTCATGGTGATTTTTCATACTTTAATATGATTTTTAAAGATTTATTTATTTACTTGAAAATCAGAGTTACTCAGAGAGAGAGAGGCACAGAGATAGAGGGGTCTTCCATCCACTGGTTCACTTCCCAATTGGCCACAATAGCTGGAGCTTTGCCAATCAAAAGCCAGGATCCAGGAGCTTCTTCTGGGTCTCCCACTCAGGTGCAGGGGCCCAAGGACTTGGGCCATCCTCCACTGCCTTCTTGGGCCATAGCAGAGAGCTGGATCAGAAGTAGAGCAGCCAGGACTTGAACCAGTGCCCATATGGGATGCCAGTACTGCCAGCAGCAGCTTCACCTACTATGCCATAGAGCCAGCCCCTTATATGATATTAATATAGGACACATACAAAGTCTTCAAAAATTCATGGAAAACGTGTATTGTGAAAAACCATGCATGGATTTTAAAATATATTTACACAAAAATAAGCACCTTTTTCCCCCATGAACTTTTAAAAGTATCCGTGTAGAGATGCCAGATTGCTGAATAGGAAAAAGACACCCTGATTTTAGCAATAGGAAGATACCAGAAAAACAAATGGAGGGACACATTCTCTAGGGACACTTAGATATTTTTCAGTAGCAAATTTATAGAACAGAACAGAGACCCCATGAGGTAGAAAGGATAGTCTACAAACACACAGCAGCTGGCAGTATGACACCAGTGGCTCCCACATTTGGTGGTTGGTGGGAAGAGCGTAACTTCTTAGAGCAATGTGCAGCGGCGAGTGCCCAACCGGTGATTTTGTCTAAGAGAGGGCTCCATGGCCCCCACTGACTTGGAGACCTGCCTGGAGAGCTGGCAAGGTGTGGGGTGTCCACTTAGTGTCATGGAAAGGAGGCCACTCTGCTTGCCTCCCCTTATCCCACTAGATCCCCAGACTCAGATTGCAAAGGCAGAAATCAAATGCCCTGCACATTGCGATTGTGGGATTTCTGCACCCTGTGACTTTTGGAATCCTGTGGCTGTGTGAGATCCACATAGGCCACAAAACAGAGAAGGGTGTAGGGTGTGGTTGGACCTGTGGGTACCAGCCCATTCTGAAGCTGGAAACTTAGAACTCCCTGAGTGCTGGGGAGAGACCTCATGAAGAGCTTGTCAGTCACACTATGGAGCCCACAGATGCTACATGCATTCACGTACCTGAGTTGAAGTGCACAGGCATTGGGAGCTCACCCTAAGCAGTGAATTACTTGATTCACCTAGGGATGGGGAAAGGCAGAGGCTGTGAACATGCCAGCTAGCCTGATCCTCCCCTCCCACTACTGATAGTCACATCTACCATGCCCAACTTGGGAGCCACTCTGGACTCTTGCTCCATTCTTGCCAAAGCTCCATAGCCACACCTGCACACACATCTGGACGTGTGTTGCAAAATGCAGGTATTCCAGCAAGTTCTGTTTACAAAAGAAGAATTAGGCTACAAGCTGCATGTGCAAAGAAAAAAGGGAAAAAAGCAACCTAGGAGATACCAATAAGTCATTCCATGGATGCATAAAAACAAACATAGAAAAACAGGCAACATGAAGAAAAAAGATATGACTCTCCAAAAGGATCAGTATTAGTGAAGATGAGAGATGGATAAAATGCCTGAAAAGAATTGCTGTAAGATTACTCAAAAACACAGAGAAACAGTTATATGAAATACAGAAATTTGTACATGGCATGAATGAAAAATTTTGCATGAAGATATATTAAACAAAAATCAAACTGAAATATTAGAAATAAAGAATTCTATCTGTCAAATAAGAAACATGGTAGAAAGCCTTAACAACATAATCGGTGAGGCTAAAGAAAGAACATGGAAGGTAGAAGACAAATCTTGTGTAATATCTCACTCAAAGGAAAAAGAAGAAAAATTTAGAAAAACAGAGAAGGGTTAGATATCTATGGGATACTCTCAAAAGACCAAATATACATGTCTTAGGAGTTCCTGAAGAAATGGAAAAACATAATGACTTAGAAAATTTATTCAACAGAATAACAACAAAAAATCTCACTAATTTGAAGAACAATTTGGACATCCAATTACAGAAAGTTCATAGACCTCCAAGTAGGCATGATCAGAAAAGGTCTTCACGCCCACAACACATTTCAGGCAAACTTTTAAAAGTAAAACATAAAATATCCTAAAATATACAAGAGAAAAATTCCAGATTTCCTTTAAAATATCTCAAATTAGATTGAAAAAAATTGTCATCAGAAACCCTGCAGACTAGAAGACAGAGTACAAGACCTGATGAAAAATACCATCACTCTAGAGCACTGTACTCAACAAAACTCACGTTAGAAAATGAAGGTGAAAAAAGTTTTTCCTTGCAGGGCCGCGGTGGGAATGGCAGCACTGCTGGCCTCTCTGTGTTATCTGGTGCCATCCTCGTCACTGCGGCGACACTCGCACCTGCTGCCACCATAACTGAGCAGATGACCCTTTGTGGTACCCACAAGGGCCACAATGGCTGGGTTACCCAGATTGCTATCACCCCGCAGTTCCTGGATATGATACTGTCAGCCTCTCAAGACAAGACCATCATCATGTGGAAGCTGACTAGGGATGAGACCAACTATGGCAACCCGCAGCGAGCTCTTCGGGGTCACTCCCACTTCGTTAATGATGTGGTCAAATATTCAGATATCCAGTTTGCCCTCTAAGGTTCCTGGGATGGAACCCTTTGCCTCTGGGATCTCACAACAGGCACCACCATCAGACGTTTTGTAGGCCATACCAAAGATGTACTGAGTGTTGCCTTCTCCTCTGATAACCATCAGACTGTCTCTGGATTCTGAGATAAAACCATCAAAGTACAGAATACTCTGGGTGTATGCAAATACACTGTCCAGGATGAGAGCCATTCAGAGTGGGTATCTTGTGTCTGCTTCTCACCCAACAGCAGCAATCCTATCATTGTCTCCAGTGGCTGGGACAAGCTAGTCAAGGTATGGAATCTGGCTAAGTGCAAGCTGAAGACTAACCATATTGGCCACACCGGTTATCTGAACACTGTGACAGTGTCTCCAGATGGATCCCTTTGTGCTTCTGGAGTCAAGGATGGGCAGGCCATGCTATGGGATCTCAATGAAGGCAAACACCTTTATGCTTTGGATGGAGGAGACATCATCAATGCTCTGTGCTTCAGCCCCAAGCGCTACTGGCCCTGTGCTGCCACAGGCCCTAGCATCAAGATCTGAGACTTAGAAGGCAAGATCATCATAGATAAATTGAAGCAAGAAGTTATTAGTACCAGATTCAAGGCAGAGCCACCCCAGTGTACATCTTTAACCTGGTCTGCTGATGGCCAGACCCTGTTTGCTGGCTACACAGACAACCTGATATGAGCATGGCAGGTGACCATAGGTATCCACTAAGCACTTTTGGCATTACTTTAACAATAAATTGACTTTGACTTATATATATTTCACTTGATTTTGATTATGTCAGGAGTTTTGAGGGTATTTGGAATACCCCTTGGAATCTGCACCCCATATCAGAGTGTCTCATTCTAGCCCCAGTTTCTGCATTTCCAATCCTGTTTTCCTGGGAAAGCAGCAGATAATGGCTCAAGTACTGAGTCCCTGCCTCTGACATGGGAGACCCAGATCAATTCTGGACTCTTTTTTGGCCTCACCCAGCCCTGGCTGTTGAGGGCATTTGGAGTTGGAACAAGCAAATGGCAGTATTGTCTCTGTCTCCCCCTCTCCCTCTCCTTCCCCACCCCCCTCTCCATCATCCCTTTCCCTCTCCCTCATCCCTCTCCATCTCCATCTCTAAGACAAACAAAAAATGAAAGAATTTGTTACCACCTGGCTAGCCTTACAAATGATACTAAAGGATGTAGCACACACAGAAACTAAGGGAGATAATGAGCATCATGAAAGAATGTGAAGGCAAAAAACCTAGTAAAGGTACAAAGGGGATCCAAAACAAACAACAGAAATATTTATGGTACAATGTCAGGGACAATTCATTACTTATGAATAATAATGTTGCATGCAAATTGATTAAATGTCCCAATTAAGGGGCCAGCGCTATGATGCAGTGGGTTAAAGCCCTGGCCTGAAGTGCCAGCATCCCAAATGGGTAATGGTTCTAGTCCCGGCTGCTCCTCTTCTGATCCAGCTCCCTGCTGTGGCCTGGGAAAGCAGTAGAATATGGCCCAAGTCCTTGGGTCCCTGCACCTATGTGGGAGACCCAGAAGAAACTCCTGGCTCCTGGCTTCGGATCAGCACAGCTCCAGCTGTTGCGGCCATCTGGGGAGTAAAACAGCAGATGGAAGACCTCTCTCTATGTCTCTAACTCTCTCTCTTTCTCTGTCTTTCAAATAAATAAAATAAATCTTAAATAAAATCCCAATTAAAACATACAGACTGGTTGAATGGATCAATGAACAAAACCTGTCTATATTCTGTCTAAAAATACACCCCTCACTAAAAAAGTTACACACAAACTGAAAGTGAAAAGGAAAAAAAAAAAAGCATTTTAAAAATGTGAATAAAAAAGAGCAGGAGTAGTTATCTTCAGAGAAGACAAATATATTTTAATAAAAAAGCTGTTATAAGAAACAAAGAAGGTCATAATTGAATCATTAAGGGATCACTGCAATAGGAAAATGTGAGTATAGCAAATATACATGCACCCAATGCTACAGCAGCCAACTATTTAAAACAAATGTTAATGGATATAAAGGGCAACTTATGCTCCAACACAATAACAATGGGGGACTTAACCCCACTTTTTCAACTGACACATCAACTAGATAAGAAGCAACAGAAAATCTACAATTTCAAACAAATGGATTTTGCTCATATCTATAGAACATTTTATCCTACAGCTGCAGAATATATATTATTTTCACGAGTTCAAGGAATTTTCTCTAAGACTATAAGTCAGGCCATAAGACAAGTCTCAATAAAATAAATTCAAACAATTTTAAATTACACCATCTATCTTCTCAAGCCAAATGAAATGAAACTGGAAATTAACAGCAAAAGAAACTCCAGAATGTATAAAAACACATGGAAACAAAGAAAGCAAAATAAAACATGCTACAGAATGAACAGTGGGTCATAGGAGAAAACAAAATAGAAATAAAATCCTTGAAAGAAATGCAGATGACAGCACAACATATACAAACTAATAGGATTCAGCAAAAGAAATGTTAAGAGGAAAGTGTATAGTAAATGTGATATATATATATATATGTATATATATATATATGAGCGAAATTTTAAACAAAAAAGAAAAAAGCATAGCAATCTCTATATGTACCAGTAATCCTGCAAATAAAGTTTTGTAAAATTTAGTTTTAAACCTTTGTAAAACCAGTGGTTAAAATGTTATACTACTATAAATTTAATGGTCTGTGGTTATTTTACAATTTACTGATTATGAGTGAAATGATCATTTTTTCCATTCAATTATTATTTATAGCTATTGTCTATATTCCCACTGAATGAGGATCTTTTTGCTTTTTACAGGTTAAACTTCTTATTCAATGATGTGTTAAGGCTTTTTACTGTAATGTAAATTTTAAATATATTATTTGAAAATCAAAGAGAGAGAAAGAGTAAGAAGTAAGGAGGTTGGGAAGGAGAGGGGCAGGAAGAAGAAGGCAGGAAGGAGGGGACTATCATTATTTTCTATAATTGTATCTACAAATTGAAGCTGTTAATAACTAAGTACAAATAAAAAAGAAAGTAAAAGAAATTGGAAAAGTATCAAATAAATGATCTAACGATGCATCTGAAGGACCTAGAAAAACAGGAACAATCCAAAGACAAAGTAACTTGCCCCAAATGGTAGAGTTAGAAATGTGCCAGGGGATTCCAGTTCAATCCCATCAAGGTGGTGTGTACCAATGCCATCTCACTAGTCCAAGTGATCAATTTCAGTTCACAATTGATCACACTGATAGGTCTAAGAGTCAAAGGGATCACACAAACAAGACTAGTGTCTGAAAATTCTGATAGAATAAAAAAGGGACAGAATGATCCAACACTGGAAGCAGGATACACAGCAGACTCAAAGAAGGGCAGATGTCCTAAATAGGACTCTGGCCTCAGAATCAGCCTTTAAGGCATTCAGATATGGCTCAAGAGCCCATGAGAGTATTTCGGGCATGGAAAGCCAAGACACTCTGGCAAAAAACAAAAAACAAACAAACAAAAAAGCCTATATGAAAGATCTCTGTGAGTGATCTCCCAGTGTAAAGAACAGGTCATCAAAGAAGGAGGTACCTTTCTCTGAAGGGAGGAGAGAACTTCCACTTTGACTATGACCTTGTCTAAATAAGGTCAGAGTTTGTGAACTCAAGAGGCTTCCATGGCCTTGGAAACTCATGACAAGAGCCTAGGGTGATTACTGAAGTCATAAACAAGAGTGTCAATTTGTTAAGTCAACAACAGGAGTCACTATGCACTTACTACACATGTAGAATCTCTGTCCTAAATGTGCTGTACATTGTGATTTAATGCTATAACTAGTACTCAAACAGTATTTTACACTTTGTGTTTCTGTGTGGGTGCAAACTGTTGAAATCTTTACTTAATACATGCTAAATTGATCTTCTGTATATAAAGAGAATTGAAAATCAATCTTGATGTGAATGTAAGGGAAGAGGGAGTGGGAGAGGGGAGGGTTGCAGGTGGGAGGGAAGTTATGGGGGGAAGCCATTGTAATACATAAGCTGTACTTCGGAAATTTTACTCATTAAATAAAAGTTTAAAAAAGAAATAAATAAAAATTATAGAAAAATAAAAAAATGAAATAAAAACACAAAAGCTCAGTGAAATGAAGAGCTATATTTTTGATAAAATGAACAAAATCACCAAACCTAAACCATAGGCCCAACTAATGAACAAAGGAGCGAAGGAGCAAAGATCCTAATGAATAAAATCAGAGATGAAAAAGGAGATGTTACAATAGATACCACAAAAATAACTACCTTCAGAAATTACTACAAATAGCTATATAGCAACAAATTGGAAAATAGGGAAAAATGGATTTCTGGACATATATTAATTACCAAAACTGAAGCAAGAAAACACAGAAAAAATGAATAGACCAATAACTGAGACAGAGATTGAATCAGTAAAAAAACACTGTCAAAAAAGAAAAGCCCAAGACCATCTGACATCAATGCTGATTTCTACCAAACTTTCAAAGAATTAATCCCAATTGTTCTTAAACTATTCAAAACAAAGCAACCCTACCAAACTTCAACTTAATTCTAAAAGTATAAAAAGATAGCAAAAAGAGCTGGTTAACACCCTGGCCTGAAGTGCCGGCATCCCATATGGGTGCAGGTTCTAGTCCCGGCTGCTCCTCTTCTGATCCAGCTCTCTACTAAGGCCTGGGAAAGCAGTATAAGACGGCCAAAGTCCTTGGGTCCCTGCACCTGCGTGAGAGACCCAGGGGAGGCTCTTGGCTCCTGTCTTCGGATGGGTGCAGTTGCCACCAATTGAGGAGTGAACCATCAGATGGAAGATCCTTCTCTCTGCCTCTCCTCTCTCTGTGTAACTCTGACTTTCAAATAAAAATAAATAAATAAATAAGGAAAAAATAAAAAGAACTAAAGACCAATATCCCTGATGAACAAAGATGGAAAAATCCTCCACAAAATACTAATTAATTGAATCTAGCAACACATCCAAAGAACATCCATCTGGACCAAGGGGGATTTATTCCAGGGATGCGGTTTGCTTTTACATATGCAAATAGATAAATATGATACACCACATTAACAAATTAAAGAATAAAATCATATGGTTATCTCAGCTGATGCAAAGTAACATTTGATAAACTACAACAGTCTTTTATGATAGAAACCTTAAACAAATTGAGTATAGAAGGAACATACCACAATACCATCAAGAAAATATTTATGATAAATCCATAGCCAGCATCATACTGCATGGAGAAAAGTTGGAAGCATTCCCACTATGATCTGGAACCAGCCCAGGATGCCCAATCCCTCCATTACTTTTCAATATAGTTTTAGCTATTCTCTCTGTCTCTCTCTTTCTCACTGTCTATACTTCTACCTGTCAAATAAATTAAAAAAAAAAAAAGTTAACCTAATCCACTGTTAGTGGGAATGTTAACTGCTACAGCCATTATTAAAGACAGTGTGGAGATTGCTCAGACACCTAAATAAGGGTGTACCATATGACCCAGCCATCCAAATCCTGGGAATAATCACAAAGGAAATTAAATCAACATACAAACTATTTACCTGCACCCCCAGGTTTATAGCAGATCAATTCACAATATGGAATATGGAATTATCCCAGGTGTCCTTGAACTGTTGACTGGATAATGAAAATGTGGTAGCACACAAAATGGAATAGTACTCAGCCATAAGAGTAACATTCTGTCTTTTGCAACAAAATGTTAAAACTGGAGATGATTATGCACAGTGAAATATGTCAGACCTAGAAAAATACAATTACCATGTTTTCTATGATCCATGTAGCTAATATATAGAGTACAAAAATTTTAATGAGTAAAATTAACCTTTTGATGTTTGATTATTTCTTATAGCCTTTGTCTATACTCCTGTGGAACTGTGGTCTTTCTACTTTTTACTTATTGAACTTCTTATTTAATGGAGCATACTACTGTGATCATAGTAAAGTAAAAATATGTTATTGTAAACATTAAAAGAAAAAATAAAGATAGGAAGGAGGATAGGGAAAGGAAGGTCGGCAGTATCATTTTTTTCTTAGAACTGTATCTACAAACTACATGAAGTCTACTCTCTTTATATTAATAAAAAAGTGATTACATAAATAAATAAAAGTATCCTTGTATATCTAAGTGTTTGGTGAGGGGTAGAAGGGCATTTCCAACTTCTAAAAAGAAGTTAGGGCACTTATTCATACAATAAGCTTTCCATTTCTTTGATTGCCATCATTACTCGGAAGCAGAAAATGCTAGCACTCTTCTGACACTCATTCTGTCCATCAAGGACTAACTACCGAAGCTGAAATTGACAAGAACATTGAACAAAAATGACTTTCATTTTAGAAGTTGTGATATTGTCCAAAATGTTGGATAAAGGCATACACACACACACACACACACACACACACACACACACTGTTTGGACAGCAAGGTCTTATAAATTCATATACAACACAGGCTCTGAAAGGAACATCCATTGTTTTAGAAAGCTCTTTTAACAAACTGCTGTGATTAATAATAAATGGCAAGTTGTATCAAAGTTGGGATAAAAGTACTCCATTTCCTATATCCAACTCAATAAATATTTAAGGGACAGCAGACACTACAGTTGGCACTGTTAACAGAGTGATCTCCGTGTGGAGCCAACGATTCAAAAGGGAATACAGAGAACACAGATGATAAAGACATGGTAATAGTATGAGGAACTTGGTGAAAACGTGGTGCATGTATGTGGATGACACAATCTGGAGTGAGAGGAAGATATTCTCAGAAATTGAAGTCCAGCTGGGGATTTGAGAAACGAGTGGGACTCAGACAAATCTGGGGAGAGTTCTAAGAAAAGGAAGCAACCTAAGTTTATGCCTAGAGAACAAATTTTCAAGTGATTTTTCCAAAGATATCAAATTGTTTCTAGTACACATGTCAAGTTATGGAATAAAATACATAAAAAGAGGTGATGTAATGCAAGTTTTAAAGTAGAATCAAAATAAAATGAGCCAATTGAAAAATATTATAGGAATAACCAAAAGGGAATTTTATTTATTTACATAGTTAGAAGCAAAGAAAGATTAAAGAATGCAGAAATTGATGGCAGATATGGGGCATCAGATTTTGGCAGGAAACATATAAAATGTTAACCTTTTGTTTCTGTTGCAAAGAAAAAAAAAGTCCTTTGGAGTGGAAAGTGTAGAACAAGTTGTTTTTGTTCAGAAGAAATGAAATACAAGTCGGGTGGAAATACTTTAGGGTATTTTCTATACTTAATAAATGCATTCAAATTTTCTAGCCTGTTCTATATTCTTGTCAATGCCACTAAGATTCAACAGAGCAAGAGTTACAGCATATGTGAGTGCTCATTAAAAATAACCTTCAGCTAGAAAGACATCCCATGGAGCAGTTTATCAAACTGCCCTTGAAAATGACCCTTTATTTCTGTCTTTTGGTATATTAACTAGGATTCCTGGTAGAGATATAGGAGACAAGGAGAACATGGTAGTTAAGCGGTGAGTAACATGGATATTTCTTTATATTTCTTTAGAAGACACAGAATTTTTTTTTGTTTTTTGTATTGAGTAAATGGTGGCAATTTAATGATTGGCAGAACAAATAAATATGATATTATTCTCAATTTGGTAGTCAATTTAACACATTTTTGAAACTTCTCAGGAAGATGTCCAGCATAAATGTTAAGTGTGAAAACTCTGAAACTAGATTGCTCAAATTAAAAATTTAACTTCTTCACTTTCGGTATGACATTCGATGAGTCACTTATTCAGTGAATCAAATGTATGTGTGTGTGTGTGTGTGTGTGTGTGTGTGTGTGTCTAAGATTTATTTATTTGAAAGACAGAGCTACAGAGAGTGGCAGAGGAATGAGAAAGGGGGGTAGGTTTTCCACCTGCTGCTTCACTGTCCAGATGGCCTCAACGGCTGTAGCTGGCCAAGCCGAAGCCAGGATCCTGGAGTTTCTTTCAGGTCTCCCACATGGGTACGGGGACCCAAGGACTTGGGCCATCTTCTACTGCTTTCTCTGGCCATAGCAGAGAGCTGGATCAGAAGCAGAGCAGCCAGGACTCATATGAGATGCCGGCACTACAGATGAAAGCTTTACCCTCTCAGACATAGCACCAGCCCTGAAGCAATCGTTCTTAAATGAAAAAGTGGATTTGATCTAACTGTCAAAAATTATTAAGTGATTGGAATAAAGACCTTTCATAGCAAACAAAAAATGAAAGAATTTGTCACCACTCTTCCAGCCCTAGAAAAGTTGCTTAAAGATGTGTTACACAGAAAAACAGCCATCAATATTAATGAAGGTAAAGGAAGAAAACCTCCCAGTAAAAGAACACAGGAAATTCAAAGCATATGTTAGAAATAACTTTGGGAAAATGGTAGGGCAATATCACTACATATCAATAGTCACACTGAATATTAATGGCTTCAACTCTCCAGTTAACAGACACCGAGTGGCTGAACGGATTAAAAACCAAAACCCATCTACTTGCTGCTTATAAGAAACACATCTTTACAACAAAGATGCACACAGACTGAAAGTGAAAAGTTGGAACAGGAGTCACTGTGCACTTATTTCAAATGAAGGATCTCTGTCCTTAATGTGTGGTACAATGTGAATTAATGATACAACTAGTATTAAACAATACTTTACACTTTGTGTTTCTGTGTGGGTGCAAACTGTTGAAATCTTTACTTAATATATACTAATTTGATCTACTGTATATAAAGATAATTGAAAATGAATCTTGATGTGAATGGAATGGGAGAGGAAGTGGGACATGGGAGGGTTGCAGGTGGGAGGGAAGTTATGGAGGAAGAAAAGCCACTGTAATCCATAAGCTGTACTTTGGAAATTTATATTTATTAAATAAAACTTGAAAAACAAAAAAAGTAAAAGGTTGGAAAAATATATTCCATGACAATAGCAACTAAAAAAGAGCTGGCGTAGCCAAATTAATATCAGGAAAAAAATAAAATTTAACACAAAAACTGTTAAGAGACAGAAAGAGGGGCACTATATAATGATTAAGGAATCAATTCAACAGGAAGATGTAACTATTATAAATGTATATGCACTTAATTACAAGGCACTGGTTTATTTATAAGATATGTTAAAAAACTTAAAGGAAGACTTAGACTCCAATACAATAGTATTAGGAGACTTCAATACTCCACATGCAGAAATAGACAGATCAACCAGACAGAAGATCAACAAGAAACAGATTTAATCAACACTATAGATGAAATGGATCTAACAGATAACTACAGAACTTTTCATCCTACACTTGAAGAATTAACATTCTCCTCAGCAGCACATGGAACCTACTCTAGGATTGACCACATACTAGGCCATAAAGCAAGTCTCAGCAAATTCAAAAGATTCAAAATCATATCATGCATCTTCTCAGACCACCATGGAATGAAGCTGGAAATTAGCAACTCAGGAATCCCTAGAGCATATGCAAAAACATGGAGACTGAACAACCTGTCTGTGAATGAACACTGGGTCACAGAAGAAATCAAAAGAGAAATCAAAAACTTTCTGGAAATAAATGAGGATAACAGCACAACATCTCAAAATTTATGGGATACAGCAAAAGCAGTGTTAAGAAGAAAGTTTAGAACAATATGAGTCTACATCAAAAATTGGAAAGGCACCAAATAAAGGAGTTTTCAATGCATCTCATGGATCTATAAAAAATGCAGCAAACCAGACACAAAACTATTAGAAGAGAAATAATTAAAATTAGAGGAGAAATCAACAGATCAGCTAAATGAAGAGCTGTTTTTTTGAAAAACGAAACAAAATTGACACCCTATTACCCAACTAACTAAAAAAAGAAGAGAAAAGACCCAAATCAATAAAATCAGAGGTGAAAAAGTTAATGTAACCACAGGAATAAAAAGAGTCATCAGAAATTACTACAAAGAGTTGCATGCCAGCAAACAGGGAAACCTATCAGAAATGGATAGATTCCTGGACATATGCAACCTACCTAAATTGAACCAGGAAGACATAGAAAACCTAAACAAACCCATAACTAAGACATAATTGAACCAGTAATAAAGTCCCTCTCAACAAAGAAAAGCCCAGGACCAGATGGATTCACTGCTGAATTCTACCAGACATTTAAAGAAGAACTAACTCCAATTCTTCTCAAACTATTCAGAACAATCAAAGAGGGAATCTTCCCAAATTATTTCTATGAAGCATCACTTTAATCCCAAAGCCTAAAAAACTGAAGCATTGAAAGAGAATTACGGACCAATATCCCTGATGAACATAGATGCAAAAATCCTCAATAAAATTCTGGCCAATAGAATGCAACAACACATCAGAAAGATCATCAACCCAGACCAAGTGGATTTATCTCTGGTATGCAGGGATGGTTCAGTGTACACAAATCAATCAATGTGATACACCACATTAACAAACTGCAGAAGAAAAACCGTATGATTATCTCAATAGATGCAGAGAAAGCATTTAATAAAATACATCATCCTTTCATGATGAAAACTCTAAGTAAATTCGATATAGAAGGAACATTCCTCAATACAATCAAAGCAATTTATGAAAAACCCACGGCCAATATCCTATTGAATGGGGAAAAATTGGAAGCATTTACAAGGAGACCTGGTACCATAAAGGGATGCCCACTCTCACCACTGCTATTCAATATAGTCCTGGAAGTTTTAGCCAGAGCTATTAGGCAAGAAAAATAAATTAAAGGGATACAAATTGGGAAGGAAGAACTCAAACTATCCCTCTTTGCAGATGATACGATTCTTTATTTAGGGGACCCAAAGAACTCTACTAAGAGACTATTTGAACTCATAGAAGAGTTTGGAAACGTAGCAAGATATAAAATCAATACACAAAAATCAACAGCCTTTGTATACACAGGCAAAGCCACGGTTGACAAAGAACTGCTAAGATCATCTCATTCACAACAGCTACAAATGCAATCAAATACCTTGAAATAAACTTAACCAAGGATGTTAAAGTTCTCTATGATGAGAATTACAAAATCTTAAAGAAAGAAATAGAATAGGATACAAAAAAATGGAAATATCTTCCATGCTAATAGATTGGAAATATCAATATCATCAAAATGCTCATTCTCTAAGAACACTTTATATATTCATTGTGATACCAATCCAAATACCACAGACATTCTTCTCAGATCTGGAAAAAATGATGCTGAAATTCATAAGGAGATGCAAGAGACCTCGAATAGCTAAAGCAATCTTTTACAACAAAAACAAAGCTGGAGGCATCACAATACTAGATTTCAGGACATACTACAGGGCAGTTTTTATCAAAAGAGCATGGTACTGGTAAACAGATGGATAGACCAATGGAACAGAATACAAACACCAGAAATCAATCCAAACATCTACAGTCAACTTATATTTGATCAAGGATCTAAAAGCAATTCCTGGAGCAAGGACAGTCTATTCAACAAATGGTGCTGGGAAAACTGGATTTCCACATACAGAAGCCTGAAGCAAGACACCTACCTTACACTGTAAATAAAAATCCACTCTACATGGATTAAAGACATAAATTTATGAACCAACACCATCAAATTATTAGAGAACATCAGAGAAACCCTGCAAGATATAGGCACAGTTGAAGACTTCTTGGAAAAGAACCTGGAGGCACAGGCAGTCAAAGCCAAAATTAACTATTGGGATTACATCAAATTGAGAAATTTCCGTACTGCAGAAGAAACAGTTAGGAAAGTGAAGAGTAAAATAACAGAATGGGAAAAAATATTTGCAAAGTAGAAACAGATAAAGGGTTAATAACCAGGATCTATAACATGATCAAGAAGCTCCCCAACATCAAAACAAACAACCCACTTAAGAGATGGAACAAGGACCTCAGTAGACATTTTTCAAAAGAGGAAATCCAATGGGTAACAGACACATGAAAAAATGTTCAAGATCACTAGCAATCAGGGAAATGTAAATCAAAACCACAATGAGGTTTCACCTCATCCCAGTTAAAATGGCTCACATTCAGAAATCTACGAACAACAGATGCTGGCAAGGATGTAGGGGAGAAAGGGACACTAACCCACTGTTAGTGTCACTGGGATTGCAAACTGGTAAATCCACTATGAAAGTCAGTCTGGAGATTCCTCAGAAACCTGAATATAACCCTACCATACAACCCAGCCATCCCACTCCTTGGAATTTACCCAAAGGAAGTTAAATTTGCAAATAAAAGTGCTTTGTTTTTTTTTTTTTTATATAAAGCTTTTATTTAAAGAATATAAATTTCCAAAGAACAGCTTATGGATCACAATGGCTCCCCCCCCACAACTTCTCTCCCTCCCCCTCCCCTCCCCTTTCCCGCTCCCTCTCCCCTTCTGTTCACATCAAGATTCATTTTCAATTCTCTTTATACACAGAAGATCAATTTAGTACATATTACGTAAAGATTTCAACGGTTTGCCCTCGCATAGAGACACAAAATGATAATACTGTTGGAGTACTAGTTATAGTATTAATTTACAATGTACAGCACATTAAGGACAGAGATCCTACATAATTTTTTTTAAAAATTTGATTAATTGTCTATGCAATTTCCAGTTTAACACCAAGATTTTTTAATCATTTGCAATTATCTTTATATAAAGAAGATCGATTCAATATATACTATGTAAAGATTTCATCAGTTTGCACCCACTCAGAAACACAAAGTGTAAAAATACTGTTTCAGTACTAGTAATAGCATTATTTCACATTAGATAACACATTAAGGACAGATCCCTCATGAGACGTAAGTACACAGTGACTCCTGATGTTGATTTAACAATTTGACACTCTTGTTTATGGCGTCAGTAATCTCCCTAGGCTCTGGTCATGAGTTGCCGAGGCTATGGAAGCCTTTAGGGTTCGTGGACTTCGATCTTATTCCGACAGGGTCATAGTCAAATAAAAGTGCTTTCTGCACCTCAGTGTTTATTGCAGCTCAATTCACAATAGCTAAGACCTGGAATCAACCCAAATGCCCATCAACAGGAGACTGGATAAAGAAATTATGAGACATGTACTCTATAGAATTCTATACAGCAGTCAAAAACAATGAAACCCAGTCATTTGCAACAAAATGGAGGAATCTGGAACACATCATGCTGAGTGAAATAAGCCAGTCCCTAAGGGACAAATATTGTATGTTCTCCCTGATCGGTGACAACTAACCAAGCACCAAAAAGGAAACTTGTTGATGTGAAATGGACACTATGAGAAACAATGATGTGACCCTCCCTTGTCCTGACTGTCAAGGAACAACTTAGTACTTTATTCCTTTTAGTATTTTTTGTTCTACTTAATATCATGGGTTGAAATCTTTAACTAACACACTATTATTCTTAGGTGTTTAAATTTAACTGAAAAGTGATCACTGTTTAATATAAGAGTTGGAATGAGGGAGGGAGGAGATGTACAATTCGATACATGCTCAATAGGACTTGCCCCAAAAGGTAGTTAGATACGGCCCAGGGGATTCCAATTCAGTCCCATCAAGGTGTCATATACCAATGCCATCTCACTAGGCAAAGTGATCAGTTTCAATTCATAATTGATCATAATGATAGTATTAAGTGTCAAAGAGACCACATAAGCAAGATTAGTATCTGCTAATACTATCTGATAGAATAAAAAAGAAGAGAACAATACAACATGGGAAGCAGGATAAACAGCAGACTCAGAATGGCAGATGTCCTAAACAGCACTCTGGCCTCAGAATCAGCCCTTAAGGCATTCAGATCTGGCTGAAGAGCCCATGAGAGTATTTTAGGCATGGAAAGCCAAGATACTCTGGCAAAAAAAAATGACCTAAATGAAAGATCTCTGTGAGTGAGATCCCAGTGGAAAAAATGGGCCATCAAAGAAGGAGGTACCTTTTCTGAAGGCAGGAGAGAACTTCCATTTTGACTATATCCTTGTCTATATAAGATAGGAGATGCCAAATTCAAAAGGCTTCCATAGCCTTAGCAACTCATGACAAGAACCTTGGGTGATTACTGACGTCATAAATAAGAGTGTCAATTGTTAAATCAACAACAGGAGTCACTGTGCACTTACTCCCCATGTAGGATCTCTGTCCTTAATGTGTTGTACTATGTGAATTAACGGTATAACTAGTACTCAAACAGTATTTTACACTTTGTGTTTCTGTGTGGGTGAAAACTGTTGAAATCTACTAAATTGATCTTCTTTATATAAAAATAATTGAAAATGAATCTTGATGTGAATAGGATGGGAGAGGGAGTGGGAGATGGGATGGTTGTGGGTGGGAGAGAGGTTAAGGGGGGAAAAGCCACTGTAATCCAAAAGCTTTACTTTGGTTATTTATATTTATTAAGTAAAAGTTTAAAAAAAAGAAATTTTATCCTACTTTTAAGATTACTTAAAGTATCAGATTTTATTATGCTGTAAGATTCAGCGACAAATAACTCAAAGTACAGCAAATAGTGTGAACTCCATTAGACCAAAGGCTTCCCTTGGAATCAGGAGGGAGCATTGTCTAGATACATTCATCGTACACAGAAGATGCATATTGTTTGAGGAAATCTAAATTAAGAAAACTCATAAATCTTTTAAGAGGGTTAATAGTAAATCTGACTAAATTTCCCCAAATGGATACATTCATTCTTTTTGTAGCAGAATAATATTTCATTGTGTATATACATACATATATATATATGTATATCACATTTTCTTATTTTTTAAAAGATTTATTTATTTATTGAAAGGCAGAGTTACAGAGAGGGGCATTGGGGAGGAGAGAGAGGGAGAGGGAGAGGGAGAGGGAGAGGGAGAGGGAGAGGGAGAGGGAGAGGGAGAGGGAGAGGGAGAGGGAGAGGGAGATAGATATCGATCTTCCATAGCTGGTTCAATCCTACAATGGTCAGAGCTGGACCAATATGAAGCGAGCAGCCAGGATATTGCTTTAAGTCTCCCACATGGGCGCAGGAGCCCAGGTATATGGGCCATCCTCTGCTACTTTCCCAGGTGCATTGGCAGGCAGCTAGACTGGAAGTGGAGCAGCTGGGACTCAAACCAGTACCCCTATGACATTTTCTTTATTCATTCACCTGATGACAGACATGTTGCTTGATTTCAAGTACTGCTTTAATCATAGTGTTGCAGTTATTTTTTTATACAATTTGTTCATGTCTTTTGAGTATATACCCAATAGTGGGATTGCTGGCTCATATAGTCATTCCCAGTTTTTAAAGAAATACACATACTGTTCTCCACAATAACTATAAAAGTTACATCCCCATTAACACTTCTATTTATAAGTGTTATCCTTTTTCCATATCCTCATCAACACTTGTTATTCCCTGTGTTTTGGGTTTTAGACATTCTGACATCATTGAAGTAATATCTCATTGTGGTTTGGATTGTATTTGTTTGATGGCTTGTGATGTTGAGCTTGTTTTTACCCATATATTTGTTGGTCATTTTTATTTCTTCTTTTGAGGACTGTTTATTGAGAACCTTTGCTCATTTCTCTTTTTAAAGATTTATTTGTTTATTTGGAAGTCAGTGTTACACAGAGAAGGAGAGAAAGAGAAAGAGAGAGAGAGAGAGACCGAAACTTTTCATACACTGGTTCACTTCCCAGTTGGCCACATCAGCCGGAGATGCACTGATCTGAAGCCATGAACCAGAAGCAATGCAACAGATAAAATAGTATTATGTTACAAACTAAAATACATATAATGCTTCTCTATAATCAAAATGCAATATAATTGGAATCATGTACTATATATAGTTTTCACACTAGATTTTTTTCACTTGCCAACATTAATTTTAGATTCATTCATATATTTTTGTGTTTTCATAACTCATTTCTGTTTAGAGCTGAATAATATTTCATTGCATGGGTATACCACAATTTGTTTATTACTTTAAAATCCAAAAGCAAAATCATTCTGCTTTTCACCATTAAATTTAATGGTACTTAGCAAAAACCCTTGTAAAAATTCCTTATAAGGTTGATGACATTTATTGTTACATTACATAAGAAGGTAGGTGTTGGGTACAGCTGTTAAGATATTTCTTGCAATGCCCTTATCCCATAGGGGGAGTGCTGGATTTGCGTCCTGGCTCCACTTCTGATCCTAGCTTCCAGTTACAGTACAATCTTGGAGGCAGCACTGATGGTTCAAGTTTTTGGGTCCTTGTTACCCACATGGAAGATTTGGATTGAGTTTTAGGTTACTGGCTTTTTTTTGGCTTGGCTCTGTCTTGGCTGTTCCACACATTTGAAGACTAAGCCACTGGATGTAAGATTTCTCTCTCTCTCTCTTTTTCTCTCTCTCTCTCTCCCTGCCTTTCAAGTAAAGGAAAATAAATAAATAAAAATTTTTAGGACAATATTCAGGAAACGAAAGAACTTCTGGAGTATCTTCAGACCTACTTCTACTTTGCCTTTCTTTAACAAAATTAGAGTATCATAAAGAGCAATACCCTCGAAACTCGACTACTTTATTGATCCAGAAATTGTCTCTTTAATATCATTTACAGTGATAGGAATATCAGGACATAGTCCCTACATTCAGGAAACTTAAAATCCCATAGATGTTCAAAAAAGTCATATAAAAGTAATAGAAAGTATTTCGCTTTGTGATATTATGACATGGAAGAGCAAGAAGTTCTAACATTTGGTTAATGATAAGAAATATGTTAAGAATAAATCCTCATTTGTTCAGAGCCTTTAGGAATATGTACCATTACAAGAAATTCTACCTTTTCATGAATTTAAAGAGTTACACAACAAAAGAGTGTAGAAAATTGGCCTGCTGTGAGTTGACCTCTTTCAGTTTTTTGGAAAGGTAAAATCAAATGAACAGCCCATCATTTTGATTTAAATATTGTTCTCTGCTTCTATAAATATTCTCTACAATGATTTATTTCAAGTCAACACTGCCATTTAAAGCAAATCTGAAATATTTAAGAGAAAGAATAAAAATATTTAGGAAGAAAATGTTATTTTCACTTTGATCACAGCCCAGTTCAGAATACTTATTCTCCCAGTTAGCTAATCAGGAAAGAAAAGCAAGTGTACCTGTCAGCAAAACCAACATAACAAGCTCTGCATTTTATTGTTTTGTCAGTTTCTCTGGGCTTAAAATAAAAAGGATGCCATTGTACTCTTAGGGCTATATTTAGCTCACTCCAATGATTTATTCCTCCCCTCCTCAGGAAATAGCATATAACAGGTAATTTCCATAGTAACTTTAAAGAAATGTGAAAGTGTCTATTTAGCTTTATTTTTATTCTTTTCACCTTGAAAATTAAGAATTTGTTTCATCTCAGCCCTCAGGCTAATAACTTTGTGAGTAGCATTCACCTTTCACTTATGTCATTTGTATGTTTTGATGGCATAAGGAAATAAGATTTTTTAAATTATCAAAGCATGTTTTGATGTTATAAAGATGCTACTAATTTTATTTGCACTGGATGTATTTGTGATTTTAATGATAATCTAGCTGAATGGCAAAACTTCCAACTTTTAATTAGCTAGAATTTTTGGGGAAACTAGTCCAATTTTTTAACATTGATATTAGTTTCCATGTCCTCTGAGTTCTATACTTTATACACACAGCCAAGTCCCTGTTCTTTAATAGCTTTTTTTATTAACTTAGGGCCTATATGTGCAACCTGATCAAATATACCCCATATATATTGATCTTGATCTAGGGTAATATTCTTATTTGGTTGTTTTTAATTTTTAAGGAATTACAGAAGTGTAGATCCTGTAAATTCACTAAAGCATTGTAGAAATTTATTTTATATAGGAAGGATGTTTTTATTTCAGATAAAGAGTAGTTCAGTAATTTGAAATGAGGAGACATTGTAGTCTTTTGATAATTATGAAGACGTTATGTGGCAGGAATTTACAGGGACTGGTTGTATTAAAAATTTTTCAACATACAATCATGAAATTTGAAATTAGGAAGTGATTTGAGAGAGAACACTTTATAACTCTTATATTCCACAAATGAGGTAACTGAAACTCAGATAAAAAATTAAGTCACTTGCTCTATACACATAGCTAGTCTGTGGTCAAGTTCATGCCAGAACATGGTTTCTAAGCAAATTTTTGCTAGAAATTACTTGGCCAGTTCATATAAAGAAATGATTACACTTCGTTTAACTAAAATAAAAAGAGATATGGGCAGTAGCTGGAGACGTTTTCTTTAACAAAACAGTTAATGTGGTATGTAGAAGTGCAATATAATACGATCAAGGTTGAGACCCATATTCAAAAGTTGTCTAGATTGAAGAAATTGTCAGAGCTAAAGCCATATAAAAAAGTCAAATTTTCAATTTAATATACTGAAATCAGGATCTTGTTAAACCTCACTCACAATTATATTTAATCAAAATTATTAAAATGACAATCTCAGAGTTTTTGAATCTGGGAATTCTCAATTTTGTAGAATCTGAACATGCTAAGAAGGCTGATGCTACTTAAACTACAGCAACATATCTATTGCCATGTGACAAATGCTGGAATTGTCCCCCAAATAATATTTATTAACTAATTTATTGACTGAATATTTTCCATAAAGGAAAGGCACAACAATATGATTGCAGAATTTACTATTTAGTTGACACAATAAAATGAGTTATCAGCAGAGCTAGATAAGTATGTAGAAATCAATTACCTGATACCATTTTTTTTGCCAGAGAAATAAAAATGAATTTAAAGACTGCTGAAGAGTCATAAATTCTACAGTGAGGATAATTGCTAGGGAAAAGGATAGAAGTTGCATTCCTCTTCCTATATTTGGGGAGTAAAGCAGTCATCCTCACCAAATGAAGTAAAATAGTTTCCAAAAATATTTTTTAATCACACAGCAATTAGAAATGTCTCTAAGAAGGAAGACACATCTCTCATCTGATCTTTTGTGCTAAATACTGCTTACGCTCCATCATTTCCCAAATTGCTATCACTTCCACTTAAATCTCTGAAGACCCAATCCAACTGCAGATTCAATTTCTGCAATTGTGCGTCTAACACTGCAGCATTAACATGTTGCAAACTGAACTTTTTTCTATAAACTCCCACATATCTTTCATCTTTTTCCATCTTACTAAATGTCAACTCATTCTTCCAATTTCTATTCCAATAATATAATGGAAGCATCCTTGACTTTTCTCTTTTCCTTACATTCTGTGTTCCACCATTCTTAAAATTTCAGTTAGAATCCACTTTTTTACATTCCTTTTCCAACATAACCTGTCTGGAATAATCTTCCATCAACTCTTGCCAAGATTATTGTAATAGACTCTTAACTATACAACGTGTCTCTAAAATTACCCCCTCTCAAAAATCCTTCTTTTATAACACCTAAAATATGCCATTGTATTAAAAAAGACTGCCATATGCCACTTTTTCCCTCCAAACTCAACATAACCTTGACATTGCTCTAAGGGAAAAATCCAAAGTCCTTACAGGGGGTAGATGCCCTATGTAATCTTGCAGGCTGACTTCAGTACATCATCCCACTATTTGGAACCTCTGTGCCCTCACCGTTTGTCTTGTTTGTGTCTTTCCTATATATCATCCCTTGCATTTAAAACACACATGCTACAAACTTAATTTCTTTCTATCTACTTCTTATGACTGGATCATATGTCTCTTTTCCTTAATTTCTTCCAGTAATTACTCTCAAGCCTTTTGGAAATTAGAATATGCTCAATCTATATAAAAACAGCAACTGGTACTCTCTAGTTGCCTTATTCCATTTTATGTTGTTTCTAGACTTTATGGAAAATAATATTTTTAACTCTTTCTTATTTTTCTTTGTTTTTTTTTCTCACCGGAATATAACTGAACAAATATAGAATTTGGTCTCTATTATCTAAAATTTAAACCTGAATTTGTTAAAGTATAAAACAATCAGATAATGGTTAATTTCCAATGAAAACAAACTAGTATGAAAGTCCAAAATATTACATAGTTCTACCAGTAAACTATGTTTTTCTGAAATTTAAATTTAATTGGTATTGTGTTTTTTATTTGCTAAATCTGAAATTCCCACATGCATTTCCAGTTTTGAAAACTATAATGGCCTAGAGTACATATTCAGTAAATATAGGATGCATGGGTTAAAAATGAATTATATGAGGACTGGCATTGTGGTTCAGAGGGTTAAACCAATATTGCCTGTGTCGCTCGTATTCCACAAGGCACTGGTTCGTATTCCAGCTGCTCTACCTCTGATCCAGCTCCACTGTAATGACCTGGGAAAAGCAGCAGAGGATGACCCAAGTATTTAGGCACCTGCTACTCACCTAGAAGTACCAGATGAAGCTCTCGGCTCCTGGCTTCTGCATGGCCCAGCCAGGGGCCCTTGAGGCCATCAGGGGAGTGAACCAGTGGGTGAAAAATTGCTCATCTCTCTGTCTCAGTCCCCTCTCTCGGTAACTCTGCTTTGGAATAAATAATGAATCTTTTTAAAAATGAATTATATGACCAACAGTGATAGGATGTCTGATTCAGAGGCACTCATATTCTTGGGAGAAACCACATATTTATCCCCCTGGGCTTAAAGGAGTATATGAAACACGAGATTGAAACATGTCTTTGATTTAGATAATTCTGAAGACCAGAGGTTGGTTGAAATAACCAGAGTATATATAATGAAGAGTTGATTAGAAGTCAGATCAAGTTCACTCTCATCGTCCTGTCTGGAAGATTAAGCAATAAATAATCAGAGGAAGCTAACATTATTCATATCATCTTGTAGGTATCTTAGTGAAGATGACATTTGGCTAAGATGAGAGAACCTCATCAACACAATTCTAGGAGTATGCCAATCCTGTCCCAGTTGCCCCTCTACCAGGCCAGCTCTCCGCTATGGCCCAGGAGTGCAGTGGAGGATGGCCCAAGTCCTTGGGCCCTGCACCCGCATGGGACACCAGGATAAACACCTGGCTCCTGCCTTCGGATCAGCGCGATGCGCCAGCAGCAGCGCACCAGCCGCGGTGCCCGTAGGAGGGTGAACCAATGGCAAAAGGAAGACCTTTCTCTCTGACTCTCTCTCTCTCACTGTCCACTCTGCCTGTCCAAAGAAAAAAAAAAGATGCTAAAGATGCTATATGAGAAAGCAGTCAAAGGAAGGCATTTACTAGAGATCACTCAAGATTAGAAACTCTCATGTTCTCCATGAAAGAGCCAGTACTTTGAAGACCAATCCTAATAGTATCCTAATAGTGTAGAGATGTAACAGATTATAACAAAACACAACACAACAAACCTTAAGTAAACATCATCTTTCTATTTCCAACCTTTGTGTTAAACCTATGTAAAATCTAGAGAGAGAAAGCAAAACAGGGGAGAAGTCAAGGAAGACAAAGAATTCACATCCTCATTTCCACATTTAAGTTCCTGGGACACAACGCAAAGTAAAAACAAAGGAGAGAAACACTTCAGATTGGATATAAAACTGAACTTTAAAGAGAAATGGATTACTGCAATACAAAATAGTCACAACTTTCACATTAAATGAGATCATAATTATATAAATTTGTCATTAAATGAAGCTATTATACTTTAGAGTGACTGAACCATAAAATTTGTCTTTTTAAATATATGAATAAGTAAGAATATGATTGTAGGAAAATATGAGGCTATTTCCTCTATTAAATTATACTTAATATTTTTGAAATTAATTAATAACTTTGTTAACAGTGTGGGAGGATAGGAGGAAACAGAGCCAAGGTAACAAGGAATGAAAGATAAATAAGTGGAAAGTTTAACTACAATTCAAATGTAACATCTCAAATTCTAACAGAAAATAAGATGTGCAAAAGCTCACATTAGCATTTAGGATGTCTAAATATAATTGCAATTTGGATTAACTGTCATCAACAAATAGAATCACAGAAAAGCATAATTGTAGTTAAAGAAGAAATGAGATTTTACAAATAAATGCATGGTTAATTGTTAAGTAATCTGCAGATATTAGCAGTCCTATAGTCATATGGATCTCAGAAATGATTTTTGTAATTCATGTAGCAGTGAATTTCCAAAGGTGAAAATTATATAACAGAGTTTAGTATTTACCCTCATCTAGAGAGGCTCAAAAAAGTTTTCAGCAAATATGCAATTAGTGGTGAAATAATACATTCTATTCATTTAAAAAGAGTAATAAGACAAAGATGCCCACTATCTTTCAGAATTTTATGGAAAGACATTACTAGTCTAGAAAAGTGAGTATATATATTGAACACAATATTACATATAGTTACAGACATAGATAATAGAGATAGGATACCAACTAAATATTAAAATTGATAGAATTTGACCAGATGGTTAGATATGAGTAATATACCAAAATCAATTGTATCTTCATTCGCAGGTAACAAACACGAAGATTACAATTTCAGAAAAAAAATAACATTTACATGCCATAAATGTATGCATATGAATTGAAGTGAGCATTTAATGTATCAGTTAAGACACCATGTCCCATATTTGAGTAACTGGGTTTGATTCTCCATTTGAGCTTCTGATTTCACCCTTCCTGCCAATTAAGACCACGAGAGACAGGGCTGACAGCTCAAGTGCTTGTTGTCCCTATCATCATCTGGGAAACTTGTTTTCCCAGCTTCTGGCTTTAGTCCTGGCCCAATCTTGACAATTGTGGGTATTTGGGGACTAAATAAACATATGGGAACAATCTGTCTCTCACTTTCACTGTCACTCTTTCTGTACATCTGTCTGTCCCTATCTCTGTCACTCTCTCTCTGTGCCTCTTACATAAAGACACATTATAGAGTTCTCAGTTTACTCCATGTAGCCTACATATTCAATGCTATTGCAGAAGCCAATTTTTAAACTTTCATTTTAATAATTGATGTTAATTGAACCTTTATACCAAAAAGCTAAAAGTCAGAAAAATTGTAAGGTGTAATATACTGAAGAACTATAAACATTCAAATATTTTCATAAATCCATATAAATTGTGAGTGGAAAAAGACACAGGATAAATATCACATGCAAAAAAGAAAGGCTAGATAGATAATAATGAATATATAACAATTATATATCAAAAAAGATGGGATATTAGAACTATTAGAAAGAGGTTATTAAATAGTACTATTTTTTCAAATGGGAAAAATTAAATTAACTTCTTACTTAACACCATTCACAACATTAATTATAGGCTTAATTCTTATAAAATGGAATGTATATATAAAAATAAAGCTGACAATTTAGGACACAAGTTAGTGATACTTCCATATACCTCTAATCAGTCAAATTCCTTTTTTTTTTTTTTTGACAGGCAGAGTGGACAGTGAGAGAGAGATAGAGAGAAAGGTCTTCCTTTGCCGTTGGTTCACCCTCCAATGGCCGCCGCTGACGGCGCGCTGCGGCCAGCGCACCGCGCTGATCCGATGGTAGGAGCCAGGAGCCAGGTGCTTTTCCTGGTCTCCCCATGGGGTGCAGGGCCCAAGCACCTGGGCCATCCTCCACTGCACTCCTGGGCCACAGCAGAGGGCTGGCCTGGAAGAGGGGCAACCAGGACAGAATCCGGCGCCCCGACCGGGACTAGAACCCGGTGTGCCGGCGCCGCAAGGCAGAGGATTAGCCTGTTGAGCCACGGCGCCGGCCCAAATTCCTTTTTAAAGAAAATAAGATTTACTTATTTTAAAGACAGAGTGACAGATAGTGAAGAATGGGGCAGGGCAGAGGAAGAGACGGGGAGAAGGGGAGAGACAGAAAGAGAAAAAGATGTATATTCCACCCTCTGGTTCACTTCCCAGATGGCCTCACCAGTCAGATCTGTGCCAAGTTGAAGCCAGGAACCAGGAACTCCATTTAGGTCTCCTATGTGGGTGGCAGGATGCCAAGGACTGGGCCATTTCTGCTGCCTTCCCAGGCCCACCAGCAGGAAGCTTGATGGGAAGCTGAGTAGCCAGGAATGGAACAAGCCCTCCTAAATGTGATGTGGGCATCACAAGCAGTCGCTTAACCTGCTACATCACAATGCCAGCGCCAAGAATGCGTTTTTTAGAAAAGACCTCAAACAAAAAGGAGAAAAATATTTATATGTTCAACGACATTAAGAAATTTAAAGTCCTTTGTCAAAGCTAAGTTGGTTGTAGATGTATGGATTGATTTTTGGAGTTTCTATTCTGTTCCATTGGTCTACAAGTCTGTTTTAGTACCAGGACCAGACTGTTTTGATTATAAGTGCCATGCAGTAGGTCTTGAAATCAGAATTGTGATGACTCCGGGCTTGTTTTTGTTGTGTAAGATTGATTTAGCTAGTTGGGATCTCTTGTGTTTCCATATGAATTTTAGCATCATTTTTTTAGATCTTCAAAGAATGTCATTGGGATTTTGATTGGGATCATACTGAATCTGTAAATTGCTTTTGGTAGTATGTACATTTTGATGATGTTCATTCTTCCAATCCATGAACATGGAAGATTTTTCCATTTTTTAATATCTTCTTCTCTTTCTTTAGTGTTTTATAATTTTTACCACAGAGATCTTTGACATACTTGGTTAAATTTATACATGGTATTTAATTCTTTTTGTAGCTCTTGTGAATGGTACTGATCTTAAAAGTTCTTTCTCTGTCATGACATTGTCTGTGTGTACAAAGGCTGTTGATTTTTCCATGTTGATTTTATACCCTGCCAATTTACCAAACTTTGTTATGAGTTCTGACAGTCTCTCAGTGTATTCCTTTGGATCCCCTATATTTAGAATCATATCATCTGCAAATAGTATGGTTTGACTTCCTCCCTCCCAAATTGTATCCCTTGGATTTCTTTTTCTTGCTTAATGGCTTTAGCTAAAACTTTCAGGACTACATTGAGTAGTAATGGTGACAATGGGCATCCTTGTCTGGTTCTGGATCTTAGTGGGAATGACTCTAATTTTCCCTATTCAGTAAGATGTTGGTTTAGGGTTTGTCATAAATTGCCTTGATTAATGTTGAGGAATATTCTATCTATGCCCAATTTGGTTAAGGTTTTCATCATTAAAGGATGGTGTATCTTATCAAATACTTTCCCTGCATCTAATGAGATAATCATATGGTTTACGTTCTTCGGTTTGTTTGATTGATTTGTGAATGTTGAATTATCCCTTCATACCAGGGTTAAATCGATCCCTGGAGCAAGGACAGTTTCTTTAACAAATGTTGCTGGGGAAACTGGATGCCTATGTATGAAAGTATAAAACTAGACCCATACCTTACATCTTACAGAAAATCTGCTCAAAATGAATCAAAGACCTAAATCTGCAACACAATACCATCAAATTACTAGAGAACATTAGGGAAACTCCACAAGATAGTGGTATAGGCAAAGACATCTTGGAAAAGACCCAAAGACAAAAGCAATCAAAGCCGAAATTGACAAATGGGATTAGGTCAGCATTTGTTGCTCTCTGTCTTTTGGACAATAGTCATTCTGGCAAAGGTGAGGTAATAACTCATTGTGGTTTTAATTTTTTCAAATTCATGGCTAGTGTGTTGACCATTTTTAAATATACTTGTTAGCCAGTTTTTGCTCTAAAAATAATATTTTTGAAGTCTAAAATTATCATTGAAGTCTAAAATTCTTCTTCCAATAAGCTCAGTGCTCCTGAGATGATCAATCTAACTCATTAATGTTGGATAAATACTTAAATATAAATGTGCTAGTGATGATATTTATCAGAGCTGCAACGTTCATGGTCTTATAAAAACTTTGTGAAAAATCATTGTTTACTTACAAAACTGTATCATTGACTCAAAAGAATATTGTATATTCACAAAATTTGAATTTGAAATTTGATTTAAAACTTGTGATGGGGCTGGTGCTGTGGCGTAGCGGGTAAAGCTGCCTTCTGCAGCACTAGCATCCCATATGGTTCATGTCCTGTCTGCTCCACTTCCAATCCAGCAATCTGTTACTGCCTAGGAAAGCAGTAGAAGATGGCCTGGGTCCTGTACCCATGGCCCCTGTACCCATGTGAGAGACCCACAGGAGGCTTCTGGCTTCTGGCTTCAGATTGGTGCAGCCTACTGGGGAGTAAACCAGCAGATGGAAGACCTCTCTTTCTCCCTCTGACTCTCCGTCTCTCTCTGTGTAACTCTGATTTTCAAATAAATAAATAAATCTTTAAAAACAAAAAAGTCTTGACTCCAATGTTAAAATATAAAAGGCTTTGAACTTTGGATTACTGAAAAGAACTTCATTCACTATAAATTTAATTGAAAATATTTTTGCTTGATAACGTTACCTATCAAGTATCTGAAATGCTTTTCACAAAAAATTAAACACATTATATAATCAGTTTAAATATTTATATTTAACTATGCATAAGATGTGAATGTATTTAATTCAGTTTTATGTGGTTACCTTTTTTAATGTAATTGTTCAAGTTCCAGTTAAAACTTTTTGATTTATAGCAATGATAAAATGAAATTGGCTTAAAATCTCTATAATTTTCAATTTTAATACACTTAATATTAACTTAAAATTTCTGGATTTGTAAATAGCTTTGGTCACATACAAAAAATGTACCTTAAATATTAAAATAAGAAAAATTATATTTCTAAGAAACCATAAGAAATGTAAAATATACAAAACAAGTTAAAGAGGAAATAAATCACTTAAAACAAATTATGGTTCAATCTGAAAGGCAATTCCAAATTAACAAAATTTATTCAACATGGACTTTGCAATCAAATGTCTTTATTGTATTTAGTTTGGCCCTTTGTAACTTTATACCTGTGGACAACTAACTGATTTAATTATACATATCCTCTGGTGTTTCATATATTAATAGTATCTCTCTTTTCTCCAGATTCCTCTAAAAAGAAGGAAACTAAATAGAATGGACACGGGTACAATATAAAAATTAGTTTTAAAAAATACATGTAAGTACACACAAGCATAGGTGGTTATTATATTTGTATAGTTCCAAATGGATGCTATTTCCTACTTAATATCAACAGGGAGATCATACTAAAGCAATATGTTGATCCCAGTTATATTGAACTTTTTCATGATCCACTAAGTCACTATGGTGACTATTTGCATATTATACAGGAAATAAAGCATGTTATTATCTAAGAAATTATATATAGTAAATGGCAGCTTCTATAGGCGGTAACACATTCTTTGAACATGCCTCAAACACTCATTCTAAGTTTTTCAGTTTCAAAAGCACCCTTAAAATGCAGATCACCTGATATGATTATTCATTTCATCCTTTGAACTATATTTTAGTGACATGTTATTTATTCTGTATATTTTGGCAGTTATGATGTGTGGAAATATCTTTGTCTTTTTTATATTCTCTTCATTATTTAATGTTTTGCTAAGCCACAAATGTTTAATATAAATATTCTTGTCAATCAGATACTCTTAGGCAAGACTTGGAAGACAGAATGAGTTGAGAGAATTTTTATTTATTTTAAAAAATATTTATTTATTTGAAAGTCAGAACTACAAAGAGGAGAGGGAGACCAAGAGGGAGAATCTTCCATCTGCTGGTTCACTCCCCAAATGGTTCCAACTGCTAGGACTGGGCCAGGCTGATGCCAGGAGCCAGAAGCTTCTTCCATGTCTGTCAAATGGGTATCCAGGGCCCAAGCACTAGGGTAATCTGCTGCTGCTTTCCCAGGCTTTAGCCTGTATGTGGATTGGAAATGGAGTAGCTGGGACTCGAACTGGCATCATAGGTGGTGGCTTTATCCATTATACCACCATGCCAACCCTGCGAGAAATTCTAAGAAATGTTTTGTTCTTTGCTGATCACAGACACCTTCAGGGAGTGGGCATTGTCTATGCCTCAACTTTGCAAGCACAGGAAGGTGGTTTCAGCAGCAGTTCCTGTTTGCCTGTTGCAGGGTCTGCACACCAGCTTTGTGGATGTCAAACAGAACAGACCTGAAGTGGCAGCCAGACTGTTCATTGCAGTGTTTGGTAAGTTGCAAGAAAGTCTAACTGCTCCTAAAATACTTTATATATGATTTTTGAGATTTATTTATTTTAAAGGCAGAGTGACAGAGAGAAAAGAAGGAGAGAGAAAGAAAAGGTGTTCCATCTGCAGATTCACTTCCCAAACTGCCGCAAAGCCTGGGGCGGGTCCAGAACAAAGCCAGAAGCCTGGAACTCCATTTGGGTCTCCTACAGAAGTGGCAGGATTCCAAGTACTTCAGCCATCATCTACTACCCACTAGGCTCAGTAGCTGAAAACTGGATCAGAGCACAGAATCTATGCTTCAAACCAGGGCTCCAAAAGGGGATGCTGGCATCAGAGGCTGCAGATTTACCCACTGTGCCACAACACAGACCCATCTCCTAGTATGCTGATACCTGGATCACAGGTACAGCGTTCTTCAATGTAGTATTTCTTGTGTCAGCCTCCTGGTTGTCCCCCTTCCTGATCTGGATACAGACAGTAGCATCCTTGTTATTTCATTTCTGTGGTGTTCACTGAGTAATTCATGAAGCCACAGTCTAGGACCTGCTCTTCAGTCGCTCTGATTTTGCAAGCTTCAAATCCATGAATCAAGTAGCTTTCTGCTTAACATTCATAGGTTGATTTTCATTCCAGGCATTTAACGGATACATCACACAGACAAACTGCTTCCTACAAGTGTAACTTGTCTGGGTGAATTCATCTAATATAGTCCGTTTTTCAGATTGAGATCATGTTCAGAGAAGTTATCACCACAAATTCACACACCTGGTCCAATCTTAACACACAAGAGACTTTACTTGTGGAACTAAGGCCGTATGCCTCACATAAATAACATCGTCTCTTCCAATGTGTCACTTTCTCCCTTCTCTTTCTGGATATCTGTTCTATTTTCTTGATTTTGGAATGCATTGTACAGATTTGGGGACTGGAGATTCGGGTATTTCCTATTTTCCCTGACAAGGGAATTTGCATTTTATTTTTCATTCTCTATTGATTTTAGGAGAGTGTGGTTGTTAATACATACAGAGTATAAAAATGCACAGTATGAGTAAAATTGGCACCTTTTGATTTGATTCTCCTTTATAGTCCTTGCCTAGATTCCTGCTGACCTATGGTCATTTTACTCTTTACTTGTTGCACTCTTCATTTGGTATAGCATTAAGCCTTTGACGAAAAGTCAAAAATACTACCTCAAAAAAATTTAAAAATGGAAGGGGAGAGAGAAAAAGGGGAAGGAAAGAAGGAAGGGAAGGAGGGAGAGAGAGAGAAGGAAGGAAATATTGTATTTTACAACTGTATCAATGAACTACATTAAGTGCATTCTTATTACATTAGTAAAAATGTAAAACAAAAATCTAATTGACTTCACTTTATTCAAATAGGTATTCCACATTTATTATTGACGGGTCAGTTAAGGCCTCAAAATATGTAAACGTTTAGTTTCTCTTGGTCTTTTTTTTTTTTTTTTGACAGGTAGAGTTATAGACAGTGAGAGAGAGAGACAGAGAGAAAGGTCTTCCTTCCACTGCTTCACCCCCCAAATGGCCACTATAGACGGCGCTGTGCTGATCCGAAGCCAGGAGCCAGGTGCTTCCTCCTGGTCTCCATGCAGGTATAGGAGCCCAAGCACTTGAGCCATCCTCCACTGCCCTCCCAGGACACAGCAGAGAGCTGGACTGGAAGAAGAGCAACCAGGACTAGAACCTGGTGCCCATATGGGATGCCAGTGCCGCAGGTGGGGGATTAACCAAGTTAGCCACGGCAGCAGCCCCTCTCCTGGTCTTAATGCTTCATTTTATATATTTTTATTGTACAGGTTCTATAAATAATAATGGGGCCAAACTGACACTAGGCAGTCTGTCAATCTGCTTGAAGTCAGGTATGCTAGTAATGGCAACATATACGTGCATTCATAATTTTATTCGAGTTTTAAATAGTTTCAAATTTGAGTCCTAGTTTTTACCACATCTGATTACATATTCATTGACTAGTTGTTAATAAGACAGATAAAGAGACTATAGTAGTTAATATGTATCATATATCTACACATAATAGACATAAAAAAGGATCAGCTTGGCTATGCCTTATTCTTCACTTGTGATTACACTACTAGTATTTTCAACCAATGGATTCTTTCAGGCAACAATTTAAAAATTTCTCCAGTTATGCACTTTTGCAAAATCTTTTGGGCTTAATATCCCTCCTTTATCCCACTGATCTATGTGACTACTCCTCTGCCTTGATTACAGAGCTATTTAGTAATCCTTAATATCAGGTAGAGTAATTGCTTCCACCTTGTTTATAATTCTGTCAAAATGATACACAGAGAAAGCTTTCACTCTTCTGTAAATTGTAGAAAAGCTTTCCCATTTTTACCAAAACCATTCCAAAGATTGTGACAGGGACTGTTATACATCTGTTGATTTTGACAGAATTACCACATTTAACATATTGAATCTCCCAATCCATATACATGACATGTTTCTCCATTTATTTTGGCCTTAGATTTCTTTTATCATACTTTCTTGTTTTGTTTTTGTTTTCAAAATGTCTACCTACATATTTTGTTTTGTTTTTAAGTAGTGAACATCAGAGCCATCATTGTGGCCTAATGGGTTAAGCTGCTGCCTCAGCTTCCCATATTGGTGCCAGCTCGGTTCGAGTCCCAGCTACTCCACTTCTCATCCACCTCCCTGCTAGTGGTCTGGGAAGACAGTGGAAGATATCTCAAGTACTTGGGCCCCTGTAACCATGTGGGAGACTCACATGAAGCTCCAGGCTCCTGGCTTCAGCTTGGCCCAGCCATGACTATTGTGGCCATTTGGAAAGTGAGCCAGCAAATGAAAGATTCTTTCTTTCTTTCTTTCTTTCTCTCTCTCTCTCTCTCTCTCTCTCTCTCTCTCTCTCTCTCTCTTTCTCCTTCTCTCTCCTTCTCTCTCCTTCTCTCTCCTTCTCTCTTTCTCTTTTTTCTCTTTCTCCTGTAACTCTGCCTTTCAAATAAATTGGCATAAAATTAATCACAGATATAAACAAATCAAACAGTATGCTTTCTAACTTACCTGGGACTAGAATAGATAGGGCAGGAGAATTAAAAACAAAAGCCGAAACTTAAAAGATGGCAATAAAGCAAAATAAAATAATTATTAGATGGGTCTGGCATGATGGCAGAGTAGGTTAAGCCTCCACCTTCAGCACCAGCATCCCATATGGATGCTGGTTGGTGTCCTGGTTGCTCCTCTTCTGATCCAGCTCTCTAATTATTGCCTGGGAAAGCAGTGGAAGATGGCTCAAGTTCTTTGTGCCTTAGCCCCTGCACATACATGGGAGACTCAGAAGAAGCTCCTGGCTCCTGGCATCGGATAAAGCCAGCTCAAGCCATTGTGGTCATTTGGGGAGTGCACCAGTGGATGGAAGACCTCTCTGTCTCTCCCTCTCCATGCCTGTAACTCTGCCTCTTTAATAAATAAATAAATAAATCTATAAAAATAGTGGTAAGATAACAATTCAAAAGTAAATTCAGGGGCTAGTGTTGTGATGCGGTCAGTATTAATCCTCTCTCTGCTTTGCAGGTATCCCATACAAGTGCCTGTTCAAGTCACAACTGTCCCACTTCCCATTGAGTTCCCTGCTAACACACATGCAGAAGTAGTGGAAGATGGCCCAAGTGTTTGGACCCATGTCACCCATAAGCAAGACCAAGATCGAATTCCTAGCTCTAGCCTTTGGCCTGTGGCTATGGTCATTTCTCTGTCTTTCTCTCTCTCTATAACTCTGCCTTTGAAATATTTTTTTTTTAAAAAAGAGAATACTACCCTTAATTTAAAAAAAAGTAAATTCAGATATATAAATTCCTCCTTAGAATTTGTACTAAAATTTCTATAATAGTAAGCATAAAAATGAAAAAAATAATGTTTTCTAACATTCGTTAGATTTGTTAGATGTTGTGAATATTTGTATCTTGCACTTCTGAAAAGTCAAGGAATAATATTCAAGTAGATCCTAGGTTCTATCAGTGGACAAAACAAACCAAACCTCTTACTCATGAAACCTAAAACCTAGATCAGATGAAAACAACATTGGTCAATGAAGCAACAGATTAAAATATATTTTGTAAATAGGATAAAAGTAAATAGCTACAGTATTAAAGACAAATTTATTCTAATGAAAAATATCCATTAATATAAATAATGTCATATTGCAATGATTAAAATGTGAGTTTAATCTACAGTAATGCTTTTAAGTGCATATAATATGGAGTTAAAGGATAAGGCTCTAAATTCAAGCTTCTCTCTGGCTTAACTTTGGCAAGTTAATTTCTCTACATTGTAGTTTCCTTATTTATAAAATGGTGTAAATAATATGTATTAGATACACTTGTTATGAAGTGCCTAGAAAAGTATCTGACATGTGTGGGTATTGTGGCATAGCAGGTTTAAGCCATTGCCTGCAATGCCCATATTCCATATCAGAGTGTTGGCTTGATCCCAGCTGCTCCACTTGCAACCTAGCCTCCTGTCAATGTACATCCTGGGAGGCAGCTGCTGATTGCTCAAGAGCTTGTGCCCTACCACTCACCGGGGAGGCCTGGATGGAGTACCGGGCTCCTTGATTCAGTCTGGCCAGTCCTGGCCAGTTTGGACATTTTGGAGATTGAACCAATATATAGAAGATTCTTTCATTGAATCTCTCTCTCCCTCTCTCTCTCTCCTTCCCCATCCCACTTTAAAGTAGATGAAAATAAATAATATTTTAAAAGGGTCTAGCAGTGCTGGCATTGTGGCCAGGCAATAAAACTGCCACCGGCAACACCATCATCCCACATGACCACTGGTGCCTGTCCCGATTGCTCATTTCCAATACAGCTCCCTTGCTACTGGCTTGAGGAAAGCAGCAGAAATTGGCCAAAGTCTGGGCCCCTGCTACCCACACATGAGACCTGGATGAAGCCCGTGGATCCTGGCATGCAGCCATTTGGGGCGTGAAGCAGCAGAGGGAAGATTCATTCTCTCTCCCTCTTTACCCTCCCTCCCTCCCTCTCTCTGTAAATATGACTTTCAAATAAATGAATGAATAAATATTTTTAAAAGTGTCTAGCATGTAATAAATGAAATGTAAATATTTGGCAACAAATAACATTACTTAAGCAAAAACTATAGAAAACCTATGGCTGGAAACCACAGCATTGGGATGTTAACATGTTCTATCTTGCAGTATAACATTTATTTTAAATAGTCCCAATAATATTTAAGAAATTATAATTATAAAAGTATAATATCATAAATATTAAACCAAAATATATAAATAGCATAATTATTTTATCACAATACAATGAAATTGAAATTAAACACATCTACTAAACAAAAAATTCGAAATACTATTAGGTACAAAGAAAAATCAAATAGCAATTGTACAGTAACTACAAAATAATGAAAATGTCACATATCTAAAACTGTGGGCCATAGCTAAAATGAGACATTATACATATCCTAAAAAAATATTCTTAATATTTAAAAGATTGAAATTGTGCATCAGTAAGAAGAAAACTGGTGAAATCAATAAATAATTTATGAAATTCTTTCAATATGAAAATGCATAAATAAGAAAGGTGTGAAGAAATGAAAAGCATGAGTACATAAAATTAATTTGTACATAAAAGAAAAATGACACAGGATTTTTTTATTATTACTAATGCCTATTAACTTGATGCTTTTACAACTATGAGAACAAACTCCACCAGTCATTGATGCTTCCTTAGGCTTCTAAGCAATGTGAATGAAGTTAAGTAGAAGCAAAGATCATTAACATTCCAAATCTCGGATGCTGTCTCAGCCATAGGCATGCAATGGCAATTGTGCATAGATGTCTAGCAATATTGTGCTCAAGGCAATATGGGAGCAAAGGAATATTTATAAAAACTTTTTAAGTAGCATTATATCTCATAAGTATTATTAACAACAAGTGCTAAAATATGGTTCACAAAAATGTTCATAGTGCTATCATTGGTTATAGATAATTGAATTTTTGACATGCTGTTTTATTGTACTGTATAAGATTTTATTATTTTTTTTTATTTTTAACAGCAGAGTGGACAGTGAGAGAGAGACAGGGACAAAGGTCTTCCTTTGCCATTGGTTCACCCTCCAATGGCCGCCACGGCCAGCGCACAGCAGCCAGCGCACCGCGCTGATCTGATGGCAGGAGCCAGGTGCTTCTCCTAGTCTCCTATGGGGTGCAGGGCCCAAGCACTTGGGCCATCCTTCACTGCACTCCCGGGCCACAGCAGAGAGCTGGCCTGGAAGAGGGGCAACCGGGACAGAATCTGATGCCCTGACCAGGACTAGAACCCGGTATGCTGGCGCCGCAAGGTGGAGGATTAGCCTAGTGAGCCATGGCCCGGCTGAAATATTTAAAACCAGGTTTTATCATTGAAAAACTAAACTCTCATTCCCCCAGAAAGTGGACAAGAAACAAAAAAATTGAAGTTATCATGTTCAGCACTGCTCACATCTTTTTATTACAACTTCTATTTGCTACCTTTCAGAACACTTTGGGACATTTGGATTTATCCGAATTTATAATAAGTTTTTGCAAAATAGGGAGATTAAAAACTTGCTCAAGATTTTTGTAAAACTCTGCAAAGTATTCATGAAAGATACAGGTCAATGTCTTAGTATCTTTCTCCCAATATGGTAGAATTTTATTCCACATTCCTTTAAATTAGGAATTAATTCATTAATTGATTTGGATAGCCTCCAAGGTTGATCATTGGAAGCTAAGATAACACATGTCCTGGAGTAATACATACTAGCACCTTCTCCCTTCCATCTGAGACTCGTCTCGCAGTAACCCTTTCCTGTAAGAATTCATTCTAAAACGGAATCAGCTATTCCTGGTTCCACTGAAGTGAAAAGTGATTTATTTCACGGCCTACTGCCTTATGACTTCCAGAATCGCATCACCATGAAGCGACATTTTTCCTAACCATTGTAAACTTGCCCTGTGGATGCAGTGTTAGGTTTATTATTAGCATTCAGTGCTTCAGTAATTTTCTTTTTTCAATCTTACCTATATTTTCATGTATTCCTTTGCTTATTTTTTGCTGATTCTGCTTTATATGAACTGCAATAAATGGAATAATCTGAAAACACACTTTGCCTCACTTGGCTTATCATTTGAGTATAGGGTAAATTTGGAAACATTATAATCCTTGAGGTTGAAATAGTTACCATGTATTTGGGAAACCAAGTCATCCTGGTCCTGTATGAGACCTTCTTATATTTTCCACAATCTGGTTGCTGCTAGCACTCTTTAGCACAGATACATTATTTTAATCTTCACATTTATCTTCACATCTCTTATGTCTATCTCTGTATACTTTTATGTTCTTATGAAGACCCTGCCAATTAGATGTAGTGCATCCTAATTCAGTGTGATCTCATCTTGATCTTTTCTTTAATTACATTTATAAGGAATATATTTTCAAATAAGGTCACATTCTAAGGTACCAAATGGACATAAATGGGGGAAGTACTATTCAACCTACTACATAGCACATAGAATGTAGAAGAAAAATCATTATTTTAAGCCACTGAGAATTTAGGATTGATTGTCATTGTAGAAAGACCTAAACAATTCTAAATTCTATTCTGATTTTATAAGAATAGTTTCCGAAGTGAACAATTGAAAGTTCTTTTAAAAGTTGGAATCCAGGGCCGGCACTGTGACATAGCGGGTAAAGCCACTGCCTGCAGTGCCAGCATCCCATATGGGTGCTGGTTCCTGTCCCACCCACTCCTCTTCCAATGCAGCACTTTGCTATGGCCTGGGAAAGTAGAGGAAGATGGCCCAAGTACTTGGGCACCTGCACCCACACTCGGGAGACACAGAAGAAACTCCTAGCTCCTGTCTTCAGATTAACGCAGCTCTGGCCATTGTGGCCAATTAGAGAGTGAACCAGTGGATGGAAGATCTCTCTCTCTCTCTCTCCCTCTCTCTGTCTCTGTCTCTCATTCTCTCTGTGTGTAACTCTTTCAAATAAATAATTTTTTTAAAAAAAGTTGGAATCCATGGGACTATATAAGTCCATATTGTAATATGTTTAAAAAAAAGTATTTCATTTACTGCCATTAAACCATATAAAATGTCTTTGGTACTAGTGTAATTCATAATGTCCACACCAAGGGAAATTACTCACCCTATTCACACATGGAAATATTGTAACCATTTTAGATTTCTTAACCAGTAAGTTAATTAAGCAGAAGTTCAATCAAAAGGCTTGTGTGTGCCTGTGCAGGGGGAGGGGGTCAGAGTGCTTTGGAGAATGGTGCCTTGTATAAATAAATGAAAAAAGGAAACAAAACAACATCTGTTTAGTGCCCAGTAAGTACTTAGTATTGTTATAGACCCTTATATTTTATATCATTTTGTCCTCCTCACACAGCTGTGTTATAATTTCCATTTTATACATGATGAAACTGCAGCTCAGAGAGTTTAAGTAATTTGGCCAAGGCTATAAAACCAGAAAGGAGCAAAGTCTGAATTCTAATCTAAGATTACTGATTAGCAAAGACCATTTACTTTCCATTATACTACATTAATAGATTGAACTAACTAATTTGATTTAATTGTTCAATGACCTTAGAGACTAGTAAAATCTTTTACAACTGATGGAGCTATTTATAGAAATACCTAGAACAAAGTAGCCCAAATTAAAAGCTATCCAATCTCCCAAGATGAGCTTTGACTTTGCTTTATAAAAGAATTAGAGGTGTATAGAAAACAGAAGAATGGCTAAAGCAAAATATATCTGCATCATTTGGTTCTAAGCTTAATGATCCATCCACAAATGGGAAGAATAAAATTGTTGTATGAATATTAATCATTTTCTTATTGGTTACTTAACAGTCTAGTTCTAGTATACTTTAATAAGGTAACAAGAGATTCTGTTCAATCTTTCACAAACTGGGATACACCACTGAAGAACCAATGTGAGTACACTGAAATTTAGTTACAAAATGTCTTATTTACCAACGATCAAAATTTTCAAGCATCTCTTCTGCATTTTCTTATAAATTTAGGTCTAATTTAAGTTATATTTACTCTTGCTTGTATATACTGCATTTTGTCAAAGTCTAAATGAATATTTTATATGTGTTTTCTGACAGATGGCTCTGAGAACTAATTCATCACTCTGGTTATAACTAAGCATTTGAGGGTCACTATGACTTACAGTCTCAGGAAGTAAATCCATATCTTGCCCAGAAATCAAAACCTTTTCAAATCATATCTTAAGACAATTAGAAGGTCATGTTCTACTTTTTTTTTTTTTTTTTTTTTTTTACCATTTTTACTAAGCCTGGGATGGGGAAGAAATAAAACTGGATAACCCTAAATAAATCACAGAATCTAAATGCTTAAGACTGGAAAACAAAGAATCCATAAATAATTTTCTGCTATATCAAAAAGATATTAATTTACTTTTAAATATTGGCATAAAGATTCAAAATGAGTTACCCATTTTCATGATACAAGCCTGCATATTAAAAATTTTGCGAAAGCTTATTGGAATAATAAATGAAGTCATGTCTGTTCTCATTTACACTGAATACAAGCTATACTTGTTCTATTTGACCCCTATATACTATTTCATAACATAGCTTCTGTGCCTTTAAAACTAAGCTAACATAATAGCAATTCTATTATGACTTCAAATGTTTTTCAATATTTTAATTTCCTTGAATGGTACAGTTCTATTTCAAAGCCAGTTTACTACAAAACATGGACTTGAAGTGTCATAAGTTCCAGTTAATCACAAAATTGAAATATTTCCTAAAGTTAAGTTTAAAGAATTATAATTCATAAACACCTCTTTCGAAGAATGCAAATTTATTCTCCTCACCACATTTAAAGCACCGAGATTTAAAGAAGAAACCCAAGTATAAGTTGCTCTAAGCCAGACTCCAGTGTTCAACTAGGAGGATATGTCCATGTACACGACCAGGTTTACTGAATAAGCCATACAACTATTTAATAGATTATATATATATATATATATATATATATATATATATATATAATGTCTATCTGTGTACATGATATTTAAAATAGTATTGAGTGTTTAAATTATAAATCTAAGGTGCAGGGGCAGAAAGTAGGTGTTCTGGTGAACAAGTGCTGGAGTTCAATGGCTTCTATAACAATGATGACAGAGTTTTTCAGATCACAGAGAGCACAGAACCAGCTTTCACATCACCGGGAAGCCAGGAGTACAGAAAACTCTCCAGTCACTGCAGTATGCCTCAAAGGAAGTTGAACAGCAGAAAAAGTCACAAAGGGTGAATAGAAAGTTACAGATGAAAGTTTTTGATATGAAGAGAGGGTGCATTGACCCATCAAAAGGAGTGCAAAGTCTGGGATAGATGTTTTCAGGCTTACAGTAGATGGATTTTGTATGATGGCTATTGTGTTTTAAAGTCCACTTGCTACTGGAGTGACAGAAATAAAATCAATTCGGATTTGGTACTTAAATCTCAACACTGTAGAGTCCCATAGAAAAGAATCCACAATTCTCACATACAAGAGTTGAAAAATCCAAATAGGAGTGGCTGCTAATGAGAACACTTTAAGGGAAGAAATTTCCAGGAACCTGAACCCACCTATGTATTTCTCCTTTGAAAAATCGCATGTAGAACGTTGAAGGAAGGAAGAGAGAAAGAGATTTCAAAGCAAAAAGAATAAATCGAATAGCCTAGAAAGAGCCAAGGCTGGAGACTGTATACATCCTGAGCTTGGTAAAAGTACATATAAAAAGTGAGCTGAGGGGCCAGAGTTTGGCATAGCAGGTTAAGTCACTATCTGTAAGGCCAGCATGTCACAGGGGTGCCAGTTTGAGTTCTGGCTGCTCCACTTCCAATCCAGCTCCTTGCTAATGTACCTTTCAAAGCAGCAGAAGATGGCCTGAATACTTGGGTCCCTGCCACTCATGTGGGAGACCCTGTGGGGAACCACAGGCTGGCCACCTGTGGGGACCTCCTCATTGCACTGCCTCATCCTGCTGAGCATAACAAAGTCAAGGAAGTACTGACCGCAAGACATGCAAGAGATACACCTTCAACCTGAGGATATGCATGCCCTTTGATCTGATCAATGACTACTCGCCCTAGCCCTGGGGGACTGGGAATGGATAAAAGACCATGTTAGGGGCGGGAACGCGGGGCAGCCTCTTCAGTCTTTCTTTTTTTCTTTCTCTCGGCTGCTTCCCTTTCTCTCTCTTCTCTTTCTCTCCTTTCCTTCTTCTAAAAATAAAAGTTCCTTGAGAACCGATCAACAGCAGTCGTGTCGTGCGTGAATCCGTGGGTCGGACCCTTGCTGGTGAGGGTTCCCGATAAGACCCAGAAGAAGCTCCTGGCTCCTGGCTCCAGAATCATCTGGCTTCAGCTATTGTGGCCATTTGGGGAGTGAACCAGCAGATAGAAGATCTCCTTCTGTCTCTCTGTCTCTCCCTCTCTCTGTGGAATTCTGATTTTCAAATAAATTTTTAAAAAAGTGAGCTGAAAGGAAGGTCAGTAAAGAAAATTCACAAGAGCAAGCCATGATGTCCAGTGTGCACTGGTTGAGCCACGCATTTCAAGAACTAAGCCTATGATTTTTAGAGTGCACTGGGGATTTTTTTTCTCCAAATATCATGCTGTAAACCTTGTCTGTCCATAGTAGACACTCATAGCAGAGAGAGAGAGAGAGAGAGAGAGAGAGCGCGAGAGAGAGAGAGAGAGAGAGAGCGCTCTTCATTTAGTATCACGTAAACTAATAAGGAGAAGTAAAAATACAGCACAAAATTAAACTGAGAATGAAATACTTAATATCAAAATAAAAGAATGTATGGAGGAGGGGATGAGCATTTGCCTTAATTGTTAGGATGTCAATTAAGATATCCATGTTTCACAAAAGAGTATGTGGATTTGATATCTCCCTCGAGCTCATGAGTTCAGCTTCCCATTAATGTGAATCCTGGAAAGCAGTAGGTGATGGTTCAAGTAATTGGTCCTTGCCATCCATGTAAGACAGACTGAGTGGCCAGCTGCCAGGCTCAACCACTGGGAACATTTGGGAAATGAAGGGCAGATGGGAGTTCATCCATATTCTCTCCCCCAGCCCAAATAAATAAAATGCAGAACCTAGAAAATTTAGGAAGAAACATAGGAAAAACTAGACTACATACATCTTATATTTTCCTTAGTTTGACCTGAACATGGGTGTTTCTTCAGTTCCTTAAAAAGGAATTGTTGGCCGGCACCGCACCTCAATAGGCTAATCCTCTGCCAGCACACAGGGTTCTAGTCCCGGTTGGGGCTCTGGATTCTGTCCCAGTTGCCCCTCTTCCAGGCCAGCCCTCTGCTGTGGCCAGGGAGTGCAGTGGAGGATGGCCCAAGTGCTTGGGCCCTGCACCCCATGGGAGACCAGGAGAAGCACCTGGCTCCTGCCCTCGGATCAGCACGGTGCGCCGGCCGTGGCGGCCATTGGAGGGTGAACCAATGGCAAAAGGAAGACCTTCCTCTCTGTCTCTCTCTCATTGTCCACTCTGCCTGTCAAAAAAAATAAAATAAAAAAATAAATAAAGGAATTGTTTTTGGGGCCGGCACTGTGGCTTAGCAGGTAAAGTAGCCATCTGCAATGCTGGCATTCCGAATGGGTGACAGTTTGAGTCCCAGCTACTCTACTTTCAATCCAGCTTTCTGCTAATGTGCCCTGGAAAGCAGTAGAAGATGGCCCAAGAGTTTGGGCCCCTGCACACACATGGGTGACCCAGAAGAAGCTCCTGACTCCTGGCTTCAGACTGGCCCAGCTCTGGCCATTGAGGCCATTTGGGGACTGAACCAGCGAATGGAAGATCTCTTTCTTTCTCTCTCTCTGTCTGTCTCTGTCTCTCGCTAACTCTGCCTTTCAATAAATAAATAAATCTTCAAAAAAAAAAAAAAAAGGAATTAGTTTCTCATTCAAGAAACTCTCGGTGTATGTGTAGGTTAACTTGCTTAGACATTACAACTTCTTGAACACATAATGTGGTTCAGCCAAATCAAAAATATGTTTTTTTGTGTTTACGATCTTCCTGATTATATACTTCGGATATTTTTGACATTTAAGAAATATTCACATTTGAGCTTCTGTTATGTGATTAGTTCTCACTAGACAATGGGCTAAACATAACATTTTTTTTCTCTCCCAGAGCTTTTAATATATTTAAATAAAAGGCCATAAGTGAATAAGTAAAATATACAGTATCCATAAGAGTAAGTGAAGGGAAGAAAGTTAAAGCAGGGAAGAAGACAAGGAGTGTTGAGGAGGGTAAAATCTTAAATAGGGACATCCTTAGCGACTCTGCCACCAACAGAGCCCATGAATATGGAGGAATTAGCCAACAATATTTTTGGTCAGTTACTGGGAGAACTAACAAGTGCGAAGACCCAGAGTTAGGAATATGCCTGGTACATGGTGGGACAGAAACAAAGCCAGCATAGCCAGAGAACACTGTAATGGATTTTACGGAACCTGGAATAGCTATATTAGAATTAAAACAGCATAAAAGGAATATTCTGATGACCAGAGAAGAATAAGTAATAGGTTATTTAATAAAGCATAACTTCAGCTAGGTTTCATTTTTACCCTATTTTGGTAGGTTTATGATACAAGTTTTTCTGTTACTTGCAAGCAAACCGTGAAAACATATAAACATGGATAAGAAGAATACTGAACTTGAGATTTCCCGTACTTTTCTTCATATCCAAGAATACTTATAAAGCGAGGCTATGAAAATTTATAAACAAAGCCATATTTTTTCAAATTACTTGATTAACAATCCACCAGTTTCCAGCAACACATGCCCACCAAGAGAGAAGGCATTATTCCTATTCTGCTTTTAAGAACATAACTAAGAATTTAATTATCCATGTATTTGACCTGTATCTCATAAAGACATTAATGCAGTATTAATAGGTCTAAATTTGCCTCCCATGTGTCAGTTTATTAATCTTTGTCCTTCATGCTTAAAACTTTTGAAACAAGAGAAAGTCTAATAATTTTCAACATAGAATATATTCATTTACCATTAGACACAATTCATCCTGCAGATGAGAACAAAAGATTTTGCCTGTAGCTTTCCTTTCTATTTTTCCTCCAATAAATACTGTACTCACCTTCCACGAAATTAGAAATTAATTTGAAGGTATATTTAATTTGTCATAATGTAAAATTAGTTATCTCAATTTACTTCACCAATTTTCTACATGATTAACAATATGCCTATAAATTGTACAAAACTTGTATGAGACCCTTCTTCAGATTTCAGAAAAAAAATAGTCTAATTCTCTTTGCCCAGATGTATACAATTCTCCCTTTTCCATTGACTATAATACAAATTAACTATGGGCCACATTTATAGCAACTAGTTTTTCAGCATTTGACCTAGAGGTATAAACTTAAAAAACAATAGTCTAGCATCTTTAAATCATTAAAATGTTTTGTTCACTTAGCTGAACAAAAACAAGCCAGTATCCAAGGTACTTTACATATATCTAAAAATAAATAGGAAAGGGATAAATATAATTTGTTAAATGGAAAATTTATTTTTTAAAAAAATTATGAAAATTCAGAGACAGGGAGAAGGGGAAGATAGCATATTTTCTTTTATTTTAAAAAAAGATTTATTTTATTTATTTGAAAGACAGAATTACAGAAAGAGGTAGAGCCAGAGAGAGAGAGTAAGGTCTTCCATCCTTTGGTTCACAAATGGCCGCAATGACCAGAGCTAAGCTGATGCAAAGCCAGGAGCCAGGAGCTTCTTCCGGTCTCCCACATGGGTGCAGGGGCCCAAGCATTTGGGCCATCTTCTACTGCTTCCCAGGCCATGTCGAAGAGCTAGATCAGAAGTGGAGCCAGACTTGAACCGGAACCCATATGGAATGGCGACACTGCAGGCGGTGGCTTTACCTGCTATACCATAGCACCAGCCTCAAAGATGGCATATATTCATTAAGACTCATAATTAACTTCACCACAAATGAGCATTTGGCAATGAAATAAAAAGAGAAATACTTATTTTTAAAACTTGGACTTTTTTTTTTCATGCTAAGATCATTCCAAAAAAGACAGAAAGAAAAAAGGAAGACAAAGTTTGATCGCCACTGACCCCCACACCCTCATTAATTTTGTGAACACCCATTTCTGATTTTTCAACATTTCCTGAAATCTGTGCAGCTTACTGACAACAAATAAATCAGATAGATTTAGAGTTCCATGAAGTATACTTAGTGTTTTAACCTGAGATTCTAAGTGTACTTAAAATATAGATTCAGAAATATATTCCACAAATATATATTCTTACACTAAAAAAATAAACTTGCCAAGGTACTCCAAAAGTATATATTTTTAAGCAGGAACCATTTACTCAACATTGCTCCATATCCAACAGGTGTGTAATTGGCACCTGAAAATTGTAAAATAGCTCACACTAAAGATGTTACAGGAAAAATGGAATCACAAGAACAAGATCATAAGTATTAATGTGAAAAGCCTCACAAACATACTTCATTTTTATGAAAACAAAATTTATAATATTCATCATAAAGAAAATATTTGGAGACAGCATTATGGCATAGGCGTTTATGTTGCTGCTTGCAATACCAGCATCCTATATGGAGAACTGCTGTTCTGTTTCCAATCCAGCTTCCTACTAATGCACCTGGGGAGGCAGCAAAAGATGGCCCAAATGTTTGGACCGCTATCACTCATGTGGGAGACCAGGATGGGGTTCTCAGATGTCACATCCATTTAGAGAGTGACTCAGCAGATTAAAGATTGGTTTCCTCTCTCTCCATCCCCCATCTCTATTGCTCTGCCTTTCAGATAAACTAATAAATCTTTCTTAAAAAAAAGATTTTTCTTTATTTGAAGAGAAGGGGAGAGAGAGAGAGAGAAAATTTTCCATCTGCTCGTTCACTCCTTAAATGGCTAAACTGCCAGGATTAGACCAGAGCAAAGCTAGGAGTCAGAAGATTTTCCAGGTCCCCAGCATGAGTACAGGGACCCAAGGATTTGCACTATCCTACTTTGCTTTCCCAGGCATATTAGCAGGGATCTGGGGCAGAAGTAGAGCAGCCAGGACATTAATCACTTCCCAGATGGGATGCCAGCATAGCAGGCGGCAGCTTTACCCACCACTCCACAATGCTGGCTCCACAAATAAATGTTTTTTACAAAAGAAAACCGTTATGTTATACATATTTTAATTAACACAATTGTGAATGTACAATTAATTTTTGTCACTTCTTGATTTCACTTAACTACAAAGAACAAGATGGTTTTGAAAATTAGTTTTACTCCGTTGTAGTTCATATGATTTTAAGAGTGTAAAGTTTATAAGTGTTACTTGACAGCTACCTGACAGGCAGTGGGTATACCATAAATAATGGTTAAATGAATGAAATTAATCAGTGAAGCTCCATTCAAATGCACAATGCTTTTCTGAGTTTATAACTGTGAAATTCTAACTGCTCGCCGGAAATACATACTGAAACAAGGCACAGACCAGCAGATCCCTTGACACAGTTTAATTCTCACTCCTAGTTGACATGAGAATGTAGTTCCAAAGGGTGTCTGGACTTTCCCTCCGCATCACCTCTCCAGAGGTGTCATTTCCAAAAGTTTTACTCATACCTTTATTGTCTCTTCTTTTTCTAATCACAATTTATCAGTTTCTTTTTCACTAATATTCCAGCATTACAGCTCAAAATTAACCTATGCTGAAATAAGACTATCGATACTGTAGATAAGACATAACAATGTGACACCACAAAGTCTGTTAAAAGTTTACCCATGTTAATCATAATCAGGAGGTAATGATGACTACTATATAGAAATTAAACGCTTTTTAGTTTTCCTAAAATAAATGGAAAATTCAATCTATCTTCCCCATATTGTGACTGACTCATCTGGGCCATCTCTTTAACAGGTGTGTTCTCAGGGAAGACAAACTAATTGCAATTTGGCCAGACATAATTAAAATGCCAATTACTCTCACCCTTCCCCCAATATATAATGTATTTTTAATTGATTTTGGATTAGCCACGCCACTTATGTTCCCTTGAGTAGACAAGTGAAGAAAGTTGACAGGATACATAGGGAAGGAGGGAAATGTTTAGCACGTAGGCACAAGCTGAATTTTTTGAGGAAAGTTGGTTTTCCCTTCTGTTACTAACCAGAGCATGGATTTGCCTTCAGTACGCACCAGCAATTAGTCCCTAATTCTTCAGTGAAGAAAGCAATAAGAAATAAGATTTAAACATAGTGACACTTGCCTTACTCTCAGATCACTCGCTCTGGAGAAAGCCCACTGCCATGATTGCAGGATGCTCAAGCAGCCCCAGGAAGAGGTCCCTATGGAAAGAAAGAAAGAAAAGATTCACCTACAGCCTCCTGAAAACAGCCAGCATTCATTTGCCAAATGTGAGAGTCACGTTGGAAGTGGACCCTCCAGTCCTAATAGTCTTTAGACTTGCAACTCCACTTCACATCTTGACTACAATTTCATAAGGAGCTCCGAGCCCAATCAAACCAATACATTCCCAAATCTCTGCCCACATGAACTGTGGAATGAGCTTTTGTTTAAGTTAACGTTAATGGTGGCACATCCACAAATAATGAACATAGGTTTAATTTGAGCTAAGAGAACATCATGCTATTCACCCTAGGATCAGACCCTTTGTGCTCCTAGGTGTTGGCCTGCCTTTCCACATCATGCTAATAGGGCAGGTCCACGAGCCTGAGTAACCCTGACAACAAGAGCATGGCAGGAGCTTTCCACATGCCCTCGCTGGATTTGACATTCTAAGAGAGCAACTTCAGACAAATCTGTATCTCTGCAAGATTTGCTCTGTTAAATCTCTTCCAATAATGCACTGCCAACGCCCTTATTTTCAACAAAATTCATAAAAATATAAACCCAAGGAATTTTGTTCATAAATTATGCTAGAAACATATACCCAAAAAGTTCTAAACATATTAAAATAGTAATGCATAACTTTACTCCTGACAATGGAATAAAGAACAGCCGTGGAAATAAAAATAGTCCATTGGATGGTAGGAAAATGCTTTCTGTTCAGTCTAATAAATCTCCATATTCTTCTAGACAAGGATCTTGAGTTATTACATTTTCTTCTTCACACAGCTCCTTCCAGCAGCCTTGAACAGGGGAAATAAATCAATTAACTGAATGAGTATTTACTATCTTTCTAGGTTCAGGAAAAACAAGGAGATGTATGTGGGGGGGGGTGGTTCACAATTATTTCACTGAAAAGATCTTGAACACAATAGCTTTGAAATTTTCTGGGGATGGTGTCCTTTAGGTATCATTAGATGAAAATAGCTAAGTTTACTAATAAAAAGAGTTTCAAAGAACTTTCCATGTAAGAAGTTAAATATTATCTTCATTAAAAGTACTCATCAAACAATAATGGTATGAAATAAAATGAATACAACTTTTCTCAGTTTACAATTTTTATTCTGCCATTAACTTGCCACCACTCCATAACCCTTAGCAGAAGAAAGTTGAAGTCACCTTTTTCCCGGTATAACTGCAGCTTGCATTCAGATCTGAGTTCATGAAAACAAACTATAAAGAGAGTGTAATGAGATAACTTCTGGATGTTCCAGGAGAAACGTCTACATTTATGTAGTACGCACCCAGGAAATGAGGGTAACAAGCAGGTGCAACCGCATAAAGCAGCTCAGAGTAAGAAAAGCACAAAGGGAGGTGAGGAAGGCCAGTGAGAGACTGCATTTTCTGGCCCTTTTTCAGATGTTAACCTGATGGATGTGGAACATGTGGTCATTTTCACAGCAGGCCGCACTTGCCACTTATTCCCCTGTTACTGACTCCATGCATCAACTTAATGAGAGGAGGGAGAGTTTCGAATTTCATTAAATGCCACTGCACAGCACTTCCGAGCATGCCCTATTACCCATTTAAACTGTGCAGAGACTCTCTTCCTCTCCTTCCTTCTCAGTCCCCAGAGAGAAAAAGAATACCACCCCTTTTTTGTACCATTTAATCCTGCTGCTGTTTACTCTTTTACTAATCAGTCATTTTATGTTCTGTAAGCCTTTTTTTATGATTCTTTCATGGCCTAATGAATCTGTTACTCAAAAATCAAGACATTCATAAGGAATTTTGCTAGTTTGCATGTGTTGAAGTTTCATTCAATAGCATTATCATTGTAGAAAAAAACACATATACTTTGCCTTATTAGCAAACCAGCAATGTTTTAACCTACTTTCCATCACTGCTTTTCTTTTGAGAAATGCTAATACCCAATGAAATTAAACCAAGCCAGCCTGTCCTTTAAGATTTTTTTTTCCTCTTTCACTCATGAAATGCATAATACTAAAGCTGATTGCCTGGCTAACTCCATTATTCTGTAACCCCAAAATGTCAAATAGTACTGTTTAAATTAGGTGAGCAAAGCAGAATTACTACTCTCACAAAGGAAAATTGTGAAGCATTATAAAATCAGTGAAAAGAAGAAAAGAAGCTTATAGGAATTTAGCAGTTTGAAATTAATAATCAGGTTTTAGTTCCTATATGTGCTTTTTTTCCCCCCTTACTTCATTTCCATTTGGGAACTGCAAGCCAATACCTTTAAAAGGAGCAATTAAACTCTCTTGACACTATGAACCTTCCCACAGCTGCATTATGACATTGTGGGCAATTAGATGACCCAATATAAGTCATTCAAAATATAATCAGCTTCCTTCTATGGTCTTCCAAGATATAGTGAGAGCTCAAATCCAGTCACTAGCATTGCTTGGTGGGTTTTTATTCATTTATTGCGGTTGTTTTTAAATATTCCTAAGGTACATTTCCATTCTTATTAATCACATGGGTAATGAAAGCTGGATCTGTTTTTGCTATTCACTTGTGAGTGAGACAAAACTGATGCAAACAGATCTTAAATCTAGAATCTTATTATTAGTGCTGTAATTAAAGTTATGGGAGTTTTTCCAAGAAAATAAAATGCTCAATAAATACTACTTATTTAGAAGAGTAATGCTGCATCAGACAAATTCTATTCCAGGTTGTTCTAAAATTGCTTGCACTATAAATGGCGTAGCTAATAATAGAAAGTAAATTAGATAAGTAAACCTCCAGAGTTGAGCGAGGATGCAGCTCTGAGTGAGTCTGCACCCGAAATAGTCTTCTCAACAATAGAAATTGTTCAGGTGGGAAAGAACAAGTTGGCAAGACAAAAAGCCTTTAAAACGTGCCTTCCAAGTAACCATAAGTTTTCCAGCGAAGCTATTTATAATCACTTTTCTTTTGGCAATGCTCCAAATAGCACACATTCCTTTACAACAATCAAGGTAAGGAACACTGTGCCATGAATTTTGGCATCTTATATTCTTCAGTTATGCATTTAATTTCCTGAAGAAGGTCAGTATGTGTGTGTCACCCTATCTTAAAAGTCTTTCCAAAGGCCCCCATGCAGAGTCTGATTCCATTTTTAGCACTTATTAAACTCAAAAGCAATTCTCTCTCTCTGATGAGGTCTCCAAAAATTTCATGAATAAAAGCTTTTAACTTTCAAAATATTTCTCCCAAAAGGAATTCATACTAACTGGTGATAACATGTCTGACTAGGATCTTGTTTGAAACACTAAGACATCAGTTTGCAACATGTATTCTTCAATCAGAACAACATGAACTATGCTACAATTGAAGCAAGAACAAACATCAATTTCACAAGTAAGTTTGGGTGGAAGAAGGATGAAATGATTGATGCTTTATGAAAATTTTATGAAGACGATACCCCAAAGACATCAACAGTTTACTAAAGGATAACTCATTCCAATGAGGGTGGAACAGGCCACAGGAGTCAATCATGCCTACCATTTTACAAGGAAAATATTCGTGTTGTTTGTGCCAGAATTGAAGAGGACTGCAAACAGCAGAAAAAAATAGTCACTCCCTTAGATATTTTAAGTGGTTCAATTTACACAATTCTGACTGAAAAATTAAAGTGGAGAAGAACTGTACCAGGAGATGAAATATGGCTTTGCCAATCTGATCCTGCAGACCAAACACAACCAAAGCCATGGTAACCAAGAGGTAGAAGTGGGCCAGCCAAGGCAAAAGCAGACTGATTTACAGCAAAGGTCATGGCAACAGATTTTTGGATACTCAAGGCATTTTGCTATTTGATTTCTTGGAGGGTCAAAGAACAGCATCTGATTGCTGAGGAAATGTTCTGAGGACGTAAGCCAAAGCTCTGGTAGAAGAATATCTGAAAACCTGCGCTGGAGAGGACTTATCCACTGGGACGGCACTCCTGCTCATTCCCCTTGTAAAAGGAAAATGCTGCTATGATGTCACCATGGAATCGTTACAAATCAATACTGATTTGACTCCTTCTAACTTCTTTTGATTCTTAATCTTTTTTAAAAGACCTACTTTATTTCTTTAAAAGAGCTACTGAGGTAGAAACAGACAGAGAGGTCTTCCATTCTCTGGTTCACTCCCCAAATATCCACAACTGCTGGAGCTGCGCCGATCCAAAGCCAGGAGCCAGGAGCTTCCTCCGGGTCTCCCACCTGGGCGCAGGGACCCAAGGACTTGGGCCATCTTCTACTGCTTTCCCTGGCCACAGCAGAGAGCTGGATCAGAAGAGGAGTAGTCGGAACAAGAACTAGCGCCCATATGGGATGCTGACACTTCGGGCCAGGTCTTTAACCTGCTGCTCCACAGCACCGGCCCCTGATTCTTAATCTTTAAAAACCCTTTAAAGGGCTCTCATTTTTATTCAGGGAATAATATAAAAATATGGTATTGACATGGGTACATTTTTTTAAAAGATTTTATTTTATTCATTTGAGAGGTAGAGTTACAGACAGTGAGAGGGAGAGACAGAGAGAAAGGTCTTCCTTCCATTGGTTCATTCCTCAAATGGCCACAATGGCCTGAGCTACGCTGATCCAAAGCCAGGAGCCAGGAGCTTCTTCCCGGACTCCCACATGAGTGCAGGTCCCAAGCACTTGGGCCATCTTCCACTGCTTCCCTAGGCCATAGCAGAGAGCTCGATTGGAAGTGGAGTAGCCGGGACTAGAACCGGTGCCCATATGGGATGCCACTGTCACAGGCAGAGGATTAACCTACTGTGCCACAGCACTGGCCCTGACATGGTTACATGTCTTTGATTCTCAATTCTTTCCAGATAGACCAAATGGCTGGTATCATCAGTAACTAAAGTGGTTTGAATTTAATAGAGCTTAGATTGAGAAATAAACCTATAAATCAATTTTCCAACAAATATTTGAAGTAATTTCATATATGCATACATGCAAACGCATACACTTAGACACACACACACACGCGTGCAGGGTATTCAAAAGGTTAATTAAAAGATATTCAAAAGGAAAAATCCCTATTATAAAAAGACTCTGAGGAGCTGGTGCAGTGGCATAGTAAGCTGAACTTCCAGCTGCAGTGCTGGCATCCTTTATGGGCACCAGTCTGTGCCCCAGCTGCTCCTATTCTGATCCAGCTCTGCTAATGGCCTGGGAAAGCAGTAGAAGATGGCCCAAGTATTTGGGCCCCTGAGCCCACCTGGAAGACCCAGATGAAGCTTCTGGCTTCAGATCTGACCTGCTCTGACAGTTGTAGCCATTTGGAGACTGGACCAGCAGAGGGAAGACATCTCTGTTACTCCTTCTCTATAATTCTCTCAAATAAATAAATAAACCTTAAAGACTATGCAAAAATTTTGCACCCAAATAAACATCTTTTAATTCTATTTTCCACAAACTTATTGTAGTAACCTTGTTAACTTTTCGCTTCCCACTGGGTAGTTACAAAGCTCTTTATAGATATCACAGTATATTACATATCATGAACTCATAATTTAGGACTTCAGCCATCTTCTGCTGCCTTCCCAAGCACATTAGCAAGCAGCTGTATCGGAAATGGAGTAGCCAGGATTTGAATCAGAGTCCATATTGGGTGCCGGCACTGCAGGCTGAGGCTTAACCCACTATACTACAGTGCTGGCCCTGGATGGATATTCTTAAAGTCAGAGGAAATACCTATGAGAATAAATTTTTCTCTCATTTCGTAAGTGTTTACCTTGCTGAAACTATTAATATTCAATGTGAGAACTATTTTCCTTTTTATCAGTGTTAGAAAATCATCAAATACTTATTGCCACTTGATAATATGAGGACAGTTCCCAACAGAGATTTCTGAGTTCTGGTTCTCAAGTATAAGCGTTATAAACTGGGCTATAAAAGTCTAAGTTAATTTCTACATTTTCCTTTCTAACATATATTCTAAGTGACATAAAGTACATGGAAATAATTTCAACATTGTAAAGTCCCATACCACTGGGCTCTCAAAATTAGATGGAAGAGATAAGTTTTAAGTCTCTAAAACTGGACATGAATGATAAACTTCCATATGTCACATTCCAGGGAATGATCATCTACGAGTTGATCTATCACTTCAACTCATTTCATATGCATTGCTATAGATCTTTCACAGAAAATATCACATATTGGCTTGAGTTACTGCAGTTGTGAGCCTTTGCTTTTCTTGGAAGAAATGGCTTACAGTATAGAAACCATTGTAACATCTCAGGGGAAATCACACAAGATGTTAACTGTGAAGAAAAGTAATCTATATATGATATAAAGAGGAATAAATATTGTTAATGATGGGTCAGGGAAGGTTGGTACTAAATTAGAGATCATAAGTGTGGAATACATAAAAATCCATGATATTGTTCAATAACAAGTGTAAAATTGATCAATGGCTTCCTAATCAATAAAGCACTCTATTTACTTTATGAGCTTTGAAGCTAGTGGAAATTTTTATAAACACCAAAAAATCTAGTCATTTTTTGAGGACTACACCAGAATAAAAATTATCCAATGTCATCCCTTAACTTCATGTATCCAAAATGTCTAATTATCAGAATTTTAAAAATCACACATTGACTATCATAGAAAAACTGTGTATTTCCTTGTTAAGCCACTAAGACAGTACAAGTTAAATTGGTGATTTTCTTCCAAAAAGTATAGTTTAGACTAGGGGAGAAGAGTTACTTCAGTGGAAAAATCTGACAAATACTGTCCGTCATGTGAACATGAAGATCAGTGGTAAGTCATGCTCATGATATGTGCCTTCAATATGATGTGATGAAAAAAGTCACTTTACCGCTGTGATTTTTGTTCTCCAAAACACATTTTCATAATTTCAGTCTAACACCCAGGTAAGTTCTAAGAGAGAAAGTTTCTAAAACATGTTTCAAGTTTCAAACTAGTCCATGTGATACAGGAATGAGGAATCCGAGAAACTTGTCACAGTTAAGGGCATGCAAGGAGAAAGATGAAATGAAATCCAGGAAGAACAAAAGGACATTTGGTGTAAACTAAGAAAAGCTGGGGCATGGACTTTACTTAGCAATAATTATAATAATGTCAACATTGGCTCATTCATTGTAACAAATATACATACAAATGTAAGATGTAAGAGTAGAAACTAGGTGGTAGGATGCACAAGATTTCTTTATATTATCCTCACAATTTTCTCTGTATTCTAATACTTTACCTTTTGAAACCTAAAACTATTATGAAATTAAAAGGTTATTTTAGCAAAAATGATTAACTAATGTTGTAGGACAAGAACAGTATGTACTTAGGTATAATACTTATACAGAACAACTAATAAGTCATATATGTGAACTCAAATAAAGCTATCACTTCCTCCTCAGTATAAGTGTTTAGAGAGATCCCACCTCAGGCTCAGGCTGCTATTACTTGGGATTTTGCTAGATTTCTGTGTCTTCTTGCTACACAGTGGTCTACACAGGATATTTCTTTCTTGTATCATTGTCTTCAGTCTTCATCAAAGAATACAGAAAATAAAGTTATATTTTTTAGTATTCTCCTTGGGCAACCCCATCTGATTGGATGCTTTGACACTGTAGAGCTGGTTAAGAGCAAAGTGAGGTGAGAATTATCCAAGCTTTGTATTAGTTTTGGTACTGAATCTTCCCCATTCATGGAGTGAAGTTTCCTAATTGATCAAAAGGGATCGACTTGGCTAGTGGAGGCTTTGTATTACCAAAGCAAACACAATCCAGGAAATTGTCTTTTTTGCTTTATTTTTTAGACACTAATGACATCTGTTCAGTGCTGCAAATCTATTCTGACTACTTTGTGTCTTCTCAATCTTTCAAAATCTTTCATGAATTTCATATTAAAAGGAACATATAAACACCGTTTTTCAAGAATACACAGCAATTGTTAGGAAGAGTTGCAGATTGGTGCCTCCTCACATGTGGCACCATTTACATTAGGAAAAGAGGCACAGAATAGAGAGGCGGCGTGTACAAATTTACAGCCAGACTGAATTTATTCAGAGAAAATAAATTAATAGAGTGGGTGACCCACTGCTGGTGTACACGTGATAGAACACAAGGCAGAAGTCCCTGACTCCCAGGGTCTGGGCCTTTTTATATTTCAGGAAGGCTAGGGATGGGGGTGGTATTAGAGGGCAGCATGCCAAGGGGAACTCCTGGAACTGGTTTTTCAGGTGGCCATGGGGGCTGGGGTGTTTAGGCAACAGCGAGTGAGACCCAACTGAGATTCAAGGTTAGGAATAAATTCTAATGCCTATCTATTTTTTGGGCAGTGAGAGAGAATGGCTTTGTTCCATCAGTAATAAATTGACACTCAATGGGACAATACCAGAAATAAAATCTATCAACAATTTGAAAACCACTTTGTGCCATTTGCCAATAGTATCCCTTCCCACTTTACAGAACAAACTTTGACCCTAAATATTGTGTTTCTCATTCACTTGATGGCTGTGTTACACCAGTTTGTGTATATGTGTATGTGTATTTTCAATATAATAATTCCCTATTTTCATATTATAAATTGTATCCTACTTGGTATTATTTTTTACCTAGTTTTATTTTTATTGTGTTTGCAAAGCACAGCACTTTTATTGTGTACAGATAATAAATTTGTTGTATTGGGTCACATTCCATTGTCTAACTGTAACAAAATTTGTTCATCCAATCTCCTTGAAATGGATATTTTTCTTGCCAATCAAGATTATTGTGAACTTTCTTTGCATTCCCTTTTGCTTATATACAAAAAGCACTGTTAACCTCATGTTCATGAATGGTTTTTTATTGTACATCTGACAATGAAATGCCTTTCATAATTTTGATCTATTTTCATTTGGTTGTTGGTCTCATCATGAGTAGAAATGCACATATATACAAATATAATTTGTATGCAAATACTATATATACAAAAGGACTTTAAAAATTGGTGGAAATATATACCATTTTTGGTTCTATTTTCCATTAAGTTTTCAAAGACATATGGCCAAGATATGTTTATACCTATATCTTTATCTCTACTTACATCTGTATCTATATATATTATGTGTTAGTTATATGCTTGGAAGTTTTTTTTCAAACTTTTGTCTGTCCTATCATCTTAATACTGCCTTTTGATTAATAGAAATTATTTGTAATGGAATATAACTTGTCAAACTTTTCACTTACCTATTGTACTTTTTAACACAAATACATTTCTAATATGTTATCAGAAAGACATTCTCCTATGCTGTTGTCTAAAATTTACAGTACAGATACTTTAGTCTTTTGTCATCTTGAAGTAGACATTTTTGTATGATTCAGTATAAGCAACTGACCTAAGACCATTTATTGAGGAAATCTTTTTTACCACATTTATTGTATCTAAGTTAGATTTGTGCATATGTGTTTACTATTCTGATTCACAGTTTTGCTTGTCCATCCTTTTGTTAATACTACTTTGTCTTTGTTATCCTTTAAAATAAGTCTAGATGTTTGATAGGTGAATGCCTACCTTTATTAACTTTTGTCAAATAGGTCTTGCTAATTATGTTGCTGTTCTGTAAAATTTTAATTAGTCTGATCAAAATAGTCCAAACATAATAGACATGCAATACTAAGCACCCTAAGGGCAGAATTCTGCCTTTGGGGGACATTTTATGCTTGACTTGGCCTATGTTCTCTTCGCTTATCTTCCCTCTCAAAAGTGCTTTTAAGCTCCAACAAACTGCAGTTCCTTATCTATGGTTTGTACTATCTGATGACATTGCCTTTATCTTGGACTATTTTTAGTCTCTTTCTGTAATTGTGGAATATCTAGAGTTGATAGTTACCTTCTTCTTTCTTATAGATGAGAATGTCTTTTAGTCTTTCAATATTATCATATTGGGTTTATTGGAATTTTGTGTCTGTGTTATCTACCATACCAAGGTGAAGGATGAGTATGAAACTGAGCACATCTGTGGTGCCAAGTGTTAAAAAATACCAACAGGGGTATTTTCAATTACTTATAGCCACATGTATCAGAATATTTTAAAATACTTCAAATATAAAATATTACTTGGGACTGCTAAAGAAAACACCTTCAAATTATAGATGGCAGTTATATTGGTAGCCTTGAACTTCAACTCTTCAGGGTGTATACTAATTTCTGTTTATGGAATATAGAGGAATTTTGTGAAAGGTGATGTCTGAACTGAAGGAAGTCCATGAACATGTTAATGCATGATAAAGGGTTTGATCTGTTTAATTCAACCTATACAGAGATTTGAGGTATTCCTATAGACTTTTTTCTGCTTTTATTATGATACTCTAAGACCCCACGGAAACTATGAGTGCCCACTCAAAGAGGCAGGGGGAAACAGCAGCAGCATTCTCGGAATGTGTGATGCATAAAGTATGTGCACAATTCATTTAACGACAAGAAATAAAAAGTGTTAATTATTTCTTCAAATCTCAAATTCAAGCCTTTTTGCATATTCATGATGCAAAGAAAGTTCATCTCAAAAAATATTACCAATTTCAGAAACAGATCCAAGCAGTCTTCTACCAGTCATGATGTTTTAACATGGAAAGTCAGTCTTGACAGATACTTGTTAATTTTACGCATGTTTTCAGAGAATCAGCAGTTGAAATTTTTATCATTTTCATTATGCTTATTTTCATTCCTATTCATCTTATTCTTTTTTTCTTTTTCCTACTTTTTTTAATTTGTTATTGTTCTAGTTTCTTGAGGTGAATGTGCAGCTTAAATATTTTTATTTTTTCTAAAATATAAATATAATGATATACATTATACTGTGCATATTTTAGCTGCATTCTGCTAGTTCTGACATGTTGAATATTATAGCCAATTCAAAATGTATTCATAAAACTCAATCATTTCCTCTTTGATACATGTCATTTAAAAGTACTTTTATTCATTTATGAAGATATAGATATTTTAACCATATTCTTGTAATTGACTACTAACTTAAATCCACTATGGTTAACAAATAGAGTCATAATTTAAATCATTGAGATTGCTTTCTGACTCAGGACAAAACTTCTGTGTCTACATAAGCAATGTGCTTTTGCACATAAAAGGTTACATCAAGATTATTTACGGGCCGGCATTGTGTCACAACCAGTTAAGCCACTATCTATTACACTGGCATCCCATACTCGAGTTCTGATTTGAGTTCCAGCTGGCCTGCTTCTGACCAAGCTACTAACTAATGTGCCTGGTAAATCAACAGAGAATGGACCAAACACTTGGGTCCCTGTGTGAAACACCCAGATTGAGTTCCTAGCTCCTGGCTTCAGCCTGGCCCAGCCCCAGCTGTTGGGGAGTGAAACAGAATACAAAGGATATGAGAGTCTCTCTCTCTCTCTCTTTCCCCCTCCTTTCTTTCCCTCTCTGTTGGTCTGCCTTACAAATAAGTAAGTAAATCTTTATAAAAGATAATTCAATGTGATGATCAAACTTTTTACATCCTGATAGATATACTCATGTCTAATTTTTCAGTCATTTCTGGAGAAATGTTTAGGTACAATGATTATAAATTGTTCTCTTATTTCTATAACTGTCTCAAAATTTGTGAAGTAAAAATTGACAAAGTAACAAAAAAACTTTAGAAAATTACAATTTCCTGGTGAACTTAGTTGGTGCTCATTATATGTTCCTCATTATCTATAGTCACATATTTTTTAAGTCTACATTTTTGTCTGATAATCATACAGCAACACCTGATTTTTTGATTCATGTTTACATGATAAAACACTTTTATTTTTTACTTCTGAATTGATATTTTAGGTGTGTCTTTCATAAACACAACAAATGCATTTTCTCAATTCTATCTTCTGAGTTGATAGAACTACCATGAGTGAAATAATTTTTTTTCAAATTTATATTATTTATCAATAAAATAACATTAGGGACTATATTCTAAAAATATAACAGACCATGTATTACATTTGATTTCACAACCCATTTAGTCTTTAATCAGTTTTTAGTGTTAAAAATCTTAACTTTGCCTCACAAGCTCATTTTACAACTCAGATAGCTTTTAGATGTTAGGCTTCTACTGATCTCTACTCAATGTTAAATTCAGCACTGGGTCTATGTTGTATAGAGATGGGAGTCCCTTGTAGAATTGCTGTGCTGTAGCAGAGTTGTTCAGAGTACAGAATCTGCAGTAAAAGTCTGTTTTTCTTCACTTATTTGTTGTGTGCCTTTGGGCAAGTTATTTGACCTCATTATGTTTTAGTTTAATTTATCAAGTGTAGTAGGTGGTAATGATACTTATCTCATAGGGTTTTTGCAAAGATTAAACAGCTAGTAAGCAAAAATTATCTAGAATATTGCTTGATGTGTAACAGTATTCTATGAATACTCCCATAACACAACGAAGTAATATTATAATGAACATTGTAATGAATTCTTGGCTGTTTGAATGTCCTGATCCTCCCTCCATTTCTGGGCTAATTCTTCCTTATATATAAATATATTTAACTTTTACCAAAATATTTGGAGGTCTCTGTGCATTTGTGTATGCTGTTCCAAAGTCAGGGATATACCCTACCCAATCTCTTATTTCTGGGAATTCCACTTTATCCTGCTTAACCCTACTCACTATCAAGTATCTAAAGTTTCTCTTGAAATCCCTGGTCTGAGAGTTTCAATACGATGACCATTAGCCAAATTTAACTGTGGCTAATCTGAACTGAGATGCATTAGAAATATAACAATTTTTGGAAGATTTGGTTCAAAAAATAGAATATTAACTATCACATTAAAAATTTTGTATTGATTACAAAATTAAATATTTTTGATATACTAGATAATATATGATAAAATTTACATTCACCTGCTTATTTTACTTTTTGATATGACTACCAGAAAATCTAAAATGATATATGTGGCCCACATTTTAGTTTTTTTTTTTATAACGCTTTTATTTAAAGAATATAAATTTCCAAAATACAGCTTATAGATTACAATGGCTTCCAACCCATAACTTCCCCCCCACATTATTTTTAACAATGACAGCCTAGCTAAATTATTTCCTTCCTATCCATGTGCTCCACAGAACTTATTTCTCTATATTACATATTATATTGTAATATAATTGTCTTTTAGTTTGATATCTCACACCATGTTTTAAGCCCTTCAAGGGCCAAGTGTACATTTTATTCTTTTAAAGACTCCTGGCATATCACTGATGACCTGAATCACAGTAAATGCTTAATAAATACTTACTGAACAAGACAGATAACATATACTTCAGCAAATATAAACAACTTAAACATGTAAGAATAATCTTCTTTGAAAAGAAAAACCATATGTAGTTAAGATTCTGTAAGTAAAACAATGGCACCACAGTTATAAAAACATACAAAATTTAGGAAATATTTGAATCCTAGTAGAGCTCATAAAGTAAGTTTGTCCAAAAATACCTGGATCACTTAAAAACACAGAAAGTATTTCCTTGGACATTTTATCCCAAACCGTAAAGAGATCTCTGGGAACGATTGGTGACCACTTACTCCACACCTCTTCCTGTTTCTCCCACTCAAGATAGAGAAACCTTAATCAATTTGTAGACTCTTAGAATAGTCTTTAATCCTGTGTTTCAGATAAAAAACCTGTGTTCTTTTAGTCCTTTCTAAAGCACCCTGTTTCTCCACCTTGTGATCACTATCAATGTAACTCGATTTAACAAGCTTTCTCATACCTGTGAGGCACTGTGCTAAGTGCTCTATGGGACACACAATGAAGACAGGTGTCTGCTTCAACAAGTTAATAATATATAATGTGAAATTGATATATAAACTAACATTACACCAAATCAGAACAAAGAATTACAGCTTGCAGTAACATTCAAGAATTCTAAGTATATAAGAGAGAAAAAATATCTCAGAAAGGAAGGGGCAGGGGCTTGACTGTCTAAAAATTGAGGAATCCATGGAAAACAGCTAATTTTCAGGAAGATATTTGTAGAGAACTTTTCTCAGTTGAACACTGAAAACAGCTCACCATAAAGCATGTTCCAGGAAGTTAGCATCAACCACAAACACAAGTAATTGTCTCATTCCATAGATAGGGTTGTGTTCAAATGTATTGAACATCTCCTTTAATTATACACACCATGCTAGTCACAGGAATATGAAGATAAACGACATGGATCCTACTTCAAAGACACAAATCCAGAACTGAAGTAAACGAATCTGTAAAACCACAGAGTGTCATTTATGAAATACAAGTCTAGGAATCTAATGCATAGCAGGAGGATTATGGCTAATAATATTGTCTTGCTATTGAAAATTTGTTGAGAGAGTAGATTTTAGGTTTTGTTATCACAAAATGTAACTATGGAAGCTGATGGATGTGTTGCATTGCTAATTACAATAAACATTTAACTATGGATAGTCTTACCAAAATATCATATTGCACATCTTAAATGTAGGCAATGAAGAAAGAAATACAACAATTGTATCTACAACAGTAAGTTACATGAGTTTATTTCTACACCTGAGTCCAGGACATCCTAATGCCCTCTAAAGAACAGATTAAATATTACATTTTCTATTCAATTGTTTTCAATTTCCATGCTTTATACTACTCTCTATTTTCTGCCTTTAAAAAATAAATGATCAAATAATTACACTCCTAAATCTCAAGATAGAAACACACACACACACACACACACACACACATTTAATGAAAGTTCCACACTTGCATTCTATCAGCACTGACTACACAACTGCCAATACTATTTGAGTTCCTATGCAAATAAAATCTTTGTTTAGAATTTTTAGTATTAAATAACACAACTTGTGAATAATAGTAAAACTTACTTTTGAAAACCCTTCCTTTACCAATTAACTTTTTTGTGGATCCTCAAAGCATAAACTGGTATTTGCTTTGATCCTCTCTGCCTTTGTCCATTACCAAGTATTCTTATGTCCTTTGAAAAGGTAGAATTTTTAAATTGAGAAGTCTTAGAAAACAGAACCATTTAAAACACAGTTAAGTTCCAACAGATATCTGTTGATCACGACACTATATTTGAAAATAGACACTCACCTAAGCCCTTTCGGAAATGAGTTTTACCTTTGATAAAATAATCATTAAGATTGAGTTGCTCTGAGCAATTATTCAGCAGTTGTCAAAATGATAACTCCTTTAACTCCTGCCTCCCAATCTCACATTGAGATTTCCAACCATAGCAGTAGCCACAAAAAAAAAAAAAAAAAAAGAAATCAGAAACATATATAAAAGAATAAAAGACAAGACTCCTCACTCCTCACTGAATCTGTACAGAGGAAATACATGACATTTGTTCACCTCATATAAATAATAAATTCAAAATAAAAAAAGAGAAGTGTTGGAAAACAGGATAACATGTAATAGAATGTTAATTTCAGCTCTGAATACTTCTTGGTCTCTTCCTTTATTTTAGCACTATATGTTGGTACTATATTGGAAGTTTGCAAAGAAGAGGGGTAGTTTCAGTGCAAATGCAATCTTGTGAGTGTTCGTATTTGTAAAAAGAGATTGTTATGCATTCAAATTTTGTGTCCTCCAAAAATTCTTAAGTTGAAGCTCTAACCACTAATGTAATATAATTTGGTGGTAGAGTTTTGAAAGGTAATTAGATTTAGGTGAGGTTATAAGAGTAGAGTTTCCAATGAAAAATGTCATCCTAGGAAGAGATTCATCAAGAGGTAGAGTTCACCCTCTGCCACATGAAGATATTCAGAGAAAATGAGTCTGCAGGCCAGGAAGCGGTCCCTCACCAGGAACGAAATCTGCTGGCATCTTAATCTTGGACTTCCCAGCTTCTAGTACTGTGAGAAGCAGTTTAAGCCACCCAGTCCATGGCATTTTGTTATAGCAGCCCAACCTAACACAGGGATGAACAAAGACATGGACACAATCCGATCATGTAATTCCAGGGAATTTGCGAAGAGATTACCTAGCAGAAGAACACCAGTATTTACTCCACTGTATCTCATTTTCTCTCTTACAGAAATATGACTTCCTAAGCCAGGAGCCTTATGGAAGATACCTACCACACATCCTTCAATCAAGCAAAGATCGATAATATAAACCTAAGAAAGCAGTTTTTAACTGTCCTGGAAAATCCTGTAAAAGTTACATGATTGATTACTATGGCCTCTTCCAAGAACTAGAGTTGTAGAGTATATAAGAGAGGGGAATTAATGGGCATGGTAGCTCTAGTTGACCTCACGACAATTCATGCAAAGTGCTTTGTACAAGGTCAAGCAGTAAGCAAGGGGCAGATCCAGGGCCTTGGTTCTTATCTTTTATCACTCTGGTCCAGTGTGTCTACACAACAACTGTTGTAGCCTGCTGAGTCCACCTTTCCACCTTGCTTACCTTTATGTGTGTGTGCATATGTGTGCATGCAAACACACAGACACACTTTGCAATATACATACATCACTCAACCTGGTCCTGCTATTTCAAATATGTTAGAATGACTGGAGAATGTCCCCGAACAGTTTAGGAGGTATCCAGTTATTAGAACGAAAAGAAATTGTAAGGAGAAACATTACAACTTAAAATGAAGTCCATTAAACAACTATTTGAAGAAATGCCATAGGAATCAGGAAAAGGCAGACGGCATGTTGCACACACTACTTTGTATTCTAGTGACTGTGAGGATCTCGTTTCTCCATGAAATTCTCAAAAGTCCATCATGTTTTATTCATGTATTAGTTCAGTAAGTTATATGTAATATTGATCTTGCTGGGTGGTTGACATGAGCTAAACTGTGTCCTTATAATTAAGGGCACACAGCCTAATATGGGAGACACAAAAAATTTCTCATTTCACTAAAGGGAATGAACATAGAATATTCATAAAATAGGCAAACTAGTGTAGTGTTAACATGTACTAAGCTTATATGCAGATAATTCAAAAAGCTCATGGAAAAGAAGAACTAGAAGCTCACTTTGTTGCAATTATATTTCAATCTATGCACATGAGGAGTCCTCAAAATTTTCACACAAAATGCATATTAAAAATATGCATGTATTCCAGAAAATTTTGTGCCAAAATACATTTTAATTCAATTTTTCTATATTTTTGAAGTGCCCTCATATTGTGAGTCAAATATTATTTTGTTAAATCTACCTCAATTTATATAATGCTCACAGATAATTTTAATATAGAGTCTAATGTAGCAGAGCCAAAAATATAGAAGATCCAGGGTTTTATTTTTTAAAACAAGCTGAACAGCATGAGTTTGGCAAAGCAGTTAAGTCTCAGCTTGGGATATCTTCTTTCTTTACAAGAAAGAATGGTTGGAGTACCTGCTAATGCACACCCTGGGAGGCACAGGGGATGAATCAAATACCTGGTGCCTGCTACTCTTGTGGGACACTTGGATTGAGTTCCCAACTCCTGGCTTCAGTGTGTCTCATCCTTGGTTGTCACAGGAGTTTGCGGAATAAGCCAGTGGATACATCTTGCTCTATCTGCCCCTATGTCTCTTTCTCTGTGTGTGTTTCTACTGTATATCTGCATATCAAATAAAATGAAAATAAATTCATAATTAAAAAAGGTTCAAGTTTAACACTTCTAACCCTTAAAATATACTGCCTTTTGCAACATATTTGTTAACATTTGTCCTTAACTTTGTTTCTCCAAATGTCTCATCCATAAAATACTGATCAAAATAGTATCTCTCTGATACCAGACATTGGAAGGATTAATCAAAATTATGCATATAAGGTTATTAGAAGAGTATCTGGAATGTAGGGTGTATGTCCAATATGTGTTAATTATTAATTACAAATATTTGTTTAATACCTGAATGATTTCAGGAAATCTTTGAGAGTATACATTGTCATCTTTCTAGGGCTATTTGTCTAAAGCAGTGGTACAGGATAAGACAAGTTTGCAATTTTATCTGTGCCAAGGAGGCTTGCTGAGTTTGGGGAGGTTTGACTGTCAGGCAATAACCCAAACATGGGCACTCAATATTAAAGCCCCTGGGCTTTACCCCGTACAGATTACATTGAGATTAAGTGCCATGTCTCTGCATCTGGAAAATAGTATATGTGCTCCAGCCATTATTTATAGCTTCAAAAAGTTTCCAGTGTGATTGTCTATGACAAATATGTCAATTCTAATGCTGCGATTATGCAGGTGCCTAGCGGAGAAGGGTTGTGCAATGTGTAATATTAGTGCCTCTAAACTCCCTTGGGGACACCTTTAGAATAGTGAATTCTGTCATCTCGCAATACTTGTCTCCCAGCTGGTATACTTCCAGTGCAAGCGTCCTAGATAGCATGAGACATTTTACTCAGAACCGATGCATGCGGACAATAATCCCGTTAGTCTTCAAGATGGAAGAGGAAGGCCAAAAATATATTAGAATCAAAAATTTATTCTTTGAGAGGTTAAGTGCCCAGGACAGTATGAATTCCATTTATTTAATCTTAAAAAGATGAAATACCATGTTCAGATTACTGACTTCTAACACAAAAGAAAAATCTTTCCCTCTCCCCTAAAGTATAGCTTCTCTTTTTGTCTCCTATCACCTTTCTTTGCAATGGATATGCTCAAGTTGTCAGAGATAAAACAGGAGGAAGCTCTTCTATAAATGGAACCAACATTAGCATTGGAAATAGTTCCAGCAGCAGTGGCAGCAAGAGATTGATGTCCCTGTAACTGCTATCTGGGTGTCAAGATTAAGGCCATGAAATGAAGGGTCTCATAGGAACATTTGTTATCAGGAACATTTCATATGATCTGTGATGAAGCCAATTGTATAATCACAGTCAGTATGTTTCAAAATTCTATTTACAATCATTTTTACTACTGATCTCAATTTAGAGAATACTTACTTGATTACTGAAACAAAAAAAGGGGGGGACAAATGTTAAATCTACCTAATCCAGCCCTATCAAAATTTCTCACTATTGTAAAGAAAATGTACCTATCAGTAATGTGATTCTTAACCTCCTTTAGAAGTACTAACAGGCTGGTGCTGTTACTATAGCAGGTAAAGCCGCCGCCTGCAGTGCCAGCATTCTACATGGATACCGGTTCGAGTCCCACATGCTCCACTTCTGATCCAGCTCTCTGCTCTGGCCTGGGAAACCAGTAGAAGATGCCACGAGTCCTTGGGTCCCTGCACCTGTGAGGGAGACCTGGAAGAAGCTCCTGGCTCCTGGCTTCGGATCAGTGCAGCTCCAGCGGTTGCAGTCAATTAAGGAGTGAACCTGTGGATGGAGGACCTTTCTTTTTCTCTCTCTCTCTGTCTCTGCCTCTCTGAAACTCTGCCTCTCTGCCTTTCAAATAAATAAACAAACCTTTTTTAAAAAAAAATAATAATAAGTAGTAACAACTTGGATACCCTGCCACCTGGCTGCTGTTCTTTCCAAAATTCATTGCCTTCTTAATGTGTAAAACTTTAAACTACCTTCTTGGTAATACAAAGAGAAAAATTCAAAAGTTAATGATGATATCCATGACATGCATCCTTGCTGCACTGTAACATGCAAATTTAATTAATGGAAATCATACAAATGATAGACACTGACATGGAAAAACTTCCAGAATCTGATATTCATATATTTAAAACAATAACATGTATTTTTAAAACACAAACTTTAAAAAAAAGAAATTGTATAGACTTAAAGCCCTTCAATCAATAACCAGTGAGTGATCTTAAGGTCACTGGGTCTGCTGTTGAGAGTCATTTTAGAGTTCAATAACCTGGGTAGGTAATTAGAAATACTTGATGCTCTGTTCACCTCTAGAAGTGAGGCGATCATCATAAATACTGTGAAGACATGGCAGGACACATAGGTGAAAACAGAGCCAACTGTCCACATTTTGGCAGCTATTGTTAGCCAAAACCTGTCGAAATCTGGGACAATCACACTCTCATGAACAACTTAGCTTTCTGTTCCCCCCGCAAAGTTTGTGTAGCCATGAGATTATCTGCATTAAAATAACCCTAGTATATGGAAAACTACAATTATATGACAAGTTTTGCTAATAATCTCAAATATTTTAAAATCCAATAAAACAACAACTGCTTTTGATCTCAATTAAAGAATCATCCTGGCCGGCACCGTGGCTCAACAGGCTAATCCTCCGCCTTGCGGCGCCGGCACACCAGGTTCTAGTCCCGGTTGGGGCGCCTGATTCTGTCCCGGTTGCCCCTCTTCCAGGCCAGCTCTCTGCTGTGGCCCAGGAGTGCAGTGGAGGATGGTCCAGGTGCTTGGGCCCTGCACTCCATGGGAGACCAGGAAAAGCACCTGGCTCCTGCCATCGGATGAGCGCGGTGCGCCAGCCGCAGCGGCCATTGGAAGGTGAACCAACGGCAAAGGAAGACCTTTCTCTCTGTCTCTCTCTCTCTCACTGTCCACTCTGCCTGTCAAAAAAAATATCCCGAAAGAGAAAAAAAAAAAAAACCTATATAGCTAAAAGTGCTTATTAAAGCCTAATAGTAATTTTTAAATGAGGTATAATATATAAAATGCAAAATACATGTATATTAAATGAATAGTTCAATGAATTCCTAGTTACATGTGCCCATGGAATCACCACTCAGATCAATATACAGAACATTCCAGCACCCTAGCAGTCTCCCTTTTCTTCAGTCAAAAGCAATGACATCCCCAGTTTCACGTTCTTACCCTTAGATAACCACAGCTGTCACTTCAATTACCACAGTTCTTTGTTCCTAAATTTTGTACAAATTGAGCAAGATGTCACTTTAATACCTGTTCCTTTACCTCTGCATTTTATCTGTAAGTTCTGTAAAAACTGCTATGTGTAGTAGGAGCTTTAGGTTTTATGTATCACTGCATTTTTCAGTATACTACAGTTTACTTATCCACTCTCTGATGGACAACCAAGCTGTCTCCAGTTTTTGACATTATTAATAAAACTGCTATGAAATAATCTCATAAAAGAATTTTGATATATAAACAAACTTATTTTGTTCACTGTATTGTTATAACTGAAACTACTAGCTACAAATTTTTTTTTAATTTTTAATTTTTTTTATTTGACAGGTAGAGTTATTGACAGTGAGAGAGAGGGAGACAGAGAGAAAGGACTTCCTTCCGTTGGTTCACTGACCAAATGACCGCTACGGTCGGAGCTATTCCGATCCAAAGCCAGGAGCCAGGTGCTTCTTCCCTGGTCTTCCATGTGGGTGCAGGGGCCCAAACACTTGGGCCATCCTCCACTGCCCTCCCGGGCCACAGCAGAGAACTGGACTAGAAGAGGGGCAGCAGGGACTAGAACTTGGCACCCCAAATGGGATGTCTACGCCACAGGTGGAGGATTAACCAAGTGCGCCACAGCACAGACCCTACAAATTTATTTTTAACAGGAAAAAATTACAAAATGCCCTATGTATCAAACAATAGTGAAATTATCTAAACACACGGCTATTTTAAATATATATATGTATATATATATATATACTATATACTATATTCTACACAAAATATATCATATATGTTGCTTCAGTGAGTTAACATTCATGAAGTAACTTTAAATGATGTCATGGGGTAGGTGGCTGTGTGGTTTAGTAGGCTAAGCCTCTGCTTGGGGTCTCCGCATCAATGTGGGTGCCAGTTTCCATCATGGCTGCTCCTCTTCTGACCCAGCTCTCTGATTATGGCAGAGGAAAGCTGTAGAGGGTGGCCCAAATGCTTGGCCCCCGGTACCCAAATGGGAGACTTGGAAGAAGCTCCTGGTTCCTGGCTTTGCAGTTGCAGCCATTGGGGGAGTGAACCAGGGAATGAGGGACCTTTCTCTTTGTGTCTCCCTCTGTCTGTAATTCTGCCTCACAAATAAATAAATACAATCTTTTTTTAAAAAAATAAAATAATGAAGTCATCAGGAAGTAAGTTACCTATACTCTCTGTAAAAAGATGTATATGTATTATGTTTACTTAAGGTCATGGAAACTTCTCACATGAGTGGAAATGAAACTTTTTAATCATAGCCAATGAATGTTTGAAATTGCAATGCAAGAGGTAAACTGAACAAAATATTTTAAGAAATGCAGAGATAAGCCAAATGACAATCAGAAGAAATAAAACATACATACACACACGCACACGCACACACAGAGAGAGGGCTATATAGCTTATGATTGCCTAACATAAAGATTGCACTTTGACAAATATTTGAATGTATAATTGTTTAATTATCTTTGATATAAGAAGGAGAGCTCTTAGGCATTCATTGAATTAAAGGAGCATAAATTTAAAATGCAAAATTTTTATTTATTTATTTTCTTTTTTTATTTGAAAGGCAAAGAGAGAGAAAGTGGCACAGACAAATAAAGAGAGATCCTCCATCCATTGGTTCATTTCCTAAAACCTGCAGCAGCCAAACCTGGGCTAGGCTGAGGTCAGGAACCTAGAGCTCAACTCTAGTCTCCCACGTAGATGGCAGGGATCAAAGTCCTTGGAGCTATCACCTACTACCTCCAAAGATGACCATTAGCAGGAAGCTAAAATCAGAAGCAGAGTCAAGACTCAAATGCTGGTACTCTGATAAGGATTTAGGTGCCCTATGGTGTTTGGACTGCTGTACCAAACACACAGTTCTCAGAAGATTTTTTAAAAGTAAAGCAACTCAGAAAAGGAACGAACACCAAATGAAACAATAACTAGTCGTCTTGATATTTTTATTTTCTGCATAGCAAACTGCATGGTTCATGTATCTCTACTGAGGATGAGCAGTAGTACATAATAACATCTGGATGCAGGTCTGTATTATATTTATGATCTATACTATAGTATCTGGTATACAGCTAAGCTTACCAACCTGATGGAATCCAACACTTATTCTAGTCACCAGCCCAATCACTGGGACTGTCCAATACATTTCAAAGAATTCTGTTAGGAAGGAAAGAACAATAATATATCAAAATTTAATTAGTGTTTGTTACTCAAACTTACTTTATCTCTACTATGTGTAATCAAAGAGGATTTTTAAAATATTTATTTATTTGAAAGTCAGAGTTACACAGGGAAAGAAAGAGGCAGAGAAAGAGGGTTTTTTTCCATCTACTGGTTCACTCCCAAATTGGCTGCAACTGCTGGAGCTGAGTCGATCTGAAGCCAGGAGCCAGGAGCTTCTTCTGGGTCTCCCACATGGGTGCAGGGGCCCAAGGACCTGGGCCATCTTCCACCGCTTTCCCAGGCCATAGCAGAGAGCCAGATTGGAAGTGGGGCAGTCAAAACCTGAACCAGTGCCCATATGGGATGCTAGCACTACAGGCAGTGGCCTTAACCTCTATGCCACAGCAGTAGCCCCAAAGAGGTTTTTAAAGGTCACTAATAAATTAAAATCAAGCTTATGCAGACAAGACTCAGAATATTTGTGGGGCTGGAACTGTGGCATGGTGGGTGAAGATGCCACTTGTGGTGCCAGCATTCCAAGAGGGAGTTAGCCCAAGTCCCAGCGCTCCACTTTCAATCCAGCTCTCTGCTGTGGCCTGGGAAAGCAGCGGGGGATGGCCCAAGTCCTTGGGCCCCT